>OY754327.1:167824385-169074385 GCA_963573305.1 Pyrrhosoma nymphula
GGGCATTTATTGCCGCCTGTAGGAATTCAGTTAAAATATTTGTTCTTCTTGACTGTACCGCAGTTAATTTCAATTCTCTTGTTACTACTGATCAACCTTCAGGCCCGCTCTACCATATAGGCGAACTAGGCGAAGTGATGGGGCGCCACGATGTGAGTGGTGCCGAAATGACAAGTGAAGAGAAAAAAAAAGAAAAAAAAAAAGAAAAAAAGGGGAAAAATGGAGAAAAAGAAAAAAGAAGGGGGAGGGAAATAGTAAACCCTATAGTCCGACAACTTTATTACCTGAAACTCGATAACATATCTAACCCTATTTCATAAAGTAAAGGGCTTGTTAGCTGCATAACCTTCCGGCGGGCGCGCGCGAAATTTTTTTAGGGGCGCCTTTTTCATCATTCGCCTTGGGCGCCTGTATTGCTAGAGCGGTCCCTGTCAACCTTATTACCACGGGAAAGAGTGAGTTCCCAAATTGTCAACATGTTATTAAACTATGTTATCTCTTATTTAAATGTTAATTAACGACACCCAGTGGATTGATGTTAAGTTTGGTCATTTTAATCAACACCTGTCCCCCCCCTATTAAGGAATCCCGGCAATCATCTCCACTGAGGCTTATCTCCGTGGGTTAGGGCTAAGCTTTAGCCCTACTCGTTAACACATCTCATGGTCATAGAGACTTGGCACCTGAGATAACTAAGGAAAAAGTAGGAAGGCGTCGCAAGACAAAAAATTACAGAATCTGGGGTGTGAAGTGTGGGATTATGTCTGGGAGGGTGTGTACATATCAGCTTATTGCACTTCAGCAAGTACTATAAAAATTGATTAAAGTATGAAAGAAAGATTGTGCATCGTGAATCTACAGAAGGCATATGACTGGGTAAACAGAAATAAGCTGTGGAAGGTATTAAGTAACTTGGAATGAATGAGCACTTGCTGAATGATGTGAAGGCCATATATGACAATAGTAAAATTATTGTGAGAGTGAATAGGGCCTTGAGTGACTGGTTTTAAATAAAACGGCATAAATCAAGGATATGTAATGTCACTGTGGCAGTTCAATGTTTGTTATGGATATGTAAGAGGTGCATGTAGCACTAATGTCAATACAATAGTTCGGGATGTAAATGTGTGAATTCTACTGTACACTGATGATGGAGTGTTGCTGTCTAAGGGCCCACAGAGATAATGAGGGCTACTGGACACTACTATGAAGCAACAGAGAGAATGGAATTGAGGATAAACACGTCAAAGACCAAAAGTAGTTGTTTTTGACAAGTAAAATGGGAAGAATGATTGTATAATGAGAGTGGATGGTGAAATAATTGAGCAAGTGGACGATTTTGTGTATTTTGGCCAAATGTTTGAGCAAAAAGTAAAGAAAGATGGGGAATTTAAGAGGCATGTGAATGCTGGAAAGAAAATCATTGGTAGTATGTGGAGAATATCAAGGAATGAAAGCTTATCTATAGAAGCAAAAATTGCAGCATTAAAACATTTTTTACTCCCAACTCTATAGTGTATGGTAGTAAAACTTGGATATGCCAGGATAGGCTAAGTGTAGGCTAATTGCAGTGGGTTTAGTGTACCTGCAAGGTGCTTGCAATATAAGTAGGAGGGATAGGGTTAGAAATGAGTGGGTCATGAAAGAATGTGGATTGGATGCTCGGGTAATGGATGAGTTTGAAAGGAACATGCTTTGTTACTTTGGCCAAGAGGAGAGAATGGATGATAGGCAAATAGAAAAACAGATGATAGAGGAGTGGTTGGGGTGAGAGGAAGGGGTGGACCAAGAAAGCCATAGGTGAAGGTTATGGAAGAGACTCAGAAGATGAGGATTATAAGGAATTAAAAGAACAAGAGAACATGCATGAAGAAATTCATGAATGTGGCAGAGGCAAAGGGAATATGCAAAGATAGGGCTATATAGACAAAATTATTAAACAAAAGCCAGTTTCAAAGGCCTAACAGTAATATCAACAGCCTTTGACTGTACTTATCTTTAAAGGGAATGGAGTGATGGATATGAATTCATGAATGTAAGTAAATAGATATTTTGGATTGATTCATAAAGTATATGACATTTTAATAATTTTCAAGTTTCACTTACATTACATAGTTACTCCTTAATTTCAATTTCTGTCAGATACCACATTGAATACACATGACTGGTAAAAATAAGGTACCAATGAATATTAATAAAACATTTTCTCACCTTTTCCGGATGAGCGAGAGCAAATCTGGCAAGAACATTTCCACCTGCTCCCACTCCAAATCCAATAACATTCTTCAGATTGTAGTACGACATCACAATGTTTATCTGATCAGCTAATTCATCCATTGTGGGGTATATATAACTAAAATTGAAAATACAACCAAGTTTAAGCATTGAAAAGACAATCAAGTTTCAGCATCAAGCAACTTACAAAAGATCTTTCACTTTACAAGTTTACAATAAATGCGATTTCATCTAATAACCATGCACATGCAGCCCATATGACCTAATGTTAGTGGGTCATCATCTGAATAATCTACCGGTTAAAGGTAGGCTATGATGAAATTCGAGAGAAAATCCAACAGAAAGTTAGCCGGTATGTAACATAAATATATATATAAAATTAGAAATGGAACTCTCATTTTTTTAATTAAAAGCAGACAGATGCTTATCCACACTGCTTGTCTAAAGTCCCACTTCTTTTGGGGCCAATTATACACACATTAGATTACATGCCCATGACCCAAGCATTGGAAATGGATTCTCCTTTTAGGGAAGGGACTGAGATCGAATGGGAAAAAAATCATTCATGTTCCTCATAAGTCCTTCCAAGAATATTCTGTTTCCATGACTATTATTTTGGCAAACATTAGGTCACTTCCTGCCACAAATTGATCATTTTTACCAATGATGAAAGAATGCCTATACCCGACAACAAAGGTGCTGTACTATGACCAATTATGAATGAAGAGTAAATGTTCTATATTTAAAAGGGAAAAATGTCCTTGGAGAATGAAAATATGATAATTGGTACATAGCTACTCCAATAACTTTTATTCAAGTAGTTGACTTTTTCCAAAACACTGGGTATTTGTTTTGAGTTGGGCAAAGATCAACTAGACATAAAAAGAAAAAAATAAGATCAACTAGACAAGTATCAGGGGCAGAGTTTTGAGACTAATATTGGGCCCACCAGTTTTTGTTTTTCAGCAGAATTTCAAACTGTCAAATTTGCATATTGTCTGGAAGAGGATTATTTCTGCGAATGTACCTACACAGCAAAGCCAGAGTCCAACAAAATTATAAAATCGATTTACAAAGAAAAAATGAGAATTTCATCAAGTAATGGCAACAGAATATTCAACATAATTAAAAGAAATAAAAACTATTCCTAATTTTGGAACCATTATTGTGACTCAAAGACTATTTTCACAACCAGAGGAGTTGGGATGGAGAAAATAGCTTCCTAATTTTCTGTCAAATACCCTGCATTATTGTGAACTCTCACAAGTGAAGCAATACAAATGGGACTTCCATCCAAGAGATTATTTGGAGTCAAAGATGGGGGAATATGGGATATTAATGATAATCAAATTAATTAATTCAAGATAAGTTTTTATAAAAAAAATAATAAAAGCTCCATATTTTCCCTTAATCTCTGATGAATACCAACCACCATAATCAATAAAATCATCCTGGTGCCTTCGCAAGACTGAACAAAGGACTAAGTAGTTTCTGCAAGGAGGCATCAAAGGGGAGTTGCTCCAAAAGTGTTCACAGGCATTCTCTTGGGCTCAAAAGGAAAATAATTACATCAATAAGTGAGGCAAAAAGCTAACAGGTTCCCTAAGGGCTAGGGTATAGCACAAGAGGGATAATGACCCCTAACTAACGCTTTCACCACTTGAATAAAATTTCCAATTCCCATTTCACTTTTTTTGAAGGCTACTTATTGGAAATTATCTCACGTCCCTCCAAAGTTTCTAAAGAGGGCTGGTGATTAGCTTACAGTTGAACACCGAAGGAAAAGTTTCCTTCGGTGTAATAACGAAAAGTAGTAATTCCTTATTGGTTTTTGGCTTTGAAACAGCCTGAAGCCATTCCTCATTTAAAAACACTGGTTTCAAAATTTACTGGTATACAATTGTATTAATTATACTCCCATTGGAATACATATTCACAGGGAGACTTTTAGAGGACTGACTACATTGAATTTGGAATTAAAAAATCTTTCAACACATATCTACGTCGCACCATCATAGATATTAAGTAGCTAGGCATAGCATAGTAGAGCATACTTGAACTAACTATTTTCTTAGTGAGTATGTCTACCATATACAATATAACACATACAATGTTTTTCAACCGACTAAATTGAAATGAAATTTTAGCAGGAATATGAGGTAAATTAATCACAAAGCTAATTCAGAGAGGAAATGGTCAATAATGAGCCTAATATTTATCAATAGCCTGACTGGTTGAATTATTCAATTTTATTTTAATCAAATGAAAGCACTTATGGAACATAACTCAGAATGAATAGCTGATTACTAAATTGGAATCATCAATAGAGCTGCATGGTATAACGCAAACATCAAAGGTATGCTAATGGAGTGCTTATGGTGATGATCAAGGATGCTAACAATATTGCTCGATGCTCATAAGAGGTCAGAGAGAATTCCACTTTGCTGATAATGGGCCTGTAGAGGATGAGACTACAGCATATAGCAGAGGGGAAGGAAATTGGGGAGTTGTGAGGGCCTTGAGAGAGGAGGAGATTGAAAAAACATTATGAAGAGGAGGAAGGAAAGGATGGATAGGAAGAGAGCTTTTCTCAAAGTATGGATCGGAACACCTGAAACTAGTGCAGGAGGGAAAATTGAAGAAGATGTGGGAGAAGGGGCTAAATGGAATGAGGAATAGGATGGATGCAGTGAGGGAATGTTCTCTAAGGTAAATACAGTGCGGAGAAATCTTGGCAACTACTGAGGAGCACCCTGTTACCAACAATGGAATTTACAGACCACAGAACTACTAGTGTAAAAAAGAGTAATAAATATCCCTCACTCCTTTAGCTGACTAAAGTTAAACTTGACAAGTTAACTAACAAAAGCTAACAAAAAGTTAAACTATTTCTTCAAAAAACTATATAATTAATTAACATACACAGGCACAATGATTAAATTTCATTGCCATCAATGCACAGTGACATTTGTCATGAATTCATATAAATAAAATCATGGCACCATATACATTCTAACATGTATATGAAATTTCCTTCAGATTTTTAATTACTAAATCTATACCTACATTTTTTCTCTAAATACACATACCAGCGACACCTGATTTGACTTAATGTATAACTTTCATGATATATAATATAAAATCTTTAAATGTTTCCAGAAAATCAATTTGAAGGTTCGACCCTCTTCTGGACGCAATTAATCTCATACTTATGCCTATTTATGGTGCCTCAGATGGACCAAAAAGTAAAGAGATGATGGAATAAAATGTTTTCCCGTACTAAGAATATAAAGGTACATACCATACTAAAAATATTTTAAATTTAAGACTTGGGAAATGGAAAACATTGGCAGAGTCATCATCAAAGATGGAATATTGTATGAGGTAGATTCGCTCTATCGAGTTGTAATGGGAGATTGCTAACATAAATATACACCTTCCATGAATCTGATACTAGTTTCTTCTTCCATATATGGATGAGAAAAAGTCCATCAATATTATTCACACATGCAATCATAATACATTTTTTGAGGAGGGAAGAGAACATCGTACAATGATGAGGCGGTAAAGGATTTTCGCTATGTTTGGAAAATTTGATTAAGAGAAAGTTCACACATTCTGGAAGAAAAACCAGGCACTTCAAGCGAGTTTGCGAAGCATAAAGAACATTTTGTGAAAAAACCCTCGAAAAATTCCAGCAAGATGCAGGCATAGAGATAAAATAACATACGGTCTTGAAAACTTTTACAGGAACGGCAAATAAATATATGTGCATAACTTTTGCAGCATATGTATGTATATTTTAAATAATTTTATTGAAAGGACTAAGGTACACAACTTCTCAGAGACCAATGTATTGAAGCCCATAAGTTAAGTATGTTGACGAAGACAATTTGTAACACATTCTGATTCAGGAAGTTCGATGTTATGGCAGATGAATAATTTAACTACAGCTAAGCGGTAGTTCTCTGTTGTTTCAGGCGTGACTTGGTGGAATTTCCTTAACATTGTAAATGAAAAGTATAACTTAGTTACCCCTCGCTGGTATCTCTATCTTGTCGTGATGAGGGGGCTTGCGTGCCTGAGCGAACCTGAGAGCTATGCCGGCGGGAGCGAAAGCTCCTGGTAGGGCCACCCAAGCCGGACAGGTCAAGGGGGATAGGCCAGACAAAAAGAGGTACCCTGGTCCTCCAGGTTGGGGGTTGGGCGTGGGGCTAACAACCCCACACCATAAAAAAATGTTCTGTTACGAAACCCATAAAGAAGCCTTGGAACACGGATGGATTTAAGGATGATGAAACTGGCAAACAATCAGGAACTCAAAAACGGAATGCAACATTGACCTTAGCTACATGGAATGTAAGGACCATGCTGAAAGCTGAAAAAAAAGAGGAAGACCAAGGAAAAGATGGATGCAGGATTTGGAAGAAGACATAAAGGCTATGAGGATTGTCAGATGGTGGAAGAAAGTGCAGAACAGGAGAGAATGGACAGGCGTCTTGAGGGAGGCCAAAGCCCATACCGGGATGTAGTGCCGAGGAAGTAAGTAAGTAATAACTTAGTTATTCCACATAGATTTATTAACATAATACCAATAACACAATGTATTGTGTTTATAAATCTATGTGGAATAACTAAGTTAAACTTTTTATTTACCTCTCTTTGTTATTCAATGGCGAAAAGCAAGTCAAGAGGAGGTTACTACACTTCCTGGGGTTCTTCTTCCTCTCCACTGCTGTTGGCCAATAGAATTCAAAATTGTACATTATCCTTTCAAGGAATTCAACTTAAATAGTCACCGTCATGCATGATTTATGATTCTGAGAAGTGAACGGTGTTTTTCCCGGGAGACAGACCCGAGGAGCGGAAATAGCGACAGAAACGGCGCCGAAGGTAGAAAGGGTAGTTGATAGGTTAACGTGTGCGTTCGCAAGCGGCGGAAGCTAGCGAGTACATGAAAACTCATTTTAAAAAACGCGCAGCACGATCTAACACGCAGGAAAACTCACAACTGCGAAAATACACTACTCGCCATGTGCGTGGGAAAGAATTATCCCGAGAATCGCGGGTGTGAGTCATAGCGCGACGGCTTGCCTCCCGTCGAAGACGACGCGTCGCGACACCAAAGAAAGGAAGGCCATCCGGAATGGGAAGCACGCGTGGGGATCACCATATAAATGATGAAAGAGAGGCGGGAGACCGAACGCCGAGTCGACGCGCGTGCGGGGGGTGGGGGGCACAGAAAACGGACAGCTGGTCGCGCAAGCCACCCGGCAAAAAGGTGCGTCTTTCAACGTCAGACTGCCCAGGCCCACCTCCCTTGAAGATAGGGTTTGGACGAGTGAACTGCGCAGCAGCTTAGGTGAATCAGCTCCCGCGACGGATCACTACTGCAGGCGGCAACGCTGTGTTATGAAATCGTCACAACATGGTCACAACTTTCTACGCGCAGCGCCACCATAGCCCCAAGGACTCAAATGACTCGCAGGAAACGTCATAAATCGAAGCAGGCTTGGCAGGGAAAGTAAGGCCAGTTATGATGTACATTCAAGTTTGCTTTTCGTCAGGTTGTATCAATGAGCAATTTTTGAAGAGATGATCTCCCACAGACAAACAATTAGTAAATTTTAGTCCCCTGCATACGCAGGAAACGACGGGAGGTTTTAAAAAAATATAATCGACTTCTCTAGTAGCAGAGAACGTTGTCACGACGTTGTGGCAACGTGCACGTTGTCATGTAACATTGTGCACGCACTACGTTATCACTTCACGTTGCCACAACGTTGTATCAACGTCCAAACAGAACGTTATCAGTCGACGTTGAATCAACGTGCATGCAACGTTGACGTCAGCTATGATTTACATTACACTTTATCTATAATTATACCACAGGGGTAGGAAAACTGCGGTACTTTGCATTCGTGCACGTGAACATTGTCTTCACGTATAAATATATATTTCATTTTGAATAATTTATTCTACTAGTTAGTATTCTGATTGTGAACGTGAATGTGAACAAACATGTGGGAATTGGAAAAAATCTTGTCTATTCTCGGTAATATTGCATTTACATTCATACTATGAGGCAATATAGGTTTCCATTAATTAATGCCTGATAACTGTTATCGTGATTGGATGACATTTCCTCTTAACTAAAATCACGTAATCGCAATTTAAAAATTAGTTTTCGAATTCACATTAATCCACGGGAGTGGCGATATACATAAGACTTTCAAGACACGAGATATTAAAATTGGAGGCAATAATGTGCGCTTAGAGCCGTAGGACTTGCCATAACTAGATTGATACTAAGTTGTCAGGTCAAGTAGAATAATGCAATTAACTTACACATCTCATCGCGTGATAGGAGAAAGTTTTAAGTAACTAGGAAAGAACCGTCTGTTGACAAATTATCAACATTAATCTTAATTATGGGATAATTTCATTCATGGCTAAAGCTATGGAAATTTTTCAACGTTGCCTTAAAAATGTTGCACCGATAACGTTGCAGCAACGTGGTTTTACGGGAAATTCGGATGTTAAGGCAACGTTGCGACAACCAACATCAACGTTGTGTGCACTTGTACCTTTTCCCATTGTAACGTAGTCACCACGTTGTGACAACGTCCAATGCTACAAGGGTTAAAATTAAAATAAATATCAAATGCATATTGACAATGGAAATATATGTGCAGCATTACGCTGAATGCCGGAAAGGATTCGATTTTCACTCACCATGAAACGATTATTTCACCGTTGTTATCAGTTGTAAGCGAAAATTTCAGTTGAAAATCAACTAGGGAAAAGGCGAAATGACGCCTTAACTCCAAAGGAAATTGATTTATAAAGAGAAGCAGGCCAATGACACGGTAAATAGACGAACGGAATTCGTTCCCAAATCCCTTAATTTCTATGAATTATTATAAAGTATCTATATCTAAGGGTTAGATGGAAGAAGGGACTGTCTCAGTCTCAATCTCGCCCCAATAAAGTCGCATTATTATTATTATCGATTATTTTCGCAGGCATGTGATAACGATACTATAGTCATAGAAATATAATGGATACCCCGATACTGATTGCGCTTCTCCACAAATAATTTGCGTCATTTTTAAATGACAACAATAAATATCGACCGGAATTTTAGCTCATAGATTTTACTGGAGACCATAGCACAGGGCCAAATTTCCAGTCTCCAGTTCAACAGGCAGTGATCAGAAAAAAGTGGCTCACGGACAGGCTTTAAATGACAAATGAGGTGGCGTGGGAAAAACAACAAAGGCATCCAAAAATATTCCAATAAGTAACCCCCATTTTACAGGGATATGACCGGCTGTTATGAATAATGACCTTTCTGAAAATGTACGAACGAATCCGATGGAGGGTGAATATGATGTTGGGAACACCCATTACGATTTCCACTCAAAAACCTTTCAATCATCACGCCCAGTAAGCGGCCATAAAATTAATGAAATTATGTGAGTGTATAGCGGCATAGATAGAGATAAATTTCCGTGATAGTAAAAAAAAACTTCGATGGTTAAGGACATTTTACATAAACATTCTAGCTTTAAAGAGATTTTAGTAGGTGTGGTAAGAAAACTTTTACTAATCTGGTTAATGACAAGAAATATAAAAAAATATCTACCACCAAGCCGCATTTCATAAGACGGAGTATCAAAAAAGCGCACCGTACGAAAAGTCTTCTCAACGGTACTCAATTATCCTTCAACACATAATATCCTTAAATATAGGTGAATTGAAATTTAATTTGTCACAAAAATGAATTATAAATGCATGGCATTGTTGACTTCACTGGGTAGACAACACTATTTCTATGAATAACACGAAAATAAAAATAAATACATTAATTATATTCTATGGTAGAAATCTCTGTGCTAAGGGGACTCCTCCAGCCGCAATCGCCATTTTCTACTTCACAATTATTTTCGAGACTGCACTCAATGATTTTGTTTTAAAATATGATTTAGGAAAGACGAGCTGCACACAACAAACATATTTTAGTTGTTTTTTACAAATAACTACAGTGTGGTACAGTGTCGTAAATGTTGGTGATAACTCACCCCCTGCTACACACCCTTGAGGTGGCTTTCAGGGAATTATGCAGAAGTAGATATTTATAAAGCATTCAGTCCTTCTCTCAGAGCGACATTAACTTGGGAATCGATGCTCTGTAGAATCATAAGTTCTTACTAGAAGGGATGGAAAATATTACTTAACTCTCTCCTGAGCCTGGAATCTATGTATTTAGACCAATTTTTACTAATATTGAATCCAATGGGCTATGAGATACGCAACGGAAAGTGAACACATGAAATTTCTGTCCCAAGAGCATCCGTTTTCAGCACACGTGCCAGACCCATGGTCCGAGGCAAAGGGCTGGGATTATGAGTCAAGACGATTTTCTCGGCATCTTCGCTCATATGGTTTTTATTGCTCTTTAGCAGTGTCTTTGCCTCGCAAATGAAGTGACGAAACCAATGCATATATTCCATTTAAGCAAAAGTGTTAATTATCTACCCTCGAGGGCAGTTGGAAAAGCATTTGGGATTCATTACCCGCTGTACATTGGTGGAAGAACAACAAACGCAAACCAAAGCATAAATCGCAATATGACAGTTAATCAAAAAGGAAACAGGTTTTGTAACTGGCATTGCAGGGGGCGGGTTTCTAAAAACTCCTCCATTATGGCAATGAATGCAACTAACAAACTATGCACTTCGCATACAATTGAGCAAAAAAATCAACTGAAATTGAGATAAAAATAGACGACAGATTATATTAACGAAGAACTACCACACAAATATAGGCATAAAGCAAAAGGCATTTCGTTCAAAAAAGTCAAAATAGTAGCAGTTCCATAACAAAGGTAATCACTAATGATATTTAAACAATATAAATTTATACAGAATTCACCATCCTTGAAGCCACTCTGATCGACCTGAGATGATTAAAAGCTTGACATTTATTTCAGACAACTCCTAACTAATTTCCGTGGGGTTCCGTAATGGATCATAACTGCACCAGGACACGACCGAGCCTTTTCTCTCCCAAAGAAACTACAAAGGAGCGTAAATAATTCACCCCGGCAGATTGGTCTCACGAAAAAATCCCTACTGTCATTCACCACGATCGTCAGGGATGTCGGGTGCCCTAAAGACATATCCGGGATAGCCTCCGTCGTTCTGGGCCATTACTCCTATGGCGCACCCATCACAACTTCCGTTTTCTCGTAAAAATACAATGGCGAAGGATGTCCCAGCCATTTCACAGCGAGCGATCAATCCAAGAAGAAAGATGCTCAACACACGTGCTAATAACATCGGGATAAGGGGAAAAGGACGAGAATGCCTCGGGCGGCGGCTCCTGGATCGAAGGGCGGCTGAGAGATAACGCCACCACTTGCAGCCATCGAGAAGACGGATACCCGGTAGATGAACCCAGGCATTGACTTTCATAATAAACGTAATCGGAGCGGAAGGTAAATTTCTTTGAGTGAATTACGGAGGATCCCAGTAACGGCGAGAGGCAAAACAAATGACAAATTTCAACTATGGCTTTACTACATTTAAACGTATCCTTTTAAAAATTACTGAATTCAATAATAAATTTTCAAGATAGGACGGCAATAAATAGAAGCTAATCACTATATATGTCGATTACTCGTCGAATATATTTTTGATGAATACTTTTTTTCAACCCGATAAGTCCAGAGAACTGAAGCATTTTGCCTTCAATGATTGGAATAATTAGCCAATAAATCTATAACTAACAATGGTTGGTGCTTTAATTTAATTGCCATTGTATTTGCCGGAAGAATTTGCTTCTCTTAAGAGTTTATCGCAAACAATATATTTATGCGAGGCAGCTCCACACATAATATCCTTAAACCTAGGTAATTTGAAATTAAATTTGTGACAAAAATTGTGCATAAATATAGGGCTTTGTAGGCATCACTCGACAGACAAAACTTTTTCTATGAATAACACGAAAATTAAAAAAAAGTACATTAACTTTATTCTACGGTAGATCCTCCGTGAAAAGGAGACTCCTGCCGCAATCGCCATTTTCCGCCACTCCATTATTTTAGAGACTATACTCAAGAATTTGACCTAATGACCTGATTTAGGCCGCAAAGACTAGCTGCGCACAACAAATGGAAGCTGTATATTTTGGAAATTGACCGAGAAAATCGGGAAACACTAAGTGAAAAGTGAACCAGCGAGTTCCCACTACCGGAGTAACAAAGTTAGTGCTGTAGTAAAAAAGAGTATGCATAAAATTAACTTTCATTGTTATCGCGAATATTACTTCACTATTTAAAATACATACGTCAAAACGATGAATCTATGAACGAAAAAGTATAAATGGCGAATTAAAATTCGCCATGAACGCAATCATAAAAAGCAACCCATCGCGTTGATTACTAGTCACACTATTTATTTCACGAATTTTCTGCATTGCGATATAACACACATGATTTCCCTTGAGAAATTCCGGAGTACCCATTTTAATTATAAATTTACGGTTATATATTCATAGTGCGACGTAGAAAAGACCTATTCTTGTAATAAAAAAGGGTAGCGCGCTAAAGACCTATCCAATAGCGCCAAATCCTACCAACCGACATACCAGAATTAAATCTAAATAAAGTATCTGGTATCATTTTTTCTAAAATCACGCGAACGTGTAGTTCAAGCGATTCCGCCGGAGTCAGCAATCAAAAAGTGCTCTGAGATGACTAGGCGGCAAGAAAGCGGCTGACACTAAACTTCTTCCCCAGACCTTGCAAAGCAGTTTCGGAGGTACATAATGAGTGTACACAAATCAGTCGCCAAATTCAGTAAATGTGCAACTTCGAGGAGGTAGTTAGAAAACGCGGAGAAGTAATACTAAGCTGGTTGTGACAGAACGATGTTTCTTTATTGCCATTGAGAAGGAAATAAAATGAAAAACCTGATTATACAAGATGAAACTAGCGATCGAGAGGAGCAAAGAAGCGTAAGTTCACCAGAGATTCACTGTACACCAAGGTTAACGCAATCGATAAAGGGAATTGCTGTATATGGAGTTGCTTTGATGGCCCCCACCATCTCCTTAGCGAGCATGGTAAAGCGATCTTTATGACATGCACTAAAGCTGAACGGTTTTCACTTCCTCCACTCGATGTGACGCAACGCACGAGTGAGTCAACGACGGTTGAACTTAAAGCTGCTCTTCAGGGGCTTGATTGCGCCATGAGTGCACACCGAAGCCGAGAACCAAAAATTAAAAATGAGGTAGTTTTGAGTCCTTCAAAACGATTTATCATTCGATTGAAATTTTCGGCTATGTAGGAATACTTCCTTATCCAACAGTAATAGGCGAACATGAAAATACCATGCACCACACTAATAAATACATGAATATAACACGCTTAATAAACACGCACGCCCCTCGACTGAGGAAAAGAAATTACGAGCGGCAAAAAAAAATTAACTCCTTTTTTTATAGGGCTGATGCGTTCCTAATAGCATTTCCATCCATTACAAGCCACGAAATACACGCATTCCCACAATACGGCTGGGCGAATACAAGTTCAACGACTCCGGCGTGGTGGTGCTTCAGTCTCTAATGCGGCGGCTACATTTGATGTCATCAGCATGTCCTGGGCGTGGTTAACGATCACAATTTTTGATAGCATCTTCAACCAAGTTTAATACAACCCATTTTCGCGAGAAAATGCAATGTAGCTGACAGAATCGACAGAATCACCACCTGATGATGTCGCTTATGCGATGAAACCGATCGTATTGAATAAAATCCATTGTAAAATTTACAAAGTTTGTTTTGATTCTGTCAAGGTAGCTGGGCAAAGTATGTGATAAATGTACCACCCTACAAACAAATAAACTCAAATTGCAACAAATAACGATTGGATACTGGAAACGTAAACGCGGTTGCATTGCACATCGTCTAAACATGAGTGGATAGGAAAGGGAACTGGGATGGCTCTTGGCATTGTGTGTTTTCCTTTCTGTTTTAGGTCTTCAGGCAATATTACGTCATCACTAGAAGAGTCAAGAGTACGGCTTCGTTTTGAATTCCTCCACCCGCGTACAGTTATATCTCCCCTACGCTACTCCTTATCCTGTGACCCACTATGAATGCACGTAAGAAAACATTGATGCCAATTCGAATCCAGAGCGGGAATTGTGGATTACAGGACGACTGAAATACTTTTAGGGAAGGAAATGAAGAGGAACAGCGCTTTTAACGCGCCATTATCGGACAGTAATTAGGTGATTTTAAAATATAGATGCATTACATTTATAGCATTCGCATCGTTTAAGTCCAAAAAATAGTAGTTGAGAGCCGAATGACGTGAGGAGAAGCAAGGCGTCCAATCAGGAGTGTTAACAGCTGAAGGTAATGTTTTTGTTTTAATGTGCAAAGTTTTTATTTTGAGGTAGAAATCCTTACGATATATTTGAATGAACCTTGATAAAACTTATCAGGTTAAAAGAAACATGAGAAAATTAGGATGATACGACTGGTTTCCGTTTATACAGGTAGTTATGAATGAACCATCATACAAAGGGAGGCATTGCACGAATACCTTCCGGTGGGAATGCCAAATATCAGCAGTATGTTTTCGATTTTCAGTGAGAGAAGTTTTTTTAGCATGTATTTATACACCGGATAGAAGATGGCAGAGTTAACGCCGATTCAAGATACCTCCTTCTCGATAACTGATAACCTAATTTCAAAGAAAAAATTCCAGTCAAGATTAAACTCAATAATCATGCTTTTTAAGAAGTTTCCAGTCTCTTTAGACGCATTCAAATTAACAATTTCTTTTTCTTGAGATTGAAGAAAGGATAAGAACAAGTCTGCCGTAAGAGTAGAGAAAATCGTAATGAATTGAAGAGTTGATTTAAATGAAATATATCGATATTGGTTCAACAACTAGCTACTCGAAGGGGCAATGCCCTGAGCCAATCAGCAACCGTGACTGACAACGTAACTCGAGCCGCATTAATCAATTGACTTTCGAAGTCCCCATGGGCTGAAAGGAGTTGACATCTTCCAAAACCTTCAGTAATGATTTTGTTTTTCTCTACAATTATCAGTAATTGATATGAAATAGAAAACGAAAAACAGAACAACACAATACGGACTGGAGCGTGTTTTTTAAACCAGTATGTGAGGAAATCACTTTGGCATACTATGAAACACGCCAGTATGTGAGAATTACTTTGGCATACTATGAAACACGCCGATCAAGATGCGATAACCGTACATATTTTACTTATGCATTGAGTTGCCGTGAGTGATAATTCACAAAAAATTCTTTCAAAACATTCGTTGAGTATATCATTGTCCTCTAGAGCATCAGCGTAAACATATAAGTCAAATGACAATATTCTGCGTTCTTCTGCAATCCAATCATGCAATTTCGAGCCACATACATCTATAGTAGGGAATTTCATTTGCCTCGAGAACACCAGCCATGACAGTCTCGCATGCTCATCAGCAATATGCCAACTCCTAACTATTATAACATAATTATTAATGCTGACCTAAACTTCGTCAAAGCTATGGGGCTGTCCATAAATGATGTCACACAATTTTGGACCAAACTAGACCCCCTCCCCCCCGTCACAGTTGGTCACAAATAGTGCCCCCCCCTTTAATGATGTCACAAAAATGAAAAAAAACCACTACCCTCCCTCCACAGTCTGAGTAAAAATAAGGCATAACATACAGTGGAAGTGTGGATGTCACATGTCCCCCCCTCCCCCCTCTCACACATTGTCACAAGGTGGTGACCCCCCTCCCCCCCAATCGTGTGGACGTCTTTTATGCACAGCCCCTATTCTATTTCGCTCAGAAAATGTCCAGCGGGTCGTAAACACCAAAGAATCAAATTTTCGCTGCGTGTTATCGCAACAAACCTAGCCCTTTCATAATTTCATGAGGTGAGGAGATTGAGTCATTAGGACCGTGCCCACCAGCTCGTTTAGTTTTTTCCTGGAGAGAATCTTGGGAAACAGCTGCCATTCACTTACGCACGCATTGTTTGTGGTAGATACCAACTAAATCAATCGCAAAAAATAGATACCTACCTACGTAAAAGATGAGAACAAAGTAAAATTTTGCACACGTGCCTCAACATCATCATCAGTAGTCATCAATCCGAAGATTGGTTTGCATCAGCTCTCCATTCCAATCTCTTCTCTGCCATCCGCTTCATACCAAAATAATAATTTACTTCGACGTCCTTCATGATTTGTTTAATGTATTCCCCATTCTTGGTCTTCCTCTATAATTCTTCCTATTTATTTCTCCTTCCAATATTGTTTTCATTAGGAGGTAGTGTCGCAAAATGTGTCCAATAGGTTTGTCTCTCCTTCTTCGCAGAGTGTTCATTGTTTTTTTTTCTCTCCAGCTCTTCGTAGGACTTCATTGTTAATCGTGCGTACTTCAGAATTAATACGCCAACAAGGGAGCTTTTATTTTCTTTTAGTTTTTAATACCAGAATTTAGTGAGATGAAGTGGAGCCTTAACAATTAGATTCAACATTCATAAATATTTATTTACTTATGCTTTCACGCGATTTTTTAAGCAAAACATACGAACATAAGATTTCAGGAGACCCTTCCAGGTGACATGGAATTCTACATTCAAGGAGAGGGGGTGAAGAGTGCAGGTTGAGGCGAGTCTCGGACCCTACGGTTGAGTCTATTCGACGGCTTTAGTAGGGAAGGTGCAGCGAATTTCTCCAGTTGCACCTTGATTTGAATATCGTTGACAATGAAGACATAACAGAATCGATGGAGCAGTAATAGGATATACTAGGGATGTGCGGTACATAAAAAGATACCGATACATCGGAATCCGATATTTTTAAAATATATCGATTATCCGATAGGTATATCGTTCTAAAATATACCGGTGTACCGGTATATCGGTACCATTTATATAAGATATAATTTTATCAGATAAGTATAATTTTTTAAAGATATTTTTTATGCAGAAAGCACATAATCTGATAATTGCCGGCGGGGTTAAGTCCTCGCCTGCCAAGCCAAAGGTCGCGGGTTCGAGTCCCGCCTGGGTAGGTTTTTCCCATCCGGGGCATGGGTGGTTGTGATTGTCCGTTATGAATTGTTAATACACCTGATGTAAAGGCCCAATGAGTGACTGTTTTCAGTGGTGTTGTCAAATAAAAAAAAATACTATTTTCATTATTCTCAGTTAGGGTATAGTATTCCATGCGCGATAGCTTCTATAAAAACACAAAATTAGGATAAGGAATAAGCGTAAAACAACTTCATCGTATTTTGACAGATTATGAATATATTAGATGTTATCAAGGTAAAGACACACAGTGCGCAGGTCTCAACAAAGTATTGAGAATTAAATATGTCATTTGCCTCGAATGAATATTAAGGAAATATGATTCCGGTATGTGATATATGATTAATAATCAAGGATAAATCTGGGTGATATAAAGAGCCGTACACAGGACCGCTCGTGAAAGGCTACAATAAGGCTCCCCCACAGCAGAAAGATGATAATATCGACATTTAGCCAAGCATAAATCATAGCACGACACTTTGATTTCTTAATTTCTTGCTATTTAAAGACACAAGAAAGATGAGATAAATTACCAGCTTCTAGGAACAGACAATTGCAGTTGTAACGACCTGCTTGGCGTTCCAAAACGAGAGAAACTATGTAGTATTTCGGTTTAACGTGTTCCGACAGCTGAGGCTATTTCACGCCCACCATCAGACAGGGGAAACAGCACTCGGGACGGATTGGAGGATAATTCTACTTAAATCGACCTGATCTTAACGATTATTAACTAAGGTGATTGAACTGGAACCAGTGTTTCAATCAAGGTAGACTGTTTACCGAGGCACTTGAGATTCGGAGCCTTTAACTGTGATATTTTAAATCGATTTCAGGAATAAAAGACAAACATGAAAAACTATGATACATTAGGAAAGGGGCAATATCAGGGATCAATTGTAGGACGTTGTGCCGGGACGAAGGGAGAGAAGATGTAATCCACCGCATCCGTCAGGCAAAGAAACGGCGACGAGGGCAACAGACGGCAAGTGAATCTTAAAAGGAGGGGGGGGGGGGAAATGATGAGATAACCTCCGCTTCAAGAGAAGGATGTGACGGTGGGGGAGGAAGGAAGCAGGCCGGCCGCCTCGCACAAGCGGGGAGCGACGATGCTCTCCCCGCACGCAGTCGACGGGAAGACACGGCTGCGAGAACACAACAGGTGTGGGCTTGATTCATATCTACGCGTGCGACATGCATACCAAACGCGGGCGTGAATTACTTTGTGGACACTAACCACTCAAAGCGAAACAAGCCGTAAGAGACAAGAATCCAAAAACGAGAAACGAAACATTAAAAGAAAGAAGAATATCCCAACGTAATTGACAATTGATAACAAAGAGCGCGCCTCTCAGAGAGCATCACGATAAGTCATTCAACCTGAAGATTAGCTGATTGCAGTACACCAGCCACCCCTGCCCTAAGCTAACTCAGTCATGCCCTGATAGTTCTCCTCTCCCATATCCCGTTTTAATCTCTGTGCCAAATTATGTGCCGAATGAGACTAGGATACTCAGGACACTACCGTAAATCCTGGAACTGAACGCGCTAAGAACCGTGATGTGGTTAAAATGCTTTATATAGAACTGACTACCGTACTATTTAATTAAAGAAATAATGTCTAGGAGACAGAATTCGAGGAATTACTAATCAGGCTCGAAAGCGAGGCATGACATCAACATGCAAGTAGAAACAGATGATATACAACAGAAATATTTTAGCTAAGGTTTAGTGTTGGTCCAAATAAATGGCAATAGAAATTAATGCACATTTTTCGGCCCTATTTCGTTCAAATCCATAAAACACTTTTAGATGTCTCCCACAAATAAAGTCATTCCACCAAGAAATACCTGTGATTTCTTCAGCTGAGGGCGCGTAATTAGCAGGTAATACTCCACATGGCAAACATAGTCAAAATAGATAAAGTTTAAAAAATACAACAATAAATACAGTTCAATGTCACCAAAAGGGAAACGAAGAGCACCTAGAAACAATCTCACGATCATCACCTGGAAAATCTCAAAAAGCTTTACAACAAATACGAGCTGCCCCAAAGAGATAAAATTATCTCGTCTGCCACAGCGAAAGTAAGCCCATCAATATAACTTCTGTATTCAACAATAATTGTGACTCAATTTTTCGACAAAGCCAATTTGACTATGTACTTACTTCACACTAAAATCGAAGTTCGATGACATAATAAGAGAAAAATGCTTACGATGGAGCCAGGCACTTAGCCAGGGGGGGGGGGGGAGGGCTTGAGGGGCTTCAGCCCCCCCTGAAATTTCAAACCATATTGTTAGTTTAGTTTTACCATGTATTATATTGGATGAAATATACAAGGGTTCGAGAGGGGAAAAAGGTAATAACAAAGCCGTTTATATAAAAAATATCCATAAATAAACTGAAATAACGAATGAAATTGTACCAAGAGCCCCCCAGGCTTCAGATTAAGCCCCCCCCAAACCAAAATCCTTGCTACGTCGCTGGATGGAGCTCTATTCCACATATTTTTTTCTCGCTGTCAGCTGAGGGATGGAGTTTACCAATGGAATAACGGTAGAAGTAACTAGTGGAGGCGAACGACAGATGAGGTCGTATGCGCTTTTAAGGTGGGGCGGGTAGGGTGTTAAAGATAGGATTACTCGGGGAACGGTGGAGTGAAACTCAGCGTCAGTTAGCTCTGAACAAAAGGCACCAAGGGATATACAACTTAACATCCCATCTGACGGAAGGAGTACTGCGCTTGAAGTGCTCTCCACTTGACACCGAAATAGGGATTGGGATTCTTTAAGGGCAGATTCATGCCCGGGTGGTACATTTGTTAAAGAACTAATCGTAGAATTTTCCCGCAATCGCCAGAGGGGATCATTCATCTTAGAAGTGACTCGGATAAATGTTCAAAAGCTTAAAAAAATCTAAGTCACAAATATTGGGCAATTAAACCGTATTTCATGCCAAACGCAAGAGCTCATTGAAGCGCTCTCGATAGCAATTGTTACCCCTAATATTACCTACACGGATGCAGCATTAAATCTCTTCATCAGATCGAATATACGTTTATATGGCAATCCTAACCTGCATTAAAGCAACAGGATTCACTGATTGAATGAATTTATTTCAAATTCAAACATCTCGACATCATCATCACATTAGCTACAGCAAATGAATGCTATTATAACTCATCTATTCAGAAAAAAATACAATTTTTTGACAAAGAAAAGCGCTACAAAGTGAACGAGACGGGAAACTCAACCGCGCAGTCGCGAGTTAAAAGGCATGGCGCGTAATAGGAGAGTGGGTGAAAACAGAGGAGGCTAATCCGATTATATTACGGGGCACTTAACCAACTTATCGTGATTTACAAACACATCGAGCGTGTCCATGGCGCGAACGGGCAGCTAGCAATCACACGGAGGCGGCTATATGCGACAAAAAATCCCGAGGTTATGTCACTAAAACATTCAAGGTAAGGTACGTTTTCATGGACGCGTTTCAGGGCGAAGAAACGCAAAAACGGGATCATCAGCCAATCAGAAGCCCGGAATCATACGCGTGAGTTCGCGTAGAGACGCGTTGCCCGAGTTGAAATTTCCTCAACTTTCGACGCGTGAAACTCATCAACATGGCTGCCTGCCACAGTGACGTCCCTGTGGATTAATTCATCATCACGGAAATTAGGGAGACATACACCGACGTGTATAATTTCAGACTACAGAAATAGAAATTTAAGAGATAAAGCCTTTGCTTTTCCTGCAGTGCACCTTAACTATGTATTATAGTTATTCTTCTTCATAAGGAGGTTCCACCACGACTGTGTGAGTCAAAACAAATACTAAATTCCACATTTTTTATATTTTGTACAAAAAATCCTGATTTCGCAAATGGAATACGTTATCTATAGAAATCCAAAAGTAAGGTAGTAAAAATTCAGATTATCCCACGAATGTATTTTAAATGAGCGCTTTTTCCCAGCCTTAGGAGCCGACTGCAGCGCCATTTTTAACGAATTACCGCATTTTGACTTCATTTACGGCATTAATTCCCCAATAACTATAAAAATAAGGTGGTAAGATGCCTATATTTTATTTTTATTCAATTTATCTGGATAATTAACTTCTTATAAACAGTTTTACGCGAAAATGGCATTTATATTTTATGGAAAAATACTATTTTTCCTCGTGTTTCCCTCATCTCCCATTGGATACCATGTAATTCCAAGTTCAATTAGAGAATAAATTAGCGTGGAAAGGTAACATTTTGTTGCTCACATCAGATAGAGGACAAGTTTTTCTACAGGTAGATAGAATATGAATAAAATGACATTTAAGTGATTATACGGTGGAACCACCTTAAGTTGTCAACCCTGAGGTTGGTCTGAAGCAGCTCGCCACTCAGATCTTCGTTCTGCTTTCCTTTTTATCTCTTCATAGGAGGTGCAATCCATATCGCTCATGATTTGCTCCATGAAGAACAGTCTTGGCCTTCCTCGACGGTTTCTTACTTCAATAATTCCTTCTATTATTGTTCTAATTTGATGATTACGACGTAGGATGTGCCCTATTAATTTGTCTTGTCTTTTTTGAACGCTTATCCATTATGTCCTTCTCTCTTTTGCCGTTTAAACACTTCTTAATTAGTTATTCTTTCTACCCAGATGACTTTCAGCATCCTACGGTAGCACCAGAATTCAAATGCTTCCAGTCTTCTTTTTTCTTGTCTGTCAACAGTCCACTCTCGCATCCATGTAAAACAACACTCCACACATATGCTTTCATAAATCTATTCTTTTTTTAGATCAATGTTGCTATTGGTAAGGATGTTTTTCTTTGAGTTAAAGGCGATCTTGGCTTGTTGAACCCTTCTTATCATTTCCCTTTTACATTTACCATCTTTTGTGATTTTCCTTCCTAAATAGGTAAATTCTTGAATCTCTTCCAGTTGTTGTTCTCGTCAGGATATTTATTCTCCATTCCTGGGCTTGGTGTCATTACTTTGGTTTTCTTGCTATTTATTTTCATAATGATTTATTTATTAATAGGTAATTATATTAATTGGTCATTTCAAAAGGTCATGAAATAATTTAAAAACCTAAAAGGAAACATGTCGTGGTATGTAATCCCGGGGAAAGTCACGATTTAAACACAGTGGTGATATCCCAGCGGTTAAGGCGGTCGGCTGCGAGTAGCAAGGTTTCTAGATCGGTTCCCACCCTTGGCATTATTTTTTTTATCTTTTTCTTTTAGGCCTTCATCGTTATTTAATTCATATAATGTTTTTATCACCGTTACTTCAATGAAAAATATTTTAGAGAATTTTTAAAATTATTAATAATAACCACTATGTACTGGAAGGACAAGCTTCCAAGGCTATCTCCAGCAATCCAGCAAGGTCAAACAATCCTTAGCAAAGCGTCAAACATTGACACGGACATACGGAAATAATAAATGAAAAAAGGCTCGTGGGCAGAAATGCTCATCTCTTGAAGGAAATATAGTCGCCTGAAGGAAGGATAGTCTCCCTGCCGTTTCCGTTCCTCAAAGATTGGTCGTACCCACCACCTTTTTCTCGTGTAACGCCGTCTTCTTAGGAATACAAGTCCTAATAGTGCATTGAACCTCCATTACATTTGGAAGTGATTCAATGGTACCACTTCATCCATTGCCTTTTCAAAAACCTGTATAGCAAATTGGCGCGCGGATGAGAGGAATGGCCTTCTGGAGAAAATCGAAGATTTGAAGAAATATACTTATTTGTCTTGGATGGAGCAACACCGCTATTGTGGGATATATTCACGGTCGTCAAGTTTCGTTTGTTTTATTATTGTTTCTCTGCTCTAGATAGCGCGCGGGTGCCTCCTACGCGTAGGCTCGCCTACGCATAAGTTCGCCTTCATGAGAACAGTTCACGCGAATAAAGACGCGTCTCGTCGCGCGCATGCGCGCCTGACGCGTCCATGAAAGCGTACCTTTAGTCTTGAGAGCGCAATGCCAAATGCTTCAAGATAGAACTATTCGAAGCCCAAACGCAAGCAACAAGGGCGACCGATACTGAGCATTCGCCATAAATTTGTCTGAAGTGAGGCTCCTCATACTCCAATTTATCGTAAGGCAAGTGTCATGCTCCCGGTCGCGGCATGCCTTGTCCTCTCTCCACCTCTTAACTTTCCAAGTGGTACAGTTCCCTCAGATATATTCCAACCCATTTGAAGGTTATAGTTGCACGAAGTATTAAAATGCTTCCGCATGTAATTGGCAGCGAAAATTAAAAGACTGAAGATATCATTTAGTGGGTGTGATTTCCAGTATGGTTAACATCAAAACATGGTACCATTTCAGAATAGTATATATCACCGAGGACATTAACGGATTACTCGAATATCATGGCAATCACTTACAGTAGATGTAATAGTAAAAATACATCGAGGCTACAAATTGAAAAATCGACAACTTAATTTTTAAACTTCACAGGTTAAAATTCTTAAGATGGGCTCCCAAGTTATAGTTCATCGCGTTTCTCTTTATAAGCTCTTTCCAGGTAAGTGTGTTCCATCGTTGATGTTGCCTCCACAACCTTACATCTGCAAAGGTTTTTGTCGACTATGCACTGAAAAATTATTATCATAATGTTTTCATCCATTGATGAAAAGCTAATTTTAAACAAGAGCCCTTTTCCATAAAAATATTGACAACTTAAAAAATGGCTAATGTGAGAGATTACTTCGGCGCTATCTCTGGATTAATCAACGCCACAGATCAGATCGACGATCCCAAAAAAGTGACCTAAATGGAAATGGCCTTTGCATTTCACGTCAATCTGGCTATATCTAACCATCCACCATAGTTGCTGACCGCGATCAACTATCGATCAGTCGGAGAATATTAAAGTGGATGATGCACAGACCACAAAAATCCTTAGGAGCAGCACCAAACGCTTACCTTCTGCTACATACTGCGGCATACTGCCACAAGTTACGTCAGCACTAGCGGTGCATTGGTACTTTAAGGAAGAATAAAACGAAGTCACCCTAAAAGAATGGGAAAAAGTATGGCTGGGCTTGAAGAGAACAAAGGTTGGATCTACACAAAGGTCAGCCAAAGGTCAGCCAGCCATACATTCCCAATATGCAATTCGCAGAGGGGCCCGAAGTGTCACAAGGAGTAGGCAAGAGAGGATTGAGGGAGACAATGCCCACCCTTGAAGACGTCACTGCGCTCGCTCTCCACGTCATCAAATACGGAAATCGCAATACTCACTCTTCAGGTAACGATGGGGCCCCTTCCTCTTGGCCAGGAGCTGTCACATGATACACGCAGAAGTTTTCTAGCAGAGCCCTCATGTCAATGTAGTTAAAAAACGCTTGAAAGTTAGAAATATCTGAAAGAGGAAAGAAAAAAGATTAAATACATGACATCAAAGACTTTCGTGGCATACTTAACAAAAATACTGGCATGATAACTCAATCACCAGCTTTTTAAGCCAAATTAATATAAGAGTAAAAAGTATCATACTATGTAAACCATAACCTTGACCAAATTAGCTAAAAGAAAACATGGCTCAAACGCAGCCGCCATCCTGAACTAGCCAACACTAAATTATTCCAACGGTATTTAAAATGAAGCAAACAACTAGAGCACATAAAACTCCTCCAACAAATCAAACTATTAGGAAAAAAAAGTCTTTATGCATGTGTGTTAATCAACTTCTTGTTACAATAGTATTAATACACCAATTTTGGCCACAGAAAAAAAGTATTCCATCTGAAATGACTACAAGAACAAACCGTCAGATTGCGCAGCTTCGAAGCATTGTACCAACTAGCACATTCCGACACTACAGAGGAACATTTTCTTAGCGAGCCAAAAAAACAAACACATTTGAAGGATTAAGATTTGTCTACCTTGAGCCAAGGGCAACGTGTGATAACAATGAATACGTCACGCACGGCTCACGAATTCAAGGTTTTCCAGGGTACTTTAGCCTCCGAGTGTAAAATTACTCTCGAAAATTCTTGTTCTTGAGCGTAAGCTTATCATACAAGGTCTATCATCTTAGTCTTAGTTTATTACTTCCATAATCCACGCCTATTTAGGCCCCTATATGCAAATAACTGCCACAGTAAATGAACTACACGTAGAAATAAGATATTATATAAAAAATAATACCAAAAAATATATTTCTCTTCAAGTCCCGATACGGCGTTTGTAATTCTTGCTTTAAGGAAATGAACTTCGAGTGATGGAAAGGCAATATTACACATTGAAAAATATCATACACAGGCTAAATGGAAAAGGAGGCAAATTTTCAAATCTAAAACTTCGAAATCTCTGCCTTAAATACATAAAGGTAAAGGACAATCCATTTTATCCTCAAATGAACCTAATTTTATTGTGTAAATAAACAATTTCATTTGTAGTTTTCTGAGCATTTAAAGCTTTTCATTGGCATGCAAGCCAATTCAGGGGTGTTAGAATACTAAACTTCGAAGGAACTTGAAGCAAAAGAAAGTTACGCTGCGCAACGCTCAAAAACCAAGAAATAAATGCGTACTGCATTGCGAAATTTCAAGAAAAAAGTACTTGGTGAATTACTCGAAGAAAATCCGAAATCTTTTTGGACATATGCGAGAGAGCTTCAGGGAAAATCTTCAACCGTAGATTCGTTATTTGATAAAAATGGCAAACTTGCCACCGATAATATTGACAAAACTAACACGTTAAATTCCCACTTCGAAAGTGTATACACTACAGACGACACTGCATGTAATTTTGACATATCATTCACTGAGGAACCGATGAAAGAAATCACTATTCAATGTAATGGGATTACTAAACAGCTACAGTCGATAAAAAACAGTAAATCTCCGGGTCCGGAGGGAATACCCGCGCGTGTCCTCAAGGAATTAGCGCCACATATCGCACCGTTCTTAGACATAATATTCAAGAAGTCATTGTCTGAAGGAAAGATACCAATAGACTGGAAAATTGCAAACATTACACCGATATTCAAAAAGGGAAACAGACATGACCCAGGGAACTATCGACCAATTTCATTAACGTAGATTATAGGCAAGATACTCGAATATATCGTCGTTAGCAATATCACGACGTTCCTGGACAGTCGTAACTTCCTTCATGGCTGTCAGCACGGCTTTCGGAAAGGTAGATCATGTGAAACACAGCTCGCGCTCTTTCTTCATGACGTTCTCAAATCTGGTGAATCGAAAACAAGTGGACGCATTATTCCTAGATTTTAAGAAAGCTTTCGACACGGTACCTCACAACAAACTTTTATACAAATTACAGTCATGCGGGCTGAACGAAACAGTAGTAAACTGGATACGCGACTTTCTGAGTGATCGTAAGTAAAAAGTAGTTCTTGACGGAATTAGCTCTGATGTAGTTAAAGTGACATCAGGTGCCCCGCAAGGAAGCGTAATCGGCTCCCTTTTGTTCATTATATAAATAAATGACCTATGCTCTCGAATTAGCAGTAAAATACGTTTATTTGCTGACGACGCTGTCATCTATCGCGAAATTAGTGATCACTCTGACTTTGAAATTCTATCATCGGATTTAAACAACGTTCATGTGTGGAGTCAAGAGTGGGGACTCGAACTTAATCTGAGCAAATGCACGGCGGTACATTTCTTGCGGAGGTCGTCCAACTATCCCCGTGTATATGCTGTGGATGGCGTTAAGATAAAGGCGACAGATGAAGTTAAGTATCTGGGAGTCACGATAACCTCGAACCTATCGTGGGGAACACATATAAGAAATATTTGTGGCAGAGCTCTGAAGAAGCTAGGATTCGTCAAGCGTATTGTGGGAAGATTTTCAGATGAAAAAGTAAAAGAGAGGTGCTATTTCGCACTCGTCCGGCCACACCTTGAATATTCAGCGAGCATATGGGATCCGGTGCAGAAAGACTTAATTCGGGAACTTAATAAAATACAAAGGAAAGCTGCGCGATTCGTCAAAAACTGCTACGGGCGTACAGACAGCGTTACGCAGATGTTAAACGAATTAGGCTGGGAGCCGCTAGAGACTCGGAGGCTGCGCGCTAGGCTTAGATTACTTGAGCAATTGAGAATAGATATCTTTCAGAGCGACACGGAGAACATCATATTAGAACCCCACTATATTTCCAGGTCCGACAGAAACGATAAATTAAGAGAGATTTTATGCCGAACGGATAGGTATGGGAATTCGTTTTTCCCCCGAACAATAAGGGACTTTAATAAATGCAAGGCGTAATTTCATTAGAGCGTTTCCTTTTTATATGTAAACGGCTGGTGTCCTAACACTCCCCGCCACACGCCTATTGAGGCGGCTTGCGGGGTAGTATGTAGATGTAGATATAATAATTTGCCAAAGGAAATTAAAAGAAGCATCAGGTTTTTATTCAAATAAGTACACAGCAATGGGTTAGATCATGGATATGGATTATGGACTTATGTCGCGTGTAGCTGGATGGATGTGACCTGAGGAACTTAATTTCAAAAGAGCATTATTCCCATCAATTTGCATACCACGGATAACTTCTCATTCAGGAAATAAGGAAGGACGCATAAAGGCAGCACAAGTATAGGTTTCTTTAGAAACTTCTGGGCGCATAAATTAAAAATAAATTACGCCGTTCTAAGTTACAAACTAGGAAGTAACAGTTATTTTAACCGAGAAAAATGAAACCAAATGAATCCCATATATTTTACGAGTAACTTTAATAAAAGAGGCGAGTGACAAAAACACATCACATTTACCCAAGGCTCTGGCAAAATTTTTCACTTCTACCACCTAATCTGAGTTATTGTCTTTCACAACAGTTCGAAGTAGATTCGCCTCTTTAGAACATCGAGCACAGATTCCCTTCACCCAAGTTCTGTTTGCAACGACGCCTTTGAGATACCAGCAATATTCTGCAGGACGATCGTCTAGCACAGAGAGACTACGAAGCCAAGTCATGCATGAAGCTTGCGCAATATCCAGATCACGGCGGATGAAAACCGGGCAACCACATCGAAAGCCGTGGCTGCGCTCGAAGCAATCGACAAGCATTCGCGACTGGGCTAATCTCTCACAGCACACATAATCTGTCAAAAACAAATAGCCTCTCCCTTTCTCCCTCTCTCACGCACGACTCATCTCGCTCCATTTTCCGAGAATTGCCCATTTGCGCACTAGTCGCGGCAGCGAATGGGGGTTACTCTTCCGAGCGAATAACCTGACTTACTCTTACGGAAGGAAAGAAAGTCCTCTAGGCAAACAAGGAATCGTTTCGAATCCTTTCAGGCGTTAACAAGGGGGGAAGAAGCGATGGGCAGATGTTTTTATTTCTAACGTACTCAGAAAAGATGCATTATTTTCTGGACGATCGTGATTTATAAGCCAATCAATCCTACCCTCTGTAAGTTTGTGGTGAAAAAATCTAAAACAGCATCTGACAAATTTTTATGTTATCTAATCTGCACCACGGGGTCGGATGGGGCTTTACACTCAAAAGTGAATGAAAGTTTGCGTATTGAGCTATCCACGAAATTAGGTATATTCCATCAATATTATGACTGTCCACAGGAGTATTAGCATTGAAAAAACAAAAACAGAAAACTGCAACGGGTGTTCTAAAATAAATTAAAAAAATTCACTTCGAGTAGATATCAACATGTGGTAGGATGAAAGTAATTCACCGAGTACAATTAACTAGAGACTGAAAAAGTATTACAAGTTAAAATCAATTGCAATACACACTAGCTATCGAGAGCACTGATTATGATACGGGCCTTACCATCCACTTAATTGCACATGACTGGGTCATTAAGGCCTGATCACGGGTCAATGAAATACTTTCGTCTTTTGAGATTTACATCACAACAACGTCACTAACAATGCGCGGAGAGTCGACGTCCATCGTCAGTCTGCTTCACTTATGGGTCTACTAAATGCGTTTACTAAAATATGGTCTCAATATTTTCACTGAGCATATTTACCAGACATACATAAAAATTAGATCCAGGTATAGTGATTAGATCAAGAGGGTTTTCCCACAGTAAAACTTATGTATATCAATAACTAGCGTCAAAGAAAAGTGAACCGATACCAGAACATTATTTCCTGTCATATTCTCACTCCCAAGAATCGACCACCTAAATGTAGGAGTCCACAATTCCTGGCGTGAAGCAAACCAGGGCCTGACATTACTTACTAGCGTATAGCGGGTGGATTGAGAAATGTATAATAATACTCTTTCGACATAAGTTTACCAAATATTTAGCCAATAATTCCCAGCAAGCATCACATACTTTAAACATACTTCAGAGATCTTTCTCAAGGCTAACCGTTAAAATCATCACACATCCCCTTATCCTCAGCAATTGAAAATCTGGACAAAAGAGGTTAACTTACTTCTTCAAAATTGCGCACACTAATACATGTTCCTCAACTGCTGAAGACATTCTTCCTGAAATCATACCCTTTATTATGTATTTTGAAAGCATATAAAAAATTTCCAACCGTCAGTATTATCATTCAATAATTATGGTGATTTTTAGCCATCAAAAGGATGCAATTGCCGATCGATTAGAGGTTATTTTGTCTGTAGAAAAAATAATTAAAATGTAGTTCTACGGTTAATACGGATGAAAGTACATGACTTGCATTACACCCAAAACATATAATTCATAATTCTAACCGTGAGAAAATAATAAAAAAACACTAATACATCTCGGTCAGTGACACGCGGATATAACTTGGTACATGCCGACTAACATCCGTAGTAAATAATTCATATTCGAAACTAGACATGTGGAGAGGATTGAAACAAAATATAGATCATGGAATATGATCCTAGATGACACAAGTGCCTCCTCATCATTATATTGCCCCAGTAAAATATTTTAGTCTAATTTAAGGGATAATTTCCACAAATAGATTCCAGTCTAAACACTGAGTTGTTTGAACTCTGTCGAACCAATGTGATTTAATTACACCAAAGTAATTACTTACACAAACTCGAAGTTCTAGGGAATAGTCTTAAAACCGTTCTACCAATGGAAAAAAGTAATATCCATGGCAAATAATAAAATCAATAGTGAACCTGTCTCTCATACGACGTCCAACGCACAAGGTCTTGAATAATGTAAAATCAATAGCAGAGAAGAAACTGTAGTCGCTACGAGAATATCATAACACTTTTAGGAGCCATTTCACAGACGCATCCGCTAAAACTGCAGGCGCCGATGGACCTCCGCTACGCGTCACTAGCTGGTCGAAAGTAGATGAATCGAGCCAGAGAGAGCGGGGAAGGAGTGGGTGGTGGTCAGACTCACAATTGAGGCCGAGGTCATGGTAAGTGATGATCGCCGGTTTGTTCCTCTTGCCCTGCACCGCGACCAGGATGCTGCCCTTCTCCGTGTCCAGCCTCTCTTCGTGCACGGCTGTGTCGTCGCGCGAGAGCGTTCGCGCGGTCGGGAACTGAAGCTGGATGTTCTTTAGCTCGATATCGTCCATGCTGTCTGAGGGCATCGTGCTGCAATGGAAAAAAAGACGGGATGATTTTTAGTAAGGTTTATAAGGAATAATAAATATGAATAGCTACTTTTTAATACCTATCGAGAGACCACGACTGTGCATTATAAGAAGCTTCTCTTGAACGAAAATCTCGAAGAATCGTGAAGAACAGATTTTCTTCACTTCTGACAAGGCCCCAGATTACAGAGAGGCCATCAAAAATACTTAGCTTCAAAGACGTCACGACGCCTCATATTTACTACAAATTACGGGGACAAATAATAATTTTAGGGAGGCAACCGGTAGCTGATGTATTTGCTTAATAAACGATGGGTGGAGAGAAACAAGGCACCACCATAGTCCAACTCATTATACGCCAAGGGGTCAAGATTTTAACGCTATATGAACTAAGCGCCAAAAGGGATAATAATTCCTCCAGCGAAACAGGTCAACATTTATAAGTAACAGAGCGAAATGAAAAGCCTATGTATTAGGCAAAATTATTTTTAAGGAAACGACGTTAACAAAAGCAATATAAACATACGAAATTACATAACAATAACAGAGAGAAAAAACTCCACACAGAACACATTTTCCATTACGTTCTTTGTAGAAAATTGGATACCTAATATTCATTGCTTACTGGAATATTTAGCGTACATACTCAAAGGGATTGCTTAAGGTAAATGCATTGAAAAACAAATTCGACGTTGGGGCTCTCCCAACGTATAAGAGACTGCACTAATATTGACATGTTAAGTTAATGTATCGATAGGAAAATTTATGTTTTTTACAGAACTGTAAAAAATGCGAGGGTAACTGTAACGTCTTCAAAAATAGAACATCGTGTCGACGACACATTCCTTGTATATCACGCAAGTATCTCACTGAATAAGGATAAGGCAGGGAAAGGCTTAAAAAAACATGACGGACAATCCGTTTCACTTTCCGTTCCACTGTTTGAATGCAGAGCTGAATGCCCTCGGTAACGATGAGAAATGAACTCGGCAGATTCAAATGACGTGCTCGAGTTCAAAGAGGTCACTCGTACAGCGGGCGACGGGCGCAAATATCCGCTGTTTTCAGCCATACTTCCCTTCAATGCCTGGGGGCTAGAATGCTTATTCCATGAAAGCAGTCACGAGGAAATTTCAGCCTGCCTGTTGCTACATCGATAAAAGCCATTCTACATCATAAATTGATTATAATTTGGCATTAATTTCTGCGATAGTGGTTCTGATGTGTTAAAGATAAACACTGTAAGGCTGACAATAAGCTTGACTGACTCAGTGATATGCGAACTATGCCATGAAGTGGATACGACACGAGTATACGTGCGACAATCGAGGCAGTTTTGTAACACTTGAGTTCCACAGATATGCTAAGACAAGGGGATATTATCACGGATGAATTTTTTAAACATAGCGTGCACGTGTTTAACAAACAATAACGAACACTAACAGCATTGTACACAGGAAATCCATAAGATACCTGTTTTAAGAAATTGATAAAGCCGTTTTGAGCTAGGAAAAATTTGAGCAAATGAGAAAAAATATTATTCAACCGTTCATAGTTTTGTGTAGCAAAACAGATGCGTGTATTAACTAAAACATTATTACCTTCGGTTTTAAGAGTTTCAAAAATACATTTTGTGCGCCATATTCTAAATGCTCAAAATACGAGGAAAACATTTCATTTAAAAAATGACGCTAGGAAATTTTACGCACATTCACGTAATATATAGTTCCATCAGCCATTCACTGTGTACACAGAATCTTGACACTCAAACACCCAAAACACAAAAGATTCAGGTTTACGACGTGAAGTTAAAGGCAAGTATCTTACGACAGTACATATTCTTCGTTCATGCCTCACTTCAGAATCCCAATTCGCACAGGAATTTGCAAGGGGATCGGAACGCCAATAAGGTTGCTCCAATATCGCTTGTTGAACGATGTCGTCAGTGTAGACAACGGTTGAGAGACCGGTGAATAAATTTGCGTAAAACGACAGCCATTCTTCAAATAATGGACGATATGACGGATGGAAGAGATGTCAAGAACAAGATGGAAAGGGGTTACAATATTAATACCTCAAGGATGTAATTGAGGGCAATAGCTTCAGCTGACCCAGAGCCAATCATAATCCATACCATTTACTGATGGACACTCATCCAATTGACCGAATTTCAAAACGCTTGCAGACGCTGTATCAGAAAGAAGCTTACTAGAAGAACTGACTACGGCGTACTACATGCACAACGCGAACCTCTGATGTTCGCCATTTCTACAACATCGAATGCAATAAAACATCGAATAATAGCATCAAAAATGAAATTTTGAAGCCTATGCATCTTATTTGCTTATGAATCACATAGCCAGGAGTAAATAAATTCAAGAGACGACTGCAACGAGAGGAGGACCGGGAATGTCAATGTAGGCAAAAATTAGGAGAGGGAATGGACGCGTAAGAATTCGGTGCTATTTCTAGAGAAGAATTTGGTTACCGATGGCAGGGACAGATGTACCATACCTTATGTTTCACACGAAAGGAGAAAAATGAATCATAAATATTGACCATCGATATGGGATTCGAAGTCTGGCAAGCTCAAATGAATCACCTTGAAAATGACATAAGTTGTCCAAACGTTGACCGGCTAGTGAAATCTATAAAACACAAACCACACCGTCTATTATTTGGAAATCCAGTTATTACCCGAGGAGGAACTACTATATTCAGACATGAACATTAGCAACGTCCGTAATGTTTATAAAAATGGACGTTATCATTTCAGAAAAATAATCACTTTTTGACTACACATTATTTAATGTTTAATCCGTAGTGATTCCCTCGGTAAATAAGAATGAATTAGTAGTTTTTGAACATGATGAAATAAAATTTCTGCAAAATGCAGATAACCTCATTGAAGTGGCAACTTTTATTTTTGTGCCACTCTCAGAATAAATTTTCGTGATTAGTAATTTATGCGACGAGACGACTTCCAATACCTTACATGTGTCGCAGGATTACACTTATTGTTAGTACTACGTGGGAGCCAGTGACGTGCGGTGACAATTTGCCTCGGGTAGGCTCTCGCCCATCAGAAATGTATGCATCCCGCACGACATCGTAGATTAATTATTTTCTCAATTCCAATTCAAAACTAAAAACCTAATGCCGAGAATGACTGTCTATTCTAATTATTATATCATAAATACAAGTCGGTTTATTGAATAGATGAATTACCTTCGATGCTCAAAAAGTGATTTTTTAAGATGAATTCCTAGAATCTAAGAATAAGATTAGCACTCCCAAAATATTTCTTCATAGGGAAGTTAGGGCGTAAAAATTATTGGATATCGCACTTGAATCACGTTTAAAATAAAAATATAACTGTGTGTGAAGTTAGTTGGTAGATTTCCACCGCAATTTGATGATTCCAGGATTTTCGGGTTTCCGTCCACGCATGCTCTTTAAAACAGACAATGTTGGAATCATAACTGCGTGTGATTGGACATTGTGACCAACTTCGTATACTCTGAGCGGACAACTGAAGTGGAAGGCGGGGTAGTTGAGCGAGAGAGGAAATCCACAAATTCGCTGATTCTAATTACATGCGGTATCACATAGTGGAGATAGAAATGGCATAGAAAAGGCACCACCCTGAGTCCGATCATCGATATTTCCTGTGGTTCACGCTCAGTGCTCTTGCATCTCATTACCACAGTTTGCCTTGAAATACACAAAATAAATACAAAGGCATTACGCATAATTAAATGACATCCACGGTCAAATTCATTGTAATCAATATCTTCTAATAAGGCAATAAGTTTTATGATCGTAGAATGTTTTGAGAGTTGCTCTAGGAAACGTATTTGTCGTCATTAATATTCAAAGTAAGTGCTTTTGAAATAAATACGTTAGAATTGCAATGGGAACAACTATTAACCTAGAACAGGATCTCAGTTCGAATCCCAGCCTATGGGGAATAATTTTTTCACGAAATTCCCCAACACCGCCGTCTGTAAACGGATATAAAATTTGGTACTCATATGTTATATAACCATACGTAATCGAAATTTACCTTAAATAGAATAATTCAGATGAAAAATCGTGTTTCTAGACCCACTTCTCTCTCGAAGTCAACGAGCAATGCGCAACCACATCACGAAAACATGAACTCATTCGTTCTCACGATATAAGACCTTTCACATGAATAACAGAATAGAATTTGCTCGCCTGACGGACAAGTCGCACTTAATCCAAGCGAGAATCAGTGAATGTTTTCATAACAAGGGTGTCAATATCCTTTCTTCAGCTCAAATAAGCATTACGCTTAGTCTGGTCAGACCACCAGACCTAAGGTTACCATATTCATGAGCCCCAAAACCAGGACATAACTAGTTTCGAGGAGACTAAAACCGGGACAAAATTCGGATGTTGTTCATAAAAATTAAGGTAATGGTGTACGGTAGTGATGGGCCATTTCGGAACGATTCGTTCCTTTGGAACGAATCCACTGATGAAAATAAGGAGGCTTACTATTCGTGGATGGAACGAGAAGGAACAAATCCGGTTGTGGAAATATTCTCGTTCCAAAGGACCGAAAGGAACGAAGAGGACTCAACCAATTCGCAAAGATGACAGGCCAGGTACTTTTGAAGACGAAGATGGAATGACGTATGTTAATATGTTATACATCGAACGGCAAAATATTATAAAATAAACGTTGGCTTACAGAATAAATATATCAGAGGTCCTCAAACACAACATTTAGCGAAGAATACCCATTTTTTGCGGTTTTTTAATATAGCTCCAAAACTAGGATTCTGATCTGAAAACTATTTTTCCTAGGCGTTTAGATCTCATCGCTACCGACAACTTCGTACTTTTTGTTTTTTCTATTTCTTAATGCCGTTTTACGCGCGGCACTCTACTGCGCAGGCTGAAGCAGCTTCAGCTCTCGCAATAGAAGGGGCCAAAGTACACTGCGAGAACGAGAGCTTTTCACAATATGACAGCTTTACACGACGCATGCATCTGCGCAAGTCTTCGTGAAATTCCTTCGTAAATAACGTTCGCATTTGACGAGTGTTTTGTTTTGACAGTGAAAAGGGTTTGTACGCATTATTGTTTACCTTGTTTATTGGTTTGCCAGGGAATAGAATTCTATTCCGCGGGTTTTCTATATGTTCAATTTGCAAGGGAAGGCATGGATATAGAGGATGCAAAGTTATTAACGCGTCGCCAAGAAAAGTAATACTTTAAAGTTAAGTCGGAAATTAGGGATAGATTTAATTTTTTGGGTAGACACTTCTCTTTAAAAATATTTCTAATCTTTGTGTTCAAAAATTGTACGTACAAAAAAAATCATGACATTACAAATCTATAGAGGTATGTACGTTTGACCCGGTGCACTCCATGATACTAAACTCCTGCGTTAGCGACTACCTACCAACTCAATATCATCAAGTTCCTGGTTGAATGTAAAATGAATTTAATGAGTGACAAATAAATAAATAAATATGGTGAAAGAAATTTAAGTTGAGTGGAGAAATAAGTAAATTTGCAATTAGCACTCTTGGTTATTGTACGTGTACCTACTTGGTGTTGTCCAACACATTGTTTCAGCAGTATTTGATGATCAATCCGAGTTTCATTAGGATAGAGTGATGATTGACAGTTCAATGCAAAAGACTCTTCAAATACATATATCTGCTCAACTACGAAAATAGAGGCCGAAAGCAAACAAACATCAGTAAAAATACGAACTTTCGGTACCCTGGCCCAAAATCCGGGGCTAACATAATGCAACCAAAATACGATGCTCACAAATGTGCGAAATCTCCTATTTTCTGAAATCATGAGCTACCTACTTTAGTATGTAATCTAGTTAAATGAGTGACTGCATAAGCGAAATTTTATTATAATTGATAACTTTCAACGGGAATCATCCATTAAAGAGCAATTATTATGAAACATATTCCGGTTATCGAGTGCAATTGTCGTTCACGCTTGGAGAATGTAGGTGATTTTGCATATTGAATTTTTATTGTGCGAGCAATTACCGCTTAATAAATGTAATGCATGATTTCATTAATTTACTAGAATACATAAATCATCATTTTACGCCTGAATAACCTATTGACACTTATAAAATTCGATGTGACGGTAAGCGATCTCCCTTTCATCGGTAAAAATATTCAATTATTAAATTCTGCCATGTTATGCAACTAACACCCAACAAATATCTCTCTCAACTTAACGCACAATGGCAAGAGCTCGTCTACATGTGTATTTGTAGCAACAAACAAGTAATAATCTATTAAATAACAGTATAACATACGAGGTGCTTCACGGACTGCGAGAACGCGGGCACCAAATTAGAGCAGGGGCTATTTTCCTCGCAGTCATTCATACATTGGCGCAGTACACCGCTTTACACGACGCAATTTTTACTGCGAATGCATCCATATATCAGCCTGCGCAGTAGAGAGCCCCGTGTAAAACGACCTTTATAGTAATCTGGTAGCATGGTGCCAAAGTCGAATTTTGATAAAACTTTCAAATGTTTCTTTCCTTACTGGTGGGGATACGACCTTGAAGTATGACAGGCGCATGCACCTTGACATGTTTCTCACCAATAATAAGTAAAAACCAAGATTATTTATCGTTAAACCGACTATAAAATTAAAAATGGCGGCTTTTTTGGCATTTCTAAAACGAGACTTTTTGTTCTTGTTTCATATCTTTTGAAAGTTAAGTCGGATCTGGAATCTGACGACATATTATATTGGAAGGTTAAATATTCTACAAGATTTGACCAACCCTGTTATTCTGTGTTGCTTAATTTTCCCACCAGAGGTCCTCAAACACGAAATTCAGTAAACCATTTCCCAGTTTTCCACTGTACCTTCCAAACTTGAAGTCGGATCTAAAATTTGTTGACGGTTTTTTTTAGATGTCATCGAGGTTTACAACTGCATGCCATTACTTTTTCTCTAACACTAATAGTTGGCTGGTAACGGCGTCAAATTCGGATTTTTTGTGAAACTTGCTGTTTTTCGACGGTAGCTTCTAAACTAGAAGTGGGATCTCGAATCTGTTGCGCGTTTTTTTTTTTAGATCTCATGCAGGCCTACAATTCTCTGCTATCCGTTTTTTTTCATCCCTCGTAGTTCTCTGGGAGCATGGTGACAAAGTTGGCTAATTCATGAAGCTCTCTAATGTTTCTTTCCCTCACTCCCTTACCGGTGAAGGTACGACGTTGAAAGTCGGCAGGGTACTGCGCCTTGACATGATCTTTACGGATAATAAGCAAAAACCCGGATTCTCTTGTAGTTCTATGGCAACATGGTGCCAAAGTGATATTTTCGAATGTTTCTTTCCCTCACGTCTCCTAGCTGCTAAACTAAGAGTCTGATCTCTAATCTGTTGGGCGGCTTTTTTAGATCTCATTAAGTCCTAACATTTATGCCAATCCTTCCACTCTAACACTTATAGTTCGCTGGAAAAATGGCGCCAAAGTTGGATTTTTCTGTTTTTTCCACTGTAGCTTCTAAACTATAAGTCTTATTTCAAATATGTTGGGTGGTTTTACCTAGATCTCATCGAGGCCTACAACTTTACGCCTATTCTTACTCTCTAACACTTATAGTTTGCTGGAAACATGGCGCCGAAGTCGGATTTTCGACTGCGGTTTCTAAACTAGAATTTGGATCACGAATCTGTTGGGCGGTATTTTCTAGATCTCATTCAGGCCTACAACTTTCTGCTATTCGTTTTCTGCATTTCTCGTAGTTCTCTGACAACATGATGCCCAAGTCGGCTTTTCGTGAATCTTTCAGATGTATCTTTCCCTCACGCCTTCACCAGTGTAGATATTACCTTGAAACTCGACATAACATGTACTTTACGGAAAAGTAGCAAAAACCCGTACTCCCGCGTAGTTCTCTGGTAACATGGTGCCAAAGTGAAAATCTCGCATGTTTCTTTCTTTCACGCCTCCACTGACTAAGACGTTGGGGGCGCAGCCCCCTAGCGAGCAAAGCGAGTCTTTCTATAACTATCCAACACACGGGTATGTTTCTTACAGTTCTTAAATGCGCATTCCTTGCACTTTCACTGGGTTACATTTTCATTTTCACCACTAACGGGAGTTTTTCACTAAATAGTTTTTAGTTGGAGTGACGGAAAGCCAGATTTACCTTTATTATCTTCGGTAGGTAGCGAGATTATAGCCCATAATGGGATACTTTGTGGGCCGTGGTCGCTGTGGTTAAGTAAGTATCACCTCTGCATTTCTTTTGAAAGTGTCATATTCGTATATTATTTAAATGATTTGAAGCAACGAATAATTGACGAGACCAAATAACACGAATCATATTGAATCATATCATTGACATGTACCCTAATGCCCGAATTCCCAGGCGCAACATGAAAAGGAACGAAAGGAACGAATCTTTAAACTCGTTCCTTTTAGTGAACGAGAACGATAGGAACGAGTCCGAGAAAGGAACGAAACTGCCTATCACTAGTGTACGGTTATTTTTATTATTTTATTTCAATTACAAAATAAAATTATTACTTGCAGCTGTGACGGTTTGTTTATCAACCTCTGGAATACCGCGTTTGAAACTCATTACTAGCGGGGCGGCTGAACCCTTCTTGCCCCCCCCCCCCCCCCCACCCCCCCGCGGGGAAAGTTGAAAATATAATGCTGCTCAGTTTGGCTTAGAAGAGCTATCACAAGGGTTTTTCCCTTCAACCAAGCCATAATCACATACCTAATAGTCAGTCTAGGGCCGTCGAGGTTGAGTTATAGAATTATTTCATATGATGTTTTCGATTTCCACACTTCTCGCTATAAATTTGTCGTTGCGCATTTCTCCGTGCAGTGGACTTAGACGGAGACAATGCTGGTTATTTCAGGGTTAGCCGGGACTAAATTGCCAACCAGGCAGGACACCGGGACAGACCCTTGCTCGCGTAGTAATCCTCAGAAAACCTGGTCATAGGGAGAGAGCGTAAGGGATCTCAGTTCGCTGAGCTTACCCGCGGCCAAGATATCCAACGGTGTGAATGATGCGACACCATGCCATCTATTGACTGCCGCATAAATATGACAGATGATTAGTTCTCGCGAAGAATAACCTAAGTTAAGAAAATAAATTCATTTTCCAACCCAGCGTGGGCAAGCGCAGCTTACCTAGCTGGCCCCATTGCACGCCACTAGTGAGAGCAACGGCCTTCCGCAGTGGAAACACCGGTACCCGCCCGAACACCTAAGGTAAGCACCAGAGCAAGTGTGAAATGACCTCAACTGAAGAATCACGCTAAATTAAAGTACTACTACGATATTATCGGTTAAAACCAAATACCTGAAGATTATAATTGATGAAAAATGACGATTCCATGGATGGATCGACAAATGTTCGACACAGAAGTTCATCCCAAAACTCAATTATATGTACATCGGAATACCAAAAGAATGAACTTTTTTGAACAGATTATAATTGAATGGAAAATAATCACAGCAAAATAAGTATAACGAATAATAAATAATGTCAACATTCGTTACACCACGACTATATTGAACTGAAAATGGTGTATTTTAAAATGAATCAATTAGAAAGGAAAGGAGAATGGAATGCTTCACATTCGAGCATGAATAGAAAAAAATATATCCAAATCAATTTAGATTCATATGAAAACAAAAGCTATTAGTGAGTAAGAAAGAGAAAAAAGCAAGCACTTTAAACGGAATGACGTTATGCCTTGAGTACACGGAAACCTAAATCCACTTATCAAGAAGGCACAAGTCACAAGATGGCACGTGATCTGATGGTATTATAAGGGATGCAAAAAAAATTCACAGGGTCACAATACGCCACTATCTTAGATGATGAGTATCTTGAAATAATACAGCAGGGAAGGAATTTCAGCAGGATTCAAGACCACTAACGCATGCGCATTGACGGTAAGGAATTTGGTACAGAAATAAAGAGTTTTAACCACTTCCCTTGAGAGAAAATTAGCCTAGATGCGGGGAAGTGATATTCAATTCCGGGAGAAAAGTCAAATGGCTAAAAAGACAAGCAAAAGAATGAGACAAAACTATCGTTTAGGCGATCGATTAATACACTTAAAAGCATTCGCTAGAAAAAGATTTCTTCCCAGAGAATTGAGCTCATTATTTTTTTTCTGAGTGCAACGCATAACTTGGGGGATATTTCTTCCTTAAAATACAGAGTGTATTCCGGAGTAGATATTCCTTTCATGTAAACGGTGATGAGCAGCGATGAGTTTATTAAACATTTTGAGGGCCGTACTACAGGGTAATTGGGGATTCTTGCGCAGCTTCACAACGGCATTAATCCTTCCCTAACAAATCAACCCACCAATCCTAAAAGGCCCAAATGAATTTAGCTGTCGGTCGCCTCTCTTTATAACCAACCAATCATATCCCAATTCACTCAGATATGATCACAGTAGATCTATAGACAGTCCTGCATACTATTAACCTTATCTCGGGATTTTTTTCTTTCAAGTTTTCTTCATAATACAATATTCTTATATGAAATCCAATTTAAACACTTCGTTTCTTATGCCTTCCTTCATGCCGTCCAAGAGAAAAAGGGAAGTAAATATATTTATTGTAAATGCCATTATGAGTGGCTTAAAATAATAAAAAATTATGACAAAATAAAATAGGAAAATTTAAGTTTGGCGACACTATTTCAAAAATTCTATAATACATAATAATAATTCATGGAAAAGTAGGTAGATATAAATTGGTAAATAAATGGTAGTTCAACATTGAAAAAAAGGACACAAATTTCGAATATCTAGAAACAACTATTGAAGTTATTCCACAATACTCGTGTTATTATTATCATTATATCCATCACGGTTTACTCCAGGAATATTCTCATTGTAAATATACTCTAGAGCGCTATAGTGATTTGAGTTTACATTACTCTCTTCCTCATTAAGTAAAAAATATGTGTGTAAAAATACATATTGCCCAATAAGCAAAGAAAATATGCCTATACTGGCAGTGGAGTCCCGTGATTGCGAAATCCTTCTTACTCAAAACACTGACAACACACTTCGCAATTACTCGGTAGAAATAACACGGGCCACTGGCGAAGGGGAAAATGCGCTAAAAAACAGCTTACGGATAAGTTCTGTAGCAAAGAACAATAAGTGTTCTTTGGTTAATATTGATATAAAATTTTCAAGAGAGGATTTAGAAAGTGTCTAAATATATACTGCATTAAGAAGAATATTGCTTTATATCAGTAGCCCGCTAGCCAATAGTTTGGTAAGCACACAATGTGCTTACATTTTAAGTTATCTCTTGGAACGCGTCGTACAAAAGCCAAACGCCAAAATAATATATCGATTTTGAAGACTTCTACCATTAAATTCACATGTGGGATGCATTTAAGCTTTGTCTGGCATTGCTTTAAAGTTACTTCACATTTAAATTTTAAACATTGGCAACATATAAAATTCTTTTGGAATTGATTAGCAAAAGGACATTAAAGGAAGTATTGATTTCGGCATTAGATACCTACTTACAGTGATCCTAGATGAAATTACTATTTCCATTATACTTTAGAACGATTTAATTCAATGTGAAACTACTCAATTTATAATTATTCATATTCCTGTATAGACTTTATCTATGCTTAAATAAATACTTTTTCTTTCAAGGATTAAGTTTCTAAATCTTCGCCTTTAAAATTGATGATAGATATCCTCAACTTTTTTGCTTTAAGAAATAATTTCTTTTTCTTTCTTCCATTTCCTCTCTCTCCTTGTGCCTCCCAGAAAAAAATGTAGAAATTTATAACATTGTCCTAAATAAAAAACGAAAACTACGACCCTAGAAATCAATTACCAAGGGAATCTCCAAAATAAATTATCTTTTTTTGGCGAGTTGAACGAGAAATGGCTGTCTTTCGTAGCGCGAGCTTTAACGGACTTAAATTAAACACTGTACCCATAAGCAATACATGAGAAATAACTCTCCCCTGTTCTACCCTTATTTACCGCGGGAAATTCACCCGATACAGCTTCGCTCAGTACGGCACATTTTTTAAAGAAAAATTTACAAGAACATAGGGCGTAAAAAGCTACGTAGATGTATGGTGGTTCCTTCGCTTTTTGGCATAAAAAATAAAGGCAGTATCAAGCAGCTAAAATTAATCATAGGAGCAGCAAACGTTCTAAATAAATGTTTATTGACTCGACTACTTCAGCTTGGTAGGCAAACACTTCCCATCGTCAATTCAACAAACGATCTGACGGCTGCTAAATATTATCACGGCAGAAAGAGGGGTAAAAATATCGGAAATGCATAACTTCAAACGTGAAAAGACAAAGGAGGCACTATTTTTCGGGAACGAGAAGAGCAATGTAGACAAGACTGGAGCAGGAAGGGATGTGAAAGCTGTTGAGAATAGATGATTTTGCTGGAGAGAGAAAATATAAAAGTCATTCCTTACTCCACCTCCGCCTCGGAGGAGGTCTGACGGCGGTTGGAAGACAAGAAAAGATTACGCGAAGGGGTTTGGGAAGGTCACGGGACAAGAGGACAGGATAAGGTGGAGGAGGCAAGGCGTAGGGTAGGGCGAGGGGGGAGGGAGAAAGAGAGAGAGAGGGAGATAACGTCACGGGGCGGAGGGATAGGGCGGGTGGGGACCGTGGGTAGGGATGGGAGGGAGGGGAGTAGTTGGGGCAACCGACGGAGGTCGCTGCATATCGATCGCCGGGGCTCGAACGCCTGCGCCGCCGTCAGCCGCGCCCACGCGGCACTGTTCAGTCTAGAGGCGGGCAGAGGGCGTCTCTGGAGTGGGATGGCCGGGTGGAGGATGGGCTGGGAAAAAACATTCGGGGAGGGGGAGAGGCTCGGCAATGTGAGGGTGTGGAATGTACAGGCAATCGGATTCATGATGAGAAACTGAGGACATCTATCTAACACTTGACTAAAACCACTTCCACAATTGGAACACGAAATATTAGTCCCGAAATTATGGAATGAAAAACATTTAAGGAGGATAAAGAGGCCCAATTTCTACACACAACTAGATGTCCTTGACGAAAATGGAACATGGGAGCTAAAGGCTGAATTAGCCTTTCTACGAAGGAATATCCTCCTGCGTGGTTCAACGACAGCGAATTGAATTCATCCTTTGCCTTTCAAGTGACCTCAAGGACGTTAAAAAAGACAACAGGTTTCTCAAATGAAAACTATAACTAAGAGCTGGCGGATTGAATGCGTGAACTTTCATACCTCAAGTAAATATTTCCCAGCCATCTAATGACGACTATGTTAGTGGCATTGACCTAACACTAGTCTAGAGACCCACAGCCTTTAGACGAGCGCAAGAGTGCACAGTAGACTGTTTCGTCATTAGAAAACCTGATGACCAGGCTTATTGAAATACAAGCAAGCGCAAGCGTATTTGAAGAAAATACTGTGAAATTCATAGTTCTGCCATCTACCAGTCTGTTCTTGTCACATCTATTGGTAGCCACATCAGCGTTCAAAAACTTGATTGATTCCCCACGTGCATGGATTTATCACCAAACCAAACAAAAATTCCTCATTCTTACACTCCTTTTTTCATTTTGAACTCGACGGAATGATAGAAAAAATTGGAGCCAAAAGAATAAAACTATGAATTAGGTGGGAAAAGTCCTCAGGTTAAGTGAAAGATTAGAAGGGCGGGGAGGAAGCGAACGGCAGGATAGGGTTTATGAGACGACACAAGAGTAAGGCGGCGGAGAGGAGGGGGGATGTGAAAACACCTTCACTGAAAAAAGGGAGGAAACTAGACTTAAGGTGGCTGGAGCGATTTTTGTATGTGTACAGATTTGCGTGAAACTTTGCATACGTGTCCTTATTAGTAATATCTATCGATAAAAGTGAAAAAAACTGCATGCTACCGATTTGGTTTCCTGGCAATTCAATGATATTTTAACTAGTACTCTTATGGTACACGGCATATATTTTGAAATAATTCGATTACTTATGTACAGATTTTCTCCTAAATGCGAAATAATACGTTTCATATTATTATAATAGCTGCTAACAAATATCAAGGTATCATGCCGAGTAAGAAAAGCGTATTTAGATATGATTTTCTCGTAAATTTCGCGCCGAAAATCTATAATGCTTTAATTAAGGCGAAAATTTGAAACACAACTCTTGCATCACATACATTACTGCATGGTTGGCGATTTCCAACGCATAAACAGGTGTACTTGAGAGAAATGTGGTCTAAGAATATTTTTTTCGACTTGCATGAAAAGTTATTAGAATGTGCCTTAAACGACTCACGATTACCGCTCCAGCCACCTTAAGCAACGACACTCACGAATGAAAGAAAGATTATACGAAGAGTGGGAGGATCAATGGTGCTGAGTGAACGGCAGTTTAAAGGACGGGATTAGGGAAGGATTAGATGGAAGAGGTGGAAGGAACCGAGGAATCAGGAGGAGAATATAAGAACTCCAAAGTATAAGCTTCATATGGGCTGAGTGTGATCTTTGGGAGAGGCAAGGGAGCCGCATTTCTGAACAGCGGATTGAACATACACGTCGCTCTATTGAACCAACCAGGAGACTGGATGGAAGGCGCAACGTGGTTGGGTTGACCCAGATCAAAAAAAAGGGAGCCGAGAAAAACAAAAGAGCAACTCCAGCTTGCTCGAGGTCGCGGCGATCGGTATCGACTAACTTACAGCCCCTCGCGCTCCACCTGGGTCTTGCAACATACCCAAGCCGGCCAGCATTTCACTCCCGTACTTTTATGAATGGCTCGCTCTATACGACGACCTTGTAGAACGAGTAGGTCGAGTCCCCCGAATGCAGACGCGTGAATTGGGGGAGGGAGGGAGGCGGAGGAGAGAGGCTGTGGGGGGGGGGGGATCCCCGTGATCCCACCTCTCAGAGGTGGGATGACGGGGAGCACATTCCACTCCGAACATGGGACCGAGGTTTTAGTCCTCCACTGATTTTATGAGGAAAACCGTAAAGCTTTACCACCAGCCGCCTATAAACGCGAGACAAAATATTAGAGGATCGCAGCCGAGTGTGCCTTGGGATAGCCCGAGTCTTGAAAACTGGACTGAAATTTGGGAAGGAGGATACAATCACGACTGGCGGACGACAGAAATTCTCATTTTTTCTCTCCAGAAATTAGTTCTCTTCCAGCAGCAATAGAATCTCTCCCATAAAGGCTACCCAGCATACAAAAATGCAAGCAACACAAAAGAGTCAGTTACTCCCGATATCTATAAGCAATTAAGTGTAATAGACCCTTTATTAAAAATATATTTTCGAAATTACTCTTGTTAAACGTCGTCATAAAATAAAACCCCGATAAAATAAAAATTTGATACACCGCGAATAGAATGACGTTCTCCGTCGTTACGGTGCACAGGATGGGGGCGTATCTTCCACTGAATCTCGGCGAGGATGGCAATTATTTACTATAGTCAGTGTTTAAATCCAATGGTTTACCAAAGAAGCCGAAATAAATTTCTATAGTTCATGAGTCTTTTCAGTAAATTACTTCATTTAATTTGCGGGGAGAGGGGAAAAAGCGGACAAAGAGTAAGATTATTTGGGTTACGAGCACATTGTGAGTCATCAACCACATCGCGGATATTTTTCCAGAAACTCTACTCAACTCCATTTCATCTTAAGCCTAAGCGGCTTCTTATCTCGCAGCCTATGATTCCTGTACATTCCCAAGGGAGAGATTCAAGAGGTCTTTGATATTTAATTATAGCTATTATATGTTTAAGCGCATATTTATCGATGTTTCATTGCAGTAACAAAGGTGAGAATGAATTTAAAAATTAAAGATAAAATATTCAAGCATAAGAGTCACTGCCCGAGATAAGATTGACTTCCAAATTTCAGTAATTTCTTGTCTCCTTAAATATTACCTCCCAATATTACAACCACCCAATCACTGAATTAATTTTCCTACAATGTAAGAAGGCAAAACTACGAACAGAGAGGAGAATAAAGAGATTTAATTCAAAATATAAGTAAAACCCAATGAATAACACGCTATGCTGTAAAAAAAAGTCAATTGGCAGAGCGCGCATTTCATATGGTGTAATATTAAGTTAAAAGAAAAAATGAGAAAGAATACAGAGCATTTCCACCATAGAAGAATGAGTAAGGCAGTACGATAATCTTCACTTGAATTTTTCTCTTAATATTTCCACGCCTCATCAATCTTTCACACACTTTCCCTATACCTACAGTGATAAGAAAATAAGCGTGGAAGACTTGTCAGTGGGGAGGGATACATCTTTATCCCGTGGCGAGCTGAAACACTGCGGGTAAGTGACGAAGGGTAAGGGAGACTCAAGAGTGGCGTTTGAGCGAGACGACAAAAGAAGCACAGAAAAAAGACAATCGATCTCTCTCTCTCCAACTCTCAAGACAAGGGTTTATATATCGAGCGGTTGCTGCCCCTCTTTGACGTGAGAATTAAATATTTTTTCCCAAGAGGAGGCGATAAAACTCTCGATCCAAGATTACGTGGCCATAAGCGATGGATCCTGAAGGTGCTTTGGAATGGGGGGGAGGCGAGACGTCACTCGAGAAAAACAATAGAGGGGGTCACTCACCGACGGGAAGGATCTCAGGAAAGAGAGAGGGGACGATAGAAGGGGGGAGAGAAAAGAGTGGCACAGGGAAGGGGAGAACACGGAGAGAGAAATGTAAGGAACGTCCGAAGTCACGTCACTCTGCTCGCCGCAGAGATCGGGGTTAATAAAACACGATCAGGATCACCTAAAGGAGCAGCGCGACCGCAGAATAAGGTTTGACCTCACTGCGAGTCTACGAGGCGGGCAAAATTGAAGGCAGCTGAGAGAGGGCAAAAAGGTAGGTCCACCAAGAGTGGATATGCGCGACAGTAAATATGCCCCAGAAATTTGTCGCGCAAACCAAGACAGGGGCGGAGATATTGCTCGGACCCAGTATTGCAACGGAACCATAAAACGTTCAGGGACCAGAAATACTGGGCTCATATAAAAATTAATGAAGCACGAGGGCCGGGTGGCCCTAAAAGAGACAGGATTACGCTCCAAAGCGGACTTTTGGGACCAACCAACCGAAAACCTCCCACAGCGACAGGATTTAGATAATTTGGTACCCTCCACTGACAATGAATGTGGAAGTCCGAGAAGCGGATTAAGTTTCCAGAAAAACTAATGCTGTAAATCACAAGGTGGGGTTCCAAAACTTTTCGAGAGAATATAATTAACCGCGCAGATGGAGATGGAATTAAAATTAAAAGCGAGTGAATTAAGATGATATTTTTCAACAGATGTCGACGATAGAACGGTCTCGGTTTTTTAATGACATCAGTTTTAAATAATTTTTCTCCAGAATAAAGTCTAGTTTTAATATTTAAAATTCGGCATCAACTAAATAAATTTTCGGCAAATCAAACTTCTTAGAATCATAATTCATAAACTAGAAGTACGGTAGGAGTGAACCACAATTAATGCATTTAAGCCTTTATGCCACTGCCATTTAAGTCACTTATGAAAAAATTGCATAACCTTGCGACCAGAGCCGGATTACCAATAAGGCAGAATATAATTAACCGCGCAGATGGAGATGGAATTAAAATTAAAAGCGAGTGAATTAAGATGATATTTTTCAACAGATGTCGACGATAGAACGGTCTCGGTTTTTTAATGACATCAGTTTTAAATAATTTTTCTCCAGAATAAAGTCTAGTTTTAATATTTAAAATTCGGCATCAACTAAATAAATTTTCGGCAAATCAAACTTCTTAGAATCATAATTCATAAACTAGAAGTACGGTAGGAGTGAACCACAATTAATGCATTTAAGCCTTTATGCCACTGCCATTTAAGTCACTTATGAAAAAATTGCATAACCTTGCGACCAGAGCCGGATTACCAATAAGGCAAAGTAGGCAGTTGCCTATGGGCCCCGAGGCTTTGGGGGCCCCGGAGGGGCTCTGAGAATTGTTTTCCCGTTTCTTCTCTTGGGACGTGTTTTTTAACGTTGATTGTACTGCCTACAGGCCCCCAAGTGCGTTAATCCGTCAATACTTGCGACAAGTAAAAGGTGTTCAAATGAACGCACCAACCCGTATTGAAACTCGCTTTACTATCATGTCAATGCAATCTCTGCTGGACAAATTCGTGTTCGGTAGGAATTCCGCTTCTGACAGCTTCTCTGACGTGGTAAAAATAACTAAACATATTTGTCGACTACTCCGCACCTTACCGCTCTTGATATTTTTTAATTAGCTCAGGAATCTTATTAGTGAAAACATCAAATAGCATAATCAAGGATGTGAGCAGTTCATTTTATTCCTATCTTGAATTCCCAGGCCAATTATAAGCGACTTAAACGGAACTGCGCGCAAATTGAGCAATTGCAACAATGTGAAAAAAGTCCTCGAACTATACAGGTTTAAATAGCTATGCATGTGTGTACGTTCTTCGAAAATCTTTTACGAGTGGGCTATTTCAATTTTGCTACTTGTTATAAGCCAAACATTTGGCTGGATTTCTTCTATCCCGTCTGTCTACTGCTTCGTTTCACGCGGATGGATGAACTTTTTGATACTAACATGGGTAACAAGTTATACAAATCTCCAATGGCCTTAATAAATTGGCACCACTCGTCAAAAGGTTTTTTTCAAAATCACCACTCGTCAAAGAAATATTTTGACGAGTGGTGCCAATTTATTACGGCCATTGGAGATTTTTATAACTTGTCACTTCAAGAGGCCGTAGAGCTCACGTTCCCTAGAACTAACATGGGTGTTAGCAGATTTTATATTTCCGATGGTGGGCATTGATAATCTCCAAAAACGTTTGTGCAGGCTATTATATTAAGATGGAACGATGTAGAAGGCGAAATCCAGAGGCGCGACTTTCCCAGTAACCAAACAATGAACTCACTTGACTTATTTCTCACCGGTTGTGCGGTCAGGTGAGATGAGCAATGGATTCGCACGTAAGCTAGTTGCGGTTCTGTTAAGGTACCTTGCCACACCTTGAGGTGCGAGGAACTGAACTTGTCAGGACGAATTTCACATTTCGGTTCAAGGATAAGGATTTCGGTTGCCGACCACGGATAGCTCTCATTGAAAGATGGCTAATATTTCAGATTCAAACACATTATCTCTAATTTACATATATGGGTATTATATAATAAAGGTTATTTGCCATACAATAAAATAAAAGTTTAAGAATATGTAAAGAATATATCTATATTAATTTTTTTTCTAATTAAATAAATTTCAATATTTTTAATTAATTTTAATTAATTCATTCAATAAATGGGATGAAATTGTATATTACTACCTTTTCTACCAAGATATGATGTACATAACATAAAACGGAAATCCATGAATATACTATTGTTCATGCATTCTTGATGACAGCACCTTCAAATGAGCCACAGCTGTGAACTCATTATTTCGACGAGAATACATAATCCGATTTTTTAAAAAGTCATTGAGTTGCTTTTCAAATTTTGGGTATCGTGTTCTAAGGAATAAAGAATTGTGAGCTGCCGCCAACTTCAGCCATGTACCTAAAATATTTCCTCATATTTTTCTCGCGTAACTTGAGCTCCTATGACTCCCATTGATTAATTTAAAGAGATGCGATATGTTCTTGTTCAAGGTGTTTCTAATAAATATTACCTAATGTAAAACATTGCACAGGCTTATTCAGGGTTTTAATTCGTTTAACTTAAATTTCAAAGACGACTTTCGACAAAATGATTGAAATCATTCATTGATTTATTAAAGAAATAATTACTAACTGACCACCCGAAATAAAAAAATCAGTGCGCATGCGTGAATAAACTACATCGTAAAAGGTAAGCTCAGCTATCTATTTAATCAACCTTGTGGTCGATCGCTGGTTTGATGCTGGTTTGATGCAAAAAAAGGTAGAAGGTCCTCAAAATTAGATTTTTGTCATCATAATTCTGTTCATTATCAACAATAAGCCCGTGTGATGGACCACCTGCATGACTATTAGTAAGCCAAAAATTTAGATGGAATGAAAACGGTTCCGTGGGCACAGACTGAGCCTTGAAAAAGGAGATAATTGACTAAGGAAAAAAGCCGCAAATCATGGGGAATTAAATCGTAAATGGAAGCGATTCGATTGCACAGTGAGAGTCGCCAAGTTGGCCCCGAAAGGGGCTCAATACTCACTACCGCTCATCTCACTCTTTACGCGCACTGCACTGCGTAAGTGGGACAAAGTCTCACCTTCCATTGCCACGCACTACATCAAAATTTAAAAATAAAACCACAACAATGTCCCTCCACGTCGGCATTATGAAAATCTCCCAACTGGTCACACCGAAGACCATTAAAAAGGATGTAGTAAAGTATTGCGAAATGTTTCTCCGAAATGCGGTCAGGCCTTGAAAGACGCCAAGTGTTGAAAAAAGAGGAAACGCGGTTGAGTTAGGATTTAACTCAATTGAAAATAAATAAGCCAACTGATAATGTAGCACTTAATTTACATGCACATAACACATATCAACTTGGGAAAATAATTCCAACTGATTCTCATCGTCAGTATATTAAACAACCAACGGCCAAAGCAACCATCATCGAGACAAGATTGCAGTTCTTGTGCAATTAGTGGTAGCACATAAGACAGATTACGCCAATATGAAAGTTAGAGAATATTTGTAGCGCAGTTTAAATACTTTGTACGATACCGTGCCGGAAATCTTCGCTAACTCTTGAGCAAATTGCTCTAAAATGTAATGATAACTGCGATTCAGCGCATTTGAAGAAGATGACACTTTAACTCGTGTGTTATCATCAACGCACACTGAAAATCTTAGATCAATGCAGAAAAGGAAATTGTGTTCATAAACCCCGATGAAGGCGAAATACATTATAATTTTCCGTGAAAGCAAGAGCAGTTTGTATAAGAACTAAATTTCCAACCACAACTACATGTACACCACTAAAACCTCCTCTTTCTCCGGCGTTTTCATGGAGACCCTCATCCAATTCTTCCCTTACCTTTCTCAAATAACCCCTTGAGACTATTGGCTGCTTTCCAAAACGCAACTTCTACCTCCCATTAGCCGAATACAGAGGGGCCAAGATTTAGAGACACCGCTGAACTTGAAGCTTTCCCATACTTATTGCGCTCGGATTCCTCTCATTATGCAAAAGCACGCAGATGGTAGAGAGCCTGTAACTTGGGTAATAATCGTCTCCACCACGCGGCAGATATTGCCTTTCGCCTGACCAACGACACGAAAAAAAATCGCAACCGGAGCGAAAGTGCTTTTCCGCTGCAGTAACAACCTGGGGGGCAACAACCGGGAAGCTTTCAGGAATTCTTAAGAATGCAGTGACAAATATAGTTAATATTTATCTAAGTAAATTATTTATTGAACACAATTAAAAATTAGCCGCAAAAGCTTACTTAGCTAATTCAGACGAAATGTATCGGGTATTTAAAAGTTTGTCTGACATTTCAAAAGCTCAGTGACGAATAAATAAGTTCCACAGATTCATAGACTAAATAAGTTTAATTATTTATCTTCGAGATTCAACTATAACAATTATCCACAGTACTTTTACTGTTCAAGTAAGTAACATTTGATGGATTCAGAGTGCTTCTCTATAGGTCCGAGTTTATTGAGTCTTATATGAAATACTAAAAAAAATTATACGACCTGGAATTTATGGACAACTGTAATAAAATTTTGTTTTTATTTGGCGTAAATAGTTGATGTCATACCAACTCAAAAGACAGGTTGCGATACAACAACTTACGATAGTTCTACTGGTGAAATTATTTTTCGAATAGGAGTAAAAAAATTTGATACCCAGCAATCTGAGTTGGACTCAGGCAAATATACATATTTTGAAAAAATTAGGAACTTTTCATGACCCTTTGACAACCCTTTACCTAGAAAATTTGAAAAAAAAAAAAAAAAAAAAAAAAGCTCCGAAATGGCACCGCCATTGTTAATATTTAAGTCTCTTAAAATGCAAAATATATGTTAAAAATAACAATAACCGCAACATTAAAAAAATACAGAATTGAAGGATAAAACAAGTATCTCAATCCTTTTTTCAAGTTAAAAAGAGATCCATTTAAACGAGCTAGAAATAAAATCTTAAGAGGACCTAATGGTCAAGTCTTGAAATCGGCGTGGTTTTATCGGTGGGAAGCTATCACATGTTCTAATACTCAGATAAAAAATACCCCTTTTGACGCCGCTCCAAACCCCATTCCCACCCTCCGCAGACTGACAGTTAAAGAGCGACTGATAGATTAATTCCATGGCAATAAATAATGGCCAGAGGCGAGTATTAGTCTTCATCCTCATGGCCGAGGCACGTCCAACCGGCCCACTCGCGCACAAACCGCCAAGGTTAGCCCACTCCCGGGGAAGTTGTTTTTCCGGCACGGACTGATACGGCCATGCACATAGATGTTCATGCTTATATGTACACACATGCTGTGAACCCCACCTCCTGTTTCCCATTTCTTCTCGGCACGTCGCTAACTCATTAACCGTGAAGAAGAGATGAACGGGAGATTCAAGCAGACATCACGTATGAGTACATACTACTAACCACATCCATTTGCGATAATAAGCCCGAGTAAATATCGACAATTTCATGAGGTCTCAGTTTATGATTTCAAGGTTTCAATGAAAATATTTCTAAGAGAACATTTACACAAGAGCAGCCAAGGACAACAGTTTCCATACGACTTACATGAACATTTCAATAGCTCAATTAATTGTGCAAGGAGAAAAACAAATAGTAACATTTTAATAGCACGTTAGAAACACATCACGCACTGAATATTATCGAATCATAAACTGAGATACTCCACAGTATACTAAAAACTAACTTTGAATGCACTCAATGAGGATAATTGAAATATATACTTTCTCTATCCCAAGCCTATCTATGCTATGTGAATAATGTATCTCCTCTAACTATGAGTACCAGAATATTGTCAAATGTAATCCCACAGTTCCTTTTCTCCACTAATATAAATGCAATCTCACAATCGCAAATTTTATTTTTCGGCTGATACAAGTTAATTTCTACCGAGAATTGGAGACTCATTGAGATGTCATCTTCCACCTGCTTTGGCTCCAATAACTACTAAAATATTTAGGAAAGAATTACTCCTGAGCTGAAGTAAGGTCGTCGAGATGAAATGGCGCGTAAAACGAAGCTTGAAAGCACAGATAAGAGGAAAGGAAAAAGGGCCCTTGGCGAAGAAGAATAACCAGATGTGGGAGGAGAAAATAACTCTTTTGAAAAGGCATGGAAGCTAATCAAAGTCTTATTTAGGAGGGGAGCGCATGAGGAAAATAAGACTTTTTAACGACTTTACCTAATGGCTGCTGAGACCATTAAATACCGTAAAAATTGACACTTCTCTGTCCAAAAACACCAAAAGTTCTGAAATCCTTCCGGATACATTAATTCTAAGAAAACTGCGTATTAAAAGAAAAGCTGCGGCAAAAAGAAGACTATGAGGTATAGATAAGTAGGAAGTAGAAATACGCTACTAGAAAAGAATATACAATAAATTCTAAGTAGAATGATATAACTATAGCTGATCATGTAAAAATATCCAATTCCATCTCATTACATAGCACGGTAGAGATAAAATTCCGAATACGGTAAGTAATGGGCACTCAAGGTCTTCAGTAAAAATAGCATACTAGAGTTACAAATGGGGTGACCATAAAAGAATGACCAACGGATTATCGATAATATGAAACGATGGAAAGTATGCTAACCAAATATGGTCGAGCAGAGATAACGAATAAAAGAAGAACCAAAAAAATATACAAACGGGTATTTGTTTTCAAGAGACTCACAGCGAAGACTACAAGATGATTTAGGAACAGGAGAACATACACGATCAATAAATGATAGCAGCGAGGGCCAAAAGGTATGTACTTAAAAGCAGACCAATAAGAATACAGTAGTAAATATGAGCAGCAGCATTAATACATTATAAATATAGGCTTTTTGGGTAGATGAGAACGGAAACGGCTCATGTAAGTCATAAGGGAATACCTAGGATAAAGATAAGGCGAAACTCTTAAGGAAGTTCAGATCATCAGAAATTTGAAAATATTTTAAAATCGAGTAAAGGTGACAACAAGCTTGGTCATTCAGAAAACAAAAGTTGAAAATTACTGCGACGTGAAAATAAAAGGTACCCAGAAATTTCTATCGACTTTTAATAAAATATATTGACTTTATAATTCCAAAGGAAAAGAGATACTTCAGAGAGAGAGAGAAAGTGATAGGCGAAGCAGTACAGCATACAAGAGAATTCCGATAAGGAAGTAAAGAAAAGGGCTAACATGAAAACTTAGGGAAGGCAAGAAACGAGAAACGTAACCAGGCATGAACACACAAACACGCTCAGGACTGGGAGACATTTCCACCCGTTTGACGACGCCTTTCTATTTTGACGAGACCCAAGTTCTAATGAGAAACAATCACAAGCTACGAGCACGCGAGATGTTTTCGCTTCCAATGCAGCCAACCTCGACGGAATTCACTTGGTGTTTGTGCAAGGAGCTAGGACAGGTGCAGTAGGGCTCATTAAACAAGTGTTGTGAAAATCTAACTTAAAATAGGAAATTCCTGATTGAATTAGTAAATGCAGGGAGAAAAAATTCAAACTACATGACCAAACAATAGTAAATTAACCATGAAAAAATATCAAGGCATGACTTCGGATTAAAAACAATGACAAGAGGATATCGTCAACGTTGAGAGTAACTAACAAGTTCGTAACCGGAAATGAGTTTCCTCAGTAGCCACTAAGATAAAGTAACAACTTTCACTCTGTAATAGGAAGGAAATACGCAGTTTTGAAAAAGTCATGAACGCAAAAGATAGGCTATCAAGAAAACAACAGCATTATTCAAAACTTTCAAAACGGGATGGAATTAAAAAATCCTTAGATGATCGGATTATTAAAAAAACACACGCAGAATAATCAGCTAAGTACGATTACCATTTTTCACGGTCTACACACTCAAGACCCCATAAACCCAGCCACCATCCCGGAGGGTTTAATCGCCAGCAAAAACACGACAGCGGCGACTACAATCGTCCATGCCCTGCTATTGCACCGACAACAAAAAAGAAACTCCATTTACGAACGAGAGAATGAAAGCACGCCGTGGTCTACAAGGATTAGGCGAGACCGGAGGCGTTGCAAGGACGCGGGAATTATTCTTAATAGGTCTGACGACACGAATGAACTCGTGCGAGCGGCGACAGAGGCTGCGGGCGAAAAAACGTCCACGTCCACGGTGGGGCGGCTGGCTGGCATGGCGGGGAGGATTGCCACGGGAGGAAGAGTGGTGGGCGCGTTGAAGTAGGCAGAGGCAGAGGAGGTATCTGTCGAGAGGACGGGGCGGCGAAGTTGATGCACGACTTAAGACGGTTTGGCAAAGGGTGCTGGAATGAGGACGTGGTGGAAGAAGAGAGGGTACACATTAGGGGAAGGGGTGAGTGGTCTTGTCGTTGAATGAAAGAAAAGATGCCGAGATGGGATTGGGATGTTGGAGGAGGAGTGGAAGTGGAGTGGACGGGCGTTGAAAATTTAATTCTCTCCCCTCCCGCCTTAATCAGGCAAACGCCATCCCCCCTTAATCGCTCCAGATTAGTGTTGACGAAGGGAATTGAATAAAGACAAAAACGGGAACCATGCCATTAGATTCACTCCTTCCTCGGCTTCAGCATCTCGTATCTACTTCCTCCGATTCCTAGGTTCTCATGCCTGTATATGTTTTAGCGTCGTAAGGCTCATCGTAGATGTCAGTTCGGGAAATTACAACTACAACGGAACTAATCGAAATTGAAGTGGAAAAGGAAATGAAAAACGTAAATGGAGAAGAAAAGAATCAATCACTCGAAGAAAATGAGAAGTAATAGTGTCATAACTCAATTATGTTCTGAAAAATTAATCCCATTATGGCCATAAGAAGAGCAAGTAGACTGAGCGTTCGATTCAATATTACACCGAAGCAAGCCATTTTTCATTTCCACGTCGCAATATACCTACACTTTTATAAGGAAAAGAAATTAGGGGGAATAAATGGCCAAGGGCATGCAAACAAGATTTTTCAGTAAAATGGTGTATTAACGAACATTTTAAAGCTCAGTCACGTTCTCTAGCCACGATACTGCATCTTAGCATCTTATAGAGACGGAAATACAAGAAGTGACTGGGAATCTCCTCTTACGTCGTCAGAAGGAAAAATGACAACTTCACAAGGACGCCACCCACTTATAAAGCACCTCAAAATCCAAACAAACAAAAACACAACGTGGGCTTATTTTCTTCTTTATCAGCTTCCGTTTCTTCAATGATTTATAACGCTCGGAAATAATTTCAGGATACTAAAACCCACTCGTAAGCTTGGCATGCAAATACGGCATGGGAATAAATTTTCCCTGGGATGAAAGGAAAGAAAATGAGAACAAATGGTTTCTGCATCCTTAACCTCAAACAGGAAAATTGACATTTAAAATAAAACGCAAAAACATTTATGGAGTACCGCGCGAAAGAAGAAAGCCGAGAACTGTATTGCATATAACAAGCACAGCCAGAGCCACGCGTGGGTGCTAATTCACTCGCCGTACATTGACATAGGGCTCTGCATGCTAAGGCGCCTAGGGTGTTAACAGACGTGGCTCCGCGATTTTTTGTCGGAAGGAAGTGAAGGGGCTATGCGGACGTATGCTCAGAGGTGTTGTTGACGGTTTTCGTTAGCGATGGGAAATCGTCTCACGAGCAGCTTTGAAATAAACGATTTTTCAGCACGGAGGATACGAAGTAACAGTAAGAAAGGACTGACAAAGAGACTCGTATTAAGTTTCTATTAAAGAAACAATGAAGTAACTTAATTCCCAAATGAACAACTTCAGGGTTGCTACAGATCAGACATTATGAAATTCCAGTACTTTTCCAGGTCAAAATTTGCATTTTTTCAGGTTAAAATATACAATCTATCATAAGCGGTTATTATAAAGAAAGTGCAAGAATAAGAGAAAAACACATTAACTCATGCACACCGTATGCTGATAACAATATGCATTATAATGAAATACATGAAAGACAAATTGGTTTTGAATCTTTTATTAAACACAAATCCGAATACCCAATAGGTATTGAGTAGCACTACAACTCGGCCCCCTGCATTCCTACAAATAGCAGAAGTGGCGACAATTCAAGGAGAGTGTATTTCCGCATGTTCTCTCTAGCAGAGACTAAACATTTAAGGCGAGATAACAAAAATATCATTTAATAAAAGCATCTCCTCAGTCTTTACACCCATGATATAAAAAACCATCGGTTGTAGTTTTCTACTGACTACATGTAGTGCATATGCATGCATGTATTATGCATAAACTCATGAATAATGTTGTTTATACATAAATTATTAAATTTGATGCTTCTTAAGAGAATTTCATGTAACTTTTAATTACAAAATGAATGTTCAATTTGCGAAAATTATGCAGAAATGCTTAATTTATGATGCCCATCGACATTAAGTACTCGATCATATTTCAAAGACTGCGCAGCCGGGAGATAACTTCCAATCGTATCGGCCACTGTACTACTGGTGCATTTGGACTTAGGACTTTAACTAAGTGGCAAAGGAGGATTTTTCCTTTTCTAATGTTGATGAACGTATTTTACTTCACGTCACTCCCTTTTCAATGGCCGATATTTGTATTAATGTTTACTCCGGCACAGAACTTGAAATTTCCTTAAGTTATAGAGGCAGAGGATTATATAAGTACATATATTTTAAAAATTGTTTTCGGTCGCGTTCATATTTCAGGAATATTTACAAAATCGTTATCTGCTAAGGTTCAGAAAAACCAAGTTTCTGAGAAAGAAGTGATCATTTGATTAAGTCAGCAGTTTTTTTAATACTCATATTTTCTACTTTAAGGATGGTAGCTTTTTTAGTAGGTAGTTCGTTGAATAAAAAATAATAAAAGCAATGCTCTTGGAATAATTTCGAAGAGCTACTAGGGTAATAAAAATATTCCAGTTAACAAAATCACACAAAAATGCACAAAATCTTTGACATTAAGGAACAATGTACAATGAATAGATAAAATATTTGCAATTAAAGTTACGCTCGAGGGTTTAATTAAATATCACTGAAAGTGTCCATGTGTCACCACTTCAATGTGGCTGTATAATACCAAATTCTAGTTCCTTACATTCCAAATTCACATCAGGAGGAAGGCACACTCGGGGCTATTCTCAAGGTTGTCCACCGGGTGATTGTGTGGTAGGTCAGCCTCAAGGTGAGTTGCGAAATAATCATCTATGTATACTCATCACACAAGGAGTCAAGGGGAATAAGCAGAAAAAAGGGTAGCAGCCCTTCCTCACATGAGTGAATGTGGACACCACAGTGGTAAGTACAGCAACACTTACTTCATTACAGGTGTGGTAACATTTTCCTTAACAAAGTTAAAGTAAATGTTACCTAGCCAGTAACTTTGTGAGGCTTAGTTTATTTTACATGTGGAAGACAAAGAGAAACCATCCTATTACAATGACAAGGAGCTTCCTGAGACCAGCACCTTTTTTTCTTTTATCAAGCAAAGAGCTAATGGGACCTTCTAGAGCAGCGGTTCTCAACCTGTGGGTCACGACCCCTTTGGGGGTCGCTCGAGTCTTTCACAGGGTTCACCTAAGACCATCGGAAATATGCGTTTTCCGATGGTGGACGAAAATAATTTTATGGTGTGGAATCATCACAACATGAGGAACTGTATTAAAGGGTCGTGGCATTAGGAAGGTTGAGATCCACTGTCCTAGAGTAAAGTGTCCATTGACAAAATACGCGGGGCTAATTTTCCGGGATTTCCACCGCATCTATACATCTTCGTACGAAAGTTTCGCCGGCGTTTCAGCAGGCGCCTTCATACCTGAAGACGCCTGCTGAAAAAATAGTTCCCCGATCAGATAACCAGATGGGGAAAGTACATCAACTAAGCCTGATGGTCAAAATTCAGGATTGGAACATGGAATGTAACATCACTTCACACCTGCAGAAGAATGAAAATTCTGAAAACAGAAAAGTAGAGGGTAGGCCTTAACGTTTGGAAGCCAGCGAAATTAAGTGGTCTGAAGTAGAAGACTTCTGGAGACGAAGCATCAGGATTATACACGTTGGATAATTTAACATACAGAGGTAGGAATTATGCTTAAGACGAGCACTATAATGCATGCTAAAAACTTCCTCCAGTGTAAAAAAGGATGGTTATTGTTAAGATAGCAACTAAGATGACAGACACAATAGCTGTACAAGTCTACATGCGTATGATGGAGTACGAGGAAATCGAAGTACTCAGTGAAAACTATCTTGGAATTAAAAAAAAAATATGTGAAAGAAGAAGATAATTTAATAATGCTTGGACACTGGAATGCCATTGTTACACAAAGCCAAGAGGGAAGAACAAAGGGTAAATATGGATTAGGACTATAGAATGAATGTGGAGAGCCGCTCTTAGAATTTCAAACAAATTAATAGTAGCTGTTTAAATAGTCATTCCCGAGGAATGTATACATGGAAAGATATACAACTCGTTTTACATGCAGATTGATTAATCAATTAACGAAAAGCCACTGAGAAGAGTAGAAGATAAAAGTGCCCAATGAAAACAGCCAGAAGCAGGGTAAGTCCTCGGCTGAGATACATGGAGCAAATAATGAATGATGAGGACACAAAGAAAGCCGTGTCAAACCAACCATAGGGTTGATGACAAGCAATGACGATGATGATGACAAAGGCACGATTGTGATTTAGCGGGAAGAGCACATTCAGAATAGACATTTCGCAAAGAATGAAACATTATGAGGGATATACAAAAAAAATTAAATCCTAATACCCCTATTCATTTGAGCTCTTTACAGGAAGTAACGAATTCCCTTCCCTTCTATTTTAATCATTAACAATTCCTGCACTTCCTGTGTACCTTGACCTCTCAATGAAAAAATTTCTTCACTATGTGGAGTAAGACTTTCGAAGGTAAAATCATGTTTCCTCAGACATTCGAGTCCTAATACTCCCACAAAAAGGGAAATAAGGGCACTCAATGGACCAGAGATTCTGTTGCTCATTCCATTTGATTTTACTGACACATACTGGAGGTTATTATGACTTGGGAGTGGCTTGCAAAGAATTACCTGCACAGACACAATTTGGGGAGAAACAAATACTCCATCATCCTCAGCATGAGTGTACAAAATAGGACCTGAAATTTAATTTTAGGTGCATATAATTAATTGATAAAGACCAAATAAGAGCTCCAGGGCCTCATTAAGGCAAAGTATTAACGCACTAAGCCAACGCGCACAGAAAGTGCCTAAACTGGTACTGCTCACTTATTGAAAACAAACAGATTTTGACTTGGGAAACAAAATCTCCAGGTAAGCTCTCATTTTCCCTGACTTTTCCGGGTATTCCAGGTTTTCCAGGTCTGTAGCAACCCTGAACTTTCACCTATGCAATAAAATCCATCGCAAATGACGGCTGTCAACAACGAAAAAATACGAGTAAAATGTCCTCTAGTTGTACACTGCCAATAGGAAAATGTACGAAATATTCCAGTGTGAGGATAAGAAAGGAAATGTGGACACAATTCTTTAGAGATATCTTTTCATGAAATTTAATGCGAAACACTAGCGTACAGATTATTGAAATAATCAATCAACGTGTTCTTAATCTGCGACTTACGCTGACCGTAAACAAATCATGTAGTGACTTAGCATTTAAATTCTAAATAGTTGCATCTGACCTTCTCGAGCAACGATTATTCACCTTAGTAAATATTAAAAACGTGTTATACTGAAAAATCTTAATAGATTTAAACTTGAACATGAGTGAGTTCGATTCTTCACAGCACGCCATGTGAAATCTGCACTTTCACCTCGAACCAAATGTGGATAAAGCAATTATTCATATGTATGCCATAAGTACACTTACTTTGCGAACCAGACAGATCGGAAACCTGACCAAAGAATATATAAAGCCAACGGAAATATTTTATTTGCGAAGAGAAAAACACCACCGAAAGGAGCGCCAAATCGTTAAAAAAATTAACGGACTACCATAAGATTAAAAAGACTTCAGAGAATTCCCTTCGAGAAAGTATTTTTTGTACGCTCGGCATAGCTGCTTCCTATTCCACGCAGTAAATGAATTTTGACGGTGCTGCCGACATTCAGAGAGAGAAGAAGGAAATGCGCTCAAGGGCACCTATACAGTTAGGCTGACATCTCAGAGCAATGATAAAACAGTTAATCTAGGAAGAGCGACAGAAGATCGCACACAAATTATGATAATAGAACGCCATACACTAGGAATTGCCTTGGATTTGTAAAATCAAAGAGAGCCTCCTCAACTTGGAAAAAATACGAAAAACTTGGGGTCAAGGATTTTGGAAAAATATCTGAGGTTCTGAGCCCTCGCCTCTCTTTCCACCATCGTCACATGATCAGTCAATTATAAGTTTCAAATGCGTTTCCGACCAGATTAGTGTAAGAATTTGATCCAGGAAGTACCCTCTCAGAATCAGCACGACAGCACTTTCTCTTATAAAGATGTTCTCTCCCTCTCGGCGTTAATCGAAACGAGTGCTAAGTTAGGGGCATGTGATATTCCACAAACTTTTACCTGCCGTGTGCTTCCGGCGTATTAAATCTGGCGGCTTTACAAAAACTACTAGATCGTTCTAAAAATAACAGCGCATCGGTGAATGAAAACCTATGAATCCTTCATACAACACCGTAAAACGAGAACCCTTATCAGTAAAACTCTCATAATTACCGCTTGAACCATGGCCTCGAGAAATGCTTACTTTAGCATAAACCCCAATCGTTGAAGGGTTTCCTCAACAATTGAGGAGGCCAGACGAATCGCTTCATAGCAAAAAAAAACTTGTATCTACAGCAATCATGCTTACGGAACTTGTTCTTTGAGATGCTTATACGCATTATTAACCACTCTTTTATTATTATTAGGTCCTGCTTTAAATGCTATCATCTTAATATATAGCAAAATAATTTTCAACTTCATCCTTGCAACCAACAATTACCTGGACCTCAATCCGTCTTCTGCGCTGAAGAAGGGAATAGTGCGAAAACAATTGAACAGTTAGTATAGCCCAGTTTTCAGTCATAGAGGCATTACTGAAGTACCCGTATACATGTATAAACTTATCTTAGTAAGTTAATAAGATCAGGGTTCCTTAGTTATGATACAAACACCAGCGCAATTGTTGAGATATCAAATTTCATAAAACTATCGTACGTTATATTTAAAAAATATTACAAATAGTAATAAATACAACATATTATCTAACATCATAGACACGAACTCATTTTTTGCTATTTGAAGAGGAAGACATGCAGACAGGACTCGAATAAATACTTCAACATTGCGATCTTGTAGCAGGGCTTGTTCAAAACACTAATTCGTGCTGAGCGGTCTGCTACGTTGACACACGGTGCTGCGCGTGATAAGATGGCAATTTGGCATTCGCAAGTTTATTTTAATGGCTTCTAATGGACGTCAGCGATTTCGTCACAACTATTAATTATGAAATTCTTATAGAAAGTGTCCATTTTGTGAGCGTTCATCGACATGAATTGATTAAGGAAATACATAGTTCGCCGGCGAAAAAGCCATATCTAAATTTAACTGCTAAAATTATTAATATTTACAAAACCTAAAGGAAAAGGAATATCTTTTTTGTAGGCCATTGTAAATTTATAAAAGAAAAACTTTGATCGAGATCCTTACAGATATCACAAACTATCACTGATAGTTTACTTTAAACGAATAACAACCAAGGGACTAAATCTGAAGAACAGTAAGACACTTAGAAATTTGGGACACCTAACGCCAAACGCAAACTGAATTCAATTGCATTAATCGATATTTGATGGCCAAGTCCGCCTCGTGCGTCACTCTTGGTTTACTAGCAAACCTTTGTCGTAAGGAAGTCACCTAAAGTGAGTTTCCCTAGCCATCATAAGGAGCCTAAACCATGTTGAAACGGAATTTTTGGTCGGTGCTAGCTATATTGTTCAGAATACCATGCCCAAAAACTGAGAGTTCCAGGCAGTGTTTTATTCTCTATACATAGACATCATTCGGTGTTGCTATTGGAAAAGGAAGGAAATAAATGACAAAATATCTAAGTGAACGAGAACGGCAGCTTACGTAACTTAGTTCAACTACCCGCTCCGACTGATAAGTGCTCTGCTACCGATAAAGACATCTGTGCACCAAGGTGCGACAGATCATGCAGAGAAGCGGAATCTTCCGAGCGATTACATCTAAACACGATTCTAAACACAACTATAAGCACACGAATGAAGAACTAAGACTTTCTGAAGCTTACAATCCTTATTAGACAACGCATATGAACGTACGAAGACGGAAATATAATCAATTTAACTTTTTATTCTTTCCACTGTTTATAATTTTTACGAAAGGTATATTTTACATTGATATTTACCTACGAAAATTGAACTGAGCACAGGTTGAATGCTGGCATCTGTCGCTAAGGCAGATTATGGCCCATCACTGATTTATCACTTTCCTCTAGTGAATATAGGTAGGGAAAAGTAGACACCATCACAATTAACGGACGGTAGTTCTAAAAGTATTCGTGCGCGTAAACAATGAATTAAAAAATACTTCTCATTTTCCTCTACTAATAACCTTCTATTTAACTAAAATCACCTAGCCGTTATCAAGAATATGAAGGCGAAATAGGAAGAATTAACTAACAGACAAAAAGAAACATCGTGAATAGAACGACACAAACAGACAACTGTCAATAGGCAGACGGGAGAGTACCAATGACCGCCGCGATACAAAAGAGTACGGTGAATGGTAAAAAAATACTTATCTGCTAAGAGCTTTAAGTTCCGAAAGACGAAATGTTAATTCTCAGTGACTTTTAAAAGCAGAATTTTTAATTCAATCCATCAACAGCACGAATTCTCATGAGAACAGGAGAAGGCAATTAAAGATGACCAAGAGAAGGTTAATAGAAGTTGCGCGGACAGAAAAATGCAAAAGATAAAAATTACATCAATCGGTCTTTTAAAGGTAATGATAACGTTTTCAGCAATAATGATCTTGAAAGAAGCACAAGTTGCACGACTTCCTCCGGAGTTAGAAAACAATATCAATTTCACTTAGAAAGCAATTTTGATTAATCATCTCATCCTCAAAAATATGGCTCAAAATGTCACTCATGGCCAACCAATAGCATTGCACCCAAGATTTATGACAAAACTGATAGCAAGGGATATGAAATAAGACGTGTCCCAATAACGATGAACCAGATGGAAGATAACATAATGGTGCAGAGGATAAATAGTTACGGAATCGATTTATTTTCAATGAGTAAGTTAACTAGGCAAACATATATTAGCAAACCCAAGAGTGATAGTTTTTTTCATAGGTAGTTAACTATGCAAACCCAAGGTAGTCATCAGCTTATATTAGTTTTCTTTAAACACTCCAATTACATGGTTTGTCCAAGCTACGATATATTATTACCAAGGTCAGTAAGTACGAGTACTTTTACGCTAACTCAGCAAGTATAGGGGGACGACTTGTGTAGGTTATTTGGAATCGCACTAAGCAGACTGAACAACGCATATCACTGCACAATTCCTATAATATTCAACATCCCATGCGGAATAGAACCACGATGTGTTCTCAAGCGATTATCCTCACCTATCTAACCTAGGTAGATTCCTGTCGACACACAGCAATGTTGGATTCTGAATATAGTAATTTTTCCGCCGCCTCTACGCCATGAGGTAAATAATACTATGATAATGTTTATTTATCACCCAAACGGGTATTAATATTTTGCAATTAACAAGTATTATAGACGGAAAGATGGCCGTGGCTATTCGTTACGAATAGAGGTAGTTTTGGAGAAATAGGGACTAAGGAATGAACGACGTGTAAGAAATCCTGATTCAGCTCCTTCACGAGTTTTCCACTGCGAAATAGTCTATTAGGAAAGAGACCAGCGACACCCGAATAAACAGCCTGGAGGGACGCCACATACAACATTGTTAACATGACACGTATATGATATTTCCGATACTCAAAAAGCTAACAAGTTTATCACAACGGTCTGGCGTTCTTATCATATACGCTTCTTCAAATATTTTACCTGCACTTCAAATATGAAAAGTGATTCCAATCAAATGATAAGGTGGCCCAAAACACGCTTCACTAGCCAAAAGCGTAATGAGAAAATAGATGCACGAGAACATCCACAGTTTCAAGGATTTCATAGAGAATTCAGAACACGAAAGCCCGCATGAAATACGCCAATGCAAGCAGTTGTTCAGTAGGCACCTACCACAATCCACACGCTTCACTGCCACTTTCTATTGGACTCACAGACGCTGCGTGAAAGTACCTAATACCACACGGCCCTCTAGAATATATACGTACTTCATACTGCCCGTCAACGCGCAATACAACCCTGCTTGACTCTCTCCCTCAGGTCAACTATGTATCTCGTCACTAACTTGGCCATAAATGAAACTATAAACGAAATGGTTTCCTCGCCGCAAATGGGATTGAACTCCGAGTCCCCACGGGAGAGAACATTAATTTTTGCAAACTCTTAAGACTAGAAAGCTTGATTGAAAATCCGCGAGAAATTTCAGAAGGCAGTCAAAATATCCAAACTCCTCTCGCATTTTCGGAGGCGCACAGAAACTCCATCCTCGTCGCCAAATGAAGATCTCATCCCAAAACTTCATAAGTGGCATATTCCAAGGAAAATCCCCGCAGACGTTGGAACTTGCGGTGAAGGGGATGTGAAATCCTATGAAATTCAACTCAAATTCGGACGGGGTAGTAAGCGACAGCGGGGCAGAGATGAATACGGTGGGATAAAGATGATCGAATGCAAGAGGTGAAAGACGCCGGATGCCGAGCGACTGCTCTCGGTCGTGTTTCGCCGCCTTCCTTCCCGTCCCTCGTCCGAGGTTTCGCTAACCTTTTGGCTTGCCATACGGGAAGGGGAAGTCGTGGAAGTAGGGACGGGAAGGAAGGGGGGAGGTGGGAACGGCGAGTGTGTGATGTGCGTAAGCAAACTCCTTCCTTTGCACTCCTCCCCGCGAAGGATGCCAGAGTACACGCGAGAGGAATGGATTGAGAGAGAAAGGCGGAGAATCGGGGAGGGAGTGCATATACTGGGGGGAGGGGAGAGGAAGAGAGACGCAGAGAAGACAAGGATGACGGAAAGGCGCGGCCCGCAATTGCAGACCCGAGAAGTGTGCGAACACGGTGACTAACGGGTTTCCCTCCAGCATGTTGTTTCCCGAGGAAAACTGGACAGCAAACGCTAAGCAAACGTGAAGGCGGGCACATGAAAAGGGTTAGAGCCACGGGGCTGGATGAATATTGCACGATTTGCGGCGAGAAGGGACGAAATTATTCACGACGCTGGTTCCCGACCGCTCACTTTTGCGGCGCTTGGAGATGACAATGACGTGGTGGGAGGTGGATGGGTGTGTGCGCGCGCGCGTCCAATGAGTGGAAGCCGCAAATTTCGGCTCTTAAGAGAGCCTCGGCTCCAGTTTCCCGTTCATTGAATCCGCTGCGGACACAAGACGATGGTTTTCTTTTTCTCATAAGTCTTGAGAAACAATTTCAAAGCCCAAGGAGTCCGCGGCCGGAAAAATCAACTCTCGAAACACAATGTCCAAGAAAGCTGGGACAAAAAAATGCAAAGAGGTTTCGAAATTTCATCAACACTACTACTGATAGTAGACACATTACCGAATACAGAACAAGCACGAGTAGAGACTACTTATAACTTGTACAGGCCTACTGTCCGAGATATTGGCAAATAAATCCTCCGGCTGTATTATATGCGACACTTCTGGTACTATCGTAGAAACCGCATCATAATAATTAACTTTTTGACGCAGTAACTCTGTAATCAACACGTTGCTTAGCAGTGATTCTTACAGACTTAAATTCTATATTGATGCGCAGCAATTTGAAAGTAATTAAATAATATAGTGAAGTTCAAGCAAAAATCGTTAGAATCACCTGAAGCAGACAAACAGACGGCGCTCGACGATGGGAATCCATTACTATTTGTTTTTAGAATTGCAGAAAAAATGGAAAGCGCTGCAAACGAAAAAATACAAAACACCCATTACTACCCCCAAGGTGTAACATACATTTTCAATCAGTAAAATGATCATGGTAGCTCTTATAAAATGTTATGTTTTATACATATATATCTTCTCAGAAAACGCACTCGGCGAATAAAAACACAAATATAAATATAGTTTAAAAAACACATGCACACGGAAATAAAAAGGACACTCACAAAATATTTTACGGGACGTTTCGACGGCCAGGCCGTCATCGTCGGCAACAAGAGACTAACTCACAGGACGATGACGGCCTGGCCGTCGAAACGTCCTGTAAATATTTTGCGAGTGTCCTTTTTATTTCCGTGTGCCTATGTTTTTTAAACTATATTTATATTTGTGTGCAAATATTTAAAAATCATACAGTGAGGCAACTAACTCAAACCCCAATAACTTTGTGGAAATCTTTTTAATAAAATATAATTCGTATACCATGGCATAAAGATACTATAATTTTAGTGAACTGAATTCACCTGGTCAAGCATACCTTGTTACAGTATACTCATACTGATTTGTAAAAAGTTAATTTACGAACGACACATGTAAGGACGTTAATGCTACTGTCTCCCTAAATACTCCGCGAGTCCACCATTTCACCCATGAAATTCACAGTTAAGAAAATCAATACGCATTTAATTATTTAAAATCTTCTTTAAAATAATTTTTTTGTGAAAATACCCACAATCACACGTATTAGAATCTCAGTAGCTGATTAACGTTGAGAGTATTCTTAAAAGGGTTTCTTGAAAAGTAATACTGCATTCAGAGAATCATGAAACCTTGACAACTAAAGAATCATAAACTAAGGGGATACGGTTTCTGCAAAAGGATAAGAGTACGGGCCATTTTTACTATCAACACGACGCTGAATGAGTTAGCAGGAAAGTTTGATGAGGGATCAAAGGGCCAGGCTCACGACGCAGTCGTTCCGAAACTCCTATTAACTCTGTAAACCCCTTATTTTTCCCCTCCGCGGCAATTCCTCTCACTATCATCCAGCACACCAAATCCCCCAGTTCCACGTCCCACCGTAGCTTTCACAGAGGACCAAATCAATCGCTTCCAAGAACACTGCGGCAACAAATAACTTTCCCGGGAACTTCCAAGAAGGTCTAGCGCTCTCTCTTCCTCGGACACTCTCCGGAGTACGACAAGCGGTTGGAACTTGAAAGAACAGAGAAGCACAGCTACCCACGGGCGGCAAAAAGATGAACACTTCAAAGTGAGGACTTCTTGTTGAATTTAAGATGCCTTCCAGAACATATTTATAACACAAGAGAAATACTGTATACATTCGTGCTTTTTCAGCTTTATCTAATAGCACTAATCACGGTAAAAAATATACATGGCCAACATTAATCGACATGAGAAACTGGAATGTCGACTTAACCAGTTAAAACACGAAAAAGACCGCAACTTGTCACGGGATCAACACTGTTCGATCACTCAATGCACAAGGTAATTTTGTAGATATCCCACCTCATAAGTTAGGCCCTGATTCGTGCAATGCTCAACCCTAGGCCAAGCCATCACTCATGATAAGGAGTAGAAGTAAGTTACCATGGTAAGTAACCATCGTAATTTAATTAATCTCTACAGGAATATAACAACATTCATTTTTCATTCGAGTATTCTACCAGCTGATCGGTAGGTCCTTGGAAAGTCCCCATTCTGCATCCCAACCTCATAGACATTGTCTCGCTTTCCCTCCTAAGGATGGCCCGTTATTAGATCCCTCTTCATATCTTCTACCTCCTCTTATTTCGTCCAGAATTCCTATCCTCTTCCTTCCTCTTTCACGCTTCCCCAGTGCTCTCCCCTCTATCACTCTCTTCAACATGCCCTCTCCTCTCAAAACCTACTCCATCCATCTCTACTGCCTTCTCCGAACCCCTGCCATAAGCTTCCTCTCCTCTCCGACCATATCCAATACCTCCTCGTTCGTCTTTCTCGCCATCCAGCTAACCTTCTCCATCCTTCTCTAAACCCATATCTCAAACGCCTCAAGTCTACGCACATCCTCCCTTCGCAATAACCAAGTTTCCGACCCATATAGCGCCACGCTCCATATCAGAGTTTTCACCAGCCTTTTCTTTACGTCTCTTCTCAGACCCCCCCTCATCAATCTCCTTCTCTTCGAAAATGCTTCTTTAGCTAGCGCAATTCTGCATCTGATATCCTTACCACAAAACCCATTCTCCTCCAAAATGCTACCCAGATACGTAAACTGCTCGGCTTGCTCTATCTTCTGCCCTCCCACCCTTATAATCAGCCCCGCCTTCTTACTTCTAGAAAATCTCATTACTTTCGTTTTCTTGTGATTGATCTTCATCCCATACTTTTCGCACTGCACCTCTAATGCATTCACCAATGAATGTAACCCCTTGGCAGACTGACTAACCAATGCTTAATCATCTGCAAATCTCACTGATTTTATCAGCTCCCCTCCTACCTTTATTCCTACCTCATCCTCCCTCCATGCCTCCCTTACCATTTCTTCTGAATACATGTTAAAAAGCAACGGCGATACTGGGCACCCCTGCCGCACTCCCAGTCCTATCGTGGCCCATCCCGATTCTCCATTGGCTACCCTAACCTGCGCCGTCTGGTTCATATACAAATTCCGAATCAGACGCCTGTCCCTCCAATCGACCCCTAATTTCTTCAACACTCACATTAATTTCGTCCATTCCACCCGATCAAAAGCCTTCTCGAAACCATCGAAGCATGCCAAAACATCCTGCCCATACTCTAGGTTTCTTTCTACTAGCGTCCTCATCACCGCTATAGCGTCTCGCGATTCCGTCCCTCTCCTAAACCCGAACTGGTCGTCACCCAGGTATTCATTTGCCTTCTTCTCTAGCCTTGTGTTTATAATCTTCAGAACTACTTTGGCCGCGTGGGATATTAAGCTTATTGTCCTATAATCTTCTCACGTTTTTGCCTTACTTTTCTTTGGTATAGGAATTAGTAATTAAATTAATGTAATAACTTGTTTGTTGAAAGCAATAAACTTATTTTGCAGTTACAGTTTTAATAAGTTTTATTGAGATCGTTGACTTATTTCTACAAAGCATAGTATCCATGCATGAAGCCTATAAAACATAAATAAGTTGTCAAAGCACCGCTGCTTCCTGTGCTTCAACTGTTCTCAACAGCTTACTTACTTATTGGTCGTAGGTTTGGATGCCAAAATACTCAATCATCTTGGACAGAGACTAGTGAGTCAAACATGAGGTCAAACTCAGATACGTTTTGTGGTATTCACTAACAAGCGTGCTCAAAAAGCTGAAGTCAATCCACGTCAAGCAGAGCAACAAACACGTATTTCGAAACATTCATGTATGGGCACTTAGTATATACAAGATTATTACGAGAAAACAAACCGGATGAAAGATCTTACGAGTCATATACTTAAGCAGCAATGTAAAGTCATAAGCCGCTTTGTGGGAACATGACGTCGTGATTATATTATAGTAGTCTAGGGATAATTTGAAAATAAGCATATATTGACGAACATCTCGTGATGCTTGGAAAAGGCGTTACATTACACTTTGCTTTCTTGTGCTCAACATCAGGGAACTCGGAAAATTCTTGAGATGAAAATTAGCCTTAATAGTAGTGAACATGTTCATATATCTTTCACACATTTATTTCAATTCATGATCCTGAATATGAAAGGTATAGCTTCCTGATGAACGTCAAAATATGAACGTGGAAATCTAATGAAGTTCTCATTTGTAACTTTTTATTTAGAGAAATAGAAAGTAAAACTATTAACAAACGTTTTTCTATGTCTAAAATTGAATCCTAAGGGTCACGTTCCCAAAACTGAACACCACAAACGACGGCTAGACGAATACTGATATTCGCCAATCGCCGCATAAGAACATGGACAAAGGCTTTTTTTCTAGGACAAAACGGCATGCGGCCCCATTCTTTAATCTTAAATTGTGGCCACCGGTAGTAGCTAAAACAAGAAAACCACGGAATGCTGGAAATCGATGGAGGCGGGGGATAGAGGTAAGAGGACGAAAAGCAAAAAAATAGCAGACCCATAGAAAATTCCGCGATTCTCCTGGGCATGTGCGTGGGCCGATGGGAGGAAAAGGTCGAGAGGGTTATTTTACGTTGGCCACGGTTCCCGTGAAGGAAAAATCGGGGGCGCGGAGGGGAGATAGGGTAAGATTAGTTGAGGGGAGTATACGTTACGTGAGGGACTCTAGGCGGGGGTGGGGCGGAGGAGAGACGGTGGGGAGCGCATGAGCTGGAGTGCGGGGAGGAGGAGGGAAGAATCAACGCCTAGCAAAAGTTATGCGAACCCCTGGGTGCTACTTCATTGAAGGATCGTCTTATGTGAGGTCGATCTGCACCTAAAGTATTTCACGGGACCAGAAAATAAATAACAAAGAGCTCACCTCCGTGAAAGAGTGGCGATCTTGCGCGGTAGCAATTTGTCGTATTAATGCAACATTTTTCATCCCGCATCCCATATTTAAATATAGCTCGGTACGTGTTATCATTTAGAATGCACACACTGAGAATACACGGCCCTTTAGGGGCTTCAATGACTTCATCTAAGCTTAAAAAAATGTCAGCAAACGTGATGGAGGTGGCTATTGGAACCAACATTTTAAATAACTTGAAAACTACTTTCTTTTATGAATCGGAACATGACGACATTTCAACTAAATATTCAATATTTATGAAATGTTGAATATTTTGCAGCCAAGATATTTTTTTGGCTGGGTTTTTAGTTATTCTATACTTTTCGAACAGTGATCGTTTCCTCAATTATGAGTACATATATATGGGAGCGATAATGAACGATTCACTTTTCAAACTAAATTCCATATTTTTCACTACACAGGTGCATTAAAATAAAATTATTAAATTACATATAACTACTATTGACCAAGGCCCCGAGAGAGATTTCACTGTTCATCGTCGTCTTTTAAGAGGTGATTTATCTGTTTCAGCAAGCGCCAAATGGATAATCATATCGGGCAATGATTAGACAGTGAAAAATTAATTCTCAACAAAATGTGTTGCAAATACTAAAATAATAAATCATAATAGTTTCTAATTAAATCAAAAATTAAATTTTATTCCTGAGTATGCGTGAGTAGCGAGATGAATACCGCTATTTATGCTGATAATTCGATGTTGTTTACGTAAAAAATGAAAGACTTTCTCTGGTACATTTGTGGTATTCAATTTTTTTATTTTTAATAAAATAAACTTTAACAAACCACATAAAAATTATAACTCACGACCCGGGTTTCGGCGCTTGAGCGTCATCATCAGGTGATGAGTTGGGGTGATGTTTTTACGTCAAATTTGCGGTAAACTGAGAAGTTAATGGCGAGAATACGCAGGGTAAGCGAAGAAGTCAACATCATGCACAAATGCAACAATCAAGCGCTTCGGAATCCGTGTCAAGTGCGCTCAATCGGCAGAGAAACCTAAAATCCAAGATTCCTAGCACAAAACCAGTATTTCCGAACGAATTGGCAATAAAGAGACTCTATACAAAATTTGATTCCAGGCAGTGTGTTTTGAAACTCATACTGATTCAAGCAATTGCGCAATTGACTGCCAAATCCGCCACAAGTCTACGAGTGCGGGGAGGACGAGAATGTAGAGTAGCATGCTATGGGCTTGGTGAGAAAGAAAAAGACGCTCTCTGATCGCCCTCTCGCTTATGCAACATTCCTGCCCTAGATAGCATAAAACCAATATGGATTCCAATAGGGCCGACGCCAGCTGAGTAGCCAATCCAACATTTGATCAGTCAGTCATGGTTTTAGCGGCGTAAACCCGTCAAAGGTCCACCCATTTAATTTTAAATCAATTAAGGTAGTTTGAGCGAGATTTTTCCCAAGTCAAAATAGAGACCATATTAAAATTTTAATTTAAAATTTAAGCAACTGTAAGAAGCATGAATTAAACATTGTTACATTAACGACACAAAAACTTAGTTTTATAAGGCTAAAATTCTCCGTAATTCACAACCGAAGATGTTTTGCGATTCTGTAAAAATTACTGCGGTCATTTATTGATTTATTATTTTAAATAATTCTGAAATAATACTAACTGCACACTGCAAAATTTCTGACGTGATCTTTTCGTTCGAAATTTTTAATTTTAAAAATAAAGTCTCTCTGGAGTGCATACCCGTACCATTACCCATGGAAAATGGCTGGTAATTTGTGGCAAGTATCTCGAAAAGCACAGTGGTAAGTGGCAGACATTTTGTTATCATTGTAAAGATTAGATTTATTTCTTCATAATGAGGCGAAATTCATCGGATTTTGTGTGAAGTGATACCTCGCTCGAACTACCTTAAGGGCACGACCAAATTAAAGCTTTGAGCTGAGAGCACATAGAAACACACAATTATAATAACAGATTAGAAAATACGTACACACACTGGTGAACAATGAGTTTAACTCCTTATGATCCAGTTATATTTACTGAGAAGTTTTCTCAGGGTATTATTTTTCTAATCTCATATATAAACGTATATACGTACATGAATACTAAACTGTGAAGAGACGGAAAAAAACTCGCAGTATAAATACTACGAGGGATTTAAGCTGCTGAAAAATTATTTGGCATTGAATTAGGGAAACTTGACGGCCTAAATAACTCGATAAAGAAACAAAGCATCCTTTCGGTTAAAATTTGTTTGGAAACAATATACTCATGTCGTATTATCCTGGTTTCCGCGACATAAATTCGCAAGAAAGCTAGTATCCTTATAATTAATATGAGAGAGAATATAGTGGAGAGGAATGCTGGCGATAGGAGGTGAAGCACATCATCGTAACTATAGTAAAAGAAATTATTAACACTATCTCCCTTATGCCTTAAAAATACGGTCTCATTCTCCGAGCGAAAAGACATGGAATGTTACGCATGCTAGTGACGTATGTCTGCACTGAGCGTCTTATGGACGGCAATGCAATGAAAGGCCTGTCAAATAAAAAGGTGCACCTAGGTGCAAGATTTTAATATTGTAAAATGTAACAGCCATCATGGTGTATATGATGCGGCATTGGTGCCCGGTGGTGGTTTTTTTGTAGCTCGCTTGAAATAATAGTCCTCGTGAATTTTTGCATACTCGTATTAAATATGTAATTACAATGGTCAAATAAAATATTAATTTTATTTGATTAAATGGCATTGTATATTTATTGATATGTTTCAATGATAAAATAAACATTTTTCCTTTATGGGTTCCCCTGATAGCAAACCAAGCACATTAATAGACGTGTGGTAAGCTAGCGAAAAAGAGTAACTTTGGTATAGCCACTTTCGAGGTCTGTACAACGAATTACAGTATTTTAACAGCCTTAAATCGTATTGTCTGTCATGAAAAAGTTTTTCCTACCTTATAGGCATGGTTTTGCGTTTATTTTATGAATTTCGAAAAGTTGACTTTTGTCGCGCTAAATCGGCATTTCAGCCCACTGTGCGGCACACGGAATACTTGTCATACCGACAAAACGTTTTGTTAAAAAAAAAAACAAATCAATAATAAGACTGTCATAGCTCAGTATTTTCTTTCACCTCCAACTGCTATCGACAGCATTGGAAACTACTTGGAGTGACTCCAAAGAGAGAAATACTCGAATGCCGATTAGGCTCAAAATGTGTCTACTGCTCTCGATCTTTTATTCAATGGCCGTGGCCTGCACAGCAGAAATGGAAAAAACAGTGAAACCGGTTAAGCCACATTATGAACAAACATAGTCGTTTTAAGAGCATGGGTTCGTATTGCCGGAAACAAAGAAATTCCTGCAGGGAGTTTCTGGGAGGAGAGGGAATCTGGGAGTTTTGGGCGTTATTTATATATGGGAGTGTGAATGGGATTACTCAATGAGGATATACATAATCCTTAATGATACTAGCAATTACACTAACTTGAAATCTGATAACTATAAAAATAACGCTGAACTAAAAACTTAGCAAGAGTACAAGCATTAAGCTAAATCAATTGCAACGATTCCACCGGAAAAATGTATTGGTTAACTGTAGATCATCAAATAATAATTTCTACGGTCCAGGATTAAGCTATTCCCAATATGTAAATTTTTATTTGATTCACGCGTTAGCAATGCATTTACACATCAATGAGAGAAAATCGCGAGCATACGAAAGATAAAAGCATAAATGTATTTTCGTAAATTACACAAAAAACGTAAACCCTCTCTTAAACTGACCCGGAAGACCTCTAATAATCGATCTCTAATAACTACAGCTCTCGCGAAAGCTTATGGCGTTCGGATGCGTAGCGTTTATGTTGTCCGTGTCATAGAAATTCCATTTTTGAAATGCACTCATGCATGGCACAAATGCCATGTCTTCGCTTTCCCCTACGTCCCTTTTCCCTACCCCTTCCACCAAACTTTACCCCTCCACGACGTCTTCTTCTGCGCATCCGAACGCCATAAGCTTTCGCGAGAGCTGTAGTACGAGAGCGATAATGTGCCATGTAAATAATGTGACAGGGGAGAAGCAATGGAGGAAGGTCATGTTGACTTCAAATATGAGAATAACGAGGAGAGGCAAGATGGACTCGCCTCCTTCGCCGGCATTTGTTATTCTACAATACGATCGAAGCGAACGAATAATAGAAGACTCAGTCGGGTCAGAGTGGCGCGTACAAGGGAGCGGCGCGAGGTAACCACGAACGAGAGCATGGGGATGAGAGGGGTGTTTCCTTGGAAGTTGGCGTGGGATGAGGTGATGAGGGAATACGGCTGGAAGGGACTGCACACGGAAACGGCGGCCGAGGGGAAAGAGGAAAGGAGGAAGGTGGCGCGGGGAGTCTACGGACTCGCGGCCATAAAACACGCCTGAAAAAATTGGCACGGCGGAGACGGCAAAAACCGACCATTCCCAGGAGTGCGGAACGGAACCGATGAAGTCTCTCTCTTTGGCCATGAGCGAGGCGAGACGGATTGCCGACTCTGGAGCAGCGCAGGAAATATACCGAGTTGCACGAACTGACGGGGGAACAAAATGCATGAATTAGGTAAACGGGAGGAATAGTGTAAAGGTAGTCAAAGAAGATAAGGGAAGGATTTTTACACGACCAGGGAATGACTACGAAAAGGGGTAGGTTAAAATACATGGTAAGAGAAAAGAATGTCTCCAGGAGGGTCCGGTGGCAAGGAAAGCTTTCAAACCTTTTTCAAATGTAATAAATCATAGTTTATTGAATAAAGCATATAAAATTTAATAAATGTTTTAATTCATAAATCGTAAATGAATGCCCAACTTTAAGAGAGAGAAAATGAGTACATTCCACTGGTATTGAATTGCATACCCCAGGTTTTGATTATCCTCTCCAGCCGAATTAAGTTCTGATACGTGCACCAAATAAATAAATTACCAGAGGGATTCTCAACGTTGAAATCTTATCTTTCTATCATGTAATTAAAATTCATATCCATATTCAATAAATGAAAACTGTCCCAAAACATTCCGGGTACCCGAGAAGACAAATCGTGACTGCTGTAAGGCCTATAACATATCCTCCTATACACATAACCGCGGGTCGATTATTTTGTGGTTGAGTAGAGAAAGCTTACGTAATAATCCATTATACATAAATCTATGCGTAGTTTTAGTGAGAATGAGAAGGTGATGTTAATACGTCGACGATAATCCATTTTACGCGTCTGTCAATCATTTGCGTTTTTTTTCGTGACATGAAATTTAATCATTCTTGGGATACAAGCAATTGGCATGATCTCATAACATGACTAAAATTTAATCAAGAGTACGAAGTATAGGTATTTGGAATTTCTATCGTCTCAACACGCAACAAATGCGATTTTCAACAAATTTTGTCAAAAACTAAGACAGACAAACGCGAGAAGGAAGAAAACAGAAACCCTAGGACATATAGGGGTAGCCAAAATGCCTAGACGAATATTTATGCAACACTGAAACCAGAAAAGAACACGGCATAACAAAATTTGCCCATCAGAAACTTCACAATCATTACTGCAAAAATGGGCATCAATAAAGCAATCATCGTCCACTGAACGCAAGGTGCAATAGTTAATACGGTAAAAGCAATAATCCGTAGGATAAGGACATCAAAAACACATTAAAGTGATTAATTTCAGGTTAATTCAGCAACCGTGTCATCACTAACTTTCAAAAAATTACGTAATTGAGAAGGAAATGGAGGAAAAATAAGAACTAAAACAAAAAAGGAAAAAAACATAGGTACTTGATGTGAAGATGACGCAGGGGATATAATATGGACGAAAGCATGAGAATGGACATGCGATGAAGTCGCGACACCGTCATCACGGAGGAGGGAGAAGGATGAAGAACGCCGCCGGAGTAGTGGGCAAGGGGAAGGGACGAGGGGAGGGGACGAATAACCCTTCGGAAAGGACAGGATGGGAAATTCACTCCGACCCGAGGGGCGGCCGTAAGGGGAAGGGGCACGGGTGCGATGAGTGGGCGGAAGGAGCAGGTGCGACGGGGATCGGGTGACGGCAGGTGGCCGCGCCACCGACAAACACACGTTGAAATACGAATTTCACGCACAGTTGGAGTGACCGTGGCGCGATATTTCGGACACACTTCGGCGGGGAGAGAGAGAGAATTGTGGAAGGTGATCTTATTATGCGTGAGCGAATTAGAGATATGTACAGAATTGACGACGGATCGACAGGAGCACATTTCGATACAGCTAACCAATAGACCCTTACCTTTGAAGGGTCCTACTAACTACTAACCTATAGCAAGAATTTCTAAAGAAGTAGCACCGAAGGCTAGAGTTAAAAAAGATCATTCAAAGCAACCACTCAGTAAGTACGATAAACCCAATAATACTTGTATGACAATTCATACTCTCAAGGCAACATGCTTGAGATACAAATGTCTAATATAAGTTCCATGCTTCGAATTGGGTACCATTTTTGGGCTTGCTGATACTTGATACAACCTTTAGACTTGGGAACAGGCATCGAATTCATTTGAGTTTAGCCAAAACATTGTAATATGTTTTTCTGAGCACACGTATACGATAAGGTTTTAATTCCAATCTATAAGTGTGAAACTAACTAATCCGAGACCTCAGGTACGGCAGTCCGGCATTACATTCCAAAATACAGCACTTCGAAATATCCACTGACGTAATAATACACATTTAAAGATCAATAGCACTAAATGCACCACAAAAGAAAGATCGGTCACTGCACAGTGTGAACTCATTCACATCAAATTAAATGAAACGCAACATAAATTATTAATGCTATATTGAAATAGTTCAGACCTCAATATCCCGGTCAATGGAATCACATCACGATATTTCACAATAAAAATCCATCGACTACTACGATTCCAATCAATAAGGACGACTAAAAATAAGCCATGCATCACAGAAAAATAACGCGAATGAAGTAAGAGAAAGCCATCCATACCACTCACGATTTCTCGAATTCAAAAGTTACAACTGAAAACGCTAGGAACGGTTTTCGGGAGGAGCCAACGAGAAAATAATAGACAAATAGAAGTTATGACAGCTTTAAGAGTTGTGCCGGTGGCTCAAATGACTTAAATTGAATCGAAATGGGAGTAAAACCATGGAATAAGTTATTTATCTTGTTAAGTCACAGGTAGACCCTTGAGCCAGATGGAAGAAAACCGTCAAAGGTGAGGCGCAATGGACACTCCATATCCGAGTGTGCTATTTGAATTTTAAGCATAAAATATTTTTTTAAAATATCGATTTATCGCGTTATAACAAAAACTTAACTGAGTCCACTGGAAATTTTTTTCTGCATTAAATTTCCTCTCAAGAATAAAACTGAGATAGACAAGGGAAAATGAAGCACGCTTACATGCATTCATATATTTTTTAAATATCAAGTGATCACGAACCGACCGCGACGCGTCCATCAATTGTATGTCACGCAATACAGTGGAGCTGCGAAATGAGTGCAGATGACAGTAAGAAAAACGAAGCAGCGACATAGCGTTTTTGGTAACTGAATGAGCAATGAATCTAATTAAAGATGTCAAAATTAAGCTAACTGAAGATTACAAATAAATTTCGACAACCTTAATAATTCCCATCAAATGTGAATTCATGCCCGAATATAGTTTCAGATGAAATTTAGCAACACATAAAAAATATTTTAATTTAAAAGTATCCGACATAATAATATACGCACACGAGGATGACAAACATATTCAAAAGAAACAAAACAGTGGCAACGGTGCGATAACTTACGGTTTTTAAAATTCTCGTATCACGAGAAGGGGCCAGCTTCCCTCACAGTACGGCCCGCAATTTTCCACGAATGCCTGGAGCCAGGAAAATGTCGTGGGTTTTGCAGGGCGTGTCTACAGAGGATTCAACCAACCTTAAACCGGGGATTCTTAGTTAAGTGCTAAACACGTTTGCGTGGAATACGCATTCACGTAAATTATTTCAAATTCTCAGAAGGTGTTCGATTCTAATTAGTAGCATTATATAGATTTTTGTCCACCATAGATCAAGGCCAGATACAGCAATGGGAAGGTATGCCAAGACACATTACATCATAAATAATTTTACAACAAAAATAATTGTTGGACTTTATAACGCTATATATAAACAAAAATGGTTCAATTCGAAATAAAATGGATTTAGCAATCACGATTGATAAGATAAGCAACGCGAATGTAACTTCGAGAGTTACACAACACCTCCATTGTTGCATTGAAATATTCTACGAGTGATTAGGAAAGCTCAACCAAATTTCATTGAACACAAATTCCGTGTTATAGCAAATTATTTTGCAAGGCTAACTGTAGGCATGACCATTAAGAGATTTCCTTAAAAAACCTTATGTATAAGTAATCAAAAATAATTTAGTTGTTGACATTCCCATTTCAGAATCATAACAATACAATAAGAAGGTGATACATTACTACTAGATACATGAATGCAAAAATGTCTATTTGCCTTTCATGAAAATATCCCTACTTGAATTGGTTGAAGAAAATAAAATTGTACAATGACATAAAAGAAGTGAGAATGTGGACAAATGATAAAAACCAGTTACACTGCAATCAGTTTCCTCAGTTTTACATTTAGATACTGGCTAGTTTGAAAAATATGTCGATTGTCGTGAAGCACAAGGCAAAATTATCTAGTCGCGTAGCAGCTTCGCAATTAAGACGTAATAAAAAAATTCCCACGGTGAATTTCAATACTGATTGTCTAACGCATACATCAAGAGAAAGTTGGTCAAATAGCCAGTTGATAATAGAAATAATTAGATTAATAGAGACAGCCTCTATGGAGGAAAATTAGCGATGACTCTGCTATTATTCCGATACAATAAATTAGTTCCTTATCGCAAACTCGTCAACTTTGAAAGGGACCAACGGAGAGGGTCACGGAGGAGGGAGAAATGAAATTACCACCGATCTCTAATCTGTGTGAACTGAGCGATAAACGTGTCCTCAGTTACGACCCAAAGACCAGTAAAACAAATGATTGGTTTAGACAATAAAGTGGCCAAATTCCGAAATCAGGGAACACAGGAAGTCAATCGGCGACAATTCGAGAACGGCTAAATTATAAGCCACAGTGCACTCACATTGTTCAATACTCGACAGGTAGATATGTATGTATCTTGACGTAAATCCATAACAATAATGACATTAAAATCGCAACGCCAAGAATCTTGGTCAAACCTTACCTCGAAAATAGGAAGATAACAAATATTCAAGAATAAGAACTAAAAACGCGAATTCATCACGAAAATATAATCACCAATGCAAAATAACGAAAATGCGCAAATAATACGGAAGCAAAGTTTAAAGAACGCAACTTATCACCGAATAAATAATAAACGGATGCTGGTTGGTTTTTCGGTGAATTGGGGAGGCGACCAACAACTGAGGTCATCTGCGTCATCAGGACTGGTGGGAGCGGTTGGTAAGGGAAGGATTATTTGGGGAATGGAGGGAGAATGGAGAGAAACCTGACGTTAGCCAGCTCATAAGGAAATGCACCAAGGGGATCACGGTTTAACGTCCCATCCGATGGAAGGAGTACTGCACTTGCAATGCTCCCCACAAAGCACCCAGGTAGGGGTCGGGATTCCACGGAAAAATCTCCGCTACCGCTGGGATTGGAACCCGGGCCCTGGGTATGCGAAGCCAGTACTCTAGCCACCACACCAACCCGATCCCCAAATTCATATTATCCAAAATAAGCAGAACTGAGTCTCTACTAATAACAGTTTTTATATAAATTATAATAACAATTTTTACAAACACAAAAAGGGTTTTCCTAACTGTAGCGTGGTTACATAAAACCAATAGTTATACCGAATATACCTGCAGTCGAAAACGTATCACAACAGACACTCATAAAAACGACGTCTTTTTCGGGACACTTAAGCTTTAGAATGTTAAGTCCACAAAATATGATGAAGTACAAAAATTCCTCGAAATTCTTTGTAAGATGTGGAATCCCATTTGAATAATTTTTTTGCGATTTGCTAACTATAAAAATATTAACACAATCAAACTCACTCACGAATTTTGGTTTAAAATTGCCATAAACCGTTGAATCCGTTGACTCTCCTACGAATACATCAGCAAATTCGTGAAGCAAGATATTCACAACCACATACGGCACTATCGATAAAGTGAGATCATCAAATCACTACCAAAGGAGTCACACACAACAGCAGCACAAGCACTCGACGCATTAAGCGATAAGCGAACAGGAACATTACCTGGATACGCGGGGACTTCTCTTAGACGGAACGCTTCACTGACTATCTCGATAGGACGCCGGAAGCGACCCCCCGTGGCTTCGCACCCTCTCCGCTCGCCGCCTAAGAGACAGCGACGAATAACTTTTCCGAAGCGGAGCCTCCTTCTACTTCCACCCGCCTTTTTTCAAGTGGATGTCAGGGGCCACAAGGGGCAAATGGAGTTCGCGGCCACTCGGGCAACCCCCGGATTAAGAAAACTTATCCGGCGAGGGAGAGATACACGGAGAGGTGGGTGGGCGTGGGACGGACGATGGGCGACGTTCAATTCGGATGCAGGGGGTGAGTGCGAGGGTGGGAAAAGTCCAAGCGGCGAGTTGCACGGGGGATGGGGAGAGAGGAGGAGGAGGGTGTGGCGGAGTAAAAGAAAGAGAGAGCAGGGAATAAAAAGTTGGCAGGCGGAAGGGGAAGTATGCGTGTGCGTAAGAGAGAGAGAGAGAGAGGAAGATGAAGAGCGAGAGAAGTATGCAGAGGCGAGGCGCGTGGGTGGGCGAGAAGGGACACGGAGTGAAAGGTTCCTTCGAGAGAGAGGACCGGAGCGCCACCCCTGAGTTGGGAGAGGGAACGCGGGCGGCGCCCTTCCCCTCCCAATCACACCCCACTCCTGTACTCATACCCCTCCCTAGAACCATCCCGCGCCCTCACGGGATCCCTGAACTCAACGGAGCAGCCTGGAAAGCCCCATCCCACCACAACACGCGGCAAAAACCCCCGTCCTCACCTCCACAGAGGGTAGGGGACGCCGTGCAGTGGCAGCGCGGACGTGGGAGGGATGTGCTCTCGTCGCTTTGAGGAGAAGGGGGGAATGTGGGAAGGGTAGATGGAGAAAATGAAGGGAGGAGGGTGTGCATGTGCACGAGGGTGGGGTCTGAGTATGAGGCGGGAGCCGAGGAGGGACCGCGAGGAGAGGGCGATCGATTTGGGGAATGCCGCCCCTTTAGCCCGACACCACCCCCGCCGGCCTTTCTCCACCCTCCTCCACGCCGCCTCACACAGCGACATTCCTCCTTCCCCGTCGGCCCTCTCTCCCTCTCGGGCCCCTCTCGGATACGCCCCACCGACGGGGGCAAACGAAGAGGGGGGTGATGCGAGGGCGGAAGCAGGCGGCCAGTCGGAGAGTGCGTCGACTCCAAAGTGTGGGAATAGTGTCCGGGACGTTTCTCGAGGAGGAGGGGAACTGCGGCGGCGGACGGATTGGAAATGCTCGAATTAAATTTGAAGGGGTAGGTCCGTGACACGGGACACCTTTAATGCTCAGTGGGGAAAAAATATATGCGGTCGGCCAATCGAGCGATGTCGTGTGAGCTCGACTTTTATTTTTCGGGACCAAAAAATTTGCCTGGCCGCTGAAAATTTTTTAGTTGGCTCTTGAACATGGAGCTAAAGGTCACGCTTCCAAAAGGCTTCTTTGGATAAAATATCGACTGATTAACTCAAATTTTGTACGCAGGTAACTGGACATAGAAACTGATTTTCAAAATGTTTAGGGAAAGCTACCGAGTCAATTTTTTTTTCTCGTCGTCAGATTTCAACTACACATTAGGTTCTATAGTTATCCTATACCAGGCGTGTACTTACATTAAAAAACTAATTTCTAAACTTGATAGTTCATAAATGCCAACTTAAATTATATAAACGCACTGAAAAATATAAACTATCCTTTAATTACTACAGAGTAAATAACATCTATGATTATTCTACTAGGAGAACCAGGATATCAAGCTTTCTTCAAGACTCAGCGAAGGTTAGAAATTCGTGTGATCTTCTGGGGAGGAATTGGCGACTGGGATGCTTAATTTTCTATCACCACAAAAACGCAGCGGCAGCCACACGAATTATATTAACCTGATAAGTCAGAATTATTTTCACCTATTAAGGGACAAGGCCTAACGCAATTGCATCAACTTCTACAAAAATATTTACGCTCGGTACTGAACATAATAACGTCAAAGAATTATATCATTTGACAACGAGGTGACATGTCAATTATACGAACTTTTTTCTTGGAAAGGAAAATAAGCTCAAGGATAATTACCAATCAATAATAAATGCCCATTTACATGAAAGTTAAATCTCTAAAGGTATCGGTCAATATTAAGTTAGTCCATGAAATTGGAATTGGGGATTTCAACACAAAACTGAGTTCCATTTGACTTGGAATAAATTTCTATGACTTGTAAAAATACCAGTAGCTCAGAAAACTGATAAGAGGAAGAGCATGATATATGGTAAGTCAATTTCATGAACTTACTAACTATATTACACTTCATCCTATATATATTAAAATTACGAACTTTTTCTAAATGATTTTGATTCTTTTAATTAGACCGTTACACATATCCACAGATATTTCAGATATTTGGAGAACAGCTCTAGAAATTCCGCGTACATAGTTCCATTAACTTTGATCAAAATTAAAAAGGGATTTAAAAAATCCATTATATGCAACGTAAAAAAACATGGTTCACCAAAGCGAATACGTGGGGCGTCAGAGTCTGACGTGGGGCGACGTGAGTCTGACGGTCAGACTAGACGTTGAGGGTAGACTGGAGGATGCATGATCCTATCGACCAATCCACATTTCCCCAGAGCCAAGCATCCAAATGAAAATGAGGCGAAGGAAGAACAACAGAATAGGAGTGAAATAAAGAATGGAAAAGAACTTGCAGAATAACTTACAAGCGGTACGAGGTCCCTGGGTCAAAGACCTAACCTGCCAACAGAGAGCGTGTATCCTCAAAGGACAACGGAATGTAAAATGCTGATCGTAAAAACTACAGTTCTAACTCAGCAATCATTATTTCCGAAATTAATTCCTTTTCTGGCGAAATATTTTACGGTTACAAGCATTCTTATCTAACCTTAATTTAGTTATCAATATTAATAAGAGGATTAAAAGGCTTGAATGAATGAATACCCCACTGTACTTCACCGATGTCTACATCGCAGAAAGGAAAATCCATTCACGAGTGCGTAACTGACAGTTCAGATAGTAGGAAACTTTGATGAGTAAATCCTCACAATGAGTTCGACAAAGGTTGCCTTAAAGATCATACTAGTGTCAAATTTTCCTCTAAGAGTCAATGAAGGAAATTGAACTACCCAATCAGAAAGTTAGAAAATATTTCTTGAGTCCGTCCAAGATAATAGCGCAGTTGAATATATTGATTTGGCTTAGAAAGAAATTAGAAGTAAATCATTTTTCCCCATCGTATGATTTTAACAAAGGCCACCATAATGGATTCTTAGGCCACTGATTCCCTTCCCCAAACGGCATTGGACGTGTTTACCGCTTGGCTCCACGTCTGTCAAATGCGCTATTATCTTGGGACACACTACAGAAAAAATGTAATCACTTTCAGTGAAGGCAATCTCAAAAAAGAAATACATTTCAAGCCAAAACCAGTTTTTATGATCGTTCCTTCTGCAAAACTATAAAACCCATTTTTCCTTCATAATTCGTGAAAAAGGTATGAAAGGGAATCATGAGGATTACAACAAAAACTCATGTCTTGCATACCCCACTCACAGTCACAATAGGACAAGAAACAAAATCAGCACGATCGACATCTCTGGGAGTGGACCGGAAGCCTCCATTCCTTTTCGAAACACTCACAGCTGACTACTACTGCTATTTATTCTATAGCATACTCCACCTTTTTTTGAGTTTAGGCATATACCTGAATTCAAAGTAAAGCTTCGCAGAGAAAACAAGAGTTGTGCAGTAGATTCGGGAGAGGGAGAAGTTGGCTCAACAAAAACTCAAACGGAGACAAAACAATTGTACCTTCTATCCATTTACTCTATTACTCAGTCCCATCACTAAGAGGTTCCTCGAGAATTAAATGAATACCCATGCGAATCCAAAAGCTCCTCCCGTAAAGAGCGAGGAGAACGCTTATGTACTGTGAGTCGAATTTACTTTCGAACCAACGGAGCACGCTATCGCGGCCGTGTCCGTGAGCGCGTCGAAAAATGAAAATAATGTAAAACTCAAGCCTTTCCGCTTTTCCTCCTCCGAGAGATAAAAATAAAATCAAGAAATACAAAAATATTAAGGGCTAAAAACAGGTCCACGGGTGGCCTAGCAGGTAGGCCAGTAAAGTGGCGTGCAGCTAGGTAAAGACGAGGGGATGAGGAATTCGATTAAAAGGGGCGAGTGTATGCTATATAGGAGTCACGAGTTCCATTGTTATCGATCGTAGAAAATGGAATGAACCACCGCAATGAGACTGGTTCTCCTACGAGAAGGACAGCGATTACGGGTTAAATTTAGAAGAGTCGCTCCCAGTGACCCGCGGAGGGCAAGGAGTGCGGGAGGGAAAAAGCTTTGGGGGGGGCGGGGGAACGAAGACCGAGTTCCCCTAGGAGACATCGCTGGCTCATATCACGCTAATGCATTAATTGCTGCTCGCAGGGACGACGGAAGGGCGGACGAGGACGGAAGCAGAAAATACTGCTCCGGCCATTTAGAGGAGATAGAGCTGGGGAATATTAGGGACAGGGGACGATTATCTTGAAGTTTTTTTGGGATTCCGACAAACAATTTCTACTCTCTGCGGGAGAGGCACATTAAAAAAAGTTACATTATTCACGCATACACGCGAATAAGACCACTAAAGCTCCGGAAAAAAACAGAAAACTCGACCATAATAGTCACATGCTTTATTCTTTCAACAGTACTCCTGAAAAAAATGCGAGAAACGGTTCTCAACCATGAAATGCAATGAAAACGCGTTTAGCGGTGATGGTACACATCAGTAACCCATTACGTACAACTCTCGTGTTTTCATACGGGCGTAAATGCTATAAAAGTAAACCAACACTTTGATGAATATAGCTTTGGAAAAACAAGGAAAATCTGCAAAGTAATTAGCGCTAGAAAAATTATTAAGATTATTACGAAGTATGAATGTTGCCAATATCTATCGCAGCCGCAACAAAAGACGGAATACCGCAATCCGCAGCATAGGAATGATGATGGTGGGAATAAATGCGAATCATGGGATTAACAGATGAGTAGTTTTTGCAATAATCATTCGACTAATCCAATTAATTGCAGTTCACAATCAGAACTGCCCCATCCAACGAATGTAATGACAGCTGATAACATAGCTCACTTAACACAAACTACAGATAATCCTTAACTTGACAATATGGATATGTCAGTATTAAGCATCTCGACCTCTTTTTCAATAATAATAATTTATCAAGGGCAGGTCAAAAAATTGAGAAAGCTATTCCTTACCGACGTTTCGAAATTTAATAATTTCGATCTTCAGGGCTATAAACACGAAACAGAAGATCATCAAACAAAAAACATAAACCACCACTTACTAAACAAGTAAAATATATATAATTCTACCATCATCATTACCTTAGAATATTTAAAAAAAACTACACCTTAGTTGAAGGTATTGGCGACATCCGATACTTCTACAGTGGAATTGTACAAAGCATTTATTCGTTTCCCTACACCTTAATTGGTTATGTTCTCGTCTCCGCTGTCACTAGATACATTTAATAAACAGCTATCATGAATACTACAAATATAAACATTTACATCGTCTGTTGTAGGTTAGTCTTAGTTATTGGTGGTTGATGTTTTTTGTTAGGTATTCTTCTGTATAGTGTTTGTAGCCCTGAAGATGGAAATTGCTCAACTCCGAAACGTTGGCAAGGAATAGCGTTTTTTAAATTTTTGACATGGCCTCGATAAATTATTAATGTGGCTTTCCTCCGATGAGAGAGGACTCGAAATAAACCTCGACGCAAAGCTTTGAGAGAAATTAAACCTGTGAGATTTTACGAAAGAAATTCTGTGGTATATAACAGGATGGTAAAAAAATCAGAGTGGCGTGACTCTCATCTTAGAGCGAAAGAAGTAGGTATATGCTTTGAGATATCCTAGTTACTCCTTTCTTCATTGCTTTAAAATGGTGGCCTTCTGAAGTCATTATTCACATTAAATAAGAAACCCAGAAGCCGCAAGAGCCAAGAAACCTCACCTATTAAGGTGACTTTCAGCTTTTCCCAATATATATTGCGAGAAACAAAAGATAAAGCAGTTATAGAATAAAATACTTCGGAAGAACAATCAAGCCAGATATTTGAGCCACTAGAAGAAAAATGCTTTTCTCATACCATAAATGACGAATAGCGCCATGTTATGCCATTGTACATTTCTAAGTTCATGGAGAAATGAAGAGGAAAATCCGGAGACGAAGGAACACAGAATAAAGTGAGAAAATGTTTCGTTTCCCCTTTATTACAGGAGTTGCGATAGGAAGGCAGTGAGAGAATCTGCAGAGGGGAAAAAAATTAAGGGAAACGAAAACAAGCACAGAGTTGAGCGGGAGCTCATTAACGCCTTGGACGAGAACTCCGAAGTCAAACAAAGCCACCAGGTCATCAACTCCTACCATTTTATTGACGAAACTGCGTAAAAAAATCCAATCCCAAGGACAACCAGTGGACTTTTAACGAGACTCATAACAAGTACAGTGAGTTGTCATCACAAAATTTGAGGGCCTCCAGTTTTCAGTGTAACTAATATAAATGAAACTAGAAACAAAATTGGACGATAGAGACATCCAACAAAAACAAATACAGAAAATATTGAAAGCATTAAACAAAGTCGTCGTTGAAAACACGATTCCATGAAATTCATACTAATTTTTCTGCCCGTTTAATAGTCACCTTGCAATGAGAGGGCACACAAAAAGCGACAAGCTAACTTCAGGAGTAATAGGGCAAGTAGTAACAGGGCACGACTCATATTTTACGAAATTCATTCACGTTATGTATTTACTAAGGTCTTAAGTAGTATTAAGTTTACGACAATTTCCCTCACGGAAAACAAACAAACATTAGATGGATATGAAAATGATGATCTTGAAATACTCTTTAGCTTTTTTTTGTCTCTAAAAAAACAGTATGTAATATTAGAAAAAAATTACTTTGTGGGAAAGGGATCCGCACGATGGATTTTGAGAAAAATACAAATAGATGGGAAATTTTTCCCAAATAGAAAATGACGACGAATAGTAAGTAACAAGAAGAGGATGCTTATCATTCCATTAGGATATAAATGGGCTGCTCGCTCGACAAGTTTATAGCCCTCACGTGGCGAAGATGAAAGCGCGCCCTTTTTTCAGCACCTCCGTATACCCTCTACATATGAGGAGATGGAGAGAGAGAGAATTTTCCATGTTTAACGACGAAGGCTCCCACTGTAATGATGTGATATGCTCACTCTAAGAGGGTAATTAGCGAGTAAGCGCGAGTAATTGGGTCGTTATAATGCTCCTTATTCAGGGATTTACCGTCCAAGATCGGCCGAGTGCACAGAAACAAAAATGACATTAAGACGAGCAACAACAAAACTGTTGAGCAATCGAGAACATTTTGCCACCCAAACGCTAAGAATGGTGCAATGACAAACACAATAATGTTTATTACGAGACTCATATGCACCACAATCCAGATAGCAAGTTTGCTAAAATTCATTACGTATAGTATCACTTGCTACTCGGATTTAACCAAAACGATGACTAAAAAAGGGAGAAAGAGAAAGTTTTTGCAAAAATGTTCACTTTCACCATTTAAGGAACGAACCATTCACAACTATGCACCAACAAAAAAATTCCACTAAATGAGTGGAAGAAACATCACGCTATGTGAACTGGTTAAAAACTGATATTTAAAAAGGTCTGTATATTTTTAACATGCCAGTAACCGTTTAAACATCCAGACGGACCCCGGCAATCTAAGCTGAAGTTTTCAAGGGTATTTACGGACATCGTTTTCCTCTGACACAAGAGAGGTACACACAGGCAAAGACACGTAAGTGCCGACTTGCCATATTTTCAAAGATATTGAACGCTGAGGGCGTACCAAACAAAATGTGAGGGGGAGGTAAGGACAACGGGCAAAACATTTAGCTCCACACCATCGTCATCTTGGAGCGTCCTGATGACGAGTGCTCTCAAGGCCGTTTTACACGATGAAAGATTTTGTACAAACGAATGTACGTGAGATTGTACGCTTGGCTCAATGAAATTAGAACAGGTTCTATTTCCCGTGCTGGCATTGAGACATTCGAACAAGCGTTCATACAATTTGCCGCTTTACACGATACAATTGCCTTATGCAAGAGTTCACGGAAGAGTTTGTACAAGCAAATGTACCGTGTAAAACGGCCTTAAGAAAGCGGAAGTGCAGAGGGTCATCTCCACACTGAGGAAGCTACAGCTCTCGCGAAAGCTTATGGCGTTCGGATATACAGAAGAAGACGTCGTGGAGGGGTAACTTTTGGTGGAAGGGGTAGGGAAATGGGACGTAGGGGAAAGCGAAAACATGGCATTTGTGCCATGTATCTTTACATTTAAAAAATTGGAATTTGTATGACGTGGACAACACAAACGCCGCGCATCCGAACGCCATAAGCTTTCGCGAGAGCTGTAAAAGCTACTCGTTCAGCTCAACACTCAACCAACACTTCCAATTGCGACCGTTGACGACCACTAAAACGGAAGAACACTCCTGCTTTGAAAAATTCTCTCGCTCGAAGAGAGCGAGCGAAGCAAGAGCATTGGAAGTAAGTGTCTGACACAACAGTTAATATCCTCAATCCGACAGAAAAAATCCATCGATAACCATATCTACACCACCTTTCATGACAGAAATCAGTACTTTCAAATATCGAACCCACTGATCTAAAGTCGCCGGAGTAGGCTATTACTCCTTGCCCTTCAAATGCTAATGGCGGCCTCAAACACCCTGTAAGATTGCGGTCAGATGTTCCGATAGTCATTTTGACTTAGCAGAATCCGAAGCATCACCTTCAACAACAAAATAACCAGGGTGAGAATCGTTCCCGCAGCTTCTGGAATACTATATAATGTTTGTTACCATTTTATAATGATAATAGAACAAAATTTCTGTAGAAAAGAGTCAGACAATAAAGAATGTAACGCTAACTTCCGCCGTGATATCACGGACTCGTTTAAAGTCCTGGCGGTTTTATTGAAAGTCAACGCGAACTGAAACTAGGAAATGTGCCACAAATAATAAAGAAAAATCATTTTTGGACCAGGAAAAATTCTTCATACGGCTAACAACTGACCTAAGATATTAAGACATATGGAAAATATAGATAATTCTGCAGTAAAAATACGGCCAATACTACCACTCCAGTTATTAAACTTTCGCTGCGACAGAAACAGCATAATCAAACTTCTAAAAAAAATAAGCGTTATTTAAGGTCTAGAGTCAGTAAGTCCCAAAATGTTTTTTTTAAGTGATAAAGTTCCACAATAACGAAAACTTTTCCGTACCACAGTAAATAAATGTAGCTTTGGCACAAGGGAAATCTTTCTCAAGATTAACAAAGGATAAAAATAGTAAAGAATGAAATAGAGACAACTGGTTAGTCCCATTACGACCTGGGGAAAATCAATCCACATCATCCCACAGATGCCCATATCGAGGGAATCGACAGCCAATAAGGACAACTACTAATACATCCTCGGAAAGAACATCGTTAACTTGGAGTAAACTCTTGATAGAAGCGTATTTCCGCAGTGTTCAACCACAATGAGGACGTGAATTCGATTTTCTTTTGATTCGATTGGCCTCTTTGCAGCTCTTCCATTGACCGCATCATTTAACATTAGGAATCAAGCTATGCTTTATCAACCGAATTAGATTAACAAACTTTGAATATTCTAATAGCTAAGAGTTTTGAAAGAATGATGAAGAAATATTACTTGAATATCGAAAATACAAAAAGGTGTCGCATTAAACACTACAACCATGAATGTAAGAGGTAACTGCGAATAAATTAAAAAATAAAATCATAGTAAATATACCTACCAACCGTCCTGAATACCTAACTACTTACCTGAATCCTACTATTCCATCCGCGATTATCCGCCTAATTTTTTTAAACTCTCCTTTAAGTTATCAAACCTTGGTCGGAGTACATATAAATCATTTCCTGCTGATATTAGGTAGCTAAAAAAAGGAGCTAATTTCAATAACTACTCCTGCACGGTCAGCTTCACTCCCTCAGTGTCAAATGTATAGGAAGCCCCCTTCTGTGCGTTTCACTGCATGAACGAATTCTGTAGCTAAAGGCAGCTTGAACTCAGATGTAACTAAACCCGCAAATATAGACTATTTACTGCCCGGTAACGCATACGTCTTTGAAGTAACGGAAGGGAATTCCCAACGCAATCCTGAGAGCAACAACCACGCGCGTGACTCATCCGCGCTAACTGGATCACCTGAGCACGCGACGTATCAGCCACCCGGCCCGCTCTCCATCGTGCCCTCAAAAACAGGAACTCATTCGCTCAAGACGGTCGACGCCCCTTCCGCACTGTGAAGGCAATGAGACGCAGCACAAGACGCATTTGCGCATCAGCCACGCTATTTAATACCCAAACTCATGCCATACATAAGCCAGCTGTCCCGACGACCGGAAGGGCGCGATCCGTGAGTGACTTGAGGTGGCACGCTCGAGGGACGACGCCTGGGTGTGACTCAGCAGATATCAAGTAGAGCACATCTTGATCCATTGGGATTATGACTCAGATCTCCAAAATGGAAATGAACAAAAACATTTAGCTCAATGTCATTAGGAAATGATCAAAAATTGATCACGCCCTTCGAGTGTTTACATCTTCCGTTTTTCCTATTTTTAATAAATTTGAGCGAACGAAAATCCTCAGAAAAGAGGGTTAACGTACCTGACTGGACTTATCGGATAAGAATACATTCCTATCCACTCACCGACAGGCAATTAGGAAAGGATTCACCATCCCGCCTAATTAAAAGATACATTTTATTCGATTTATTTTTTGATGAAGATAATAAATGCGGTGCCAAAAACTAGATATGTTTGCATTCCGACTATAGAGCGGTGAGACAGGATGTCGGTATTCAATGGCCACGTAACTTCAAGTAAAATTATGATATTCCATTTATAACGAATTAAACAATTTGAAGCATTCGCCGATATCTGCAGTTCGACCATTTATGAAAGTCTGGAGCAGCAAAAGCAACGTAATGGTGCCTCATGGGGTAACAATTGAGTTTACTCATGTCACTAAATGATTCCCAGAGAAACCAATAGTAGTAATAGGTTTTGGGATTCGGGTACCTCAACAGTGGAGGTCAAACACAAAGAAGTTACTCTGGCTTGTACTGCATAAACGGGAGTTATTTTAGCAGATAATATAGGTGTCTTCTTTGTGAAATACGATATCACTAAGGATGAGACACTTCCAATCTTTTTCGATTCCGATTCTACAAACAGCTTCCCGGTTTTGCTCTAGTATTGCTACTGATACTACGACAAAAACAGCAGACTTCATCATGATTTAAAACGTGCTAAAAATGGTTACTAAAATTTAGCTTTTCAACAATTATTTTTCGTAACAAAAAATGTATATACACCGATAAAACATCACTTAATCCACTGACTGTTGTTAATAGAAATGTTTTATATAAAAACTCCAGAATTGAACTTTTATATTTCCACAGGAAAACTTCCCTTCAGAGTAATTGACGACATTAGAAGTGCGAACTTCGGATTACATTTACCTTTAAAACAGTTTATTAATACGAGGGCAGACTGAAAAGTAAGGTCTCCAATTTTTTTTTGTCATAGAAAATGACATTTATTTGCATTGTTGGATACATCGTTGGAAAGGTTATGGCTTCAGCTATTTTCGATGTAGTCACCCTGGCGCTCGATGATTTTCCTCATCCGCATGATGAACTTTTGAATACCGTCGTCATACCAGCTTCCGTCCGCGTTGCGAAGGCGTTGACCTCATCTTGCACCTCGTCGTCCGTCGCGATCTTCATCCCTCCTAGGTGTTTCTTCAGGGTGAGGATTATTGCTGGTGGATTTCATGCCCCGGGAAACCACTATCAATAAGGAAAGATACTGCCACACATTACAAAAGCTTCGGCTCGCCATCAAGAACAAACTTTCAGGAATGCTGACGAAGGGGGTCTCATTTCATCACGACAACGCGCGACCGCATACGGCTAGTCAGACGCAGGAACTGATCTCGAAGTTTGGGTGGAAAGTGATCGGGCATCATCCGTACAGCCTCGACGTCGCACCAAGTGATTTCCACATGTTCCTCACCCTGAAGAAACACCTAGGAGGGATGAAGATCGCGACGGACGACAAGGTGCAAGAGGAGGTCAACGCCTTCGCAACGCGGACGGAAGCTGGTATGACGACGGTATTCAAAAGTTCATCATGCGGATGAGGAAAATCATCGAGCGCCAGGGTGACTACATCGAAAAATAGCTGAAGCCATGAACTTTCCAACGATGTATCCAACAATGTAAATAAATGTCATTTTCTATGACAAAAAAAAATTGGAGACCTTACTTTTAAGTCTACCCTCGTACAACCATCTACTGCTGATTTTACGACTAAGGCGATGTATTATCACAAAATACAACCATTGTATCCACAGAGTTCTCCCCAGGCGAAGATAATTTTCACAATAATATATTATGTTTTAAGTAGTACCTATACGTAATAGAGGAAGACACCTCGGGTTTCCTACCGGGTATCAGTGTTATTCAGCACAGGCAATTTGAGGGCTAAGCCATTCCCCTAGAAGATAGTGGCACTGATTTCACATTTCCCCAGAGAATTTTGAACGAAAATACCGACATACCACAAAAACCTGAGCAGAATCTAAATAAGCTGTTCAGCTTCAAACAACGACAACTGCTGCACAAGAAGCTTCTTAAGCGCTAAAATATAAATGCTCCTCAATATTCTATCTTACATATTTAAAAGAATTAGATTCTCCAAGGTATCAATAATATTTTTAAGCCGAATCCTTTTAATAAGAGCTGACAAGTAGTACCATGCAATAATACTCTACGTAAGTAATAAAACAGACTATTTAAAAAATAAATGCAGACTTTGACCACAAAATAACCTAACCAATATTTTAAAAATAGACGAGGAAAGGTATTATGGAGTTAAATTCCTTGAAAATTGATATTCCATTGAACATTTTGACATACAATTTGCATAACCATAAACACTATAAACTAGATACACTGACAAGCGAATACTCCAAGCACCTATCATTTTCTTAAATTTTCCTGGTTTACGTTTCTAATGCGAAAGGTTCTATTAAATTCATCATATACCACGATTTACAGATATGGCTTATATTATTATATATATTTTCCGTTTGTCTACTGCCTGGCGACACCCATCTTAGCAATTCTCACTTAGTCAACCAGCATCGCCATGCGGTAGGGTGAGTAGTGCCCTCATAATGGAACTAGGCTTACATTGAGATACTGCGACGCCATTTAATGAGGTTCATGGAGCTTAATTTTTATAGTATAAAACCATAAAAACATCACAGGGAAAATTCATTTAAAAAAAGTCAAATAACAACGAATCCAATTACAGGATGAATCACTTCCAAATATACTCTAAACATTCCATTTATTTGGCTATCAACATTCATCTTTCAGCAGGAGTTCCAAATCCATTACAGTCCAATGAACTATGAAGGCAATCGCGATCCCTCTTACACCGTGATACCTGATCCTCATTAGAATATAGTTCTCTTTCCCAATAACAAGCCACATAGCAGCGCCGAAGGAGGAACTGTTCACGCGTACGAGGAAAACACGAAATCTGCGACGGAGGGAAAGGAACGGTGTTGTAACGTGGGAGAGCAAGAGGAGAGAAAGGGTGAAATGGTAAGAGAGAGGGAAGAGCAGAGAGGTCAGAAGGAAAATGGAGGGGCAATTGGGGGTGGGGTAAAGGGGGACAGAGGCAGGTAGCGGCAACGCTACCACCACCGCGATCATCGAGCGGTCGAGCTGCCATGAAATGGGTGCACCAACCCGCAAGCACACCGAAGAGGGCACCTCTCCTAGTCACGCAAAGTGCACCACGGCATCGGAGACACGGCGGGGCGGATATTTCCCTCCGCCTCGGAAGAAACTAATAGGGGCGCATTACGGCAATCAGGGCGGGAAGTGGAGAAAGCTGGGACCGCAGCACAACCATTTCCAAGGGGCGACAGTGGGCTGCGAAAGGGGAGGGGGGAGTGGGGGAATGGAAGGGGAGAAGAACCAACCAGTACAAAAAACACAAACTGAAAATTTGTGGAAAGCATAACACCGTTACATTTTCTCCACAGCAACTGGGCCTTAACTTCCAAACACACTGAATGGAAGCTAAGTGAATCCCTTGAGTTGTACCAACATGAAAAGATATCACAAGTATCATTACAAAAATGAGTAAGACTTACGCCCCTATCTCTAAACGAGCGAACTAATTTACCATTGTGAATCTCAAACGATGAGAGTGAAACGAAGAGTGATTGTCATCCTTTCAGTTTTCTTTATTAGTAAGGATTTGGAAAACTAAAAACTCCCTCTGTGAGTTGATATCACGACAGTAAACCATTGAAATTCCTCGTTTATCGAGATTGACAATAATATTGAAGATAAGCGAAATTTACCAGACTGATACATACCATGAAGAGTAGAAATGAGTCTGGGAGGCAATGTAATGGATGCACGATTCGGACATCAACCCTGAATTTTCTTCACCGGTAGGGCACATGAACGTCCGCGAAAAATCGTGCTAAGTTGATATATCAAGTCAACTTTTTCCGCACCGAGACAATCATGCACTGCTCCTGCGCACTGAACAATTGCGTTTGCCATTATATGGCTTTACGCAGCCAGCTTGCAAGGGAGATGATATCAGTTATAAGTTAAAATAACGAAAAAGGTAGCTCTATAGTGTTAATACTAGCTGCTAAACAGGAACCAAATTTATTACTAATAAGATAGATTGATAGATATTTATTGCTTCCAATAAATAAGTTTACAAACAAACATAAATAAATACATTCAAAGAAAAGGAAGCTTTAGGTAGTCTTTTCAGGTATTTCCTGTGTAAAGACTACCTTCAAGTAAATAAATATGGATGGCCAAGAGGTAGAGAAACTAACAAGATATGTTATCAAATAATCTATCAAACAACGGATTAACAAACGGATCAATATTATTGCAACGGAACAACCAATACGAGCAGCATCAGCGTCAAGTATTTTGGTTCATTACAAATCGCACTAGCATAACTAGTCTATATGGTATTTAAATTCTCTTAGTATTTCTCCACGGAGCACCATTAGATAACGGAGGATTTAAGTGAAGAAAGATGAAAAGTAATAGCCAGGCGAGTTCCCTTCTGAAGTTCAATCACATGCAATTAAGCTCATGCTTGCCAATCGCATCGCGACCATGAAATTACAAAAATAATGACTACGATCCACAAAAAAAACGTGGTAACATCGGAATACACATGCATTAGGTAAGAATATACAGCTTCAGGGATAATACACTCACACCTTCATAATTAATTATCCTAACCGACGAAAGATTCGAAGCATTGGAAAAAACGATTTTCTCAACCATCATCTTCCGTTACGGTTCCTGAGAGGGATACCCAGAGTACCTTGGGATTTATAAATGGCCAGTCCTGGGAAAAATACGAAGCACAATAATCAAGCGCACTCAAGAATAGAGATAATCACGCCTCATATCCTGTCCACGTTTTGTCCAGAGACGCCACGGTCCCTCGAAGTGCACCTCGGCCTCTGATTTGACCTGGTTTTCCGTAAAATGAACTTAGAACATGAATATAGAACCTTTCAACAATGGAGGGGCTGATAAGCAATTCAACTTGAACAGGAACAGAGGAGTTTACTAAATCCAAACAACCACACATGGTTACAGATAGAAAGCTAGCCTAAGCCATCAAGACTTCTTATGTAATGAAACGGAAGAGGAAAAACAGCTTGATAACGATAACGTATGATAATTCTGACATAAGCTTCCTCCTTATTAAACTTATTTTCACAAAAATATGTTCAAAATAAAATTTTCGTTTACTTGTGCAAACGCATTTGTTTATTTTAAAAACAACAATAGCTTTAGTAAAATGATATCACCCACCAGTTTTTCTAAATAGAAGACATTTAGAACTAAAAGATATTCCGAGAACAGTGTTTATATTTCCATGGTGTAGGATTCAAAGAAAAAGAAGAGGAATGCGTTTAAAGGATCTATTCCGATCAACGGATCAGACATATTAGAGCACCTAGGCGTTCGATTTCTTCAACAGATATGCTAGAATTAGGTGGCGTCTTAGATCTAGAAAGAATCTAGGCATCTAGGTCTGCAAAACCATTCAAGCGAATTTTCTGGAATAATGATATATTTAGCGGATGCTTTCCGATCTTAAGTAGTCCGGAGGAGATTAAACTCATAATTTCGGACAGAATTTCAAAACACATTCTTCCTCATAATAGTAATTAACGAGGAAAAAATCATGAATCACTCAAAATTCATTTTCCCAGGACATTAAAGGGCATTATAAAAACCCAGAATGCACCTCGTGTTAATGACATTACAAGAAAGGACGGAGTACATAAATAGATTTGAAACATTCACTAGACTCATACAGTAGTAGTATTTTAGTTTAACGTGCTTCAACGGCTTCGGTCATATCGCCACTTGCAGACAGGGACAACAGCTCTCGGACGAATAGGAGGACCACCCCTCCGACTTCGAGCAGAGCCCAACGATACTTGGGTGACTAAACGGGAACCGGTGTTTCCACCGTGGCAAACCGTTGCCCTAGACTCGTAGAAAAAAACTGATAGTCATTGGTACTGATTGCTGGACGTAGATATTTTATACAATTTCAGTCAACTTTGGCATTACAAGACCTATAAAATCTTTCGAATCTCTCATGAAAAAAATAAAATCGAAGAAGCAGAATGGGCACGATTAATGCAGATAGTAAAATCTATATTTAAAGTGTTCCTAACCACACCTACTCATTTACACAGCCGCATGAAAATACTAATAGAATTTCGGCGATAGCAAGATTCTTTTCGTGGACTTCACCAAACATGCATTTTCATTAAAATATGGAGTAAAAAATAATCAAGTAACTCTATCAAACAACTCCAAAGGTACAATTAGATTTCATTTCCCAGCAGAGCATACAAGTCCGAGGAATTATTAAACTACAAATTACAAATTTGGCGCCATATGCCATTGAAAAACAATTCAACCGGACAAGATCCTCCAAAACACAACCGGTGAACCAATTCCTTAAGCGTGGCATTGTTTTCCTACTTTCTCCAATTCTCGTGCAAGGTAGAAATGGGATATGGCGAGAGGGGAGTGTAGCACTCACAAGATCAAAAACTGATTAATGCAAAGCACATCTAAGTTCCTCCGACAAACATCCATTTCCTCGCGAGTTTCGTCTCTTTTCTTCGGAGAAGCGCTAGGCTCGGTTTCAACGCTCGCTCGCTCTCTACGCCCCCCTTCCCAATCCATCGCCCACGTCAATCCTCCCTCCCGCCGCCGAGAGATATCCCCGGACGGTCTCAAAGAGGCGATCCGGGCCCGGTACACGGAAAACATCGGAGAGGCGCGCAGGTTAAGAGATGCAAGCCGAACCCTGAAGGACCAGGGAAATCCCGAAGAGGAGTTGAGTGTCCATTCAACGACCCGGGGCAACACCCAGCAGGAAAAAACAGTGAGAAGCAGACAATGATGAGTGGCCGCGCACTCAACTCAAGCGGACGGTGATCACCTTCTTTAGAGTTCCTGGTTCAAGGTATGACCGCCCTGAACGAGTCACAATCCTCACATCCCTGACAATATAATTGATGTATTTGAATTGGAGGCACGGATTGGTACAATATTCAATAACATGAGTGCCAGGCCTTGAGCGTAGTACCAGAATATCACTCGACCATCTGTCGATCTATCAGAAAAATAAAGCTAAATAAAGAAAATACCCAGTTTCTCACATGGCTGTCATATCTCATTCCAAAAAAAAACATATCTTATGCTTAAACGCACACAACAGTCGTGAACAAGTAATATTTCAGCATTGAAAATATTACTCCAACATAAAATAAGGAATTGTCGGGGTTGTGACGTCAAAATACTGTAACTACTGAAGATGCCAAATGAAGAGAAGTTCAAGAATACAAACGCAGGAATCAAAAGAGTCGCTACTAAAATCAACTAAAACCGTAACCGATACATTATGCGAACTCAAAGGCAGGGATTTCTCGTTGAAACTAAGCGGAAAAAAATACATGGCTACCAGTTATAAGATCTTCCTAGGTATCACGTAGACACAAAATTTGTCTCAGTCAGTGCCATGAAACTAAAAATATACTGTAAATTCGCTTCAGCACCATTCGCATAATTTAGAAAAAAATTGATCCAAAACCATCTCACTTTCTTTATCACACGAAAGTTGTTTCATCCACTGATTGGTCAAAGGTTTCCTTGTAAATATAATATATACCCGGCTTAAAAGCATAAAAGTCCGAGGGGTTATTTTTCCACTCTAGGAGAGTGAAACAGTACGATCAAAGAAATCGTACTAATTGTCTGCGTGAATTCCGAGAAATTCTCCTCCAGTCCGTAGCGCATTGATTTCAGAACACTGAGCTCATTGAAATGAGAGAAAACAAATAAAAACTCAGGCGAACGGAGAAGCATAAAATTTGGACGAAGGGAGTGGGAGGGACGTGAGCCGCAGGAGGTCAATGGGCGTGTTGAACCCTATCGTGGGCGCGACGCGGGTAGGAGGCGGTTCGAACCCGGGAGCCCACTCATCCGTGCGCCACGAAAACCCGTCTCATACACCCTGCGTCACCTCCCCGCCAACAAACGCCCCGCGTCACTCGAGCGACATGGCGCAATTGTTTAAATGCTGCGGAGGGAGTTACGTTACGGGGACGGAGGGCAAGACAGAGAGAGGGCCGCCACGCAGTGGAGGGAGTCGTCACAGTGCGGGAACTTCGACCTTCGGTAGGACTGCCTCTCCACGTCTCTCCTTCATCCTCCTCCTACTCTGGCCCCTTAGGTGGTGGTATCGACCAGCCGCCCGAAAGTATTCCGGTAGGTCACTCTAGGGGTTGGTGGGGAGGAGATGTAAGGGCGGTGCAGAAGGGGGAAACGACCCTTCCGGTTCTCTTCCCGGAAGATCCCCCTCCTTCTAACAGGGAAGCACTGGGAGAGAGGGCTTGGTCTATGGATGGAACGCGAAGAAGGAAAACGCTGAGCGACATCAAACGAGGACGGAAGGAGGATGATGGAACATGTGAGTGCGAGGAAAAAAGTTTACTTTTCCAAGACGAGGAAAACTTCGCAGTCGACCTTCTCGCTTTGAGAAGAAAAAGAATGGAGAGATCGATAGCTAAGAAACAAACTGAGCCGGGAATTTCCAAGAACATAAAGTGGCATATGCATAAAGGCGGCCCAGAGGAAACGAGGCAGAATTTGAATGGAAATAACAGGTAATCGATAAATGGTAAGAGGGCGGGACCGGAGAAAAATGACCTAAATATAAATATTGATCGACCAAGGAGTTGAACAAGGCGGCTAAAAAATTATCTTTGATAATTCAATCATATGGCTATTGATTTTCGCTTTTTTGCAACGTGACTGGAGCAGAAAGAATTTGAAAAGGCGAGCTTAAGCCTCTTTGCTTAATGGATTAAGAATTGTCACTTAAAAGTACAGACATATCGAAACTTTCTACACACAAAAAAGAATTGCAAAACGATGATACCATTGAAATATTTTCTATATAGAATAAAAAATGCATGCTATCCAATTTATACAACAACAAGGTTTATTTCCAGAGACCAATTGAACAATCTAGGTAATACGATGACAGAGAAACACTTATAAAATCACAACCATGCAAAACACCAAATTCATTTAAAATTCTGATAACCATTACAAACGAAAATGAACCATATTAGAATGTTAGCATGATTACCATATAAAACTCAAAGCACTGACTTTGATGTGATAAAATGCATGACTAAAAACATAGAATGGATACGATGAAAGCTCTACGGAGTGTAAAATATTAAACTACAACAATCAATAAGGTGCATTTGCATTAACCACAAGGCGTAAGCAAGCAATTTCAAATATAATCAGCAACTGCATAAGCAAAGTATTTGGCAATTTACTTCACCAGAATGAGAAAGGATTAACTACTTGGAGATTAAAAGGACTGTACATACGTATTAATGTAAGAACTCGGGGTGTTTCCTGCTATTGGACACACAAAATCCTGGGCAGGATACGATTGAAACAGCAAAATGGTTTGAGGCCTAGAATATTCAATACTGACGAAATCTCACTGCTACATTCAATAAAATTAATTCAGGTGGATAAATTAATTCTCAATTAGTGACAATAACATTTTGGGTGGGAAAGATGATTATCTAAAGATAATGAGGCTGCCACATTCCAACTTTCCACTATAGCTCATGGGGGGCTATAAACATAAAATTTTGGTTAGGCAATTAGATTGAATTGCTATAACCTGAAAAGAAATTCACCATGGAGGTTTTACTAGGAAGGAGAGGGGATATTTCGGCTGAAATTCAAAGAAACAAGTGAATCATGCTTCTAAATACTTCTCCACCCCGATGAAGTGTTAACAGCATTAACCTAGACATCGTAAAGGAGGAGATAAGGTGAGGTCCATCTGATTCTCAGGCTAAGAATAATTTGCAAATGGTGAAGTAATATTTTCTTTCAAAAGCATTACGTAATTCACTACAAGGAGCTCAAAATATAATTCCTACGCCACTCGCCAACAGGAAGTGATTTGTCTCAGCTATGTACACATCCAACAACATTATGTGGTTTTCATAAAATATTTTTGGAAACAGTTCGTTTCATTTGTACATACTTTCTCCAACTCATGGCAAGGAGCTTAGTTTGAGCTCCCAAAGTGAAAATTGAACCCAGCTAGCACCACACATGCCGTGATAATGAAATAGTAATGGATGGTGAAAGAGAATCGAAAAGAAAATAAACATAACAGTTGAAGGTGCTCATGCTCTGCGAAAATGAGGCTTCAATGATGTGGCTCTTGATACCAGCCCGGACTACCATCGCCCTGGCGTGACACAAGAATGAGTGGGAAGGAAAATGGAGAAAACCAATGAATGATGCCAAGGAGGGGTACCGGTCAGGTGAAAGAGGGAGCTTTGCATGAGGGAGATAAGCACGAGAAGAAAACTTCGCGAGACTGTGCGCTGCGTCTCCGGCAGCCACTTCCGGCCGCCAACAGACAACTCCTCCACCGACACCACCACCGAATGCAGATGCGTGGACACAACGACACACACACGACACAGTGAAAGAAATTTAGAGTACAGAGCAAAAGAGGGTGGCGCTCTTTTGGGGCGTCACATCTCTTACCCCAGCAGCGCAGTCTCCTCGGCTGACGCTGACGTCGGCATCTTCCTGTCCCTAGAAGGAAATCAAGGCAGTCAGATTAGGGACGACGCGGAATTTCTTCCGAAATCTAAAACGCCTTTAGACCGTGAGCTCTTCTTTTTTTATTAAATAAAAGAAACGAAAGTGAGAATTGACAGCAGAAATAATCATCTGTTTGACGGAATAAATGACCACAGACCACGAGTTACGGAGGATTGGCATAGATACAAGAGATTCCCTAGCTAGATTAGTTGAGATTCCGAAGTGCAGACGAAAGATACACTCATTGAAAGTATCCAAAGTGTCCGAAGAAGTAGGCCGAGATGTTGTAGGCCGTCATTCTGTTGTAGGCCGAGATGATACGGTGGGGGAGGGGGGGGGGCGTAGCACGTCGCGGTATGCATACATTTGGATACACTACCAATTAGGAAACTGGACCTGACCTCGCCGATTACCGCTCGGTGCAAATGACTGACGAGTGAGGAAATACGTACTAGACTATAAGAGATAGTTTTTCCAATACAACAAGTCATATTAGACGGGGCGTGGCCACCAGAAAATCAAGTGACCGGCTTTCAGTAGGGAATATAGTCCAGTGGCCTTGAAACTGATCCCTCGTCGGCCCAGGTACACGCCTCATTATTGAATTGGCAGTAAAAAATTTACACAATAAACCTTACCAGACCTAAACCAGAGTTTAAAAACTGAGTGGAAACGCATGCATGTTTTTGCACCGTAATTGCTGAAAATATCACAATTTATGCTGGGACGGAATTTTCATAATCTTAGCAAGCAGCAGCAAAATTATGAGCCGATGAAATACTAACAAAATTATATACTCACTAAAGTACACTGAGCGTGGGTAATGCAAAGTTACCTCTGGGGGAAACAACTACAAGGACCCATTATATTTTTTTTCAAATAAGCACATCACACTTATCAACTATGTCATTAATTTTCTGATGATTTTTAAAGCTTAGCAGTCAATGGGAATAATTGGAATCCAAAGATCTTGACTGGAATACATTTTTTTAATAAACGCAATGGAAGTTTTGATACTTAGTTACCAAATGAATGTATGCATATTTTTTGCCACTGATGAAGTTGAAATTTAATGGGCAATGAACTATAGCCACAATTAGAATCACATCAATTTACAATACAAAGGAAGTGATAAAAATATAAATGTTTTATAATATTGACATATCTTAATAAGATTGAGAATTGACAGGATTCACTAAGTCTTAGAATTGTTTAAAAGGTGGTTTTGGTGGTCTACATTAAATGAAACATTTTAATTTATGCACAAATTTAATTGGATAATTTTAGCACAAATTGGCTGTTGTGACAATGATCAGTGATAATTTTACCTATAAAATATCTATTCATATTCCGTCACTGTAGAGTTAGAAGAAGATGTCATGAGGTGAAAATCTATTGAAATGTGATGCCAATGAAATTGCAAGAGAGAATGTTAAAAAAGAAAATCTTTCTAAACCGAGAAAACAGATTTAATTTGAATTGATAAAGCTAAGACGATTCACAAACTTTGGAGATAGGCTTGAATAACAGAAATAATAGATCCTTATAATTTACAACACATAAGCCTAAAATTAAGCTCAGTGGACAAAGGTAATTTTATGGTGGCATCCTTGTATACACAATATAATTGGTTGGTCGTTTTTTTCAATGCTATAAGGATGAGGAGCTAAATTTTGGGACACAATATTTTGATTCCTGACAATAATGGTTCAAGATCATTTCTGACTAGCATTTTTACTAACACAATTATAATACATTCGCTAGTCCAGTATTTATAATCTTCAACTTGATAAAAACTGACATCACATTAAAAACCTTGCAACACAGAGATCACATGGATTGATACACTCTATGAGACCTAAATTTTCGATTCTGAAACTCTAACAAATTTTGGAAAACCTGACTAATTCACCTAGTGGTAATAAAGAGAATATTTTCCCATTATAAGGTCAGGAAAACACGGACACAACGCATTATGAAGTGATCTGTGATCAAATGTAAGCATTAAATAAAATATTTTGGAGAAAATTTAATACAGGCAAAGTAATTTAGGATGCTGTGACTGTAATAGATTATTAGACAAAATTACTGGATTATAAGATCAAAGATAGTATCAAGACAACAAAGAAATTTCAAGGCTGCCAATTCAGAATGGAGGTAAACGAGCTTCTAAGTAATGATTGCCAATATTTCGTAAACTTACATATATTCTAACATGCTACAAAAGGCGTGAATTGACATTGCAATGCAATTCTTCACTGTTAAGTCAAAAAAGTATTGTCACTGTTAATAAAGGAAATAAGTGATATTTACCACTGACAGCGGCTAGAAATGTCTTAGGGAAAACTAAATAAGCGTCATATTACAGGTAAATCAATAAATAAATTTAGAAAAAAACTAAAAACAGAAAGTCAGCTTTACATAGCTAGTAAATTATGCCCAGCACTAAAAGACAATAATCACAATATAAAACTACATCATGCAAAAGTGCGACTTCGTGCAGTAGAAAACAAAAGTACTCTTTAGTATTGTACCTTGATATAATAGCAGTTGGATCATCTGATTGCTCCACATCTGTTTGCAATACCACCGTATCATTCCTCCTGGCTGGAGACCCATTGAAGTTAAATGCTTTCTTGACAGAATCAATCACACTAAACTTGTTTTCAGCAACTGTTGTGCTTCTGTATACATCATCAGCAAGTGATCTATATGATGTTCCTAAACCAGAAGGCATATTGTCTCTTGCCTACAGAGATGCAAAATAAAAGTATAACACATAAAGAAAAAACTAAATAAAGAAAACCATGCACAATCAAATAAATATGATGACATAACAAATCCAACAAAATGAGAAATGTAATAAAGCAAAGGAAATCATGCGAATCGTATTCTATCATAACCCATGCTTAAATTAGTCCAAAAACAATGTGAACATCCATGCAGCAATGAAGCTTAAAATCGTGAGAGAATGACATTTCAGTGATGAGTGACATCGCATTCTGAGGTACAAAAAATTCGACAGGCAATGTGAGGTGCTTACGATATAAGGTATAGAGTGGAAAATACAACGTAATAAACTCTCACATTTAGCGTAATGGAGACGTTCCAAATGCACAACCGATTGAGATTGTCGCGCTAAAACGACGATCTTGAAGCTAATACCATATTATGATTATGAAATACCTACAAATGCAAAACATAAAGGTGTAGAAATGAAACAAATAACACCCACCTCTTCTTCAGGAACAAAGAATAAAAACAGAAGTATCAACACCCCAGCACTTGAGTGATGCACCACAAAAACAGATGACTGAACACAGACTGATAATACAAAAATATTAAGCAACCACAAACGGCCGAGTCTCAGCACGAATAGCAGCCAGCGCTGTTTGATTGGTGGGCAAAACCCACGTGACTGGGTCGAGATGTGATCAATAGATGTCACTAACAGTCAAGGATCTCTCTTCACACATCCTAACGAAATAACTTTACGTGAAACGAAGATAACCCCGAATAGGAGAAAGTTCGCTAATTATAGGAGAGAAAAGAGCTTTTTTTTCAACATTTACTATCAACATTTCAACATTTATTACTCCTCATCTTTGACAACGCCAATGGTCTACCAGCGGGAACTTCAAAATCTTCAGGTGAAAAAATCATTCATCTTCAAACATGTAATTCAATAAGAACGTATTTCGCCATTCACAAACTAAAATTATAATAATTTGATTTAATTTTAAATTTAATACAAGTATGCATTCTACCTGAAATCTATTTTTCTAATGTCGCCGAAAGGAACGTCCATGGATGACTGAATTTAACTGTCATATACCTCACCATTATATTCCTGCTACATTTTCAAGGGATAACTTATTACCAACAATATTCATAATGGTAATAATGATAGTGAACATTTAAAGCAATACATGGTCCAAAAACTCACCGTTAAAGTGCTTTCATTCCCTTCTTTATGAAAAAATCAGCATAGCAACGCCAATTTAGATAACATAATTCTCGGCAATCGCAGTAGCACCTTCATCAGAGGAGCATTGGAAAACTGAGCCAGTAGGCTTAGAATTCAGAGCAAGCCTACCTTCCTGAAAACCTTTTATCTTTGATGAGCGTGCAATATAACATTCATAAAAGCAGAGAAGGAAGCATGAGCATCAAGCGGCATGAATTCTAGCCGTAAATTTCAGTACAATCCATCTGTTACCTAAAAGCTAATAAGTTTACTTGCATTCTAAAGACGAATCTGTTATCAGCCAGGATGATATAAATTATTTAAACTTTGGTGTAAGTTTGCGCCAACTAGAGCTGCAAGTTCCATTTACGTCCGCACTCGGTGCCAGCGCTTGTGTAAAGGAGAGAATTTCAAGGATAAATTAAGGAGACGAGCGCAGCTGCCTCCTACCGACCAACACATGTAACTATTTCAAAGAACAGATCGACTCGTGGATTCGAATTCCGAATGCGTTCGAATTTCGAATGAGTTCGGCGAAAGATAAGAAAACATTCCCATTATAGTTCTAATTTTACATTTACGTTGAATTCTGATGAGAATCAAGTTCACGATACGGGTAGAGAAAAGGTCAATTCAAAAAACTAAAATTACCACATGTATTCTCATCCATTCCACTGGGTACTTTTTTTTTTAGAAACTCTTGCAGCATTAGGCTCAAGCGCGCTAGCTTTAAAAGTTGAATTTAGAAAGAGCGTGAACGCAGGATTTTTCGCTCTTTTGATTGCCTTGGGGGACAAAAATAAACTAGTTATAACTATAGTCACTTCACAACTAATCTTCACAGCATAGAAAATCCAAGGATCAAAGTCATCACCTATACTTACACACTGGTTGGTGTAACAGGTAAATTAGTCTGGGGAGTCACGGCTTCAATTTTTGTGGAATAGAAATGCCTATTAGAGTGATTGTCTAAATAAAAAGAATGCTGAAATCCGATGATAAAATATTATAATGCTGAGCATTCCAGCATATTGTACCGAATGGTTATTTTAGGAAACTATTACAGACCTATCAGTGGGTGGGAGAGGCAATTACTTAAGTACACCCATTCCCACACAGAAAAAACTAAATTTATATGGTATAAAAGATGAATAAATCGACTGGTATAAATCGTAAATAGTATGCCGTCGTAAATGTTCATGTTATTGGAATAATATGCGTAATATGCAAACAATATGCAACTATGCTGTAAGACTACGAATAAAATATGCATATCATGTACATATTTGTGGAATATATTATCACTATTTCAGAGAATAAAAGATACATATTATTTGAATATTATGCTCTCGAATAATGATTTTTCTACAAATGAATAGTAGATATACATCGTTTTTATTGTAAAAGCTGCAGCCATAGGTTCAGTATGATATTAAGCTATCTCTAGATCATGCATTTTACGCGCATAAGAGGGTTTTACCGAGACATCATACAATGACCGTTTTCACAGTTATGAACATTTTACACACGTATTATGCGCCGTTGGAATTATATAAAAGGCGCATGTAATTCGAACATTATATGATTAATCATGGACGCTATGCACAAAGAGCGTAAGTCCGCAGTTGGCGTATTTACAATCTTGTTAACATTCACTATTAATTTGCACATTCAGCTTTAGCGTAGGTATATGGATTCATTTTCATCTTAGGCGTGCACCAGCACCACTTAATGGCGAGAAATAATTAATTAAATGACGTATAAATTCGTGAAAATGACACAACGAATGTTTATAATTTTGAAAAAGAATTAGATGAACCATAAACTGGTAAATAAATCAAATACTTACTATCGGTGCCAGGCACGTAGCCAGAAATTTGCTTCAAGGGGGGGGGGGGGGTTAAGTCTAGCTCAGAGCATGAGTGCCCCTTGGCGAGTGGTTCCCTCGGCGAAAGGCAGTCGCCGCACCGGGAAAAAATTTCGGGGGGGGGGGGGGGGGCTGAAGCCCCTAAAGTCCCCCCCCTGGCTACGTGCCTGATCGGTGCAAAAAAAGGTAGAACGCTGAACTTTAAGCATTTTCATGAAATTCCGCCGGAGCTCCATAAAGTAGTGTCGTGATATCGTTTTACTCCTTGCATATTTGACTACACAATGCATTCAAGGCGCTAGAGTCTCTAAATTAGCTCAGAATGAATAACATGCACATAGTATTTTAATATTATGCACCTAATATAGGTACTGTTCCATTCCACAATTAGATTTTGAATATTATGCGGATTTATGAGGACATTATACCTACCATTTATATTTACAGTTATGCAGATATTATTCCAAGATTATACCAATGGCATGGTATAAAAGGTGCATAATAATTGAATATTATGTGCATATTATTGACTTTGTGCTGTGTGGGCTGCGGTAGGGTAGCTCCCCTGTATCTCCCTATGATAGCGCCAATGTGCCCACCAGAAAGCTTTCCTACTGTTCCTTTCTTTTTCTCTCAACCTTCCTCCCATTCACCCCTCCTCCATCTTAACCCTCAACCTGAATGACTACATAAACGATGAGAACATATGTTATATTGTCAATGTATCTTGAAAATGACCCTGTAGACGTCGAAAGCTATCGGAAAATAAATAAGTGTTGAACTGTACAGACTTTTTCATCATTATTCACGTTGTCAATTTCCACCAAGTAACGCCAACTCCATCAATCTAATTTTCCAATCATTGCGATTGCCAAAATGATATGGTACGCAGTCACGCGCACAGGTGCGAAGATATACACCAAAGACGGTTAAATTCGCCACGAAAAAATTGTTCAAATCCCGGTCAAGTCAAATGATTTTTTCATGGCGAATTTCACAGTCATAGGTGTATATTCCATTAATATAATTCGTAGTACGGCAGATCAGGCGTATTTATTCCAGAAGCTCTCCATTAAGTTTGACTTGCAAGCCTTAACATATTTTTCAACAACAACGGTATCATAAGACTCGTACCGAAGTACGTTAGCATCTCAACTAATACATCCTCGGCAACGCTAAAGCAGTAGTCACCCGTGCGAAGAATAAATGGAACCGGGAGGAACATAAGGGCTGGGTCGGGAAGAGGAGACGCAATACTCCATCTCTAATACCTCCACCTGGAGCTAGCACATCGACTGACCTGGTGCGAGTGGACATCCTACCGGACAAGGATCTGACCAGCCGCATCACCTTCATGAAACGCACGTGGATCCACAAAAAACTTCGTAGTCTCCGTGAAAAACAACGGCCTGCAGATCCACATCCACAGGTAACCTAACCGGTTGTGTCTTTCCCACAGCGAGTTGTTAACCTTTCAAATTACTTCTTCCATCAAGAGAATGAACTCTTCAATAAAGTTTACAAATATTCGCCTGTTATGTCAATTAACAAGTATGACTATAATCAACCTCGTCACAGATTGTGAAGTGGCTTTCCGAAAGGAACTCCTTGGTAAAAAGCATTGAACAGCGGAGTCCATCCCCAAAATATTAACGAGGTGCACACAACTCCATCCCAGCAAAGTTAATCATTTATTACGAAGCATAAATACAGCATCTGTTCGTAATAACATAGTTTTTACAGAAGCCGACAAAGGCAACAGTATTGTTGTATAAGACAAAACAGACTATCTGAGTAATATTCCACAAAGATTTATTAACCCAACCGGTTTCAACGCTACAGCGTCATTATCAAGGGTACAATTCTCAAAGTTTTGGAGAGTGCGCCAAATATATACCCAATTCTCAAAAAGGGGGGGGGAGAGGGTTTAAGTAGAAAGGGGGGGAGAAAACTGGAGGTGGAGGGTAGGGAGGAGGGTGAGGGTATTGCGAGGAAACAAACGTCAAGGTGAGGGAAGGGACTTTGGGTATGACACCGAGGTGAACGGAGAAAATTTAAAAATAGAACAGTCATTTAAAAGGGTAACATCATGGACACCTTGTCTAATACATATTTCGAAATTCTCTAAAAAATCCAGCTTAGAGCCTTTGTCGTTAACATGTAAAACCTTAGGTTTAAAATTAAATTGGTGACCAGTTTCAATTATATGCTTGGCAAAACCTGATTTTGGGTCATTATTAAATATATAGTTCTTATGTTCTTTTGCTCTGGTAGCAAATTTGCGACCTGTTTGACCCACGTAAACACTGTTACATCCTTCACACTCTAGTGAGTACACACCACACTTTTCCAGGATGTCCATCTTGTCCTTGGAAATATTGCAAATAAATGTTGATTTCTATCAATAGAAATTGTTAGGTCTAAATAATTAATTTTACTATTGCCCAATTCCATTGTGAATTTGATGGCTTCGTGTCGGGAGTTTAAAAAGGCTAAAAACTGTTCTAATTGTCTGCGGCTTCCTGTCCATAAACAGATAACATCATATAATATATGGGTTTTTGGAAGGCCGTACATTCTGGGAGGTAGGGGGTTCATTTTCACTAGGCGCCATTTTTCTCTCTGGGGAAGGAGGGCACTGCAGTTATTTAAGGCAGACTTGAGGGATTGTTGAAAACTGTTCGTTGGGTCTTTATTCAGTACAGTAAAACCGTTTTCGGAAAAAAACCATCTTCAATTCAAACCATCCACTGTTAAAGAATGTTGTTTATTATTATAGATATGTAGATGATGTTATCTGTTTATGGACAGGAAGCCGCAGACAATTAGAACAGTTTTTAGCCTTTTTAAACTCCCGACACGAAGCCATCAAATTCACAATGGAATTGGGCAATAGTAAAATTAATTATTTAGACCTAACAATTTCTATTGATAGAAATCAACATTTATTTGCAATATATCGAAAAGACACATACTCCGACGTAATCATTCCGAGCAATTCTTTTCACCACCACAGCCACAAATTTGCAGGCATATATTCCATGATAAACCGGCTAATATCCATCCCCCTTTCGGATTCCTCTTATCAAGAGGAACTCCAAACAATAAAAACGATCGCCGAAAGTAATGGCTATAACTGTTTTCTTGTGCAAAAACTCCTAGACAAGCAATTACAACGGAAAACAATTTCTCTTTTGTCAACCCTCGACAGAATAACCCCAGAAAAACCCAATAAATGGTGCAAACTCCCATTTTTAGGGGCATTAACTCACAAAATAACAAGACATATCCAGGACAACAGTTTAAGAATTGGGTACTATAGCCCAGTGACTTTAGAAAAACTCTTCTTCAACTCCAAGGACAAGATGGACATCCTGGAAAAGTGTGGTGTGTACTCACTAGAGTGTGAAGGATGTAACAGTGTTTACGTGGGTCAAACAGGTCGCAAATTTGCTACCAGAGCAAAAGAACATAAGAACTATATATTTAATAATGACCCAAAATCAGGTTTTGCCAAGCATATAATTGAAACTGGTCACCAATTTAATTTTAAACCTAAGGTTTTACATGTTAACGACAAAGGCTCTAAGCTGGATTTTTTAGAGAATTTCGAAATATGTATTAGACAAGGTGTCCATGATGTTACCCTTTTAAATGACTGTTCTATTTTTAAATTTTCTCCGTTCACCTCGGTGTCATACCCAAAGTCCCTTCCCTCACCTTGACGTTTGTTTCCTCGCAATACCCTCACCCTCCTCCCTACCCTCCACCTCCAGTTTTCTCCCCCCCTTTCTACTTAAACCCTCTCCCCCCCCCCTTTTTGAGAATTGGGTATATATTTGGCGCACTCTCCAAAACTTTGAGAATTGTACCCTTGATAATGACGCTGTAGCGTTGAAACCGGTTGGGTTAATAAATCTTTGTGGAATACTACTAAGTGTTTTAAATTCTCCCACGATATGTTGTTCCACCAAGTTGAGCCGTTAACAGTTGAAATAATATCTGAGCAAGTACCAGGATTTTATAGCATCGAAAAATTTCTAATTGTTAAATAAAGACCCCCACAAAACTTTGCAAAAGACTCTAAAAACAACAGTGAATAGATGCTCCTCATTGTTCTCACTAAGACATAAGAGGCTGCGGGTGAAAATGAACCGGGCTGCGGGTGAAAATGAACCGGGCTGCGGGCTGCCGAAGACTATACGGCCTGAATGACTATATTACCCTCAACCTGAATGACTATATTAACAACTAGAGCAGGTGTTATATTGCCAATGTACCATAAAAATGACACTGTAAACGTCGACATCGATCGGGAAATAAATAAGTGTGGAACTGAGCTGTTTTTCCATCATGCTTTCCATCAGATATTCAGACAAGTTTCTAATGATGCCCAATTTGAATTGCATGTGATTGACTCTCTAATCACCTTGCCGAACAATAGGACACGGGGTAAAATATCCAATGGATTCACGAAGCACTCAATATATTTGTGCGATTAACAGAATATTTTAATAATATATATTTTCTTGTTTTGGGATTCCCCGCACCGAGAATTTAAAACATCGTTTATTCTACTTGACCGGGGCCCTAAGGCTAAATGAATTAATATAAGAATATTTTAATGCTTTAAAAACATCGAATGCTATAAGAATATTTTAATGCTTTAAAAACATCGAATGCTATAAGAATATTTTAATGCTTTAAAAACATCGAAGTAATTATCATAAAACTACAAAAGAATATCCTAGCAATACCAGTTTATGGCATTCAAAGCACATGGGACATTAAAAATTCACCTAATTGGAGATCATCTCTTTCTAGCTAATGATTGAGAAAACGTTTCCGGCGTAACTCTGTGGAAATGTTCAATATGCATAGCTAATGATTGCCGGAATTTTTTAAACTTCCATGAGTCTCCTTACTGTATCAACAATATTCTATACCAGAGCACACAGCAGCTTTTTACGTAACTGCTTACATGTACCTACTTCCTGTCACTAACTGGCTTATAGATTTATGACCAACTTAATAACTGAGAGCTATTTTTGTAACTAATATTTTACGAACTAATTCCTGAAATTTTACTGAAGCGCTTAAATTAAAGATAAGTATTTTCCGGATAAAACACTTATTTTCATGAATAGGTCGGTTGGTATCAATATTTTAAGGGAGTTTGTTGCCTTTTTCCTTGAAAATGTAAATTTTGTATTAAAATTCAAGAGTTTCTTTGAAAAATAGAGATGAGGATCAACTTATTGGAAATTAAATAATGAAAACTACTGCTCAAGTAACAAGGAATTGGTATTTAACCAAATGATACGTCATCGTGGTTCACATTCGACGAAAATTCATTCTTCCAGAAATTGTAAAGAGCCTATGTAATCCTTCTCTACCGCAGCTATCTTTCCATATAAGGTTGATATTTTTTACATTTAATAATATAATAATGTAATATTAGAATAACTGATAGACTATTTTACATTATTACATCTCTTAGACTAAATACTACACTCGGCCTAAAAAGATAATGAATTGTAAAAATGCATTAATTCGCTTAGCATCTCAAGAGCTGTAACGAAAAACATGGAATAAATTCCTGCATGCACAACTGTATCGGTATAAAACGAGTTCCTGAGGAGGACGCCCGATTTACAAAAAAAAATATTTTATGAATTTATATTCACCCAATGATATGAAGATACTTTCTCAGGCAAGACATCATTTTACATATGTCCAGGATTTTATCTTGCGTTTGTTTCCAAAAATTCGGAAAACTGACCACTGTCGGCCAACTTTTAGATCAGGGACATTGGACATTGTTCGACCAAAGCGTATAACCGCATGTCCGAGAAAAATAACTTCAGGGGGATCATTCCGTGAAGAAACACACAAATAAATGAAATTAACAGTGAAATATCATTCATCTAGACTATTTTTTCAGCCCAGGCGAATAATATTTTCACTGCAAATGCAACTCATACGTACTACCGCCTCTGTAAATTACAAATACTCTCATCTCGGCAGTAAATTAATTTACGTCTCACGGAATCTGTGGAAAAACGTTTAAGGTTTTGGTTCTACAGTTAGGAATAAACTAATTGCGCAAGAATTTAGTGTAGCTTAAAAAAATACTCCCGAATGCTCCATATTCTCACCGAAAACTTGGGCATTGGTCATAAACTGAGAATTATATTAGTCCACAAAAGGCATGAAAGCTGTAAATTTCAGCGGGACTACCTTCCAAAGTTAAAGAGACACTAATCCTAAAACGTTTCAGACTCTGCACACCGGAAGTAGCAGAGATTTTTCAAGTAGAATGCCAAACCATACTTGGGAGCTATATGGAGAGCACATCACGGTGGGTACTCGGTCCGTTAAATGGAATGTTCAACAGTGAACCCCTAAAGAGACATTTTAAAAGCGTAGGCTTCTCGACAAAGGTGATTGATATTCCGAAACCCATGCCATCATTATTTAATCCGCAATCACTTTTTCATCCCGAATATTACGATCTATAAGGCTACACAAAAATAAAGATTTTACTATCTCTTGTAACGAATATGATTGCAACGCTGCGCGCTATTCTTATGACTCTACTAAGAGAAAAAATCAGCACATGCTTTACGCGATGTTTAGAAAACTTTATTAATTAACGTTTTTCTGTTTTCCCTAAAAATGAACGTCTCAGCAGACTAACTGGTATAGGTAAAAATATACCATTTTTGAAACATGTTTAATTGAGCACGCGAACGTTTTACTGTGCTTACCTTCGGTCACAATTCAATCGGCTAAGTTGACGCGGAAACATTGAGCAACAAGTTTTCTGAAGGTTGGATGAATAATACATAAAAACCAAGCTTAAAAGAACTTAGTAACTAGCTTTCAGAGATCAATGCTGGAATTCGGTTCAGTTTGGTGGCTTAGGTCCAACCCGAGGGACTGAGTTCGAAACATGTCAGTGGACACCCGATCCCTTATTGTGGATATGTGGATAACATTTTAAGTGCAACACTCTGTCTGTCTGATTAGACGATAAATTGTGGACCAGTGCTCGCATTCTGTTCAGAGTAAGCCAATGCCGACACCGGGTTTTTCTCCACCCATTCTCATCTTCCATATAATCCCTCCTTTAACCACAATGCCGTAAATGGCCTCAGTTGTCGATCACCTCCCCGAGTAATCAACCAACCAAATGATGCTGAAATATAAGCTCGTTGGATGTCTGATCATAAAATCCTCAACTCCATTATGTAGCCCATATGTTTAATTACCAACTAAATAAAATTTTGAAAGCTTTGACCGGCTACTTAAACTAATTATTTGCACAAATCTGAATCTAAACTCTTGACAGTCTTGAATCTGAATCTAAACAGTCTTGAATCTAAAAAGATTCAAGACTAAGGGAATTAATTATTACTAGGGAATTGGATATTATTCCATTAACAAACAGAAAAAAAGTATTCCTGAAACTCAAGATCTCCATACGGAACCCTTCACAGTTAGAAGACTCCGAGCGATACCACATTATAATTATATTTCATTTAGGTAAATAATTCACTTTATTAGACATACTGTTGCAGTAAAATTTTCAGCGATTTATCTTTTCATACATGACTTCAGATATAAATTGTTTTAAGAGGCTCTCAAACAGTTATTTTGGCTGAAAACCCAGGTGCAATTCTGAGTCGTTTGTTATAAGAAATTGGATACTCTAGACCAACAAAATACTACTGCCCTGTTGTCTGCATGATTATTTTTCATTCAGTCGTATTTTACGTCTCTTTCTTTCCTAAGAGTTCCTAAATTAATTTTACATTGCTCATGATATGCTTTCACTATGGCAAAAGCTACTCATCATTCCCAGTTGCTACGTTATGGGCCTTTATTCTCCACTAGTTCAAAAGCCTGCGAAACAGGCTAAATTATTAGCGAAATAGCCAAAAAGTAATGGATAAAGTGAATAATAAAATAGAAATTGTGTTTTTTTAGTAAAAACAATACATGGTAAAATAATATCTAAATGTAAAAGATTTCTTGGTATACAACATTTTTGGTGAAGCAGGCGGAAATGTTATCTACTAATCAGTTTCCCTAGTTAAGGTAGTTTGAGCGAAAAATCACTTCACCTAGAATTTGATGAATTTTCCCTAATTTTAAAGAAAAAACTCTCATCTTACAAATGATATCAAAATATTAAACCCTTGCCGAACTACTTTTCGAGCAATTTTCCTGAAAATATAAGCTTTTTTACATGGGATAAATTACGGATGTGCGCTCCTGAGCGAGAATATTGAAAAAATTAGCAACTTCTAGCACGAAGATTTCGTCAAATAACTCACGGTGTGTAGTTTGTATGTTATCTCAACTATTTATGAAAATTAATCTATTACTCACCAAAGTAATTTTTACAGAATCGCAAAAAAAACCTGCTGTTTTGAAGGGTTTTCATCCGTACGGCGTGAAAAAATGAGTCAAGTTATAGACTTATGTAGCTTAATATATTTAATTACTGAGAATTTTGGTCATATATAACTATATTTTTGCACCATTATTATTACTATATTTACTTCACTCTTCTTACAGACGCTTAAATCAAAAAATAAAAGTTGAATATGATCTCCATTATGACTAGGGACTGCTGACCTGCGTACACGGGAGAATACAACATATAATTCTCCGTGGCTAAATACGGGTTGCGAGAGATAGATGCAAAGCTATTTATAATTTATTTATTTTTTTGAAAAATATACGTGTATTTTGAAAAATGCATACGCCCGCGCCCTGTGCCAGTTAGTAGAGAACGTATATGAGAGCTCGCTTGCCATCTGTTGGTGCACATCTGAATCACTACGCCTATTTTTTTTAGTAGCAACTTAATCATATGTACGTACGCATAGCCTTTTATATAGTAGACTAACTTTGCCCGACATGCGTTGCAATGCCACTTTTTCTTTCTAAGTAGGCACACATATACAAAGCGGACACATTTACATGAACAAAATAAATTAAATACAATGATATTTTGAGTATTAAATTAAAGTTGAAAAATTTGTTCAAGTGCTTTGGGATATACAATATGATTGATCTTACCATCCTCTGTAAAAACAAATATTGTACGGCTGTCCCACTAGTTAGCATGTGAAAAGCATGGATTTTCCTGATTTTATACACACACTTGAAGCGATTGGCCTGGTTCCTTGTTGATGGTCATTGAGATGGCAAGGCGAACGGGGAACTGTAGTCGTTTGACTACAAATATAAAATTAGTCACTGAGCCTGGCCTTTAAATGCTGCAGGAGTGAATAGCCATTCATGAAATCGCTATGAAATGGGTATTCACACCTATTTGCCAGGGAAATTTCTATTCTTGAAAAGGAAGAAAAATTGATGAATTTAGAGATAAAACGCAGTTGGACCTACTTGGACAAAAACGAAGCGTATAAGAAAATTGAATGAAATAATTCAATAATAAATTCTTTTGTGCGTTCTAAGATAAACATTTCCATACTATATCTTGAGTGCAAGTAATTTAAAAAAGCAAATAAAGAAACGCCTGCACCGAATTCAATGCATTTCTTGTGGGAGTAAAAGTTAAAACAATAATGGGGTAAAAAAAACAAAAATTGCGAATTAATAATTCAGAAACTTTCGTGGGCGCGCGCTCAACAACTCACCAAAGTTTCACCACAATCGGATGAATGGTATTGGAACGCATAGAACACGAACAAACAAACATTAATTTTTATGTATTAGACTAGTAAATGGGTGCTTGCAGTTTGCAAGCGAAAGGCGTAAAGCGTATGATAGTACAGTGTAAGTCATTAAAAACGAAAGCAGTTTCATCTTACTACTCATGAAAATTAAATTATTGAAGGAATGGGTTCATGATACATATGCTTTGTTTTTGTGTGCATGCAGAAGATATTGATGAGCTAATTCAAAAATAGTCCACGACTGACTTATCCTGAGCATGCAGCCTCAGAATGTTCATTGTGTGTTCAAGTGTGAACTATTCATTTGAGACTGTTCCTTGATCGTTCGCTTTTTGTCCACAAAGTTTTATTTAATAATGCTCCCCGGATGAACATTTAAAGAACATCTTTAAACCAGGTATATTTGAATTGTCTAACGACAATGTTCATTCTACATTATTGGAATATTCGTGGTGTTTAGTTTACACAAAACTGAAATGGTAGTGACGAAATATTTTCATAGATTTGTTTTGACTTGTTATACCGGCCTTTGACTTCTGGAGTCAGTTGTATTGTATGTGATACTGAAATGTGCATGGGGTGTGCGGCGTGTTGCATTTGGTCCAGTGGTCTTATTTCCATATTTACGTATTTCATGGTTTCGAGTGCAATATTGACTTTATATTCATCCTGTGTGGCAACATAGGTTTCAATTAATTAACGTCAGAGAACTATTACCATGAATGGATGGTATTTTCTCATACTATCACGTTATTAACATTTAAAAATTACTTCTCATAGTTATATTGACGCACGGGAGTGGCCAGGTATATAACACCTACTTCTCGTTTCGTAATTGAAATCATTTGCGAGTATGGGTATGTATTGGCATATCATAGGCAGGTATGTGTTAACAGTATTATTCCGATGGTTATGAGGAGATATGATGGTTCTATGGTATAAGTATACATTATGGTTCTATGATAGTAGCCTACGGAGGTGAAACTATTTTTTACATTTAGAGAATCATTAACGCTCAACATTCTTCGAACAATCCATTAAGTATTCCATTAAATATTCTTTGTACGATCTATGAGTCCCATTTTAACTTTCATTACACGTATTTCGATAATAACCTTTGATTGTTTTAATAGTGTTCACAGAACGTTTTTTGACCATAATTTGGACAATAAATTCCCCACTGGGAAAGGAGGAGCAAGGATTTAAGTTCTCCGGAAAAACAGAGAGATGAAAACCCAGGATAAGGTGGAAGGGTTTGTTTCAGAAATACAATGGATGAATGCTGTGCGATCCCAACGGATGCCGTAGGCATGAGCGAGTGGAGGAGAGTATCAAAGCTACGATAGGTTGCAAGAATACAGGGTTAAAAACGACCATAAGTTACGTATATCATCATAAAACATTGTAAATCGTGTAATTCGAAGGCATAATATCGTTAAAAGCGATTGAAATACGCACCGAGAATGTTAAATGCCTTTAAATGCATCATTTATAGCCAGTTAATAAGGTACTGCATGTCTCGGAAACAATGGAAAAATTGCCTAGCAACGAAAATGAAAAAAAAATCGAAATTTGCATTAATTTTGCGTTTAAACTTCAAATATTTCAATTTATTGATCGATCGAGAAAAAGCGGCTGAAAGAATTAAATGTTTTGAAGTTTTGGCCTCATTTCAGTCGAAAAATGAAACTTTTATCTCAATTATTTCATATGAATGAAAGAAAATTACTCTACACGGAAATTATTCGTTTTTCCCATTCAAACCCATTAAAAATACAAAATACTATCTGGACTCGAAACCAATGAAAAATATTGGGATTTTCGATTTTTTCCTGACTCGACACCAAATTCCAACCTTCTCTTAAAAATTTTAACCTTCTAGCTCGATTAGAAATGCCCAGGAATTCGTATCAATGAGTGAGTGAGTCAGTCAGTCAGTCAGTTTGGTAGCTTTATATATTAGTAAAAAGTAATAATAATATTTACTTTAAGGACTCGGCTTCAACAATGCTATCGGTCGTCCAGGGGATCGCTTAGAAAAACCCATCATTCTGAGCAATTTAAAAAATATTAAATCAAACTTTTCACGATTTCAAACTGTAAACGAAATTTGCACGAATTAAAAAGAATATTTATTATATTTCCTTTCGTTTGGCGCTCGTCTCGACTTTGTACGCCCAGTATTTCTAATTTAATTACACAAAAGAATAAAAGACTCCAAGGGAATAAAATTAACTAAAGACTTTTATTTCCTTAGGGGAATTTGTGGTCAGACAGAGAAACTTCGCTTTTGATATCAATAATTATAATAATGTTACATATTATTGTTGTTTTCCATAAAACTCTAATTACAATAATATTTTTAGAAGTTGGCATGTTCATGAAGATGGAGATAGCTATGCTAATATTTATCCATGCATATACTTTCACAGCTAAAGCTGCTAATATTTTCACATGAATATACATCTTGAAAGTTTTATATAGCAGCGGCTGCTACCTTAATAGTGAAATGCTCTATAAAACAATTTAAGATGGAATTATCACAGTTGCGGACACCGAAAAATAAATACAACAACAATTTCGCTGGGTTAATTTAAAAAAGTATTAAGAAGTTTAATAGTCTGACAGCCGTTCATTGCTAAGTTTTGAGGATACGATAAAGTTGTTTTTCTTTGGCTTTACTTATTGCCTAAGTGAGGAAACAGGAAGTTTGAACTGGGGATTACACCTTCCCTTCTTTCGTTGCTACATTATCATTGAAAACATTTTATGCCATTATGGTACTATCATTTATAACTCATACGCCAGTCGATTATTATTTCTGTTCACAGAGTAACACATCACATTTCGAACAATAGTGCTGCAGCATAAAACGCTTATTCACTGAGTGAAAGTGTTTATCTTCATCGTTGGTGTAATCATGGGCTATTTAATAATCAGGAAATGCGAAGTTGGAAATGATACGCGCTGAATGAACTTCAAGGTGGTGTTCCCTTTCCTGGAGTCGATACAATCCGTATTTAGAGGTAATAAAATGAAAATATGAAGGCCATTTAATCGGCAACTTCAAATGCATGGCATCTGAAATAAAGATTTCTTTTTATGAGTACCTACGCATATTCAAACGAAATATTCATCAGCTAAGTCATTTACCTACAATACCATGATAAAGGGCTGAAAAAGTAACTTGTAGCTGTATAATTTTGTTTTGCGGATCGAAATCGGCGAAAGGGTAATTTTGGCTGCCATTGGATTGTGCCCGAGTACAGTCAATCAGAATCACGGAAGTTTTGATTCGGCATAACGGTCTCCCAATGGGAAAATAATGAAAGCGGGATACAAGAGAGAATTTAAAGTGTTGAAGACAGCCACATCCGGCATGACTGTGGAGTTTCTACATCGAATGTACCACCATTCAAATAAATTGGTGATATCACCTCCGATTTGCAAGTCGCATTATGTGTGACACACTGAAAATTTGATCCTGAGGCCAATAGAATGGAACGGAATCGCCGAGGCGATGTTGTTTGAAGTGCATTTTCAACAATGTATTTAAGTAGCTGTTATTATTCTAAATTAAATGTTAAAAAGGGGATTCCCGGCAAAATCACATTTTTTCAAGGAGATCAAAATTCAAAGCCGATTCATGGCTTCAACTTGCTACTACCTCTCTGTCCAAGACATCAGTAAACGAGTGTTTGCAGTCACACATTATAACCTAAGGCCCGGAAGACAAAGTAAATATAATAAAATGAAGAAATTCAACGATAAGACTAGGATAACAATGCGGAGTTAGGACGCAAAATAAATCAATAGTAGCGATGATAAACAAAGCAACAAAGGGAGTAACTACGGACGCGGGGAGATAGAAAGGGATGGTGGAGGCAAAAAGAGGGATCGAACGAGTAAGAGGCGAAAAGAGAAGGAAAAGGGAAATAAAAGTATATTTACAACAGTGTCGAATTGTCAAAAGGTGACAGAAAGAATTTTAAAACAGTGTTTCTGCAAGAAGATCTATAAGAAACCAGGAGAGAGGCCGAAACGGAAGGGATTACGGCGAGAACGGGAGACTCACGGCGGGCCGGAGAGAGAGATCGCCGAGAGATCCGCGAAAGTTGAGAAAACAGGATAATGATAAGTGCCAGATTAAACTTTTAATTATCGTGATAATTAGAATAACAAGAGGAGAAACTAAAGAACAGAGACAATTCAAGCCCTGGAAATTAAAAAGAAAAAGCATCCAATTAAATTTTGTAATTGATAATATAAGTTAAAAAGTTGTAACCTTTGTAAATTGGGCCCAATAACCTTTTTACTGAATTAAAATATAATTGGTAAGCATTCATAAGTGTTTTCCGCATGTGATTTCTATAATAAATGTAATATTATCTAAGGTAATACAAAGGAGACGAAGGTAAGTGTTACAACATGCAGGATGAATAAAAAGGGCTTCCCTTCATTATTATCTAATATATTTTGCCTAAATTCATCTGCGGCACCCTGCGGGCTGATTCCAAGAAATGCGATAAACAAATACAATAAATAAAATTATCCTCCATATGTTTCACTTAAATCAGAAAGTGGGAAAACATGAGTCATGTTAGGTACTTGTTTTGCGTATTTTCAGAAATATGGCCCTAGTAGGAGGAGTAGTATGGAACGTTCAAACAAGGATACACAACCCCTTGGTCAAAAACGTACACACAAGTTATATAGAACGTGCCAACTCAAAGAACACAATGCTCAGTAAGGGAATAATTGTAATGATCAATTAGAGAGTTATTTCGTAAAACAAAGAGAAAATTAAAAGCAAGTCACTGCTATCCATGAATAAATTTCTGTTCTTTGCTCATAATCATCAGTAGGTAAATTTTTTCTATTAATTTTACTTCTCTATCTGTGGTGTCATTAAAATGTTTCAGTGTTTCTACCATTGATTCATTACACCACTTTTCAAATTTCCTTTTCTGGAAAAGGAGAAACACAAAAGCAGCTGCGGATCACAATAGAGTATCATAAAATTTATTTCAGCCGGTGAAAATTACTCAAGTCCATTCCCAAGAAAACAGGTAATTTCATTTCTGAGTACTTACTGGCCATTCACTCACTTTCACTCGACAGCATTTTTTCAATAAGTTACCATATCTCGAATAAAAGCTCCGATGATATTTCTCTTTACCAGAAGAAACAAATGGCCTCTGAGAATATCAAAACCATTGTTTAGGAGCTCTAACAACACATACGGTTCCCTCATAAATTTATTACGATGTGAGATGCAACCTAGTCGATGAAATTATAGGCAAACAGAAATTAAAAAAATTCAAAAGCACGACTCAACTCTTCAGCTGCACGAGATTCAACTTTTTTCTATTGCTCCCCAAAAAAATATACAGTGAGGGCTAAATTTTTTCCTTCCGGCTTATCTGGAATCGACGAACCAAGTTAGTAATAGGTAGTAATATGCTTTGTTACGTAATAAGGAATGTGACATTACATCCCAAAGTGAGGAATATCTCATTATCAATGCTTTTTCCTAGCCAATTTAAACTATTCTTGAGATGGAATTATAATTATTCTCAAGCGAGAGTATGTTAAAATAGGCAGCACAGTATTATTTAAGTAGAAAATTGCGTCCTTTATCATCAGCGCAAAAAGGCATGAAACCTGTGTATAATAACCTATGCCACAGTCAAAACCTGCCAATGGAAAAGATTATATATATATATATATATATATATATATATATATATATATATATATATATATATATATATATATATATATTGGAAAATCACACACGCGATAATTTAAATAAAAATAAACTTTGCCACAGGTGGGGCGGAAATAAATATAGAAACACAAAAAAGAAGAACACTCACACACTATACGTTCTGATATTTCGACAGCCGAGCTGCCTTTCTCACAGAAGGAAGGATACAGATATATATATATATATATATTATTAATATGCAGAGGCCCTTCACAAATTTAAATTCACCAGCAGTTCATTTAAGAGTCGGTCATACGCTAAAAATGATCTTTGATTTTACATCCCTTATTTACGGAAAGTCAGATTACGATTTGATTATTTTGTTCAATACATTTAGTGCAAGTGAGAAAAACTGGGTAAGGGCATGAGCACATCCTACAACCAAAAAAGCAAATTTATGAAATTAAGAAAGGAGCAAGTGCGTCCATATTTCCTATGTTTAGGCTTTCCCTATGTCATCGTAATTTTACCTAAGAGGAGTAAGTAGCCACCAACCTGCCATAAAACTGATTTCCGAGTTAATTGCAATATCACTCACTAGAGTCGGAATTTCCGTATGATATTTCTTATTTTCCTCGATGAATCACTATCACAGGGAAATAATCACAACAATATACAAGTACATCCCCGTCGTTTGTGCCACAGAGGACAATTATACACTTCAATTTAAAAAGTTTTACTACTTCTTTACTTACGTACTTTTGCCAGTACGTCAAAATTCCTCCTCAAAGATGCAAACGGACGTTTATATTCAGGTTTGTTGAGTAAATGATTCCTGGAATCCTGGAATTTGCCCTAAAGTGGAAGATGAAACATACAGGTATAGCATAATTGGACGACTAAGTGACATTTATTAATTATTAAATTTATCTGGTCACATCCCTATATTGTTCGACATTCAAAAAAGTGAAAGCAGATAGTAATAGACTAAAAATAAGAACTCAGATTCTCTATGGTAGACGAGATTTTTCTTTAATTTTTCCGTTTTCCGTGAAGTAAAAAGAGTAGTCCTTCCGGAAGCGGAAATTTTCTAGGCTACAGGAAAAATTTCTTAACGTGAAGCTCATCTCGAAACCCTTCCTGTTTCAGAAAAAAATATACCCATCGAAAATCTACGACATAGTGCATTATTTTGCGATGACTCAAGCCTTCAGAGCATGACAAAGAAAGAGAACGCTGGGAATAGAGGATCCTTGAGATTGTCGACGATTTAACGTAAATAAGTACCTCCCGAGCCAACAGGACGGGCGACGACGCTAAATAAATGCATGCTAACCCATCCAAGAGTAATATCTCCTTCCACAGATTCTTCAAGAAAGGCAAGGTTGAGATGTGATTTTTGGTGCAATGAAATATTTTTAAAAAATGCCCACATTTAGTCACTAATTTAATGCTCCTTAGCATATTCTACTGAGGTTCCATATCTTGGTAAGAGATAGGAGGTGAAGCACTAACTATGTAAGGAAATAAATCAATCAAAAAGTTTCCATCTATTCAAGCAAATTCTAATAATAATAATTTATTTACAAGCCCTCCCAAAAAAATCCAATTTTAAATCGTTGAATATAGTATGAAATCACAGTCTTTTAGGGTCTACAAAGGTAAGACTTGGGTGGTTCTAATATTCCTATACCGTAAAGTGAGCCAGAAACTAAAAATGTCGTCTTGCTCAGGAGATTTGTGGAATCACGTAAGGAGCGGAAACTGAGAAAGATGGGAATAAAAGGCTAAGTAATGATGAAGGAGAAATCAAGCATTGAATTTCTTTCCCCCACTTAAAAAAAGAAACCAGGGAAAACATGGTGCAAGGTTCCATAAGACGATAAGTCCTGGGCCGTTTAACCATTTATTCATTATTTTCCTAATACAGACGAGGAAAACTTTTAAATTGGCCTCTAACTTGTTAATCCATAAATGGAAAAAATTGGAAGGATACTGTTTTAACTCATTCTTAAACAATTAAACTAAGACCACGATGAAAGCAATTGAAGATAAAGTTGAAGAGATAGACTGAAGTCTCTAAAAAAAGGTAGGTTAGAGTTTCAAAGCTCCCGGATAAACAGTACCAAGCTCCCATCTGTACTTTAAGGCGTTTAAGGGCGCATTATCTTACAAATATTATAGAATCTGGAACAAGGTAGTGGAAATGATCCAAAACGAGAGAATTATTAGAATTTTTCATCTGTCTTATTTTTTCATCATCAGAAACTTGACTGACGGCTAGTTACGATTCACAAAATAATTTTCAGGCATTAGACAATGATGAAATGCATCGACCTAAATGAATGAAAATTTAAAAAAGGGGAAAACAGTTATTACATGATCATAAAGTCTCACCTAAATATCCCATAAACTAATCGTTGATTCATTGATACAGTTTCGAAGCTGGTTCGGTGGAATTGTTCCATGACGATAAAAAGATATATGCAGTATTCCACAAAATAATATTAATTTTACGAATAATTTAGATGATTTTCAGTTATATAAAATAATTTAAGTCAATGTTAATAGTCTAGTAATACATTGATTAAAGGAAAATGTTTCTCCTATATTATTTTCTGATTAAGGGGTTAGATGGAAGAAGGGGCTGCTCCAGTCTCAACCTCACCCCAATGAAGACATTATATTATTATTGCCCACAACCACTCACTTGTCTACTCCCAATGACCAAATCGAAATATATGCACTAAGGTAGCGGTAGTGGTTGGTAGAGCAAATGACCGACAGCTGAGGTCATTTGCGCAATTGAGGATAAGTTGAGAGTTTGGCATAGGTAGGGCTTTTAAAGAATGGAAGGAGAGTGGAAAGAAACCTGGCGTTGGCATTAGCCTTCTCTCAATGGAAGGCGCCCAGAGGTCAACGCTTTTATGTCCCACCGATAGGACGGAGTAGGTACTCCCGAAAGAAGCACACGAGAAGGGGCCTGGAGATTCCACTGAACAATCTCCGCCATCGCCAATATTTGAACCTGGGCCAATATTCGAGGAACCACACCAACCTGAGAGGGATTCGCTCTATGAACCAAGATTCTGCTTCAAATATTACTGCGTATTCGCTCGCATTACTCACTGAAACCTTCACCATTAACTATAACGGAAAGTAATAAAAGCAACAAAATTGACCGCATGGAAGGGTGGGGGTTATGGGGGACGTGTATGAGCGTGTCCTCAGGCGAAAAGAGAAATTATATGAAGGAGACCGTCTCGACCTCCCGAGTACATATAATAATTCCAAGGCGTTATTGTGCCGCTCGCACTGCGATTGGTCGACGTGGATGGAGAGAGAAGGAGTCGGGGGAGAGTAGGGAGAGGAAGGGGGAGGATAGGAAGGGGTTGACGAGAGGGCGACGGTCGTGGAATGGGGCGAAGCAGGCGAGACCAGAAGCAACAGCAGAAGGGCGGTAAAATTCTTCGCATCCTTCTCAGCGGTTGAACTTCGCTCCTCTTCCTTATCGAAAATAATAAAAGGATAAAAAAAGAATAACAAGAGAGACGCAAATAAAACGCCCGCGAGAGGAGAAGGGCGCCCCTTACGGGGGAGGCGCTGCTGCTCCTTGTCCTCCTCTCCGGAAACATCTCGAGAGAGTATGGGGGGGGGGGGGGTGGGGAGGTTCGGGGAGGTGGGCTTTTGAGAAAACGTGCACACCTCCCTAGCCTATCGGATGCGTTCACGGCAGAAAATTAACGGTCGTCATCAAGAGATGCGAAAGCCTCCAAGTCGCGAGGAATGCATCCTCATTTCTCTCTCTCTCTCTTTGTCTTCTCTGGCCGTCCTTTCCCACCATCACTTTACTTGCTTTACTCCGCGATTTCACGCTCCGATAACCTTGGAGTAGCAGCATGCAGGTTGGGAGAGGGATGATGAAAGATGAGAAAATGCCTATTTATGGGGAGAGGGGTGGGGATTAATTCGCGAGGCTGGGGAAGATGGATTGAAATCCCCCGTCTGGAGCTGTAGAATTACATTCCACACATCAGCCGAGCTTAAAAGTTAGTTCTCCGCGAATCTCGGCCGGCTGAGAATTTTGCTCGAGGAGATGTTTTTGTGTTTTCGGGGAGGCGGAAGGAAAAACGCCTCACAAAGAAGCGTTAGCAAGTATACCAACTTCTCTTCTCGGCAGTATTAATGGATCTTTGTTATAAAAAATAAGCCGGGAAGAACGCAAAGAAACGTATGCTACGTAGCTAAAAATGTGGAAGAGGGATTAAAGGAAACCAAGTCGTTCTTCCTACAAACAACATACACTCATGCATGACACTGTGCCAGTGTGTCGCTGCGGTTGATTTTTAACACTGCTTGGTGGAGCTTTGTTCCCATGCTTTCACAATTTGAATCACAGATTTTTTCCCGAGAGTCTGACAATGAATGATATACTTTTCAAGCGTACGTAAATGAATCACACTTAAAACATATTTCGGCTCCAGGAGTAACATTTGAGCAGCGGTTAATATTATGCTCGAACGCTGTCAGAAAGTTAGAATAAAACATTTTAATAATAATTTGACATGGCTGTAGTCGATAAATACGATACCTCAGCGTTTGATCTTTCACGTGGAAAAATTAAAACATACAAACAATTTTATATAAAAATACATGGTTGGAGTACTGAGGCGCATGAAACCCATCGCTGGGTGTGTTGTCGCGCGTCATGTTTTATTTGGACAGTAATGCCTATTTTGTGCGCTATTTATTACTGGCTAATTCGATATTTGGAGAGATAATAGACAAGTAAGGTCATTTGTGCCATTAATGATAGATGGGTATGTTGATAACGGTAGGATTATTTGGGGAATGGGAGAAAGGTTCCTGAAAAACCCCGCGCCAGCATCAGCCTACTTGTAACAATAGCCTCAAAGGAGTCCAGATTTAAAAGTCCCATCCAACAGACGGAGTACCGAATCTTGAAGTGCTTTCCACTGCGCATCCAAGATTTCTTGGATGGTTGATGGATGGTTGGATGGATGGATTTCTCTTTCTTCTAAGGGATTATGGTTACACGGAAATATCTCCACCACTGCCGAGATTCGACCCCGGGCCCTCTGGATGGGAAGCAAGTACTCAAGACACCATAGTAACTCGATCCCCACTTTTCTCATTCCCTTTGTTCAGCTCTCACTTTAGGGGCCGATTAATCAGAGAAAATTTGTACCTACTCGGGCTTCCTTTTACAAGTCGCATGTAGTTCTCCTACTCTTTCATTGCCTTGTCTTTGGCCCGTGCGCTTCTTGAGATCACGAGATGAAATGCCTCGAGTGATGAACCTCCCGAGACTGTAGACTTTTCCAAGAACCATTGGGCGGAAATCGAACCCGCGACAATTGAACGACCCGGAGTCGGACTACCGTCTATCATCGTTTGAATTAATCATCGCATCGTGATGTAATATCATTTCCCATGCGAGAAGAATGTCAATATATGAAAAGTCAACGCCAGTGTCGCCTTGACGAGCATCTCGTTGTAACAGTAGGAAAACTTCCAAACGATCCTTGGGATCAAATTTTCACCGCTTCAAGCAAAACAAAAACGAAACTTTATACGAATAACAGCAATCACGCCAGACACAATTCGAGAGTCGAGGGGAAAGCCCGACGCTCGCCAACTAATCCCTCCGGAGCCAAGATAATTCCCCCAAATCCCCTCTTCCGCGAAAATATATCTCGAAATTTCACGATTCCTTTTTGTTTGCTAGATTTTTCTTTTAATTCCACGGACGAGCGTCTCCGCCAATCATAGTGAGGGTATATTTTTTTATTTCTATCCGCTCCAAGACCTGCCACACCGGTTTCCAGGCTGGTTCCCTCCTCAGCGCCATCCCGCGTTCAACCTTCCCAGTCACGGGGCTCCCTGTATTTTGAGTCTTAGCCATGGGCAGAATTCTCTAGTTCTACCATGTCTCACTCTCTCGTTCTCTTCCTTCACTTAATATTTCCATTTGCCTTTTTCAATATATTCCTTTCAATGCGTTCTATCCCCTCCAAACATCATCATCCCTTCCGACGGAATAGCTTCTTCCAACAAGAATCAATTCAGGAATTAAAATAAACTTTGAATAAGGCATTGACATAACAATTCAACGCAACAGAGCAAACTTTCCTACGGAGAAGATTTAGAGGGAATACAAGTTCAGTTTTCGCGGGGTGAAAAGTTTAGTGTCATGAATTATGAATTTTTACTATGCCAATTGACATAGTAAGAAATTTATAATTCCGGACCGGAAATATGAACTTCAGAACTAAATTCTTCGGCAAACTAGTTATGAATGAACTGAACGACCAAGCGATATACGGCGAGCTACAATTTCATGCAACTTTGCCCACGATAGCTATCTTTGTAAGTAACACGTTGGCCTGTAAATTCAAGGTCGCGGGTTCAAATCCCACCTCGGGCATGGAAGTTGCGTTTGTCTAAGAATTAATATCTTAGAATTGACGGGGCGATGCAACATATTGTAAGCACTAGGAGGATCTAAAGCCCAAATGTGTCACTTCTTAATTTGATCCTCTCTTCAAGAGTTGTTCCAATCGAACGAAAGGACATGGAAAGGATATTAGGTGCTTCCGCTGATTTTTCTGGGATTGGGTTGGTGTGGTGGCTGCCCATCCTGAGGACCTGGCTCCTTAACCCGGCGGTGACCTTGATTTTTTTAGTAGAATCCCGGTTCCATATTGGGTGTTGTGTGGTCAACACTTCAAGTACAGTACTGCTCGTTAGATGGGACGTTAAATTGTGGTCCCAATCGCTCCTGTCGTTAAGAGTAGGCTTACACTGACGCCGGGTTTTCCTCCATCCAACCCCATCAAATCCCAAACTTACCAACTACCCACGTATCCTTAATGGTGCAAATTACCTCAACTGTTGGTTTCCTCCTAAAAAAAGAGCCAACCACTAGTTTTTCTTTGATAATGAATACGCCAGCTAAGTCAATAACACGACGGTTCATTTGAAGATCGTGCTTCCCACCCGCTAACGCTCATGTATGCAGCATATAAGTGACTGTCCGTAGCACGCTGGGTGACAATTCCGGTTTCTATGTCCTTGCCTCACTTTAACCACGACCCTCGGGAGAGCCTCTCCTCCGGAGGGCCGTGCCTTAAGGCTTTTGAAAGCCAAGGTCGACGGGGCGCCAGGGGGAACCACTCGCCGCGGCGTCAGAAGCGGGGTTTGGGGTGTGAAGGAATTCCGTTCGAGGCGGAAAAGTTTTCGGGAAACGAAACTCCTCTTGTGGGTGGGCTGGGAACTCTCAACACCTCACTCGACAATTCATTCGAACATGCGACCACTGCACCACCGCGACATGCTTTTTCTTCTCCATCCTCGCCTCAATTTTCGAGTGAGTGGCAGGACCGTTTAACCCGGAGTTGCGCGACCTCTTTCCCTGTCCGAAGGAGCGACCATGTCCCTCCCTTAGAGTGGTTATGGGACATGCGGTGAAAATTTGTGGAGTTCCCTACAACTTCTCACAGACTTTGGGGGTAAGCTGCGTGACCACGAATGCCATACTGTTGTTGTGACCACGAAATTGTCGCGTTTAGGGACTACTTATTCCTTCCGTAAAAATACAGATGGAACGTTGTGTAGCTGCCGTCATTCTGACACTAATAGCTGATAGATAGATCCATTGTTCCTACAGTTGAGTAGCAAGAGGGGAATATTTTTTTCTATTGAAAAAGTAACGATAAAAATGTGTATGTAATTCCGTCACAAATAGACGACGGAAAAAACACGTGGGATTTAATTTTTTTGCAATATGTATTGGATTACGGTCTCAGAACCGGAGAAGGTGACGAGGAATTTCTTTCAATGTGATGAAAACTCACTGAAGTCCCTGAGTTGTAGAGTTATGATTAGGTATAAATATGGTTTTTATCTGCCATTATTTTTTGTACATGAGTGGCATAAAAGGCATGGAAGAAGAAGCATCATTGTTCAAGAGAAAATGTTTTTCTATAGTTTTGGGAAATAGTCGGCGCTAACTAAGGTGAATGTTGAATTTTAGCCCAGATGAAGCTTTAATAAAATAGCGAGACTTTGGTGAAGTGGTGGTTTCCATTTGAATTGTAGACCAAAGCTCCATTGAAGATAACTTTCAATTATTCACTATTTTATTCACTTCATTATAAGCTGATAGATAACTACCTCGGTCCACTACCTTATATATGGATACTAAAAACCCAATCGCTTGAAAATATATGTACAAGGACAACCGCTTTCTTAAAATTAAAAGCGTTTTTATTTTCATGACAGATCATGCACTGGATAAAGGAGGTATTTTCAGCAAGCGTTTTGCACTGACTTCAATTTATAAAAGATAATTTCTGGTCGACCTTAGTTGCAACAAAACGGACAACGTGAGTAAAATCATGAGTCCCATTAAATCATAAATATTTGGTCGGCATTGTGATAAATCAAAATAAATAGGAATACAACGAGAGTAGTCTTTCGACAGATCTATCATTTATAATTGATAAGTGAAAACAATAAGTATAATATCTTGGGGAACATAACTCCACCAATAGATCTTACCCTCACAAAGAATACATTATTTAGGGTGGTCTCAACCTCTAAGCTGCAGTTCTCGCTCACTCGCCGTAAACAAGAAAAATTCTTTCCTAATTAACACCCTTTGCTGAAATGAAAATATGAAGAAGGTTGCTTTAATATTTCAAAGACATTCCCAAGTGAAACTATGAATATTTATCAATAAAAATAACGCTCAAGCCAAGAGAGTTGAACTACATACCTAGGTTGGCAATGAAGCTTTTCCAATCACTAGAAAACACAATAGACAAATGCCCAAGGATCACCAGCTATAAGAGCCAAAAGCATATCCCCACTACTATCTTTTCCATAATGTGTTACAGTAAATTTTGAAACACTATCAAAGAGAAACTCTTAAAAGTAAAAATATTAAAGCCGCAGCTATTATTAATTCTATTATTAGGCTTCTTGGCTTCTCTCGTATCAAAACTACCAAGGCGAATTTCCAAAGGATATATAAAAAGCGAGCCAGCGATACCAACGCAAAATGAACGAGCCTCTCCAAGGAAATCTCGGATTGCAGGCCCAATTGTAATATCATTGCCCGCTCTATTAGGGGAAGGAAAAACACACGGGGGACAACTCCGAGGGAAACATTAAGCTGAGCAATCATCCGACGTCGGCCAAGACTTATTGCCTTGATAGGCGTGTATCCAAGGAGCAAAAAATAAACGAATCATGAAAGATATTCAAGTGATGGGAAAGCCACCGAGTGGAAAATTGGACCCGAGAAGTCTTTAAGGGAGGTAATTTTCCTTTAGCGATATCGGATTCGGAAACGTGAAGCGAGGGAGAAATATGAATAGGGTGGATGGGCCATTTAAATGAAGGGGGGAGGAGGGAGGGAGGAGGGTTGAGAGGAGTATAAAGGAGCTGACGAAGTGGAGTGCATCGTCGACTCGTTTTGATTGCTCTGAAACGAACCCAATGCTCTTCTTGTTTTACTGGAACGTTTCGGGTTAAAATTCAACGTCAGACGTTGCTATCGGAACAAAAAACGAGAGAAAATCCATTACAGATAATCTGTTGAAATTCGAAACACCCTATTATAAGGAATATATATTTAACTCCAAGGAAAAAAACTTTATAAATAAAAGAAACATGTCATAACTTACAATGGTAAAGTCCTAAAACTGGGAAAAGATTTGTATTGATTGCATGAATATTCATACGAAAAAACTGATCATAGGTTATAAACAAATAAAGTATTGCCGTATTAATAAAAATGTGACAGGATGGTATGGAATGATAATTAAATTAACAAGAATTTAATATTTGATGATTAATATGGGAATAGCTTCTTACGGCTTATCATGTTTCAATTATGATTTGAAATGTTATTAAATTTCCAACATTCTTAGCATAATATAGCTTGATTTTATTTGATAATATGAAATTCTCGCTGCGAGAAAGTAAACTAACGCAAACCATGATTTCGCTAAAAAAAAGTCTTGCCCCACATGTTAGTCAAGGTGATTAAATAAATGCAAGAAATCCGTTTAAAAAAATAACGGGAAACACATCGGGAAATTTCTTTGCTTTGCATTTTGGAAATCATTCCTAAGAGCACTAGAGACATTTACAAGCACAAATAATAGCTACTGGAAAATATTTATAGATATAACAAAACATTTAGATTATTGAAAAAATGTTTCAATCATTAAATTTCTGAGTATAAGTAAGCGAACACGGACGATTTGAAATTGTGCGGAATTAGTGTTTGAGACACTAGGCACCAAGACGTCTATGTGAATGGCAAGTAAGAGCCCTTTCCAGAAAAGACTTGACATTGCTTATCCTCGATTGTGAAGAAACGCTGATGTCATATCGTTGAATAACCCCGATTGCGACATCAAAAGTGGGATTCGTCGAGCATATGACGTTAAAACCTCGGTTCTGTCGAGGGTTAAACCGAATATTTCAGGCCCTATCCAAATATCCTTCCAATGGTAACTTCAGCCAGTGAAAATAAACTCATAGTGGAATAGTAGTACTGGTATTCTTGCGCAAATAAATTGTATAGTGATACACTATCCATTTTAATTGATTCGCATCAAAGTATCTTTCGACCAATTATATCATTCAGCAGTTCCAGTAAGTTATTCCAACATGTCACACGTATAGCTATGGCAATCTAAGCTGACTTAATGTTGGAGTAGGCAATATTTTATCCTAGAGATTTCAACCGTTTACACAGGGAATTATACGTAAGAGTTTTCAGAGAATATGCAGTTAAGGGCACTTCTTAAGCGATTCATCGAGATAGCGCAAATGTGTCCACCGAAAGAACTACGTACGCGAAGTTACATAGCCAAGTTACAAGAATGTTACGAAGTTACAAGATAGTTATAGCCTGATACGGAAGTCAAGAGAAAGGATTCGAGTCTCATTTTGAAGACCAACTTCCTCTAAAAGGGCATCTTGGTCGAATCCACGAATTTATGTTTTAGAAGTTCAAATGCCAATTCCATTATGAATCAATAGCATGATTTAACGCAACTTAAAAATTTGAAACATATTTCACCAGCTACCACATTTAAACAAAACAGACGTTAAAGTAGGGGGGCTCTCAAAAAGAATCCTCATTCCGCGTGGAAATGGATTGGGACGAGTAAAACGAGTATAATAGTGGTGTGAGGATGAATTTTCTTCAGCTAACAAATGAAATAAAACAAGAAAAAACAACGAAAGCTGATTTCCAATAATACAAGATTTTTTATTTCAGCCGCGATGAATAGCAAAGAATGCGTTGGAAATTGGCCGAGGATAAACTTTTTTCCTCTAGCCAATTGCAACATATTTCACACATGGAAACTAACGTAGAAAGGCAGCAAACATTGCCTTAACCAGTGAAAGCAGCAATCTAAAGGTCCATCACATAAAAATAAAACGCCGGAGACCATTACAGAGCGGATGCGAGAATAAAGAGAGCGTCGAAGGACTATAGGCGAGGGGACGAGTCCAGACGCCGTCGCCGCTTTTGAGAGCTACTGACGTTCCTAACCGAGCGGCAGGTTGTGCCTCCGCTACGCTACGAGGTTGATACATGCAAAGGAACTTTAGCTAACATAGACAGATAAAGAGACTTGGCCCACAAAGTCAACCCAGAGCCACTCGCAGGCAGACGGTTAGTTAGAATCTGCAGAGGGTTCCGAAACACACACCAAAACGCGGTGGCAGGGAAACGAATTTCGACAATAATTAGTGATATTCGAAGCCAAAACATAAATTTCATGTGCGGAGCAAAATGCAATTATGAAATTTAAATAAAAGCACGATTCCCATCGTAATAAAACCTATTTCAGTCGTGTTCTAAACACAAACAAGACCAACTACCATCCATACCTTTTGCCTAATCTTCGTCTTCGCATACGTTTCGCACGGGGTAGCACAACTCCGCTGTTAAATGGCAAACGGTCAAGAATACCCGAACGTGAATAAGCAGTTCACAATGCAATGTGTTTCCACTAGTTCTAGGTTTTTGTCTCATTCGTACATACAGGTAAAATTGGTTAAAATAGCAATGTAGAGAAATATAATGTGTTATGTACTTAACGCAAAGATCAAATAATAGATATCCAGAGAATTGTTAGAGCTTGAAATGTATTTAAGAAATCTTAAATAAAAGCACGGAGCATATTCATTTTTAACGAAGCGAAATATCAATTATGGTATCCTTTGGTACTACAAATAGTTTCATGAGTACTCGAGCCGTAGCTATTTCATGTGCGAAGCTAGTTTTTTAATTTCTGGAGATCCACTCAAGTGTTCTGGGGCGGAAAGTTCCAAAATTGCTCAAATTAACTACTGATTATAAGAGCTTAAAAATGTCTAGAGTGGACAATAGAAGACCCGGAGCTTAAAAAACCCGTATAAAGACCAATTATATTACCAATATTTACATAGCACTAGCGGTAAAAAAACACTTTTACAATGCAAACACTAAGTAATATTTATGAATGCTGAAAATATCTGAAATAATCGCGTCGCTGAGGAATCATTGTAGTCGATAATAATGATTTTTGTACAAGCGGCAGGTAATTAAATACATCCTTAAACAATTATCTTAAGTCGTTTTAGTTGCACTATTCGTCGAATCTGGTAGGTCAATAATAAATAGCAGGATATCACCAGCTTTTTTTTCAATCCATAAAAGGTGTGCCTAATCCTAAATTCACTGCAGACTTAGCTCAATATCCTGATTGCCCTGAGCACATATAGAAAATCCAAGTAGAAAAAAGTTGACTGACTAGAACTCGTTAGCTGAGATGTTCAGAAATAAAATGCGGGTAATGAATGGCAATTTTTTATTTCAAACGCCATTAATATAACAAGAAGTAGATGACGTGAATTTAAAACGAAAAGGGTTTCAGATTCCTGAGATAAAAAATGCTGTCCTGAAAATCATTGGAATCAACAATTCCAACGGATTTCAACGGGCAGAAAAACATGACGACAACGCTACGTGGCCATTAACAGTAACGTAGACTACAATTTATTGAAAACAGGCGAATGAGATTCAGCACGTTAGTCACATCAACTCGCGACGGATGTCTAGCTTGTTCTTTTTATAACGCAACCGCTGCCAAACTGCCCTAACAGCTTCATCTCGCCACAACTAGATCCTGGGATACTGCAATGGAAATGTACCTCCCGCTGTCAATTTACGACCTTTCCCTCGGATGCGACGAATGCTTCCGTGTTCTCCTTCGCCGTCGCCAATTTTCTTCTCTTCCACAGCTGCTTCCACATTTTCTCTCCATCTGTGATGAAGCGAATACATACGAGAAACATGCGACACAATGACTGCAAGCCCTGAGCCCGAAGAAATCTGACGGTGTAAAAGTTAATATAACGGTAATATAGTCAATTTATAGGCAAATAAATCTGCCGAGAAAATTTCATTTGCTCGATCAACTTCTACTTCCAAAATGTCATACCTGTTCCCAGAGAAATTAAAAACCAACAATTTGCTCAAAGATGTCAAAGATGCGATCATGGATCGTGATGATAGCACTCGAGTAATCATTTCGGTCCAGGAATAAGGACTGACTTCAATTGAAATAAGTTATTCGGTATGATTTCAAACTTCATTCGCAAAGGCCTTGAAAATGGCATAATATTCCGAACCTGGGTGGTTAGAGCAATTACGTGTGGAATACGTTTTTAGCAACGATAACGATGGCTCACAGGAAAATCCAGGTTATCGCCGCTAAATCAATTTTTGACTTATCACTAGAATATATTCGCCGTTGGGAAATTATGTAGCGTGAAAAACATTGAAAGCCACTCATAATTGAGGAGAACCACATTACTATTCAATAATTGTAATGTCCAAAGAATTCGATTTCAGACTCTCAAATTTTTACTCGGAACAACAGAATTTGGCGTCACCTTCCATTTTCTCAACATCTTCTTACATAGGGCTCGGAGGTCGTTTACGAATGCATTTTCATATTTGCGAACGTGGAATATTTTCTGCCCAGTTTTCAAGAGAATCGTCGTGCAAGTTGTTTCGACATTAGCCTCAGGGAAAAGGTGTTGACTGCGGAATGGTACTGATATTCAAAACGATGGAGAGCATGTGTCGCTTATGAGTCCAAACTGCAAATGTCATATCGGCAAAGATCCGAAAGACTAGACCAAATGAATTTCATGTGCAGTGATATATTGTTAGAAGATTTGAAGGGACAAAGAAGGTAAAATATGTACAATATTTACTGTGAAACCGAAAATATATATCTCCCCATTGCTTGGAAAGTATTTCATGAATTGAAGACTCGTGTGGCCGTTAAGTTTATTTGTTAAGGTTGGGTACAACTATCCATGACGACGAATGGACGGCACAAAGTAAATTTAAAAATTCTTGAGTCAGACTTTCCACAAATTTTAGCTAAAACCTGCACAATATTAATAAGGAAACAAATTAAAGTGTAAATACTCGGATTTAAAAAGACTATGTATTTTCAGTACCTATTATCTTTTATAGAGATTTTTAACAATTTCTATGAAATTCGGGAATTGACTAAGAGACTGATCGCGGCTTTGGAAATTGCTGATATGGGCCAGCTAACCACCACCTGACTTGAGAATACGACAATACTGAATATGAATTCTGGTTAAAAGAAAATGGGAGCCACAACTTTAGAGATATCCGTAAATAGCCCGACCTCAATTTGCAAATAAGAGTCTAAAAATAGTCATGGGAGCCAACAAGAGGATCAAAATGAAGCAATTACGATAAAATAGGTAAAATAAGATCCCACATTCTTTTCACTGCAAATGAATCCCAGAAAGATAAAGATTGATTTCCTTAAATTAATTTAATCAGGCAGTTTCAGTGGAATTCTTGGGTGAAAGTTACATACTTCTAAAATTCGATTCCCTGCTCCGAGATTTATTCCCACCCCTACCAGTTAACGCCAAGAGTGTGAGTTCATTGAACTTCCCAGTCCACTGAAACGGAGATCAAGTAGTCCAATGACGTTACTCAACATCGAAACTCGAGCCAACAACTGCCTCCGCTTCACGTCACGTGGCGTCTACGTGAATGGGTTGCATGGGAGATGGGCGTGTGATACATAATGACATCCACATTGAGGAGGTTCGGTGGTTTCACTCAACTCAACAGAGAATTCGACGAAACTTGCTGGAAGCATTATTTATGTTGCCTTAAATCTACCTGATTTTTTTCAGAATTATTTACCGCAGATTACTTAAGATATTTGATCGAGAAGTGGACAAAAAATTACATGGGTTCTTATGGGAACACAAGGAACGAGTAGCTTAATTCATCAAAAATAACATTTTTCTAGTTAAGAATAAGAAAAACAAAAATAATAAAAATACAGTATATCAAATGATTTTCATACATTATTCTATTGATGATTTAAATTATTTTTGTTTTTCTTATTCTTAACTTAAAAAACGTTCTTTTCGATGAATAAAGCTAGTCGCTCCTCGGGTTCCCATAAGAACCCATGTAATTTCATGCCCACTTCCAAATCAAATACCCTAAGAAATCTGCGATAAATAATTTTGAAAAAATTCAGGTAGCTTTAGGAAAACATAGTTAATGCTTCCAGCAAGTTTCGTCGAATTCCCTTAAGTTGAGTGAAACCACCGAACGTCCTTAGGGTAAACATGAGAATTCCTCTCCCTTGGCTGTTTTCTTATGTTGAACAATACCAGAATGTGAGCGAAGCATTATAACCACGTCCAAGCCTCATGACCAGGTCGATCTCCAGTACACTCAATGAAATGGAAGACAATATAAAAAATCCACGAAAGTATTCAGATCTCGTAAAGCCATTTTTTTAATTAAAAATACAAATCGCGCGGGTTCAGTCAAAATTCAACTTTCTGAAGCACATGATCCGAGGCAAATTATGGGTAAAAGAGGTAGCATTAAATGTTGACAGCCTCATGCTTCTCCTGCATGCAAATCCTTGCCAAATTAAAATTAGATAAGATTTCACACTATGCCATCATCGTTATGACTCTTAATGAGCCGTTGTTTTTTTGCGGCTGCAAGCAGGAATAAATAGAGCAAGGAGGAAAAGATGACCGAGAAAATTAGAAATCATTCAGCTTCGAACTAAAAATACGTTATCCGAACTATATTTCATAGATTTTATTCTTGTTGCACGTTTATTGATATATTTTGAAATATCTTCTCTCCAGGACTCACTTAGAACGGGAAATACTATATTTCCGCCTACTTTCCAAGTGAATTATCGGTAGATTGAACTTTTAATCAGAATAATGTTCAAATATTTCATTGCTCCTATAAGAGTCGTTCGCTGCACTACAGTTCCGCGAACAAAAACTAAAAATACGTCTCGAAGGGTCCAAATACTAAGACAATATGTCATTGAGTTGTGAAAATGAATAAAATGGAGATGTAAAAAGAAATGTTAAGAGAACCATATGCGTACATGCTTGTTTTACCGTTTGCCTCCCTAAAACTCTATGTCCTGGCGAAGGTTTCGTGTGCCGTAATCATTGAGAGCAGTCTCTCGCTACGCTAACTAGATGTCCATCAGTTGGGGCCCGCTAGAATTTCTTAGACAAATATGGAGATCACGGAGACGCGGAAGTAGTTATCAAGTTCTTTTCTTCTCCGATACTAGTCCAACAAATACATCTAGGACAACGATTCACATTAGCTCATTGCGTTTGTATTGATCAGGCATTGACGTACTTTTTTTATTAAAGTGCCTTTAAGTCATATACATACTAGGTCCTTCTAAGCCACATGGCTTGTCAGAAGGTTCCTTATTTACTTACAGAGCGGCAAGTTACAAATATTTGAATTCAGAAATTTACTACAAAGAATCGTACACGTTGTAGTAGAATACTAGTATTTTATTATAATATAAAATAAGTTTATTTACAAGGATCTTTCTACCGTTATATTTACACATTTGTATTATTATAATATTTCAGATAACTTAACATAGTTTTTAAAACATCAGCTGACAGATATCTCCAATCGGTGTTTTTTTAATTTAGCCTTTAATTCTCTAATCGATTCTATATATTTAAAGTTATTAGGTAAACCATTGAAAATCATTGGTACCTTAACGTTCATTCCGTTTTTCCATAGTTATTCAAATATCTAGGTACGTAGTAATTTGTGAATTTTCTCTTTTCCATAGAGTGTTTATAATTATTATGGATCTTAAGTTCCTTGTTAAAATAATTATTGAACACCAACACATATTTATAAAGGTCAGTTACATTTAATATTCCAAATTTTGCATACATAGATCTTTTGAGATCAGTGCAATCCTTTGTTCTCATAAGTAACATCCCTGAACCCTTATCATTTAGTTCTAAGTCATATTCTATGTTAATTATTTTCAGTATTTTTTTCTGTGTTGACTGTAGAACTGCCTTATAACAATTTTCGGTATTTCCCCAGATTGTTATTCCATAACGTAATACTGATTCTACCAATGCATAATATATTAACACCTTAGTATCAGTTGGGACTAGTGTTTGATATAACTGGTAGTTAACTTTCCTTAGTTTACTATTTACTTTCACTATTTGTTTATCAAATTTAAAGTACTAATCAATGGTTATTCCTAGATATGTATATTGTGAAACTTGTTCCAGAGGCATACATTTACATGTGATAGTATTACAATTATTATGTAGGAAATTCTGTTCATGCAGATAGAATTTCATGGGAGTGATCTTAATGGCTCTATTAAAATTTGCATTATTTTAGATTTTTTAGAGTTAATTATTAGGTCATGATCATGTGACCAAATTGCTATATTATTTAAGTCTTCTTGCATGTACTTTACTGCCTCGGTTATATGTTTGTGAGTTGCCATTAATACAACATCATCTGCTTACAGTAAAATATTACAATTCTTAGTGGATTTGAAGATTCCATTTATGTACATGGTGAACAATATAGGTCCCAATATAGAACCCTGAGGTACACCATATTGAAAGATCTTGAAGTTACTCAGCACATTATTTAACTTAACCTCAATTTTTCTATCAGACAAATAACTTTTAAACCACTCCAATGAAGTTCCTCTAATTCCAATATTCTGCAGATGATCTAATAATATCTCATGATTAACCGTGTCAAATTCTTTTTTATAATCTATAAAAGCAACAATAACATAGTTGTTCTTGTCAAGACTGGAGTTCACTATGTCCGCAAACTTCTCTAATGCATCTCTTGTTCCTTTGTTTTTTTGGAAGCCAAATTGATCCTTATTTATAAGTCTATATTTGGAAATAAAATTGTTTAAGTGAGAGGCTACATATTTTTCAAGTACTTTACTAAGAGCTGGTAAAAGTTATATGGGTCTATAATTATTCAAATCAGTATATGAGCCATCTTTATATATTGGCCTGATGTGGGCTATCTTCATACCTTGTGGAACTACTCCTTCATTTACACTATTTTTAACAAGCGTAGTTAAGACGGGTATTATTGCAATATGACCCTTAATTTCCTTAATTCGAATACTTTCTGCTCCACAGGCCTTATTTTTTTAATGTTTAACAATACTGGTTATTTCAGAATTACTAGGCTCAGGCGCAAACTATTTATTGTTGTCTGTGAACAATCCTTCCATAATTTATTTGAAAATTTCAATTTCAAGTTCGTTATTCCATCAGTAAAATGACTAGCAAAAATATTACATATTATACCAATATCTTTGTCACTACATAGGCGATTCATAACCATGTCATCCTTACTTTTATTAACATCTTTACCCCAAATTATATTGATATTCCTCCAAAGTTCCCTTCCATCCTTAGCATGACTAATGGTGTTATGATTGTACCTTCTTTTTGCATGATAGATTACTTTTACACATTTATTTCTCATACTTTTATACTCTTATACCATTACGATTGAGAGATATGTAAAGGAATAGAAAATAATTAACAATTAAAATAGAGTTCTATATGAGTCTCAATAGCAGGAAAATTAAAATTTATCATAGGCGCAATTGATCCGTCTTCATCCAGCAAAATAAATTTCGTTAAAATGGTAACTTTTTTCACATTCGACTAATTAAATTTGTATTTTTATGCCATAAAATTAAAAAAACAATAAATAACTCACTAACTAAAGTACACCGAGCTTAAAAGAAGGAATGATTCCCTGGATTTGACTTCATGGATAATATGAAGACTATAATCATGTATACATACATGAACCTATGATCAACGGAAGCAAAATAATTCAGAGTAAAATGTTGTCAACAGTCTATTGGTGATGAAAGCAAAGATAAGGAGTCATTCCACTGAGATACTATCCGGCTAAAGGCAAACGGAAGATCTGGTGTCAAGGGTGATTGAGTTTCAGACCTCTCCAAACTTCGAAGGGAGCCAGTTTGAGACGCAAAACTAATAGCTCAGTGAATCCTTTTTATTCAGTCGAATCCGCAAGACGTGGAGACTATATTACAGAGTGTCATCAAATGCATACAAAAAAATTGATTGTTTATAAATATAACATTAGGGTTTTAATGTCAATAGTGTCAGTTGACGGACCGCTAAGTCGGTCACCACAACAGAGTGCGATGACCGTCCTTGATTAAGCCTCCAGATAAGTAGAAAATAGGCACTCCATTGAGAATCTTAAACGAGCACTCAAATGCTCTAGCTAATATTGTACCTGCTACGAGCATTACCGTTAACCCCAAATTCACATCTCTCCTTTTGGAGATGGACGTCACTTGGCACACCTCTGCCCTCATTTTCAATAAGTATATAAACTCCTGAACAATCACGGTTAATGGGAGATACAACTTTATAGGTGGCAGCTACTTTCTTCCAGTCATATGTGTGGTGTAAAACCAATGGAAATAAACTCTGTTTCTCATACTTACGCTTGAGTTCTTACTCGTTGAAAACTTACGCGTTGAAAACTTGAGAGGTTACCGCTTAGCCACTCGGGCGGTTACTCTTTGTTAATCTTGCCTTTCAGCGAGAGCACTCGGGGCATGACATTAATACCATGGAAAAGTCAAACTGTGCGCATTCAAGACGTAAGTGGGAATTGAAATACTGTGAAAAGTTTTCAAATAATTAGATCATCATCGCAGTGAACAGCGTTCTTGTTCCTATCACCTCTGAGGACTATGCCCTATGGAAATACATCCGCCAAATTCTTCCTTCCTTCGAGTGACGCGAGAGATGAGTGGACCAAGATGAAATGGGAGCATTCCTTTTTATTTGACCACATAGAGCGAAAATATCTTTTTCTCACATGAAACGGCTGAGAGTGTACCAGAAGCAATGAGAGAGAGAGAGAGAGAGTAGGACCACGGGCTCGATGATAAGTTCCTATAGCGACTGCCGTGTTTTCCAGGGAGAGCAAATATTCTCGGGTCGATATTGGGTTCGGGTACAAGAGAAGTGGACTTGAGACGACGAAGATAAAAAAGAAAGGAAGAAATGAACGGGCAAGTCTCCTAGAAGACGTCTGGCTGGCGATTTTCGTTCCCTCCCCCGATTCCCTTCCCTCCCAAATAATCGAGAACAGTTGTGTCAAGAATGGTTAAGAGGAAGACAGGAAAGAGTACGGGGAGGCGGAGTAAGAGAAGGTAGTAAAAGATTTTTTACCCCGGAGACATTGATGATTTATTCAGTCAACGTAAAATATTAAGCTCGGTCTGATTATAGAGACACCGACTTCTACTAATGGGCCAAATGGGTGGTGGCAAAAAGGATCGAGGGCCAATGGTGGCAAAAAGGATCGAGAGGTAAGGAGAGAAGACGCATATCTGACACGGCCTAACGGAAGGAATCTGGGATTTATGAGTTAGCGAGGGCGCGAATGGCATAACAGGTGTCCCTCCCACTTCCCTGTCCACGACAGAGCTTCAGAACTCACAGAACAGAACTCCTGCTTCCCACGGTATACGTATCAACCCATGCCGTTCCGTTTAGATAAGTTTCCGTTACTAGTCACATCGGATTCTGCGAATACCTCTATTCCTCCAAGTTCCTCCATGGCTCCACTTAGAACAGGAACCCGCGTCGCATCCGTCGCTCTCCGACCGACCGATTGAGCGATTGGCGACTTGTCGAAAGTAAAATCGACCGAGTCATCCGTTGGGGTGGCAGAAAAGTAGGGCAGCGCGATATTAAAATGTTAATATCGCATGACAATACCTTTGCATTTTTCATCGTAAAACAAGCTCTGCATCACTAATGGCATGACATCGCATACATGTAATGCGACATGTCGCATTCCATCGCATATCACACGATATCGCATTACGTCGCATGATACTGGATCACATACCAAACGCTTGGCATCGCATTTTGCCGTAGCAATCGCAGCATTGATCATACTGGCATATCGCACATCGCAGTCGTAGCATTGCAACATCGCACAGCACCATGGAAAAAGAACGGAAAACGGTGCGCAGGAGGAGGGAGGGAGGGAGAGAGGTGGTGTGAAGGGCGGGAGGTGGAGGAGAGAGAGAAAGGGAAGCGTGGCGGAAGTGATGGAGAAACGGCGGGGATGGAGCCGGGATGGTTGGTTGAGATTGGAGATCGATGAAGTGGTCGGTCGGACGTCGCCGGCTGTTGTGAACGCCGCCGTGGAAAACATTATCCGGCGCGCAGAAGAGAGGAAAGAGTGGCTTTTCGGAGGAGTGGAAGGGTGGGGAGTGGGGTAGTCTACAGAAATATATCGGAATCCACGAAAAGCGAACGAGGAAGAAGAGGCCGATCATGCCGATGGCCGAATTTGCGACTACGTGTGAACATGGGTATTTGCCCACATGCGAGAATGAACAGCTCGGAGATGAGAATATGTCTATTTCGGAGGCAATATTTGCCAAATTCGTTGCCGAAAGAAATCTCCTAATCTATAAGTGCATTTCCAAAAATACTACTTCAGCTTCCACCTTTTGGAAGTGCCACTGCAAAAATTAACGGCGTCAAGTACATGCATATCTCAATCACGATTGTTATGACATGTATAAGCGACACATCCTTTCCCGTATTGAATTTCCCGTCATGATCGACTGAGCTTTCTAAAGACACACAGCAATTTTCTATATTTTTAGTTGAAAGAAAAATTCCACAATAATTTACCACACACATTCCCATCAACGTTTACATTGAAAAACCTTCTTCAATGTATCCTCTACGTATTTAAAGGGTGGTGGTACATAGTTAAAAAATCCTTATTTAATAAGCAGGAGCAGCAAACATTCATTCGTATTTCACGCTATGGGTGAGATTGTACTCAACTATTGTACAGATTGAGTTACAGCCATTTTGTCAGCGAATTTCATTGAATAACTTGCATTTATTGTGTATAGTTTATATGTTTCAAGAGAAAGTTTCGATTTTATCATATTTGTTTGTGGCAGACGTTAGCATTAAACCTAAAACCGGATTCTAAACATTCCTTTAAGGTGGAAGACAACTCTCCAGCCATCTTAAACTTTCAAGGACAACTTGAAGAAGGCGAAGAGTAGCCGTGAAGTATGATTTTAGGCTTTCCCGGCGAATGATGCTGATGGGTTGTTCTCAGGTTTCCCACCGGGTTAGGCTTTCCATGATTGCCGACGTTTCGGCAGGAGACTTTCCTGCCATTTTCAAGGCTGTGAAGTGTGTTTCAAGGCTCCACAGCCTTGAAAATGGCAGGAAAGTCTCCTGCCGAAACGTCGGCAATCATGGAAAGCCTAACCCGGTGGGAAACCAGAGAACAACTCATCAGTAGCCGTGAAGATTCTCCGGCTGAGTGAAAATGTAATGGTAAACTAACTTCTCCATAAACGTCCCCCCCCCCCAGGAATCCTCATAGTTAAAGTTAGTTTCTAATACAGACCGAGCGGGATACATTAATAATAATCACATATCACCAAGAATATCGGTAAAAAAGAGGCTTAAGCCGTAATACTTTGGAAAGTCATTAAATAATTTTCATGTCCTCTAAAGGGCATTGGCGGGAAAGGACGTGCTCTGTGGTCATCATATTGCCTCACCTGAAAGCAACGTGGGCTATAAAGTCCAAAAGATTGAGCAATGATAAATTACAAATATTCAAACTCATTTTTTTGTTAATATCAGCAGCAGAAGAGTTACGTGCGTGTACTTTTCTATCGCGCATTATGGTTTTGGCGTGGGAATGAGATATCATCAAGTGTTAACGAAGACAATTACCACCTCGTTAATTTGGTCGATATGGCTTATTCGAAAGAGAAGAGGATTAAAATATTTTTAGTGTGTAAGTGAAGATCCACGAGGAAAAGGATACGTGTCATTTAAGTCATTAAACCCATAAGGAGATGTTGACAACAAAGGGCCACCACGACTGGCATTTAATGAGCCAGAGTATAGAAATTTCATATCTTAGTCTCAATTACATTTATTTTGTCACCAAGTACCTCATTTCTTTCAGGAATTCCAACTAATGCAATGAGTCGTAAATCACGAAAAGATTCCAAAATTGGAGGCCATGTAAATATTGCACTACAATTTTCTAAATTGCTTGGATCAAAGTGACCAATAAAATGCCATTTTAACGCCGTAAACAATTATGTGATGAACACTCATTGATTTAATGAAGAAAAATAGCATGTACCGTATTATTAATGGGTGGAACATCAGAAGCGAACAACATATTGCATCAGCATGGTTAAACTTCTTCGTCGACGAAGACATGAATGCATCATTTGCACGATGTATAGAACATGATTGAATATGCTTGAGGAATTCAAAAACAACAAAACAATTTTTTAGTATTAAGCATTGGATAAGTACTCATGAGGAGGCTTTTCAAATTCAAAACAAAAGTTAGTTTGGCTGGCCTGAGGCCGCTGGCTAACCCTAAGGGGGTGGGTTAGATTTCCGCTTCAGGCATGAATCTTGTGCAAACTCTAGTGGTTCGGCTCCTGGAAACTCGGAAGTTACAGGTATCTTAGATATTTACAGCCCCCTATAGATATATAGGAAACAAGAAAATGATATCCAATTAAATTGTAGTTTTCAGCCGAATGACAGCCAAATGTGTCAATGATTAAATGACAATCGAAATTCTGAAGAAGTAGGCAGTCATTTTAGCAATAGGAAAGAGCATAGTTTTTAATGGATAATAAGTCGATTAAATTATATTGTTAGTACAGTCCTTGAAATATTACAAGAATAATAGAGTGGCATAACACTGCAGAGTATATCTGTACATTTTCCACTGAACTATACTTCCACTTGTACCGTTGATGATTGTTTGTCGGGGGGGCCTTCCACAGGAGCCCGGGCACTTTGACCTTTCTTTGTTCACTGTGCCAACCCCATGCCTGTCTGCCACTTGCAGACAGGGGACAAGAGCACCACGGCAGAGGTATGGAGGAATGGCCTCCCCCAACCTCCCCAGTACAGGTATAGAGGGTGTCCTCCCTCCAAACTTCCCGGTCTGGGTATATCTCCCTCCGGCCTCCCCGTGGTCTGGAGGGAGTATCGCCTCTCCATCCACACCTGGTCGAGGTATGGAGGAGGGTCACCCATCCAACCGCCGCGCCGTCCGGGCCCAACGTTGCTTACTAGTACCGTAGTTATCCACTAGTACCGTACATCTTCCACTGAACAAAAATATGTTTGCTTTAGAATGCCAAAATCATATTATATTCATACAATGCTTTAAGCCATGCATCGTCCATATCCGTCATTTAGTTCCTCTACTAAAAATAAACAGCTATTCTACTAGGTAAAACTTATTTCTAGAGACTCTTAAGTCCTGTACTTAGAGTACTTCGATGACTCTTATTCCTCCTTTATACTGGTGACAAATAATTGACAGCCTTACCTGGCCTCAGTTAAGGCAACAAATAACGAAAGCGTCATCATTGCCAATGACATAGGAGATGTCTTATTGAAGGAATTGCGGAAAATTGGTACTTAAAGCAATAATGCAATTTAGCACGTGCGAACATCATACCAGCCAATGAAAAATGCGAGTATTTAAACTTGGATTCCACAGAAAGTGCCATTAGTCTAATCCAAGCAAATTGAGTATTTCTCTGGTGTCCAACATTCTGTAAACGGCTGAATTGTACTTAGCCAATTATATTCTTCCAACGATGGTACAATCAACTTCAGCCACAAGACTGCAGTCAGCTCTTTTCACTTTTCAGTGACCTTTCCTTGATCCCGATGTCAGCATTCTTTTACCTGCTTCCCAATAAGATGCTATCCTCCCATTAGGCGAAGCGTCATCGTGAAGATTTGTCATCAATTCATTTCGTTCATTTTGAATGATAATAACATGGGTATGCTGAGAAACAGAGGAAAATAAAACAGGCAGGTAGGCGTGTAAGCTAGTTTAATTGATTTTATAACGCGTCGCATTCGTGCCAAATCTCTCAAGGTTGCTTTTTCAAATATCGGCCACATAACTGAAACTTAGAAAGTAGAAGGCGACCACGCACTTTCGCTAGTAGGAAATTACTTGCACAGAACAGACGGTAAATTTTGCCTGAAATAAAATACTGAATTCGGCATAAAGGAGTGACATCCAAAGAAACTAATGACAAGTTCTAGGAAGTATCTTGGATTTAAATTGAGTGAATGCAAGGTATGGTGATTGAAGCAAAGAATAATGGAGAAAAAACTGGTCATACATCCAAGCCGGTGATATTCTGCTCTAGAGTAACTGCATGACTTGTATGGGCGACGTTAAAATGCGGTAACACATTTTTGACAAGAAAATAATAATAATAATATATATACCCGAGCAAATATTTTTTCCGGCGGAATTTTTAGATGAATACATTTATTATGAGAATACTAGCTGGGTAAATACTCGCAAATCTAAGGTAGAAATGGAGCGCATTTACAAATTAATATAATTAGGTACACATTAGTATTATTTTTAAATCTATATTTTAAAAACATACAGTACTGTTATGATGAACTTCGCATGTAGACCAAAGATTAAAGACAATTACAGAGAAAATAGTGGCCTACGGTAAACCACTATCCAATAAAGAATGACCCTCGCTATGTGGCTGTTGATTTAGGTGAATAATATCCAAAGTGAAACGCCGGGAAGAGAAAATTTATATTTCATCACGCAAAAAAGATATTTAGCTCGTAAAATATGGCCGTTAACAATGCTCTGAAAATCTTTGGCTGTCGTCATAAGAAAGAAGCCGAAGCAGGTCTACAGTAATTCTTCGACCATGTGATGTTGATGGGCAAATAGTTTTAGAGAATATTTGCGACAATCGGAATGTGGACCACGGGACTCGCTTTTCGGGGGGGGTGCGAAGAGGCAGCAGGGAGTGGAAGGGGGGAAAGGGGTGGGTGGGAGAGGGTGGGCCAACTGTTGCGTCTCCCTCCCTTCCCCCTCGCATCCCCCTGCCTGCCTGTCCACAAACCGGGGTGGGAAAACACGAGGAAGGACCACGTTGTATACTCTACTCACCGCCCAGAGGAGGTCGCGGCACGAGACGGCGATGGCGCACCCGGGCCGAAGGCTCTCGAAGTCCCCCGGGATGCCGGCGCACCCTCGGCCGACGATGTAGGCACCACCACCGCGATCTCCTCCATGCCCTCCTCCCGCATCATCCCCGGCTTCATCTCCATGTCCGTCATCATGGCGACGGCTCTTCGAAAGACAAAGATGCAGCGGGCGTGAGAAGAGAGTGCTCACACAAACGCACAAAAACTCAAAAGAGTGAAAAGGTCGTGGACCTCTTCGGGCGACTAAACAAGAAATGCTCCTCAGACGGGCGCCAGATATATTTTCCTGGCAAGCTCGCCAGAGAGCTCACGTGAACAGAAGAGTGTACGAAGTGTGGACGGCACTTCACTTGGGAAAGGGGGTGTATTTGAAATCGGTGGAGGGAACAACTCACTCACACGAACCAGGGGCGTTACACCAAAAAGAACATAGCACACAGACACAAGCCGAGAGGCGATATCACTCTCGCGTTCACTATGACACACTGCCGATGAGTTAACCGGCTCACTCACACAAAAGACGACGAGAGCGGCAAACGTTCACGTAATTCTCTCCCTCTCCCCACCACCATCAAACTCCTCCCCCTCCCGCTCTTCGCTACTCCACCCCACCGCCACCCTCCCCTCTCCTCTCCCCGTCCCCGCGTCCCTCCTCTTTGCCGTCGACGATTTTAGACGCGGGGGCTGGCAAAGGAGCGATGAACGCTCGCGGTCGGTCGACTTTCGTGCAACTAAAGGGGAACGCAGGGAAGGACTCGGCTGCGGGAACAAGCCGGCGGGGAGATGCGAGGGGAGAAAAAAAGCGATGAAAAGGAAAGACTCACAACACACAACATACATATATCCCCGAGACCGAACCTCTCCTTTGGGGCGTGCCGGACTAAAGCGGCGACGTTGTACACAACGGGGTCTGTGACGAGGAGTGTTGGATCGGTGTCCGGCGGGGAGGGGAAGTAAATGATCCGGGGAGCAATGACAGTAGGATGAAGGAGCCTACAAGTAAGAAGCAACGAGGAAAGGAGAACGTGTCAGGACGCGAGGGAGGATAGAGGCGACGGTTCCGCGAGCAAACCGACCGACCATCCGACCTCCTTTGACGTCCACAACGGAATGACCCGTCCGCTGCTCTCTGAAACTGGCCGCACTTTGCGAGAGAGACCAGTCGGGAGTCCCCTAAGTCCTTTCCTCTCTCTCTCCTTCTCCTCGTAGTTACAAACACAAAACAGTCCCCGCTCACAGCTGGTTCCACGAGAGAAAGAGAGAGGGAGGGCCATCGGAAGAAAGGAACGTAATGTAGGGAGGAGGGGGGAGGGAGGGAAGGGAGATGAGAGAAAGATAAAGAGGGGAAGGATGGGAGGGAGAAGACCGACCAACTAGCCGGAAGGATGCCCGCATCCGAAGGATGCTTGCGAAGGATCCTCGCGGCAAGGACGTAACGGTAGGATTCACTGAGGGGGGGGGGGGGAGAAGGATCGAAGGAAGCAGCAGCCGGGTGAATTTATATATATATATATATATGTATGTATGTGAGCAGGGGATCGGCCAAAGTGGTCGATCGTTAAAAAAGGGTTCAGTCAACCGCCTGGGTGAATCCTGTGGTTCAGGAATAGGCTTCGTCTGCCGGGGGTGTGGGTGAGAGGAAAGGTCATGAAGGACGCCGATCGAGAGAAGACAACAATGCGGGAAGAAAGGGAAGGAGCTCTAGATCCTATCTCTCTCTCCGCAAATTCCGAGACCAAGAGAGTGGATCTCCTCATGAGTCTCAAGGACGTAAACAACCGTGTCCGAGTCCCTTCATGAAGTTCCACTCCCTCCCCCCAAACCTCTCTGATTTCTCGGGATGGAATTCGCTGTGGCGCGAGCAACACAAAAAGTACTGGATTGGTAGGTAGGTTATGAACTAAACATAATAAAGACATGGCGACGATGCTATCGCATTGAAAATCTGACACCTTGCGTCTTTTCGATTCGTTTGCTTTCCTCCACTACGCTGAAGTAATTAAATGGAAGCCAGCATTTTGAACAGCACACTTAGGCGTAATTTTCCTTTGCGACTGCACAGTCGTCACTTCCTCCTCTTTGGAAATGAGAAATGGAACGAAATATTCAACTACAAAATATGAATACTACGTGTCGGTGACGCGAGGATGAATGCACCCCGATTCAGTCCATCGAAGCGTCTATTGAAATTTAAAAAACATGTATATATGTTGCGCCGGGGCGTGCGTAGTGCCCGAAGTTAGCAACCACGGAATGCTCAATGCTTGACCCGCGGAGCGTGACTGCGTGCGTGGGTTTCCTCTTCCCCCTTCCCTCTACCTCCCCTCCTTCCCCAACCCCCTCATCCAAACGCCATCCTCCTATTCACCCTCTCCTTTTTATTTTCTTTCCCCCCACCCCAATCTACCATACATTTATCCCTGCCATCCCCCCTACTCCCCATCACGGCTCTAAACCCCTCTAGCACGCCCCCCTTCCCTTCCATTTCCCGCTCGTGCCCACACCAATGGTTAGCTTCCCCTTTTTCCGATGCATTTTTTAGACTGCATGCTTCACTTTGCGTCTCCCCTTCTCCCCCGGTTCTCCTCCTCCTCCCATGTCCTTTGTCCTTTCCCTCTCGCCCCGCGTCCAACCGAATGCCAATCCATTCCCCTCTCTTCTTTCTCCCTCCTTATAACCAAAGTCCTCTTCCCCCCACCACCCACCCACCTTTGCTTACTCACTGCCTCCAACAATGCTCCCCCTTTCCTAACCAATCCGCTCAACAATCACCACCACCCTCGCCGGCAACTCTTAAAGGGTTTTCCGCCAGTTAAATAAAACCTCGACCCACTGCCGTGCTTAACCATTACCTAACCGCTCACTTGTCAACCACTATGGGGGAGCTCGGAACAGCCACGCTATTTTGTTCATCGTCGCTGATTCCTCCTACCCTACCCATCTCTGCATTTCCCGTTTTCCCCGAAGGCGTGCACCAAGCCCGTGTTTCTGTGCGTGAGTCCTTTGCACGGCGGTGTCGAGACGCAGACGTGCGCCTTTTGCGCCTCGAAACAAGACTCCTCTTCATTCCTCTCACTTGTTTTTTTTCTCTTGGTGCCTCCTCGTCTTTTCACCGCGTCATCCCTCCTCTCCTCTCCCCACATCTCTCTCTCTCCCTTTTTCCCGCCCTGGCTCCTCGGGCAAAGTTGCAGCAATCTCCTCCATTCTTATATTATCTCTCTTTGTCTTTCCAGTCTCAAGTCTCCGACCTCCATTTCCCTCTCTCGCTCTTCTACCATCTCTATCTCCCTCTGCATATCCATATATCTTCACCTTTTGCCTTTCGGATGATGAGGGGCCCGCTGGCTGACGCTCAGACAATACGCTTGCCGCGGCACTGAGAGAGAGAGAGAGACATACTCTCGTCGCTCCAATATCTCTCTCGAACACAAGGAGCACACGCTGAGGACACAAAAACACACGTACACACACAAATACTCTTAGCTCCGCTTGGGAAAGAAGAGGGCGCCGCGCCGGCGGAAATAAAAGAGCATCAGTAGCGAGGTGGGCCGTCGTAAAAAAAAAGTTTAAAAATTGATATCGTAATGCGAGCGGCAATAAACTCTTCCAGCTCCCCGCAATAGGTCTCCCTTTTGCCCTTCCGTTCTTTTTCCGGGTCTTCCACTCCAAAAAAAACGTACTCTTCCCTTCACCCAACATTCGTCCATCTTCTCCCCTCTCCGCCTTCCTCCTACGGGCTATTCCTAACTCATTGTTCCGCCTCCATCTTCCTTTCTCGGAGGTAGGTAGAGAGCTCTAGAATTTAACCCTTTCGGGTGCAATCCAGGCTAGTGAGGGCCCTTAGGCTCAGGAAAGATAAAAAGATGAAAATTAAATTCATAGGCCTTGCCGCAGCTTTTTTCCTTTCCGCCACCATTCCACGAAGTGCCGCTACATCGCTCGAGGGGAAAATATTTTCCGACGCATTTTTCTTGGATTGCCAATTTACCTCGGGGAGAGAGAAAGGAGGAGCTACAAATGAGGAACAACACATGCCATCATTTCCAGCCTCCCGTAACCAACCACCAAACACATTAGCATAATCCAGCAACGGGCGAGGATTTTCAAGGGAGAAGGGAAGTGAGGGCCGCCAAGTCGTGCATTCATTACTTCTCCTGTTTTTCGTTTTGGATGCGTGCCCAGAGGCGGAGAAGTACGAGAGACCAAGTTACTCTTACTTTCCTCTATTTTTGACCCCCCCCCCTGGTTAGGTCCAGGCGAGCTTTTTTATGGGGAAGGGTGGAAAGGAGAGGGAGATAACGCGCAGAGATTACGTGCTTCGCCGTTACTACTTGGCGAGAGCGTCGCCTGCAACAAGTTGCCATGCGCCCCACAAGGCCTTCGGGAGGCCGCTAATTAGCGGAAGTCTCCCTTTTTAAGAAGAAAAACCTCACGCAATGCCCCTCCACCAACAACTCACGACGGACATCCCGCGCACGATTCTGATTTAGTGGTGAGTGTCTGATGAATAAGCACCTATGCTTCGACTAGAATAAAAGCCTATCAATTCAACCGCGTCATTTCATTACACAGATCACGAGTTTTAAATTCTTGGTAAATTTAATCGATTCTTTATCGATTAAATAGTCTCCTCAGCTCAGTGAACGATGCGAAAAGTAAAATGTTTAGAACCCGATACTTTCCAGTAGAAGAAACCTCGGAGAATGGCTTGGAATGATCGTGCCGATCAAACAATTCAGTAAATTAAACCCATTGAGCAATAGAATGCTTAGAATATTAGGTAAAATTAGTTAGATCAATTTACGACAAACAGACCTCCCTTCATCTAAATCTAAAACATACCTACCCTGCAAGCCTCCTCAAGGGTGTGCGGCAGGGAATGAGTAGTCGCCAACATGCATTACAGTATATCCTATAAAAGTTCATGTAACTACGACTATTGATGCATTAGCATAAATCGCTTATGCTTGTCTGGAGGCGAAGCCTCACAAGCATGCACTACACAATAGGTATGGTACCAGTCTTAGTGGTACCGTTTGTATTAATGTATCTTCCAACTACATAAATGGACAGAGAAAAATGAGTTATGCTGAAAACATGCACGGCGTGCTGTTAATACAAGGTAGCAGATAAGGATAAAAATATTATGGAATAGATCAAGTAATTTGCTACAATAACTATCGGCAAACCTATTTAAAAGTCTCATTGGCAGATGTTATGGTCTCTTATCGTTCGCGGGAAAATGACAGTTAAATCTGTCCGTTCTGCAGTCTACTTCTCTAATTTTATTCTCATGATCTGATCTACCGTAGTAGGCTGGATTTCGTAAAATTTTATTAATGTCATCAGAAAATAAATGGGTTTGGAACTTATATAATAGATTAAACCTAAATTTTAATCGACGGTCTGAAAACGATTCCCATCCCAGTTGCTGCAAAAGGTCAGTAGCACTAACGAGATTATCATTACAGCCTTTGACGTATTTTGCCGATCTTTGCTGCACGCATTCTCACTCTATTTTTAAGCCTACTTCATTAAGGATCCCAAATACTGGAAGCGTATTCCAAGTGGGGTCTAACAAGGGAGAAGTAGCTGATTTCCCTGACTTTATCGTCGCACTTGCTTGCAAGTACTCTTTTAACAAATCCCAATTTACGAATTTTATTGGCCGGTAATTTCCCGGATATGTTTACTCCACGAGAGATCATCAGTCAGTTTAAGTCCGAGGTATTTAACCGATTCTACATTCTCTAATAGGCTAACTGTATGCAATAGCTGTAATGAAGAGTTTTTCCTTATGATTATATGCAGAGCCACAGTTGGATTACAGCTCTCTCCAAGTAAAAATTATATGCTTAACTTTAAGAAATAAACTTATAATTACTTACGGGTTTCGTGGATTTTATGGATTTTCCATAATGTGAAAAAGTTCATCTGAACGCAGAGGCATGACTATTATCTACACAAGGGCTAGTGTAATCACACGTATGGAGTAGCTATAAAAATTCCGAGACTCCGCAAATGTCTCCTCGTCATGAGTAATATATCCACGATTTAGGTTGCAGGGTGGTTCAATGGCATCATCATCGCATGATTTATGAGAGTTGAGGTCAACTTGAACGCAAGCTTCATGAGCTTGATGTTTGTTTTCTAGAACGTATTTCACGTCACTCAACGCGAAGTAGAAGCCAGAAGAGTTCAGATAAAAACGCATTGAAGCTCACGAGAAATGCCTTTAGACAAATTAAATATATATACACACACACAAACAAAATGTAAACAGGTACTTGTAGCGACCTGCATACGACGATTAAAAGAGTCCGCATTGTTAGCACTTCAGAGCCATATCAACCGCAAGAGGGGGTACATATTCTATTAGAAACTTATTTCACGAGGGTAATTTTTAGGCTTTGATATCTTTGCATCACTCACCGCAAAATAAGAATGATGTAGGTATTCAATATACCAAGGTGACAGGAAATATAAAAGATAAAAATTAATTATACATTTTCTCTTACATTCTTACAGAATTTAACTATCAAAATTATGAGAAAACGCACATAGATCACGATCAACTTTGAGCTAGAATAAGGAATGCTAATTCTCAAATACCAAAATTCTGCGTCGTCATCCCAAAGTTTGTTTTAAAGGATGAGAGAGCATAGCTAACAGAGTGCCCTGCGGTGTGTTTAATCACGCAATAGAGGTAGAGCGCCCAACTCAATTCGTTTTCTCTCTATGGTTTCCAACATGGCCATGCATCCAGAGCATAACTAATTCGGAGTTTGAGCAAGGGTAGTAAGAGGCATTTCTAGAAATGAAAGCACGCCGTTGGTAAGAGATTATATTTTTCACTACTTTACCGAATAATTTTAAAGTGAAACACGAGAGACAGAGAGAGAGAACACATCAGACATTCGGAAAAAGGATAAACGATCATGACAATGAATGACTTAGAAAAAAAATTTGGCGTGAAAACGTTTACACATTTATCGATGCCGCACCGTATTTGAAGAGACTCAGTCTTGATAATATAACCCCTTCCTCTTCATAGTCATCCACCATATATCATATTTCATTCTGAAATCAATATGAGAAGGCAACTGAGCTAATCCTATTGCACTAGACATTACTGGAACATATCCCCCATTAACAGACTCCCCATTCTCATAATTTTACTATATGCTCACAAGCACACAAATTTTCAGAACCGCCAATAAAAAGCCCTTCGCCTTTACATTGCAGCCTTCTTTATTTCAAGCCACTCACTATTATTAACAGTCATTCATATATTCACACAATTATTGATATAAACTTTTTTATCAGCAATTAGTAACTGCTTACTCACTTTATATTCATCACAACTTTTCATAACTTTTCTAAATTTTCTCAACCTTTTTCGCCCACATCTATACATCGTTTCAAGCACTTGAAACGTAAGTATCTGTAGGGAGCATATCATTCCAGGTATACCATCACATTGCAGTATGAAGATTTTGTCTAATGATGCCTTCTGTACTCTTTCCATAAATTACAAAACCTTTCCCATTACAATACAAATAGAGAGTAGCTCTGTAATGAGGTCATTACTTAAGTAGATGTTAGTCCAAAAATATTTTCTTTGGGTATGAATAGATATGATTATTCGTTTGCTCATACAATTAAATGAAAACGCGCTAAAGTCCTACCTAAATGTACATAATTATTTCGTCTATTCGTAAGGCTCATTTCAGGCAACGCCCACCTCCGCCGCATAACCGTGGTTAAAGGATATGGTGAAAGGTGACGCAGGTATAAGCGATCCTCTTTGCATCGAATCCACCAGATCTTCGATGTTTTACCTTCTATAACTGATTCGATACGAAAGTGTTGCACGCGAAAATGGCGTGCATTTTTTTTCTTCCTAATATCCATCAGCTACGACAAAAAAGTAGAAAGAAGCCCGTTCTAGCGAAACTCTTTACATCCCTTTCGTAGGGCAAAGTTGCTGATAGCTTATACGATATTCCAGATCTAATTTAATAGCTGACCTCAATAACCTCTTGAATGATCAATTGAATATACTTTCATCGGCAGCACTGAGATACAAACACCGTAAGTACTAAGAGACGAGGAGCAGTGAGAATGAAGAAAACGAAATTTTCGTTTAGTCAACAGACAATGCATGCGAGTCTGCAAATTATATTTCTTTAGAACTACATTGTTTTTACAGCTGTTGGTGGTAAAGCAAATATAAAGCACTAAATTCTTTCCCAGCCGAGCTTGATTTTTGACTGACAGCCAAGACGCCAGGCTGATAACAAATTCAGCGGAGGGAGTCCACTTTCAATGCGTGCTCGGACTGAGAATTCCTAGCATGTTGCCATGCCGAAATGTGAGATAAACGAGGCAGGGAACGGGAGAGACACATACAGCAGAGGACATTTTCGCAACCAGACCATTCCTTCACCTCGAGTGAAACACCATGGAAAGTATTCGGCTGTTGCTGCTTCGCTGCAATTTTTGGACACATACGTGGAACACGCAACAAATAGTATCGGCAAAACTTCTTTCATTCTCCGAGAAGAACATCCGTAATTCAGTCTATCCAGAGATAAAAGATTTTTTTCAAGCTTTTTAATACGGTTATTTCGAAACCGTCACTTTAAAAAGAGGACATAAAAACATCTTCGAATCATATAAGAAAACTCTAAGCATGAGATAGTCGTACTACATTAGAATAGGGTTATCACATAGTAGGTGAATAAAACCTTTCCTCCAGTTAAAGCGCGTAAGCAGAGAGATAAAACCTTACTAGGCATCATAGTTTCTGAAATAAAATATTTATAGGCTGAAATACGTTCAATCGTCGGCAAAAAAATATAATTTTCACCGCTAAAGTTATCGCCAGTGGGCGTACAGCCTTCTTCGCCTTATTGAAGTAGGTACTCATCTTCGTCTACGCCATACTCAGCTATCAGCCAGTACGTAAGCCAGTCTCTGTTAGAATAATGAGATGTTCCTAAAAAGAATAATAGAGCAGAAGTATCGGTGAAATCCCTTAACTCTAGTTCTAGGTCACTATTGTTATCGCATCACCTACAAACTACGTTTTACACTACGGGACTTCATACAATTTTTACAAAGAATATGTATACTCGTAATCTCAAAGGGAATAATTATAATTGATTCAGTGCCACTATTTCCAAGTATAACGACAGTAATATTGCATAAACAAACATTCATCGCTTGTTATTGTGAGGTCGCGAGGATTTATCCTAAAAACGGATAAATTTTAATTTTCAAGAGATTATCAATTCGGACAAGGTCCGAAATATGGGATTTGATTAGTCAAAACTTACGCAATTGTTCCAAAGTAGAGACAAATTTGCTGAAGAATAACCTGCATTATCTATTTCAGCATAAGAAATCATCGGAATTTCTGCAAGTTTTCTAGTACATAAGAAATCATTAATTCATAATTACTTCACCATAAATCTTCGTAAAAATAGGCTAAGATCATACATTTTAATAACATTAAATAAAACAGAAATTCAAAGTCACGGGATTAGCTGTTCTGTTTTTGATCCTCAGTCAATCCCGACTTTTTGGTACATTAAGCGCTCATGGGTAAACACTAACAATTAAATTCCGTATTTATTTAGATAATGCTTTGGATTTGATTTTTTGATATTGCTGATCGTGGGATGAGTTCATATTGAAAGAGTTTATGTAAATATATACGCTGATAGATAGCGTTCATAGAATAATTTATAGTTCCTGGTGAAACATAATATCATCGATAAAGTACGGACAATTTTTGCTTAGCCCCTCCGTTCAATCTGGTTTTATGGCTAGTGACACCCAGTCCGACCAGATTTCTCGCATATAGCGCAAACTGGCTTACTCAGTGGACGAAAGAAACTTAAAAATGAACAGTTGAATAATCCTGTACCGTAGGAAAAACGATATTGTGAGATAAACTATCATAAATCATCATACGACTAAACTGATGAGGACAATAAAAATCAATGTTTAGAGGTAAAAAGACAATTGTTGCATCCTCTGCTTTGACTGGATGATAGGTTATTCGGGTAGAACCGATAGATGAGGTCATTAGAGATAATTAGTCCGTAAGGTACCTAAGTTGGCGAGGGGATAGTCAGTGGGGGAATTGGAAAGTTGTTGGAGAGAAGCGGCATCGGTATTACCCAGCCCTGGCCCATCCAAAGGAGGCACACTAAAGCACTTCTCTCAACAAGTAGGGATCAGAATTCCCTCGGAAAATCTATGCCAAACCGGGATTCAAATACGCTCAGGATTAGAAGCCAGTACTATAGCAACCACACCAACCCGATCACCACTTGCTTGGGTCGTCGGACATTTCTTCACCGAGGTAGCTAATTTCACTCCAATCATTTAAATATCTACAAACGGTCATTTTCTGACTTTCTTTATTTCATAAATATCTATTCGTCACGCCAAGTAAAATGGATAATAAACCATTAAGATGCATAATGTGATTATTTAGAAAATATCAAAGGCGATGAGTTTTATTGGCACTTTACTTCATTATGTTATACATAAAACCCTACCCACCCTCAAACCCTAGAAATCCTAAACATATCACATTTTGCCATCTTATAGATCTAACGGAGACGAATCCAACGGTATGCATAACTAAAAAAAGGACCTATCACATTTAGCCATCTTACCACAGATTGGCCAAGAAAATTTATTACAGCTTGTCTGAATTTATCAATGATAAAATAAGACTTAGGCATATAAAATAAGACCTTGAGAGTGAAACATAATATATGTATGTAAAATGTGACTGGTGTAAATGTAACTATGAACAAAATGTGTAATTTCTCAGCCTGCCTTAAGCAACCATTCCATCTCCATAATTTAACATGATGGAGTTCCTCAACTCAACTAATAAAAAGCCAAGTTTTTATACAATATATTCGAGAAATAATGTATGTGTGTTCTTCCAAAATATGAAATTAAGTTCTCTCTCCGTTATTTCTCATTACTTATCCATTTCTCCAATAAATCTTTAACTCACGCAAATACATAAGTAATACATATGTATGCCTATGAAAACTTGAAGAAAAAGAAAACTTTTATTGCATAGAGATTTTCCCCAGAGCAATTTATATTTCAGCTTTTTATCCCACGACGCTGTTTAACCCCCAGCGTTCCCAAAGATTTTACACACAAAATCACGTCTTTGCCACACTGCTTACGTGGGGGATGGATATTGTTTAATGGTTAGTGCACTGGCTTCTCACATCGTCGGTGCGGACTAGAACCCCGTTTTCACAGTTAATCCACGCCCTCACTAGTTCCCAACAGGAGAGAATACACTTCAAGTGTACAAATCCATACCCAGCATGGGGGTTAGAACTGTGTAAGTTTGGGTTTAGTGATATAGGAGAGATGTTAACCATCCTTCGTCCGATTCGTTAAAAACGTAAATCAAATAACACTGATGTTGAATAGTGATGCAAATAACCACAGCAGTCGTAGGCCTTTCTTTTAGCTTCAATTTTAACCACTTTGATTTAATACTCATATTTTTGTCAAGACAAAAAGAGGATTGCTCGGGTATTAGTATCTGGTAGAAATCAACACGTGGAAATTGAAATAAAGTATCAGTGGATCACAGAACATGGTCGATATCTATTCTGATTCTAACTCTAAAACGAAGAGAATCCAAACTACTCCATTATATTAAGAATCTCTGTTGCCACCACGTTGCCACTATGCAATCGGTACTGTAGGATGTCCGTGTAAAGTAAAACAAAGATGAAGATAGCTGATGTTAGGCTGTGATGCTAACTACATAGTCATAGAAAGAGTGCAAAACACAGAATATGTCAAGCATTAATATAAACGTATACGGCACTATTTAAATCATTACAGATGAGTATTTCAAGCGTGCTTATTATAAATGTTTATATTTTTCCATTACACCACCCTCCAAGGTAGCTCGACCAAAGTACAAGAGAGGTTTTGAGAGCCCGTGTTTTCATTTTCTCATATTACCTCAAACTAGCAGTTGGCTCAGACGAGACCTCAGTAGAACTCCCCCCATCGGCATTCATCGGCGTCGAGTAGAATCTGCCGCAATGTTTCCAGTTGCGAATCTTCCTTCGGGAGTACATGCGCGTGAGTATTGAGAAATTCACTTGCAATGCCTCTCACGTGAAAACTCTTTCGCAGGATGGATCGTTCTCGTCCCAAATACAAGTTACCAAGGGGAGGTGAGGAGGGAATGAAAAGGTGGGGATAGACCATTCAGCTCGCTTGGGAGACGCAATAGCGAACCGTCGGACCGAGGCGGCGCTTTCAGTCCTAGCCGGAAGGTCAGCGGAAGGGGCAAATGAAGAGACTGGGACGGGGAATGGGGACGAGCAGCCAATCGCCCCCCCTCCCCCAAATCACTCCTTCCCCCCGTACAGGTCTCTCCTCCCACTTCCGCCCCCGACGGCGCCTGTCCTCTCCTCCCCTTTGCTCACTCCCCCTGCGGGTAACTCTTTCTCTCTCACGTCCCCTCCACACGCGCTTAACCCCGACCTCTCTCCACGCCACCCAAATCCGCATTCCGAACCGATATTGGCCTCATCCCATTCCCTTCTTGTGTTCACTTCGCTGCCAGAATAACTGTCTATTGCCTACTGCTTATCGTTGGAATTAAGGCTGCGCGGCATTGCGATGCATCGACTTCCACATACGTCATGGATCCGAGGAATCGCAATATGATATCGATAATCTGGACAATGCGATGTCATGCGATAGGCAAATTAATGCGTCATTTGATGTAATGTATAATTAGATATGATATGCAGGTGTATCACAAAACCTGTTTCGAATCACCTGCCTGTAGAGTGACAACCAAAAGAGGAAAGCGTACGAGATTGGTGGGATAGAGAGATAGAAAGTTCCTCCAGAGGCCCCCACGGGGCATCTTCGGTTCCTATGCCCCACAGTGGGGCAGAATGAAGATTTGGGAGGACAAAATTCAGATTTTTGAACTAGTCCCCCATACTGGCCTCATATTTACTTGCAAATGAACATAATACGAATCAAAGCATATTGCATAAAATTTGGGTTACTATTACAACATTTTAGTGCAACTGGGGGGTTTACCAGCCCCCCCTGAACTGAATATACCGAGATCGGTAGTGAGTAGGCGGCACATTTTCTGGACTAAATGGATATTTTAAGCAAAGGCCGTTAAGACTTGATCTTTTGCCCTTAAGATAATTAAAACAAAATGTACTCAGAAAATTTTATTTAGAAACAATGAGAAACTTCCATTCATTTAAAAAATATAATGCCATAATGCTGTTGGATTACATCAACAAATATTTGAATAAAAGTCATAAATGAAATTTCATAGCAATATTTCTTCCTCTGAATCATCAGTATCTGAATATTCTATCTCTTCATTGCAAAGTATTGAATAGCCTGAATCAGGAGGGTTCAACAGGTTTAAAACATCAGGAGGGATAAATGACTATTTCTTCCGAGGTGACCTTCCTAATTCAATTAAGAGTGGATCGGACGTAATGAGTAAAATATGTATTGTCTTCATTACAAGCAACCTAGAAGATTTCCTCGTGTGGCTTTCCCTGAACCTCCTCGCAGTTTTATACCGAGCCTCTTGCGCTTCCTCCGAAAATTGTCCGATAGGGAGTGGAAGCTCAATGGTTTAATCTGCTCCATGAATTAGCACTTAAGGTAAAGATGGTGGCATGGGGTACCAACCGTACAAGTAATAATAAAGTGTAGCCACATCCATTGCATAGGCTTTGAATTTTGTCGCATTTATTTCAAGTGGGCTGGCCAAAGCCTGCAAGATAGCTGAAAGTTTCTCAATCAAAGTGATATCGGTACCAGTGATTTCAGCGGTACATGCTGGGTTATGAAAAAAACGCCGCGCGGTATTTCCATCGTTGGATGATCCACCCCCTTGTTTTGGTTGGTCTATAATCAGCCCTGTCCTCTCCCTAAAGTCTTTTTGAATCATTCACCGTTCCCATGAGTCTTGTAACGGTTAGGTATACCAATCCGCCTACAATCAAACCCAATGCTTCATCAGTAGAGAGTGGCACAGCCATCTGTTTCGAATTCGAGGATGACTTCCAAGCTTTCTTCGTCTTCGTTGCTCTAGTTGGAGTAGAAATGGCCTCCCCAAAAAGTTGCGCAGCACCCCGTTTTCCTTGAGACCGTAGTCCTACTGCAGTGGAATATGTTAGTCCCTCCACACTTGTATTTTCTAAAGTTTCATTGGCCCTCCTCCTCTTTGACCGCTTGCTTAGTTCTCGAAAGTGGCTTCTGAGTCGACCTGGCCCTACATGATGAAATATATTGTCACGATCACTGAAAAAACATAATGTCCTCAATAAATTCTCTTGATAAATAGGCAAAATATTGGTACCCTAGATGTATGTCCCAGTGATGAAAAGCTAACGTGCTACTAATAAAGATGAAAGGAGCGGAAAAATAAAAATAAATGTCGCGAATACCTGGGACTCCTGGTGTATTTGAGGACGCAGTGTCTTCGGTGACCTCAGAAGGGGCAGGCATAGGTGGGAAGATTAAAGCCTCCTCGTTGAGCCATTCCTTATTTTTTGACAGGAAGACTTCAATCTTCCTATTGCGTTTTTGACAACTGACGCAAATTGCCGAAATATACGCACTCATTCGTTTTCTGCTCACTTCTAAGTCTTCCAGCGTGTAGCTAGAGAGATGACTCGTCCTACAGTAAGTCAGATGGATGCCATGACGTCAAAAAATGCTTACAAAATCCATAGTTCTTATGAATAGTTCACAGACTACACACAAACTATCTTTTGCGAATCAACAAATGTATCTACGAACGTCCAACCCGAGTTTTTAGGCGTACCGGGAAAATAAATAATTGGTGATAGGGGTGTAATACAAGAAGGCAACGGATGAAAACTTAGAATACCCAAAGCTTTGCCCAGAGCGGAATAACTTTCATAAGTTAGAACGTTATGTCGTCCATCCTTACCTTTCAAAATGATTCCACAGGTAATAATGGGTTTGATCCTTTCTAGAGGTGGACCACTTCTCGCGCAACGCATGAAATATATCTATCCGCTTCATAGCAGTTGCGATCCACGATCCTCGTCCTCGCGCTCTCTTTCAGCTTGTTCCACTAGCCTTGTCCTCTATACTGAACCCCTGGCTCGTAATGTAATGAAAATCAACTTATCCAGACGATTTCCATAGTCACCACATTAGTTACAATCGTTCCTCCGCGATAAACACCCGCCCGGCGGCTAAGCCGAACTGGCACCTTTGTATACAATGATAGGCCAAAATTGCTTAGGCGCAGCTAAGTGCAGCTGTTTTCTTATTAAAAGAAAGATAAGGGTCCATGAAACTTGATAAAGTATGCGTGAGACTAATGAGGAGCAATGAGGATTTGGTAACCCTAACTGTATCTTTCATGAACGTCATGCTTTTTAAACTTTATTTTTTCAGAACTGGTCATGCTTTTTAAAAAGGAGGGGCATGAGGGAAGTATATTTTATTTTCAGTGTTTTCTCATGGAGATATAAAGTATATGAACCATAAAGACCTATAACCATAACCAGCCTTGTTTAAAATTATTCCAACCTGAAATGTGAATCATCAAATGACTCCCTGAGAAATAGCCATTCCAGAAGTTTGAAATGGCGCCAATTTACCTCCTGACGACGAAGTTACTGCCTCTATAAAGTAATTAGTGTTGTTTTTATGTGCTTTGATGTGTTCTACGATAAATGCGTTTCGTGAAAAGCGGCCAATCAAATATTTAGAAAATCGAATTTTGTCCTCCTAGAATCGCTTTTTGCCCCACTGTGTGCCCGCTCATCTACGCTTGATTCACCCGCCCTGACCTCAAGCTCTCCGTTGGCAAGAACCACTATGTTCTACAATACCCACAATGTTATATCGTACAGCATGACAAGCTATACGATATCATTTCATGCTATATGACATATTTCGGGTGTTTTGAGATGCAGAATTTATATCGCAATGCGATATTGGAATTTGAATCTCGAACAGCCCTAGTTTGTACAGGACCACTGCCATTTTCCAACCCTTCTTGTGGCCCCACGTCCTTCTTCCCCCTCTCTAGTCCACGCCAGGACATCTGCCGTGGCGGATTGCCACATTGCCCCCGATTCCGGGCGGGAGGAAGCCATCACAGGCATCGCTCCGATAGCACGCACCCGCCCCTTTGCGTCGCGCTCGCCCAAGATCCCTTGTCTCCCGCACCCCATTCCGCCTCGCACGCCCGCAAGCTTTCCCCCGTCACACACATGTGGCTCCCTCCCTCCTCCCCAATTATTCCTACCTCCCTCTCTCCCTCCGCGACCTCGCAAACGATAACCATGATTCCCATTCTTCTCCCGTCCTCTGTCTGACACGCAAACTGCAGCACATGATCCCGTCCTCGCCGTTTCCGTTTTCATCGTTTCTCACTCCGGTGTGAAAAAATGAACGCGAAATGCTCAAATTCCCCATCGATTTTGGAAGAGACGATGAATAACGGGGAGGGATTATTTTTCGGGGATCACGTTTTCCGCCATCGATGAAACTGCGATGGGAAAACCGCCATATTTAAGAAATCCAAGCATTTTGCTTGTCGGTAAGAAAAACATGTCTTTTGTATCTACTCGCTGAATTGCATAAATGCATGAATGTATTTCTAAAAATGGCAAGGAATAATATTTTCATTAAAACGTATGAAACAGACTGCTTTGAGATTTCCAACTCGTTTTAAATGAGAGGATGATACATAAAACGTAACCAAATACATGGCTAAAATATTTTAGACATAGGTAATATCATGTTGACAAGTGCATTTTTGATAGACAGAATACGGACTCATTAGTTTATTCGAATCAAGTTAAATGTTAAAATCAAAGCAGTTTCAACATCACTATCTCCAGTTAAGCATGAACTTATCGGTGTAATACGAAAAATAAAAAAATGTTACTGCGGTCAAATGCATACTTTGCAGTGCTCATTGAGTTTGCCATTTGTAGCAATTCTTCTGGAAAGCCATGAGAGAAGTAAAAATATTAGCGCAGTGGTTTTGGCGCCTTTTAATTGAGAATCACGTTAATGATACTTATCACGCTTTAAATCTTCGATCGTCTCTTGTGTATGCTTATAATCCCTTCTTGAATACTCAGGAGATCCACAGTACTACCTAGCCACATGCGGAAACAAACTTTTTAGTTCAACATTTCATTTGACCGCTAAAGTATTTTTCAGGAAGAGTATAACCACGCAATAAATAACAACAAACCGTACTATTCTGTTAAAACTGACCGATAGAGGCTCGGCCTACAAAAGTAAGAGAGCCTTATTTCGTTTATCTAGGAAATTAATATACTTTGGCCATTTCCTCTTTAACTCTTTGTACGCAGTTGTCGAATGCATTTAAGGGAAGACCAAAAGGTTTCATGAGTCACTCTTTCATTTACGCTTATCTTTTCCTCATACAACTCCGAAAACCAATAAACACAATTTTTTCTTGGAAGCGTTGCCGATTCCCAAGTGGTACGGAAAAAATGTCGCCGATATGATTATTTAGCTGATTATAACCTTCTAATTTTATATAATACCTGAAAATATATACAAAATATCTTCAAAATTCCTTTCCACAATTGTTACAATGGTAGCTAAGACGATGCCGTCATCTACCGAACCATCGCCACATATGCTTACAAGCTCTCTCATCGGACCTCAACAACGTAAACTCGTGGGGTCTTTTGTGGGGGGGCTCGAACTTAACCTTAGTATATGCACTGTAGTACGAAAGAAATCACACCAACGCAATATCTACAAAGTGGGAGGGGGTAATATAAAGGAGTCAGATGAAGTCAAATACATGGGAATCACCTTGACTTCAGACCTAAGGTGGGTGAAAAACATACGAAATATTTTCGGCGTAGTATTTAAAAAAAATTTCGTATAATAGCATTTCGTAAAATAGCATTTCGGCGGGTTTATGAAGCGAATATTAGGAAGGTTCTCTGGTGAAAAAGTGAAAGAGAGATGCTACTTTGCTCTTACTAGGCCACATCTCGAAATCGCCTCGAGCATTTGGGACTTTGCGCAGAAAGATCTAATTCGCGAAGCAAATAAAATACAAAGGAAAGCCGCACGCTTTGTAAAAAAAAACTGCAAAGAGCGAACAGAAAGTGCCACACAGTTGATGGGATGATTAGGTTGAGAGCCGTTGCAAAGTCAGAGGCTACACGCTAGACTTAGATTACTTGAAAAACTCCTATCAGGTTAGTTTCAGTACGACACGGAGGATATTATTTCATCCCCGGGCTATATCTCTAGAACCGATAGGGTTGAAAAAGTAAGGGATGCTCTGCCAAATTGACATATACAAAAATTCCTTCTTTCCTGGCACCATTAGTGTTTATAACAAGAACAGCGTGACACTATCTTAAAACAACGTCATAACACAATTCACCTCTGTCCTCTTCCCCTCCTTTACTCTATCCCCCCCCCTTCAAGGGCTCTGGTGTCATAAATACCCCTGCCACACGCTTCCGTGGCGGCTCGCAGGTTTGTATGTAGATGTACGAGTAGATGTAATTAACACATGAAAATGTGATAAACTACAGTATAGTAGTGTAAACGATAATGTTCACCGATAGAAGGATAGTTATCGATAGTTTTTAAATGCCTATAGATCAAGTACATTGTCTCCCACCACTATTTACACTTGGTATTGTTTTTCCTACTGAGATAAAGAAGGAATTGACTGCTAAACCAGTTTAGTCTCAAAATTGATTCGAAAGTTTGAACAAGTTCTGCGGTGCAAGTATGCGTCCAATCCGGGCTTGATGGAACGTAATAGACCCTGGGTAGAGCAATTAGCAGCTCATCTTCTTTACAGCGGAGTGGTGCATATGGATGGGGCAGCAACCGCTAGTGCACTCGGAAGGTGATGCTTACACAAGTTTACACCTTTTATACGATCGTGGAAAGCAACTTAAACCGGTTGAAGTTTCTTTAGCTTCCCTGGGGACCCTTTCAGTCACAATCATTCGCTACGAATTAGACTTGTATAGCAGTTGACTTTGCATGAATACGTATATTTTATTGAGGAATTAGCGCTGGATATTAAATGCGTAATCTGAACGTTGAATCGCGACAATTACTTCACAAATTAGAGCAAAAACGAAGAAGTCTCGCTTTTTGTTAATATTAAACATAATATAAATCGAGTGATTTCTATAATGATCGTAATTCCTAAAATGGGTCGAAAAAAAACATGAAACATCAATCCAGCAAACAACAATGGAAAAATATTGTTTATAGACTTATTATTGCATGGAAATGGTTTGACGAAGGTTAAATATTTTATATCATAATTATATTCAACAGTAAAACGGAGGAAAAAGGTCTTAATACTATCGCCATATTCGCCTATTCGTTGTATGTTCAGGGATTTTGGCGCGAATGACCAGTAAACATATTTTTACTATATGGATAACAACAGCACAAATGCGATGATTTGACATAGGCATTTGTCAATGCACGGTTTTTATTCGGTAAAAATTATTATTGGGTCACCCTTGGGATATTTATATCCATCCCAATTTAACATCACGTGATTGATGAAATACAAATCCCAATTATCTGAGGAAAGCTTTATTTCCATATTATTCTTCATTAAACTAGAGAAATAGGTTGGATACAGGATTTTGGTTCATCTAATATAAATGTGTAGAAATAATTTTTCATTATAAATTAGCTGACTTGTTCTCATAGTAAAAAACGCCATCAATTAGAAGATATGAGCAATTCATAGGTTCTTCCGATGATCTACTCCAATTGAATTTTCGATGGAAATATATTGTATTTCCCACTACGTTTCGGGAAGCTCAAAAATGTATCAAGGCTTTAGGAAATATTCCAGGAATTACACATCTACTTCGATATGTATAAAATAAATAAGCCTCAATAGACTTAGATTTTACTGAGATTTATCGCAGAACTATGAAATTTGAAACTATTGTGGACTATCAACCAAACGAAATATTTTCGTGGATCTTCATAGTGGCCAATGGAAAAAGAATATTTATTGAAACCCACTGGAAAATAACACTGGACCAAAAAAAAGTTTCCGAAAACATTTGATAAAAAGGCTCATTTTACCTTAATTGCCACTGCTGAATTCGATAAAAAACACTCAAAATGCTATAGCAATGCAAAATGTTATAGTTCAGTTTTTTGTTATAAAGACACAGATTATACAAATAGTAAATAGACATGTATTTTAAATGTATTCTAAGGTACAATTGAATCAGTACTAAACAATATTTATGTATATTAAGCATACACGATTGCTACTCGTCTCTTTGTATTGTATAAGAACATTAATAAGTTAAATATTAGCTGAATGATATTTAGCAGCTTCTTTCTTCAAAAAACCAGCAGTAGCCCCCCATTATTGCATGATCTCACCATCTTTGGTAACGCGTTTCCATTGCTTTAATTTCTTGATGTAATATTCCCCTGCTCATCACTCACTGCACCAAGATTTGTAGGAGATAAGTCCAAGTGGGAATGTAGAAAGTAGATTTTTAGAGACATTTGACACCCCAATTTTTTTTAAGCAATCAGCAATTTTCTCACGAGAACTCCGAAGTTTTCCTCTTTCTTGTTCCCAAGAAAACATTTCCCAGCATCTACAAATGCCTTTCATGCAGCTGGTTAGTTTGGATTCAGTTTTCCCTCAAAATCTACATTATTTAAACTATTCGTATTTAAGGTCAGATAAAGATCCCTGTTTTAAGTTCGGCCTCACTGAGTTCTGGAAATAAATCTCTCAAAAGCTTAAAACCCCTGACCACTATGATCCATGGTCCTCACAAAATTTTTCATCAGCTCCAACTTTATATGCAACACCTTTTTTGACCAAGGAACCAGGGGGATAGTAAAACGTTTTTTGAATCGACCAGTGGCTTCAATTCCACATTATCAGAGACAGGCTCATACGTTTTCCAAGCAGGACACACTTTTCTAACGTAGAGGTCATATGTCGCTCGGCTTACCCAAAGGCAAAGATAGCAGCAGTACTTTGTAAATCCTCCTTGCACGCCTATCAACATCGCAATCACTTTAAAATCGCCACATAATTGACAACTATATTGCTCATACCGTATAGAATTTAATATTATAGATATTTTATTGTATGTTTCCTTCATAGAAACCGAGTGAGCAAGCGGAATAGAAGTTTTTTCCCATTATGTAATAAAAACTGTTTTTAAATTGTATTTTGATAAATCAATAAACAGGCGCCATTCTTTACGATTGTTTTCAATTCCTAGTTCATCCACTAAACCATCATTGTTCGAACAAACATAAATAGAACCTTTCACTTGAAAAAAGATGAAAGTTTATCATTTCTATATGAAATTACAGGTATGTTTGTTCATCTACTCAGCAGATTCCATTCTTGCATTGGTGAACCTAAAAGTTCAAATTTTCGTTCGGACAAACACAAATCACGTACCAAGTTCATGCTGATTTATGAGACGTGGTTCATTTGAGACACTACGATTGAATGTGGGGTCGTTTCATTCCTCTAATATGTCTGTCTCTTGTTCACTCTCGGCTCTAGCAATATCTTCAGGCTTGTCAATGTCCTTCCAATTCAGAGGTGGGTTAAATACTGAAAGTCCTTCTCCATGAGGAACTGGTCTAATTGCTGAAGGTAAGTTTGTATGGTTAATTCTATGTTTAATCTTTTTTTAATAGCCTTCTGTGTTTGTAAGAAAAAATAGCAATCATCTACATGGATTTTTAGTTCACGCCAAATCATAGGGACAGCAGGTGATAGTACTTTTTCTTACCTTTCATCCACTCAAAGAGGCCAACAGAACAACTGATAACACACATGAGGAGACCAATATTTGCCTGATCACCAAACTGACAACCAAAATGCAATTAATACAATCTTTTTTTATTTGCTTAGATTCTCTTCTGGATTGTGATTTTAGTATATAATGTCCACAAACATAGCGAAACGAATCAGGTGGATTTTTAAAACTTCTGCGTGGTAAATTAACCATTATTAGTAAAAAAAATCACTTTAAACTGCATAAAAATACACTACACGTGGTCAGACTGTGAAACTGAGAGGTTAGGAAAGATGATGTAATAACAGCAAAGCCAACCTGGAAAAGATAAATTGCCATACTCCGGCTCATTTATCCATAACAAAAAAACAGTATGTATTGTAAAAAAAATTATCTGTTAAAGCTTTTATAACAACAGATTTGTTAATAGTATGACAAAAAAGTAGGTAGATTTGGGAAAAAACGTGTACAGCAGTGTAATTTGAAAGCACTACATTATGCGCAATACCGTCTCTACGGTATAATAGTCTCCGCTCATCAATAAATCCATGCTTAAATGAAGATTACATTCAGTTTGAGACGATCACGATGAGGTGCTCAACAAGGAGCATTCGATGAGTCTCGGAGATTTTAATACAGGGCAATGAAATTAGTGTTTCATCAAGCTATATAATTCTTTGGTGACTATTTGCAGTCAAAGGTTCAAATATAAAAAGGTAGACATGAGATATTTACAATAATATTTTGCAACCATTTTATAATAAATTAAAAGGATATTTATCTCATCTAAGTTGCTCTAATTTCAAAACTGTAACCGCATCTACGTCTCTGCCCTCGAATAAATTAGAATAACACTAAGGCAACTATCAAAACACATCGCATCCGAGTTTATCCTTGGTGAAATGGCTTTTATGTAAATCGCATCGGGAGACAGCGAAGCACTCAGGCAAGCGGCGGGAAGAACACGAGGGATCCCTCCACGCAAAACCACAGGCAGAGAACTTTCCGGCGTGCTCTCGATCACAGCAGCCCCCCGAAAATCTTCTCGTCCACCCCTCACTCCCCCTCGATACGCGGAGAAAGTACACGGAGAATCCCATCCCATTTCATCTTGTGCATTCTTAATCGACTTCTGTCTCGCTCCCGACGGAGAGGGAAAATACACTCGGGAAGTTGCGGAAATATTTTAGAAACCCGTGTCAACAGAAACCACTCGTGAGGAGGGAGTAAGGGGAAGTTTGTGTGATTTTTGAAAGAAAGCATAACATCTCCTAAGCGATGGAGTGATATCCCTTGAAATGGACATCAACCGGTCCATAAAGAACGAAAAGCGCACTGGTGAAGAGTTTATGAGATTTTTCTTTGCAGAAAAGCATAAAATCTATTGAAGGATGAGGTGCCAAATATCTCCAGTGATTGACATCAATTTACGAAGTCTATGAAGAAACGAGAAGTGCACCATCGTTGAAGAATGAAGGCTAAGATGAAGATGATACATCACACGCTCTCCCAAAGTATGTGTTAACATTTATTCACTGCCTACTTCGAAAGTATCCTACGACCGCAAGGTGAGAGACTACAGCGGGAAAGGCTAGAAAGAGTCGAGAGAATACCGGAGAAGGAGCGAAAGGGTATCACCTTCGGGGAAGTATAAATCCTCGTTGGGAACCTCCGTTAAAAATTAAAGCAAGGCTTTAGGAAGATAAGCCGGCAAGCCGCGCCAGTGCTTCCTGGCTCTTATCTCAAACCTTCAGGAACTTCTCTCAAGTGTTCCACAGCTGGCTTTATCCCGGCCTCTCGAGCAATCTACACTCTGCTCTCTCCGTCTCTCTAAGTAAGTCAATGCCGATCGGTTCGGTAGGCAAATCAGGAATGAGGGTTAGGTAACATCGACCCAGTCAACCTCCCCAAAACGACAGCGCCAGTTACTTGGAGGTAATAGGGGGTAACTTAATCGAATATTCTCTCTATCTTGCGCATAATTTTTTACCAACTGCTATATTCTGCTCTTTTTTTCATGGCTATGGATTGTTTATCAATAAATCTTTCTGACATTCTTAAAAAAAAACAGGATTGCCTTTTCATTTTGATTCCTGCTAAATAACTCGGAACACTACCAACAAACTCGTTTTTTCAATGGATTGCCAGGAATAAGACACCACACTCCTGGCCAACTCGCTGTGAGTGGATTTTATGAAAGTGGATTTTTATCGGCTGTTGTATGCTATTGCAATAATTATAAACTCAGACAGAAAGTTTGTTCTTTCCTACGATATTCATTTGTATGCATATTTCAAATCCAAAATCTGACACATCATAAGAAATACATCCTATGAAAGACCAACCGGCAGAGATGGAGAACCAAAAATGTTTAATTGATAATGAGTAGTAGTGTAGCGGAGATATAGAAGTAGTAGAGGTAGGCAATTAGAGATGTAGCGGAAAAAATTCATTATCAATGTACATACATAAACTTGGTCTTTTCACACCTGATGATGGTTCAGTCGAAATGCGTAGCACGTTGAAAGAAAAAGGTTGGTGAAAAGAGCTATTTTCCATACCATGCTATAATGCTTAAGCATAAATTGAACCAGATTAACTGATAGTATTTTTTTTATATTCGTAACCATTCCGGCATAGGGAAGATAGAGAGCTAACTCGCATGTGAATAAAAATTAAAATGGATTCATTTCTAATAACCTCTAAAATCGGCTTCGTGCGTTTGAAAGACTATTCATCCCAAGGGCTGTGTGTAATCGACAAGTTCTTATCTACTAAAAATTATTCTGCAGGTCATTTTTGTATGTATCTTCTCATCACAGGCCAATGGAAATTTCTTTATCGGAGCCGTCACCCGCGAAGGTTACACCGTTAACGAGTACCCACTAACTCTAAATTGAATTCCAACCAATCCTCAGTGCTGCGCTTCCCAGGCTCAACGAGGGCCGTGAAATATTTTCTTCTAAGCTTTGGCTCCTGCAGTTGAAACTGAAAAATAGAAAATAATTTGCTCTATCCTGTAGAATACTGACAGGAGAGGGATACATCAACAGCGAAGTTATTCAAAACTTGTAAACGCGTGGAGGGGAGACTTTGGGAGTTTAATATAAAAGTTTGTCAAGTGAATACAAACATATAGTGGAATACACAATCACTGTTCAATAAGAAGAACGACAATTTAAAGAAGTATCATTCATAGACGAGTAAAATTAAATAGCTTTAACAAATAAACCAAGGATTTGGATATTAATATTTACCTCAGACGAAGCAAAATAAATGGCTAGATTTTTTAAAATATTATATTTCCCAGCTTTTCGGTGGCTCATAGTATAATTAACCGTCGTTCTCCGTACATAGTTACATGGACAGAGCCCATAGAGATACCTCATACAGGATGCCAACCATGATCTTTTGGTTAAGAAACAGTCTCATAACTGACCAGAGCTTACCAGCCTCGTTTGTATTTTCAGTCCGGCCCAGGAGTATATGACGAATACAGAGATAGAATAAATAAGAATTAGGTACCGAATTATTTTTTATGGTGCCATAATCATTAAATACAGTACCTATGCAGTGTCCAACCTCATGAGATCGCTATTTTAATTGAAAAATAGGCATTCTGATCCATGTGCGGAGAAAATTGGATACCAGTGTTTCCGTTGCTTTCCCATAAAAATTTGCAATTACAATGCAACATTTGAGTAAGAGGGCGAGTTTTGATTAAAACCGAATTTTCCGTTCAAAACAGAGGTTGGAAAAGCCATTATGCGATTATGGGATTAGAATGACAACCATTGGAATAACGTTCAATAAAATTGATGGATTTGCTGTTGTTTATTCACTAAATAAAAAAAAATGTTCGGGGAATCGTTACATTGCTCGACTCGTCGCTCAGAGTGGCGAGTTACAATTACACCACCTTTATTGACTCGGATGAATTCATCTCCTGTGGGCGGGGTCTTATCAAATGCGCAATTCGGTGCAGCTCGAGGAAAAAAATCAATGAACGGTAAAAAAAATCCACTTCGTGGAACGACCCGAAGTTCCGCACGGGAGAGATGTAGTCATCACTCCCAGCGGACGGAGATATGAGTAAGCAAACGTTATTTGCAGCATTTCTGGATTTAGGAGAGAGATTTCAGGCGGATGTAAATTATAAAAGTGCCCAGACACACCTCATTCAATCATGTTTTTCACAAAATGAACAGTTGTAAACAAATTTTCTGCTCCATCGGAGAATGAGGAACGACTCAGGTGAGGAAAACATCGATTTCAGCAAAATTAAACATGGTTCCCGGGCCGAAACTGTGTAATTCATTAATTGGATCAAAATCGCCTCATTAATTCTCGGAACGTGTTCGCATGCCTTTGCCAGTTCATTCAGCGGTACAAAACGGTGCGATGATGCATTCTCATTTACCTGACAAATGTGTAATGTGGTCAATACTGGATTCATTCTTTTGTCTTTCGGTTTAGATTTTGTTCAAATATTCAATTTATGCATTATGCATTTCGAGGGTCAATTAAGAGGATAATTAATAAAGTGGGGACATTTTAAACGGTATTGATTCATGCAAGTGTATCAGCGGAAATGCCTGCCAGCAAAGCTTATGAAAATGCCAGCCGAGTTAATCATTGCATTTAATAACTCCTCATAATTTCAGCAAAACCGTAAGAATATACGATTGGTTAAAAATAATTTTGAATCACATGAACAATGAATATTCAAAGGAAAGGTTTAAATGGTTAACCCTGCTTCATCAATTTCCGGGAAACGAAATTAGCTAAAGCGACTGATTTATTTATACTGATTTTTAATTTTATTTCGTAGATATAGCAGGAGCAGTAGTCCTCCGACAATTAAGCATTTATTATAACACATGCCATCAAATGATCCATTTATATGTATGATACTCAGTACCACAAATAAAATACAGATGGCACATAAAAATCAGTACCTACATTTAAATGGTAATGGTCCTAAGGAAATAAGATTTCAACCGTGTGGTGAAAGTTAATTAACCAAGAAAGCTTAAAGAGTCGATTTATTCAAAGTAAACAAAGGTATTTATAACAAAAATTATTTCAGAAATAAATGAAGCATAAAGCCGAAGTTGATTTCCACCGAGTAATTAATTACTTGGACTGAAAATGAAGTTTCGAAGAGAATATTCAGTTTCAAGATTAAGAAAGAAGCGCAAAGACCGTTTCACACGATGCTTAGGTCAACGCTGAAAACTCGGAAACAAATTGAATTCGATGCCTCAGAGCCTGTGTTTACACAATGCGGATTTCAGTTCGCAGTGTCTCTGTCCGGGCATTCGCTGAACTACGAAAATACTTAGAAATTAAAATAATAGTGCACAGAGCCGCCCTAATTTATTAGTTTGAGACCGAAGCAGTGCATAATAATATAAAATTATGACCTATTTCATATTTTAATGCATGGTCAATTCGATAAACGAATAACACACCGTCATCCTGTAAGAAATACCTACAGATAAAAAGATGTTATGGTGCTACGAGAAAAAAATTAAATAGAAGTATGGTGAGAATATCTTTAAAACATTTTGTCAATGGTCTAAAAAAAACATGTCACAGCACCAGAAAGCGATGGAGTTTCCTACGACTAGCAGCGATGTAAAGGGGCATAAGTTCTGGAACCAATGACGGTCAGCTGTCATTAGAACTAAATAGAGTCGGTATAGTGAAAGCAGAAAATGGTAAGGAGTAAATATATGCTGAAACAATCTAAAGAGCCCACGTTCACTAGTAAAGACATGACTTTATATGGAAAATCGTGAAGTCATATGTAAAAAGCAAATACTATCTAATAGTTTGAGAGTGGTCAGTGGCTAAAAATGACGCATTATAAATTATAGGAAAGCAAACATTATATCATGGTACATAGGGAAATGAACTAATTCAGCGAAGATTTCTAATTTACATATAGACGCATAATTGAGACAGTAAATAAAATTATAACTACCATGAAAGAATTCTAGCAGAGCCAATAATATACATGTCACTTGTCCAGAAATTAGTTTGAATGAGACAGAGCACAACAGTATGAATATAACCAAAAGAATCACGCCGCTCAATAAGTGATTCACCACAAGAAGATGATTTAGAATTGCTTACTGAAATAAAGGAGTATAAAATGTATGTGCATACGTACAATTAGATAAGAAGCACTGCGTGACCTGGTTCTGAAATCTAGCTTTCAAAGCCAGAAAAAGAATAAGGAGAGGAAAGGCGATTAGTTAGATGCCAAAATGTAGAATGGAGAAAATGACTCGATATAGAGGAACCAAACAGAGATGAGATAAATACTGCCTGAAAATAGATAGAAGTTGTAGATGGAGAGATTTCACATGCTGAAGACCGTTCGTGATAGAAATGATCGTGGCAAGTGGAGCAGAAAGAAGAGAACATACCCCTGAAAATACACAATTAGGACGGAATACGGGGTAGTAGAAATTTAGGGGAACTGAAAGATATGATGTGTGCCAAAATGCGATTGCGCAGCCCAGAGATGCTTTTGAAGCTCAGGAAGAAACGTAATATCTCTCAGGAGAACCCAAAACTTACCCAAAATCGCATGCTCGCAAATCGCAAAGGAATAATCTGAATTTCGGAGAGATTAATATATACTTGGTGAGAAGGATATCGCAAAAAAATGATAGGGACCAAACATATAAAGTTGTTTACGTTAAAATGGTTAAATGAAATAAATCGCAAATTTCTCGCATGACACAATGCAGTTGGCATATATAGAGGTCTAGACACTGGGGTCCTGGAGGAAATTAATACAGTAAAACCGGGAATTAATATTTTCAAGCGTGAATTGAGCGTTTCCCCATAATTTTGAGGAGAGCAATAAAATAGCATTAAGTGAACTTCGAGCGCGCCTTGAGTCAAAGGACGTGAGTTAGCATCAGGCCATGATTTCGCATCATTGAGGACAGCAGCAGAATCGTGAGGGGATCGGACGAGGTCACCTCTGAAGGCGTCGATATACGGTGCAATCCTACGATGATGATCACCGGTTGATTTAAATAGGACTCACGAGTGACACAAACCCAGAGTCAACAAATGAAATGTTAAACTGCAACAGGAAAATTGACATCAATACTTAAAAACCTCTAGCGGTACTTTAAAAAATGCCTACCGCTCAAGTTAAAGTTTAGAAAAATTAAAATAATTTTAGCTGCCTAAATTTTTGTTAAAATTTTATCAAACAATTTTATGATAATAGAACCAGATCTTTTGCAGAAAATGTTTTATAAAACCAGGTCTCGGAAATATTTCATCGTGATAAAGCGAATGGTTAATAGTTAGAAGTTTAATTTGACATATGACTTAGTTTAACGTTTTTACGAAAAATTTCACTGCGTGCAAGAGGCAGGGTACATCTCTTTATGATGCCTTGACGACTGAAGTCATTTTGTACTTACTGCCGTCCATTTGATGACAAGGGCAGCAGCACTCTGGGCAAAAGGAAGGTCACTCCTCCGAATTGAAACCGAGTATTAGTAGTGCCGAACGATGTTTAACCTCAATGATCGAGCGGGAACTGGTGTTCCCATAGTGGCAGGTCATACCCAAGATGGTGAGGAGCCAATGGAGAAAATATGTGGCCGTTTACGAGGCAACGAACAATGGAAACGAGAGACTGATCAAGGGACTACTTCACTGGTTTTCACCACCAACTTCTTTTATGACATTAAATATTTAGGAAAAAATTCAAATAATAATATTTTGAGATTTGTGATTAGATAGAATTTGTTCTGTAGACTATGAAAGATGAATTGGGTGAGAAAAAAATGAAAACACAATGTGGGCTAAAGAGTTATTCCGAACAGAATATTGTCACTAGTGAATACAATGCGAGAGACCAACGATCTAGACCCTTAAAACGATTAAATTTTTCAACGATGTATTCACTAAAGACAGGCTAACGTACTTTTCAGTCTGTTTCAACACGCCAAACTGATTTTACAGCTCGAAGTTTCTAGATAAGGTGAATGTGAATAACCATAAATAAATTTTGGCACCAAGGATCTCTTGAACAAGATTTGCAGTATAAAAAATTGCAATTTGGAGATTTGTAAAAATATTTGCAGTTAAAGTCTAAGCCCATTAAGATGCTGTATTTTGTCAATTTGCTTTTACTAATGTTTTGGTCGATAGAAGCTTTCCGTGGCAGTCGACGCCACCGTGTCACTAGATTGAGGGAAGTCTGGGTCAGGCAGTAATATAAGAGAATTACCAGTTTTCTTTGTTTTCACGAAGTTTCGAGGTTTCATGTTACCGGCAAGAAGAAACATTAGACGGTATGGTATGCATTCAGGTAGTTTACAATATAAGTGCTTTAAACCCACATCATGAGGAATCTTTTTGAAAAAAATGACCATGTAAACAAAATCATGCCCTAGAACAAAATGAATAATGCAAGAACACGGAAGATAGAAGCTGTTTTTTAGCGTTTTCGATGACGTCAAGTTCTTCAAGGATTTTACGATGAAGTTGAGGAAGAAAAAGGAATATTTTCAAGAGTCTAGTATGTAGAGTAGATTAACCCGCTAGAGGCACATATTTATGGGATAGGTAAGCAGAGATTTAAAAAATCAATAAAAATAAGCGCAGAGAATATTTTCTGAGGACTCTTCTATGTTCTTTGCTACTCTAGCGCCTCTGTTACACCGACTATGTCCACATGTCTCAGTGCAGCATGGAAGTTCTGCGGCACATCTCCAACAGCACTCCATGGCTTTGCCCCATCTCAAGCAGTACCTACTCCAGAAAGAATAATAAACTTGCTCCATCAATACATAATTTTTGTTCATTGAGCTTGAAAAAGTAGTAATGAAAATCTATCAACGAGATAGAACGTAGGGACGAGTCCACATTCCTAAGGATAGAAGATGTTTTAGAACTTTCACGAGGAAGAAAATAGGAAAGGGAGGCAAAAAGTAACAGATTAATGAAACGAGGAATAATTTGGGAATCGAAACGAGTAACGAGAAAAAATTTGAGTTGGAAAAAAATCCTCTAGTTGACAAATAAATTAACCTTTATACAAGGAAAAAGACTTCCAGACTATTGAAATGAATTCCAATAAAAATTGAAGCCAATTCAAATTCTTAATTATACGAACATCATTAACCAATTATTCTCAAAAGAAGTAGGATTTTCTCAAGGTGGGTACCAAAGATTAAACAAATTTATTTATTGACCAACAAATTAGTTAATAGCTTTCAACCATCAAACTCTGGAAAATTTCATCATTTAATTTACAATAAGTCATTTCTTTCCAAAGAATAAATACAAGTATACACACTGTAATTAGTTCATAATATTACATATTCAAGGTTTGCCACGATCTCCTTTCCCAGTTATAATGACAGCATATAAAAAATTGTTCGTTTCAGATTCGAGGCAAAGGTGCCCGCAGGAAACAATTGCAGCTGAGCCCGGTATCTTATGATCACAATAATTTTTCTTATAAAAAGGCAATAACAGTTGAATTGGTATCACTTCTTCCGTAGTGCACCATTCCTTAAACTAAATTCAACCATACTTGAAAAAGCAAGCATTTACATAGTTTTAAAAATAAGCATGAGAACGGGTTAGGCTTTAGAGCATGGCGTTCTTATTGCAAACCGCCAACAGCCTCGACGATGAGTTCAACGCGCATCGCCTTCCGATCTTTTTGAAGCCTAGGAGGTAGTATTTATCCCTGTTTTTCAAAATTCATGAGAATCGGAAGAAGTGCACCTGCTCGGCACCGCGACATTGTGACCGCTTTCGCGGAAATTCAAACTCACAAAGTTTTCTTCTCAGAAAATCACACACTTAAAAATATCAGGGACTGCAAGTAGTGTGAAAGAAGCGAGTGGAGGAGAGGTACAAAAATTGGAAACAATACGTGGAACACGTGTGACTTCTTTTTTTTTTTGTTCGAAGGTTTGCGCGCCGAGCAAGCAGAAGAGAAGAAAAAAAATAAACACAAAGCGACGACATTTATACATTCATGCAAATGAAACGAGAACGGAGGGATTCGGAGGAGGAAGGATCCTTGGGATGAAATGATGGTGCTTTGTCCTCCGCAAAAGAAAATGGGGAGGGAAGAAGTAGTCAGAGGGGTGACTGAGCAAGAAAGGAAAATAACACGTGGTAAAGGATACGACAGCGGTGGAGAGGATGGAAAAACAGGAGAAGGACCAAAATTAAGACTTTTGAAGAGGACACAAAGGAGCGATGGGTGCATGGAGAACAGTTTTCTTTTAATGCCGGTTTTTTTTGCGGCTCGGGATGGTGGAGGAGAGGCGACACCAAGTGTTTTCTCAGGGCTTAAAAAACGCGCTTACAAGAATTGGGTGCGAGGTTGGGCGTAGGTGTGTTTACTCATGCGGATTTGACGTCCGTGTGAGTGTTAGCAAGGGAGATGGCTGGTGGATGACGACGGAGATACACTCGAAGAGGGACGAATGCATGAGAGGATATCGAGACGGTGGCATGGGAAGAAAGGGAGGAAAAGGACGGGAGGGAAGGTGGCGCATTGAGGTCGCTACGTGGAGACGGTGTTCCCGGGGTGGCAGGAGACGGGGCTGGAGTGGATGGGGAGGTTGGAGAGTGAGAGATGTGTAAAGGGTGCACGTGGAGAGAGCCCCCAGGGGGATGGTAGGGCTGAGCGATATCGCGATTCATCGAATGCGATTTGCCGCAAACATCGCATTGCTATATTGATTTATGCCGGCTTTGCTATTAATCGCATTATTATGAGCTATATTTGATGCAATGCGGCGTGCAGTGTAAGTTGATGTGATTCTATGACCTACGCAATACAGTATGCGAAGTTATGCGAGGATGGGAAATGTATTATGGTGAAACATATGCTGAGATGAAATGTGACATGAGATGTGGTGAGATAAAAACAGTACGTGATGTAATAATATATCATGCGAATTGCAATACTGCGCGTCGTTTGCAATGCAAAATTTATACCCCTATGCAATATGTCGTAGAGGAGTCAGTGAGGACAAGGAGCGAATGAGGATGGTCACGTGGAGATATAGAAAGAAGGTCCAGGTGAGGAGGAGTGGGAAAATGGGGCATAGATAAAGGTGCGAAAGGAGATTTTCACGATGGGAGATGGGGGAGAGAAATAGAGAAGGACCAGAAGGGGGTGTAGGGAAAGGAGGCAAGGATATGGGAGGAGTAACGGACGAAGAAGGTGGTAAGGGTGTTGTCGCCGCCGATGTGAGAGCCAGGGGAAACACAACTGGGCGAAAACGAAGCGGGTGACTCGGGAGGAACAAGGGGTACTTTTTGCTGTGGAGGACGGACGAAGGACTTGGGTGGTTACGCTGCCACGCGCACATACAATGTGGGACAAGGGGGTTAGGAAGGCGTTGTTTGCACTAGTACGCGAGAGAGTAGAGGCGCAAGGGAGATAGGAATGGTGTCTGCGGGAGGAATGGGTGAGTGGGGGATAGGAAGAGGGTGGGAAGGCTGTAGGGGTTTTGGAAAGAAGGGAAGGGTAAAAGGAGGGAAGGGTAAAAGGAGGGAAGTGAAGCGGAAGTCGCCGCCCCTGCGTCGTAATAAGATGCCCAAAATTCACGGCCCCGGTGGGAACGACGGGAGGAAGGAGTGGTTGGCGAGGGGGGAGAGGGGGGGGGGAGAGAGAACGGAAGAGAGAGGAAAATGGATGCTAAAAGTAAAAAGGAAGAGGAGGAGTGGGGATCAAAGTGTGTCAGGGGGAGGGAGAGGGATGGGTGGGTGGGTGGCGAGCCACCCGCGAAGACCCGTTATCATCCGCAAGGGTGCTGCACGGCTTGGAAAATATCCTGATACGAAAGGGAAGGAACGACATGCCAAGGTGGAAAGGGAGATTAAAATTATAACTGGAAAACTATTGATGCAAAAAGAACGGATTAAAGCGAAAGCGCTGAGACAAGTTCTCACTGTATTCGTGCAATATGCGATAAGGTGGAATGCTGTTTCTTTAAAAATTTATTTTACATTTGTTTTGGCCAGTTTGCCACTTCTTTGTTTGCCATTGAAGAAAAAAGTTAACCCATCCTCTAAGGAGAAGACTAGTGACATAATCTTTGGGGGAGTCTAAAGCCCGTTTCACACGATGCTTGATCCAGCACAAGACCTAGTATGCTAACTGGTACTTGATATTGAGGACGGAACCCAGTATGATAGAAACCGTGATAGAAGGTTTCACACGATAATTGAACTTGTGCTTGCAATGAAGCGGTACTGTCGCTCACTGTCAAAAGAAAATGGAAAAATTACATGAAAGAAGGCGACTTTTGGCTTCTGCAGTAAAAGCAGGGATTGTCACGACATTTTTACCGCCAAAGAGTGCGTAACACCCGCGATAGTTAGGCGCTGATTAATAAAAGTGAAAATCTCACTGCGACTGTAAAAGCTAACATGATTGGTCAGTGGCTACTAGGTCCTACTGGGAGCTAGTAGCAAACTAGTACCTTATCAATTACGAATCAAGTAGCCAAGCGAGTATAATAGCTATCATCCTTGTTAGCCAGCAGGCTGGTTCTATATCACACGGTACTGGAAAGCTATCATGCTAGCGAGTATCCTCGACCTTGTGCTGGATCAAGTATCGTGTGAAACGGGCTCAATGGCTGATTGAACTGCATAAAATTGACGAGAAAAAGGATAAATAACAGATAATCCGCGGCCACCCTAGAAAATGAATTAAAATAAAATTTACTGAAATAATTAGCTTTTAATTACACTACATTATAATTGAGACGAATAGTGTTAACGTTGATCTCTAACAAAATTCCGTAAAGGCCTTCACTACAACATGACTAGACAACTAAACTACCGGCTGTACACTTGACCACTAATTACAAAAGTTAATAGCTCAAACATTGTAAGAACATATTTGTGCGAAATGATTCGGTTAACTGGGGAGGAAATGCTCCAAACAGAGTAACCAAAATGTTGCACAATCGCATTTCATACAATGGAGATCATGGGCTAAACGGACTCTTATGCATTTTCATGGTTTACTGTTTGGAGTAACATTCAAATCGACCTAAAATTTATTACCCTCCACTGCAACCTTTTTAGATAATTACACCCACGCTTTTGATATAAAAACTGTCGTAAAACAACAGCTGATATTTAATATATAAGCTGGTTCACAGTACAAAGGACAAAGAAGCACAGAGGTTGTATAATGTATCCTTGACGACCAGTTGCATTAAAGCTTTTATTATTCATCAGAATTGCATAATGACAGTTACACTGGCAACGTTCCATCACTTATTTTTAAATTATAAAAAGTATTTCAGTAAAATGCCCACGCAGGAAAAAGTGAAAATTCAAAAAAAATCAGAAGTAAATGCTTATTTCCAACTAATATTGCGATGTGAAATACGTGATTTAATTTGAATCAGTAAGGAATAGCGTAATGAGTGTCTGCGTGCTCCAAAAGTTCGATACATAAATAAAAATTTCCATGATGGCATCACAAATCCATCGAACTCGCCACTTATAACAGGACATGGCGGAAAAGAAGAAGAGACGAAAGAGGAGAAAATGTGGTTGAGCGGCAGAGTGGGATGCTGAAGAAAGTATGAGCAGCAGGAAACATTACGCAGGGATGAAAAGAAGGGCTTTCAAAGTGAGTGGGATGCGAGGAAAAAATCAAAAGAGCACGCACAAAGGAAGCATCAGAATGGAATTCCTTTCTCGGTAAGTAGGTACTCCTGAAGACCAAAAGCCATTTTTTGACCAAACGAAGGAAAAGCATGACATGAAAGCATGACAATAAAGAAATACAGAAAGGAATAGTCCATTTGAAGTAAAATGAGGCTGCTGGAAAAAAGATGCCACCAGCATTCTGGATTGTAAGGGGAAAATTTGTTTGGGCATGTTTCAAGTGAGAGCGTTATTTGTGTAAAGAAAGAGATGACAACACCATCGTACAAACACAAAATATTAACAGCAAGAATCAGATAATATAAGGCTACAATATGCACATGAGAAGAGAAAGCATAAGTAAAGTGATTTTGCATTCTAGCGAAAAATTAACGAAAAAACAGCTTCATAGAAAGGGTGTTTTAAAAACCCTTTTTGTTTTTCGTCAGAGAACGAGAGTTTAAAAAAAAATGTTTTGTACAGAAAAATTACACAAAGTAAAAACAAATGGGTCAGTATCTTTTACATGAGAAAGCGTGTTACTATGATTTCATATCATCACATTAATCTGGCACACAATATACAACATTTTAATATCTATCATAAAACATCTTATTATATATCATTCATTTTTGCAATAATAATTTTAAGTTCCTTCAAAATACTAATGCTCAATCTGGGAAATTACAGTTACTTTAGTTAAGTCTATGAAAACTAATTGTAAAGATCGTATGATCTTGCTTTGTTACCCATTAAGCTGGTGTATATAGACTACATACAACTACTCTGGAATTGATTTTTATCATTTAGAGCCTTATATAATTATCATACCTACCTATAAGAAAATATCCAAATTCCTACTTTCAGAATTGGATAAATATTCATCATCTTATCATTGGTCGATCAATTCTGCGATTGGTTGGCTGCAGCCCCCCATCCTTACCTATCTAATGCTAGTTCCTTTGCTCCCTGGTTCATTTGATGTACTTTTCCCTCTATTTCTCCTTCAATTATATTTCTCACAGAATCATTATGCTTCAGAGTGCGTCCAATGTATTTGGTTCTTCTTTTTTCTATAGCGTTCCATATGGTCCTTTCCTCTCCCTCTTCTGTTTACTTATTCATTTTTTATTTCATCCGCCCACTTGATCTTGAGCATCCGCTTCCAACACCAAGTTTCCAAAGCTCCTGATATTTTCTGATCTGTTTTTCCAATGGCCCAACGTCCGATCCATAGAGTGCCACGCTCCACGTTTTCAGGCACCGTTTCCCCGTTAGTACTCCTATCTCCTTCCTAGTACTTGCCTTTTCATCACAAACGTCCTCTTAGCTTGGGCTATTCTGCGTTTAATTTCCATTGTACTTCTTTCGTCCCATGTGATGGTGCTTACGAGATATGTGAGTGAATCCACTTGCTTTAATTTCCCTCCACTTACAAGTGTGTGAAGTTGGTGTGAATTCTGTATTCAGCTTCTCTTCAGCAACAATTTATTCGATATTGATCCTGTGTTTCAAGTCCAAATTAATACATGTCCTTTACATGCCATTTCCTACTACTGATAATTGGGTTGACGCAGCATTGTAACATTTTTCAGTAAAGGGTAGCATGTACATTCGAAACGCTATGCAGATGCCTTTACTCCATTTGATAAGAAAATTTAGAGGATGAAAATTCAATCATTGGTCACTAGCACCAAAATGCGTTCGTAGTTAAATTCAGATAATCTACAGACTAGCACGTCAAATAATGAAACTTGACTTCAAATCTAATAAGAGGGTTTTCGCCATCCTTCGTCTTGAATAATGGCCAGGTTATCATTTTCCAGGACTTTGCAAGTAATCACGCTTTAAATTCATTGAGATGAATAAAAAAAGCCTCGTTTCAATTAAGTTTTCACCACAATGAATGTAAAAGATATGTTTGGCTTTCTCCCTCACCGCTTAGTTGTTGTACATTACAAGCTCTATACCTGATGCCAAACCAGAGAAATACAAACATATTTTCTTAGAAGATTCGTCTCCTTTATTCCAGGAACTACAATTTCAAACTTAGTTTGTGTTTAATAATTCAGACGATCTCACTCTAACCTGATCTTGCTGAAAAGAGTAGTGCGATGTAAACACAGCTCACTCTCCCACCTTGATTTCATAATCCTCAAACATAAACATGTGTTGAAAGTCAGCAAACACTTTCACCTTGAATAGGATTAGGGGAGATACCAGCAACAACTAGAATTCCCAAATTAGAAAGGCAAAATTACAAAATACATTTTTACCGCAATTTATCCTCTTTTATGCAGTAGGTTCGAGATAGTGGCAACAGGTTCATTAGTAGTCCACTTGACAGCTAATTCAGGGATTCATTTCACAGATTTAAAGGAAGACAAATATTAACGTCACTTTTATGCGGTTTATGCTTTAATTTTAGATGAGTATTTTGCACTATAAAATAGACTTCTATCCTCATGTATCCAATCATCTAGGATCAAAGCATTGGTGTTTCAATCCCTCTTGTGTGCATTTCGTTTATTTCTTCTCGAGCCTACGTTCTACGCTCGTCTGAGAAATTATTCACGCATAAAACGAAGCCGCATATCAGTTAGAGCTACGAGTAGCTGTCTAGCTCAGTTGGAGCTAGATTGGTAACCCAGAAATTCATAATCTGAGCGGTGATCACTCAGATAAATTCATAATCTGAGCGGTGATCGCTCAGATTATAAATTTCTTGGTTACCTGTCTGTGCTAATTTATAATACTAATATCACAGGGAATTACATCATGCCCAAGGGATGCTGGTAATTTTCTTGTTTTTACCCATTGCCATGATAGAAAGTGGGTTAGACTTTGCTCTTTCATTTCACGAGCGTGTAACCAAGGCTGTTGAATTGTGCAGCTTAATAAATATTCAGAGTAATTATTCCATACATATACCTTCATTGGTGCGTTAAATGAATGATGGCCCGACAAAGAAAGTAAAAACTTAAAATATATTCAAAGACAACACAACACTTATTAAAAATGTAACTTGCTCAAATTCTTCAGTTTATACTTATTCAATTTATAAAATTCTGTACTTAATACCGGGAAAGCGGGAAAGGTGAACGACACCACAAAACCAGATTTTGAGAGACATTAATTACTAAAAGATAAAACTCATTTAGCTAAAATAGCTATAAATGAAACCACCATTGAAAAGTGACTCAAATGAATTGAAATCAAGTGATCAAAATAAAAATCCTTAAAGGAAAATAGCGCGTCCTTCAAATGCCACGAATTTCTAAAATATAATGGGTAGCCTTTTTCTTCCATATTAAAGAATTGTTTAATAAAATCCTATTTCTGAATGGACATCACCACTAAAAGTCAATTCTATGAATTCAAATCTCTTTCCAGGAGCGATAACTAGAAATTAAAGGATCGTATGTTTCAACGTTAGGCAGTAAAATTCACTTGTTTTAATGATCATTTGTCATTGTTTAAATTCTAATTACCTTGAAGATACCAATTTTGCTCTACCTTTATAGTTGCACTTTTTATGGTGCATTCGAGGTGTCGCGATTTAAAAATATATGATTCTATTGAACAACTAATCTAAAAAAAAAGCGTTGGGGAGGAGAAAATCATAATTCGGCTACTCGTACATCCCTAAAATGCAATGTTTCCGAGGAATTCCCAAAAAAAAATTCAGGCTTGAATGTGTTCAGTTGAGAGTTTACAGTGAGTGAAAATTATGTAGCCCACGTATTCTCACAACCCAGGTAATGTTATTCCAGGCAAGATTAATGAAAGGATTCAAAAAGAGAGCTTAGGGCACCTCACGCTCTAATACCCAAGAAAGCGTTCCACCATTTTTTGTGAGTGCGGTAACCAAAGTGACCAATGGGATGTTGAAAGTGGATGGCGTAGCAGGAAGATGAGAAGATGGGGGGAGATAAAAAGGAGAGAGGGAGAAGGGGCGAGAGGGGCGGTGGAGATGATAAAAAGGTGGAGGGAGTCGGTGTGCAATGGGGAGAGGAGAATGAATAAAGTCTCGGGGATTGGGGGACTGCTCGGGGAGGAAGGGGGGGAGTACGGTAAGGAGATTTAAATGAGCTAGAGGTAAAAAATAATGGTTTGCAAAAGGTGATGGCGAGAGGGAGGAGGCAAGAGAAGAGAGGGAATGAAACAATGGGCCCTTCTGTCAGTTTTCAAGGGAAAAATAACATGCAAATGTTCACAGAGCCAAAGCTATGAACTCTTTGACTTCATCCGAGTTGAAAATATTGATCGTATTAAATTTATGCCGCAGGTAGGTACCGCTGCGCTGGAGTGTGAGTGGAAGGGATAACATGATGTGGGCATGAAACTGCAATGGGTAGTTTTTTAACCAGCTTAAGAATCGATAAATCAATTTCTTCATGGGCTAATATCGAGTATGTACTTAAAGGATTAAAGTCATTTTCAAAATGTTAACAATAAAGTATTTATAGAACATGCTATTTTTTAAACAAATTAATTGAACAAAGCGACCAATGTCAGGGGTAACTTTGAGAAATTTCTCCATGGTGGAAAAGTGTTCCTAATGTTTATGTCATATTCAGGTGAAGTTGACATAAACAATCGAAACCCGGGTCGTGAATAAAAAACTTACAAGTGAAATTCAGCAAAGTTTGTTCCTTTTCCAAAATAAATTGAAAGTTAACCTGCTTACCGCGACAGATTCTTACTATAATGATGATTTCAGACTGAAATTGTGCCGAGATTAAAACAAACACATGAATTTACATTTTCAAATCAAATATATCAGCGCCATTTTCCTAAGTCAAACTTTGTAAATAGTAAAAAATATTCAAAACTAATTCATGCCATTATTAACAAGTCAACGACAAGCTACATCATGCTACCCCTGTGTTAACAAAATATCATAATAAGCTAGATGGATTACAAATTTCACACAATGCAAATGCAATGCTATTATTTTTCTTGGCACCACTCCGATAAAAAATGCATGCACCTCTACCATTTCATAATGGATAAAGTTTTTAGTAAATATTAAGAAAACTCACATGTAATGCACCAGTATTAATAACGGATTCATCAATATGAAATGCAGTTGTCGCCCATATTTGTCGCTTGTGATCGTCGGAAAAGTAAGGCATTACCGACTCTCCAAAAGACTGGAGTGAAAATTATGCAATGGATTTCTTTGCCTAACCAATCGGCGATTAAAGAAAATTTCAATTAAACTGAACAGCCGGTGTGCAGCAAACTGGAAACGCTTACCCTTATCACCCAATTTTGAACTCGTATGGAGGGAATTGCGAGGCAAGGCACACTTCGTTTTCACATTTCGTCCGGCGTATATAACGTCCTCACCCACCCACATTGGTTATATATTCTCTTCTCCACGCCTTCCATCCTCTCCTCTCATTCCTCGACCACCGCCGCTGGAATAAGGAAAAAAACCCACATCCCAAGCCCTTCTTTATGACAAGCTATCACGAGGGAGAATGTCGTCTCTCTAACGGCTTTGGCGGAGATTTTGGCATTAGCGCTTTTTCCCTCTTCTTTGGAGGAGGAAGGTGGCGACGACAAGAGGGGAACAAATTTCGGGAAATTGCCACTGGGCATGAGAATTAGATACGGAGGCTTGTGAGGAAGGGAGGAGGAAGATAGGGGAGAAAAGTGGATTGTGAGGGGGGAGGATTCATGGAGAAGTAGTTAGGGCCGAAACAGAAAAAAAAATACTTGGAAAAGAGAAGGAGATGGAAAGGAGACATCTTCGACGATGGAAGAGGAAAGCGGGGGGAAGGAGGAAATGGGGAAATGGTGAGAGGAGTGGGAGGAGTAAACTTGAGAGAGAGAAAGCGTGAAAAAGAAGTGCGCCTGAGACAGGATGGGGGAGCACCTGAGGGAGGGGAAAGGGTAAAGGGTCCGATATGGAAGGGGAGGAGAGTATTCTGGGCACCGGGGGGAGGGGACGGAGTGGAGTCAGAGGAGCGGAAGGGCCGGGACAGGATAGGGTTGGGAGATGAGCTCTCCCACGAGGTCCAAGGAGGGTCCCAAACGGAGAGGAGGCACTGTGCGTCGGGGGTGGAGGGAGGAGAGAAGTAACTTCGGAGAAAGAATTGAAATGAAGATAAAATGGGGGTCTCGGAGAAACGTTCAGGGAGTGAGGGAGTTCAGGGTGAATTCCAAGTTCTCGCTCATGCATTCGTATATTCCCCAAGATTTTATTCGCGGTAGCCGGAAAAAAAAGGTAGCTCAGGAAAAATTTTGAATTGGGGCGAACGAAAAAGAAAATTAAGAACAAGCGAAGAGACTGTCGAGAGGCCACGATTTGGCAGATACCAGAGGGCTTAAAATACTTTTTTCAATTTTCTTCGATTTCCAGGGACGATGAATGAGAAAATAGCTTCATTGTGAATTTTTTTTTAATTTTTATGCAAGAAGAAAAATGTATTCATCTATTAGAAGATCTTTCGAGTAATAGGTCTATTAAAGGAGAAACTGCTTAAAAGTTTAGCAACCATTCACTAAGAGTGAGCTTCCACATAGAACAATAAAGCATTATCTTATTCACGTTTTTCTCTTTATATCTTCCTATAACTCCCCCCCCCCCGTTGTTTATTAACACTCTCACGAAATTATGCGTAACAAGAAGGAGAGCCATAATGCGAAACCTTCAGATTGAAAAAAATATTTCAATGATCTGTATCAGCGAAATATTTCCTAATAACAGCGCAGACGGTAGTATTCGGTGAACATACGCGGTTGCCTCGGAGCGCCAATAAAAGGGTAATCGTGTACAACCATTTGAGCAATTAAATAGAGATCTATAATTATTTTAATGATGGGATTGAAGCTGACTAAATATTTATTTCATAAAATTGGAACATAGGCAATAACTAAAACTAAAGACATAATACATTTTAAGCGTCCAAATAAAATTTTCTGGGCCTCATATACTCTTGGCCGGACCTGTATTAACTGCAAGTTACAAAGTGTTGTTAGAGTAAAATTTGATGATTAGATGATGTTCGGAGGCACAGAGTAACAAACAGTGGAATAAAAACAATGAAATATGAGGGAAATGACAAAGGCACAGTAATTGGAGATCTCTGAAACACTGGAAAAGTGACGGGCACAGTTTCTAAAGTCTCTCGGAAAACCGACACCGTCTTAGCTGAATTTTCACCCTTGTGATTCCATTTTATGCATGGTACTTAGGTATCTCTAAAAAGAGCCAGGGAAAATAAATCAAAAGACCCAGGCTACATAAATAAGGAAAGAAAATTTATGAATGATAATAGAAGCATGTATGAAATTTAGGAATTGTTCTCGGGCTCTGCACCAGGTAATTGGCTTCATTGGGCCAATATGAAGCCAATTACCTGGTGCAGAGCCCGAGAACAATTCCTAAATATTATTCACCGGGAAAAACTTAAATCGTATATGCATGAAATTCTTTCTTTTTTAGGTGAGCCTATATGCGGATGAAATACGAGAAATTGAACATATCCGATAGGTTTTCCTTTTTTTTCCCACACGCGAGATAGCAAACCATGTATTATAAATTATTTATATCTTACACTGGGTGAGGTTTAACTTCCTTGAAATATGAAATTGTTCCTATTGTTCCAAATATTTACAAAAGAAATGAAAAAAATATGGAATGTAATACTAAAGTAATGTATCGTAACGCTTCGAACCTCAGAGTAATTAAATCAAATGAATTCCATAAATATAGAAATACACATTAGAGATAATTTTTAGACCTCTTACCCGGCTTTTCACGAGTTCATTTCATTATAATTATATTATATTATTTTTTTTAATATGGTCTACATTGTTTTAATATGGTCTACACTGTTCATGCCCGTCTCTGACGGGTATAAACAACTTGTCGGTACATAATGTGTACTCCTCCCATGGGCAACCGAGGGAACGAATTAAAGAAGCCGCGTATGCGCAGAAAGGGTCAAAAATCCCGTCTCGGTGGGTCGGAATGAGTTTTAAACCTTGACATACAATTATTTGGAGCCTCATTGCGCTATCGGAACGGGCCAAAAAGAATCTTGTTGAGAACTTTATGGGATTTCGGAATGCTACCTTCCACTTTGGTCGATTACCTCACCGTTTTCGAGATATTGCTGAAACACCTCAAAGTTGAACATTTAAGTTTCGCTTAAGGGGTGGAAAAGGAGTGTGGTGGTAGTTTTATCGAAATGAAATATTGATAACAATTGTCCTTTTCTTTTTAACTGTTAGCGTGTACAATTTCAATACGATCGGCAAAAACTGTAAATATAAGTAGAAGACAAACATTGTTTTATTTAATATATAGAGATATAAGAGATGCATGCAAATCATTTGATTTCAATTCCTTTCAATCAATTTAATCTATAAATCTATACTTAAGATTCGCACGGGAAGAATAATTCTTACTCGAAACACAAATTTGCAGTAGAATACAAACCAAGGGAAACAAAAACTAAAATAATATAGTAGGATTCTGCCACACCCCAGAAACAAGAGGGTACATAAAAATATGATGCACGTGAATATTATACAGTGAAAAAGTTATCCGTTCTGTAAATAATGGGGTGGAGGAAGAAAAAGTCGAAGGAAATGTGGACGGAGAACCGTGACTAGACTGTTTGAGGGGATCTTTCATCCCCATTACGGTTTAGAGAGTTCTAGCAGCACTGAACCCTGGTAACATTAATTGATGAAACAAAGGCTCTTTCTCTCGCCTTAGAAAAGCGAAACCCGCGCAATTTAATTAAGAAACAGCTTGTTTAAATTCTAAATTGCTTTTTTACTGAAGAAATTACTGATGCGTTACCTTCAAAAAATATTTATTTACACCTTTGGGGAACAAGTAACCATGCTGGTGCGGGAAATTACTGCTGGAGTGATTCGGACTGAGACTGGTGCGTTAGCGTCAATACTGGAGACCACTAACGAATATTTGGAGGATTTCTGGAAGTGAATTTGTCCAAAGCTAATAACGTCAGATACTGTTATTAACATTAACGGCCGATCGGGTACAAGGGCGAGAGCAAAGGGACCTGCAAAATTACCTTGATTACAAATCGATGCGATAATGCAGCTATTCCCAGTCGGACAATGCAATTACTCCACGGAGGATAATCACTCAGAAGAATTTAAATTGTGACGGATGCTATACTTTCGAATCCTCGTTAAATTTTTGTGCAGTTTCAATTTGTGTTATTAATGCGCCGTCATATAGTTCCCACATTGTAGATCTTTGAGGATTGAAAAATATCCCCGAAGATTATTAACTAATACACAATGTTACAATTAGCATTTTATATTTATTTCCAGACGTTCATTGGATCATTATGGCGGTCGGATCTCATTTATACCTCACACAATTCAGAATATCAGCAGAAAAAAAACACATGGACTAATGAAAAGATTTACCCAAATTATTAGCCGTGACAGATAGAGTTGAGCTAGAATACTTTGATATATCTCTTCCTCATCTAGATCTTTTTTTAATTTCCCGTCACATGGACATAATACTAAAGGAATAGAAAACATGGAATATATTAACTAGCTATGTGCATTTAGATTTTTCAAAATTAGTCCAAAATACTCTGCTAGAGAAGTGTTGCAGTCTGTAACACGTCACAGACGCTTACACCACCTAAAAGTTCAATAACCATATTCTCCTATTCCCAAAATATCTAATTATGTTATACGATGTGTATAACAATAAATATTCGCGATCGGATAACTAAACAGCTACAGTCGATAAAAAATAGTAAATCTCCGGGTCCGGAGGGAATACCCGCGCGTGTCCTCAAGGAATTAGCGCCACAGATCGCACCGTTCTTAGACATAATATTCAAGAAGTCATTGTCTGAAGGAAAGATACCAATAGACTGGAAAATTGCAAACGTTACACCGATATTCAAAAAGTGACCGATATTCAAACAGACCGATATTCAAACAGACATGACCCAGGGAACTATCGACCAATTTCATTAACGTCGTTTATAGGCAAGATACTCGAACATATCGTCGTTAGCAATATCATGACGTTCCTGGACAGTCGTAACTTCCTTCATGGCTGTCAGCACGGCTTTCGGAAAGGTAGATCATGTGAAACACAGCTCGCGCTCTTTCTTCATGACGTTCTCAAATCTGGGGAATCGAAAACACAAGTGGACGCATTATTCCTAGATTTTAAGAAAGCTTTCGACACGGTACTTCACAACAAACTTTTACACAAATTACAGTCATGCGGGCTGAACGAAACAGCAGTAAACTGGATACGCGACTTTCTGAGTGATCGTAAGCAAAAAGTAGTTCTTGGCGGAATTAGCTCTGATGTAGTTAAAGTGACATCAGGTGTCCCGCAAGGAAGCGTAATCGGCCTCCTTTTGTTCATTATATACATAAATGACCTATGCTCTCGAATTAGCAGTAAAATACGTTTATTTGCTGACTACGCTATCATCTATCGCGAAATTAGTGATCACTCTGACTATGAAATTCTATCATCGGATTTAAACAATGTTCATGTGTGGAGTCAAGAGTGGGGACTCGAACTTAATCTGAGCAAATGTGCGGCGGTACATTTCTTGCGGAGGTCGTCCAACTATCCCCGTGTATATGCAGTGGATGGCGTTAAGATAAAGGCGACAGATGAAGTTAAGTATCTGGGAGTTACGATAACCTCGAACCTATCGTGGGGAACACATATAAGAAATATTTGTGGCAGAGCTCTGAAGAAGCTAGGATTCGTCAAGCGTATTGTGGGAAGATTTTCAGATGAAAAAGTAAAAGAGAGGTGCTATTTCGCACTCGTCTGGCCACACCTTGAATATGCAGCGAGCATATGGGATCCGGTGGCAGAGCTCTGAAGAAGCTAGGATTCGTCAAGCGTATTGTGGGAAGATTTTCAGATGAAAAAGTAAAAGAGAGGTGCTATTTCGCACTCGTCTGGCCACACCTTGAATATGCAGCGAGCATATGGGATCCGGTGCAGAAAGACTTAATTCGGGAACTTAATAAAATACAAAGGAAAGCTGCGCGATTCGTCAAAAACTGCTACGGGCGTACAGACAGCGTTACGCAGATGTTAAACGAATTAGGCTGGGAGCCGCTAGAGACGCGGAGGCTGCGCGCTAGGCTTAGATTACTTGAGCAATTGAGAATAGATATCTTTCAGAGCGACACGGAGAACATCATATTAGAACCCCACTATATTTCCAGGTCCGACAAAAACGATAAATTAAGAGAGATATTTTGCCGAACGGATAGGTATGGGAATTCGTTTTTCCCCCGAACAATTAGGGACTTTAATAAATGCTAGGCGTAATTTCATTAGACCGTTTCCTTTTTATATGTAAACGGCTGGTGTCCTAGCACCCCCCGCCACACGCGTATTGAGGCGGCTTGCAAGGTAGTATGTAGATGTAGATGAACAAAGACATCAATCGGAATTCACACACGTAAGAACCGGATGTAGAAACGAAACCGGCGGTAATAAAAGAGAATAAATTAGTAATACTGTAATATACTACCATTCACTTCATTGTACAAGTAAAGGAAATGAAATGAGCCATTGGTCAGAACGGTTAAGGCAATGGTTCATAAGAATTGAATAATGCTCAATAAAATGAAGACAGGGAACTGGCTACTTCACATTTGAGCAAGATAAATATTTAGTGACCTTATCATCTACAGGCTAGAAGTAATTACTGGCGGTAAGGTTAGAGGTATGTGAGGATAATCATAAATAAAAGAAATGAAAGGGATTCCGTTGCAATAACGAGACTAAATATTAAATAGGTGTGGCATAAAATACGAGGAAGTAAACGTTCTCGGGCAGTTTCCATGGATACTGGACAAAGTCGTGAGATAGTTTGAAGAAGGGCCAATGGAAAAGAAGCATTAATCCCCAGAAATGAATTGATGGTTGAGAAACTGAGGGTAGAAAGTTATATGTAGAAGCGGTAGAGAATCTAGATCATCGAGAAAAGAGGATGAGCGTAAATTTAGAGGCTTTTGCAATGAGTCTATGAAGGAGAATAAATAACCTAAACCGAATAGAAAGGAAGGAAAGTGATGAACAGTAGCATACTGTCAAAGAAAGGAGGAAATTGTTGGCAGAAACGACGAAGAGACATCCAGGTGAATGGAAGAACTTGAGAATGATAGGTGCTGAGAAACTGACAGCTATTTCAGGAAGTACGTAAAAAGGAGAAGAGGTCGGAAAAGAACAAGATATTAAAGATATAATGGGAGGCAGAAAGTATAAGAAGCCAGAAGAACTATAAAAAATGAGGGGAGAGCAGTATTGGTCAAAATTATTTTGCTGGGCAGAGATATGGACGGGCGACGATTTTTAGTAGCTTCCAGGAAAATCTAAATCCTCACTCCAATCCGTAGACTCTCAAGCGATAAAACTTTAACCAGGTTCCATTATAGTACAGACAATCTATATTTTACTTGTCTTCTCTACTTTAGGGGAAAATTGGCATGAGTTGAAGTAAGTGGTGTCAATGCATTGGCACTGAAGTTTAGGCTCCTGAGTTTTTCCTATGTTTTGTAATGCTCCGTGCTATCACATCATTCCTACGCAGTTGGGTTGTACTAGACAATGACTACGGATACTGCAGTAAAGAGAGGGGTCTAAGGTCGCTGACCCATTTCTCACCCCCTTCTTCTAGGTGCCATAATTTCTCCTGCCTCTCTATCTCTCTGTCTTATTAATGCCCCGCACGAATCGCCATTTCAAAGCGGAAATGGCAACAGCTGCCGAATGCATCCCAACAGTTAAAACAAATGCTTTAGGTGGCGATGTTTTCTCCGATATTACGTGAGGTTCAAGCCGTAGTTATAGTAAGTGGTCCCTCAATTGCCATCAGCAACGGAGGTCCATTCCTTCTCTTTTCGATATCCCTTCTGTAGATTCTTAAAGCTCTATATATACTCCTCCGCACCTCCCAAGGCCTCCCAAGTTCAAATGTTTATTTATTCGAACGAGAAGATTCCGGAAGATGAAGATGGTTGAAAAACTTTGAGAAAGTTATTCTTGTCATTCCTGCTGGGAATTTGAACAAGATATCGTGTAACAAAATTGAGATAATTTGTTTCTTAGTGCTACATCCTAAAATACGCAGATTTCCCGAATGGAAAAATTCAGGGCTATAGTGTAAGGCATTGAAAAGTTAAATGCATAGATATTCTCATCGTACATACAATTAGAAATTTCTTTAACTGCCTAGATGTACTAGTAAAAAAAAAGACTTGGCGGGAGAGGTAGTATCGAAGAATATAGGCTGAAACATTGATTTTCAGTGAAATTACGTGTTTAATATATAGCCCTTCATTACCATCGGTTATTTTCTACCTAGCCTCCCCTAATACTGATGAATGTTTCGTGAAAAGAGAAATTTTGTAAAAACACTGAATGCATTGTCTTGTAATGACGATTTTTAGTAACAAAGATTTAAATGAAGCCCTGACGAAGTGTTACTTCAATATCGTAAATTGCATTTGCAAAACTGTCCATAACTCACAAACTAGGTGAACTTGAAAAGTCTGACAGCTACATGTAATGTAAACTCAAATATATGATGATTTAATGGGCTAGCAGGGATATATATCACACACTCTTACATAAGGTGTCAACTGTCAAGTAATCAGGTACTTCTTGCACGAACACACGACCTCAAATGTTCAATTTGAATCTATTCTCGAGAGCAAAGAAAACTAAAGCAATTTCGATTTATTCGATAGTTACTACTATTTAAATGTAGCAAACTACCTTTTCCAAAAAGTAAAATCCTCTATTAGCTTAAAATAAAACTCTACTACGTAAATGATGCATTGAAATATTAATTTATGCATATTCATTATCCTATATTTGTCATTTTTGTAAAAAATTAAATTTATCTTATGAAAAAAGCAAGTTTTTCGTTTGAATATTCATCCATGTATTTACACATCTCATCGAACTGACTGTTAAACATCAAAGTTAGACGCGCACTAGGTAACTACGTTTCCTATCCACGTTTGCAACAGTATTAAATTTACGAAAGTAAGTTCAGTTGTAATCTACTTCATAATTCTGGGAAAAATCAAACGAGATGTCGATCTCCCAAGCCTGAGACGTTAAGAATAAAAAAATGATGCGTTATTTCCATCGCGCATTCAAGTTTATTTTGCCATCGAGAATTCGAGTTTATCACTAAAACCTACTTCATCCTTAAATTATAAAGCTGCAGCTTGTTATGTTTACTTCCACCAAAGTGCGAAAACTATAGTTTCTAACTCATTCCAATAAATGATTAATGCTTTAATTTCATAATAGAAAAAACGGACGGCGGTTCCTAGAACAAACGTGCCAACCAAAAAGGAAGAGAAACACATTTGTAAGCAAGAGAGACACACATTAAATGTTGAGGTACAAGGTGGAGCTCGTATGACGAAAATACCAGCGAAGCACGGTCATAACCCTCCTGCATTATCACATTTCCGTGTATATTTATCACATCCGACTTTTCCCTCCTTATCTTCTAGTCTCTGCATCCTCCCGTTTCAGTCCCTTACACCCTCCACTCCGCTATCTTGCATTCCCGATTTCCGTCTCATATCCCCACTTCCTCCGCGGCATTTCATCTTCCCTTCCTTCTCACCGCACTCCTTCCGCTTCCGTCCTCTCCACCTCTTCCTCTCCTCCATTCGCCCCTTCCCCCAACCGGGTTCCCCTCAATCTACTTCACCCTCCCACCGGAGGAGGGCGCCACTGGGTGATTCGGGTTGCTTTCCATTAAATCGCAATGAGGCTGTGGAATAACCCTTGAGCCGCAAAAGCAGCAACAACGTCAGCGCAGCATCCCACACATTTTTGCGAGGAGGGAAGGAGGAGAGGGTGAGGTTTGGTATTCGAAGGAAAGGAGGGGTTTCCTCTCCACGCCGACTCCTCTAAACCTCCCGCCATGTAAGCCACCCACCCTCCTCACAGCCAAACTTCACTTTACCAAGCTGCATCTGTATCCCACACTCCTTCCCTCCCTCTCTTTCATCCCGCGCACCATTCACAAGAGCAGGCAGAGGCAATAATTCAAAGAAAAAAAAGTCTCACTAATCATCCCTTTCCTTCCCAACTTTCCTTTTTCGTGTTATCTTTTTATGCTGGTGTCCTAACATAACCTGCAAAAACGCCCTTACAGCGGCTCGCGGGGTAGTGCGGAACGTTTTTCTCTAACTAACCTGAAACAGTCCCATCTCCAAGGCTATTACGTAAAACGTTTAGCATCAACAATAAATTATTGAAAGATAGGCACACAAAAGAAGGAGGAGAGAATTGGAACACTTGCTGTAACGAGACGCTTCCTCCTAAGCGTCTACGCTCCGCATTTCACGCTATGTGTTCCAATTCTTTATCCATCTAACTCCCATAACGGAGTAGATGTGTACATATTTAATCTATTACTTTATAGGGTTCCTACGTTTAGTTTACCCCTCTCTTTGCTCTTTTCAATTTTATTATCATAAAGCGGATATTATTTTTAAATTTAAGTTAATACTTTTCCTAACTTTGGTTTGCTTTGGAAAGACATACAGTCACACATGTCTGGATAGTGAAAAACCCACCCAGGGGGGACTCGGATACAAGTCACTAGGGTTAACAAGCTCGGAATTTACCTGGCCGTCACCAGCTCTCATGAAATCAAGTTTCAAACGCCCCACCAACCCCTTACATACCCATGTCCATATTCACTCGGTATACACTCGCTTGTTATCAAATGATTGGCCAACCGAGCGTCGAGAAAATGTACCCCTTGCTAACAAAAAAGAACTAGGGCATCAACGGGAAATCTGAGCGCGAAGGGGTGTGAATGCCCACGGGAGCATGGGACGCAATGAGCGCACACCGAATTCGGGCGATCATTCCTAGACACCTTCTTGGACAAGCGAAGAATTTTCCAAGACTTTTAAAGGGCCCCGAAGGAGCGTTTCTTAATTTATGATCGATCTTCGGACGAAGCAAGTCTGAAGTTTTGAACTGAAAGACAAATTTTACTTCACGCTCATTCGGAGTGGTATGAAGTTTGGAAACCTGTTTATAAGATAAGGGATAGGTTAAAGTAAGTTACTGATAATTTTTTGGCGTTTAACTGACGAAGTAGAAAATTTAAAAAATACATAAAAAATATCAAAGTTCGATAAAAACTAAAATTTTCGATGACAATAATAAATAAATAGGTACTTTTAACCGGAAATCATCGTTAAAAATAAAATTCACCTAGAAATCGTCAGTAATTTTACCTCATCACATTAATTCCTAAATCAAACATTTATTTACGTAATTACTTCTATAATTATCATCGTGATTTAATTTTGTGGATATGACATCCATAACTAGCTATTCTTCCTGTTCAAGGGTAGTGCAATGCAATGGTCTGTCCTACTGGGTAAAAGCACAACAATATCTACATGATGCCATATTTAAAGTATAACACAGACTTCTAAAAATCACTTATTCTAGGATCAATGCATTTATAATACTACAAATGAATCGCTTGAAATTATTTCGATTAAAAAACAGATTTTATCACTATCAGACTTCGTATTTGCAAACCATTAGTTTAGAGCATAGCACGTGAATAAGGGAAGGAGTCAAAATGAGCGTGAGTCACACATATTAGGCATTACAATTTTTTATTTTTTTTTCTTATTTACGCGTTTCATCTCTTTCCGAGAGCCATTGCCACATGTTTCCAGCGGACGACGATCTTCTTTCCCCCATTCCACCCTCTTTTACGTCTCCCAACATTTTTACGCCCGGGAAAAGGGACGGAGCTTACGGATTTCGTGGGATCCATATCACATCTACTACTCCACTTCAACAAACCAAAATAAAACATCCCTCATACCTATATCATAGGAATCCAATAGATAGGTAACACATCCTTCGTATAGATGCGAAATAGCCAATGTCATAAACATACAATGGAAGATGGAGTTAACCTTACTTTTCAGTAACTATTACCGAGCTAAAAAATAGTTTTCAAAACCTCAAAGTTCACTTGACTCTAAAAGTGGAGGCTACATTCAGAAAGCACGAGGACTCAAATACTGTGGCATGACTAGATCAAGGAAATTCTGCGGAAGAGATAAAACATGAAAAGGACTTAGCGTGAAAACTTCGTCTCGCATTCCGAGGATACCTGCTGAGAAAATTACCCACGCATCTTTCACAAAATACGTCAACTGTGCTGTTGAGCTGATAAAAACAAGAATTCTTAAGAATGAAATAATAGTAAAGCAATGAGTTATGCATGCTAAGCGACGAATTAGCGTTAATTTTTTGAAAATTTCGAACGGCAAAGTCTTCACCGGAGGACTGAAGCTTGTGTTAAGTACACTACATTTTTAAAGGCGATCTGAATATATTCTGGATCAAGCGTAATTCCAGTCAAAGATTCTAACTACATCTAAAATACATGTAATATACCATTCCAAACGTACTATTTAAGTCGATGTCACAATTCCTCTTCTAGTTTTTACTCTGCTCACTACCTAAATTATGAGAAATGCAGAATTTTAACACCATTTATGGCAGGAGACGTAAGAAGTCCACTAGAGCCTAGATTCAACTCCGTAAAAAATTGCTTCTAAAAATCTGCTGGTTTCGCTTTACTTCCAAGCAATAAATCATATCACATACGCTGGATTTTTCCATTAAATTCGGTCTCTATCGTCCGGTCTCCTTTCTATCTCACCGGCGCATTTCCTTCGATAAACCCTTTTTCCCCGGAGGCCTCTGCGGGCGCGAAATGTCCTACCGTTACACCGCGAGATCAGGGATTCCGCTCTGGGAATCGATGCCGGTGGAGCATCCATCTTCTCCGTCCTATCGCTCCAAAATGGATCCCCAGATGCTGAAAAATTGCATCTAAATCCGAATGAAATCGGGGCGATAGGCAATTTCCCCCTTTTTCTCTTACCATCCGTATCTGCATTGCCCACCAACCCCTCCCTCTACGTCCTCGCTTACCCGCCTCACCCCTCGAGGCCTGCATCCTTCCAAAAACACCTGCGCTCCTCCTGGGGTCACGAGTTCGAAGGTATCACTTGGCGCGTCCGATCCTTTCTTCCTCCCTCTCTTTCCAGTTTTCAACGACCGTCTAGGGCACCAGCCAATCGTAGACTGCTCCGGACTTGAATTCTATGCAACATACCGTAGTTAATTAACTGGTCAAAACAAGAGTAAAATATAATAGTTCACGCGTAGCCCTAAAACGAGTTAATCCTATTTTCAAATATTACAGTTTGATTTTACGCATCCAAACGTTTGCAAAGTGGAGGTCGAAATTCGTCGTTGCGACATCACCTGATGGAACGGGTTACCTGAGAATAGTGAGCATATGTTCATCGACATTTTCTACGAATATAAACTCAGCCAAATGACTGAAAGCAAGATGATAATCTGGGATTATTTCAGTCAATATCTGACGAAGATCAAAAAATCAAGCACCTTCACTAGCAATACCAGATCAAACTCTATTCTCATAAATGCCCGAGGTATTATCGATTCGTCATTTTTCGGACTGCCGCGCGATATCAGCACCGACCAACGATAACCTATTGATTGACTTTCTGTGTCAGTCACGCTAAGTGAGAAATATTCGGCAAGATTTGCAATCACAAGTGACACTTCCTTCGACATATTTCTTGACTTCCATTACACACATAACTTTTAATTGATTGTCTTTCTTTTTGATAGCCCAGTCTCCTTCATTTTTCATCCTTTGAATATGTCTCAATATCCTACAAACGGCTAGCATCCTTTCTTCTCGATGTTACAATTTTCTCTACAACGTCGCGCAACAGTGTGTACTCTACACTAACCATGTTTCAATTAACTAAGGCTCTCAGTCGTAATTTCTCCTTAACCAGTAAGCCTATCATTCGAAGCGCATTTTTTTATGATACACATATTTTATGATACAGTACTGCGCCAATTTTATTCCAAAATGTAGCTCAGGTAATAATTATTGAAACCAGTGACTAAATAATTTATGAAAAAAATAAGTCAGGTGAGCAACAATTTCATTTATTATTGGAATAAAAGGTCATAGAGGTGCACATAGTCTGTTGTGCTTGGTACTTATCTCCACCCCACGAAACTCTCTCCGTCCCATTCTCCGCTCTCATATTCATCTGTCCCATCCCTCAGCGTCGCATATGCTGCTCTCTCTATCTCTCTCTCGCCCCTCACGCCCTCGGTCATTTCCCTAAACATCCTATGAAACAACTCAATCCGGTCCCAAGCCACTACCCACTTCCCCCCACGCTCCTCCTCCAATCTCCTCAGCCCGGCAACCGACGGGGCTCCACATTCTCGCCCCAGTCTCATCCGCCTATTCTTCCCCTTTCTTATCCACTAACCGTCGCTTTTCTATCCACGATCTCTTTCCTCCGTCCCACTATCCCCCTCCTCACTGATGCCAACGAAGACTTTCCCTCTCTCCTTCTTTATCCACCCATCTCTCTCCTTCTACATCCCCCGCCCTCTTTTTTTAAACGGGCCACCTCTCTTTTTTCTTCCCCTTGCGTCCCCTCAAATTTTAACATTACTCTCTCCCTCTCTTTTCCCCTTTCTCTCACCTCCTCGACCCCTTCCCTCTCGCACCCTGGCTTTCTTTTTTAATCCCCCCCCTGGGAGAGGGCTTCGTTACCCCATACCCTTCTCTCCCAACTTTCTATGCATGCGCTACCTCCGTCCCTTTCCAGCCACCCCTGGCCTTCGGTCCCCGAGTTCCCATTCCCTCTAGCAAGCTCGCTCCTCGCCCTCTCTCTCTCTCTCTTCACAAATGGACTCCTTCATCCACTCTTTCTCGCTCTCCACATTCCTTTCTCCAAAGGTTTATTCATTCTTTCCCTCCCATGTATTCCATTGGTCTTTCCCAATTGCAGTTTCTTTACATTCTCCTTCACCTTTCTCCAACTTCCTCAGAAGCTTCTGTCTCGATGGATCTTTATTTCTCAATGATTTTTTATAATTATTCAATAATTCTATAGTAAAATTTTCAACAGTTATCAAATGCCTCCATTTTCTCGCACCAATTTCCAGTACGACATTAAATAACCTTTTTCTCATTTCTACCCTTCGTTTAACCAGCACTCACAGTATGCCACCAAAATTCATAATAGGTTACTATTTACTCATACCTACATATACCTCAATTACACCAACACAGCAATGGTGTAGTAGACTTCATCAGATTATTAACATATAGCTATAACTTTCAGCCATAAATTCGGCTGTAAGGAGCTACACCAAGCTCTCAAATTAAGAAGGAAAGCAGTTAGTGGAACTTATTTTTCAGCGTAAAAATGAAGGTTCCTTTCTTAATCCGCGTGTCAGTTCTGATAAATATCTGACGCCCGAAAATAAATAGTTTGGGTACAGCGGGAAACATTGACGCATCCACCCATATTCGAGCCTTGGTATTTCCAGTGAGTACCTGAACCCTACTACAGCTAGAGATTACTTTAAAATATTACTCGTGTGTGGTTATAATAAAAGGGATCATAGGAATTTTTGTTGCATCATCGGTGTATTCCTTTGTCAGACAACGATCAAGTTCTCCTCAAAAGCTAGAAATACGATAAATGCGACATAAATAAAATTGAAGAATGTATTCTACCGTACTGAAGAGGATTGGGTTGGACAATACAAAGGTTTAACACGACTTTCGAATATGTCAAAAACTTGATTGTGATGTAACTGGCATGAAGAATCGAAAATTATGCATATGTATCTTCAAAGAAAAAACTTCATCGGAATATCAGACATTCATAAAATAAATATAGATGAAAATTAATGAAGTTAAGTCCTTGACCTAAATTTTCTAAAGGCATAAAACAATAAAATATTCAGAATACACGACATCAACGAACTACCGATATAAGGTTTTCAATTACTTAGTAATCACATATTTTGATGGTACATAGAAATAATTAGTGAGGAACGTAAAGAAAGAGCTTTTGATCCATTATACTCATTAAATGCCTAAGTAAATCAAAGTGCGCTGGTAAAAAGTCAGCTGATTATTTTTTACATAATGTTTGTTGACTTTCAGGACCATTACGAGAAAAAAATTAGGCATTTCGATGTCCATATCTCATTCTGTTTTTTATAGTCATATTTTCCTCTTGCGAGAGTACCACTCGCAATTACAAAACTTTACCGAATCACTTCAGCAAGGAAATACCGTTGACGTGTTTTTTAATAGTTATTTGTTTTGGAATGTTCGAATATTACAAAGCAACACCTAGAATTTTCGCTGGCAAAAAAACATAGAGCCTAAATAACATCGTAAACTCCTGTTGATTAATCGAAAAGTTGTGTAATATTCATTCCAAATTTACTTCATCATTTTCTTTTGCAATATTTCTATACATCGAATGCACCCAAAGAGAGAAAGATATCAACCAACAAGTGTCAGTATGACATTATTTGGCTTCAATTACTTCTATTCCAGTGGAACTTAAGTATGAAATAGTATAATGAATAAAGATAATTAAAAAAGCCAACTGTACATAAGCTGTGAAGAGATGCTTGCTCCCGTGGTTTACTCGCTCAAATATGATTAGTATAAAAAATGTCGGGTCAATTTAAAAAAGAGCTTTGATGATAAAGCATATATGACTTACTTATATTGAAAATATCGCGACAGAAGTGCGCAAAATTCTATGAGATTAGAGAGGCACTGATCTACATCATTATGCGCTTTATATAAATCTGTAATCTGCCTTTTACCTCTGAAAAATATTTTTTTTATTTCACAAAATCACCACCACCACGTTTTGCCTCCCATTTCCTCTCTTCTCATTTCCAACCCCCAACTTTATCCTCTCCACCTCTTGCTCTTCAGTTTCTCCAACCCCCAACTTTATCCTCTCCACCTCTTGCACTTCAGTTTCTCCAATCTTTCCTCCCTATCTCTGCCCTCATCCTCTCTCTCTCTCTGCTTTACTCTCTTCTTTCACACGCGCAGGTACCCGGTGTTTTTCCTTCTCTCCTCCAAATTCCTCCCTCGGGCGCACTTTGACTCGTGGCACCACCGACCCAAACCCTCCTCCCACACCCGGTGGCTCCTAACCCATCCACCCCCTTCCTCTGTCATATCCTCATCTCCCAAAGGCAGTTCCTACCGTTCCTACCCCTTCATACCCCTTCCTTTTGCTTTTTGTTTTTTTTCATACCCTCGTGTTTTGTCCCTCATTCCCACCAGATATTTTCCTTTGACATCCCCACGAAGGTGGTGGAAAGAAATCCGGTCGGTTGGGTTCCCTATTTTCGTCACTTGCCGTAGGGACGGACCGCTTTTTAATGGTCTCCTGAGTTTTGGGAACTGTTGAACTCCTCTGGAAGTAGAACGATTTTTTACACGCGAATTATTTGATAGTGAAGAAGGAGGAAGGCGCGTTAAGTGCACTGCGATCTTCATGAATGCGCCTCAAAGTAAAAGAAATTTAAAAAATCCCAAGACCACGAAACGAGTCCCTGCCCCTGCTCTTCTTCCGCCCCGTCCAAAGCTCTCATATAAATATCCCTTACACCCTCGTTAATTTTGCCCAAACGCTCTCATCTCTGGTCCACCCTTTCTCTGCCATTGCAAAAAATTAAAGGTGGTGGGGGTGGGGGGGGGGGCACCAGGGGCGTAGCCCGCGCCTCCTCTGATCGTCTGCACCGCGGGATGTTAAAAAGTGTCGAGTTCTCCGGTGGCTCGGGCTGAGAGAAGAGCCTTGTTAGGAATTTATTTTTCGAGAGAGACGGAGGGGGTGGGAGGGATGAGTGGGGTTAAAACGTTGCGCTTGAGTCACGTTTGAAGCACGCTCAGCAACGAGGGGAAGGGAGGCGAAGGAGCTCACACGGCGGTGCGGACGAGCGAGTAGGAGGGGGCGCAGGAGAGGAATATGTGGGGAAGGGCGAAGAGAGAGAGAGTGGGACGTGAATTACACCGCATTAGGATGACACATCCCACAACGTATCTCTATGAGCAGGCCAAAGGCAGTTTAAATGAGTACGCAAGCCATTGGTTAAACCCACTCACCAGACATATTTTGGGTCTCCAAGATGATAAATAGATATAAAAAATCAGTACAGATTAAAATACGAGAGAAGCGCGGAAATAGCATCTATCTCAGGGAGTAAATTAGGAAAATCTAAATTAACGACTAGAGAAATTTTAAAGGTTCGAAAATTTCAGAGGTGATATCCAAGCAAAGAAAAAAATCTTCTTAGTTGCGGCAATAGAACCAGCCACCTGATGAATGCGCATTCATATTAAAGGTCTCAAAGTGTATGGGATGAATTTAGAATTCACAACACCCAGCTACTAGAGAGCAAGAATGAAAAACCAGTTACAGCTCTTTTAGTAGTTCTATGTCACCAATCACAACACTGGAATTCTGTCCAACCTGTAACTGCCTGAGTAACCTACGAAGTCCGGATATTGAAAATGACCGACTTACTTTTCACAACGGGGAAGAGTTGTTATATCTCCCAATCGCAAAGAGCCTACTTACTCTGAGCCAATAAAAATGGGAAAAACAGTTATTGATCCGCTCGCACGAGGAAAAATCCTGGCATGTTCTGGTCTAACGAATGAGGTAATTATTTGGCTTATTATCATAAAAATATATTAAAAGCATTCAGAGGAAAAACATTTTCGTTTTTATTGTATAAAAAGTGGTAGTTTTACGTCACCATTTACCCTAAATACATATCTAACTTCAGTCACACAGCACTCTTAAAAAACTGTGCACAAAATAATATCCACAGCGCCGCAAGAACTAGGTGAAGGATACAAAAGAGTAAATAGATATGCATGCGGGCTTTGTAGTCACAGAACACGTGTTTCCAGGAGAGGTAGAATGAAATACCCAAAAAAGCGAAAGGTAATCTTCAACAGCAAGACGCTCAAACGCGTTAAAGTGGTTGAAGACAGTTTCATGGCTCACAAATTCATTTGCAATAATATAGTTCGCTATTATAGCCAGATACCAAAGACTTAGTACGTAATCCTCCAAATATTTTATCGCCATTCAAAACAACTATTGAAGGAAAGAGGCATGTAATTCATGCACAATAAAAGTCAAATATAAAGCAAAAACGATGTCTAACTTTAGAGAGAACTTTCCGCAATGTTCATTTAAATAAGAAGCCACGGAGTTAAAGAAGTATTTAAAAGTTACTAGCACAAAAACTCGCGAATGGTGCATTAATTGGAGTAAAAAACTAAATGAAAAAGTCAGGTAAAGCACAGACTCCAATAAAGACATCAACCTAACCTACTTTGGCATGGAGATTCGGATGGATTCAAAAGAACACAATTAAATATGGTTGCGTTTTGTGTAAATATTTCAATGGAACTCGGGGATTACGCATGCCTAGCATATGCATCGCCAACTTGAATAATTTAGAAGAGGTAGAAACACTTTTTTGCTGAATGTGGCGACGATTAAGTGCAGAACTATTTATACAATGTTAGTATTGCTTTTATGGGGAAACCTAGAGCATAATTAACATTCATTCATTCAAGACAATACTCTCCACTTATTTCACGCCAGATTGAATATTCTGAGAGTTATTGTGTCCTTTATAAAAAAAAAACTGAATCATGTGCGGAAGTATTCGGGGATAGAGGCCTTTTGGTTCATGAGAAATCGCCATGACAGAACTTATAAGGTTTCACTTAATTGCCAAAAAAATGGAATTCCTGGTCCTAAATAAAGAAGAATTTATGATGGATTAAAGAAATAAATGTAGTGATTGTTTGGTAGCCATGACAAAGATGAAATAAACTCTATCTCACATAATACCGGTAGGGCAAAAAACATAGTTTTCAACCGATTGGTATGATTGTTGAGAGAAAGCCTTGCTATGTACTAAGTTCATTGGTTTGCGACAATAAAAAATTAGGGTAGGGGGGACAGTTCTTTTTCCTCTGCCGTAAGTGGTTTCCCATAATGAATTGATACCGAAAAATGAGACGGCACCAATAAAGCTGAACATTCTCCGATGTCTTTCCCGGGTTAGAACCTGAAACCTCCGATCAGTATCAAAACGCTCTACCTAATGGACTAAGTAGGTAGGTCCAAACATATGGAAAAAATTAGAAAGTGGGCTCCCAAACGGATAACTTAGAGGGTCGCTTCTTTAAAGGAGGCAATTCGTTTGATTTAAGGGAGAAACACTAGCATAGCAAAAATTCTTATTTAATCTGGTACATATTTACATAAACTTCTCGTGATGATTCAAAGCAATAAATCTCTGACATTTATTAACAGAAGAAAATAAATGGAAATAGTGAATTTAATCGCTATGACAGAATTCAATACCCTGTTCCTCAAAAGAAAAGGGAATTAATGATATCATTGGCCACTGGCTGAATGAGTTTGGAGTCAATTTCGACCTCTATTATTCAAACATGAGAATGTAGTGGTAAACAACACGCAGCAAAATTAATTAATTTGAGCAGCTAACATGACATGGCTTCACACAAAACAGCATTATTATTATTATTGTGACATAAATGAACGTGACAATTGGTTACTGCTCGAAAGAGCTTAATTAATTAGCCTATCACGAATTAATTATTAAATCAATCAATCTTGGTCTTAAAGGTAGACACATAATTTTGGTTCCATGAAATTTTCCATTCAAGTGAAAAAATAAACCTAAATGAGGAAATAATTCTGAAAATTCTTAAACTGCTTTCCTTTCCATGACAGTTTCTAAAAAATTGAATCGTATGTTTATAGAGAATTGAGTTTAGCTTGAGCTTCTTGGATTATTCGACCATGAGATGAAGTTCGAAGGGTACTGTGGCCATTGATTAGAGGCAGCTCTTTTCAGCGAAGCTCCTGTTGATGTATCATCGTTAGTATGTGGATCTAATGACTTAATATTTGTTGTTTAAAAACGTGAGGCACAAAGGTTTAATTACAGCTGAATCTATCTTATATGAAAAATCAAAACAACTGCTTTGACTCATCCAATTTAAAGTCAGGGACATGAAATGTCATCCATATTTTACCATATAAAAATCTCCGAAATCCGCAGTAATTAAGGCGCAGAAGCGAAATGTTCACTTGGAAAAAAATAATGCTGTATAGATACCTACTTCAGAACGAACCAGTAAGGCAAATTTTTCTTGATTATTTCGACGGAGCCAAGATTAACCTACTTATAAACATTCTACAGATTCGTTGACAATAAAAATTTATGAGACAGTAATTATCGTGAAAACTTCGGTTATTTAAAGCAATTGTACAAATAAACATAAGGTTCTTTGATGCACTGTTTCAAATAATGAGTTTTCAGTTCTAATTGAACCTCCTAACACCTGGTGAGTCTACATCAAGTATTAACACTAAACTAGACGCGGGGGCACACCAGATGGGAAGTGAGGACTAAGAACAGACACTTAAGACAAATAAGGTAAAAATTTCCTCGTTTGCCCGCGACATCAAGAAGAGTGCGTGGAAAAAGCAAGTGGCTAATTAAATCCAGGCGATTCTTAAAATTTTCAACGCTTTCTTTCTCCCCAACTTCCCGCGCATGAATTTTTAAAATTTTCCTTCACCGCAACTGAATTCAGGCGCGAGTATCATGGCGAGGCAAAAAAAATTATGATAAGCCCGAAAAACTCGAAAACAAACTGCAAGAAAAAAAAGAATTTCCAAGTCGGATTTGGAGACGGCCTGCTTAGGGAGTCAGGGTATATGAAAAGTACCGCAATACGCCATCCGATGAAGGAGATAAAAAGAACGAAAAATTATAAATAAAAATAAAACAAGTTTCCCGATTCGAGATAATCTTTCCTGCACCAGACACCCTCGACGACCCCCTCGAGAATACTCGCACATCCCACTTCTTCCCTCTGCTACTTCCTCTCCCAACTCCCCTCAACCCAACGACAAACTGCCTCGCGTAAAAATGAAGAAAAGAGGAAGCCTCCTCCACCGCCACCTCTAGAGAGAGGGAGGAAGAAAGAGGATAATTACATCACTCACGAACGCATAAAAACGCAACGGGACCCCAATAATGCCCCCGGTAAAAAAACATTCTCCTGCCTCCGGAAACTTACGTGCGGGTCCGAAAAATTTCCCCATCGCGATTCCGGGGAGCACTCGGATTAAATCGCAAAGACGGATGAATCCGGTATTGGATGGGGCCAGAGGGAGGTTCGCCGAGGGGGTCAGATGCGGGAGGCAATAGGAAGAGGAGGATGAGGGAGGAGGTGGGAGGAGGTTGAAGCCCAGGCCTCCAGTGTGGATCGGCGGATGGAAGGGTGTCGGATGGGTGTGGGAAGTGTAGTGTGTGCAGCGCAGTGGGAGTGGCAGGTGGAGGGATAGAGGGATGAGATTTAAAAGACGACTCGGCCGGGTATCCACTCTTCCTCAAGGGTGTATGTGGACTTATCCTTTACCCCTTTCTATTATCCATGACTCAACGGGTGGGATAAGTGCATTTTTTTAAAGTAACTGCCTCCGCGCATATGTGCGTAGGAGAAGGAAAGAAGAGGTACGGAGTCATATTATTCCATTAATACATGTTTTCCGACGTCATAACGCTCATCGGGGAGCTGTATGAGGTCCCAAGGTGAACCGTAAGAGTAGTAAGTTTGTGAAGGACAGATGCTCAACTCTCGAAAGCGGTGTAGTGAAGTTTTTCGATCTGCGAGGATATCTTTTATTAATGGGCGTGCCAGACGGTTATTTGTTCCGGTAGTAAACCCGGCCTCACGGCTTCAGAAATACAAAGATTTTGGTGAAGAAAAAGAAAAGTAAGCTCCGAAAGCACCCATTTTTCCAGTGACGATAGAATAAAAGAACGCAGAATTGGATGCCAAATAGTTTCAAATTCATGTTTTTGGTTTTTCTTGGAACGCGAACAGGTGCGCCGGTAGAAGAGTTGGAAAGAATTAGCGTACCTTCGGAAAAAATGTAATTACTCGCGCAATATTTGTCCAAAGATGAACCGCAAAATAATTTAACTGTCTAAATAACCAGAAAATGTTTAAACTCAAGAATTTTCTCGCAAACTTGAGAGTTGAGTACACTCCCTACAGCTTCGAAATACAAAGTTTTAAGCCCAAAAGATATCTTTTCTTCATTTTTACAGCCTGCGTCCAAACGGAAATTACTAAAAGTATGACGAAAAAACAGTTATAGCATAGAGTATGGTGCCGATATTTACTTCTTAAGTTTCATTATAGGGACCATTGGTCAATAAACGAGTGCTGTTAGGACAAAACTGTCTCGTCATCTCAGCACATAAATCCACATTAAATAAGAAAAAGATGGTCAACGAGAAATTTTTGTAATTGCGTGCTATAATATTGCAACCTTAAATACATTTTTAAACACGGTAATAACTGTCAACGAAATGGTGACCCCGAAAATGAGGTGAATCACAAAGAGTTCACAAAACCAGCATACCACCAGCTTTATAATGCGGGTTAAACTTGATACAGTTCAACACTATAGCGTTCATGTTTAAATATATTGATAATTATTGGATGAAAACTAACTTTGAAATTGAATCGAAGGTTATGTTTTGTCCTTAGGTAGAAATATTTCTAAATATAAACATCCTAAACTTCCAAGCTGTATTTACAGCCTATAGCCGTATGATGTAAGCATCATATTTTCCGATAATAAAATTGGAATTGACTGTAATTGAATAGAGATAAATTCTCACGATGTAATTACATAAACAAAATGTACAGGCTCCTTGAAGCCACTCATCAAAGGCTTCAAGTTAGACTATGCTTTGGATTTACGTTTCCTATCCATAACACACTACTTCTACAAATAAAACATATTAAATGAGGCAGACGGGTTCTTAAGACAAGTAAAATGTAGGGGAGGATTGCAGAAGCTATGTTACTATTCTTCAAAATAACAGGAATTTGAATTTTAAGCATATCTTATCGTAAATCCAGCTTTATTATTAAAATCAATTAGCGTGAACAACGAGAAAATATATTTTTTACAATTTGAAGCGATTGCTAGCCACACTTCACGCAAGGTTCTAGAAATTTTATTTCAGCCCTTATCACCCCTGCATTAGCTTAGAACCCTGAAGAGACATACCCGGATGGGTCTCCAAAGAGTTTCGCATCATGAAAACGCATACTGAGTCATTTTAACACAAAAGTGATTATCCTACTTGGCCTTGAAAAGTGATAAAATGGATGTAGACGGCATAAGTGAAAAGTAAACGCCCCAACGACGCTTCGCAGAAGATCCTTTCCTTCGGCCCCACACGTGAACCCTCGTTACAAACCATGTGCCCAGATAGCACTGATCCAAAATGAATCCCAGGCACACAGGTCCTTCTCGGGAAATCTTCAGTAGGGGAAGGAAGCAGCGGAAGGAGGAGGATAAATTGAGTAAGGTAGAGGCAGAAGATGGTGTGAGGAAGGGATCCACCAGGGGCCCAAGTCTGTAACTTGGTTTTCTCCCGAATACGGGAGAAAACAGATTCGCGGGACGCTATAAGGAGCCTTTTCTCCCGTCGGTAGTCAGTAACGGGTTTCTCCGGGAGAAAGGAGAAACACGAAACGCCAGGAGAGAACGTGTCGCCCGACCCAAGTCTGTAACCCGGCGAAGCGCCTTCCGGGTGCCTCAGATGAGAAACAAGTTACGTCCCCCTTGCTAGGCCAACGTAAGTTTTCTCCTTAGGAGAAAAGTGCGCATTTCGACAGTGATTTTAAGTTTCGGCCAATGGCATAAGCGAGTTAACGATGATTTACTTCTGCTTGAAAACAACAAATCCACCGTCTTTTTGAATAAAGTCTGTACTTTTCGCGTATTTACGCATACATGAGTATAGTATATACATTCTGTCAGTTTCCAATTGAAAGAGCAATGAGGGCCGGCAGATTAGCATAGACCTCATCCACATTAATTATTATAAACGAAGAGTTTATCAATTACTGATATGAAATCTCAATTTTAGACTACGTAAAAATCGACATGTAAACTTAATGAGAAGCGGAGTCTTTAAATTTGATATTTGAAGTTTTAACTTCCACCTTTAATAGTTCACAACAAATGAAAATCTGCTGCTTTTATTACATTGAAGAAGAGATTGACGAGTTATAATGTGCCATACACGAAGAACACGTTGAATTAAAGCTTAAGTCCTGTATTATTATATAGGTTATTATAATGACTTATACAAATTTCACTCCATTATTTTTGTAAGCTTCACGTTGATCGGCAGTTTTAAGGGCATTTGAGTTTTCAGAAACCTTATACGTATCGCACTGAATCTCACTTGGGTACTAATTCAATGAAACATAATATTTTCGTTTACATTATAACGATTAATCATATCATTCAGGACGTTCCAATCCACCGTAGTCGTACGGGTAGCACGTATGATTTAATGTGGACGCATATCGGTTGTCAGTTGGATGTCCTGCTGTGTACACGGAAGAACGGGCATTACAGCAGTGAACGCTAGCGAATATGTTCTGTTTTGTATTTGTTCGTATATTCTAATTTATCCGTGTGTGTGACTATAGTCTTCCAGTATACTTCTCATGTATTATTTTACACCAGTGACACAAGGGTAAGAAGTCATCCGTTAACTTGCTCCACTGACAAAGAATTGGCATTTTTGTAGCTGTTCTCGTTACGTTTATATTCCGAGATGTATTTTGATTGAACTCAAATTCCAGGTTGAACGCCACTATATAAGTGTTTGGGATTCTGATATAATCCTAAACTACATTGTATCAACTAGAACGACTTGAGCATATACCACGGCATATATACACTCGATTCATGGATTACGCTGATACGTTTCCCCACGATGAAGGGACTCTCCCTTGGTGTTTGATATTTACTTTTGAAGTGATGCTAGTGTGATACAAATGTTATCCTGAAAATATAAGTGAAAATCATCGTCAACCTTCCTTAAAAAAGCGGTGTATTTTACAATGTGTTACTGTAGCCAAACATTGGATATTTCATACAAGTTTTGTGGCATGTTTGGCGTTTACTTGAACTTTGGATGCTACTTTTTAAATGCCTTGTAATATTTACGTGTTTGTTCGAGTGGTTAAGCTGATTAATGTCAGTGTTTAACGTTTGTGCAACTGACGGCTATTACAGCTGTTTTCAATCTTGTCAATCGTCCATTGATCATGTAAGTAGCCCATTAAATAAATGTGTTCATTAATCAAATTACATATTAGAAAATTATTCAGTTTATTATTCATGTATCACTTGTTCAACAAATGTAATTCCAATGAAGTTAGCGTAGCCGGTGTGATATGCCAATAATATATACACTTTCGGAGTGATTTAAACTAGGATGAAGTGTAACGGATACTCGAGAGTACAATGGTAATAACTATCTGACTGGTACATACTTTGGAATAGCGGAAATTAATCAATATCGCGAATATTCGTCTTCAGAAATTTCAGTCAGTGAAACGTCGTACAATTGCAACGTCAGGAAACAGACGGCTATTACTCTGTTTTCAATCTTGTCAATCATCTATTTATCATGTAAGTAAACCATTCAATAAATGTGTTCATTGATTGAATTACATGTTATATAATTATTCAGTTTAATATCCATATATCGCTGTTTTAACAAATTTAATTCCAATGAAGTTTGTTGATACGTGATGTCCTCGTGTCGGGATGATTTAATAATATGCCCTTTCGGTGTGTTTTAAGATAGGATGAAGTGTGACGGCAACTCGAGAGTATAGTGGTATTAATTATCTGACTGGTACATATTCTGCAATAGCGGAAATTCAATATTCAAATTCAAGCGGCAATATCGCGAATATTCGTCCTCAGAAATTTTCTAAACAAAGCAGAACAATCCTTCGCTCCCGCAGGTGTGAAGAGGTACAGTCGATTTCATTGATTCTCAAAAGTAGGTCACTGAAATACGTCCAATAGTCAGCTTTGGCTTCAGAAATTTTCATACCCTCACTTTTCTCCTTCCGGTTCAGGCGGCTGAAGTTTCTCTACCCAGTTACAGACTACGGACGGGTGAAACTTTCGGGTGAGAACTCGTTTCTCCAGTCTCCGTGGCCCCAAGCCACAGACTTGGGCCCCTGGAGAACAAATTAGGGCAGGAGGAGTATACATATATAATATATATATATATACATATATATACATATGTATATGGACGGTCGGAATGAGAAACTTGAAGGAGGGCAAGAGGCAGGGTTGATACAAGGCAAGAAGTCGAAAAGCCCATTAAAAAAGGGATCAGATTGAGGATTACCTTTCGCCAAGGTGTAAAGTTATATCAGCAGCGGCCATCCACTTACCCCATGATGATGGCGACATAAAAACCAGGTAGCCAGATTATAACTACATCGTCGCCATTACGCGACAACTTCCACTCAATTTTACGGGCTTTGAAGATGAGAGCGAGAAGCGTCGAAGAAGGGAGGTTGGGGCTGGGGGAGTGTTCTGCTGCGAATCAAAGGGTCCAGGGGAGAGAGTGTTAGAGAGGTCTGCCTTTTGAATTAAAAGGGAAGGGACGAAATCAAAAGAAGGGAATTGAGCTGAGACGGGAAGAAAACGAAAAGGCAAATCTTTTACGAGGAGGGTCAGCGGGAAAAATGAGAGAATAATGTGGATCATATTAAGGAAAAGGGAATCCGGAAAATGGATAAGGGAAAGGGAATAATGCAAACGAATTGTCGATGTATTACTGAAAGGGCTAGGCTCTTAACAAGAAGATTTGTAATAAAAAATTCAGTAGGTATCAAAGACAGGAATAGGGATTTGCGGAGTGTCGTTAAATTTCACGGAACGAAAAGCTAGCGATACAAAAAGACATGAATACCTACCGGTGAAATTGGATGCAAAATAATCTGATCCTGAATCAGAAATATAATCCTTAGCTCACCCACTTACTCCTTATTGTTATCACTCCTATCAATTGTTTGACTAGTAATAAATATTTAGCATTTAAGCGAAGGTAGCTGAGAAGAAAATAAAAATTATCGGGATATAAAAGGATACGTATGGGTTGCGGACAGATAAACGAACCAGCTGGCAGAAGTTTACGAGTTCGAAGGTGAAGTTTTCGGCGAAGGTGCGAAGGTGAGAAGAAAAGTGAGAAAAGAAAAGAGTAAGAAGAGATAAGAGGTGGATATGGGAGATTGGAAGCGAGAGAAGAGAGCTCAAGGGGTTGGAGAAGTAAGGCAAACAAGGATTGCATGTCCGCCCGTTTTGGGGCTCTGATAAATCCACCTGGCATTTGGATGGACGTGGAGAAGGAAAAAGACGAGAGGACCGCGTGAGAAAGAGAGAGATAGAGCAGTGGTAGGGATGGGGAAACCAATCCGGCTAATCCGTCTAACTTGGATGAGACGAATCAAATAGAGGTGGGGGAGAGTTTCCGAAGGTACCTCGACAAATCTCAATGACAAGATGAGAGCACAGCGTACTTCCGCGAGTTTAAGACGTAATTATCACAATGAGAGGATAACTAACAAAGCAATTAATGCAAAGCATATCCCCAGCTATTAGAGGAATATGATAAAATAAAGATAAAGATAAATATCAGAAAATCCGTCATACCAGAGAGATAAATTCAAATGCAGACGCATTTTAACTCAAACTACAATACGTGGTAAATGACTCAATGCAACTATGATATGCATAACCTATTGAATCTAACTTTATGGTTACTTATACAATTGAAATTCATCGAAATATATATGCTTACTTTATTCTCAATTGACCTGATAAGTCACATTAATGGCCCATCAATAGCCCAAACCTTGAGTGCCCAAGTACGTAAACATGCGGGTAATTTGAATAAAAAATATAAAAAAGGATAGCTTCTAGTTGAATCCATTTAAGTATTAGAGTGAGTACTTGAATCAAATCGAGTAATATACCAGTATCATTTTAAATAACTTTTATTTAAGCTATTAAAACCGTGAATGGGCGCTAAATTTCAGAGTTATTGGCATTAAGAATATGTCCAGAGGACATCAAGGAATTTACCGTATATGGTATGGTTCTTTTTTATTTGCACCAGAGCAGTATTTTTTAAAGAAAAAAACTTGCGATAGTCCTATTTTCCCTCCATTCCCCTTCTAACGTCTCCCGACCTCATTTAATCCGCCAAGCACTTATCAGGTACGTGACAACCCACACGTGTACACACTTAAGCCGCACTAAATTGACGGGAAATAACGCTGCCAAAGGCGTAAGTAAACATGGGGGCGTGAACGGTATAAAAATAAAATCCATAAAAATATCCAACCCCCGAAATAAAGCACTCCTGATCGTTTTTACCCGGAGCGCTATTGGCCCACAAAGATGAAGGGGTTGAATATTAATCATACCCGAGGATACCAGCACCACCCATAAGGTCCCCTCTTCCATCATATCTAAGTATCTCAGCCCCCAAAATCTCTCCCTACCACGCTAACCCTCTCTCTACGCCTGCCTTTTCAATCCACTTTCCGCAAAGCTAAGCGGAGTGGTTTTCCCACAATACTTCTACAGCCAGATGGAAGCGCATGACTAACTAATCGCACGCACCCCACCAAGAACTAACACAATCGACAGCTTTTCTCTCCTTTTTCTTCGGAGGTGGTATAGAGAGTTAGTAGGTAGTTGGAAGTAGAGGCGCGGGGTCGTGTGCCGGAGGAAGTGAGGGAGTGAGAGATAGGAGGAGGAAGAGAGCACGGAGTATATATCTGTGTGTTACCCCACTCCACCGTCCGCAATGCGGGGAAGGGGTTTTTGGTAGGAAGCGTATGCCGAAGTGTGGAGGGAGAAAATTGAGTGCAACTGGAGGGAGGAGGAGGAAAATGAAGGAGGGAGGGAATGTTTTGAAGGGGGTGATATGGCTTGTGCGGGGGTTGGAGGTCAAAGGAGTAGGAGGACGGGTATGTTAGGCTGGGGGTAGAAGAGGAGGAAGGAGGGAGGAGCGGGGGCGACGGATGATGTAAAGGCGGAGAAACTACAAGACACGTCGCACTGAATAATTGAAGAAGAGTGCGGGGAGAGGGAGGGATGGAGGAATTCCGAAGCGAAATGGAAACTAAGGAGGAGGAGGAATGAGGAGGGAAGAGCAGGAGGAGAAGCAAGAGGGGGAGGAGAGGAAGGAAGAGGAGGCAAAAGGGGGAGGACTGAATCGGGAAGGGGAGCGGTAGTTTGAGCGAAGGGACAGCTAGCGGAAGGAAGGGAGGGAGGGTGGAGTGGAAGTAGTCGTAGGGCAGCGGTGGTTCGGAAGTTTTCAAGGGAGCTGCAGGGTGGTGATGGCGTGCGGGAGGGAGGAAGGAGGAGGATGAGGAGAAGGAATGGAAAGGGGTGGAAGGGAAGGTTTAAGGGAGGAAGCAAAAGGGGGAGGGAGGGAGAGCAGGACGATATGAAGGGACACAAGGAGTGCCAAGGGGGTCGCACGAGGAAAACCTTTCATTTATGCATAAGTCCATCACACGCAACGGCTGGGGTCGCGCCCGTAGAACGGGGGCCGGAGGAGAAGATGGCGAGGCAAGAGTGGGCGGGTATGGTGGGACGGGATGGGGTGGGGTTTGTCGGGAAATTCAAGGGAGAGTGGAGTTCGGGAGTGGGCCGCGTTGAAAGGGGGGAAGAAGGGGGACACACCGAAATGGTGGCAGGACACAGCGACTGGAGAGAGAGAGAGAGATAGGGAGGGGCAGAGAAGAGCACAGCCATGCCTTCCTCTCCTTCTCGCTCAATCTATTCCGCCCTGGCGCTCGGTGACTCCCGGAGGCGGGACCGTGAAACATGCAACTCCATGTCGCACACATGCGTAACACCCGAGTAGCAGATTTACATCCCACTCAAGACGTGAGCGGAGAACCCTCCCTGTCTTTCAAATGCCTCGGCAAATTAATTACCAGAGTCAAATAGAGAATTAATTTGCGGATAGAACACGCTTGTTTTTAGTTTTAGTGCCTCATTAAAAAAACACGGCCAAAAATTATTTGTCGTCAGTATTGGATAGCAGCGTTAAGATATTTCAAAGACAGAAGCAGTCAAAGATTGGAGAAATTTTCCTCCCGATCATTCGCAATGACACATGCGTAAAAATTACACTGATTCGATCCTCTCTAGCATGAAACTTATTTGTGACTTATTTTATATGATAATAAGCATGCACATTCTCTCATCGACAGAATTTTTCAGTGCCAGTCGGAGATTGGGGAAGAAGAAAATATAGTATCCTATAAGTTAATTAAAGTCCTCTCCTTTCCAGACACATTTGATATAAATTATAAAGGAATCATCATGTTTTTGCAATAATATGTCAAAAGTTTCAAGTTGTTTTCGGGCATTGATCTTATCGTGTATTTTGTACTAAAATCTGTGACGTAATCTGTTGACTGCAGCTGTCGTATCGAGTCTCACAAAAGAGCTTGTGGCCGGTGACAAGATGGATCATAATTCAAAAATCAATTATTCGCCAAAGAACTATTTTCACATCTTTATGGAATATCAGTAACCGTTCCTGCGCTGGGTCAATGGAGGATTCATGGACTACGATGGTTCGTATTTAACCTGTCAATATACATTTTATCTCATTTTGGATCAGTCACTTTTGCTGTATGTAAAACAAAATGTGCCCTTGAGAATATAAGTCAATCGTAAAAACTGATGATTTCTATTGGAAAGAGGACAGCGATGAAAGACAACGATCAATGCATACAACTTTCAGAAATTCTTAATCAAGACATCGCGATGCAACGTCATAGGCAACAGGTGTTAGCACGTAAGTTTTTCTCAAAGTATGCATTTATAAAAAGGCCATAGACCATATTATATGGAATTCGGGCTTCTTAAGTTGCAAGTGATTAAATTACAACCACAATAATGTGTTCTTCTAGGTGGTTTGCACTTCCGAACGATTCCCATAAATGGCATGGATCGCTATCAATGATCGTTCTCCTAAGAGAAAGCCACATAAAGGGCATTTCAAAATGACAGCATACTGTCCGCCTAATGTGAATTCAAGGGGAGGTTCTGTTTGATAATTTCAGGATAAGCATATGTTGGGTTTCTCACCACCCATTAGTCTACGACCTTCGAACTATTCTTTTATAATTAAACACTTTGCTAAAAATAATTAATATTATCAACATAGATGAAAACACATTATCTGGGAAGTTTAGGCCAAACTGAAGATATTTTAAAGTAAGGATCTAAGCCTACAGAAGCCATTAAAAGCTTTTTCTGGCGCATGAAAGACTTCATAATTTCTTCATTTAAAAGGGTTTTTCATACATGGAGAAAATATTTTCACATTTACAGAAGGTTATTTAGCCTGATATCCTGATCCGGACTAAACTTTTGATTTTCCACGAGTCGAACCTCCTGAGTGTGGACGACACCCAGGCAGGCAGGACTCATCTCGCAACCGTTGGGTTAGCACTCAAACGATATCCACTAAAGAAGCCTGCCTGCCCTTAATCAATTAATTAAAAACATCATTCGAAGGTGAGAGCAGGCTAAGATCATAAAGTTGTTTAAACAGGACAACGAGATTAAGGTTAAACCACCCATAGCATATCGCTCATAAATATAAAGTTACCATGCAAGTAAAAATTTTGAATATATTCTAATACTTGCCTGCGTAAACGAATAAAAAATGGAGGAGAGCTATTCGTTGTAGATAGCTTTATAGCAATCGTAAAAATAGATGTATATCATCATAGAGTAAGGTCTTACTCTGTGACAGTTTTGGTTATCAGCAGTAGAATGAAACTTGAACAGCACCCCGTAAATCGAATATAAAGCTAAAATTCTATTAACTCTAAGAAAGTTGAGGTGAATGTAGCCAGGTGGGAGCTGGCTCACTTCAAATTAATAATACATAATTAGAAATACATTTTTCATGCTTGATTTCATAACGTTAGATAATAGAATCGGAGAAATAATAAAACTTGAGTCTCGGAGTAATGAAATAAACAGAGATGCATCATCTAAGAGAACCTAATAGGTATGAACAACGGAATTGTAAATCCCTTTATAAAAAATGAATTTCCTGAAAACACTAATTCTGTACAGGAACCCAAAATGCGGTCAATTATATACGCTAAAACATATTTTTTAAGCATTTCACACAATTATGGATTTCCATAAAATGCGAAATATTTCAATAAACACCCCTTATCTGCAGTTATTTCAGGAACGGGATTTTTTTTGGGATTCTGAACGTAAAGAGTTTTTGAATGTGCAAATTATAAAACCACTATTCGTGTTACATGAGAACAGCGCGTGTAGATTCAATAGACAATACCACAAGGTATGACAGTAAAAATACGTACTGTAGCACTAGTAACCTTATAAATTTCACCTAACGCTAAGTCATATGCCGGTAGTCACAATAGCAAACACTCTCAGAGCAATTGAGGGTATGTTAGAGGACAATAAATCGTTCCAGTGGAAGACGGAGCGAAGAGGAACGGGATAGCAATTCCTTGGGAATGACACTAGAAACTTCATAATTATGTAATGGCAAATGTTCACCACGTATTGGGCCAACGAACTTCATTAGACAATGCCCATTATGAACATTCATTCAGTCCACCTTTTTCCAATCAAAAAGTAAATTACAAATCTATTTCTAAGTATTTCACATTTTGGTAACCCATTGAGTGTCTATCACTTCCATCTACCCAATCAGCCACATTGATTTTCAACGCGTTAAAGGGGAAATAAAAGCAAATGTAAAAAATATTAACATAGCAATAGATAAGACAGAATAAGTATATGTATTCCTATTACAATATAAGAAAAAAGCATGTATATGAGTAACTAATAACGAGATATCCTATAGAAACGACGTACAGAAGCCTTATTAGAAGCGATGCAAATCAATGCAAAACTGCTGTCAACAAAAACTACTTATGCGGTGGACACCCAGAAATGCAGGAACACTACTGTAACAGTATTAGCGAAAAAATCCCAAAAAAATTAATAGTCACAGAAGGCTTGATTCGTTACACTCAAATAAGTCGTAGTAATTGCATGCTTTGATTCTTGTATGGAGAAACACAGAGCATACCCTGGTGCATGGGGTCGGGGTTGTACGATCTGTTTTCAACGAAAAGGGGGATGAATCCACAAGGACTGAGAAAAGAGTGAAGATAGAAGGCTGCTGCTTTCTTCTCCAAAGTAAAGAAATGAACAAGAAGAAAAAAGTCTACACCCACCCAACGTTTTCATGTGACCCTCCAAGGAGCGGTTCCTCCAGGCGCTCTCCACCCCTTCGATGATCCCTCTCCACCACTGCGACCCTTGGTCCCTTTCTCAAACCCAAGAGAGGATGTCACGTACTCAAAATCACCCCCTCCCTTTCCTGATCCACACTTTCTCTCAGAAACGGGGGCGAGAGGACGTCCCAGAAAAACGTGAGGCGTGGCTAAAGAAATCCTTACACAGATAGCTCCAGGATAGAAGGGTCGAAAGACTCAAAAATTTCCCGTTCCATGACCAACACGAACCCTTCACCTTAGTCTTTTCCGCCTGCTCCTCTCTGAACAGCCTCCCTAACTACCTTATCATCTGTCTTTCAGTCCTGAGATTGGTCATCCTGTTTCAACCCCATCCGATGCTAACTTATTTACCTATTCGGAGTTCTCCTTTCCCAAATTCCTCTTCGTTTGTCCTAAGAATATAACCCTTGACCTCTCAAGTGAGAATGCCCCTTCTATACTCCCCTTTTGTTCGTTTCTAACAAATTCACTCTCTAATGATGTGTCCCCCCCTCCAACCGTTCTCTTTATTTGCGTATTTTTCCCCATAATATCCAACCTTCTTCGAGTGCTCGTATCTTTTACTTTATCCATCCATATGATCTTTAGCACTCAACACTATGTTTCGCAGTATTCTATACTTTTCTGATCGGCTTTTCCAATGCCTACTCCACTATTCTGATGTATATCAATCCAAAGCCCTCACGAGTGATGTCACATACTTGATGTCTTGTCTCTCTTCGTTTCTTTCGCTGCGTAACAAACTTCGTCATGATCGCTTTCTTTGGACCGAGTATTCTTCACTTGATATCCGTGGCACGGCTACCATCCCACATTGCACTACCACCAGTAATTCAATCTACTCATCCCACCAGTCCACGCAGTCGAATCCACGCAGTCGAACGCAGGATAAAATAATACAATATATTAAAAAATTAAGCTAAAAAACCACGTTTTTATTTTAACTAAAAAGAAGAAAATAACCCACCCTGCCTTGGCCCAAGGTCCCACGATTAAATTTTACAGATAAAAGACTATATGTTCAACAAAAAAAACGTGGTGCGTATCAATTTCAATATCTATTTATCATGGAGCCCTGAACTGCCTTGATGATTAAGTGACTTCGAATTTTAGAATTAACTAAGAATTAATTTGAGTAGCAAGATTTTTCCCGGAAGGACCAACAAACAAACAAGAAAGCGACTTAATGAAAACGTGGTAAAATTAAGGGGAGGGATTTGGAGAGGCGGAAAGACTACTTTCCAAGTTTTTCTCACGCTTAGCTAATAGCGACTCTCCATGGTCAGAGAAGAAGATTTGATAAGACAAGCGAGGACAGTGAGGATGTCTTGGGGTGTTTGACATTAATTATCGAGTTCATTGAAATATTAACTGCTCTTGCAAGTCAGAAGACACCTACTAGAACATTCCCTTCTAAAATCAAATAGTCGGAGAACTCGTTCTCACTTGAAAAGCATTTAACTTTAACAATAGCTCTTTCAATTAGTTGAGAGCAGAAGCACGCCGAAATCGGCATTTTTCAAAGGAAAAAAACTCAAACTCCTTGTAAAGGGTTCAATTCTTGAATTTCTCTTATGTATATACTCAATAATTACTCGAATTCATTGCTGACGCGAAAGCATATTTCTTAATGAAAACGCGCTTGATGGAAGAGTTCATCCCCCCTAATCACAGCATTTTCTTTACTTATAGAGATATTGATATCAATACCCTCTAAAGACGAAAGATTCAAACCCTAAAACTTGTTATAAGGCAAGTATACCAAAATTTAATCCACCATTTCGAAGTAGCTTTCAATTGAGAGGAACCAAGTAAAATAAAAGATCCAGCTTTTTACGCATTCATCAATAAATAATTAAAATAACAAAATAATCCCACAAATTCATATTTTTATTGAAAAAAATGCAAAAGGCTATAGGCCATTTTAACGCAGATAAAATGAATACAGCATGTATTTTACCAACAAACTCTTCGTTAAATTGTGTTAGGATAAAATAAGGGGGACGTTACAGAATTAAACCGCGTAAGAAGTAGTGATGGAAGATTATGCCTAATCAAGCCAACCTAAAAAATAAATACATTGCTTAGAATAATTATAATGGATTTGAGATACAGGAATAACACCAAAAGATTTCACAAATTTTGTTAGCTGCCAGAATACTCAATATGTGCTCTTGTAAATTTGTTTCAAAAAGTGTAAGATTTTACGCACAGATCGCGTCAGAAATTTAACAGTCGTGATTGATAGAATCACGAGATCCAGTTCTCTTAAAAGATTGATTGATGAACTGGATCTCTCGAATGACATAGGAGTTCATCTTTACCAATCACGACAGGAATGATTGATATGACATCAAATATCAATCACAGTTCTTGAATGCTCACGAGATGTGAGAGCGGCCAAATCAATCGTGATGAAAGGCACTTTCCCTCCGTGAAAGAAATGTTCCTGCGGGTACAATAGTTTACTTTGCTCGGAAAGAAGGAATTGTCTCAGGAAAACCAAAATAATAATAATACGACTTTATTGGGGCGAGATTGAGATTGGTGCAGACCCTTCTTCCATCTGTGTATCATCCCAGACAGCACAGCCGCTGGTATACAAATTGTACATCTCTTGTACAGTTACGAGTTGTATAATTCTTTGAAAAAATATTGCAATGCAATTGTATTCCAGCATCTTTCATACAAAGCAGTGGTAATACTAATGTAATACAGCATCTAAATACCAGGAATATTTGTGTAATTTGTGAACCCCTTGAATTACAATTGTAAGGCCACAAAGAATACAAGGCTTTGTGCGCACGGTGTGCACGCATGCAAAAGTACGCATTTGTTGTTTACGTGAGTCTTTTGCCCAGCATGACGCTATATCACTGATATCGCGAGCTACTATTCTACTATCGCCAAATCATAGCAAAATGAAGATGTTTTGTCACTATTCACCATTCAACTGCTAAACCTTTATCGCATACTAGAGTCTTTAAGGAATTCTACTTGTTGTGAGAGCGAATTACAAGTCCAAGCGCTTTTCAAACTTGATTGTTACCGTTTATATATGGATCGAGGTAAGTGTACGAGTACGAATTTTTCTTTGATGTCTCTGCCAGTAATATTTTTAATTTTCTCGATTTGTGGATCGTAGTGTGCTGAAAGTTCAGTCATGTTTTATGGGGCAACGTTTCAAGATGCATGAACCCGTATGATTCAATATACGAAGGCATGAACGAAATTAGAACAGGTTATATTTTATGGTCATGCATTGTTTCGTTCGCAAAAACAAGTTTTTGTGGTTTCAAGATTGATTTTGGATGGGATGGGAACTAAGGGAAACTAAGTTATTTTGTTTTTTGCCTCTGATGTATTACAGAGCTGGTTATGCTAGATTGTAGTAGTATATGTGAGTTCACAAGATTATAGTCAAAGTGTCTGGTATGGTGGTCTTAAGTCATGAATAATGAGAACAGAAGAAGATGAAATTAGAGCCAGTGGCAAAAGGAGCAAAGTAAGAATGTACTGACACGTTATAGTAATGTTATGAACAGTAGGAAACTGACTCTGGTGCTACAAAATATTTATAGAATGACGCTTGTGAAAATTAGTTCTGAATTTTAATAGGAAATTCCTTTGAATGCAAGGGTGCCTATCAAATAGTGCCTATCAATTAAAATTTTAATTTTTTATAGATATTGAGATACATGAAGTCACGGCTGTTTTGGCCCCAGAGGAAGAAAGTGGCATTTTAAACCTACGTTGTTAGTATATGTAGTAATCCATTGTTTTTCATTTAGAAACGTAAAATGTTCTCAAATATCATCCTTTAATTTTGAAAAATGTATTCTTGCATATAATTACAAGAGACATTGATTTCAAGGCATGAAACAGAAAAATTTAGATAATAGGCTGCGTCTTTTATAAAAAGGATTGGCTATCATCATAGAATTCATTGATGGCTGTGATGATGATGTGATGATCTTAAGATTTGGCTGCCATTAAGGAAAATACAAGGCTGATTTTAAAACAGCTACAGAAGGGACAGGGGGAGTATGAGAAATGGGCAAAGTTGTTATATGTACCACCAATGCAACTACCGGTGCAATCAAAGGAGCAGCTTCTTGTGATGGAAGATGTTTTGCAACGTAACCAAGACTTCGGGGTTGCACTTGGTCATTTGCCTACTTTTTACCTTATTGCAAAAATTGTAAAATATTTATTTAACTTTAAGAAGCTATTTTTGTTAGCCCTAGATAACTAATGGCTCATTTGTTCAGAGAAACTTGATAGAAGAAATTGACACTCATGACCTTGGTCAGTTAATAAGAAAAAAATTGCCCAAGGTAACGAAGAATTATGTCACAACCAATTTCTCATGGCTGGGGACAGCGGACAAAAAAGAAATTCCTTTAAAGAACACCCATTGAAATTCAACAAGTGTTAAAAAAATTGAAATGATTTTATAAGAAAACCACAAAGCCTGAAGAATGCTGTCAGCGCGGTCATTTGAGGAGTTCGTAACCTATCTTGTATGTTGGGTTCGTGGTAGTAGACACGCTGACCATTTTCCAGGTGCACGGAGAGATGAGTGACTGTTGGTGCTGGACCACATTCATGCACGGGAAACCCAAAAATAGGCCACGCAAACTCATTACTACTTAAATAGCACCCAGGTTGATAGATGGTCACCTCGTCCCTCCGGTTCTCTTCAGGCGTATTCTGAGTGATTAACAGCTTGATCACTTCTCTTGTGTACATACATTCATTTTCATTCAATGACTTAATTGAGTTGCGCTATTCTACGTTGATATGAGTGTCGAGTATCTTAATTCGGATCGGAAAGTAGGGTAAAATCCAGCGCTTGACAACGTCAAAAGGAGCATTTTCAGCAGCAGCCATGTTTATTTGACTTATGAATCCTACATCACCCGGACTGCGCCTTCGACATAAAGGGTAGCCATAATCATTGGTTTCGGTTTGCTAAATAAAAAATCTATAGTGATTCTTAGCGCACTTACCGATATTCATGCACGGATGTCGTTCATTGCGTAGAATTTCCGTTCTTTCGGGCAAGAAGCATGTAGTGACGTCATAATAATTTCCGCCATCTTAAAACAGATTGAAGTTACGGATCAGTGGGTCTATATTTGAACCAGATGTATAGCTGGTTACCCGTCCGTAGGTTGGGTTAGGATGACATTTGTGCGGATCATAGCATAACCCAAGAAACACCATGGGGAGATGGTCATGAGATCGCTAGTGGGCATGTCTTTGAGCATCCAAGTCTAACCTTTGTCGTTTTTCTTGCAAGGCCTCATTTTCTTGAAAAGAACACATTCCTCTTACTTTAGAAAATTTATTCGAAATGTTACTCGTTTTTCCTAATAGGCGTTTCTATTGATGGATATATTTTTAAGTCCAAGGAGGGGAAACACAGTGGCGAGTGAGAGTCTTGAATAGGCAACTCAATGATTGAGTGGATGTAAGTTAACTGCACTTTTAAACTTTTAAGCATATATAAATAACTCGTAACGTTTATGATGAGGAAATTGGTCTACAAAAGTGTTCGCAATCTTAATGAAATTCAACGGGTGTGAAAATATTGAACGTATTTTCTAAGAAAACCAAAAAGCCTGAAGAACACTGTCAGCGTAGTCATTTGAAGAGTTCGTAATCTATCTTGTATGGTGTGTTCGTTGATGTTCGTATGATGTTCGTTGACGTTCGTTCGTTCGTTCGCTCGTATGATGTTGGCATTGGTCTAAAAACCAGTTTGCAATCGTAATGAGAGGCAGATTGTTCCTTACTTACTCTTACTTACTCCTGTGGCCATTGAAAACCTAAATGGTCCTTGGCCTCGCCAACCACTCGCCTCCATGCCCTTCTGTCCTCTGCTGTGTCGAGTTGAGCTCCCATTTTTTCCAGGTCCTTCTTCACTTCGTCGCTCCAGCGCGCTGCAGCGCATTCTTGATCTCCTTGGTGGTCTGGTGCCTTCTGGTTTTCCTTTCCATATCATTTTTACTATTGTGTTGTCACTTCTTCTGTGGGCATGGCCTAGCCATCTTAGTCGTCTGCTTCTGACTATACCCACAATATCTGGTCCTTTGTATAGTTCCCTCAACTCTTTATTTTCCCTTATTCTCCATGTCTCTCCCTCTATAATGGGGCCGAATATTCGTCTAAACACTTTATTTTCAAACGTTAACAGTTTTTTTGTGATCTTTTTGTAAGCGACTATATTTCGGAACCATACAGTAGTACTGGTGGGACAATTGTTTTATAGATTGTTTTTATAGATAGATTTTACAGACTGTTCCACTACGTGTAATACATCTGAGTATTAAACGATAATAAACAACGCTGTTTGTTGTAGCAACACAGGCATTATTACCATTATTATTTGCTGCACGAAAATATTCTTGCACGTTTATTTCCTTTAGTATCGTTTACTACGTAAGTGTTCTCTCATATGCATGCAGTGCCCCTAAGAGAGCTACTTTGAGAATAAACATTGAAGAGTATACTTGTTGTGAATGTGCATTGAATTTATCGATTACCCCCCGAAGCAATTTAATATGAGGCCCTTGGGACTCTGGGCCCTTCTTATACAGATTTTCTATCATGGGCCTGCAGTAAAACTTAAATGCTTGAGACGTGAATATCCTTTGAAAATAAAATCTCTGGTTGTCAAGGAAATATGCTATTGTTGATTTTAGAGAAAAATGTGAGAGTTTTCAGCTTAAAACATTATTTTCAGACAAATACGAAGCGAAAAAGAAAATCGATTGAAATAATTAGGAACATCAATTATTCAACCATCCGATTAAAAAAATCCAAGCCCTCTTGTGTGAATCTTGAGTGAAAGTAATTTTAAAAAGCAAAAACTGAAACCACTGCACCGAACCCAATGCTTAGCATGGACCACCAGGGGGGCCTTCGGAGGCCCTGAGGGCCTTTTTATATAGCCTATGTTGCTCCCAGATACATATTCTATTTCTATGTCAAATTTCAGCTCAATCGGTGCAGCAGTCTTTGCATGATTGAGCAATAGACAGAGAGATAGACAGACAGGGGGGTTCTTTTATAATCTCACTAAGTGAGAATACGTCATAAAATGTGGAAAGTTACGTCATCTTTCGTAGTTCAAGGCCACCCAGGCGGCATGACCCTCTTCGGCTCACAAGTAGTGAACTGCCGGTTTATTTCTTTGATTCATCCGCTCTTTTGACTCTTGATCCGTATCTATCGACTCTTGATCCGTTTCATTTAGCTCTGCATTGTATTAGTTCCATCTCACCTGTCGTTAGGAACGTGAAATGGAGCCACCGTCGGACCTTGGCCGATCGTGATCCGATCATTAAGAGAGCGAAACGGATCTCCCGCCTACTCGCAAAGAGTCACTAAAAAGGTGAAATTACAAAATAACCCCCCAGAATTCAATTTTTATAATTAGTATGATGATTATATGATTATGTCTGACAAATTTTCTTTCTGTAAATAAAAGAAATTTCATTTAAAAGAGCAAATACTTTTATTTTTACCTGTTTTATCATGGTATTTACTATTTTATTACACTGGTATTATTACATTCAATTTGTAAAACAATTGTAATTTAGCTCTGTAAGACATTCGTAATGCAATGGTATTAGAGGACGCTTGACAATGTATTACCATTGAAAAACAACATGGGAAAAAAACATGGGAAAACGAGTACAGCTATTTGGTTATAACATTGTAAAATGACTGCAATACGGTAATTTTACCAAATTTGTGCTGTCTGGGATCCATCAAAATGAGTATTTAGACGATGGATAACGAATAGAATTAAAAAAATATCCGTATGAAATGGTCGGTAAAGAATTTTAATAATATATCTTAGTATTTAAAAAAGCGATTAACATGCATATTTAGTTGACCATGAAAGGTTTTATAGAACAGACATAACATGTGCGTATTTCGTACATCGAGAAGAATACTAATAAGTACATACCAACGTATTCCAACATGGCTTGTATACTGAGGAGCTTAGACCAGTGGCGTATCTAGAAATTGCCTTGGGGGGGGGGGTCGAAAATTCCGCCTTTGAGGGATGATCATTCCGGGGGGTCTTGGGAAAATTTAAGGTTTTTTTACCTTGAAAACTCTATTTTAACGTATTTATACGTATCTCCAGTGACTTTTTAAACAGACGTTTAAATGACTTTCAGCTTTTAAATAACATGAATAGCAAATTTATTTTGATGTTGCAAAGAGTATACTTGGTACCTACTCATAGATATATGTGTCCTAACTCCTTACATAGTTTTTCTTAGGCCCGTTCACCCAGTAAAAAGGAGTGGATATGATAAGGATAAAAGTGTGCTTTTTAACTTTTGGCATGCTAGCCACGTAAACTGACTAAAAAGGTAGGATAAGGAGTTAGGTTACAGGTTCGTCAGCTCACAGGATTAACTTTATTAACATTGAAAAAGAATATTATTTGAGACGTGTACTCAGAATGATACGTTTGTACCTACAGTAATCTGTTGGTGTTATGACTTTGTATATATCTTATTTTCAACGTAATTATGGACTATAAATCTTTTTAGACGTTGCACTAAACTATTTTTTTGTTCTGGGGGGGACCGGTCTCGTTCGTCCCCCCCCGTAAATAAGCCCCTGGCTTAGACCATATTCATTTAAAATTTAAATCCTTGCCAAGGACAAATTATAATTCCTGATACGAATTAGTCATTACTGGCAAGAAATAGAAGGATTAATGAAGTCAACACAATCCCATTTCGAATACAATAAAGCGATAAAATAAATAGATAGCTCTGAGGTGGCAAAATGTATTGAAAGAAGTATTAAAAAAACTAAAATAAATTGCTTACGTACACAAATCTATCATTATCTTTTCACTGAGGCTGTAAACTACCAAACTTCAAATTCAACAGCAATCCATGTAGTCATTAGCTAAATTACAATTCTCATTGATTCCAAATTTTAGATAAAAGTCGAAACAACGAAATAATTGCAGTCAACAATCTTATCCGACTCTTGAGAAGTTTATGCAACATTTTAAACTCAATTCCTGTCATAACACATTCATTAGAAGCTTAAGTTTACCAAATACAAACCTTTAAAAGTAAAAATATCACCACCAGAACGCACGCAATACATCATAGCACATATACATGTAGCATTTGTAATCACTGAATTGCCTCAATTGCACTGTCACTTACACACACGATAAATCTTCGTTTCAATATTCTCGCCAAATATTACGTCTCTTGCACAAGTGAAACTTAGGGATACCGATTGTAATTGAAAATTTAAATTAAGTGCTACAGTCGGATAACTTGTTTTAAATCCTTACAGCCAAAATAAAACGTTGATCGGTTCAAACTATATTCAAAAATAAATCTTCGCAGCATTCTAGGCTACTATTTATGATTAGTGTCCATTTATAATTAATTATGAATGATTTGTAATCCATAAAATATGCCACCCTGCGATAGTTTTTTTTAATGATTAGGGGCCTTTCTAATTTCCTCGTTAATTATACTTTAAATCACAAACCAAGAACTCTGTGTAAGAACAAAACAAACTTTAAACGTATTGCACAATCGCGCCTTCACTTGTTTTCGATGAACTACCCACAACTCCACGGAAACCGGCACTTTAAGTGGTAGCTGTTCATACCGTTCGCGATTAGAGTATATAATTCACGAAAAGCTAACAAGAGCAGCGCTCATTACGATTTTATGTCAATCAAGACTTTTCTGAGAGATCTATGATCGTTGGCAACGTATACAGATCGCTCGCTGGAACAACATTCATTCATGAGATGTCAATCGCGGTTGAATATCCAACTGAAACAGATCGCGAGTGGCAAACAGCATTCAATCATGATCTGTCAATCGCGATTGACTCTCGCGATTTAATAATAGACGGGACCGAGATCTCTCAAAAGAATGGCTTGGCACATCACTAGTAAGAAGCACAACCAATACTAAAAACCTACTGAGGTGAAAAATAATTCCAGTGTATTATCACCTTCTTTTTCAATTCTGCTACAGTTTAAATTCCCAAAAGTCAGCGGAGGGTAATGAGCAAGCACTAAGTCTTACTTCAAAGTTGTTAATTGCACAGCGATCATTTTAACAGAAATTAATTCATCGTTTCACTATAATCATGACAAAAAGGGTGGAAAAAGAATTAAGTCGTTATGTTTTCCGCATGAATTGTCCTGCTAAATAATTTTGAACGAACAAAAAATTAAAGTCACTTCATTTAAAGCCATCGAATAAGAATGTAAAACCACAAAAAAATGGCAAAGAATTTGGAAGTAAGAGCAGTTATAAAACATATTCACCGCATGTGTTTTTGTATTTAGTGTCTAAAAGTTTAACTTTTATGTTGATCATGTCATGTAATTCAAAAAGACCACCCTATAACTTAGAACTTTCAAAGCAGAATGTCCTCTCAGAGTTGATTCAAAATGCATCCGTGCAAGTGAATTTATAAAATGTATAATGTGGCACTGAATTTATATATCACTATGGCATCGTGGAATTTAATAATATTATTTGTATATATGAAGTGATTAGATACTCATCTTTATCGAAAGTAATTTAATTAATAATTACCAATATTAGTTTTCAAATGTTGCCTTGACCTTGACAACGCAATCATACAGGAAATTGGGCAATCTATTAATATATTCTCCGAATTGAATTAAAATAGGCATTAAACTCCCTATCCTTAACGTTGAATAAAGATACTAATTCCGTAGCCTCATCATAAAATGAGTGCGAAAATTCAAATTAACTACAGAATTTATTAAAGCTATAGGATAAGAATAACAAGGGACAAGTAGTTAAATGAGTAATTCTCGCAGAGTTTGAACATGCACGGCTAGGTAATTGGATGATGTATTCCAAGGGAATCCCAAAAGCCGAATGCACTGTTTGCTCTAGGCCTTAGGCCAGGATGCTCTTATCAAATTTAATGTAACGCAATCAAACGGAGGAATGATGGGATACGAATTCAGCCGCCGGGACGTTGACGTTCTAAATACAACTACACCTCTCCGATCAATAATTAGCGAGATGAATACAGAATGAGGTAACATTATGAGCACAATTCGAAATTTTTAAACTCTCAAAAATAAAATGTGATTGAAACAAATGTTATGCATTTTGAGATTGATAATTCTACGCAAACAACGTAATATATCACATTTGCAGTTATTGGAAAACCCAACAGAAACATCAATCGTAGTTAGAAACAGTCTCTGTAATTCATTAACTTTGAGTATATCTACTGCAAAACACCTAATAGTTATTCTGACTTAGGAATCCTACTCTATAAGACAAAGTCGAGAATTTTGTATTCAAACAAGCGAAGACCAACGCTTGACGCATAATGGTTAAAAACATGTTTCAGCAGCTTGTTCAATCATTGAGAAAAAGCTCTTTTAAAAAAAGCATGACCCACACAGGAGAGCTATGACATTGAAGAAGAATGCAGCAAAGCGTAGAATTCTTTCTCCTCAAGCTTGGCCGTTGGATAGGTAATCAAGAATGAGCTTGACTCTAGAGACCAGCGGCCAAGTATGCATAAACAACAGACGATATAAAAAGTTCACATTGAGTTCCGTAAAGTAAAACGCATCTCCAACCCAACGGAGGGCACCATAGACCGCGTAAATATTTCACGCTTACTTCCTTTTTCCAAGTTTAGCAACAAAAATACGAATCTTGTCGGCACGACACCTCTTCCCTCCCTCTCGATCGCATTCCACTCCCCTTCCATGGTTAAGGAGCCATCTCTCCTTCCACTTTTCCCTATTTTTCCCCAAAAAGAACCCCCACTTCATTATTTGGAATGAGGACCAAATTTGAGCGGGTGAACGGGTTGAAAGGAGGTTCAAGAGAGGACATGTTCTGGCGGGATAGAGAAAGGGTCTTCGACGATAGGGACATCCTTCCCGATGGAAAAAGAGGGCCCCGGAAGACTCTCACCGTCTTCACCATCAGGGAGGCACAATGAGACGGCCTTCACCAGCACAAAAAAACCCTCCTCTCTTACTTCTTCTCTACCATTCCCACGGGACCCTGCCTTCGTCTCCCACGCCAACCCATCCCAAGAAGGAACTCCTCCACCGCTCTCCCCATCTAGCACCCACAGGGCTCGGAGGCTGGCCGATTTTTCAGCGACCACTTGATTTAACCCCCCCCCCCACAATCTTCTTCGCGTGCGTATGCACGCGCGCGTCTTCTCCAATGTAATTCACCCTATTAAACTTTGCAACTAATATTTGCAAATCCTCCCCTCTGTGGTCATGAATAAAACTTTTATGGCCGGCATTTTTCAGTTGACTAATGCAAACTTGTTTATTGAGAAGCTAGTTATTAAATGAACGGGTTCAGCAATGAAAGGGTTCAGCAATGCATTGCTTTAATCACTCGCACAATCGATAACGACTTGATACAAAGTTCAATAAAGTACTCAACTCATTCCGCCATGGACCCAAAATTATAAGGCGTTTAAAATGTGCTGTTAATTAATGCATGTTTCCCCCCCCCCCCAGAGTTTTTTTTTAAATTCAGATGTTTCCCTTTAGTACCTGTGTAGCCAACTTTGACACTAATTCTGAAGTTCTAAAAATTAGTTAAGAAAATGATATACCTATTTGTAACGCAATCAATGATAAATGACTAGTGATGCTTTCTGAGAGGAGCAAATTATTCAGATAAATTGAAAAGACAATGGCGTTAAGAAATTCTATTTTAAGTCCCTCAAATACTGAGCCCCAATGGGTATATCCAAGCATTTTTCGTGTTTATTTGGCGGAAGCAATGACGTTAACGCTGAGTAATGTGACCGACTCTGATTTTTCATCATCACTCAATTATTTAATGCACTCAATCATAAACTATACCATGTATGATTGCCTTTGTGGTAAGAAAATCGCGATGTCATATTTTCTCCGCAATTGCTTTTATCTTCCATGGAAGTGTAAAACATGACTCTCTAAGGTCAAACTTTGGGTGGCAGCTTAAAAAGGAAAAACCTCACAATAGGTTACAAAGGACCTTGTTTACACGAACGTCTAAGAAATCTCCCAATCGCGAGAGGTAAAATTTATTTTGGGGGCAATGGATCGATCACTGCCCGTTGTTTGAAGCGTAGTTTCCCTTGGATACCATAGCGGAAAAGAAAATCGGTAGGAAAGGTCTTCGTAATTTAGCACTAATAAGCCTGTATATTTTACATTAAGTAAACGAATATTTGACTATGAGCGGAAATACCATTCCAAGTTTTCATTTCATCCTCCTACGAGTAAATGTTTTGCTAGAATATTCATAAGCTGCTCATTTTGCACAATTATCCGGATTATTCATTTCTCAATAAATTAATACAGTTTAATCAATTTTGAAATCATTGGAGCATCAATGATTACTTTAAATCACAAAATTTAATTTAAAGATTTTATATTGGAATAATATATAATTCTTTGGTATAATTAATAGCTCACAGTGGAGTAAATAAAAGAACAAATGATCCGGGACTACGCCAGTACGAAAAAGTACATTAAGTCAATTATGCAAAGATCCTTTTTATATTGCATAAAATCAAGTAAATTACAGCCTTCATGCCTTTCAAGCGTGAAATCCGATCAATTGACCAATTCCAGAGGACTTGAATTATTCTAGACAAATTACAACATGCAATTACGATCAGTTGGAATTCTATAAATTTACAAATCCAACAAAATAATACCAACTGACTGAACTACGAATAGACACCAGCAATTTCATCAATTTTAACAAGGGACTGAAGGTAAAAATATATATCAATATCAGGTAGCTATAAAAAAAGTCGAGAATATAACTATTACGTCTCCACTAGCTACGAAGCCTCGAAGGCAGCGTAATGAACACACAAAATAGCTTCGTTATATTTTGAGCAGGAGGGTCAAGTCCTGCGTTATGTATGATTTTACGTCGATTTGAGTGAAAATAAATAAATATTCTTCCGTTTGAAGGGAAATAGGAGATGCATTTTTGCGTACATATCATCAAAGCAGATAACTATCGGTGCTCACGGATGAGTATAACATATATCGATTGCTGCCAGAGCAAAAACGATGTTGAATCATTATACAAGCTTCGGAAAATAAGTTGCATCATCAAAGAGAATTGACAGATCTGATTTGTGTCCCTCACCGGGGGAAAAATTACATGCGATCATTTGTTTTCAAATCATCTCACGTCGTCTCGCGGATCGTCCGTAAAAACAGTGAAATTTTACTGAATTTTAATTTTTAATGGCATATTGATTCATTCGTTTTTGTAACGCAGAGGAGCGTACACGGGAAATTTTTTCATCAAAAGCAATTAGTAAAACCTCATTTCTAATTGACGGAAAGCCTGACCAGGAAATCCCGAGGCCTGGTGATACCGAGGATTCACTTGAATAATAGATTTTCCAATTCCATTCGCTTTATGGCTGCGTATTGACTCATTGAATCTTTCTATTTTATCCATCCTGTGGAGTACTAACTCAACTGCTCGCGGCAAAAATGCGATGAAGACTTTGAAACTGTAACGTCAGATCAATTACACCTAATCAAACATTTGAAAAACTCGATTGCATGGAAAAAGGTATCGAAAAAGGATTTGAAGATCAAAGGTCAGCTTTGTTGATAGTGCCTTGAATGTCGTTAACTCGAAAACAAAAAAATTGGAAAGAATAGGAAATAAAAGTGGAAACATAAATTTCGATGTGATTTATAGGAAACATATTCCTGTAAAATACTGTAACCGGTGATAAATTGTTTCGTGGTGAAAAGAATACCTTGAGAGAACCGTCTGAAGCGTTTAAAACATTTCCTTTTCAAAAGATTCTTGTGACAAGATTAAAGTGTTCTTAGGCGTATATTTTTACCTGCAGTTACAGGTGTGAGAGCCCAAATAGTCAAAAGGGCACTAGAGTTACGAAAGGTTTTCCTAGTCCCCGGCTACACTCTGCTACGTGACCTCCGTCGCAAGCAAACACTGAGTGAGCACGTCGCGCCTCCATCTCTCCAGATCACGCCAGCAACAAAAAGAAAACAAAGAACTGGCGATGAGCGGCGAATAGAAGACGATGATGGTAACGTCATTCTTTGCGCGGATCACTTAAATCGGAACAACTTTAAAACAGCATCGCAACCGTGATCAACATGCCTTAAAAGGTACAATTCTTTCCCTTTCCTATTTACGACGATTATGTGAGTAAGTAAAGGACAGAATACTCACTTTTGCAGATCCCTCAGAGGTTCGGGTCTCAGGATTACTCCATCGCTTACATCGAAGGTGGAATTCAGCGACAAAGTATGGCTTGAAGACGATTTATGTCCAGATGATATCTCTTCAGCGACGTTTCCACTGGTAACCATTACGACCATTTTGAAAAACAAATATGGACACTCAAATTAGAAAAGTGCTTCACCTATTATCAAGTCTTCAGACCACTAATTTTCTTCGCCTTCAAGAAGGATAAGAAAATATCAGTGGTCCTTCTTTAAAGACGCAAAAAACGAGTCACAGCTGGTGTGTGTGTGTGCTGTTTGAAGAGGAGGTGAGGTAGCACACTTCCGAAAGCGATCGGTAAACACTGCGGCGCGAATTACAAAGAGACAACGACGTTTTTGGTCGCGAGGAACGCGTTGAAAAGGAGGTGGTGGTGGGGGAACGAAGGAGGTTGGGGAACGAAGACGTGACAAGGTGGGAGGCGGTGAGTGAGAGACGAAATAAGAGCGAGAGAGAGAGAGAAGGAGACGAAGAGGAAGGATCGGTGAGAGACAAAAGAGCGGTCGGGGAAAGGAGGTAAAAAAGTTGAGCGTCGACGGTGCGTGCGCGCGTGCTGTGGGTCGACCGAGCGTGGCGTATCTGTGTGGAATGCCTGAGGGATATATGAAGTGCCTGTTGGGGTGGAAGGAAGAGGGGAAGGGTAGGGCACGAGGTGAGATCTCCGAGGGGAAGGAAAGGGAGAGAGGGTAGGAGGAGAGCCGAGTCTTCGTGAGGGAAAGAGGAGGGGGAAAAGGGGCGAGGGAACTTGGTGTGGGGTGGGGGGAAGGAGAAAGACGTGAAAAGGGGGTGGCGGATGGGCGAGCGGAACAGTGCGTCACGGAAAGCGCGAAAGAAGAAGGAAACAGAAGAAGTATGAGAGGTGTGTCAAAGTAGGGAATGTCAAGTGAAGATGAAAGAGGGGGTCAGGTTTAGAGCGGTGGCTTGAGCACTGACTCTCCACGAGGATGGTCTGAGATCGAGTCCTGGAGGTGGTGAAACTAATAAAGTGGTATTTCCCGATTTCTCCTCAGATTCTTCAAGGAGTGCACTTCGAGTACAGTGTGTTCTCCGTTGGCGGTAACAGACGTTAGGTCACAATTCTCTTGAAGTATTTCGTTATGAGCAGGCTAAAGCCGACGTCGCATCCGGCCTCCCTCTTTCCTTCAACATCTACCTTCCACCCCAATTCAAAAACATTTCCTCCAGGTCTGTAACGCTAAATACCTTATAACTTCCCCCCCCCCCCCCCCCCCCGGTCTGAAGAACTAATTTGTGCGGAAAAGACTTGAAATACATCGATGATTAGATGCAATATGTTGACGCCGTACGAAGGGAGCACAGAGAATGAAAAAGAGTGGACGTGATCCGAAGGGGGAGGGAGGTGGGAAACCTTAGGTGGGGGGAGCGCGGTGTCAAAGGGCAGTCATGACAGCGAATGGCGGGTCCGTGGTCGCCTCCCTCCACTCTGGTCAATATGACGTGCGGGCCGGACGGGCAAGGTGGGTGGGTAGGTGGGGAGGAGAGACTGCCGCCGAGGCTTGATTACTTTGCCCCCCGAACCCTCTGTGGCTTACCTCAGTCCCCACTCCCGTAAATGGGTTGGTTGGGGGGGAGGGGGAGAGAGATGGCAGCATCTTTGCACCTGAAAATATAAAAAAGGGGAGCTGCTGTTTTTTTTCCTCCAATGACGGAGAGGCATATGGAAGGAAGCGAGGGTGAATAACAGCTCGGATGACATTGGAGTAGGGCGAAGATGGACGAGAAAAGGAGATTGATTTCAACACACGGAGATTGATTACAACTCCCTCTGACTTCGTAATTCTCTCGCCCCTCACAGACGCCCTTACATAGCGGCCGTACATGAGTGATCCCTGCCGTGGAGACTCGAGCAAATTTTGGGCTCGGTACATATGTCCCAACCAACGGCAGATTTGAGTGAATCAAATGCTTTAAAAATAAGGAGATCAGGCATACTCTAAAATTTGGATTAAGAGGAATGAATTCGATGACAGACAGAGTGAGCAACGACGGACTAGAGGAACGATTTTCATACTGAATGAATGGTTTAGATAATTCACAGTGTAGCACAATCCTTCCTCATATGAACTTAGCAAATTTTCCAAAAGGAATTCCACATTGCAGCAGAGAAGCAGGTGGTGATGATCAAATGCGGGCACACTGCCAACATTTATACGATTCTCTCCCTCTACGCTTTATGCAGTGAAGGCAATAAACATGTAAATGAAGGAACAACTGACGTTCTCCCAAGCAAAGAGGATATAGAATTTGGAATTCCAAGATTGGACTAAACAGTTTAACTAGATTATTAGGGTAAAGCCATCGTATAAAATATATATCTCAATGGTGAAACTAAACAGCCATGACCACTTTATAGAAAAAATGCTTTATCAACATATTAGTGAGGAATACTTTTTAATTGCGTGATGTGCACGTGTAAATTGACAAGGTCTATAAGTAAAACAAAAAATCGAGACTTTGGAAGAGCAAAAAAGAAGAGCTTGAATATCATGGCAAAGATACGAAACGACTTCTCAAAGCACTCCCAGAAAATGAGTAATTCCAGGAATAATATGAGATGAGGTTGAAAAGGAGAAGGCGAAGGTATGTGGCGGAGTTCCCGAAAAATAATTTGAAATAATTGTGATACGCATCCAGGGAATACATTTTCCCGGATTCTTGGTGCTTAGAAAGAATTGTGATACGCATCCAACGAATAATTTTTCCGGATTCCAGGCGCTTTAAGGTAAGCCTTTTGAGATGAAAGGGTGAACAATAATTTGGGTTTTATCGGCTAAAGAACCAGCAACATTTAGATCGACTAATTTAATACCTTAAAAATATTATAAAATGGAATCAAATCACAAAGTCCGTTAATGCAATTACCAAAACTTCGCTCTCGCCAACTTCTGAATACAATCTATCTAGTCAGAATTATTATGACAGATATGTAACACGCAGATGCGTGCAGCTTTTCGAGTCCACCCTACACCAATGGTCATTTAGTAACAAGCTCCTTTTGCGCATGGAGATTAGCCAGCTGGTAGTACCATTACACCTTCCATCAAAATATTAGCCACGCTAATGTGTTCCATGCCCATTTCACTCAAAATCCCAACTACAATGGCGTGATGCTCGAAGTAATACGAAATCTCTGTGCAAACGCTCGTAGGAAAAGAGGAAGCCATGCCCTTAATGGCGCTCGATGCTCACCTGCAGTACCATTAGGTAATGCAAGTACTTAGGGGCAAATGCGCGCCGGGTAAATGAATGTTAAAAAATGCCATCTGCCGGCAAAGTCGGATTTCACGCCCTACCGCAAGCATGTTGCGGAGGAATTCGCGTGACTCCGCTCATCTTGGTAGCAGCGCAACAGGAGAGGGGAGGGAAATAAATAGAGAGGCAAAGGGTTTCGGCATAAGTGCTACAGAGGCGCGTGAGATGACTGCACACTCGCAAGCAATCCAATAATATATCAATTCCTCTCCTCTCCGCCTTCTTCGAAGGCATCTCATCCCACCCTTCCGTCTTTCTTCCTCATCGCTGTATTTCTTGGAACCCGAATAAGCTCTAAGTACACTCTCAGTTTAATTCTCTTCCGCTGACCACGTCATCCTTCCCATGAACCCCCGATGCAGTGGCGTAGTGCTCTACGAGCAACTTCCTACGCAGAAGTGATGAGCCGAAGGCTACACAGTAGATCACGTGGTCTAAAACATACGCTCCTTCCCAGAGGATTACTGTTAACTGGCAGGAATAGTGCATTCTTCAAATATATTTAACCACCAGTGCTTTAGCTATTGACCACTCAGTAATACGCTCATAAATATTATCCTTCAATACAAAAAAACCCTCCACAACCGTAACTAATGTTATAAAACGCAATAAATTTATATTGATAGTACCTATTATCCAAGCAAGCTTAGGATCACAATGAAACTTATTAAAGATTATTAATATTTTTTTCTCACAGCCTATAAAAACACATGCGGGAAACTCAGAACAAAAGCAAGAGGATATACGCTAATTCAACCCAAAGTATTTCCTTTTAAAACGCTCGAACAGGTATCTTTAAAAATGGATTACTTCTGATAAAGCCGATGAGGCCTTGATCCATAACCTTCGTCAACATTGTTGCGACGCTCAGATGCAGAGCAGTTTTAGCCAAAGCCAAATGATATAACTATAAATATATAATCTACGCAAAACATAATCTTGAATATCTTAAGGAGCATTCCAAAGTTTCGCGGAAACATTATGCGTGTTGACAAGTTGAATAAAATAGCAGATATGGTGACATGATTGCGAAAGAAAACAGGTGATCATACTATTTTTTAATGAAAAAATTAGGAATGCCTCGCATTTCCACGTCAATGTGATTTTGTCGCTTAATTGAGACAGTAAAAAATGGTAGTAGAAAGTATATTATGTTTAATTAGACAGAAATAATTTAATGAGGATAAGCATTGCTCACTTTCCGAATTGCGCCTGCTAAATCCTTCTTACGGTTTTTAGTAGGTAAACTGACCTTCCACCACAACTTCAAAGTTTTCCTTTTGATGCATTTTCACATTTAATGATTCTAATTCTCAACTGGATGAATTTTCACGTTTTTTGCACATGTATAATTCCGTTTAAAGAATACCTGGCCCCAATATAATTCTATATTTTCTGCAGGTGATCACCATTCAACCGGTCCCAAGACAATGAAATATATGTGCCTTTAACGAATAGATGTTCAATAACTTCTATCGACCGCGCCTATCGCAAACTACCGAATTTCCGTTATGCCACTTTGCCCTCATTTTAGCCTACGTCATTGCTCGCTTACGACGCGAATAAAGATGTCAAAAGCCACATGTACTGATATATGGCCGGAGAAAATATATGACCGCACGTGGGCATATTACACAGACGCAAGAATTGTTCATCGCCATTAAATTTATCTTGTTATGATTTAATCTTGATTCTAGTTCAGAAAATATTTAGGCAAAGTAATGTATAATTATTCGAAATATGAGAAAAGCGCGTGGATAATTGTGCAATTTCAATAAATTTAAATCAAAGTATTTTCTCTTATAATTTGTGAGAACCAGGTTAGGTTGTCACAACCAGAACCAGGTTTGTGAGAGCACAATGCTGTGGCTTCAAATAATTTAAATCTAACCCTAAAAGCATACACTATTTTAGAATACAAAACTCAACTTAATGATAAAATAAACGGATGTAAGGAGTTATTATTTGATGTAAATGACGAAGTGATGCAGCGAGACACCACTTGAAAATGAGCATTTGATTACTGACCAGAGGCTTCTTAGTCCAAATTAGGAATCCGATTCCTATTTTGTGGTACTAGTAGCTTTAAAAATCTCAAGTGTCGTAGGGAAATGAATTGAAGACCATGTGACCATGAATTTTTTAATTGAGTTAAGTAAGCAGAGTAATCGATTCCACCGGGGGGATGCGATAAAAATAGGCACGAGAGAGGAAGTGTCCCTCATAACACACTAGGACCGTTCAGGACAGAATCACAAACCTTTAAAAATGAAAAATTCTTAACAAAAGAAAACTTTCACGAAACAAGGTTGCGATCAAGACTGCCTAGGAATATTTATGGATTAATTTAGCCTACACTATAAATATTTGAATCGGTGCATTCGGCATTACATTTAATGTAATCAATGAGGGATCTTAAAAGAAAACTTTAAGGTACAGGATGTGGCCTCCGATAAAAGAAAACCTCTAAACTAAATTCGAGCTATACAGTTTATATGTAACCGTTTTCTCAATGGTTTGTAGCATAAGGTTTATAAATATATATGATGAAGTAAAGTTATAGTATTTTTTAAAATTTTCATCTATATATGGATAAAAATTAAGTACTTCATTAAGATAAAGTACTTACTTCTGGGAAGAAGATGCCACCTTAGATGATGTGGTTTGAATTCCAGCAGATTCTTAGCTGTTGTATGTGACACAGGTCTCATATTCCAATGCTTAGATTATGAAGAAACCTCTGTAGTCATTACAATGACTACGATTTTCGTGCTCAAATCATAAAAATATATTGTATCAGAATAATATATCACATATTATTTCGTAACGTGTGACCTACCTCTCGATAGATCTTTACAAGAAAATTCGAAGCTTGCCAGCTAATTGAAATTTTTTCAAAGGAATAAAAATTTAAGCTGTATTAATAACTTCCGCTTTTATCAATGTGGATAAAGGGCTAATTACTAAGGAAAGGTCTTAGGTACAGAAGAAGGGCAATTTCTATTCTGTGCGTCACCAAAGGATCATCGTCAGAGATTTTAAAAAGCCAGAAACAGAGATGTAGACTTAAATATTTTAGACTTAACCACCACTGCCAACTACATGACAATAGACATATAGTTAGAATAGTAAGAGTTTATAACAGTAATACAATTATATATCGCTCATTTAAAATATTTAATGAAGATCTAAATCTATTTCAAGAGAACTAACCCAATGAAAGATATATTTATCCACGGAATATTACTAAACCTATTACTGCATTAAGGTTACTTGAGTTGCGGAAATATGAAGAAGTTGAGCAGTTAATCTCAAGGAAATTAACGAGTAAAGACCTAAGTAAACATAGAAAATGGGCTTAATTAGCAGTGTTAATGGACATTCTTTCGATTTACAGATGGATGCTAGGGACCGTACGACATCACGTTTCTTTTTACGTCCTCGCCGCAAACAACAGGCAATGGCTGTCAGCATTATGCGCCTCGGCGACAGAGGTAGGAACCAAAATAGACCATCGAGGTTATACTGATGATGAAGATACTAATTAAACTTCCTAAGTTTTACCTCAAGCTCAGATGAATTATTCCGGGACAACAATTTTCCGAGACTAAGCAAATTTCAACTGCGACGAAGACATTAGGCATTGTTTTCGAGAGCGTTATCACCGCTTAGGGCTTGAGAGTTGATTACAGCGCTTCCGTAGAGATAAAACTTTCCTGAAAACTCTTTTCATACAAGTAGAAGGTAAGGGACCTTTTATGAAAGGCCCTAGCTCTATGAGGATAAACAGATTTATTTACGATACTTCCGATACGGTAACCCCTACGATACTTCTACGATAACCCCTATTCCATTTATAATTTCAACTGTTCAAGTAATTGAGATAGCATCGCAAGGATGAGTTCAGGATAATTTGCGTTTCCTATTGCTCAGAGCAAGTACCGAAACACAGGAGAAAATATACAACCGGCTTGCGTTGCACCTTTGAGAAACCTACTAGTAAACACAGCCGGATCTTCAAAAAAGGTTTCCATTGCAAAGGCTGCCAAGAACTCGGAAATAAACAATGAGAAAATGGATTGATATCTATATAGCGCCGCGCTGTTTAAAAAGTACAATAAGGAAAGACTAGATCCAGAAATTAGTTGGTTGCTCACAAATCCGTTTATGACAAATACGGGACAAATTTAAGATTTCCATCTCAACCAAAGTGTTGATGTTGCCATAAAAAAATTATCACGCTTATATTATTACGGACGTGTACTAACGCTCTTTACTGGTTCTTAGGATATAGAGCTGAGCTCTAGTGAGAGAGGCACCTTGATATTCGTAGGCGAGGAAAACGTTCGTATTTTATGTTGATGAGTTGTTCTCGGGTTTCCCACCGGGTTAGGCTTTCCATGATTGCCGACGTTTCGGCAGGAGACTTTCCTGCCATTTTCAAGGCTGTGGATGAAACCTGGTTCCTATTTTATGACTGTTCGACAATTTTACCCCAGCCCATTCAAATCCATTTTCCAGAATAAACTGCAATAGTACTCATAAAATAATAATCAATATATTTTCATCTTAGAAGGACATGCATTCACCTCCTCCTCTCAACTATCTTGGCCTCAACTTCGGCAAGGCCCACAACTTTGGAGGTTATGCAGGCCAAAAAACCCGACGTAAGTCTATTGATAGATAGATATTTCTATTTTATGGGGCAAGATTCTCTTTTGTGCCGTCTTCCATCCAACCCACATGCGAGTCTCTGCAAGGAAGAGTTTAGGTGGATATGGATCGTGAATTAAGGAGCGGGTGTGAGAAACGAAAAAACCCCGAGTATCCAACGACATCCAACGTCAAATGCACCAGAAAGTAACATAATATTTCCCTAAAGAAAGTACCTGTTCCTTCGACTTTGGTGCAGCCTTCTTGTACTCGGCGTTCCCTGTGGATCTTTAGTCGTAATTGATTGAACACTTCAAAAATCACCTCGGCATTCTTCTCCAGTCTCGCCATCACGACTACTTACTTCAAAATTTCAAATTACAAAGTGCTAACCTTTAATATAAGTATATCTACATTATTAAGGTTTAATGAAAAATAGACTCTGTAAGCGGGAGCACTTCAGCGGAAGATGATGCAACTGTGACCGAGGAATACGATGTGGTAACAATAATTAGCGCCTAAATATGGAGATACATGCAGAAGCCGATTAGTTACTCAACATTAGTGCATAAATATATTCTAAAATAGACCATTGGTCGTAATTAACAAAGCAGACAAAGGAAAATGAGGATCTTATCAGATGGCAAAAAGGCTAATACGACAGGCGAGATTTTCACTTATCTACCTCATTAAAGGGAAGTGATGTACATTAGGGTGGGCCGAAATAAGTTTGTTTTCCGAATCAAATTTTTCCTACGAGGGAAAGTTGTGTACTGATGCTAGGATCTCGCATGTGAAATTTTATTTGGAATCGGATAATATTAACCACTGCCGCCCGAGCCCTAAAGTTTAAATTTTGCGAAAATACAGGCGCAAATGGGAAACAAACGCCTATGAAGACTGAGGTATTAAAAGAACGACATTTTAGTAAGTATCAACGATGAATGTATTTCTCTGTATTAAATTTCTGAACTTATAAATTAATTTAACGAAATCTATGGTTCTAAGACACCTGGGAATGGTTACACATTTTGAGCATATGCAACCCGCAAAACAACCAAACATTCTGGTTTGGTTGGTTTGCATCATTGCCATAATAATCCTACTTTTTCAAATTTTGATAAATTCTGCCAAGAGAAAAAATCCACCTGAATTAACTTTAACTTCTCGGGTCAAGGCGCAGACCAATATTCTAACTATGCTTCTTAATTATGCTACCATTATGGAATTCCACCTCTAGGGTTGTGACCTCTTTGAAATCCTCTCTTCCCCTTACGTTGCCAATCTCGTATGGCTTCAAGGGAATAGCATCTAGTTCCCTTGTGTCCTCCAAAATTGCCACGAGAACTAATAAGCCTGGGTAACTCGGTGGTCTGCTCCACTGGCAAGCCAAAGGCCAGTGTGGTTCAATCCCGGTCCAGGTGGATTTTTTCCTCACATTAATTTTCTCGTGTTTTGATGATATGTTGTCACAAGATAGAAAAATTAATGATTCAGTCATGAACTCCATTGGCTTCTGAAATTAAAATTGGCAGAAGTGATTGTGAGAAATGAGATTATGAAATAAATGAGTTCAAATATTGTTTAAAAAAACTTCGTCAACCAACGCTTACTTGAGTCACTGGAGTTTAATAATGATAGTGGAGTCGTAATGAAAATGGCCTCGGTGGTGGAGTAGTAGAGCGGTCAAGTTCGGTTCAATCAAGAGCGGTTCGCAAGTTCCGTAAGAAAAGGGCCATCTCTATAATTTACACTACACTTACAATAGAAACTCGAATAACTTGGCTCAACATGAGTCACTTCCTCAGAAATTATTCTTTCAGCAAAATAGATAGGGTCAATTCTCTTTCGGAATTGCACGAGTACAGATTTCTAGCGGCAAACCTTGAACAACTTAACTCCACGAGCCCAATGTGGACTACGAATACTCGGATTAGGTTAAATTTTGAGAATTGCCATTTTCGTAACTTTCGATTTTCATATCTGTTAATTAGCAAATTATATAGGAGCGGCATCGCGCGAAAATATTTCAGAGCTTCAATAATATCACACAATTTTCGTCAATCGGATTCAATTCAACGTATATGCTTCACCATCAGAAGAAAATTGCTTGAAACAAACTACATGGTGTCCTCAAGAGTGTACCATGCATTGTATCATTTTGTTGAACCTAGATTCTTTTGGACTAGGTTCTAATAAACCCATTATTCTGTATAGAGTGCGAATAGTGGGAGGAGAGAGGGAACGTTTATATCCAATGGTGACCAATTAAGAATTCCAAAAATGTTTCATCACATGGGAAAATCACCTTGAGCGCTCTAAACACCAAAGCCCTATGCTTAATCCTATTCAGCAACCTTGGGAAAACAATATTTCTACTTAAATTAGAACAAAGAGTTAAAAATACTGGCTATTAACATTACAATATCTCACAAAATGCTCAACGCCCGCGGAAGAATAAAAAGGAATTCTGATTCAACATTCCCACCAGCCCGCATATAGGACGTTTTTCAACCCCAAACATTCCAAGTGTCGCGCAAGTTCCTGGAGTAAAATTTAATTACCCTCGTACCCCGGAAGCAAAACGCAGCATTCCCGCGCCGAATAAATCTCTATCATCACGACCACAACAGCCGCCGCTTCGGTGACTCGGCGTTCCCTGCGGCGCAAAAGAGGAGGAGGACGATTGCCTTCCTCGTCGCGCCGGTCCACGTGGGGGCCCGAGGCCCCACTTCAACTCCGAGGGCTCGTCAACTTCCAAGGAGCCGCGGAAACCGGGATGAGGGGGAGTTGGGCTGGGGAAAGAGGTGGAGGAGGAAGATGTGAGTGGGAAGGAAAAGGGCACACCCCACAGCTTGCCCCCTGCAGACCACTCGACACGAGACGTAATGGAACTCCGAGGTTGCACGGAAGGCCAGGCGCGATGGGGGAGTGACCGCACGAAGAGAGATACAGAGTGCCTACACACACTAGAGGAGTTCCTGCGGCGGTCGCGTGGCTGAGCGAGTTCTAGAGATCAGACACTCACTTTTTTAAAAATTATAAGTGATTAAAATATTTTCGAAAAGGCCTCCTCCTAACTAACCTTCCTTAGCTTCCATCTGCGAGCGATCCCTGTTAACAATCCACGTCCCCGCAGAGTGTGGAACGAAAAGGGGCGGGCAAAACTTCGCAGGAGAGAAATGAGAGAGCAAGGAGAGGAGAAGAGTACCTAATGGGAAGAAGGGTAAGCGGGTAAGCCAAGGAGTGGCGTAGAGTGAGGAGGGAGGGATTCGCTAGGGTCGGTTAGGGCAGTACGTCAAGTAAGCGAAAACGGTCCAGTTGTATCCTTGGGGAACTGGGAAAAGCCTTTTGCAAAGGCCACTCGTCGTCTAATTAGCGGGTGACTTAATGCCTACAACCCACTCCCTCCCTCTAACACACACCGTTGCATTTCTTACACCCTTACCCTTTCCTTCCCTTCTTCTTCCTCCTTCCTTCGATCATTCTCTCCTTCTTCACTTCGTTTTCTCTCCACAGGGCACGTTACCTTCCGGAAGAGACGTTTTCACCGCCTTTCCGTCACATCCCATCCCCCCTATATGGGTGGCATCATCCCCGGCCCGAAGAGTTGGCCCCTCGCACTGCGGACATTTTCCCTCCTACATCCGCCATTTCGCTTACTCAAATGACGAAAAATGTTGAGGGACGGACACGGGAGTTGGTGAGGAGGAGAAATGTACGTAGGACGAGAAGGGTTGGGAAAGTGTCCGTGGAGTTTGGGGGGTTAGAAATGGGGAGGTGTGATGGGGGGCTTTCATGTCCACATCGCGACCGGGAATAATTCAGGGGACCCGTGAGCGCCGCACATTAATGCATAAAGAGGACGTTGAAGAACGACGGAGCCAGATTTCTGACCGAGGTATGCGAAAAGGGGGTTGGGGGAGGCCGGGAGAAAGAGAGGACGCCGTGGCATTTCACAGTGGTTCCCCGTGGAGGCCGCGACTAGCCCGTCGCGGGGGACGGCAGCGTGGGTCCTCGCCCCTCGGTGCCGAGAGGTGCCCACTCGAGGGCCAGCATTACAGCTGCGGCAAATTTCGGCCGGAAGCGCATATCACCCCTTTTGGCCCGGAGAAAAAAATGATCATAAGCAACGTTGAGCACGTATTCCTGGGATGAAACTGCGAATTCTGAAAGGTAAAACTTTGCAAATGACTGCGAACGAGGGGCGTGTGTTAACAAGTAACTTCACGCAAAACATAAGAACACAAGGTTCGCGATTATAGACATGATTCTATAAGATCTATGTTTTTATAGTAATTAAAATCATGTAATATCCTTTTAAAGACAATGAACGAAGATACTATGTTATCCCAGTCAAGTTCCACTTCATGGATCATTAACCCGTTTTCAGATATCCACGAAGTAATAAGCCAGAATAATGCAGGTACTATGTTTGTTTGAATTTTTTGGCTTTAGCGTAATTATTATGAAAATATTTGTAACTTTCTAGCAGGTCAACGTGCATAATTTTAAGTAAATGCATGCTGTAATAGAAATTTGGACGAGTAATACTCCTTATTAATTAAAGTGCTTTCGTAGTGACAACCTTGATTAATCAACACCCCTTAATATGCAATGATCACATAGAGTTTTACTTTATACATTGAGTTAAAGAATAAAGCGCACAAATATTGCTAAATATTGCCTGAATGATAGCGAAATACTAAACCTATATTAAAAAATCGAAATTTTTAAGACAAGTTGATCCTTTAGGATGATTTTCAAATATTCCTTCAGTAAGAATAGAATAACTGGGATATTTTTAAATTGTCGTGGACAGCCATGTTGAGAGCAAATCCACGGTTAGTCCATCAGTTTTGGAATGTACAATCGCTACTTCGAGGCAAATGTAACACACGACTTCGATGCCCGGCTCAAGAACCTCTGGCAAGCACTCAAGCAACCTTATTTATGTCAAGTGTTACGGCATAATTTGCTCCAAATTTAAGTTTCAATTAACTTGATTCCCCAGAGCAGTCGCGGAAAATGATATGCCTCCGCAAAATTACGGATAAACCCCGTGCTGCTTCTACTACTACTACCATACTTCTCGGGTTCTCCCTTTTGTTCCCCTTGCCCAGAGGAAGCACAAAAACAGCCAATTTGGTCGCCGAGGTTTTAGGTTTCCTTGGGGGAAGACGCAATCGAAGGACGGAGTGCATAAATCACGCTCCTGCCTGCGGCACACCGGCGGCGCTCTCATCGCGGAGGCGCGGCAGAGAGGAGAGGGTTTTCCCCCGCTCTCAAGCGAGTGCGGAAGAGAAGTCAGCGCCCTGTGAGAAGGGGGAGGAGGAAGAAGAAGGGGGATGAGAGAAGGGGACGAGAGGGAATGCGACACTAAAAAGATAGAGTGACGTAGAAAGGTAGGAGGATGTGCTGGGAGAGAAAAGGAAATAGGAGTGAATGGTAAGATCGAACGGGGGAGGAGATGCAAGGATATAAAGAAGGATATAAGGAAGGATATATAAGGAAGTATAAGATGTAATGCCGTAAAATACATGAGGATTTGCTTCAAAATAGACTATATTACGAGGTAGAATATTTGTGCGAAGAGTATGTAAGTATGCAAACATGTAAGTGCTTAGTGAGAAGAGAAATAACAGGTGGATGGCAGGCCAAACAGGGGTTAAATATGCAACAATAAGCAATAATGCTTTAAATACATTTGAACTATCATTAGAACATTTTACATATTTTACGAGGCTGAATTTCTCTTCAGATTGTCCCAAATGAAAGATAATAATGTGTAACGCTGAGAATATTGCGTCATGCAACCGATTTTTGGAGATCGGATAATGTTCACGTTGTGAATAACGTCAGTGAGCAATTTAACTTTTAGATTCGGTTTTCATAACAATTGGAAACTTATTCATATTTTCTAGCAAAAAAAGGAGTAAAAAAGTACACGGTATTGCTCATTTTGATTCGCATTTTCCATCTAAAAAAAACTATTGGCCGGTTCAATGCACTACATTTCAGATTTTTTCGGAATCAAAAATGTTAGCCCTGGGAGGAGTGGTAAGAATAATAATAATGATTGAGCTAAATTAGTACTGTACAGTTCTTTCATACATGTAACCCATACACACATTGTACTCATTCCCAGAGAGGAGAAAAACCCACACAGACGGGATTCGAACCAGCCCTTCCGGTTAGCAGGCGAGGACGTTACCCCGCCGCCACCGATACCTTAATAAGAGGAAGTGATGGAGGCAAGAGGAAGTGCGACTCTAAGGAGGGGTGGAGAGACGTAAGTAGGTATAAAGTTATGATGGAAGGGAATATGGAATGAAAGCAAGGTTAAACAGCGGGAATAGATGTAAGAATACGCTTTCGAAGAGCATATTAGTGTTCCAGCAACGGAGATCGGAGTGCAGCGCATGTTTTCCGACTGCGAGTCAAAGGACCGAAGGAGGGTATTCAAAAGCAAGCTGAGAAGGCAGGCAGGAGAACATGATGAAGGTGGAGGTGGAAGTTCGAGGAGAGTGAGAGAGACCATACAGGAAGCAGGTTTAAAGCATTCCACCTCCCGCCTTCGTCCTGGGAGGACGCCTGGGCCCTGGAACACGAGAAAGGCATCTCGGGGAGGCCACATCCGGAGTGAGGGATGCTTTCTCCTCCCCAAGCCCGGCTTTTCCCTCCTCTGCCACCGCACTCCCCGATGTGCAGGCTTTTTCTCGCCGAAATGTTAGCGGAATTCAGACTATGTCACTGAAAATCAATGATGATGTAATCCATTTCCATCAAGCCTGATAGTCAACACTTCGAGGTTGACTGGAATCGAGATCAGTCACCAACTTTAGTTTCTTCCTGGGAGGTCGACATTAAAAGTGCGAGCAGGATGAAACTTGCTTTCGAGAAACGTCAACGACAGTGGGAAAATACGTGAAGGCCTCGAGTGAGTCTTGCATCTGGCTCTCACTGATTTCGAAATACCATAACCCCCCGTATAGATGTATTCAAAGGAGATCTGAGAAACAAGTCTCGGGATTTATAATTGCCCCTTCGGCCCTCACCGTGAAAATTACGGACGTGTATCTTTGGGAGAAACACTGTGTTTCAACACGCAGTCATGACCAAAACGACACTTACTTCAGGTAAAGAAAAGAAAACATACACAAAGGCAGATTAGAGTTCTTGATGGGAGCCAAATACAAACATAAATGATGGGGGAAAATCGAGTTAATCAGCAATAATTTTCAAAGCATTTTTTTAATTAAGAAAAGTCTTGAGAGATAAAATAATATTCGTACGATTCGTCATCAACGAAGTAATCTTTATTCCTAGGCATGCGACATCATTAGTCTTGCGTCATTATTTTTCAAGCAACGTCGATGATTCAATACGTTAACTTCCATGTCAAAAGCAATGAAGCATCATAACTATGAAATAAAACGGTTTTTCTCCAAAATAATTTTAACGTTTCTAATCCTAGGAATGAGTTGCGAAGTATGAATGAATATATAGGTGGGTTTTTCTGGTACGGGGTCATCGAGTCTGTTTTACCATCTCCTCTCATTTAACATTCATCATAACATATCAGCTCATCTATAATTCACACATTTAAAGTTGGGTGCCAAATCATATCCTTTGCCTATCTAATGTTTCCTGGGAAGCTCCTATGGGTAGACAACCTTACAGGTAGTTTTTTAATACGAATGTCTGGAAAGATATCACACGTCGACCGACACCTCTATTGTGGAGTATCCAACATAAAATGTTATTTTAAAATTAAAAAAGGATAACTTAGAAATAATAATTAACAGAGCGGGCATCCTAAGAGAAATTAAATCGTAAAAGAACTGAAAGAGTAATTCATGCAAATGAGTGGTTGAATGAAATAAAACCGTCAGCCTACCCATTTAAGCAGTAACCTCGATAACATTTTATGATTCGGGAAAAAGGGCAATCATTTTTAAATAATATGCCACTGAGAGACTCTTACGCTAATTATTAGCTACATTGGTGCCCACTTATGCTACATTTTCTTAAGTAATGACCATCAATTTCAGGTGTAGAATTTTCTTACGCAACTGCTCGATGAGAAGTGTATTAATGGCTCACATATGATTTAAAAAACTCGGCTAGCTAGACTTTGGAGACTGTTTTGCAATTTCCAAGCGGATGGAGTGGTTCCCCAATCCAAAGGAACTTTGAGCTACTTAGACGGGAGTGGGGAGGGAATGCCTTTCCGCGGCTCTGTTACTCTACAGGTGACAGAATGCTGGAAAGAGAGCTCCAAGAAATAGCTTTGCAAAACTCTTCCACCGAAGGAAACTTATAGATAGGTGGAAAGTTAGCGTCTATTTAAATTTCACCTAGGAAACATAAGTACTGTATTTCGAGAGAGATGTGACGGTCTTATCGAGACATTATGCTAATCTTTAAGGAATAATTAAGTTAAAAGAAGTATTTTTAAGGATTGAGGACATTGTAGAGCACTTACGTTAACGATAAATACATGGAATTCTACATTACACAACAGTTAAAAGAGGGATATGAAGTGACTACAGTGTGTCTTTATTTCACAATTTTAATTTAACATATCACATATTTATTGATAAAAATGTGTGCATATCATGACCTTTTACTGTAAAATATAATAATGAATACAATAGTGAATACAATGATTAATAATTAATACAATGAATACTTCTTTTAATAATGTTTCCTTGTGGTCCTGCCTAGCCATAAGCTTGTCAGCAGGTGCCAGGTTTTAATAATTTGGGTGATCGGAAAAATAAAGCTTAAATACAAAAAATACGAAAAATATTCACAAGAGAAAAAAAGTTACCAATTTTCATTGTATTTCGCTATGGCAAATTAATCATTTTCCATTTAAATATAGAGCTAACCTAATTTAAAATAACATGCTACTCTCGTAGTTACAACAATCTCAAGGAACATAAAAAACAATACAGTTCACAGTTACCATACATGCTCTAAAATATAAATAATATGATACCACCTGAAGATCGAAAACAAATGTCTGTCATCAGATGGATTCGTACAATTATAATATATTATCATTGAATTTTAATCCATGGATCTTTCAAATGTAATGTAAAAGGAATAGAAAAAAAATCCATGATGACACAGTTTTCAAAGTAACAATAACTTCAAGAAATATATAGCACAGAATAATAATGTAACAACTTCATTTACCTTGTTAATAAAAAATTATAACCAGTAGGACACCGCTAATTAAACTAGCACAATTAGACATCTTAAATTAGTTCAAGATAAATTATATATTTCCGAGTCATGTCATAGTTTATTATTATTGTATCTTTTCAATCAGCCAAGTTTTAACTTGTGTGTTTAATACTGAAATTTTGTCTATTGATTGTATTGTCTGTGGTAAGATATTTAATAGCTTTGGAACTATGTATTGTAAAGTTCTCTCTCCATGAAGTCTGCAGTATTTCGGTACATTATATATTTCAACGTGAGTCCCATTTTATGTTCTGTGTTCCGACTTGTTTTAAACTCCTGGCTGAAGTAATTATCAAATATTGTTACATACTGGAAAAGTCCAAAGATCGGTAATAAATCCAGCTTTTTGTAGATTTTGGTCACACTGCTCTCCGAGGGATCCAAATGCAATATCAGCTTATTTTGTATTTTCAGTACATTAATTAATAGACTCCGGTTAGCCGTGCCCCAAATCGTTATACCGTATCGCATAATGCCTTCAGCCAGTCCCTGATAAATCATTTTTTTAAATTTAAATTGGCAGGGCGTATTTTAAATACGATAATTGATAAACGATGTATTGGAGCTTGTCACACAAATAATTTAAATGCAATCTAAAATCAAATTCCTCATCAAATATCAAACTTAAGTATCTGTAATTATTTACTTGAGCTATTTAATAGCATGAATATAAATGGCAACTTTTTCTTATATGGCATCCCTGACTTGAATGTAAACATCAGTGGGAGTGGAGTACTAGGTTAATTGATTTTCTCAGTTCCTTAGTATTAAGAAATGGCATTGTCACTGTTTTTCTCATTAATGACTAGTTTATTATCGTGACACCAACTTTGGATGGCACAAAAATCTTGCTGGAGTCGTATCTTAGCCATTTCAAAGGTTTTACTGATCGCAAGTAATGCAATATCATCGGCGTACATATATATTTTACAATAGTTAATATAGTCTGGTATATCATTAACGCGAGGGGGTATGGTGGCCTAGTGGGTAGAGCGCTTGGCTACTGATCGAAGGGTCCCGGGTTCAAATCAGGGTGAAGCCTTTGGACGCCCCAGAACAAAAAAAAACCTCGGAGTACGATGGCCCAGGGAAAGGAACTGGCCCCCCTACCCTGAATGTGTGAAATTCACACGCCTGTGGCTTAATCCGGGGTGAGTTCTACCCTCAACTGTCCAAACCAACCTTCGGGTTGAATCACTGAGTAAGTGATCATTAGGGCATATTTAAAAAAGAACTTTTTATAAAATAGAGCATTGTGGTACACCGGATGTTGTAGATTTTATTGGACTACATTTATCAAACAATTTTACAAGTAACTTCCTATCTCTTAAATACGATGTAAGCCAGGAGAGAGGAATTCCACGTATTCCACATCGTTCCAGTTTTCTCAAAAGAATTTACCGTATCGATTGTATCGAAGGCTTTTCGAAAGTCAATGAATACTGCCAATGCGGAATAGTTCTTGTTTAGGCTTTTGCGAACGTCTTCACTGAAATCCTCAAGAAGCATTTTCGTGCTTTTGAGCTGTTGATATCCATATTGATGTTTAGTTATGACATTAAATTTAGAAATGAAGTCTATAAGTTGATTTTCAAAATATCGTTCTATGCTTTTATCAAGGGAGGAAAGAATAGAAATTGGACGGTAATTATTGGTGTCATTTGTTTTACCTTATTTATATATTGGCCTGATTGTGGCTAATTTCAAATTGGTTTGCATTTTCCTTTGTTCTATATACAGGTTTATCCAGTGCGATATTATTGTAATCAAATTATGATTAGAACTGAGGTCAACTATCCTAATGTTATCATGCCAGGGCTTTTGTGTTTAGAGTGATATAAAATATTTTGGACATCAACTGGTGTTGCTGACAACAGTGAAAAAGTGTTGGGGCTAGTTTTTGTCTTACAGGCAATTAGGACGTGATGTAAACAGTTTGGTAATATCTTTTGAACATCGCTGGTAAACTGTGAGGTCAATGCTTCACAAACAATATTTACATTCAATTCCTTCTTAAAATTATTTTTTATTTGTTCATCAGTACCATTCATGATTGAAACTCCTCTAAGATTGTTTATTAATTTCCCTAAGTATTATTATTGCAAATATTGCGCAAGAAAAAATACTTTAAATGTGACAACCCATTTGTATAGCCCTCCATCCAACATTACAACTCACTCATTCAGTGATTCAACCCGAAGGTTGGTTTGGATAGTTGAGGGTAGAGCTCCCCCGGACTAAGCTATAGGCGTGTGAATTTCACACATTCAGGGTAGGGGGGCCAGTTCCTTTCCCTGGGCCACCTCGCACTCCAAGGATTTATTTTGCTTTTTTTTGTTTTTTGTTCCAACAAAATTACAACTACAAAATAATTTAATAACAAAGATATCAAAATAAATTGCGTAAAAATAAATATTTTGTATCACGCGCCCATGGCGTACATCATTTCAGACATTATTCATTAACATGAACCGAGTTTTTAGGTTCAATTTTGAGCATTTGCGTATCCTGAAGCTAATTCCGAATATTATGCAAGTTTATATTTTAGCGCATGCACAAAGCTACGCGAAAAAGACTAAGTTTCTACTCCAAGTCGGTACCCAGAAGCATGTATACAGTGCATGAGGCAGATATATCTAATATAGTACCCATTAAGGTACTGCGTGCTATATGACTAGTGGAACACTATGTATGAGCACATACTATTGTGTGGGCATGCAATGAGTGTGTTTCGAAGAGAAGATTATATAAAGTTTCAGCAGTGAATATTCAACAATATATATTATGATCGCGAATATTGCGTTAAGAAAAGATTTTTAATATCATTATGCTCAAGATTCTAATAATCTTAACTTATTGCAATTGTCTCGCTAAAAAATGTATTGTGGAGTGAATAATACCTCCCGTGCCATCCTCAAACTCGTCCGATACGAATATTTTAAGCTACTAAAAAGAGCTCGTATTCAAAACTTAAGCCAAGAAGAAAAATCAAGGATCAGAGAAAATGAAGAGTCTCTTCAGGGCATACTTAAAACCAGAAGTTTCAACAACGGCGACGATAGTATACAATAATTTTATTTCCCTGAGCAAGGTGGTGTAAGTTGGGTTGCTATCATTCAAGGGGCTCTATAGTTTCGGTCTCTCTTAATTCAGGTGGCCAGTGTTTACTTGAACCATGGTATGCATTTAAAGTTAAAAACTATGTAATTATAAAACATTCAATGCGACGATCCATTTGTCTGGCCCTTATCCCATGTTACTTCAATTAGGAAAATAATTTACTAACAAAGTTATCGTGAACTAAACAAACTAAGAAGATATTCTTGAATTAAGAATTCCATCCATCGCACATAAATCTTCTAGCAACTAATAAGATGTGCACGTGGGGTGAAATGGTTCTCTTTAATGTTTAATGCTCTTAAGTTCTCTCTCCCCTGCCACACACCCCTGAGGTGGCTTTCAGGGTATTTTGTAGATGAATGATTTCGATTCACTGGAGTACAAATTTGGAGTTCCAGAATCAACTTAGATAACATTTTCTCGAGATGAAAATTAAAGTTAGTTCTTGGTAGTGAAGTTAATGGAATTGCCAACGAATTTCTCCCTCCACTCCTAGCTTATGCATATTTATGGGAAAGATATGTACACAGCAGGTCAATTCTAATTCGTTTTCATGGAAATTTCATTGACTAGCGTCGGGCTAGTGGGGTGAATAGTGAGGACAAATAAAATAGTTCGCGAATACTTGGTCGTCTTTTTAGAATCGTTATGGCCGAGGTGCGTAACTAGCAAGCCTTTCGTCGCATTGAGTAGAAAATAAATACAATGTATGCATCGACAACGGATGGTGCATTTATCAAATTTAAGGCAAAACAATTATCAGGCGAATAAATTCTTCTCTTATAGAGGCAAATTTATCATTTTTCTCAAGCATTATTGCTATTCTCAATCGCGAGATAATTTCAAATAACTTTAGACGAATAAAACGTGAAAATGCTTCTGTAGGTAATCAAATAACTCTTAAGTAACCATAAAAAGTAAACTTAAGCCAATCATAGTAGGTCTCTTTCAATAGCTGACATTGGGTTACATTTTGGTCTCTTAAAAATATATTCTCAAACATCCTTATATTCGGACGTATAGCAGTAATAAAAATATGTATTTTTCGTAGGCATTAGATAGAGTATTTAAAATCAAGCAGCTTTTGTCATCTCATTTTATTTCAACGCTTCTGACGTTACTAGCAAGGGTAATGCGGTGTATCCACCAAAAGAAAGGGGAATATATAAATGCTGTTGCTATCGGGTGGCTTGTTTCTTTTGCCTCGATTTCCTTCTTCATCGCCTCCAATCAACTGTTCAATGAGGTATAGTCCTGTCTCCTCTTTCTGTTTGTAGGGCTTCAGCATTCGAAAAATCAGCATAAGACCTACGTGTAACAGTGACAACAAGACTCCAGAAAACATTAGGAAAGGGATCCCTGAAATTTAAAAGCGCGTTAATAGCCAAGCTAATTGAGTACTGTTAATGCTTAAGTATAAAATACATCCGAAACAACTCAGAGTATCTTGAAACTAAATATGTGATTAACCAGAAGTTATGGCCCAGAGCTGAAACCCCTATATGAGGATAGAACCCGTGAAAAAATTATCCAGGAGCTAACTTATTGGATGCCTGGAGAATGAGCGTATAAGACAATCAAACTCAGATATCACGCAGAGAATTTTCATTGGGAGTCCAGCTCCAGGAGCAGAGTGATGTGAAGTGTTTACATGCACGGGAACTATCGCAACACGTGAATGAGAGCTCAGCTCATGAACACCAAGATATGTCCCCGAACTAATACAACAAAAAATAATACCAAATATAAAAACATTTTAAGATTTGAGGCAAAATATCAAAATAAAATATAGCATTTCTTTGAGAAATAGTTTTTTTCAGAAATACCTTGATTTGAGCAATTAGTTGGCTCAAGCTTTCCCTTGGAACTCACACGGTGGAATCGTAACTTAATTAATGATATCGACGTTTCACGACTCGGGATTTCAGCGAAAGCGGTGCAACTCACTCGTGAAAGAGAGGCGGAAAGGGTGTTCACGGATTCACGCTCGCCATTTTACACAAAAAAAATTGATCGGCTCGCTTCTTACTCCAAGAGCTCTCGAACTCCCGGAAACCGAATGTTCATGCGTAAAACCTCAAAAATGTTAGTGGCAGGTGATTCAAACACTTCAATATTTCATGCTTCCGTGTTTCTCTATGGCGTTGTAATGAGATATTCTTATCCATACTCACTGTTGTATATTCATATGGCCAGCAGAAGGCAACAACATCACGAGTTGAATATTTGACCATTGCATTGATATTTTTACTCGAGGACAAGATGATACCCACTCATAATTTCAGGCAGGCAAGCTCAAATTGATGTGCTGCAGCTACTGTGGAAGTGGATCGTGCTAACTCAACATGATGAAGCAAAAAATCAATGCAGAGGATGTACGTGATTCATCATCATTTCCATCCAGAATCAAAAGAAGTTAAGCGAATTTGAACACAATTTTAGCTTCAGATTGCCTCTTTTTCAATAAAATAGATACAAAAATATTTATCGTCATTCATATACATCTACATGTAATCCAGATATAACCCGCCAAGGAGTGTGATAAGAGAATAATCGAAATAATAGGCGTTCGGAAGGAAAACAAAGTGGTTTTGGAAGGAGTCTCTTTTTATTTTTATGTATTATCCAGGAGGTAATTATAGGCATACAAGAGCATCTGCTTTAAAACCAAAAGAAATGCATGTACCCCAAGGATAATTGAGACAATTTCCTCTAGGATGAAAATTGTGGAAACGCCTAAAAAAATTATTATTTCAGTAGCAAAACGCATTAAGATAAAAATTGTCTTTGCATAGTAACTCATGGAAAATCAACGGAGAAATATCAACCGACCTTTGAAAATGAGATTACATGTATTTTCATTTAGTTTTCCTGTTCTCCTTAAGTCCCAAATCACCGTAAAAGGCGTTGATTCACATTTCCCATCGTGTAGTATGCCATTAAATAAATAGCAATAAACAGAAAAAAATACATGTTAATTATTATCATAGCTGTAAACTTCCACATCATAGAATTTTAGAAAAAAGAACCTCAGTCCTAAAAGTAGGTGATAAGAACTTGACGGGAAATAGAAAAAAAGAGATAGATTATTATGCTGTGAAAATTAAGGTGATGTAATCCCAGTTCCTATTCTAAAGTTATCCTGATATGAAAATAATGCTTTAAAATATTGGTTTGGGTCAAAATTAACCAAATACATGCATATCCTTTGCCAGATCGATGATTGCACCTTTGTTTTCCACTTCACCGATTCATTTATCAACATTATGGGAAAATGAATTTGTTTCTTTTTGGTCTACTTTTATAAAGAGTCACGCAAATAACCCAGTAAGACGTATACTAGAGAAAATAATAACGCATAGTTCCTCGCTATGGGAATTTTCTTGCAATGTTCGTGAAAATATTCCTCAAGGAGAACTGCAGCTGCTCTTCATCATGAATACCTTGGTTTGAGCAACTTCGCTCCTTCAGTCATACGTTTTCGACGACATATTTTACTGCTTCCAAGGTGTGCATAATGTATCACTATTCCTATTCCTTTGCCAAGCCATAACACTAGGATTGCTACTCTTTCTTCTGCATACTCGGATTCCGGTTTTCTTTTCATTGAAAATTTAAGTAAAAATTGATTCATGGATTCCGAAAAATTCAATGTCCTCTATTCCCCGTTACACTTAGGATACCGCACAGGACCAGAATCATGTTAATTTCTAATCCATTCGTCGCAATCTCTTTATTTGCCATTCTTTCCTTTTTATTGGGATTTATTACATTGTTTCGCCAAGTATGTAATCATAGCATAGAGATGGCTAGAGAATCCTTTTACAAATCCTTTTTTCAGCGTCATATTTCCCGTCATCCTTAAATTTCCATCTGATCGGTTCAATTTTAACAATCTATTAATTAGTATCCAGTCGTTGTAAGCAATTCGAAATTTTCCTGGTAAAAACAATACATTCTCAATACCAAGGAAAAAATGTTATTACATTGTACGTCCATTTTAAACCCATGTAATGGCTTGCTTTCAAGGGTCTACGTTTAACTATTGGTTTAAAACTTAAGAAATCTTTCATTTTTATTTTTTTGCTACTGCTTTAAATCGAATACGTAAATTATGCACACGTTAAACTGTGAGGTAACAGCACTGCATGTCCATGAACAAAGATACAAACAAATAGCTCTAAAAAGTAGGCAATACAGATGTTTATCTAATATGTTAAGGAACACGGAACTATTTTTCAATTTCCGGAATAAACATTAGAATATACCTATAAACCAAAACTTCTACTGGGAATTCTCTTGTAATTCCCATTGACGTTGGTCATTGGATGTTAAATTTTATAAATTTTGCTTAAAATATCAGTAGGAATAAAAATGTCCCACTACCACCCTCAGACTGGAGCTCGTAGATATATAAAAGGTTTCTTCACCAGTCTAAAGCCACTAAATTATGTCTTTTCGACCTTTCGCTCCTAGAAAAAGAGTAAAGCTATTTTAGAAGAATCTTCAAGTTTTGTACTGCTATCCAAGGTCAAATTAAATATAAAAATAACGTCATAATATGGCATTATTGATTTATAAAAAGGGTTTTTTGGGTTGCAAAGGGAATGTTCTGGGTCCTTTATTTTCCTAGTTAAACAGGAGAGGAGCATTCCCCATATCGTGCTCCCATTCGCATTATGAATTTCTACGATCTAACGGCTTAAAAATGAGTTATGCTCAACGGTCATGTATTTAACGTACCATCCGCAGGAGAGTTTTAGATTGATTGATATCCTTTTTAGAATCAGTCTTCGATGACTATAGTGTAATTTCCCATCAGAATTTTGTAAATCATCACACCGTTAAAACCATATTCCAACGCGGAACATTCATGGCGAACAAACATCCAATAATTGCGGTTGAACAAATGAAACTGCGCGTAGCCATACCCACGGGTGCAAAGATATACCAAAGAGGGGGAAATTCACCATGAAAAAATCATATCTCTTGACCGGGATTTCAATCCGAACCTCCCAATTGCCGGTCAGGTGTGTTTAGCTAGTTCCTTCGCCAATTAGCTTAAGCCATCAAATTACAAGGCGAATTTCACCCTCAGTTATTTTGAATATTCATGGCGGAACTAAGTACATTATTTCAAATAAAATCAAGTTATATTTACATCCAACTTCAAGCCACCAAAGTTTTCACCATTATATTTTGAGAGATTTTCAATGATAAACGCTATTCCAACAACAGAGTATTATATTACAATTACTAAGCGTTTTCAAGCGTCAAAAAATGTGTAAAATCGTAAGTTAAAATGCTATAATTACTATGATACAAAGTTCATGCGTCAATTTATAATAGATGTGAATCACCAATAAACACTTTCATCCCATTTCCATCTACTTATGCGAAATATGATATTGCCTAACGCCAGCGTCTCGCCCGATCCCAAGCACGCTGTCAAAGTAACAGTAATAAAACCGCAAACTTGTGCTTGTTAATGGTTACGAGACTGTTGCCGGAGTCTTCTCGCATGGGAAGGGAAAAGATTGCACGCTGGATTGAAAAAAGACGTTGTCAAAGCACCGCGCCGATGTTTTTGTGCGTACCTACGGAGGATTAAGTAACTTCATCGAACACGACTCCGTCTTGGGTGCGTCGGCGGCGAGGGAAAGAGGAATGGTAGAGCAAACATGGAAGGCTTAAGTCCTCGAAATTGGAAGGTAAGTTCGGTGGCATGCGGGAGCTTCGTCTCCGTGGGAAGATCGTGCCCTTCGGCGACGACGACCCCCGTGTGCCGATGCGGGAGCGGGCGCGCTTCGGTGGGGGATGGGACCAATCCTCGATGATCAACTATAGAAGAAAAAGCGAGGACAACCCCGAACGGTCCCTTTCCGCACATAGGAGACCCGTGACGCTTCCTCCCCGACTCATAGCCTCGATCGCCTCTTGAGGACATCTGATGAGGCAGAAGACTCGAAACATAAATCCCCGGTGGGGCAAATTAGGTATTGAGGAAGTCGTCAAATTTTGCAAGGCACTGCAAAGTTTCGAGGACACAAAAAAACGAGAAGAGATATTCATGAAAAAAACTATAAGTTAGGGAGACAAATATGCGGATCAATTGGCAACATAGTTGAAATTTACGATTCCCAATACCATACAATGCGCTGATTTATGTCCCTAAATTAAACAAACTGCACATAATATATCACAAGCATCCCCTTCTTTTCCCATTAAAACCTGTTAGAATTTTCCCTAAAATCACTTCTCCTTATCTTAAGAAGAGAGTATTCTTAAGTTTCAGATACCCTTTTCATGTGGCGTTAGGACATTGAAAAGTATACGTTTAAGGATCAGGAGATATAAATATGATCGGAATTTGTGTTTCTGCTTTTAGGATTCAACATGCTTAAATCTAGATAGTAGTTAAGACATTTTTTACATTAAGTCTGGAATATTGCTGAATTTAGGTCAACGATAAGGCGGGGCGGGATCTTTTTATAGGTACTGGGAGCTTTTCCTTCAAACTCTGCCAATATTTAAGTAAATTTTAGGTAGATTATTTCGAGAGAGTAAGAGGGGGAAGTAGAATATTCCTGGCATGTGACTGGAGGGTCCGGGTACAAAAACGGGATATGCATTCGGAAGACTCATTTCCGTGCGTCTCATACCTTCTATCCCGGTAGAAGCAGAGTTTGTGGCGGAAAAGACGAAGTAACATCTTGGAAATAAGAAATAATTCGGCTTATGTGAGAGGGTGATAACTCTGCATACTTATTACCCCTTTCCTCGATTTGAAGTTTATTAAGACTTCTAGAATAAGTTAGAACCGGGTTGGTGTAGTTGTTTAAGCATAGGCTTCACTTTCCAAAAGTCGGGGTTCGTATTCCTGAAATCGCTGAGATTTTTCGGTTGAATCCAAATCCTTGATGTTCTAACATGGTGATCACTAGGAATGCAGCGCTCCGCCCATCGAATGAGGTGTACATCAGCATAGCTCTTGGCGCCTTTCGTTGAGATAACGCCAATTCCAAATGGCTAGGGTTTCTCTCCACACTTCCTCCTCATCTCACATAATGTTATCCATACAAACGTATTCAACTATTTTCAATGGCTCAATTGATCTCATAGGAATCTGACAGATCTATACTTCCATTTATTGCGTAATGTTTTCCGACTTCCCAGCACTCATAATCGTTCCATCATTCAACGTCCTCATTCTTAATGTGGCAGCCTTCTTCTAATTTTTTTTCTCCGCTGTCTTTAAATGTTGCAGATTTTTCATAATAAATCGGTCGGTGTGTGAGTAATAAATGAATACTTAAACTTGAATACATGATTAATAATTACCAAAACTCTTCGATATCTCACGAACAAATCCATAGAAAAAAACCGTATATTGAGGGAGGCTATCAGCATAAACCCGGCACACGCACCTACTCGTGGCATCCATAATGCAAATATTCTCGTGCAATTTCAGGAAATATTAAGAATTTTTCCACCCCAACTCGGTTACCACTAAAATCCATCCTGCAGTTGATGTTACAACAGTTTTAATGAAAATTAATGGAGATAGGATAAAATATAGCCGAGAAAGGTTGCAAGCTTAAGTTAAGTGCTATAGAAATACGATAGCGCTAGCAGGAAGACTATATCAAAATCAACGCTAGACTCCATATCCGACAGCGTCAGTGAAAGGGAGTCCACGTGGTAAAAAGGAGCTGTTCGGGCAAATAACGCAAGATGTATTAAACGTTTATATGGAGAGCACTGGGGCTTAAACAATACCACCTTGAAAATATTGAAAAGAAAAACACAAGCCAACTTGTAGAGGATTAATTTCCATTTTGCCAGCGCATAATGTCAGGGCACATTTTTAGTCCAAAATATTGAATTTTAAAATTGAAAATATTTTTTAAAACATCTCCAAGGAAAACTCAATATTCATAGTCATTCAAATCATAATCGGAATCAATTTATGATTTGATACCTGGTATATGAGGTGAATTTCTCATAATCTTTTAACAATAGCACCATTTAAATAAACGCGATCCTCTAGTACACACCATGTTTGAAAACGTTATAGCGTTTAAGCAAAATTAACAGATATATTAACTTTCGGAGAGCTTTAACACGACTATTTAACTAATACTACGGTTTTTTCAATCAGATATCTGGTACATACACATACTAGAGCTACCGACGTTTGGTAGCAATGAGAGGAAGGAAATACACCTCCCTTTCCTGTGACAGAAATTAATGACGGACATTATCACGCAAGATACATAGAAAAAAGGGTAACAGAGAGAATGAAGAATCTACTAATAAAATCAGATTAAAAAGTACCAACCAATCATTCAGCTCCAACCAGTATGAAGGGCCATATTTTTAAATAGGACAGTCAAGTCCAGAATAGATTTGTTGAGTCGTGAATTAGCGGCTTTGAGTACAAACTGAGTCCCTAGTATGTTCGCATTTAGATTATGAAGAAAAGAACGCATTGCAAATTGAAAAAGACTTTAGAGTCAATAATGACTCTATTCAAGAAACAATTTTCTGCATTATGCATTATAAAAGATAGAAATCAGTAATTAGAACTCACGTTACGCACATAGTTCAGCCTGCTACAAAAAGGGAGCCAAGAGGCATCAGTTGGAAATACCTAAAAAGAACAAAAGATAAACAGATATTTTGTATTTTACAGTATGTTTTCTTTAACAACATCAACATAGATTCGTATTCAAGAAACAAACAGGAAAACATCACCTTAAAAGTGATTAATTGGAATCATCTACGCTACCAAGAATCTTCAAAAGCAAGGATTAATTTTAATAGCAGCATTACTATTGGAGGAAGAAATGTGAAACGATATAAAAACTTAATGATTCCGGATAGTACTTGATTCTTTCGTATTCTATTTATTCTCGTAGCATTCTCGTCCGCTTCCCAAAATGACCAAATCAAAACATTCGGAGCACTACAGCTTCTTTCTGATTGATCTTTCTGATTGACTGTGAGTACGTATTCATGGAATTCCAGTCTTAATTCGATTCCACCATTATAGTGCAAGTACTCTTCAGACCTCCCTTTAACCATTCTAGCTGTAATTATAGCCTTTTCTCTCACACAACACATTATCTACCCTAGGCTCATATTTTTTGACCTCCCTTTCAACCGTAAAAAAATAAACTGACCTTGATAGTTTATTTTACAAATAATCGAGTCCATTTCGAGGCTCGTAATAGAATCCCGTCAACTTGGTGACGTCAGAAGAGACTGTCCAAAGTTACCAACAGGCACTAAGACATGGCTACTTTAGCTGAAGTTATAAACACTTTTTTAAACTGATGTAAACCTACGAAATTTAATGAAGAAATATTTGATGAAGAAACATCAATTGCTCCAATTTTTTAGAGAAAAATTACATCTATGTTAGCGTTTATGAAAGATGGCAAAATATTGAAACAAATAGCCTGTAAATCTTAACATACTAAAACTTGCATCTGAAAAATTCGATGCAACTAAGGCCATAGAAAGTTGGAATGCCTCTAATACATTTTCGGACGATTTGATGAGGTGAAAAGGTGCTGATCATTTTCCTTTTTCAAACCTCGAAATATGCTAACAGCAAACAGTATATTAAAGAGCATTGTTAGACAAGGCTGGCGTTTAGACTGGGTTCCATAACCGCATTCAATTCCGAAGAATAACGAAGACTAACGTAATATTTGTAAAAACACTCTGGGGTATATTTAACAAATTGTGTCTGGATTGTGAGAGGAATTACCGACAAATGCACACTTTGACCAAGGTTAAATTACGGGCTACATCTCTCAATTAAAGTTGAGGGCATTTTTTCTAATGATAATTAAAAACAGTTTTTAAATTTGATCCATATATTGAAGAGGGATAATTTAAAAATTAAAGTTTTATCCAAAAAGTAGAATAATAGTCAATGAAGTAACCTAATAGACTTTATAAGACTACGAACCTTATTTTTAAATGCTTTGCGAAAATTTAGTCCCGTAAATGTAGTTTCCTTATCAGCATGTCGTTTCGAGATTACTAATTATCAATAAATGTTATAGTTTTCCTAGAGCTCTACGTAATCTCCGAAGTACATCCCTATAAACCTCTCCACCAGTAGCTAGATCAGTCTAGAATGTATAAGAGCATTCTAGATGAAGATAGTAGTCACCTAGTGCGGGATCACCCCGTGCTATACACCCATGTGGTAGCTTTCAGGATGCAATGTACCCTTGATAGATGTGGATACGGATCGGATTAACCTTTGATCTTGATTTCCTATCCCAGCAGTTTACTGTCTTAACTTATTCGCCGTGGAGCGGACACTAAGGGGAGCGGATGGTGCGAACCAGATAAATTCTGCGGAGATGCCTCTCTGATTACATACGGCAGATATACACCTACCTCCTCCATTCCCACGCACTGGTAAGGGGCCTTATCTTAAGATTCCCGAAGAAGATCCCGCTATGCCAGAAACCGCATTCCCTTCACCCCCCCACCATACTGAGGCCTGCCCCCTTTCTTTTTATGTCCACCCTTAAAAAACCCCTTCCTCCCCCCATATCATCCCTCCGTCCCCTTCCCAACTCCCACTTCACCGCCACTTCACTCAGTTGGAGAGCTCGCGGGGAGAGAGCTCCGACCGACTAGCTACCCTCCTCACTCCCCATTCCCTTCCTAGGATACCGCCGCCGCCTTCCCTTCCGTCCTCGCCATTCCCGATCTCACACACTGAGCACGCCCTAAGACTCAATCACTGCAGCAGCCCGCACGCCACCACCACCGCGGCCGCCAACGCCACCTTATATGCCTCCTCCTAACCTTAACACACACGCGCCTTTCTCCGAGGATCTCTCTCCGCCTCCTCATACCATAGGATTCCCACTCACTCCCCCCCCCACCGAATAATCCCTTTTCCAAACCCTCTCCATCCCCCACCTCCACCCCTAAAACCGCACCTTCCCTTCCTCTGACTCTCAACATCCTTCACACATCCCTACCGCCTACATATAATGCATGAGTATCCCCCGTGTGAATGTAAAACTCCGCTCCCCATGATTTACCTCTCGGACTGCGGGGGCATTGGGGTTGTCATGGCAGTGTGGAGGGGAGAGAGTCAGTGGGGTGGGAGGGAGAGGAGAGGGTTTAAGGGGGGATGGAAGGAGGGATGCTTTGGATTCCCGCTATAATTCAAGGGAATGTGATTCTCCGAGTGTGTGCATGCGGGAGGAAGTGTACTATCGTAGTAGGGAAGGAGAGCAAACCACTCTCCCCTCTTCATCATCTCCGCATCCAATAGGTAGATATCCCCGCCATCCTAATCATGCAAACTTCGCCTCCTCGCTCATTTTTTAACTCGGCTCTTCCAAGATGGTCCCGCAAGAAGAAATCCTCCTCAGGCTCTTACTTTGCTACGATCTCCTTCCAACAGAACTCTAGGGGACGAAACTTCCAGCTCCCCAACATTGAGGGTTTTTTTAATTAAATTAAAATTAAAGGGGTTCCCATCAATTTTTCGAACAAGTCTTTGAGCCTGGATTATGAAGGAGATTTCACTGTCGGTGCCGTTAATCTTTATTTTTTGCCGCTACTTCCCATGGGGCAACTTCTCTCCAATCTAATCGTAGGTAGGCAACCGCACACAAAAAAATGCAAAAAAGCGAACGGAACAGCACCTTCATGGTAATATTCCGAAAAAAATGAATTTAAATAATTTACTTTTACTATTCGATATACTTAACGAAAACCTTATATTGGAATTAGCACTCCTTTTCAAGCAATTACTCAAAGTTTTTGCCGTTTTTATATTATTGGCTCTATAGAGTGACTGCACAGTGACCTTAGAGATTCGCTTTGACCTTAGCTTTCGTTTCCAATAGTGAGAACTGGGATGTCGAAATAATTACTACGCTCAAAAACGTCCGAGCACTATCTAGTACATACTATGGTCTGTTCAATGAAAGATGTAAACTTTCATTTTTTCTTTGTTCCATGAAAATATATTAGGAGGTTCCCATAAATTAATAAAAAAATGAAGTTTGAAGGCTTCGAAGCCAAGATGTTTTAGAAATCTCACAGCATTTTTCTAAGAATTGAAAAAGAAGCACGCTTCGAGAGATGGTCTAGAAAAGATGATGGGATGACTACTAACTTAATCTGAAAGTCTTGGATACTCTGGTAGTCATTACAAGGAGGAAGGGAACTTCTCGTGCCCAGATCCCTGAGAAGGGTTCTTCCATCAGTATTTGAATCGTTTGGGGCAGCGACTCTCCCTAAAGCTTGGAAGTGACGGTGCTTGGACTCGCAACACCGTTTTAAATAACGCCATCAAAGTGTGTTAGAAACTCCCGCTCAGAGGGGGGTAAACCCCAATCCCAAACTTTCGGGATTGAGTCATCTACAAAGGCAAATGAGTAATCTCACGCGAGGACTTCATGCACACCGCATGCGAAGAGGAAGTGGGGGTAAGAAAGGGAAACGATCCAATACACTCCTGTAAAGTTACTGCCCAAGCGCGGAACCTTTAAAATTAATTAAACTCTAAAGGGTCAGGCGAAGGCTTAAGCTAGTAAAAAATGTCGGAATTAATGCGCAGTAAAATTAAAAAAGAAAACTAATTTCCCTTGATAACAATATTTCTACAATCATAACACGGTATTGAATGCAGGTTATTTTTATTCTTCTTAAGCAATGGTAATGCCTAAAAGATCCGATTTAACAATTCCGTGAAGGTCCCTAAGACGACTTCATTTTTAATTCTGAGAAATATGAACGTGAATCACACTTAAATAATGTGTCGAAATAATTACTAGCCCAGAAATTAAATTTAAATCCAATAGTTGGACCATTATTCTTTAGCAAAAATTCTCCTCCATTACCTGCACGAGTACCAGACGACGTATGCTTGCTTATTTTTCTGGTCCATACTATGCGACCCATCTGACCCTATCAACACTGCGGCAAAAGAGGCAGTATCAGGCCACTAAATACCATCTGGTTGTTCACTTTAACTTTCAGCCGCACTTTCCTGCCCAGCAAAACCAATTCCACTAAAAAAGTTTTAAACAAATGCCCGTTACCCATGCTTACCGGGATAGGTAAATTGTCCGCAAGTTCACGTACGATTTGTGGGGAAACTTAGTAATGCCGCTTTTGCAATATAAATACAAGGAATTCAAGGTCGACGTACAGGGTATTTCAATGGGTCAATTCAATTAATAAACCATCACTAAAAATGTAAAAGCAAATAAAATATGAATTAGGATTTATATATTCAGTTCTGTACTTGTACTTCTACCGAAAGTATTTACACCAGGACAATCTTCAACATTTTAAGGAAAGACAGTCGTTCATACTTCTTGATGTTCCCATATATCCATGAGTGTGACAAATAGCAGTTTATGAAATCTTTCAGCACGAGGCCAACCATATTCATTTCAATAATTCACTATTAAATTTATCCTCACAAAGAGTAAATAATAAATACTAAATGATTCTCGTATAGGCTTTGAATAAATTGAGCGAGAAAAAAGGTATGACCGATAGAAAAAAAGATCACACCATAATGAGAGATGGAAATGAAATACCAAATACAGTGTTGTTTTGAGAGGTGAGCCCTGCTGAGTTCATCTTGAAAATTTACTATCATGAGTGATTGGAAATGAATTATAAAAAAAACTAAAAGAGTCAGAGGTCAACCTTTTATGGGAAGCAAATAAATCCACCTAAAAATCATATCCATGGAACGAGATGAACTTCACGGAAATCCAAAGACAAATAGAGAAGAAAACAGGGATGGATCGATCAAAAAGGAAGGAAAGAAATAGGAGAGCAAATGGAGGGTAAGAGGATTTTTGCGCTGAAGGAAAGGGCGAATCAGGATGAGTTCGAACCAACAGTACGACACTTAAAACTAGAAGGCGACGGTGAACTCAGGCATGCCACTGCGAGCTTAATTCCCTCGAACTATTTCCCCTTCCCGTTCCTACTCCTAAAAGCGAAGTAGAGGAGGGTAGTGCTCGCGTCGTACCCCAAGCCCACTCGCACATCAGTCGCAGTTTTAGCACTCGAAACCCTCGAGACGGGCGAAAGGTTTTCCTAGTCGAGTTCCCTCACGAAGTTCTGAGAGGAAAAAGTATTCCCCAGGGCAAAAGAAGCGACCCATTTCGGAAGACCAGCTTTCCGATACTTCAAAACGGAATGTCTGTCACGATTTTTTTCCAATTACAGCACAATCATTCCATCATTTGGCATCCTTAAAATCCATCCAATTAAAAGAATTAAATAGCAGAAAAAAGTACACAAACTATTGATTATATGCACAAATTTACTGACAACGATATTTTTACAAGTGTCGTAGATGACTGAAAAGTTCCGGTGATTGAATTCAAACCGCTCAACAGCTGCATGTTCATTCATATAATCACTTATGGAAGTTAGCAAATCGTCAATTTTTCCCCAATTACCAGACGAACCTTTTACCACCCTAACTCACAAAGGTTTTAATTCCTTTCATTCAAACCATAATTCTTAATTTCACATAACCCTTACGGTTACTCACACACATGACGTGTCAACAGCTATGGTGTATATGGTCCCCTTGAGTAATCCAATAAATTTGATCTTACTCAATAATTGGCCACCCACTGACAGTTCTGTGACACTCATTGTTTCGGCCTTCCTTGTATTACCAAGCATTAAGTATCCCGGTCACAGACTACAATTAATGGTAGTCTTATTTGGCTGCTATTCGAAACGGATAAAGATCTTGGCGTGCCATATCTTTGATGATTCACAGATATACACAAAAGGTAAACTAAAGTGGTCACGATAAGGCCATGATCCTTAAGTTATAACGACGAATAAATTATGAGGGTGCAACTTACTTCTCACAGGCAACCTCTCAAGAGCAGCGCAACAGCCATGCACAGCGCCATTTCAATACCATGCCAGCAAATATACCGAGCTGATTTACACTTCCCCATTTCTTCAGATCATGATATTTCTGTAAAACATTAGATTGAAGGAATAAGAAAATCATCAGCGAGACAGTCCGAGTTAAAAACCCCAGTAAATTTCGTTCTTTACACTCCGACAGTTTTGGAATATCACAAAATGATTTTGAAGATAACAGATTTGGCTGTATGATACATGTGGTTGGAAAAGGAAATGATAAAAGGAAACGAAGTCGAGGAATTTTCTCATATTTGAGTGAATTATATGAAGGTGTATTGGCGCACACCAGTTATTTCCTGTCACTCATGCAGTTGGGAAAAGGAAAACAATACATAGAATATAATAGTTAGCCTAAGAAAGTAGGACAATCCTATAAACACAATATTTTTATAAATATAAATCTTACAACTTATCGATAAAGATACAAATAAAAAGAGACGCTAATTGTAAGCGAACCTAAAAGATATTCCCCACCGGCGGCAGATAGTTAAGCCGAAGCGCATAGTTAAATTTTGAGTGTTCCGCCATTAAAGTGGATTCTGCCGTTTTTTTTAAATGGATATATGTAAATCAACGATCATCAAGTAGTGGGAAATTTCCCCCTTATGTGAACTACAGGGAGTTTAGGGGGAAATTAGGGCTACAATTCAGCAAAATGTGATGTTCTTTAGACTATATTAAACATATAAAAGTGTGGTTTGTTTTAATTGATTCCGAGACGTTCAATTAAGTTGATTGAATGCCACAGATTAAAATCGATTCGTAAGTATGCGCATTATATTATCATGCGGAATGGAAAAATAATTTATATTGGGACGGGGAATGACATACTGCAATATGTTGAAAGGGGAAAATAAAAAAAGGTTGGGAACCACAGCTATAAATGAAGAAGGACAAAAGGAGCTGCTGCACTAAATGATTTGCTGGCAAGCATTTTGGGGAGACGACCAACAACTGAGTTCATTTGTGCAAGGTAAGGATAATTTAGGGAAATGAGTATGGGTAGATAGAAATCCAGCGTTGGCATTGGCCACCACTTGACTACAGGCGAATGCTGAACCCTGAAGTGCTCTTCACATGTCATCCTAGTAGGGATCGGAATTCCACTGAAAAATGTTCACCACTGCCAAAATTCGAACCTTGACCCTCGATATAGGAAGCCAGAGCTCTAGCCAACACACCAATGCGACACCCTATACTAAATATATTTAAGAATAGTGCCAAAGAGTTTATCAAGAAGACGGAAAAAGCTCAGTTGAAAAACTGAGAGGCAACAACCATGCGATCTATTATTAAATATATGAAATCTCTCCACATACATGGAGCACAAGGACAAGTCCCTCACGGCACTCGAGTAAGATCATTTGGCTTCTGAAAAATCGACCCGATCCCGGAATCGTACCAGCAGAAAATAAACATTTTGAGGGTCCCTATCCGGATATAATGTACACAAATAGTAATGATATTCGCAGTAGTTCCATTGGAATTTGCTAACTTTATTGGGATACCTGAAGTGTTTCTATTACTGTAAGTAGTTCACACATTTCAATCTTAACCTAAAAAGGCAATTTATTAAATGGAATTCGACGCTAAAATTATTTACACCTTTGACATAATATGCATTTCATAGAAAAGTTGGAGATACGACTAGGTTAGTTTATTAATAACCATAACCAGCTAACCTCAGCCAATATTAATTCTTCAATAAGTCGTAACTTCAAATCGTTACTTGATGCCTCTGGTGCACTTTATGTGTTTCGAAATCATTCATGAAAAGGAATGGAAATTTTATTTATAAGTTCTTCGACCAGCATGTGGCAAGTGGCTACCTACATCTTCACAGGCTGCTCGCCCGTTTAACTCGAAATGCAGCCTAATTTTAATTACAATTCCCTCCGAGGAATCGTTAATGCTTGCGAGTTCTACCATTCCCCACTCCATTATATTGCGCGGGAAATTTCCCTCTCCCACCCTCCCCAGGGCATAGAGTAACGCAAACAAAGTTTTGTAAACAACCGCGGAGGCGCTGGAGAACATCTGAGGATCGACGTAGTTTTCGCGGCCACCGCACATCGCCGAGGAGGCGCTCTCTGCGGTTTCAATTAGAATGTGGGACGCGACACACTTTTCTCAGCATCCTCTTCTCTCTCTTCCACTCCCCCTCCCCGCCAGCTCCCTCCATAGGCCTCATCTGCCCGCTATTCTCAACCCTTCCTCACTCCTCTGCTCCGCGAGGTGCATTCGAATCGAAGCCAACATTCTGGCTGACTTAACGAAAGACCCTTATGCGTGAAAACCACGCCTGTGCCCTCCTGGGTAAAAGGAAACAAAGCCTCATTGCTCGTTTTTTCCCACTGGCCATCCCGATGCCTTTAAAGGCTTCCGCCAAAAACGATAGCATGATATGCATCGGTGCAGAGCCTTTGAGTCCTTTTTATGCAGAGAAACACCGCATCATAAAAAAAATAAAATGGCAGAATTAAACTAAACGAATACATCTGGAAAAAGTGTAACTTTAAACTTAAGCTCGGATACATCGGTAATTCACCTATTTTTAATTATGAGATGAGGGGAATGTACTACACCCATACTCCAGGCCTAGAGAGCGCATAAGTGTAGCATCCAGAGAGCTTTTTTTGATAACCACGATTCGCTCGACTTAATTTCCCTTATTAGCCAACGAGGAGAATATTACCTCTGAAATATTCAAGCAGAGTTATAAGATTAAAAATAAAAATCAACCACAGCTATTTATCAAATAAAAAGAATTTCTTCTCGAAAGGGTCCGTTTCCCAACCGGGTGTACCTCAAGTTGATAATATACGATCGCTTGTTTTAGATTAAGAAAAAGAGCATAGCATAAGAGAAGCTACTGTCTACACCTCATTAACAACTAATAATAATTCAAAAATGGTAAAAAATAAAATTAAAAGAAGAATATATTTTACTTAATTACAAGTAATTGACGTATTTTAAAACTCCTAAAACAAATGCAATGGAAACATGTTTGATGGAAATGACTCTTCGGGATATAACATTCATTTAGGCCCGGTTTTCTAATGCCTGGTAAAAGTTAACCGCAGGATGACGCAGCATTTCCGTTAACTTGATGTTAATTGAGAGTTCGGAGTTTGTGAATGACACCAGGCTGTATGTTATTTGACATGAGAGTTATCGACAGAAGAACGCATGAACATCCATCTTTAAGAAAAAAAAGTTAAATCTGAGATTATAAAACTTAAAGCTTTTTAAACTTTTAATCAGGAGCCCATAACGGAGTACATATTTCCAAAAAGAGATATAATTATGTCCATGAATTCTTTCGATTCCAAATTTTATCATGAAAATGTCCATCTTCACAAAAAGAAAGATTTCTTTTCATAATTTGGGAGGTTGCAATTCCTCGGTTTAAAAATAGATTAGCACGTCCAAAAACGTCCCATAAAACTAATTAAATCCAAAATTCTTCTTTAATTCATTTGTATTCAAAATAAAATACATGTCAAACTCTTTCAAATAATTACTAATCATTCAGGTGGAATACCTGAAAGTTATAAGCAAAGCACATTCTCATTCCAATAGTACTGAGAAAGTAGAGGACCTCGCACAGCAAATAATCGCCAAAAAGGTCGTATGTCAATTTTACGAAAGTTTTCTTGCAGCTCGAGATCACTGAAAAAATAGGACATCCACCGGATCGGGTTCTTATTTTCCAACTAACCTTAACCTAGGGAGAAATGCCTCGACCTCTATACTCCCACATGCGTCATGGGATTATTTTGCAGTAATTCTTAAGCTTTCTCCTAATTGATAGGCATTAATTCACTTTCTCTGGGGGAATTTACACCACCTAAGAAGGATTTCTCCTCCTCTGACACACTCATCTTTGAGGGGCACGTAAGGTAATTGAAATTGTTAAATTGAATCTCATGGGCTAGTTGCATTGGAAAGGACAGCACATGTTCTGGCTGACCTTAGTAGTATTAACCGATATAATAGTATATACTTACCTCAAGGATTTACTTTCAACAATATTCCATATAAATTTCGCAAATCATTATTATCCTTTCACCACAGACATTTAGATTACCTTCCAATAGAGCCATAAACAACATCATTGCATTTTCATTCTAATCTTCCAAAATCGTAACAAATTGGCACACCATACACCTTTACACACTTGGCCCTGAATATTTATCAATATTATGCTGCAAAAGTAGAATATATGACAAGTATACTGAACAAAAAAGCACAGATAAATTATAACTTTATTCATCATACACGAGCCACAGAAAGGATTGTACGATTCAGTGAATGAAGAACCGTGGATATCTCTGCCAGTCTTACGAGTCTTTACTGTCGAAGCTAATAGAGATGTTTGACAACCCTCAAAATTTCACACTCTGTATACCGTTTCACCATACCAGGACCATCTATCATAAAATTAAACCATATGAACACCAATTGAATATTAATAGGCCAAAGCTAGGCCAGTGGTTGTTATCGGAGTATATATCTTAAAACTACCAAATCCGGATAGCGAATCGAAATGCACCAATGTGCATTTCATATTGTGCCCTCTGAAACGAAAATTTGGGCATTAAAAATACATATAATAGTTCACACTGAAACACTAAGAAACTCGACTAAATTTCCGTTGCATGTACATGAAAATGGCAGCTGATTTATTGTGACGTTCCGAAGACATGAAGTTTAGTTTTATGATTGCTTTAATTTCTACTAATAACATGGCATTATTAATTTTACACATTAATTAATTATAGCACAGTATTTATTTAAAGTTGAATTAATAATATAGGAATTGATAAACATAATCCTTTAATTATTGCTATTCAGATGACTCTAGCATATTTTCTATCGTGGAACCAATATTTTCCCTCCGACCATCGACTCCAACAACATAATAATTTCTTTTATAATTTCTAGGAAATTATAAAATAAATTTTTAAAAAATTAGCTAATGATGCACAACGTCACGAAAATTATTTTTAAATGTTCTTGAAATAAAGTCACATTCTTCAGCCAAGCCTTCTTCTATAAGCTAAACTCGCTGCCCTTTTTTGCGTGATGGATTTGATATTCACTTATTTTCGCTCGATGTAAATCCTCTGTATCAGCTAACAATAATAGTTATGTTTACATCTCTGAAATGAAGAAGAAAGGGACTGATCTATGGAACATATGGAAATCCAGGACATATTAGAAATTTGAACTACAAAGGAGTTACCTTCAGTGAAATAGGAACTTCGACGTGTCTCCGAAAGAGATTACAGGAGAGCTCGTAGCAGGATGTACAATGTACATACTTCACTGACTTCCGCCGTCAATTTTAAACTCCTATCACGAACTACTAGTAAGTTGCACATAAGCAATGAAACGTTACACGGGAAATCCCATGATTTTTCTGGTCTGCTAAATATCTCGGGAACAAGAATGGTCTGCGAAATAAATTTTTTTTAGCGCTCGTAATAATATGCAATTATACAGGGCTTTTCTAGATTGTGAAATGAATTCAGATTGGTTTATTTTCACCCCCATCCTTCCTCTAGTGTCGCAAGGGACTTCCTCTAGGGTCGCTAGCGTCGCTAGGGAAACATATAGGCCGTGGAGTGTAAGTCGAACGCAAAGCATTGACACAAACCAGGAAGGAAGGGCGACAAGAGAGAGCCAAATAATTAAATAACACCGAAGGACGAGACCTTGAGGCTGGAAATAGACGGTCGCCAGGCTGATAGCTTTCGAGCCTCTTTGTAGCGCGCCTCGCTGTCACTTGGAAACCAGCCGTGATGATCCGAACAAGGTGTCTGAACTACGACTTGAAATGTGGGCAGTGTCAGCGACAGGCCAAAGGGAGCAATTACAAATACAGCATCATTGTCATGAAGCCAAGCTTTGTGAATTCTGAATTGAATGAATGAAGCGTCACACTTTGGCACACACCTAAATTTCCTCTGATGGAGGGAGTACTATAGTCATTTGACAACCATGCGTTATATCTTAAGAGCGCGCAGTCTGTACAGAAATTTTTGAATTTAAAACAAAAATAATTCTTACATTACATCATTGACGGCAAAAATATGAAATCAAGAAATTAATAACGCGCGCTGAGAGTTACGGAACTTCTTCAATATCATAGATTCTATTTATCTCAGGCGTGCACATGCTTCTCAGAACGGCTTCATTAAAATAAAGTACTATTATTCCTTTAGAAAATATACCATAATATTTAAATGGAAGAAGCGATGTGATGATTAGGTCTATAGATAGGTCGATAGAAGGGAAGGATTAGAAAGTAACATAACACCGCAGATAGGGATTACCGTGAAAAGCGTCACCCCGCGCTAAAATGCTGCAATGATGAAGCAGCAGGGGATAAAAAATGAAAGAGTCAATCGAACAGAAAAAACTGCTTAATTTGATAGTATTATTGGGTCTCAATTTGAACTGGTATAGTTATAGTTTATAAGCAGTTTATTTGGGAATACGGTCAGTATGGTGACAGGAATGCTGGCTTACAATTCCGAGTATGTACTCGGGTTTTGGTCCTGGCAGTGATCGAACCTTTTCAGCCAAATCCTGATATACTCTTGGATGCCATGAGGAGACCACTTCAATGTAGGATTTGATGCTTTCCCGGCGAATTTTTGCAGTGAAATTCTCTTGGGCTTCCGACCAGGTCAGGTTCTCCATATCCGCCGGCATTACGATGGAAGACTTTTCCATCATCCTCAGGGCTGTTGAACAGCCCTGACAGACATTGCTGGGCATTATCTTAGAAGGGTTATAGGGAGAAACTTGCTCATGTTCCACTAGGAAGCACAAATATTGCTTAATATAGTACTTGAGAGGCATAGTAAGACACATTGGTGGCCCTAAGGGGGGTAGGTGCTATTGCCCCCCCCCCCCAAAAACCCGGCGTATTTCTTTGTCAGAGACCTTAAATTATAAGCCTAGATTATTTTGTTGCTTTTATTTTTTTGTTGAAGTTTTGGTTATTTTACTTTAAAATCCAGTTAAATTTTATATAAACTAAAATGGTTTTCAAACCACAAGCTAAATGCGAATGTATATCAAAATAATTTTGGAATTAGTCGAAACTTGGTGGTAATCTAAAAGGGAAATATGCATTTAGTAAAAACTTGCCCTTCTTAAAAGACAAGCGTTTGCTTCCAAACCACTTATAACGCGCCATTTTACACAAGGTTAGTTACGAATTTCCGGGACGAGACCCGCAAACCCCCATTTCCTGGGGGTATTCCAAAGAGCCGTTGGTGCCCCCTCCGAACCTCTGGTTTGGACCCGCCCCTGGTAAGACATGAAGCTAGAGATGGACGCGCTCTCGGGCCCTTTCATAATTTACGCTCTTCGAGGAAATGCTGGTGAACAAAGACGAATGAGAATAAAGATTCATCGTAAAGAGGTATCTCGCTATACAGAAAATAATGCTGGAATTTATTTCTGGACAGCTTTCCAAAGACGAAACCACTAATTCCGATTATATTAGTGCTAAGTTTTCCGAAATTAGAGCACACAAAGTAACTATTCAGCTGTATGCATCCAATTCTTCTTCCGTTAAGAGAATAATGCAGCCGCACGCTTCGTTTAAAACTTACGTTACGAGTGAACATAAAGTGTCACACAGCTGATGGAAGGACTATGTTGTGAATCGTTAGATACTCGGAAGCTACATGCTCGGCTTAGATTACTTGAAAAATTCAGATCAGGCGAGAGAAAAATTCAGTACGACAAGGAGGATATTATTTTGACCCCGCACTATACCTCCAGAACTGATATAAGTGACATAATAAGAGAGACACTAAGAGAGGTAGCTAAAAAATTCCTTCTTTCCACGCACCATTAGTGACAATAACAAAATCAGCGTGACACTAACATAAGACACATCGTTAAGATACTATTCACATCTGTCCTCTAAACCCTCCTCTTCCCTCCCCTTCCATTGCTGGTGTCCTAACACCCCCTGCCTCACGCTTCTGAGAGGGCTCGCAGGTCAGTATGTACATGTAAGTATGAAAATGCCGTCATATACAATTTATATAACGTTACATGTTTTCTCTCCTTTATTTCATCACCAAGTTGAGTTTCCGACTTCACAGAATTTTGTTAAGAAAAAACCACATTTGAAATAGGTGTCGCGGGAAAGTATGGTAATCGAAATGGCGCGTACCAATAAATTTTATAAATTTCCGCACCTATTCCGTCATTTTTTCTTCATTTTTTCATTATTTTTCATACTACGTCAATGTGAATCACTTTGGATGAAGAATCACCTCGCTGACCTAAAAATGAGGAACTGGAGGGAATCGGACTTCGTTTCTAATGGTGACTTCGTCATGCCGGCAACCAGACGAGTTGCACCCAATGCATTTTCAAATGAGAAATTCATTTCAGGATTCAACGCGAACGTGGCATGAACTCGGGCCGTCAACATCACGGGAAATGCTACCCGGATAGAAAATAAGGCGCCGAGAAAAAAAGAGCGCGGATCTTTTAATAACCAAATGCACTTTCCTGTACTAACCCGCAACGCAAATTATAGCCTGGAAAAGATTTGAACGACGAGCGCCCAATTTGCATCGACTCTTCAGTCAAATTGGCAGCAGGAGGTTTTAAGAGTTAAACTCAGCCATTAGCTAAGTGGTTTATCACCCTTCACTTCTGTGAGAAAGTCCTCCAGGGGAAAAGAAACAAAAACTGTTCGCCACTGAAAAAGCTGCAGGTTGGTAACTTTGAGCAAGCAAATACCGATTTTGATAGACATCTGAATCCATAATTGGACATCTCTTTGCATGTGGATAAATAGTTTCTCCTTTTCGGTTGTACCAAATCAGTAAAAAAACGTCCTCTGGACTAATATAGCGAGTTCCTTAACAATAACCTGCACATGATAGTAGGCAATTTTAGGCAGTCTATTATGTCTAAAAACTAACTAATATCAACTTTTAAGACTAATAAAGTGTCCAATAATGATCTAAATAAACTATAAAATAATTATTACCAGAACCATGTAATGTCTTTCAATCGTTCAAAAACAAATTTTACGACACATTAAATGCACGAGGTTTCTAGTCACGAATCGAAAAGTAATTTAAAGCTTATCCATCACAAGTGAAGTATGGCGTCAAATTATGCAAAGTGAATGTTCTTTAAAACATTCCACTTTACACATCTATCGTATTCAGGTTCAGGTCCATTAAATGTTTGATAATTTCAAGGAAATCCAAATACCTCAGCATTTTCGACACAACTAAGATCATACTAATTGGCACACAATTCTTTTCGGTTATTAGGAACAGACGGGTTACATAATTAGGACAAATTATGTAACCCGTCTCAATTCAGGGATCCTACCTCAAGTAATTTCTATTTCGATAATACATTACGAATAAAACAAAAGCAGTTGACCTAAAGTTCAAGATTATGGGATTACGTGATACCTAAAATGGCATTAACCTTGAATGACCCGCAGCGAGAGAGCTTTAACCCATGAGTACCTAAACATCTACCTATGTAATACATATCCCTTACGCTAAGGCCAATTTATCCCCTTAAAATTGCCTAATTCCTAAAGGTCTTTGTAAAATTATCTCTCTTCACAGTACAGATCAGTTTTAACTACCGGTGAGTGCTCCTCATTTGGAAAACCCTTTTAGTCGATCAGGGTATGCCAATATAGGGTTAACCAAAGGCTACCATTCACTCGAAGTACGTGATATTAATTAAAGATTTCCTCAGACATGAGGCTCATATTTCATCAAAGCCGTTGATGAATATCCCCTAAATTCGCCTAACACCGAGAGGTCTTCTTCACAACACAATAAGGAATTCAGCACACTATCTTTATGGAATGCGATCACATCCGAGTCTTGGCGGCTTCGTGGACATCGCCATTGCGATAGCTCGAGACCATCTTCCGTTTTATAAATCTCATGCACCGTCCGCTTTCGACAAGCTGTTGCTTCCCATTTCGAATGAGGGCTCCGGCTTTCTTAGTGCCAAGTCACCTGTCGTGACGAGGGATGCGTCAGCTTCTATAAGTCGGCGAGGAGAAGGTTCGGATGGATTCGAGAGAGAATATTTCATTAATTCTCACTACTAAGCAATTCTCTTCTTCTCCATGAAAAAGTGTGGACCCGAAATCGTCCAAATTTGCAAAACAGACTTCACAATCTTGGTTGCCTTGTGTAGGGTAAATTTCCAAAGATTCATTTCATTCCGCGAGGGAATCTCGGAAATTTTCTCTCCGCATTGTTCAAGGTTAAGACCGGCATCACTCAGAGAATATCACGTATTAACCCGTATTCTTTACACCACCCAATTTCCAGAGCCAACGTTTATTAGAAGTCCTTCTTGATGACCACCCAAAACTACGGATCACTTAACCCCTACATTCTTTTTAAAAACACTGGTTCCACAAATATGCATTGAAAGGTAATTGTAATGACTCTTCTCAATATAGGATTTCTGAAATTTTACAATATAACTACCACAGCATAGACTGTAAGAATGACTTTTAAATTGTCTGCTCTTTCAATCACTAGTAAACTTATTTTATTTAATTATGATGTTGAGCCACAATTCAATTCGAGCTCGAATTCGCCACACAGTCAATATACAGATCAAAACAATACTTATTCTACACAAGAGATGATTTTGCCCACCCGGACAACGATATGGCATAATGAAAAATTATCTCGAAGTTAGATAACGGAGAAAAACGACAGATTTTGAAAATGAAAGAAATCCCTGTTCACTCGCTACTCGGAAGTGTGCGATTAAATTTAGGACTTCGAAGGTACTTAATTTAACTGAAAATTAATTTTTTTTCGAAGATTATTCCATGGTTCTACCAATCCTGAGACAGATCCTAGACTCACGTCCTTCACCAGTTGGCGAATGACAACTCAGAGCGTCTAGAGACTGAGTTCACTGATGTTCAACTGCCTGATGAGAACATCAAATAAATGTCTTCATGTTCTTCTGACAACAAATATGTTATGATAGAGGATCACCAGATGAAACTGACCACAGGAGTATAGCTGCACACATTTTTATTTTAAGGGCACTAGTGGCTATTTTTCTCCAAGTTTATTTAACACTCAACGGGAGCTTTCATCCCGGGGCCGATATATTTTGAGGGTAAGTGAATAAATACTATACTGTATGGGGTTAAATATCAACCTTTTTTGAGACAAAATAATAACTGCCATTGTTTTCTCCCATTGGGTTCATACATGCATGTAATCTAAGCATGCTACCATATTATTTTCATTAAATACTACCATATTAATTGATCTGAGTACTTGTAACCTTATTTCCACTTTCATAGAGAAGAGAAAACTGATGGGATATGAGACTCGAAATCACATTCGCGTTCCGAACAGTAAATAACGAGAGGAGTAATATTTTCACTATTTCAGCCTCTTTCACTATTTCGGCCAACGATTCATGCCTAACCGTTTCTTCAAGTGTCTTTCCCTCAAGCAATAACAGCTGCTATAATTATGAATCAAACCAGGAATTGGATCAGACAGGTACGCTTTCTTTGAATTCAAAGTGTTACACAAAAGCTCTAATTTAATATTTTCCTCATATTGAAGTCTTAGCGTCAGTCTCCCTAGAAAACTCTCAATTAACCAAAGGTTTCCACGTATGTACTGAGAAAAAATTGCCAGGGACCTAAAATAGCTGCCGTCCAGCAACTACCCCAATGGCTTCAATGTTCCGGTGACTCCATTTAAAATGAGCGGAGTTTTTTCAATTCTACATTAAAAATGTAAAAGACGTTTTCTCAACTATATTCGCAACGCGTAACTGTAACAATTAATCTATTTTTGTTGAGACTCCTTTTCAATCCAAACTTTATTAATAAAGCAGAGTAAAATTCAATTAAACGCAAATTTCCTCATATCCATTGCGGGACGCTATAAGTTTTATTGTATTCACTTCCTTTTCAAAATCCGTCTGAGCAAGGGGGATGGAAATGAGGCGATGTATTAAGGCGTGAAAAGCGGCCAATTTGTGGAATGATGGTGATTTGACTCCCTTGGAATTACCACATCTGTACAAGTACTTTTTCGACATATGGAAAACCAGTGATTATTGTCATTTATGGATATTGTTAGGTCTAAAAAGTCCAGAGTATTCATTCCAGCCTCTACTGTAAATGTTATAGAGGGATGTAAGGAGCTTAGCTGTAACACAAATTGATCTAACTGTCTTTTACTTCCCGTCCAAAGGCAAATGATATCAACGATATAACGAAAGTAGTAACTGATATTTCTAATGAGAGAGTCCTCGGAAGCGAAGAGTTTTTTCTCGAGATTGTCCAAAAACACCTCCGCCAAAATTGGGAAAAGAGGTGAAACTATTGCTAACCCATTTGTTTGGGCGTAACAATTGTCAGTAAAATAAAAATAATATTGTGAAATGCACAGATTCAAGAGAATATTAAAGTCTTTTATGACTGAATCACTACAACCAGCCTTTTTCAAGTGTTGAAGAGTGAGTACAACGGACTCTTTTGCCGGCACTGAGGGAAACAGATTTTGAACGTCAAACGAAACCAACTTGCCATTCGGTGGTGGCAAAATGGAAGACAACTTACTTGTCAAATCTACAGAATTTTTGATCACGTAAGTTGACTTAAAACTGGAAAAATTACTAAATAAAACATTCACTTTCTTCGCCAAACGGTGACAATATAATGAGATACTACGGGGCGGATCGGAACACCTGGCTTGTGAGTTTTTGGAAGGAATATCTGATTGGTGTAAAATTAATATTTGGCTGCACATAATAAAAAATGGGATTGTTCCCAATGCATAATTACGTCAGAAGAGACAGAGCATGATAACACAAAGGATAGCAGACTTGGTGTTCACATCCAGATCCCTAAATTGAGCCGTCGAATGCGTAAAGGCAACTGGGCCAGCTCTGATTATATTAGTTGTCTGTACATTATATTGTACAGATTGTCTCTATTATATTGTTGTCTATTTTTCTGCGCGCGTGCAGCGTAACTCTAAGAATATCGCTTTCAACAAAAAAAACTCTAAGGGCCGGTTTTATAATGTCTTGTTAACGCTAACCAGAAGATAATACAGCCTTTAACTTTACCTAGAGGTAGCTGAAAGTTCTGGTGACTGATAGGTAACCAGTACTTTCAGCCAGTACCTGCAGGTAAAGTAAAAGGATGTATCATCTTCTGGTTAGCGTTAACCAGACATTATAAAACCGGCCCTAAATCTGATACGAACCCCTAACAAACTGCGCATGGTATACAGGACTACTGCTACGCTTTAAATGGTACCATGAATTTTTATACTGGCACCCCGACTTAGAAAATCCCAAAAAGAGCGTATCAAGGGAGATGACAATGAACTTGAATCTGCAGGGTGAACATGAAATAATAGGGTAGTTTCCTTCATCAAAGAAAACAGAATTCATTTATTGCGACAGGTGCCCCACCATAAACGTATTCATTACACGCAAATTATTTGGATTAAAAAGTCTTAGTTTACAAGTAAATTGAATGTTAATTTTAAGTTCATTTGAAAAGGCTCGGAAATGGCGGAACAGCGGCAGCTCTTATGATGACGTAACAGGTAGATAGTCAACATTGCGAGGTATATGGAATTGTCATCGACTGAACTTACTATAGTATTTTAGAGTCCCTAAAATCTGGTGAACATGTATTAATATACCTCGATTAAAATGCTCAAATTTCGGAAAGTCTCCTCCGTTGAGCATGCCATTAAAAGAAGTTTTCTAGGCTCCTACGCTACCTGCTAGTACAGAGCTACCGCGAAGGAGTTTTTCGCGGCAAGCGTCGCATGCGCAGTGAAATGAATAACGAAACTGCGTACCTGTGACTTCGCGTTCTGTGGTGTTCCGGCCTAGATGTTTACGTTTTGATCACTTTCGTTTTGACAAACATTTCCTTTATCTCATCTTCTATTCCTTTCATTTACCATTCCTATCATTCATACCTTGCATATTTCATTAGTTACCTTTCATCATCAGTTCCTTTCGCTGATATACAAAGCCACAATGTTTCATGAGAAGAAGTTCAATGGCTTTACAAACTGGTTTTGTACGGACAATCTACCGTAAGTGGATGTGGCCATGGTGGTGGAGTTCTTTAGAGAAGATGTTCGGTTTAGTGCAGGTGAAATCAGAGGAGTAAAGCAAGGTATTCTCTTCTGGCAGCTTTAAACCACAAAATTCTCCTCTTCTCGATTAGTGGAACCGCGACGTAAGCTTTCTTGCTATCGCTAAATGTTGTTGTGTGACACTGCGGCACAAAACAATTTTTATAAAGCAATGTTCTCGGAGGCATGTTACTGGTACTCCTTGGAGAATATGATGCTGATCAGCTGATGCAGTGAATCACGAGTTCCCATCAATGGTCTGTGATCACGGTGAGGGGTGATCAACGCATTTTAGTTGTTTTAGTATTTGCTCATACATAGTTTGCTTCGAGATTTTGCCATCCATTATGCTATTGACGGTAAGCCTTTTTTGCTAATTTCATGTTCTGGCAATGACACCTCGACAAAGTGGATGAATTAAATTAATGTGTAATCGTATCATAGCTGCGGCGCAGCACCTGCTCTCCGTATAGTTATTAAGTGACGATTTCGTGCTTGCTTGCGGGAAATATTTCGAAATGAATACGAACAAAATGGTTTATTTCATGCTTTTCATACTAACTTTACCTAAAAAATAGGAGCTAGCACCATTAATTTGAGAATACATTATACTATACGATTTTCATTCCCCATACCGTAACCATAAATGTTTCATTATTTTGATGAGGTTTCTCTATGCGACTAGAGCAGCTAAATTAATAAATAAAGCTCATTTCCATTTTACACCAATTTTACTTTTGCAAATAGTTTTTTTCCCGTCAATAAATTTATTATTATTACTAAAGCTTTCTCGGCGGACGTCGTCTGCAGATAAGCAGCGGCGACGAACCACCTAGCGGCAGATTGCGGTAGTTTCGTACGTACCTGTGACGTCACACGTAGGATTAACCAGCATGCAATAGTTTGCCGTCGCGTTTTCGCGCCGTTGAAATTTTTCACTTTTTAATTAATAAGGAAAAATACTTAACGCCATTTAAAAATCGAACGGCTTCAAACACGTACTCCAGGGGTTATAAACTTCAGATCTAGGCAATAAAAAAAATAGGAAACCACCCTATTGAAGTACAGGAGCCAGAGAATCACATACTGAACGGTATATTTCATTTCGTTAATCAGAGTTTCGAACAAAAATGTTACATTTTCTTCGTGGTTGTATAATTCTGATGGCGTCATTAATATCATTCAACAGTAACTAATACGAGAAATCCAAGCATCAAATGTCAACATAAAGGCATTCTTGCAAGTTTGAAGTCAACTCAGACCGCCAAGTTTGAAATCTTTAAAGCCTGAAATATTCATATAAATACCTTAACCGTAAAGATTCTATCACAAATATTTCTGTTGAACGGAGAATCCAAGATAATGAATAAGTCGGGAAGCATGACGCATTGATGCGTACAGAAAAAAACAGTCCATACCCGTGACCTACTCGTGGAACCAAACGTAAGGTTCCAATTCCTAGTATTACTTTCTCTGAGTTCCCTCTCTCTCTCTCTCTCGCGTGCTGAATGCGACTCACGCAGGGGTGAGTTTCGTCCGATGGACTATTTAAGCTTTAAATTTCTAAGATTATTAAACGGGAAAGCAGATCACATAGTTCTTTGCTCTGCAGCAGGCGGTATCTCCCGACATCCGCATAAAATGTGGATTAACTGAAATCACATCTCCCGAAGATTAATATCTGATTTTCACATGTATCCTTGTACTCTAGCACCACCACCACCGCCACATTCTAAAAACTCAATTCTCTTTCCTATGCCGCCTTTACACTTTCAGAGATATCAAGCCAAAAAAATCACACTCTGTAGGAGCATTTCCGTATTATCCTACCGGGATAGTAGGCGTACACTCCAGCCATTGGACAACCATCCCTGTACTTTAGGACTATTACATAATAATAGGGAGAATGAAAGGAAATATTCAGAAGATAAATCAACCATATGATCAGCATGCGGGAAGTGGATGAATAAAAAATAAAAATGTCAATCATGGCTAAGATGGAGAATGAGGCGACGGGAAATAGGATAACGCCGCGGAGAAAAGCGCGGAGAGCCTGCAGTAGGAACGCATACGCCGGATTTATCTGAGACCATCATGTAGTAAAAATGCCTGCACGATTTGAAGCCACACACAGATAGAGGAAAAATGGGATGGATCCTTTAGGTATGGGCTACCAAGCAATGGAAAGGTTGGCGGCAGATGCTATACAGGGGTGCGTCGCAGAACGTGTGAGCGAGAGGTGTATGCTCTCGAGTGAAAGAAGGGTTGATGATATCTGGAGGAAGAGGTCTAGGGGTTTATGCTGAAGAGGAGGGCAAGGGTTGCCGTGGAACTACTCGGCAATCAAGTTCATTCAACTCGCACTCCGCATTTTACGACTTTCATCTGGAATACGGAGGGAGAGGGGGAGTATATTCAGAAGGGGAGAGAGTTTGCATATGAGCGACTACATCCCTTATATTTCCAACCCTCCTTCCTCCGTGAGTTTCCTCGAATGGGCATTTCACTCTCACGAAACCAGATGCGCCGACGAAAGAAAGGTAGCATGTTTTAACTCTCCGCCTCCCGCATTTTGCTACCCTCTCCTCGTTTTATTCAAAGGGCCGCGGGGGGCAGACGATAATTCCAATCCGTCGTTTAGAACTCGGCTTTTTTATTTTGTTTTCACTTTTTTTGAGACCACCGAGAACACTTTAGCGCCCCGAGGTGAGGTAGGGGAGGTTTGGAATGAAAGAGGCAGAGGGGTGGAGAAGAGGTATAATGGGTCAGGCCTGGAAAAGGAGAGAAAGTTTCGGGGGAAAAAAATCAGCGGAAAAGGATTGGGGAGGGAGGGGTGTGTGACGAGGAAGGAAAGATGCGCTGATATAACGGGACACTGCCGGCGTCCGCATTCGCCACACGACTACACGACCCGAATGAAACCGAAAGGCGAAAGTCATTTACTCTTTAAAAGAGAGGTGGCTTGTAAAGTCGACTTAGTGACGCGCTTGATCTGAGATGAGCGGGAATCCGACCCGATGCGATGGGCGTTTATATTTTTTCAGACGCCACCTCACCCATTGGTTTTTCAAACAAAGGTACGTGCTTTCCTGCGACGGCGTGAACGATATCAGGCACGCTGATGCAAACTATCTCTCTCTTCGACCACCCCGAGAATATCATGCGAATTCTACATTGAGGGGATGAATCCCCGTTGATGACAGTGTTGAGGTTCGCTTGGGACTGGTCGAGTCAAAATAAAGGAGATATATATTCCGTTTATATCATTTTAAATAAAGCTTTTACTAATTAGATGTCCAAAAAGAATAATCGCCAAACTAAATATGTTGATTAGACGACGACATATATTTTATGGAATAATTATTCCATTCCGATGAGCGCAAATTTCTAATGACCAATCACATTATATCATCAAAATTTGCAGTGAATTACCTCAAATATAAATCACTATACACACGCCATATATATCATCACTACACGAATATTTTACGTTATTTTATTTAAGACCGACTATTGCTCCGACGTGTTATCTTCAAGGTCCCTATCGAGACCACGGTCGGTCGTAAATAAAAAGTTCGAGATTTACAAGGTGAATTTTGTTCGAGATGAATATCAGTAATTTTAAAAAAGTTACGCCAAGTTACAACTCCTGTAATTTTCTACTGAATCCAAATCCAAGACGGGTTGATGATATGGGAACCGCAAGATATACAGCGCGGGAATTTTCACCCACTCTCAAAATGACCGCCAGTCACCATAGGCCCCCACCCGCGGTGCTGGCTCATACTTATATCGTGGTCGCATACCCGTTCGAACGAGATCACATTTATTTCAATCATGTAGTTGGTCACGAACATATTGAGTCGAAATACATCACCCTGCAATTGTTACATCGCCGTTTCCGTTCTGGTATCCAATCCGATTTTAAAGACGCATTCTCGCAAAATGGCTCTGATTTCATTTTATAGAGGAACCCTCCTGTACTCTTGTAAAATGTTTGTTTGTTACTCGGGCTATTTTTTCAATTTCAACTAAAGTAGATAGATGCAGATGGATAAAACGGCACCATGCACCTATGATCATTGCTGCAAAGCTATTTGAGTTGATTCTTCAAATCTGATGCTTCGGATATGTTGTTGCACATAACATTCTCAGGAAGAAAATTCAAACAAACCGAAAAATGGTATGATTCAATCTTATCTCCTCATCTAGGCGAGTAAAATGGCTTTCAAATTAAGGCCAGAAAAAATCAATGGTGTCGCATGGCTCGGGATAAAATTTCTTACGTCTATAACGCCGCAAAGTTCGTTCCCGTGAATTAGCCGTAAAATAAAATTGATGCCTCAACGTTAACATCACACAATGCTATCTGGCGGGATTTCATGGCCAGAGTGCATTTATTGTTCACCAGTCGACGTAAACTCCAAGCTAAAACCCAAATTAAAAACCAGCGAGAGCTAAAACAGAAACTGAGAATATTAAGGCATAAGCCCTAACAATTTTTAAAAATACGAATACATTTTCCACAGAGATCTTCTTTTGAGTTTTCTCTAATTTTGTGTATTATTATTACATCTATTATTATTATGTTCTCTCTTTCTATTATGATGTTCTTCTACGGCAAAGAAAAGAAATTGAAGCTTGAAAACCGAAACTGAAAAGGTGTCTTTGCTATAGACGAATGAAGTCCATTTTAAGGCATTTCTCCTAAAGCATAAACGCTTATATTTTCGCAGCTTATTCACAAATTGTGAAATATTTACTCAAAAAGACAGATTTAAGAAGTGTAAATGAAAAATAAATTTTCATTATCATTATCATGAGACAAGGAGATTTAAAAAAAATAGCAAGTTGCGATGGAAAGGTAGAGGAAATCTCAGCTGAACAAAACAATGAACAGTAGATGTCACTTTTCTAGAAAAGAGTAAAAAATAAAAAAAGAGAAACAGCGCTATTCGACTTGAATATCGCAGAGCCCATTGCGAGCAATACATAATTTCTCTTGATGCGAATGAAATCAAATACATATCAAGCTATATAATAATCAAGTCAAGCTATAACAGGAGCACATTAGCTGAGTGAATTACGTGCTAAATAATATTTAAAGACTACGTAGAAGGTTTAAATAGAATTTTATTTAAGTAATTTGACACTGAAAGGCAAGTTTTACCCATATTTTTAATTCTTTTGATACCTGTTTTTGTGGCTTCCATCGAGGCATAAAAGCAGAATGTTAACGGAGTTTTAAACATAATTTTTACAAGCGAGCGTAGATATGACCTAAAAACAGACGCCCTCCATGGTTGATGTCACCTTTAGGTCTTACATTCGGCTGGTTTCCCCCACAGGACGGAATTTACGGCCTCGTAATACACCGCTTTTCCTCCATGCAAAATTTAGCCGTCCTCACACAAGAGGGTTCAAGAGTTGGCAAACGCGCTCAGCAGACGGCAGGGAGGACAGACGCCTCAAATGGCTCCCCTCTGCAGCAGCACCAGAGCAAAAATAAAATCTCGGGAAATGGAAATGCAAAATCCTCTGCTATTCCATTTTATTGTATTCATGATTCACGGGCACGCTTCGTACGTTTTAAAATCACATATCCGCGCGAATTTCCAGCACTGCTTCAGGTGATCACTATTCCCGCTAAACTTCCGATGAGCGGAAGGAAACGGCTCCATTCACCACGGATTGAGACCATATGCTCGTGTCAAGAAGGTATCGATTACTTGGTAAGAACTCGGTTAGATGAAGATGCAAGGGTGATTCTAGAGTGATTTAATTGTTCCCATGAATTGTCGATAGAAAACAACTAAAACGCAATCAACTCCGAGAATTTCTTTAATCTACGACTGTATAAGTTAACATGTAAAGACATTCATAATAAACCACAGATAAGTTCAGTTGTGCGAAAATGTTTTTATCTGAATCACATCACTATCAGGCATAGTGTGACGGGGTTGTACTTCATGGCGATAAAACACATAGAAACGCGTAGAACAAATAAACCGATCTGAGGAAAATTAAGACCTTAATGAAGAGAGACCATTCCAAAAACTATTCAGAAACTGTACCACCAATACATAGTCAATATCTCTCCCTCTGGACGTCTTCTTTAAGCAATGAATTCCATCCAGTCAAATAGGAAAGAGTGATGTAAAAACTCGTATGAAAAGTGAGACTGGCCCTCATTTCCTTGCTGGCATTCTTCAAATTTCTAATACTGTTAGCGTACGAAAAAGAATAAGACACTTTCTAGTGCGTATTAGGAGACTATTCAGAACACTTTCCTCTAGAGAAAATGTTCTCAAGATGGAAAAAACAAAACCAGGAGGAACAAGCGCGTCTGGCGACCCAGAGACATCAAGGGCGAATAAACACTTAGGTCGAGGCCAAGGCAGAAGCGATAACCGAAAGAGATAATTTGCCAGGCCAAAAAATCAGAAGAGATTCATCACTAATCAGAAACGAAAAAGCGGAAAAAACTGATACTATCTTCAAATGAAACGAGAGAATTCGAAAGCATATCGGCACAAGAAAGAGAGCAAACATCGAGAAACAGCTGAATAGGAAAGGTGAACTAATGTGCAGAAAAAGAGGAACAAAAATCATCCATTCCACTACACCATTTTTGGTGCAGAAGCAGAGGAAGAAATGAACGCACACACATTACTTCCCTAAATAAATGAAGGATGATCTCTAATACACTCACGACAATGTGCAACTGAAGTGATTCAAAATCATACCAGGTATACAAATAGGGCAATTTAAATAGGATAAATAAATATTCATTACGGTTCACTTTGCTATAAAGATTTTACAAACATATGTTCACACATTGTTCCCATTTAAAAAATCTCAATTAAAGAATTTTTGAAACTCCTTTTCTTATACAAAGTTTAATAAGCGGAGATAGGCTCTGAGATATTATTTTAACTCTTGAGTTTGTTCCCCTATACCGTTGGATTTCTCTCTTTTTTTCTGTCAACCATGCCAAGTCAGGCACAAGCGAAAGGTAACGATGATGTCCCACTCTCCCCCGAACTCAGAGTGAAATGTTATCTGGGAAGCGCATGGAAAGCAAGGAGGCTCGCCCATTCTTTCCGCGATCGGGAGACGCTACTTCTACCACGTGTACAGTGACGTGGACCAATCGGTGACAGTCACGTTTGAAGTGTTTGCCTTTGTTCTGAACATTGATGCAACGCCACCTTTTTATTTGCACTGTCTGAGGCGATTGACTTTTTTCACGTAAGAAATTCTCTACCTGTGGTAGAGAATATCTTACGTGCTCTAGCAAAATGTATGAAATATGTGAGCATGAGGAGACTTACAGAAATTACTTCGCGAACTATTTTTAAAGGATTTATTATTTAGCGGGTGTGATTCCACTCGGCGGGAGCCATGTTCCCTTAACTCTTTCCCTAGATACTGAAACCAGCTGAAGATGTCCCATGAGTCAAAAATTCAAGCCATGCACCATGAAAGACGATGAATTCCTATCATAAAATAACAGCATTGCGCTAGTTTTTCTTAATTATAGCATCCTCGCTCCTTTGAAGTGGTGCATTAAGTAAACAGTTTCCTGGTATATTTTTAACTTATAAACAAGTTACATTTTAGATAATTTGCTAGCGCAGTAAATCCTCGGACACTGAAAATGCGTTGATGCAGACAGGAAATGGATTCGATTCAGTAACTAAGACATAATGTAAGAAAGAAGTAAGGCACTTCAATAAAATTAAATTGCTTTGGCACTCATCCGCAGGGAAGGTGACACAGTAATTTAATATCAATAAAATAGACATGCATACGAAATTTAAAATATATCTTTAGTTTTTATTTCAAAACTTATTATTAATAAAGCAAAATAGAAAAGAATATGAACTATCATTAAAGACGGCCAAAAAGAAACTTAAATCGATTCTACGTTTGTATTCAAAGGCTCAGCTGCATTATTATGAGTTCATGCACTCGTTCATGAAATTAAATATTATTTATTATCATTCATTAAAAAACATTATTCTTAGTGTGAGCATAAAAAGCCATTCAATCCTTCAAATTGCAGTCCCAAATATCATTAGTTATCCCATCATGATCTTTCGTTTTCGGAATAAAAACTTAGAAAATAAGAAAATCTTCGTAACACACTCGAAAAACTCATATACTACTTTCAGAATTTTTTTCCAAAAATCAAACTCGAAGAAAGATGGTCGGGAGATTCGTATTACGAAAAGAAAGCAAAAAATACGCATATGCGCTTAGTTTTCAAGCCTATCTGTACCCACTGTTCTCCCAAAAGTATATAGGCAGTCATACATCATCAACGAAATTTTACTTTTTCGCACTAGGCTAGCTCTTTGCCGTCAATAGCAGGAGAGGTTTTGAAGAGTGGTGACACACGAAGGGAGAGGAGGATACTATCCGTTGAGTGTTGAGACTCTGGGGGACGCCGGGTCAGAAAGGTGAAGTGGTGAGGCATCTAGAAGAAGAGAGTGAATAAGGATGGCCAGTCGATATGGCACACTTGGAAAGAGCCGTTACCGCGCGAAGACGAGAAGGAAAGACGAGAGGAGGAAAAGTATTAGAGGAAGAGATAGGCGGAGCAACGCTACAGTGCTTAAGAAGAAGAGTGTGTGAATGAAAAGGGGGAAAGTATAGGGTATATTTGAAAAAGCTGTGATTTTGCGAAATCGAAACAGCATCAAGGAGATGTGGTGGCCAGAGCAGTAGCTTCTCATCCCTAGGGCTCAGGTTCAAATTCCGACAATGACGGGGAATTTTTTCAGTGGAATTCCAATCCTAGCTATTTACTATTACTATTGTCTTTATAGCTACGTGGGGCGAGATAGAGACTGTTTTCAGTCTCCATTCTCCAAGGAGAAAGGGAAAGAAGAATAAGAGGAAAAGAGAGGGCAAGAGATAGGCGCGGGCGTAAGGCAGTGGCGGCGGCGCTGAGGAAAGCCAAAGAAGCGGAGGGAAGGCAAAAGAAAGAATGAGGAGGTTAACTGAGAGGAGGAGGAGAACGAGGAGGAGGTGGAGGCGCGCAGCATTCACAGTTGCCTGTGCGCAGGAGGGGGAGTGAGGAGGAGGCTCGGGAGGGGTAGGGGAAGCGACCGCGGAGGGAGAGCGAGCGGCGAAGTAAGGGAAACGAATACTCCGGCGGTACACACCCGAGTCGACTCCGGCAGTAGCCACGGGGCATTGCGAGAGAAGGGACGCGTCTTGGGAGAGACGGAGGCGAGGCACGTGCGCAACCAAGAGAGGAACCCGGACGCGAAAGTTTTAACTTTTTACTGCTCGCGGATTGGCTGCCAATCATTAGGATTAAAGGGGAAAGGACTTGGTGAACTACTACACGTCTATCAATAACATATATTCATAAGTTTATCATAAAAAATCTGGTCGAGATGAAATCGAGGGGCGTCGTCTTGAGTTTCCTGGTGGTTGCTGCAGTGTTGGGCGTCTTGCTGCTGTCCTCGGTCAACGCCAAGGAGGAGCTGAAAATCGAGGTCTTAACCGTCCCGGATGGATGCGATCAGAAGACCAAGAATGGCGACATGCTCACGATGCACTACACCGGCACGCTGCAGGACGGGACCAAGTTCGATTCCAGGTGAGAGGTTCGCAGGCATTTATGGACTCGAGGGTATTCGAAAGGATCCTTGGGAGATCTCGTGAGGTGTATCCACCAGAGAAATGTGTGCGCGTTTCGCTTGTCAAGCAATCGTGGCTACCAGCGTTTTATCTCTGTTCAGTGAAGCGATATCAGTTACGATAGAAGGCACTCCACGACTTAAATCCCCACCATTTTTCCGATACCGTTCTTACGACGGTTCGCAACGCCGTCAGCTACCGCAGAATTTTCATTTTCTCCCCAACAAGCCGCAAAAAATTAAGCGGAGAAAGTTTCTCCCAAGACTGGTAGAAATTTAGAGTTTTTTTTTACATCCACATCAGCTGTGTTGGCCCCGGCCGCGATTACGAAAGATCGTCTCGGATCAATGGTAACGGGTCCTCATCTCTTTCGATTAAAATCCCCACCATCCCTCCCTCGAATCCCTCCGCTCAGTGGGCTGCACGTACACAGAAATCGTCATTCTGTGACCCTCCCCATGAGCAGAGATTACTAGAATATTTTTTCCATGAGCCGGCGGGTCTGAATCATATGAAATGGAGGAGCCCTCCGCTCTTTTGTATACGTGGCACGTGACCATTTACGGAAGCACGCTCACATCCGGAATGCCTCCGCGAAATGAAAAGATTTAAGCGCGAAAAAAAAGTCTAAAGCCCTCCACCTCCTCCTCCTCTCCCACGCTTTTCAGATTAACTGTTCAGCCAGCGCATTCTTATAGGCGAGTCTCGCGAGAGAGAGAGAGTGAGTGGAATGAAGAGGTCAACGGGTGAATTGCTTAGTTCACGCGGCAAAAGTAGCATGCACGTACACTTGTGTGTGTCCATTTATACTGACGCCCCCTCCATCCAGACGCCTATTTCATTTTAACGGCCATCGACCACAGTAGAGTGAGAGAGAGAGAGAAAAACAGACGGGCTCTCATCTGGACGACCGATTCGTCTCCGAAACGCTTCCACGGTGATCTCCCGAGGATCCTCTCACTCACTCCTTTCTCCCACAGGACCACCATCCCCTCTACCCCGCCCACTCACCCCCACCCCCTCTTCCATTCCTTCTCCAGCCTCTCTTTTTAAACCCCCTTATTTTTCAACGGAACCGACACGGCCGTCGAGTGAAGAATTCGGCCTCGCCGTAGTGTACACACACTACGGCCTAGCGACTACACACACAGACACACAAACTCGAGGCAAACCACCGCTCGCAGGAGCGGCAGCCGAAGTTGAGACGTGGCAGAGCGCGAGAGACACCGGACGGGCTTGGAAAGCAATCGTGGCAACAACACACACGCGCACTCATATGGAGGCACGTCCGAATGGGATTGCGACCGCCTCCTTTCTCTTAATCCCCCCGCTCATTCCTTTCTCTTGCGTCTACCCCGTTCTCGAACTCGTAGAACGGGCCGGCATTTCCTCAAATTGCTCAACGCCGTTGCTTCACTTATCTTTGCCTTGCCTCAGGTTTTCGACAGTTTACGGCCGAAATACTCCATCAAAAAGTGCGTCCGAAAAAAGTGCACGGACTGAAAAATTCCTATCTCATGTTTTGTTACTTAGGAGAGGGACCCGCTAGTGTTTCTCTTTTTTTTTCTTTCGTAGCTCTTTAGACGGGGATCGACCAATTTACTTGCCTCGCTCTAGAGCGCTTTTGAATTTTTCAGTACTCCAACGTGATACTTATCTACCAGATAAGTAATGAAAATACTTCCACAATAATTCTTCGCTTCGGATCGAGCGAAACATAGAAATATGGGCTCAAGTGTACCGAAAGTAGTATAAAAATGGACAACCCTTTGTGGCTTTATTTCTGGAATCATTCGCACCACCATTTTAGTAACCACCATTAAAGAGAGGAAAGAAAGCCATTGGATGCCTTTAAAATGAAGACGTGCGCAGGACACCAAGATGCATCCAATATTACGGCTCCTATTGCTACCAATTTTCTCTTATAACAAGTTACAATTCAACAGCGTCAATTATTGGCAACCGTAAAATTTATCTGTAGCTTTCATAGTTACTTAGTTATTTAGAGGTTGTAATGAACCGAATGGATTCCAGCAAGACTTTGCGGAAGCACATCATGTTGTATCAAAAAATCGAAAACATTTTGTATCTTCCTCAGAAAATTAATTTATGCGTACAACGCCTTCCATTAGTTTCACTGAATTCATAGAAATGTTAACCAGTATGAAGCAGGTCAACCTTTTACAGGGAGTTAATTTAAAAAAAAGAGATATTGCTCCGTGGAGCTCTCTTAAAATTCAAAAAAATGATACAGGTTTGGTGTTTGGATTCAAATCAATTTAATGAAGAATAGAAAATTCAATTCGTGGTTCCGCAGGAAAATTTTTAAAAATGTAATCCGTGAACTGATGCTCAAACACGACAGAAATAACTTCTCCGTAAATCCGTTTGTTATCGATTAGGAAAATATGGTGTGCATCTTTTCAATTGGTCGAAAAACACTATGCTTTCGTTGCTGGGAGGGAAAAATAATTTCTCCGAAAGACCACAATAAAAAAACAATCTTATTGAGTGAAGATTTCGAAAATCTTCCAAAAAGCTTGATTTCATGTTCCCACCAACAGAATTAGGCCTTCACAGTAACTTCTCGAAGGGTAGTACTAAGCCGGCTCGCTTCGGAATATGCGATCAGTGAAGAATATCAGAAAGGGCCTACTGAACAATTTAAATAGTTCGCTGCAGAGCGTGAAGAAGAAAGATAAGTAATCTGAGCCGATCTCGGCTCGAGTAGACACTGCGCCCGCCCCCTATTCCCCCCGAAGTCCAATCTGTCGGAGCTCTCACCTTGGCCAAATGAAATAACGAGCGAGGTCCATGCGTACATGCGCGTATGCTTGCGTTTGCCTCCTCCGCTTTGCTTATTAGGGAAATTGAGTTGGCTAATTTTTGGATCCAAAGTTCTCTTCACCCTACACGCCATCCCAACCCGGTAACCACACTGCCGCTCATGCGAAAAGGAGATAAAATCTTTCTCCTTTCCGAATATAAATCTCAACCCCCGATCAAATCGGCATGCTAGACCGGTTCAAAAACTCACTAATGGGATTCATGTAGGGTCCTGTCTATTTATCGTCTCTCTTCCGCCAGTATTTCTCCCAATTTTCCCTTATTTTCTTGTCTCTTCGTCCACCTACGTCACATTAAAGTTGGCCGGGAAAGAGGTTTATTCATCATTTTAACGAGGACGACTTTTTATTTTTATCGAGTAAGACCTCGCTCAAGTCGTCGAAAAACTTTCACCCCTTCAATCTCTCTCAACGGGTCTGTTGGTTAACGGTGAATTCCGGAGAGGTGAGTGGGTCGCCAAGTTCTCTCCCTCTTTGTTGTTTTTTCCTGCACCTCTCCCTCCTCCCATTCTGCCTTCTCTCATTCCACCCTCGAGAAAGGTGGGGGGAGGCGTTTAAGGTCTCCTACTCCTCCCCAAGGCGTTACTAGCGCCCCTCCGCAACAATGATCGTGAGACGGCAATGATACTCCTTCTCCCACCTGCCTTCGTCGGCTGTGTTTAAGGTCACCTGGTCTGGGAAATGACCGTGCTCCAACTCTCACAAGTTCTCGGCTGCTTAGAAACTATTAAGGGGTCCCTCCATCCGAATCCCGGGAAAGCAGACGAATTTCGTGAGTTCGGCCACCGTAATGAATGGAAGCGACGGTTTCCTCCTCCTGTTTGAACGACGAACGGACGCTATACTGGCTGGCCCAATTCGATGAGATCGGACGTTTTTGTTACGGTCATGACGAGAATTGCGGCGGAACAATATAGACACATACAAAGCATCTCACCTACGAGATAAATTACTCTTTACACCTGAAAGGCAATCATCGAGTTTACCACGAACGAGGAAAAAGTTACTATGTGGAACGCTAGGCAAAATTGTCGTGAGTTAAAACTTTATGAAACTTTTTCCAGAATAATTGGGAAATATCAAAGGAATGCATTGGCACCGGATACCAAAGAGCATTAAATGGCAAATCTACTGCAAAATGGTTCACCACGGCTCGCCGACTCCTCCGTAGCCGTGAGTTATGTCCGATAAACGGCTTACCAATGCTATAAAGATCCTTCAGCAAACCACTAACGCATTAGATTCAGAAGTTCTGCCTTTTCCGGTGATAAAATCCCGACGAGGAAGGCTAATATTATTAAATTGACTCTAGACTATCTATCTTGACTCTTATCTATCTTGACTATCTATCTTGACTCAGATAGTACGCTTTGTTCGGGTTACCTTCGAGTGAAATTTTCCGGGTTAAAAATGACACCTTCCGCTGCCTTCGACATGAATATTATTTTGAATAAATGGATGTTTCTGTTGATAGCTGGCACTCATATTTTATTGCTGTAGTGGTCTTGAAAGAGTAAAGTGCATGCCTATTACATATAATACTTTAAGCGGATTTAAAATAGGAAAGTACACATGTATTAAAACTACATATTTTTTCCATAAAGTAAGGAGATTACTATATCCATATATTTCATTTCTTTTTTCAATTGGTGTTATTAGGACTATATAGGACAGACACTATTAGCCGTTTGAACAATTTTTTGAGAAAGGCTGCGTTTACTTCTTTATCACTGCTCCACGATAAACATGGCCCCGGTACGTGATGCGTGAAAAGGACCGCTAGGCAAAGGATTGAGGCTGATTATAACGGAGACTATAAGACAAGAGAAAACCAATGGATAACCAAATAGTATCCTGATTATTTTCGCTGCTTTGGCACTTTGATTCCATATCCTGAATGTCTTTAATGACGCAACCAGAACAAATAGAAATTGAGTACTGAAATTCTGCTGGGATAGATACTGCCATTGAAAATTTAAATTTGAATTTAAATTTACTAAAGGTAAAAACAAATAAATATCACTAAATGGGAAATCTGCGAAATAAAATAGTCCCAACGTCACAAATAACCTTTTTGACACTTGATATGAAACTCTTTTATCGTATCTTAGCTGCGAGGAGCGCTTTTAGGCGTGAAATACTCTTATGATCAGATGTTATCAACACTGCTTTATCTCTGGGCGGCCACTTTTTTAACCTGGGAAATCACGAAAGATAATAGCCTTGAATTATTTAAATAATGCGTTCAAACATAATTTAAACAATTATTACGAATATTAAATTCGTTGCGTCAGTCAAATGCGCAAAAATAACGCCATTACCAGATAAAGTTCTCTTATTAGAAGTATTTCATGGCATTTTTACCCTACCACTTGACGCTAGATAACGGTGAAGTGAGGCTGAGGAGAGGAGGTGAGGAATGAAAGATCATGGAGATACTAAATAGTGAGTAAACAAAAAAAATTGTCCAAAATATATGAGATGTTCTGATAAATTTAACAAGCCGAGTACACTCAAGAAGCCGCAGTCATTATCAAGATATTCTTATCTCAAAACTAAGAGATAACAAGTGTGTTTCAGATATCTAGGTACAAGGTGACGCAATTCTGTATGTTAAGTAATGTTGATGGGATAATTCTCCTTCGTACAAATTGCACTAGAGCTACTTTTCAAAAGACTTTTTCAATGCAAGCAATTTTATTTCCTGCAGAGTCGGAGTAAAAAGGAGCTCGGATGACGAAGATACTAAAATATGGTCTTAAAGCGAGCCTTGTTAATGATGGACTAGCAGTGGGTAAAACAGTGGTCACTACTCCCATCCCTCAACATCAGTAAGTCAACGTTAGAATATAAATAAATAAGCATTAATTGTCCGACAGACTTTTGAAAAAAGTGTATTTAACGACAATTGTACCGCTAAGGTATAAAGCTGTCTTAATACGATATTTTTTACGGTTGGCGATAAATCTAGAAATCAACGTAATTCTCGTGAAGCTATGTGGTAAAACTTTATCAGACCAAAATGATTTTCACCCCACCACTCAGTCATTCCCGTCTGTTATTAAAAACATCCTATTATGTTTTATTAAATTTTGCAAATTTTGCGATAAATTTTAAAAAAATTCTACTTTCGCAAGTTACAAATCATGAAAAGTGGCAGAAAAAGATTATTGTAAGCAATGGAAATATGATGCTATCGAAGAATGATGAAGATCAGATGAACGGAGAGATCAGCAATGAAGAAGAAGATACGAAGGGTGGGATAGAAAAGAAGATTTTAAAAACTAGAAGACGAAGGCTTACTGGATACATCCTGCGTAATCATATGCTCTTGAAAACACTAATGTATGGAGAAATGAATGAAAAAAAAACTAGTGGAAGGCCAAGGATGGAATGCATAGGTCAAATGATTAGGAACGTCAAAATGAAGACTACGCGGGTATGAAATTATTTTCAGATAGGAGAGAGAAATATTTTATATATAAGGAAATATAGGAGAGATAAGATTGACGACTACTGTTGAAGATGATAATTTAAGGCTAGTAACGCAAACCTTTATTATTAGAAAAAATAAAAAGGAATGAATGTTCACTTAGGGTAGCTGCAGAATCTTATTGGAAGAATAGAATAATACCATTCCTTTTCAGCATATACTAAGATTTGTATTTTTTTCAAACGACTGCGCTCTTTAAGTTCCCACATTTCGTCAATCGTGATAGACCTGATGCAATGCGGAGAATCCCCACAAAGAGGGTACAGCATCGAGATGGGTTTTCTTCCCATTGGATTCAACGCACAATATTAGGTGCGAACGCGCGAGCAAATAATAGGCTTGAAAGCATGAATGCCAATCACTGTCACCGAGAATTAAAATGATTATTTGTAATAAAATCGGAAAGGTCGGGATGGAGGGGAAATTAAATTAAAAAGTCGGCTATTCCGGAGCTGAGAACGCGCCACGGAAACTCAGAAAAGAGATAAAGAGCTGTCGAGGGTACCGTTGAAGACGATGCAGTGGCGAAATTTCGTATGCTCGATCGCTATAGCTTCCTCCTCGAGTTTAAGGGAACGGAGAGTACTACGGAACTATGGGAAAAGAGGTCGTGATTTTTACGCTTGGCAGGGATGCTATTTCGCCACAAAAGCCGTCATTGTCTCTCATTCTTCGTCGTCCAAAATGGCAAAATGTGGGAACACGAGAGGAGTTGAAGGTACGAGTAAAAATTCAAGAAAACGAGCGCTAAGGTATTGGAAAGAAGGGATTCACCTTAAGTAATAATTTAGAAGCGTTCGCTGCAAAAATTGTCTCACCTGGTAGGCACAGTTCCTCCACGAGTGTAATTCATGCGTATCATGCTCATGAGATACAATTACGGGCACCTTGAGCTGAGGACAAATACTCCAAGAAAATGAAACACCACAATATTTTTAAAGGTTCTAAGAGTATTACCACGAAATTCAGTGCACGGAGTCTGAGGGAAACATCCGTATATTGCAATAGCAGATAATAGACACCGATACGTTTTTCCGATTCATTGTAAATAGCGAAATAATAGTATTAACATATTGTATTGGCGTCGTCATCCGTAGAAAGCTCTTTGAGTGAATTTCATCTGCAGGTCATGCATCACGTAATAATAGCTTAAACAACAACCGTGATTGCTTTTCCCGAAAACTGACTTCGGTCGACATGAAATACGCATTCCACACAAATCACCGTATTTATGCATGAAAACCTCCCCGAAAAAGTTTTTCAAATTACCATTTCGAAAGACATTCTAAATCCAGGATAAAGGCCGAGTATGATTTTCCGACAAACGTATTTGCGAAATTTAAGTTTGAAACGAGACTCATTCCGAGATAATAATTTGCTTATTTTAGTTTAATATTTACAGTCTACATTTTCTTTTAAAGCTAAAACAATTTTTCATTAAGGATTCAAAAATTATTACCGGTCATTTTTCCTAAGTAGCCTAGGTATGGTCCATTTTACGATGTTTGAGCTATAAGTACGCCAGTGTTCACTTGACCTACTTCACTCTGAAAATGTGCAAAGTCGTTACAAGAAATTAATCACTGCGAAAATTCCTTTGTCAGAGGAATGAAAATTGTTACTTGGGTACAGAGGAGTAGTAAAATGACTTGCATTATGTTTAAACAGTCAGAAAAGCGAGTAATGTTCTTCGCATCAAGGCGGCGAGATAGGGTGCGTAGAACAATGGGGAGGATACTAAATCCAGGCTCTAAGCATGGATGGTAAAGCACAAAAGCGGGGAAGAGAACCTTCTTCACAAAAGCTATCCGCACAGTTTCAATTGAATGGGAGACTTGCGACGACAAGTTTCAACCGTCGGGTTTTACTTGGAGAGAAAAAAATACGATTACTCGGAGAAGACGTCTTTTCCCAGGAAATGAATCATTGGCAATCGAAGTGAATAGAAGTGGTGGCATTGACTAAAAGTTAGGGAGCGGAATTAGCCAAATCTTGACCGAGAATGGCACTTTGGGGGAACTCCCTGCAAATTTCCAAACCGATCCCTTAAAAAGAGTTGGGCAGAAGGCCTGAAAGCTGTTTTAAGTGGACGGCTTAAAATTTTATCCTTCATAGCAGTGCTTTGAGCAAGGCTCTCGCAACGTCGTTAAGGGCAGTGCGCACTTACCCTCTACGACCAAAACCCTCCAAAAGTAATTTAATTCGTTCCGTGCATACCCACGCTTTGAAGAGCAGCAGATTTTTTTAAATACAAAGATCGTTTTTCTTGTTTAATAAAAGCCCGGGCTTGAATTGAAATCATTCAATGCTACCAAATATGGAAAAAAAAAAATACTTTTTTACAAAGTATTATAGAACTATATAAGCACATGGACGTATAAAGCCGTTCCAAAAGTTTAGATTTATTTATTTGATTACTTAAGCGGTGCAAATTGAAAATTTATAATGACTCTTCACACTTTTTCAAGAATCGCTTTTTGCACACAATGCTGTTTAAATTAAAGTGTTCAAATTGCAGTAAGGTTGTTGACCGTACTTTTTAAAAGATTTAATATTCTGAACTTAAGACAAGAAATTGGAAACGCCATAATTTTCTCAAGCGTCTTGCATTCACTTCTCTAGAGGAAAATAAACGATTACTGACACAAACTGCGTAACTGTAAGAACAAACATGCATTGCCAAATATACAAGCAATTGTCAATACATGCTAGGTAAATTCAAAGAACTGCGGAACTGGACGCACGTAACTTTAACGAAGTCACCTGCTGATGGACACACAATTGTGTGAAATTCACAGTGAAAAAATCATTCAGTCCAGGCGAATGATTTTTTCACTGTGAATTTCACACAATTACATGCTAGGTAATCTAAATTTTAAAAATCTAAATATACATAATGAAAATAACCTGAATAAATCTTCACTGCATACTCTTAAGATGGTTACAAATTTCTAAACATAAACTTACTGTTATCAACTAATAATTGTACTGCTATGGAAAACGAGTATTCCCATTTATAATAATCGTAGCATTGATGATTTTGCATTTTGCGTTTTGCATTGATGATACTGTTTTTTTCGTTAGATCGCCAGCTCTTTTTATACACCTAGTAATCATGTTAATGTAAAATGGATTACTTTCAGAGGCGTTTCATGAAGCCATTCAAAGTTAAAAGCACAAGATTCCAACTTTTTCTTTCCATTCATCATTCCATATGTGAACGATACAGTTCTTCCGTTTGCCACACATGCAGCTTAACTTCCAAGTCATAGAAGGCGAGCAAATTAATTCGATGCGAATGTCAGGAATATAGATACAAGAATCAGTAAAAATAAGTAGTAAGATTATTCACGTGAATATTCATCAATTAAACTTTGCTCATTTTCTCAAATGTCAGCGTAAGATTTGGTAACTTAAAACTTTTAGCATATATGGTGGATTGGTGGCGCATAATGGGCGACCCACAGAAATTGGCGATTTATTTAGATTTTCCTCTGTGATTTCATTTCTAATTTAAGTGGATGGCAGGAGATTGAATCCAACTAATTTCCCTAATGGTACCCTTTAAGAACACGTTTCTAAGAACTAACTTCATTTTTTCAGCGGGAAACATCCGTAAGTCTGCATTCTCGTAAAATCGAAGCTTAGGCATCAAATCCAATAGGCGGATGTATAGTTATGTAAGTACATATAACTTAGCAGAAAAATATTCTAATCACGCTACCGGAGATATCTATTGGAAAATGCCAAAAACTCTGTTTGATAATCAATTTCGATCTTTCCAATCAGATCGGCTCCTATAGATACTCTAATAAATTTTTCACAATATTCGGTACGGCATCACTGAGGTAAGCGCATTCAGCTTACTCCTCCTCAGTTCGAGGGTAAGGGAAGAATCGGAAACCCCTTGAAGGTGATCAAGTCAATAACGGTGCGCTAAGTGAATTTAAAAGCATTCATTCAGCGGGAAGAGGCACCACACCTCTTCGATCCCTTAACTAGCGAACCCTATCGAACACGTAACTGCTAATCCCAATTTAGGGCCGCGAAAAAAAACTCTCGCGCGCTGGCTGAAAGAGTGGCGTAAATGTATAAAAAATAGTAGTTGGGCAGACGGAGAGGTGTGGGGTACTAGTGTTTGGAGAGAGGGAGGGCGTAGGAGGGATAGGGGGAGGGAGATAGAACGTGGGCGCATCTCGTAAGTGGCAGTACTGAAGAGCATCTCAAGACACTGTTTCAGAAAAGAGAAGTCTTGGAATAATGGATGTTAGAGAGGAAGCAACTGTGCTGTCTTTCAGATGCAGAGCACGGACCCCTTAACTCCATCCCCTGACCCCCCCCCCCCCCGGAACAACCCCTCCCATCGGCTCCCCATTACTCCCTACTTCCCTCTCTCCCTCCCCGCCTTGCTCTCTTCTCCTTCGGTATCCCTAGGCCTCCCTTTCCCACCTTCCCTAACCCAATCCCCCTTCCCACAACCTTTTCCCGAACGTCTCACAAGTCTCCTCTACCACTCGCATCAAACCCCTTCTCTTCATCCTTCCCTATATCCTTCCCCCCCCCACATTTTACCGAAGAAGGAGCCCGCGTGTTGGTTGGTTGGGGTAGGGGCGGCGGAGGGGTTGTAAAGTGATGTAGGTGACGTGGGGGAGGCTAAGGAAGTGGGAGAGAGAGAGGAGAGTTAGTTTCCAAGGGGTACGGTGGTAGAGGAATCGTGCGAGCATGGGAGGAGGTGAAGTATGGAAGGTATCGGTGGTGGGGTGAGAGCGCGGGACGCGAGCGAGCAAGGGGATAAAGAAAACTCAGCTGGAAATGGAATAGGGTGAGGTAGACCGGCGGCAGAGGAAGGGTAAGTAAGGAGACCAGCGACTAGAAAGGGACCCTGGAGAGAGAGAGAGCATTGGGGGGCAGGGGGTAGGACGAGGTTGGGGGAGGGGTAAGCGCTGGCTAGAAAGAGACTCTGAGATAAGAGTTAGAGAGATGAGAACGGGTGGGGAATGGATAGGAAGGAGTAACCTTTCTCTTCTTCTCTCTCTCTCACTCCTCCTTACCTGAAGACTGCAAGAGAGCACAGAGAGCCTTCCGGTCTTCTTATTTTTATTCTTTTTCTTTACCAGAATCAATTTGCTCTGAAGTGCAAGTGGGGCAATAGAAAGGAAAGATGAAGAGAGCAATACTATTCCACTGGAGCCTTGCTATGTAAAATAAACGAGGTAATACACGGTTCAAAGTAAACTGTACCAAAAGTCTGATAATACATCTATAAAGGTCTCATTAATTCGAGGAAGCTCTATTGCGCATGCATCGAAGAGTAAGTAATGATCGCACTTTCAAATGGGAGTTATTTCCCTCAGTCGATGGCTGTTTTTTATCTTAAAAGAAAGCTCCGGGTTTTGAAATGCTCTGTAAAAATAGTCTCATTTTTGTGCGAGTACATATCAAATGGTCAACTCTACATCGACCAAAAGCTAAATAATTCTTATAAAAAATACCAATATAAAAATGTGGTTACTTTCTTTTTAGTACAACGTTTGCCAAATCATTTTCAGCAAAAAAATTTTAATTGCAACATTGTTGAAATTGACTCGGTTTCTTACTGAACGCTGCAGTATGTCACTTTTTAAAGGATATATGTTATATTATAGTAAAAGAAACTGAATATTCAAATTTAAACTGACCTGAACGTGTTTTTTTAAGAATGACATATTTTATCAAATAATACCTCACTGACCAAACGGTTCAATACCTACCAAAACCTGGTGTACAGAAGATAACCTATCAGCTACCGAATGTTAATAAGATGGAACTATTCTCTTTAATTATGGCGGTATAAGATATAATTTCCAGGGAATAACTGGCGTTTGGTATTATCTTTCTTCATTCATTAAATTATAATTCCATCGTTGTACCCTCCTCTTTCTATAAAAATAAAGGCACCATGGAACCTGGTCCCTTAGCAATATGAATAGGTTTTTAATTCTGAGTTATTACATATGTACTTTCATTGACGTGAAATATCGGCTTTCTATGGCATGCAATAAACAACGTAGCATTAACGCCTGACGGAAAACAAAGGTAACTGGAAAAAACCTGAGGCCCATCAACGAGCAGGGAGACACGGGCAAATTTCTTTCCCCAACGATCGGAAAAAAAGTCGGTGGACACAGAGTACAGTAGCTTTAACTTCCAGCTATTTCAAAAAAACAGCACATTATTTAAGACAAATTTTGGAAACTTTAAACAGCATCCGATTCCAATTTAGTAGTGCTATCCTGCGGCTCCCACGGAATTAATATGCGAGCGCTAATGTGAAAGTGAAATGGTAACAGTGATATCGATCACACTTAAAAAATCATTCCTAGAAAGATTTATCCAGCACTTTTTTGGGTGAATCCCAAATACTTCTAGATAAATGAGCAAGTTAACTATAGATTCAAAATTGCTACTACCCTATAGTATAAGAAAAGCCAAACCAGCTTAGGATACTTTTAACGGACTTTATTAGCCTAAAAATGAAAATAAGTTTAGTCGTATTTTTTTCTGAATAATGTCACACTTAACTATAATAAAGTTCAGGTTTTTCAAAGTTCAAGTTTTTCACAGTCAAAAAAGTTTAATAAATAACACACGATCAGATACCTTGAAAATGGCACTGAGTTGCCGAAACCTGGGTCGGGATTTTTCGTAAATAAAGTGTGGAATTTACCAAGTAATTTTTCAATATGCTTAATAAAGTTACTATTTTAAATATTTTGACTAAAATTCCTTCTCATTTATGATTAATATTAAGAATAAAATTCTCATGCGTGTGGCATGTATACCTTAACGAGTCCGCAAAGAGCTGGTTAAAAGCTTTCGCTATACACAAAGGCGTTCATTCCTTTCATTCTACCATGCCATATACAAGGTCTTTAAAATGAATCTATAGATTCCTCTCTTGTTTCCCGTTTTTTTTTATTTTCCCTCTCTTCCATCGAAAATGAGAGTTTTCTTTTAGAATAAACTTTTTTCCATCTGGGATTCTTGCAAGAATGTTCTCAAGATGAGAAAAAGAGGAAACAATCTTATGAGAAATTGGGTTTTGGCCCAGGACAAGATTTTTTCATTTTGCGAGCACATAGCCTGAGACAATCAAACTTCCCTAAAAGGGATTATTTAGCTCCAAAATATCAGTTTACGTAGTCGTAGTTTTTGTAATAGAATTACTTCTTAAGAAATCATAAAACCTGCAGTAGTAAAATATTTTCACAATAGCCGATAATGTAAAATATAACCTCACGCATAAAGGTAGAATATAAATTCTCTCGGAGGAAATTTCAAACATTTTCAGGCCAAGAAATTTGACGATCTCGTTCTTAAAGATAAACTTAAGATATTATAGGAATAGCAGGCACTCCTGAAATAGCAGGAATAACTTGGGCATATTATGCGTCCTCCTCCATTTTTTATAATTGCAAGTTAAATAAGGTCTCGATTTTTTCCCTAAATCATAGGGGAAAATATCGTTCATGTTACCGCATTAATTGGGGTTGCGCCCCTCGAGAGACAGTATGGTTTATTTAAGATTAACTGGTTTATTAATAAAGCTGATTAAGACATGATTAAAGGCTGAATAGCAACGTTGTGACAATTTTCCCGCTATCACTATGGGCCTAAAAAGGCCTCCGTAAGGTAACTAAAACATTATCGTTCCAGCAACTAAATAAAGAAACAGGGTTTGGTTCCGGTGTATCTCTAGTTGTTTATCTGTAGCTAAAGGCTCAGAAGTCCTGCACGTGCCCATATCAATTTACCAATACCGCATAGCTCGTGAGGGACGACACAAATAATAGTATACAAATAGAGGAAATAATATTGGTAGGAAGGTAAACGAATGCCATATGTTGCCAATATGTGGTTATAATAAGGCCAAACATTTTTACATTTGTTTTGAAATAACGAATTTAAGAGAGCTCGTGCATAACAAAGGCATACGGGTGTTACTTTAACTGTCTCCGAGATCTAAGAAGTTTGTATGGTAGGATAAGTTAATAAATAATCTACATAGTGTCTATCAATAAAAAGTATAAAGAGGCTAAGGAATTCGATTATCTAATACAGGGTTATGTAAATTAAATGTTTTGATAATAAAGGGTATGTTTGAGATGCCGGGCTTCACATTAGTAAATATTGAGGTTTATCCTCTAATGTTATCAGTCAAATTGGCATAAGAACGAAAACTCGTGTAACAAAGAATATTTTCAGAGTAAGTGCTTAAGTCATAAATATAAAAGTTTCTCAATAGCAGATACCTTGATTATAGGAAAAAATTGAATAATTTTTTCATAACTATCGGACTTCTAATCGCTTTTTATCGTGCTTTTTAAAATTAATTATTGATAGATAAATTCCATGATAGAGAAATACAAGCTGAATAAGCCCAACATTGAAAAAATCGCTTCTATCGGACTTCTAATCGCTTTTTATCGTGCTTTTTAAAATTAATTATTGATAGATAAATTCCATGATAGAGAAATACAAGCTGAATAAGCCCAACATTGAAAAAATCAGATGCATCTATTAAGTCTGTATATTCCAGACCTATTATCTTTTAAAACAAATTAAATATTCTCATGCGTAATGATAGGTATCTACTTTTTATCCAGAAAGAAAATTTTTAAACGCAGAATTAAAAATGTTATAACTGCAATAATAACATATGTATTACGATTGGCACACAAATCGACACGACTCTCCAAATTTCACCCGCAATTTCCTTGACAAGTTACCAATAAAGATTTAAAATTTTGAAAGTGAAATTAAAAAAGCATCGTTGCTTTATTTTAAAATTATGAGCCTTGCAAGCTGCTAATGCCACTAAAGTCTGGTACAGGTACGAACTAGAAACAGAGTAACTGGAGAGAGGAATTCGATAAATTCTATTCATCGAATTGTATCCGGTAAAATCTGGTCCTGGGCAAAACTGGGAAGATATTAATCGAACAGGAAAATATCCAGGAGAGAGTAAGTAGAGGAGCTATATGACAGCGGTAATAGACCTGTGAATCTAGATATAGAGAATGAGAGAACAAAAGATAAGCTCCGACCGGAGATACTCGACAGCGAAATATGTACCAGATACCAGATTTTATTTTCTGTAAATCACATCAAAATATAAAATGGGGTTGAATCTATCATAAAGCCATACATCATGCATGTTCACTGAAATATTTTACGACAAATTTTCAAAGCTATCGCTTCCCAAGGTATTGATTCCTATTTAGCTAATTTAAGGCCATTTCATTTGTTGCAGAGTAGCTAACTACCATGTTGGGTTTACTTTGCCATAGATCTATCAGAAATATACGAGGGGCATATAAATTCCAAAACAGTAGATTAAGGATTGGAATACATGCAAAATAAAAATTCAAGGTTTATGGACAAGTAGAGACTTTAAAAAATTAAAAATGTAATCATTGTTATCCAAGCTTCATCGCTATACTTTTGGAATAAGTACGAACTAACACTGCAAAACTGATACCCAGTTAGAAGTCAAACAAAAACTCTTATGAATTAAATTAACTGCTTGTTATGGAGAAGCCATTAGAAAGTTGCTTGACACATATTTCATCTCATACGAGTTGCGGCTTATGATTTGGGAAATTTCTCTCGAAAAATGTGGTATTTAGCCAATGAGTCGTTCAAATTATCATATCTTTTAGGCATACCTCCCAAATGAGTGCATTGGGAGCATTTAGTCTTTTCTTAGAACTAGCTATGCCCATGCAACCACACAGTGTCACTGCACTCCCGCTAATGTGAATATGATAACGTGGGACGAGACTATTACACCCCTTGATGGGAACTTAGAAAAATATCGCAGAGAATTGGAGGGAACAAGACTTGATTTTATCAATTACATCCCAAGCCTCGAATGTCCCATTCAACTGGGTTGTGTGTGATATTTCTCTCTCGCCCACGATAAAAGCGAATTTTCTAGTATGCCCCAAGCTAAGGTTGGATTCTTCGTCCTTGGCAAGTTTGAATAAAATAGATTTGATGAAATGATAAACGGAAAATCAAAGGAAGACATATTACGAAATTTCTTTATTTGAATATAATTTCTGTGTTCTATCTTTCTTAATAACGATTGGACCAACAGGGACTGAGTTCTGATAGATAGTTTACATTGGTCCTCCCAAAAATGTAGGAATAAAACAGTTATGTACGACGAGCTACTTTGCCTAACTAGATTTCTTGTGTTTAGTTCATCGCGCTGCCCGGATCTGGTCAGTGTCGGAGGAAATAATGTGTAATGATGATGATAGCAGCAGTTTATTGATTCATTTTATAAATATTACGCCTTGCTTTTAAAAGCCATTATTTCCAACGTAAACTTTCACGTTTGGTATTTTGGGTTTACTCATCTATATGAAGTGAATGCTTTCGGGCTTCACAGGGACAGATGCCAATAATAGGACTACATAAAATAAAGTTTTCATGTTTATCCTTATTCATCATTTATCATTCAATCCTTAAATTGGTTGGCTGCAGCCCTCTATTCTACCCTGTTCCCTGCTAACTCTTCTATGCCCTTGTAGCTTTTGTTTCATAATCCGTTTCACTTGGCCTATGCATCTGTCCTTCAGTCTTCCTCGTGGGACTTTCCCATCCACTATTCTCTTCACAAATCTTTGTCTCTCAAAGTGAAGCCTATCCATTCATATTTCCTTGTCTTTCTGATAGTTCTCCAAATGGTTTACCCTATATTCTTACTAAATCTGATATTCCCAATAGCATTTTCCATTATTAGACTGCTTATTCCTCTCAGAAGTAAAATTGGAGTTTCAATAAAATATCTAGAAAATAACCATAATCATGAAGCGACGCGAAGTTTCTCCTAGTGGGGAACTCTCACTATAATAACACGAGATTCCGGAGTGACTGGGTGCGCTTACAGTTGCGCGTAAGATTCGGTGAGACACTAAGTAGCATAGACTAAAAGAGTGGGATGCAATGTAAATCCATGCCTTCACCTAGTATTATGTTCTGAGATTTATAAAACCTACAAATGCAAAGAGAAAAAGCAGCAAAGATACGACTCTACCCGACTTCTGCGTAACAGTGACAATTATCGAAGTGTGGTGTGCCTAGTTCTGCTATGCATTCATCGTATTCATGTACACTAACTTTTGAAGCAGGCAGCAGGAAGAAGCGGATTTCATTAAACACCAAAGTTATAAAAAGTACTCATTTTTCCTAGCAAGAAAAAAACATTCGCCGCCCGATAATGTGCAGAGGGAATATAACTCAGAAGCCATCGAAAAACGCATTCTGCTCAAAGTACTTGCACCTCAAAATTCTCATCCTACGGGAGAAAAAAATTAAATAAAAGTGCGGGAAGAGTCCCGAAGGTACGAAAAAGGAAAGCCGAAATATCACCTTACGCACGATGGTGATGGGTGGGTATCTAGGTCTTCTCACGTCCTACCGACGTTTCACATCCTGCGGGAGGTGATACCTCTCCCTCCATAGATGCAGAGGAAAGAGGGATGTAAATATCGCGGATCGGAGAGACGACTCGCGGCGCACGCACACGAACACGCCATTTGGGACGAGGGAAAAGCGAGCGCGGGTGTGCATGCATTCGGTGGCGGCGGCGACGGGGGCGAGTTGCCGCGCGACGGGTTGATATCCTCCCCCTCTCGACAAGGCGAGAGAGCGACAAAAATCAAGGTGGGTTGGAAGGGTAGAGGGTGAGTCAAGAGGAGGGAATTGTGGGAAGGAAATGAGAATGGTGAAGAAGTGTGAGGAAGGGTGTTACGAGTGCGCGAGCCGAGGTATAGACTTGGTGGTGGAGTGTAAGGGAAAGGGCGAAATGAGGAAGTGGAGGAAGAAGAATCCAATCCTCGCTTTATTCCCGAGGAATCTTCACCGCCCCTCCCACGCCAACCACCCCCTCCCCCACCTCTTTTCCCTATCCTTCTTTTCTCCTACTTGCCCTATCCCTTCCTATAGCTCCTTTCCAAAGGCGTGGGAGAGGAGGACTGGGGGAGAGATACAGGGGGAGTAGCCTGAGGGAGAGACGGCATTTTGGAAAGAGGGCAGGAGGAAAGAGGCGTATCCGCCACCAGGGGGATAGGGGTGACGGAGTTAGTTTGAAGCAAGGGGTGAGAAGGTAGGTAGGTGGAGGCAGTCAGGAGATTGATATAGCACCAGAGGTAGAGGACCACCAAGGTATACCTACGCACACATACCTACTACCTACATATATAAATATATATATAGGTATATGTATATGTATTTATTTATTTTTTTCCTCGAGGTCTCTCCTCCGACCCAATCGCAGGTTGAATTTCCTCGCCCGAAAAAGAGGAGAGAATGGAAGGAAATGGGATGCTGGAAAAAGCAGAGAAAATAAAAACGGCCCCAGGGGAGATGGGGATTACCTAACACGTGAGTGCGTTTATCTCGAGGGGAAGTGTGCGGTAAGGGGCGCGTGGGTGGGGTGGGGGGGACGGTGGAAGGGTCCTCAGCTTCCATGCCGGAAAGTGAACGCAACTGCTTATACCGGCTCCTCAATTTCTTCTCTTCCTCTCCTCCTTCCATGACTTCTCACTTTCTATATCTCTTCCTCTCTCTTCCATCAGCAGCCTTTGAAGAATATACGGGAGAGAAAAAGAGCCAACTGCATTTTTTCCGGATTGCTTTCCCCAATTTCTACCCGATATACAAAAAAAATTAAGCCCCCTCGTAGGCAGCAATCTGACGTGAGCAGCGACATCTCCGGTAGAATCAAATTTCTCGGGAACCAGAGATTTTAATACGCTATGAATGGCAAACTTCGCCTTGAAGAGAGGATCCAAGTCTCGGGACCGCGTCAATTTGTCAGCTTAAAAATAAAAGGAAATTGGCAGCGAGAACATTTTTATATCCACTATTAATAAAGAGTAGAGTAGCACACTCCATTAATTTTAGCATGAGGAAGACTTATTTTCTCGCAATTTTTTATGAGTACTCTATCACATAACTGGAACCGAAACAAACGAAATAGTACTACTACAATTCCGATAGAAGCTTGAGAATATATCACAGAAGCTTGATGCCATTCCATGCTTCAAGGAAATATTGTTTTTATAATTTTCATGCTGATATGATTTTAAAATATAATTTTTACCGCGAGTTATTTGATAAAATGCAGGCCTGAAAATAAACAAGAGGAATATTAATGGGCGGTGTGAAGACCGAAAAAAGTAATTCAGCAAAATATATTAGTGAGATTTTATTTGGAAAACAAAAGAAACTGTGATGCATAAGCTGATTGATTAATGCCGATGGAAGAAAGAGCCAAGAGAAGAAATATTTGTATTTGAAACAACAACTTTGAAGAGTTTAATTTTCGAATATTTGATTTAAAACGCAGAAAATGGCATCTGAATAGAAGATATTATAATGATCTAATAATATTAACGGAGCCTCAATTCGATTAACGAAATATGAAGTAAATGGAAGTCTGCCAATTCGGGCGCGAGCAATGAACTTCACATCATGAACGTAATTCCGACGGGGAAAGAGCGGATGGTGATGATCAGGCCGGCACAACACTGTATCTGGCACGGGTGGTAGAGTGAATATTACGAAATTCCCCAATTAGAGGTGAGTAAGCGGTAATGTCTCTTGATTGATGTTCCCTGATTAATCCTGAGCTATGACATTGCCTGAAGATCCCCTTATCTCTCTGATTTCCTGGTTCTTACTCCACCCCGAAGTACATCCAACTTACACGAAATGATGATGTTCACCGGTAGTAATGGAGTTCATTAGGGGTAAAAGCTAGAAATTACCATGGTTTATTGGAAGCCAGATTTTAGTAATGGACCTTTATGCTTTTATATGATTCGGATTTGAAAAAAATGCCCTAAGAACTGTAAGGAATGGTATGCAGTTGGGCTTCTCCCAGACAAGATTATTTCGGAGAGCTACACTTACAGTAGCTCGATTTATATTCTACAACCTGAGAGAAGTGGTAAAACTGACATTAAGTATTACCGAGGCACGTAAATTTACCATGGAAAAATCCTGTTTAAGGGAAAATGCCCATGACAGTCCCCCTAACTTTAAGCTAATCTGTTACCATACTTAAGCGATTTCACAAAATTTATGCCTCGCTGGTGAACTATTTGAAGTAACTTGACTTCAGAATCTGTACAGAGTATCTTCCGTTGAATAAAAAATATCCACCATCAAATGGCAAATACAGGGAATCAGGAACGTCTTCGGCTATAATTAAGACTTATACCCTTCCCCTTCATCTAGAAAATTATTTAAAATTTCTGAAACCGATTTGACAATACAAGCTTTTGTACACATAAATACAAAAATGATAAATTACAAAAAAGAACGTTTATAATATTCTTTTTAGAGCTACACACAAATTTTAGTATGCTTCTTCCTATTTCAAACCTACCTCCGTCATTGCCAATTACCAATTCAAGCCATTCTAGTAGCGAAAAAACTAAGAGACTACGTCGTAGGCAAACTTAAAAGTGTGTTCTTTTTTTATTTACCACTTTAACGGTTAAATAAATAATTGTAAGTCTACCAGCAAATTTCCTCAAGCGATGCCACGAAGTAAATCGCAGTTATCATTCGTAACTAAAAACAATGAAGTAACATCTGGGAATTCACTGAGTCACTCGAATCGAATCAAGACAAAAAAATAAACCGTAGGGAATAAAATATATACGGATAAATGAAATTCTCAAATTATCACCGATCCCATGTATTTGACGAGGCAATTGACTTATCAAGGAAGCATTTCGCAGATCGGGATACGCTTCACGAAGTGTTAGATATTCTCTTCCTAAATTCGTATGTAACTAGTCTTCTTGGCTCTGTAAAAACTAAAATAAAACTGGAAAGTTGTTTAAGAGTAGGATCCTTGAGAATAAACGTCAAGTAATTTTCAGCGTGCATAGTTACGGTTGAGTTTCGACGCAGCGACGAATGGATTGCTTCAATTGACCATCGGCCCTCGTTCTTGGACGCAGAACAATAGATCCGAAACCCCGTAAGTGACGCTCAGAGGAAATTGCGAAGGCGAGTCGGGAAGAATGGCAGTTCTTCGCAGTCCTTCCCATCGATCTCCAACGGCGCAACGCCCCAACGAGCAGCCGCCCACCTCCCTTCTTTTTTTCCTCGAAATGTCCTCGGGCCACGCCCCCCAGAAGCCGCCTCTTTTTCCTTCCCCGCCCACGATATTCTTTCGTCAACAGGTGGTTGTTGACCTGAGGTCAGGGAGTCCTGAAAGGCAATCATCGCGTGGCGATACATCAAACGACAACATGCACGGTCCTGCACAGGAGGCACACTCCGCAAGAAAAGAGGAAGATGTTGCTGGCGTTTATTCCTTTCCACGCTCTTGACTCTTCTCCCGAATCACGACGTCCATTAAGCGATATTGGATTGAGAAAAAGTAGAAAGATTCTTGTACCCTCGACTGTCTCCCCCTCCGTCCTCCGAGGAGTTGAAGGCGTTTTGTTTCATTTATTTTTTCCTTGTTCCATCCTTCTGCTCTTCCGCGTTCCGCTCTGTTCCAACTTCCCCCTCCTTCGTCTCTCTCTCTTTTCTCTTTCTAGCTGTCTCACGTTCCATCCCTCTCTCTCTCTTCCCCATCCCCCCGCGCACTTTTCCCTCCCATTCCGGATTTGCGAGCGTAAAAATGGCCTCACGATTTGGTTGGCTCAAAGCCACTAGAATAAAACTCTGCCATTCCTCCAACCGCTTTGGACCACGCCAATTCACTTCCGATTGGGTGGAGAGGAATGTTTTTCTACCCCTTTACTACGTATTCACCTTCGCTTTTGCCCGCGAAGTGAAGGAGAAGAAAAAATAACAATTCTTTCCCAAGGAATCCTTTTGCGAGTCTTTTACAGGGCCAAAAAAATCAAGGACCCTGCTATAAGGAGGAGTGGGGAGGGGAAAGGAGGAAATGTAGACACGGGAACGGAAGGACTTTAGTTCCTCCAGCGGGCGGTTTAATTTTATGCTCGCACGTACCTTTGTAGAGCAAGGGGGCAGGAATGGGGGTGTGTGGGCTAAAGGGGGAGGAACAAAAAGCAAGCACTTCCAGACGCTTTCATCGCAGTCATATATTTTGTCTCGGAGGGGTAAACTGGAGAGAGAGAGAAAGGGCGGCTGGGGGATGGAAGGGGACGCGGGAGTCAAGATTAGATCAAAATGTCTGATTGTCAGAATACTTGTTCCTGAAACTTTCCTCCATCCTCTCCCAAGCCTGTTCAAGATCTCTTCGAACGCGGAACAAAAAGCAAACACACAGAGAGAGAATCTTGGGGAGGAAACTTCACTCGGTTTTGGAGTTACACAATGCAGCAATTTAGGGTGAAAGCCAAGTAAAAACAAGATATATAAACGTAATTTCGCAGATGATGGATTCGAAAAATAGCGAACAAGTACAACGCTCTGAAAGTCATTCCACACACTAATTCCGTTTAAATAAATTTAAATATGTCGCCAACAATTCTTAAATATTTAATCTATATTACAGTACCTTAGAGCAAGTGACGTCACATATTCAAGAAACTAAATATTCACCGTTACGAGTTAAACATTTACAATTTATGAATAAGAGAGAGAGAAAATCATATTCACAGTGTATAGTGCTTAACTATAAACAAATGTCAAATAAATGGTTAATAAAGTGTTAATAAAGCATTAGTATCACAAAAACATGTAGCCATTTTTCATGTCTTGTTCTAAATCACAAAATTCTGCGTTTATGACTAGGTTCAATATCAAACTATTCATATTTTATTCAACAAAGGTTTCCTGTTTGGTTACAGGAAATCAATGAATTTTAAGCAAGGAGGCAAGTAAGTTCTCATAACAGTGAGCATATTTCCTCGATTCAGAATTATACAACTTCTGAAATGGGATTCACTCGAAGTTACGATTCAACAGACACCAATGCCTAGTCACGACACTTTCCTAACACATTCCTTCCTCATGGAGTATCACTTGCTTCCCGTATGTACTTAGCGGAGTAAAGACTCAAAGGATATGATACCTGTTCTGTATTCATCTTTCAAGGTCAGCATACCTATTTAACATTTACAAGGAGTGTATAAAAAATTGGGATTAGGTTGGTGCGGTGGCTCGAGTTCTGGCTTCCCATTCCGAGGGCCCAGGTTCGAATCCCGACAGTGTCAGAAAATCTTCAGTTGAAACCTGGATGGGACATAAAACCGTCATCCCGTTGGCGCCTGTCGTTAAGAGCAGGCTAATGCCGACGCCGGGTTTGACTCCACCCTTACTTCATTTCCCACGTAATCCTTCTCTTATCAACCTACCCGCCCCTCTTCAATGGTGAAAGTTGTCGGTCGCTTCCCCAAAAACCAACCAATGTAAAAACATTGGTTTACAATCCTCGAGTTGATCGGAGGATGGTTGAACAATCACAGGAGGCAGTTAATCCGCGTATGTATCAATTAAAAATTCGAGATAAAATACTATTGAAAGTCGATTCAACTGCTTCTTGAATTATGTTCTTTCCACGTAGTAACATTCTGCAGTGCAAGGCGTAACTCCTTAAATATTAGTATAGTAATACGTTTGATAAACATCAGCTCAAAGTTCATCCGCTAAGTTCCTTAAAATTTTAGCTTGCTTGTATTTAATAATATCACCGAATCAACCAGTCGTGTGATTAATTGATAAAACTTGACTTCGTTTTGCTTAAGATATAATAACGGAGTTGAGGAGTTATTCGGCATTTTCTGAAATTTATCACAGATGTTCACAATATACAGCGTTAGAACATTTATCCGGGATCCACCTTCCTCGAAGCAAAAAATATCACATCCGCAGAAGTAATCACCACCACTGCGCCAATGGCGACCTGATTATTTTTCTTTTAAACCTCGATCAGGGGGACAGGAATATTATTCCCCGTCCCGAACCAGTCTATACCTACCTCGTTGCCTCATTTACATTTTAGTCCGCGATGGATCGCCCATCATCTCCTTGGCTCCCCTTTCTTTCCCTCAAATCTTCTGATCTTTCCATTCTGCATCGAGAACGTGTCGTGATTATTGCCCCGTAGGATGCTGAAGAGAGAGAGAGAGAAAGAGATAGAGGACAGGAAAATGTGGAGATGGGGGGCAGATGGGTGAAAAGTCTTACTCGTCACGATGCGGCGAGAGAAAGGGAGACGGGGGGGGGAGGCTTTCGAAGACCGACCGACGGAGGTTGGTGGATGGAGATTGTGATGGTGGTGGTGGAGAGGTGGAAAAGGAGAACGGGAAGAAGAATCCCCTCGCGATCGCACGAGAGTTTCCAAATCGATCGATCCGATTCCGTGCCTCGAGGCGCTGTAGACTCACGTGTGCATCCGTATTCCCCTTAAGGGATGGTAGCCGAGAGGAAATGAGAGTTGGCCCTTTTTTATCCATTCATCGTCGACGTTAGTATCCTCGGAGAGAAGTAAAAATTTCACGCCAATGGTTAAGCCCAGACATCACCGGTGGTAAATTTACATTGATAGGGTTTGTCCACCTACAGGAAGCCCTTTAACAAATACAGAAAATCCTCCGAAAAAACAAATGGACACCATATAAAATTTTAATTTTTTGGGGCATCAAAGAACTAACGAATAATGAATTAGAGCTTGAGGAATATGAATCCAATTCCCGAGTGAGTATCTGGTGACTATATGGTCGCAAGTGTGTAACTTTGAGGCGAAACCAGCGAACTAATTCTCCACAGTGCTCGTCACGGAACGTGAATGGTGCACCAGTGAAAACTAAGGTCAATCAAATGGCTATTGGTGGTGGTTTTTATTATCTCTGAGGTAACAAATTAGGAAGGAGATGGCGAGAGTAATATCGTAAAAAAAGAAAGGGACGCTGGAAGGTGGATGACAGATAACACCCGGAGTCGCCCAAATGCCTTAGTTTCTGCATGGGACCTAGATAATCTTCACAGTCACAGAGTCCATGTTGTTAGAGATTTGATTAAAACTTCTGAGAAAGGCCGATTTTCTTGCGTGACTCCATTGAAATACCTTTTTTCAGCGTGAGCTTCAGGGCGACTGATTACATTCTATCAACTTCATTGATATTATTTAAAAACTGGTATGCTTGTGACCTGAGTTCAGCAAAGATTCAATCACCCTTATCGGACGTTTTCGAGAACCTCAGGGAATTCATGTATGCACAACCTTTTCTCTCAAAGATTTCAACTCGGGTGAGTCGTGCTTCGCTATTCGTCGCACGCCTCGGATCTTTTGAAATACAAAAGTTTCCATTGAAATACGATGGTGCCCTTCCGCGATTCTTAAATTTGCTTCGTAGGAAATTTGTAATTTCGTATTGACTAAAAATTGATGAAAATAAAGAAAACTAATTCCATCAAATCCGTTATAAAAGTAGTTTCCTTCAGGCTACATTTCATGAGAAGTGTATGTCTTCGAGGAGAAACGTGGATACTAGATATCCATGATTTACTTGGCCTATAAACCTCGGGTTTTCCGTCACGAAAATAGATAAAAATTTACGAAAAAATACATAATAGAGCTAATGGAATTAAAATATGCATTACAGCTGTTTACATTACCTTAGATTATAGAGGATTTTACCGTCAAAAGTATTCATTTGAAATTCACAAAAAAGCTCGAAAAAGCTCTATATGATCGCTGATGTATATCAGTGTCATCATGCTAAGGTACATACTGTATTGCGTAGCTATAGGACTGAATGAAGCAAGTCCAATCAATATGGTGAAGAAAAATTCAAAAATTGGAAAAGGTTATTCCTGCTCTCTCTTTAACTGAAAAGCCTTTATTCCAAATTGATCGATTTTATATTGAAGTTTTTTAAATCAAATTTCGTAGACGTGCTTACGCTTAAATATGCGTGGAGCTAAAGCAAGCATGCAGTTAGCCCCTGAAATTTACCAAGTAAACCAGCCACTCAATGTAAGTATCCTGGCAACAAAATCCAAATTTTAGCTATTCTGATCACAAGAACGACTGACTATGAAACAATCTCCAGAGGAGAAATGAACATATGTATGTACTAATCAAAATTCGAAAAACTAGTGACCGATAGCAGGGATACATTGTTTTGAACTTAGATTCAGCACATTTTAAGTCACCAACGAGAGTACTTTTCGAATGCCAATAACTGTGTGAGAAGAATTGTAACTCCAAGAATGGCCGATCACAATATTCTTCTCAATGAGCTTGTCTCTATATCATCTCTAAGAGCTAATCTTCTCTGAGGGCTTAACGTAATTTTTGCTCTCCCAAAATTTTGTTTAGGTTAATTAAGATGTTATTCCATGCGAGTTGCGATTTTAAGCAGGTGGTAATAATTTCAGTCACCAGTGTAGACACATTTTGCAAGATTTGAATCGAAATGTAACAGCAACCACGTTTAAACTCAATTTAAGCATAATATTAGAATGAATAAATCACAGCATGATGAAATCACAAATGCTTACTCTGATGAAATCTATACCTTCTAAATATCCACTTTCTTGATCGTCTATCATCAGTTGACTTTTCAAAGATACAAGGGAAAATAATAAATATGTATGATCCATCGACATTTAAATGTGATACATTTTTATGACTGCTGCGACCTGCAGAAGGACCTTTTAGTGATATTAAACAGCTGACTTTATTACCAGAAGGATGAAAATCATTATCAACTTATCCAATAGTTGCGTTCCTTGAGCGAATTAATATCAAGTTCTTCCAAAACAATGCCGCTGATGAACAATAGGAGGCATTACATTAAGTTGACTGGAGGCCTCACTAAAGGCACGCACACAAATTTCGGAATAATGGTAGCTTTTCCTGTCTTTTATCCACACCTTAACCACGAACCGCGAACCTCTAAGCGTGGGAATATTTTTTTTTTGCGGCTAAGGCGGAAGTTTGGTGAGTCAAGTCACAGTATGGGAACTACAGGAGGACGGTGCGAAAAATAATTGAATTAAGTATTGGTAATTCTCATAAAATAATAAACTGAAGTAGGAAAAATAATGCATACTAAAATCGTAGCAGTATGTACACTGACCATACGTAAATGGTTCAATAACTTTATCCACGTACTGTTATATTACACATGCTACGATTAAAAATGCATTTTTAACATTTAAAATGTTTACCATTCAAGCTGTATAGGTTATAATTGGTAATGCAAGTAGCGCAGTAGAATAAACACATGAAATAGTATTGTAAAACAATGACCAAAGATTATATTTTCGGTGCTTTCTCATGAAATAATTTTATATGTACTTAAAAGAGCATCGGATATATGCAATAAGAAAAGATAAGGAGCGAAGACGCATATTCTTCTTGAGTTGTCAAGTACTGCTCGAAAGTAAATATTTATTACGCAATCCAATTTTCTTTATCAATATTACCTTAAAACGTGAGATAAAACCAAAAACAAAATTATTAGATAAAAATTGTTTTAACTGTATTCAGGGAGGCACAACATTTTTTCCCTCTGCAGTCAATCAATACCTTGTTGACGTATAGCGGAAAGAATTATTTAGTGATGTCCTCCCAGAGGTCACAACAGATGCTATCGCGGAAATAGGTACCGCGGCTAATCATAAAATTTTCCAACTGAACGCACCCAATGGAATTATGTCATTGCAGGAAGTATGAGACACTCCCGCAATTAGAAGCAGATTTTCCTGAGAAAGTCGTGAGGTGCGGAAGCCAAATAAGCGGCATAAAGGCATGGATGCTCATGACTGAAACTTACATTACGAGTGCGTCTCTTTGCCCCAGGTTGATATTGTAACACTCACCGTTTTCTATCACAGGGGCCATAGCTGAACTATTTTTCTCTTCTCTCGAATATTTTTCGCGGCAGTGACTCACAAGTTAAATATTTTATACCCTAGGGCCGAGAGGATAAAGGACCTTGTGATCCAGGATAGTGTAAATTCTTAGATCAACACCAACAGCTATACCTAAACTGGATGATTCTCTGGGAACCTGGATCCGAGATAGAGATGTCCCTGAAGGGACAGGTGACACAGTGAAAGGGCATAGTCACCATTATACTGATGAGATATTATGTACCGATGGTCATCCGTCCTAAGAGTAGAAGAAAGTGGTTTATTCCTCGACGTATAAATAAGTTCTCTACCTTCCTTTAATTTGTGGAAAGGAAACGTTTGAGATATTAAGTTTAAGCCACACTTCAGCTCATTTCCGAGCTTCATACCTATTTTTATCAAATTTCAATTAAAATAATTAAGTCTTAAGTTGAATTAAAGATTAATCTAGCCATAATTCACTAAGAACATAATTCAGCATTGGCAATCTAGGTTCTAGAATTATGGCTAGATAAGCATTATCAATTATAAATTTATTCCATGAAAAATTGCTGGCGGATGATGATTGATAGTGGAAAAATTAACTTCATAAAAGCAGTTTTGTTATATTTTAAAGTCTAATAGAAATCAAATGGTTTAATGTTTACTATTTGTTAGAAACAAATTCCTGTGATTTTTTAAACATATGCTATTTTTTACATTAAACTACTCCAATTTTACATCATTTAAGTAGATCTTTAAAAAATCTATATTTGTACACCTTAGTCATACGTAAGATGGGCACGAAACTACAGGCAAAAAGTTATGAAAATTACTCCAGGATAGATTAAAATAGACTCGATCATCTTTCTTGGACGAGATGAAGTGGAAGAAAATGAACTAAACGTCAAGTCAGTGGGAGTTTTTCAATGTGGAATTCCCATGGCAAAGTTTGACACAAAGTTGTAAATAACATTAATATTGGTCCAGGGGCAATGAGATACCACTGATTTTCAGGGTACTTTTTTCTAAAACCCAACATAGGTAAGTTCAATAAGATGTAGAGGGACAATGGAAGTACTAATCCTAAAGACGCTGATGGTATCCCAAGGAAATTTTTCTACGCTTCTTCCTCTCAAGGCATTCGAATCTTCTCAAGTTTGGCCAATGCCGGAGCTCCCATTGCTTCGCCAATGTCTGGCCAAATCAAAAGGTGGATTACCAAATTGTTGAAACCACTCGTCAGTGACACTTTTTCTCATTTTTTTCATTATAACAACCATTCATTTATAACACCATAATTTATTTATTTTCTTTATTTTAAATGTGAGAGAGAAACGAGGTGAACGAGGTATGAACATCGTATAATTCTTGTTTCGCAACAACAGTAGAAACAGAATTCACAGACCCCAGGCTTTATCATATGGCTACGCTGTCTCCTTAGCGGCATTCGAAGATACATTATATTTATATCGCATGAGTTCTGATGCATCACTCTTATTCTATCAAATGCCCCATCCCAGTACCTCCTCATTTTATGAGAGGAATGAGAGAAATTTTACTTAAACAAGAAATACGCAGAACTCGCCCGAATATTTTCCTACTTCGCAACATACACAAGAATCGCCTTTTTCTTTGTTTGGCACTTGTCCATCGTTCGGGCGCCAAGCGATATTGATTGGCAACCATTAGGTAAAGTTACCATCGCTGAGATTTCCATGAAATTCAACCTTCATCACAGCTCCAGAATGACAGCCGAAGCTTGGGATTTCCGCTGCATAATATATTATCTTTTCCTAAGCCCTGAAAACTATTTATTTTCATGGATTAAAATGGGCAAATGCAGTGCATTTTTTCAGCCAATTTCGAAAGCTTGTATCACTTGTGGGTACAGCAAGACTACGCTGCTTTATATATATTTCAGCTTTATATACATTTTTCAACTTTATATACATTTTCCAGCCTTTATAGGTAATCTGTCATGCATTAAGGAATGAGGACGATGGTCAAACCGTGGCCGTCTTCTTCCATGCATTCCCGGCATTTCCTCATAAATTGCAATTAGCCCGAATCTCACGCATGGATAACTAAGTATAAATTCCATGGTGGCCTTCTTCTCATCCGTATCTTCACTGCACTTTCGTAAGGCGCTTTATTCGTTTTTTTATCCGTAAATGACATTTCCCATAGAGGAATAATTGTCTGTCGTAATCAGTTGCTTTGCCTTTTTTCTAAAGTATTTTCTGCATTTTTATCTTGTTGGGAGCGCTATAAAAAGTGAATTGCCAACTAATTGTAAGATAATAAAATATTTAAGGTAATGAGGCTATATGCACTTAGCCACCTTATGGCATTTCCAATTTTTCCACCAAATAGCTTCGGTCACTTTTCCACAACTTTGTCCTAATTTAATTTTACTATTTCCGCAATTGACTTTTTTTCTACTTTGGCAAAAGCAATAGATTAATAAATTAGAATATATATATACATATATAATTATTTTACTCTCTCTTGTTAAGAAGATGGCGGTTGTGCCGCCGAAAATTCAAAAAACTGACGTGTTAGTTTCTTTTTCTTTGTGCCTGCGTTTTTGCTTGCCACGCTTCATTTATTTATTTGTTTATGGTCCTCCGATGAAACCTCACTTTTAGTGGGTCGATTTCATTCCCAATATTCCCAAAAAAACTCATGAGAAAATTGAAATTCACCTTCTTCGGAGTAGCTAAAGTAATAATATTTTCAACGGCCGTTTTCATTGAATTAGAATGAAAATGTACAAGGACTAACCAACACATACAGGAAAATGTAATGTTTTGTACAAAGCCTTCAAAAATATTGTTCATGGAACTTTCAGAGCCGAATTTTAGTTGCCAGGACAGTCTGTCAATAACCAATATTCAGTTATTAGTAACCCAAATACTTCTGTGCTATATGCTTCATCTGTGCTAATTGAAAATATTTCACCAATTATCATAAGCTGAGATGTTTTTCCCATCGGCTCTCTGGTAAAATAACCAATTTCTCCCATGAAATTCATCAAAACAATTTCCGGTCATTCTCAGAGGAAATGCATTTTTGCATTTTCGGCACTAGACAGGACGCCATCCCCCGCTAGCTTTAATCATTTGACCTAAAGCAAAAACTCATGTTCATCCGCTACCTAGAAAGTCATCAATCATACTCTATGGAAAGAAGGTCAAGACATATGATTAGCGTGAGACCAAAGTCATCTACGTAAAATTCTTCCACTGGGCAATTATAATCCCACCCAGCCAGAATCCACCTTCGATGGGCGTGGGTCGACTACAGCTCTGTCAAGGAGTCCATCTCAATCCTGCTCGAGAGAGTAATTTTCCCGAGAATATAAAGTGATGGTTAACAGGGATTGTCTTGGTGCTTCCGTGCTTGCCTCGAAATTTCTTGCTTGACGACCTCATTCTTTCACCACCTCGCGACTCTTTAGGGATCAATAAAATTATCGCCGTAGTTTGTTTCTCTCTAGCTTATAATGATGTCGTAAAAGACAAGCCCCCGGCCTTTGCATTTTTTTTTACTTTCTCATCTTGTCTCCTACACTTAATGAACATGTTATGCGTCGGTAGGGATCAACATGGCATTATAATTCTGTTCCCTTTTTACTTTCCCCTCATTATACTCAAAGAATTGTGGTTGCGGTATATTTGCTTATCGGTGAAATTATTATACCCTACCATAATGAGGGCACACATTCGAATAGTGACGATCGCTTTAACAACATATAACGGAAGTGAAACAATCATTCTCGCACTCAGCTCCCACCCATAGCGGAATTAGAAGTGTTTCTCCTGGTTATTTTTATCCCACGAACAGAGATTTAACGTATTAAACAAATTTGAAAACGTTAGCGCTAGGTACTGACTAATAAAGGAACAATATTCATAACGGAAGTTCTCCGAAACAACCATACACAAACAAGCGGTGGTGGATCGATCATTTGGAAATAACTATCTCTCTCTCGCATAGGCTCTCACATAGTCAGCCATGAGGAGTATACACCAGTGTTTCAGGGACAACACTACTAGTATGTAGTAGTATGGAAAATTAGACGGCTCAACAAAACTGAAGGCAGAGTGGGCCTTTATCCCGCGCATTTAATAAGATTAATACGCGCGGGTGTAGAGTACTCAATCGCTTCTCAGCCAGAGATTTTTTTAGAACATCGTAAACTTTCAAGTATACATCATGCATTCAGCTGATTGAATAACCCCAATTGTTAACTCGATAGTAGGTGGTCTGAATACTGAAGCTGCATAGCCCAATACACAGGATTTCGTGGCATTTAGTTAAAGAGCTAGTGATCATTCATGCCACCCGAATAGACCATTTCACCCCAATTCGCCCCATTTAATTAAGCATCCCATCACTATCATATGCAAGGCGCCAAGTTGGCGCATTGGGCGAGATGTAAGATAGATATACATTAGCTGGTGAACTAGACTAGAAAATATTCCACAAAATCAACTTCTAAAATGAAAAGAACCGACGATAGCAGAACCAATGCCAGTTATTGTGGCAGTAGCGATTCATAATCATTTCATTCGATCAAATATCAAGGTAGATACATTTATTTCTCAGGATTGGTTAGGATTAGTGAGACTGTTCTCTGAATGAAATATTCTTGCAATGGAAATTTTTGCAGCTTCTATTCCTCATTTTATACGTTGCCAGCTAACACAGATTATCGTGCAGTAGTAGAAGTCTTTATTTGAAGGGATTATTCTTTCTCACAACTGTGTTACAATTTGAGCCAAAAAAAACTTAGTGTTTAGATAAATGAGTTAGGGTTGATGCAATCATTACCAATGAAAACGCGCAATGCGCCAAAATTATCCTAGATAGGCTAATTTTTATCCCTTTAACACAAAGTGAAAGTTAATACCCGTCACCATCTAAATTGAAATATCGATGCAGCTTCATAAGAATCGTTAAGACTTGACTTCAGAGGTTAATAAGAAAGAAAAGTTCAGAAGACTACCTGAGGCGAGATTATAACTCGCCCATGTCGCCACTTCAAAGTTTCGAGTAGAAAGACTTTCCGTGCATGGAAACTTCAAATCTGCGCCCAAATTGCAGTCCCTCTATTCGCATATGTAATTTCCCTCTCGAAGGCATATATACAAACATTGCAGTCTTCTTTGGCAGCGTCGCACGAAATCTACTCAGGGGAATGCAAGCGGGAAGATTGTTCGCGGAAGAGGAGTGGATTCATATTTTTCATTTGCAAAACACTGCGCAGTAAGAAGGAACATGGAGATGGCAAAGAGATTTCCTTATTTTATACTTTCTCTCATTCTCCTCACTGAATTCTGGAGATTGAGTGGAACAAAGGGGTGAGTAGAACAAGGAACATATCAGAGAGCTAAGTGACATGGGGAGCAATCCGTAGGTTTTAACTTGGGTACGTCTTCTCGAGTTTTTACGTGGAATTTATAAAGAAGACTCAGTAAACTGTTTTTATATTCCTAATGGAGGTTTAATTTTACTACTTATGAGGTATTATTTGAAATTTGACCAACGATTAGGTGTGCTTAAGCATTCAAAGAGGATTAAATTAACTTGGTACAAAGCATGTGCTTCGCCTAGTATTATTTATTTTTTAAATAAAAAAATTGGTGGAATTCACTCAGTTATACGGGTTAACGTTTCACCTCTTCAAATTCCTTTCCTCTTCAAAATTCAAAACTAATTTTTTTCGTGTTATGGAGAACCGTTTAGTGACCCCTCCCCGTGGATCCAGCACTTGGAAGGAGGAGAGGAGTTCGGGGGGACAGACGCGATGAAATAAGGCCATTACGCGTCTCCGAGAAACATTTCTCACCCGATTTCTCGCCCTTAGCTCCTGAACACCCGGTCGCTCACGTATTCCCAACTCAAGGGCCCGTGCGCACATAAAACAGTCGAGCGCAAGCGCGTTATCACCCTCTACCCTCTTTTGCATTACTTGTCGTCGGAAGGGTTCGCAGGGGTTTGACGGGATGAGATAGAAAGAAGGGCGGGAGAAAGGGGAAATGGATGCCTAAAGTGTGTGTGTGAGAGGTGACCCTCTCTCTCTCTCTCCGCGATACATATGAACGCGTGACACCAACCCCGACGCAGCCGATGCGTTAATTCGAGGTTTGCTGCATCCGACACACGTGTTTAAGCACGTGGTCCCCAAAGGGGAACCGGAACTCTCGTTATTATAAAAATAATAAATAAGTAGAGTTCCTTCCCGCTCTCTCTTCCCGCCGTAATGACCGCATATCCCGTTTTTTCACTTCTCCTTCTCTCTCCTTATCACTCCTTGTCCAATTCTGAGTTTGCCCTTCCTGTCCGTCGGTGTAGTCTTTAAAATGCGTACGCTGAAGCTTTTGGTTGGTTCCTCCCACCCTTGTCTCCCCCGTACCAAAGGTACATACGAAGCCCGGAGATTATTCTGCCCATGCGTCCAACCCCTTGATCTCTATAACTCCTAGCCCCTTTCCATCGAGGGCTTCCTTGACAAAGTTGAGCGCACGATAATGGCTCGGCCACGACTTGGAAAGGGGTGCAGGAAAATAGAATAATAAACAGGTTTTTCCGGCGACTGACGCTTCTTCCTTCTCATTTCCTTCCCTCTCTCTGTACCGGCTCCCCTGAAGCCGAAAGACCCTCTGAGGGGAAAGACTGCGTCGCAGTTGAGTTTCAGCGGTGAGCCTAAAAAATTACATATTTGTTCAAGCAGAGCCGTGTCCCTGCGTGTGAAGAGAGTGCGAATCTACCATTGAGGGAGTGGTTGCGCAACTTGTTCTGGTTGCACAATGATACAATAATGAGTATTTGGTGTGTGAGATCAATGAGGCATTAAATAGCTTCAATCATGCTTGACTAAGCTGAGAGCAAACTAAGATAAAGACACTTAATTGCAATCAACTTGTGCAAGCTTTCCTAGTAGCTCGCTAGTTAGGGGATAAGTGGAGTGAAACCAAGTCCACCAGTCAGCTGTCTCGGAACGGCACCATTAAGAGGGCACTTTCATTTGCCGTCGAAAAGATTCACAAGAACTGCTGGCTAATTGTCCAAGGGTGCATTTAATTTTAGCGCACTCTTTTTGCCATGCCTATAGTACCAATTCTGTCATAAGACGGGATGTGACACTCCTTCAGAAGTCTAATTACGGTCAAATTTATTTATTTATTTATAACAGTCAAGGTGACATTTATATCGGATTATTAACATTAAATGACTTTACATAGAACAACAAAAAAGAAAAACCAATAAGTTGTCACTCAATAAACATAAACACTTGATACTATATCCCAGCATGAAAAAAACAGCAAGGTAACATGAAATAGCATCTCATAAACAACTCATCCGGTGAGTAGTGAGTGAGTAGTAGTGAGTATAGTGAGTTCTTACTGCAATGGCACGTAAACAACAAAGTCACTGGCGCCTTTTCTGTGCTCTGGTTCTCCTCAAAGGATGCTCTCTTTTATGAGTCAAAATAACATAAAACTTATTATAATTCGCTAAAAAGTCTTCCTGATTTTAAGAATTGTAAAACTTTTGTTGCCAAAGACAAATAATCGCCTTACGCTGACTAAATGTTTCTATATTAAACTTGAATGAAATTCGAAATCGGTTCTTTATTCAAAGAATCATATTAATTAGCTTCTTGATAGTATCATCTTCCTCTTGAATGCTATGGATGTATCACGGTAAATGATGGCAATTTTTCCACGTAGGATTATTTTCTTTTAAGTCCGAAACATTTGACTTCAAATTTCAAACCTGAGGCACTGGAATAATAATTTTGGACAAGTATATAGGTTACTACTGGAATGCCGATCATCCCATTTTCACACCACAGGCTACATGTCTTTATCTTTTACTAGAGATAAATAAGGAGGCATGGGAAAAAGGGGGGGTAAATGTTTTGCTCCTTAATCTATACCTCTACTTATCTACCGCCCTTATCTGCATACAAGTATCAATAAATGTTTGCGTATAATTTTATCTCATCGTGCGCTGCAGTGTAGTATACCGTATGGTGTAAAACGGTTGTGTATTTATGGAACAGAAAAATAAACTGAATTCTTCAACGGCTATGAGAGAAATGATAGAGGCCAAAAGATGACTTAGAAATTCCACCATCTAAACCCAGGGGAACGTCATTCGCTGGGAACAAATGCAAGAATAACTCATCAGCCCCAATACTTATATATTGTCCATAGTGGATTTAATAAATTGAATATCGAGCTGACTAGGTCACCTAAGTCACTGACACCTTTAATTAGTAACCAAATTCAAGAACATTTTGGCGCCTTTGTAATAGATACATTTAATAAATCTTCCCCGTCTAACACCGAAAGATAATGATGCAAAGATTAAGATCAATAGTCATCGTAAACTTCTACTAACTATTTTCATTGACAATGATAATTCAATTAACGTACGAGATCAAATCATCTTATCAATTATAAAAACCCAACGCCGCATCTAATTTCAAAACGTGAAGTCAACCTAAGGTTGCGCTTAGGCTTAACCCTACGACGGCATTCTTTTGTGTCCACCGCAAGGCGTCCGGAAATCTCTTTCCCCAATAAATCATCAAAAGCTTATGGGGAGCAGCTGCAACTTGTACTTAAAGTCAGCTGCACGAATAAACGAATAATCAAATATGGCTGCTTCTATACGATTGTAAGCAGAAATGTCAAAGTAATAAATTTATATCAGCCCCATTCCATTATGATAAATGCTGAATTCTATGACGAAGATTTTTTTCTCAAGATTATGGTCCAATGACTACCTATTTAACCAACATGACCAAAACTAGAAGTGAACACTGTTTCTACGTCATGTCGGTGAATAAACTAGGAAGACTCAAGAAGTTTCCCCAAATATTTACAGAAAAGTTCAGAATACTAAAAGGCAGCTAACAAAGAGAAGAATTTTGATCAAAAAGGGAGGTATCAGGCGAGATGTTATGGAATATGAACATAATAAGAACTAGGATAATACAATTTTCCACAGATTTTTTATCCGTGGAAAATTGTAATATCCTAGTTCTTATTAAGAATTTTGATGCCTTGACCATTTTTATCGTAAGACGAATCTCCCAGGTTGATTTCATTCCCTTGCGAAATCGAAAAAATCTTTGGGGCGACTCGAGAGATAGGCGCAGATAGGAAAATACAAGACGTAACATGTCGTCTCACTTGATTGCATTTCTAATTTTGCCCAGCTGATCTAAGCAACTCTTACTGAGACGGTAAATTGACGGCTGGCTTTGTCCATGATAACACTCCCACATATCGTCGCCAATGGCGTCACGCTATAACAACTGCTACGTCGCCGCGGCTATGTAGGCGAGGTAGGTACCATGTAGGAGAGCATCACTCGACGCCTCAATTGAGTCATCCAACTCACTCGCCTTCACACACTGCAGCGAATGCTCTCGTACGTAATGGGTACCCGAACCGAAGTACATTGTACTCGAGCGCCATTACGGGATGCATTTTTTTCATAACTTGAAATAAAACAATTTACCGTTTTTCCGAGTGGTAGAGGTATTACTTAGTAGGTATGTACAGTAGCAGTTCACGAACTAACGGTTCTCTCTTAAACACCGCACGATTTGATTTCTCAGCGGAGAGACTGTAGCCGTACATCACAGACACTATTCACGTCGGCGTGAATAATTGGGGTTACTCTTGCAGAGCAAGGTAAAGTCGAGAAGACTATGAACAAATAGAAAGCTGCTTACCAAGTTAAATAAAATCCACATATCCATCGGAACCGAGAAAAAAGTGTCCTGATACAAACAGGAAGCATGTCCTCCGAGTCTTCACCTATTTAAGATGCGACATTGGGTCGTTTACCTCGCCACTACATCTGCGCACATTCTACAGCGACCGATTCGCTAAAGCGGCGATCGACCCACAGCCGTGCATCGAAATCCCGCAGGATTGTCTTCCGCTTGGACCCCATTTTGTATGATGAATATAGCCGTGGATGCGACGGGATGAAGGTACATAGGAAAGCACAATCCAAGGGACACTTTAAAAGGGAAAAGACTGCCAGCGTACGTTAGCTGGTAGCCCGATCTTCGAGTCCGATTCCTTCTTCTCTCTTCGGCTGCGAAGTCTCCAACCGTTGTTTATTTTCTCTGTGCGAAAGCGCCGAGGGTAATTGGAAGAGGATAGGAGTTAGTGGGGGGAGAACGAAAAGTAAACGAAGGAGGTAGGGTTGCCAAAATTATCATTAAAAGCTTCTTAATTTGAAGTCAAAGCAAGCAACGTAACAACAGTATTCTCTCGAATATTGATTGTTCCTTCAAAATTAACAAACAAAAAAACAATGGGAACTAGGCAAACTTGAATTACGCTAATCCTCGATACTTGGTAGGATAAGGTACTAAACCGAATATAAACATGTTTTTTAGCGCGAAATATGAAGTCCTTCTGCAGATATTAAAACAGCTGCACTACCATCAAGTTCCAGATCTCGTTCATTCAACATCGCGCCACACATTTCATGTGTTTATAGAAGAAATGCGAAACCATGAAAATATCACATAAAGTGGGAGAAAAAGATAAATTAGTATATGTAGATATGTTTGTATAGATTGTAGATTAGTATATGTAGAAAAGTAGTATATGACGATTTTGGGTTAATTCACCAAAAAAACAAAATGGAAATAAAAAAACTGAGCATCTTGAAGACGTGGCGATTATGAAAATCGTACGACGCGGCGATACCGTGGACTCTCACGTCCGAGACTAACCGAGCCGGAAAAGCACGCGCCTTTCGAGGCGTTGACGCGCGCAGGGGAGCGCACGCGGCGAGGAAGGAGGAGAAGAGCGCAGTGTGTGCATGTGAAGGGAGACAGTGGGGGGGAGAGAGAGGAGAACGAGGCGGAGAGGGCGTCACCCTGAAGAGAAAAAGACGCACGGAGAGGGCTCAAGCCACGGCGGTGGTGGAAGGGATAAAAGAGGGATCTTCTTCGCCTCCAAGGAGCGAAATGCGAAGGGGTCAGGCGCGCTCCGGGCCTTGGGGCTGGGGGGAGGCTCCTGAGGGGAATGGGGAGGAGGACAAATGAAGGGGAAGCGTGCAGAGGTTGACCAACTTTTCGCGTGCGTCGCAAGGGGGGGAGGGGCGTCGGAAGAGGATGTGAGAGAGCGGTGTGACGACGACAGGCGGTGGTGGGATGGGGGTGGGGAGAGGAGATATTGCCCCCGCAATGCGGGCCGCGGCGGCAGTGCAAATATCGGGGAAAGGGGGCGGGGGGGTAAGGGGGAAACGTGTGCAGTCGGAGGGGGGGGGGAGGGGACCACCCACCCCCTTCCCCTCGCGAGAGAGAGCGCTCCCTGTGATCTCCCCGGTGGCGCGCGAGTAGCGCTGTCCAATCGCACGCGGGGATTTTCCGCGGAGAGGAGGGAATGAATATTCATCCCCTTTTCACGCGAGAGGGAGGGAGAGATGGTAGTTTGGGGGACCCGCGCGGAGCTTAAACTTTGACTTTGGTGAGGACGCGGAGCGTGTTTCACTCGGCGAGGGTAAGAGATGACATCGAAGCGAACGACTTCAATTCCCAAAATGGGGTAAATAATAGAAATAACGGTAAATGATGGATAATGTTCAGGTCAGTCCGCGTATTTTCCCAAGGAAAATAACGGACGGCCAATAAAAAAGTAAATTAATAAAGCCACCTTAATCACCTGAAGTCCCAGTCCTTTGGTTAAATATTTCCTCTTTATGAAAATCGATGCTAATACGTTCTCCCATCGATAGCCTTCACGTTAACTAACCGACTGCCTGAAGAAATATATAAAACCCGAACTCTTAGTTAACATCAAGTTAAAGAAAAGGTTTCGTAACCGTCGGGTTAAAATGAACCAGATATTATAAAAACTAGGCCAGAAAGTATGCCTAGCTGGAACAATTTCAGTATATGTATTAATTGCTTCATCCACCAGCCATCACATTTCTTTCCTTTTTGTTTGTGACGATACATTAGGGAGCGACGAAGAAGTCGGTAAAGTTTATCATTACACTTTGGTAAATCATAGACATGTACAAAGAACTGGTTCTTGATGTTATTGGACGTCTTCGAATGGGAGGTTGCCGGATGATTGGCGTGATAGGCTGAATTACACGAGGAAGTTATTAAGTTCGTTCGCTCCCTGTTAACACGGAGGTAAATAAAACATGGCAAAACATGGCATGGTAAAATGTCAATTAAAACCTAGCGCAACACAAATTAATCAAGCGGTGATGGCCTCTCTTATAAATCAGGTTTGTTGACCTTTTAGTCCCTTTTGAGGTCTATTTTTACTCAAGACCTTATGGTGTATATGACGTGCTAGTAGCGTTAAAGTCGACGCATACGGTTTGAGGAATACGGTGGCTCATTCCAGCTAATGTGGATTGCCTAAAGCCATTCTTCCTTTAAAACGCAAATATTCGTAATACTCTAGGCTGGAGGAGAAACCATTTCACAATTTTTCACCGATCTAATCGAAAAGCGTAAACATAAGGGGCACAGGACGCTTACGAGATCGAAAAAATATCGTTGACATCTCTTCCGTGGCTGCCAGCTCCCTTGGAGACCCTTCGCAAGAACTTTTCCACGGAATATTTCATGGAGACGCAAGCTATTTCCCTTACGTCATCAAGAAACCCATTTCTGAGGCATTAGTCACAAATTATCGAGGGACCTAAGAGACGGAAGAGGGGCGAGAAGCAGTAAGGATGAGGGGTGTCTCTTGGAGGGTGCGGCAAGGGTCATTTCTCATGCATGATTGCCTGCGAGAACCTACATATAGGAAAGCTTCTTGTCTGAACGGCGTCAAGATCGCATCCGTCAGATAAATTATCGAGATGAAAAGAAATTCCTTGAAAGAAGCAAGTAGTTAAAAATCATCAGGTAAGATTTTTAGTTGGGAACCGCTAGTAGGTGTTTGAATAAAACTCTCGGGAAATTTAGCAACATTAAATACTTAATCATTAAAATTGCACTACTTCAATTCGTTGACGGATATTTACACAATTTTTCTGTGTAAGCATTTTCTCTAAATTAACGGTGGAATTGCAAATGTTTGGTTGAAGAAAGTATACATCATGGGCAATACTGGCTTCGGTAGTTGAGAAAATTACTATCTATTACCTACCAGAAACTTATCAGTATAAGTAGTTCACACATGGTTCAACAATAAGTCGCATGAGAATAAGTAATATGTATTGTGTTCCAAATACGGCGCAGGTAATATTGGTAATATTTACGCTAAGAAAAAAAGCTTTTCTCATTTCATTTCTGAGGAACTAAATAAACATTTTTTTACCGTACCTTATCGTGATCGATTTTTTTCCTTCCACCAAACATCTTGGATATTTAAATCCCATCTGCTAAATGTAACGACCATTTTTCCTACATAAATTTGACAATTTTCTTGTTTAAAACATGATTTTTGAGCGTGTGCAAAATATAGGATCATTGAATAAGTTATTTCTAATTCAAACAAGAAAATATATTTTTAAAATTACATGTTAAACTTTTATCTGTTTATAGAGATCGATTTCGGCCCATCGGAGGGGATTTATTGTACCGATATTTAGTTAATTTATTAATTTCATTCACCATTCAGGAATTCAGTCGTTAAGAGCAAACATTGTGTCTTGAATGAGACGCTGAGAGGAAGTTTCTCATCCAGCAGGCAGCTGATGAAATCACTCAGCGTCTTAAGAGGAAAACCTCTCCGAGGGAGAATGGTTAAATTACCTACTCGAGGACTGTGAAGTAGGTGAAATTCTCGAAAGTATGGAAATCCCGTAGCATTGTCTGATTCGCAAACGTGAAGTCAAGGGGTCGTCTAGGGATTCATAAATTCAATGAGAGAGTAAGAGAGCCGTTTCAGCAGTTGCTATTTTTAAAACACGAATGAGATGAGTACGAAGCTTTCTCTTCCTAATAGTCTGAGTTGACGGTAAGTGCGAATAGTGAAGTTTATGTACGACGGCTTCCTTGCACGTGAAAAGGGCAGACAGGGATCATCTTGGTAAGAGTCACCCCATAATTTCACTTTGGCCGTTAGAAAGACTTCTTTACCTACTATGATAACGAGGAAGTAAAAGTAGTATCATCCTTTTCGGACTCATCCAATTCGCGCATCATATAGAATATGCTATAAGTAAACTAAATGTCCATTTATAACTCATGGAATGGAAACCTCTTTTTTTTAAATAATTATTGGAAATGGAGGTAATTTTTTAGTACAATACAACCGACCTGATGAAACAGAAATTGTCTGAAAATTATGAGTTATTTTTTTCACTCATTCGTGATCATTATTTGCCTCTCGATATGGCTCGAATCTCCTTATCCAGTAATAACCTGGATGTTTTTAGAAATAAATGTTCTTAAGTCGATAAATTTGAACAATTAACGACTGTTTACGACCAGTTTTTTCTATCTTTCTGTCTTCCTTTCAAAAAAGGATAAAAATTATGGGTATTTTAATACAACGAAGGTAGCCAGGTACACTTCAACGGGATACATCCACAGTATCCTGGACTGCAAAAATCACGGCAAAACACATCTAATTCACTACTAAAACTGTACTATTTTTTATAACTGAAGAATATTGTTCAACTAGAATGCTTTTTTTCAAGTAACGTGAACACAGGTATCATCTTTTATTTGTCTCCCAATGACCGATAAACTACCTATCATAAAGCACGCTGTATTTAGAAGTATCACAATCATTAATATCCTTGAATTCACTTCGTTATCTATCAAATTAGGAAGGCAATGGAAGCTGGCTCTCTCCCACATTAAAAATCAGAAACGTTTGTAATATGCCGGAGGTTTTTGCAGAATGATTTCAATCCAACGAATTTCAACCAAATTTCAATCCACTCACCAGCTATGAATCACACTTTCTAACTTCACGTAAAAAAGAACAATTATAAAGAATTGAGCATCATTGTAGTTGAGATGAGGTTTGCTACGAGCGTAGGATCATATTGACCACTAAATATCATAGTCTTTATGATTGACAAATGGAAATGACCGACTGGGAGGAGTTCAAGAATCGCGAGGGGCACTCGTCTCGGATGCCGATTTGGGAGGTCCACCGCAGAGAGAAATATTCGGTGCTGATAGTAAATCGAGTGACAGAAGGCGAACCTCTTGCCAAGGATACGCCACGACACACAAAAATTTAAGGCCACGACGAGACAAGGCGAAAAGGAAAGAAGACCATAGCAGTCATCACCGACGCCACGAATCTGTTTGGGCAGAATATGAGGAGTATTGTGGAGTTTCTCGTGAGAGCTTTCACCGCATCGTCATGCACGACACCACTCCTTATGGCCGTAGAAAGTGACCGCTACTTACCTAAAGGGGTCGACCCTGTTCGTAGAAGAATCTCCCATCCCACCCTCATGCACTCCGTTCCCTTTTCCAAACTCTCTCCCTCCCGTGAAGTTAATTATAATTTTCTGCTCCCGGGGCTTTCCATGCCTAACGAAAGAGAAGACTCAGTGTTTTTCATACTCCATTCTGATGACGCAAAGGTGATTCAAATGTCGGTCACGAATCAGTGGAAAGCTTGGCACTCATCTCTACAATCAAGCTCATATTAATTCTTCCTGGGCAACAAAATTTGAAGAGACTTTATGACTAATGCTGCTGATACATTTAAGCTAGTTGTTATTATTACATTGAAATATTTTTAACGAGATTTTTTAATCAGAGTAATTAATTTCGGCACCCCTGCCACTCATTTACCATTTATCTATTTGGATTCTCATTTCCGCAGAATATTTTAATAAACTCTTAATCGATCATGACTTTTCTTATTTTTTTGCTTTCAATTTTTACAAAAACTAGGAAACACACAAAAAGAGACAAAGAGTAATTTCATAACTAAATTGAGTCTTATTTTTAATGGGAGGACAAATTTGAGCAAGTGGATAAATAATTTTCCGCGAACATTCTGTTCAAGCAAATAATATAGTCACGGTTCTATTAAAAACGCTCATACTTATGTACAAAATTTTTAGTTGTTTCTTATCGACAAAAAATTAAATACGGGTTTAATAAGAGCATTTCGAAAACACAGTACTTATCAGTCATATAAGTTGAAAAGCGCGCATGAAGGTGATACGAATGAAAGTTTACTTAGAATAACTGAAAAAAGCTACAGGGTTCACTATAATATACAGAAACTTTCCCGTCTAACGGAGAGAAAGTGATTTTTAACACGAATGTTTCTCATAAAAATAATTATTTTCCGATAAGAAGCTTACGCTTACAGACTTGAAAAAGTGTGGGGTGGTATATTTGGTGATACGGATACCTTCGCCTTACCCATATCCTCAGCTACTCATACGCTTTTTACCTGAAAAGATGTCTTAGTCTGCTATTCTCCCCTTCTGTTTCCATCCTCACCCATCCACTCGCCTTCACCTTGACGCCTATCAAGAGAGACTGCCTCAGGTATTGGTCTCCCTCCTCTTTGCACACGATGACACAAAAGCGCATGTGGAACGAATGAGAGGTATGAACACTGGGAACTCCGCTGTTTATCTCAGCGAAAACGCCTGCATTTTAATAAGCGTCATCTCGCGGGCCAGCACGAAAGAAATTTTTAGGAGCTCTTCCGTCCGACGAATCCGAAGACCGTCTTGGGGTCACGCCTTTACCCCCTCAAGGGCTCCTCTCGAGTCTGCGGGGAAGAAGTTGTCTCGTAGGTACTAGCATCCTCCATTTTTCATTCATCTGGAGAGCCAAGATTGAACTATTTTTCTGTTTTTGTTTTGAAGGAAGTGCAAACCTATCTTCAAAGATGCGGAAGATACTCGAGGGTGAGTTAGGGATGAGGACGGGATAAACTGCGAGAATCTTTCACGTGTTCAGCGACCAGGAAAGGATCGAGAAGGGATGGCAGAGGGAAATTGTGCGGAGGATGGGGGAGGGAGAATGTTTCCCACGCGACCCGGTTCCAACGGACGGAAACTTTTGAAGAAGAGAGTTATAGTGCGTGTCGGCGGAACGGCCGTGTGATCCATCTACGCACACATGCAAGAGAGCTACAAATTTAGATGTTCTAACATCTACACACAACCGTGTGACTCGCCGCAAGGGCGTAGGGCAAGGAATGTTAGGATACCAGCCACGAAAACGAAGATAATGGGGAAAAGGAATTGAGTGAAGGAATGGACGAAAATATGTGTTTTGGTAGATTAATGTCTTGCTCTGTTTCCGATGAATTCAGCATTTGTGCGTGGAATGAAGAAGCTCTTCTATCGATCTGTTCGACAGTGTATCTGTATCATTTTGTCGATTTTGTCTACCCTCCAGATGTAGTTTGAGGGTCATTTATTATTTTCCATGCCAACATAAAGAAACTCGTGTGATCTGAATAATTTTAGTAACCTTAGCATTGCTTCTAATCTCAGAGACTATAGTGGCTCCTAATCTAATCTTCCCAATAGCTGAATTGCAATTCTCTTCGCTCGTAGCCGTTTTTAAGGAAACGCAAGGCTTTCGTTCTATTTCGCTTATGTTAGATGATTAAATCTTCCTGTACTGCGTCCCAAATACTTCAGGCGTACTCGAAGTGAAGTCTGACTAGAGAAAATTAACTATCACTTTTTCAAGGCAGGACTTTCATATCAATTGCTAGATATATTCTTTTTCTCTTTAATGTAATTCTACAAAGGTTTCACATGAGTTGCTTTATGACTCTTCTGTTTTTTTACGGACTATCCTCTTCTTTCACCCGGCCATCCTCACCGATTAAATCACTCCCATCAGTCTCCTTGGTTAGTATAAATCACACCCAAAACCCGGATTAGATGTGACTACCAGCCTGTAAAATAGAGCACACCTAGAGCTTTCACCATATGGTGACCTGTGCTATTCATTTCAGTTCCGCTTCCCATTTTGGCATTAACGGGTTACAGTTTCCGCTTTTCAAATGCCGAAGCACCGCTATATCTGGATTTTGGAATTTTAAATACGTTATAGAGGCTTCAATATTAGGTTAGTCTTGTTTCCTCTCGAGAGACCAATTTTACATAAAATGATTTCTACTTTCTAAAATGTCGAAATTGTTGTCATTATATTTCAAAAACCTCCCGACACTTCCTCCAAGGAACGATCATTTTCCTTCTTCATATCCTTGTAAAAAAAGGCAATCTGGTAATAGTTTGACAATTAGATTTTAGGAACTTCTACGACTAACTACGACTTGCGTAACCCCAACATCTACCCTCTCTCCAGCCTCTCACACCAACATCAATCACCAGAGAAAATACACGTACGTAATTTAAAATGTGTCGGTAAGCAATTATCCTCTTGATGAAGTGACCATCAATGGCCACGTCGGACGACGTCCTTGAAACACGCGAAATGTAGCTCAAATCTCTCATTTCCATGCACTTCGTTCAAGACTATGCTAGTTTCTCACTTTCTTATCAAAGCAATCCTGAAAGAAATAGGACCACACCCAAGATTATTCAGAAGCTAGAGAGAAGTTTACAGTGGCAAGCTGTCCAGCTGATAATTTAATAAAGCGCTTCCTTGTCCACACTTCTTACTTCATAACTGATGCTGCTTTCCGCACTACGTAAGGGTAATCATCAAATCTGTTCTGCAACTTAACTTTCTCATCCTATCCATTATTTAGTCCAACCCACCCTATCATTATATAATATATGTAACTCTGTTGATCCGCCAACTCTTGTTTCACTTTTATTTTCAGAGTTCCAAGAAACCACTTAAGAATGTTTGAGTTTCAGTTTTACCGGGATATTCTTTTGACTCCTCAGTATAAACAAAGAAGCGTAACTATGTTCAGTTGACGACACAACCTTAGCATCTTGGATTTAAGGACTCGATATCCTGGATGAATCCAGGAAAAATGTCTGATTACATAACGAGTTAATGGAGTTAGTTTTAATGCGAGGGAACAATACGTGGGGTGCAACTTTCATCGCGGCTGTGACCTCTTATAATCATCTCCCAGCCTCTAGAGTCCCCAGTCTCAGGTGCGCGACGGAAAAAGCACTCCAGACAGAAACTCGCGAGATATCTTGGGGAGAAAATAAATTAAGGGCGGCAAGCGATCGAAGGCCTTCTACTGCATGTAGCCGAGGTGTCCTCGACGTGCGACCGACCACTTGCTGTGCTCGGAGCGATAAGCGAGTGAACGACGGTCTGTGGAATGAAGGTCAAAAACGGAATGAGACTCCCATCGATATAAAGGAGAACGAGGAGAAAGTGAAGCTCTCTGAAGACCAAACCGCTGAACTAACTTGAAACGAGCATTATACACAACTTGGTAAAAGGCGGGAGAAAACGATTTCAGCAGTAGTATAAATCCAAGACACTCCGGTGAATTTTTAGGCATATATCCATCAAAATTTGTTAATCTCATTGCATAAATTACTATTACATCATGATTAGGTAATTATAATAACAGTGCAAAGACAGATCATAATTTATTGCAAACAGTAGATAGAAACAAAAAAAGCTTTCTTAAAGAACCTAAACTCCGGTCTTCATACTGTAAGTAAAATTACAGAATTATGAGAAAAGTGAAGTATTTCGAGTAAAGAAGTAGGTTAAATAAAATTTTAAACAATTGATTCGAAGGATGAAAAAAGAAGAAGCGATTGCGGTCCAAATTACTTCATATCTATCCCCAAATGCCGTATTTACTTGATACTTATACAAATTTATCCTTACGTACACCTGCAATGAAATACTTTGGGTATTATTTAGTAGATACCAACTCAATAGCCGATTCCCCTTCGCTTATGTTAATAGTTCATTCACGTCAATGTGGTGAGCCTTAATGGAACGCACTCCGTTGGAGCCTTCAAAATGGAGGAGAGGCTCCAGAAGTGTCAAAAAGGAATTCAACAGTCGCTTAAAGCGTGAAATTCACCTCTTTAGCCCAATTTTACGACAACAAGGCCTTACCCTAGATCCTCCTACGCCACAAATTAACGACAGATCCTTCTCATCTCTTTGTGATGTGTAATTAAAGCGTCTGTGGCTCAGGACACGCGAAACGAGGAGGAAAAAATAATAAACGTCAGCTGAGAGATGACGTAGGAGGGAGAGTACTCAATGAAGAGCAGAGGTGACGGGGGGAAATCACGCGGAAGATAATTCTCGGGGGACGAATTTAATGCCGTCGGAGAGCTCTTATAGGAAGGGAGAGAGAAAATAATTGCTTTCTCTCTCCCTTTTCTTCCTTCCTTTCTTGCTCCACTCTTCCTCTCGCTCTCTCACTCCACGCTCCGTGGAATCACTCGGATGAACAACTAAAAGGTCGCGCCCGGAAAAATTGCATGCAGTCTGCTTTCTCTCTGTCACACACACACACAGGCTGTCTGTCACCATCTCGCTCACTCACGCGCGCCGGTGAGCGCTGACCCCACTTGCAACACACTCAAGCACGCTCGTGCTCGAGTGCCCTTCACCTCCATTCGTCCTTCGTGCTCTTCTGCGCTGCGAAGAGAAAGATTTAAAAGAAAATAAAAACTCTCGCCGTCACCTATGTCGGTATGGCGGAGTGAGGCCGAGGGGATTGGGAATGAGACCGGCGAGGGACAGTTGCGATTCTCGGGGCGAACGAAAGTTGGCGAGTGCTCATATGTGGAGTTGCTCGCGAGTGAGAAGTCTGTTTAGGGGATGATGATTTTTTTTCAATTGTAATCAGTGGTTCACAAGAGTGAGGGCGGTAAGACTTACAGTCCACGACTGATGAATGCTGCGAGTGGTCTGCAGAAAATTATCTCAATTTGACTCTGAATATTAAGCTGGAGAGATCTCGCGGCACTTGTAATTTTCGGGTGGTGGAAGTTTAGACAGAGGCTTGTGGCCACGTTCTCCGACATAATTCATTTCTATATTGCTCTAAGTTCGAAACGAATATTTTTCACGCTAAGAGTAAAAAGATTAAATAGGGGAATGTGTGAAGAATTCCAAAAGAATATCGCTGATAGCACAGCAGCGACCTTATTACGCTGGAGTGTTATGTGCAGTTTGGAAAAATACGGAACGTGCACCACTCAACTCTTCTATTTTACAGCAAATATTGCCAAAATTATAATAGCATACGGCTATTTTGCATAATAAATTAAATGCGATCGAAATTGAAACCTGTCATTATTAAATAAAAATGTCCATTGTTTATATTACTGGAAACCAGGGAGGTTTCTCACCTAGGTCCAAGTTTCTATAAGCGGGGCCTTTTTCTTGCAGCTTTTAAAAGATAGTGTATGATAAACATTCATGAAGAGGCCCATTTTTATTGATTCCGAACAACGGCTATTTTTAACATGTTGTTTTGCCTCGGTCAAATGCCATATAAAGTGTGGATGGGAAGAGTTTAAAGAAAATGGAGGAGATATGCCCGTGAAGGTGAGGTAAGAACTGAGATGCAAGGGAAGGATTTTATGTCGAGTATGTGCGGCCTACTAGGCACAAAACTTCGCATTACCTGAGGATGTTTACGGAGATTTGACGAAAATGAAATTCAAATGCCGGAAATTATGGCCAAAGAGAAGCTTCGAGAATCAAGTGGAATGTCTTCTCCATATTTTTCTAACCTTCTGACAAGGGAATATGATCAAGACCTATCGAAGGGAAAAATCGAGTTTTCACCGCCGCATTGTGGGGTGAAAGAGAAGGTTGCTGCAGCTACAGAGAAGCTAGGTTGCTCTCAGCTACAGCTAGGTTGCTCTAGCTACAGAGAAGGTCACATGGTGAATTGGGTATTCATGGTTTCGATCTCGGTCTATTGAAATGCGTCTCTGCGTATTCTCATGCATACATAAGAGGGGAAAATTGCGATTTTTCATCATAAAAATCCAAAGGAAGCCTTGGTTGCTCTTGTCATTGGTCCTTCGGTCTTTTACAAATATTATCTTCCATGGATCCATGAAAGTCACATTTAAAAGGTGGAACTCTCCCTGCCTTCCTGGATATGAAATTAATTTCAATAGAATGAAAAATTATATTTTTTTAAGCATCTGGAATCAGTTGAATGTTGTCCCACAACGCTATGAACAAACCAGTAACACCACATGCTGGTTAATTGGACGCTCACAGTTGGAGAACGCCGCCACTTTCAACCATGGCTGCCACTTATGTATTTCAATCCCAATGCCAACTCTCGCTTCCAGTACTGCCCAAATCAAAATATGCATACTTTTAGGATATGAAACCTCTGTAACTATTCCATCGGGCAACGGCCTGCCACGATGGAAACACCGGTTCCCGATCAGTCACCAAAGTTAAGCATCGTTGGGCGTGGCTTGAGTTTGGAGGGGTGATTCTCCGATTCGTCCGAGCGCTGTTGCCCCTGTCTGCACGTGGCAGAAAGTAAGCGCGAAATGACATTAGCCGTCGAAGCACGTTAAACAAAAATACTACTACTAAGTATTCCATCTCGCAGGGTGCTGTACAATCAATGTGCACATAAGTGCACATACTTGCTATGATCCATAGAAAAAACGCTTCTAAGTGATGACTCGAAATAGGATCGATGCCAACTCACGAATTTCAGTAAAAAGAGAGCTTAAAACCACGCAACAGCGAAGAATGAGGAAGACTGAAATGGAAAGTAGACTTCTTTTTTGGCAAGGGCGTAATAACCGGGAGAAAGAGCAACCGAAAGCGAAGCATTCGTTCGCTACTCTTACCTCGAGCCAGGGATTGCCATGGCAGTGCCAGCTTTCCGGTGTCACGCAGCAAGCAGCCTCTCCCCATAACTCCTCTCCTCGGGTATATCCCCCAGATAAAAAAATGAAATAAATCCACCTCCACCACCCACTCTCTCTCATCCACTCTATCACCTCTTTTATTCGGGATGAGCCGGCGGGGCCTGCAGCCGGGCGGACGCGGCGGGAAGAGCGTGCGTTGGCGGGGGAGCTAAAGGAAAATTCCTGATCCCTCCTGTGCGCACCCCGTGCGATCCGCAGTCACCCAGCTGCGACCGCCTGCCTGTCTTTCGTGAACGAGGCGGCGGGTCCAAGTAAAAAAGGAGGAAAATTGCTCGGAGAAACTTCAGGGCGGTAACGAAACCTTGCGGGTCTCAAGGAGGCCGGTGATATCTGTTGCGTTAAAAAATAAAACGATGTGAGTCCTGTTTCGACGGAACGTTTGACATCTCACGCATGAATATTACATAATCTTCCAGATTCAGTTTTTTATCGCAGAGTCTGATATTCCTCCTTTTCAACCAAGGAGATATATTTCATACGTAGGAATTAAGCTCCAGGACATTTATCGCAAGTCTATAAAGAATCCTTGAATAAAACAGGGACTAATTCCTTTAACTAACGAGTGGAGAGTTCTCACTTCCTGCTGAAACTATGGGAATGTTTTGATACCGCGTAAATTTGTAGCTTCTGACTATTCATTAGACATTTCTACAATTCTTAGCTGGGTATAACACAGGGCACATATTTCAACTCTAATGATTTTAACTCACCATTATGTTTGAAAAAATTAAATCAAACCCTTGTATTAAATACCTTACCAATCGGTATCTTTTATCAATCCAACCATGTTCTGGACATGACGTAAACATCTGAGAGCTTAAAAAGTACTCGTACAACCGACGCACTTGAGAGGAATTAAGTGTTGCCAATGAATTTCGACTGCAGTGCAGTATTTCATTTATATTTATGAGAAGTAACCAACTCGGCCAACTGACATATATCATCCGAGGTGGTTGGTATGCTCTTGAACACGGAGTTTTCGAATGGTATTATACCTTCAGACGACTGATACACTCCCATTTCTCCCCATATTTTTCTTTTTTTGTCCCTGATCCCAGCCTTACGAGTATTTTGAGCTGAAATACACATAGATAAGAGCGATAAAGTGAATTATTGTTCATAGAACACAGTAAAATACATTTATACATCTACACGCAGATAAAACGATGACACTTTGTCACAAACGATAGGTACGCAAAAAGTAGTCAATAGACTTCGTACTAGAAAAGAAAATAACTTCTTGAGAACATTCACAGGAAATTTTTGCCAAAATTTTCGCCTGGGCTGACCGTCTGAGAGTCTGCATGGCGAGATCAGATTCTTCACAGAGCACATTTTCTCCGAGGTATTGAGCATAAAATCTCCCAGAATTTGTAATAACCTACCTTTATTTTCTTGGTTAGAAAGCATACCATTTGTTATTTTGAATTTTCACCTTTTTAGAATACTTGTTTGCTTTAGAAAGAAGGGGAAGAACAAGTTCAGATATTTTACGGACGGTCAGTTTTGCTCCACTGTTCGGCAGTGCGTTTACTCCAAACTAAATTCAAGGTAGTGAAAGCACACATTTTCTTTTGCAAAGAATCTGGCTTTCTTGCGTCTGTATCAATTTTCCCCGAATTCTATAACTTTTTCAGAAGTTAACTCCTCATAATTTAGAGAACACCGTTTAAAATCTCTATAAAACATCTAAACGTTCTTAATTCAGAGAAAACAGTTTAAAATCTCTGTAAACATTATGGTGTGACTTAACTGTCGTGTAAGGAATGCACATAACCATTAATTTTTTTGCAATGCGTCGTCAGTTTACGACCTTTGAGAAAAGAATTTTCAGAATATCTTAACAGGTCTTTGATACAAAATTGAAAATGTTCAATCCTAATTTAGTCGACTTCAATGAGTTTGCGCATGTATTACTTGAAGTTACTAATGTATTAATTTGGGATACGCAATAATATTTATTAAAATTTAGAATATAATTCTCTCTTACAAAAATGGAACTGCACTACAACAGCATCTTTCGGAGAAAAGTGTGAAAGCGTATGAAATTAGATTCGGTAGGCATTTAATTCCAAGAGATAGATACTCATAATAAGATAAGTAATGAACTGGTTTTTTAATAGTATGGCAAATATGCGGGGAAAAACATTAGAAAAATAAAGGGAATATGTCAACAATTCCGTTTTCCGGTTTCTTAATCAAATTTTTATACATCCGTGGCAGATGATTCTTCAGGTTAACTTGCATAATTTTTGCCGTCCTTCACGCAAAAATAGTGAGTTGAATCCATCCATTTCGATCGATGGCTTTATATCTTGAACCGGATGGTATATATCTGTTCCGAAACTACCTTAATTCACCCAACGCCTCAACTCTGACTGACGTTAACTATTGTCATCCTAAATCGACAATATTCATTACACGGGGAGTAGAGGGGATATAGGAAGAGTGAAAAACGCGATCGTTTCTCAGCGCTGCTTAATCGCATGCATTTATTCCGAACCGTGCCCTGCCAAATTGGAAGCTCACCAAAATTTCGCGTGGTCCGGCTACTGCCCCGCGCTAGGGAAGGCTCGCCGACGGGATGTATAACAGTCTTCCCCTTTCCCTCGCCCCTTACATCCCTCAAGGAGACTCCCGCAGTCTCCCCCCGCAGCAGCCCCGCCCTCACTCCCTCGCTCACCACGCACCCTCCTGTCTTCCACCCCTTTTTACCTCCACACGCTCCGACGCCTCCACTGCCTCCCCCCCACTATATACCCCCCTAAGCACCGTTTGAGTCTTCCGGCTCCGGTAAGTTTCCCCACTTGGCATGCCTAAGCGACTGGAGTCGGGTCAGCGACCCCTTCTCCTAAGAGATCCAAAGATTGGCCGTGTTCTCTCTTCGTCATCTCCTCCCACTTTCCACGTCCCCACCCTTCCCTTAACCCTTCCTCCCTCACTCCCCTAAATCCTCTCACCCGGGTCTTAATCTGATCCCATTTTTACGACGCCCAAAATGCTCCAGTTCCAGCGATATTTAGTCAAGCGCTTTTAATATCTCTTTCGCCCGGCTCTTTCACGTCTCCTAAGCTCCTTATTTCATTGATACATTTTGTAAGCCTGCCATTTAAAATAGATTCTACATACGGATGATCCTCGTTAAAGGGTAGCGTTTAAGGTCTTAAAAAATATAATATTCTTCGGGGCGTTAACAGATGCAATTCAAGAGGGTTCGCGGAAAATTAAAAGTGTACTTGAAGCGCTTCGAGAACAAATGTGTACAAATCATTTGGAAATAATTTGATGAAGACTTAAGACACTGTGAGATCCATTGTACGAAATATGCGACCATAGATGATTTTGACCTTCATTGGACTGAGGCGCAAAAGGCCAATTCAATCCTATCATTTAAATTTTCCAAAGAACTCGATACGGAAATAAATAGAATAACCGTCGAAAATTACAAATTAGACCGGATAAAAAAACGGCGAGCATTTTTATGACTAGCAGGGGGAAGTAATGAGCGCAGTCCAGTACGTTATTTTCTTCGGTGGTGAGATGCTCTTCCAACCACCTATGCCAAAAGAAAACTAAAAACAGGCTTAAAAGGTCAGTGAAGTCATAGACCTAAACACTGCGTATGTTGTCTTCCTAGACTCCGGAGCTCCCATCCCAATTGATTATTGTTTCTATCATAGATCCCAGGTTTCTCTCCACCCTTCTTCCATACCTCAATACCTTCCCTTACCAGCCAACCCACCATGTAAATAATGACGCAAATGACCTAAGTTGTCGGTTGCCGCCGCAAAATAACCTGACAACCAGCCAGACATACTCGATACCTCCTTACTGTGCAAATAAAGCTCATTTCAAAGTTGCAAAGAGCAATAACTAGTAAAATAAATAATGTTACAGCATGAAAACCCGTGAGCTGAAGATAAAGATCGGAAAATACAAGCCTATGATCCTTTTCACAGAAATGGCAAACCTATCATCCTTATGGTATCCATCCTTCTCACACGTTTCCTCGAGAAAAAATGCTCTGTCTTTCCCCAAAATTGATGCATAAGAAAAATTCCGCCTTCGAAAGCTCTCAAAAAACAGCCCTCACCCTGCGAAAAACAACTCGCTCACTCAAATCCAGAGATATCTTCAACGACCAAGACAAGACACTACGAAAAAAGTTTCTCGAACACCGGCACAAAATACCCATGGGAAGCAAAAGTAACGGATAAATAGCTTCAAGAAGATCCGCTGGAAAATCTCTCCAGCAGCAGCATCCCCGTCCAAGCCTTCGTTCTCTGCCATCTAGCTACCCGTGTCCTTTCACGCCGCCACGGCCATTCCTGGCGCTCCCTGCCAGATGTGGACGGCCGCAAGACCTCCTGCGACACATGCGAAGGTGACAAGTTTTTTCCACTTCGACTGACATCGGAAAGAAGGAGATATATCTATTCGGTACGCACTGTGACGTCCCTTGCGTTTCGCTCCATCCCCTCTATCCTCCACCTTATGTTATTGCGACAGAGAGCGATGTGACGCTGGGCCGTCTTCATCTCTAAGAGGTTTCCCCGCGCCACTCTCGGACGTCCATCGTCCCCGTGGGTACCGGGGGTTTTTGGGCGTCAGTTAAAAAACCGTATGGAATAGGAAAAATGGATCAAGAGAGAAAAGGGAAGGAAAGTTATATAGTAGTTTTGGTGCATTAGGGTCTCGTTCCGTTTATGATGCAGTATTCAGTGGCGCGTGGGAAGAAACTAAATTAATACATGTCAAACCGACGGAGTCACTCTCCGGAACCTCTTAAAGCAGTGACTGAGTTAGCTAGGAATGGAAAGGATTAAAAGGTGTGGGAAACATTTTTGCCCTTATGCCGTCACATAACTTTCATTTAGTTTCATTGGAAAATATTTCGCTGCAAGATGCATCAGTGAATGGCAAGGGAACATAGGTAACACTTAGTACGGGGTAATGCATGAACATGAAACTTATACTCCCTCTTCGTGATGGATGGATGTATCTGCAGATCAATTTATGTAACTTTTGGAAAGAATTGGCTTCGACGAAACTGCTTCCCAATTACAGTAACGGGAAAAAATAATTTTTTAAACATTAAATTTAAAGAAATTGACGAAGAAACGAAGCGCTGCGGCGGCATCTCCAAATCTATTTCACAGAATGGTTTTCCCAAACAATTTAATCTAGATGCGAGAGGACTGACTTCATTGTAAAAAAATATAACTGCGCTTCCACGAAAACTTTCATCATATTAATGCCTCACAGCTAAGTCAAGCCTAAATAATAAATTGAATCTTGGTAGGATAGGTGTGGAATAATTGTTTACTTACGTTGAAACAAGCTCATTTTGTCATTCACTAAATTGATTTCCTCTTAACTTTTAAAATTTGTCAGGAATGCAAGGTTTATCGCTAAACTAATATACGGAGCGTTTTAGAAATCAGTAACAGGTATATATTATTTAATATTGGGTCAATCCAAATGAAATCATCCAGAATTTCAAAAAAATGTTGCCCACAATTTCAGGTTTCCCTGATGTTTTTGCTATATAGTTTGCCAATGTTTTGGGAGCAAAAAACGAGGTATGAAAAAATGTTCAACTCCTTAAGATTTTTTGCGGTCATTTTTAAATAGCACCATGAGTGTTTTTGGCGAAAATAATGTTTTGGGGAAAACCTTATAACTTTTGATTTGCGAAAATAAAATAATTTAAAAACCATAGTATTTAACAAGCAATTATCTATATATTTTGAAATAGGTATGTTTCAGCTAATTATTGAAAAAATTGCTAAATATTAATACCAAAAACTGTGCTTCACTTCGTCAAAAACCATATTTTTAGCATAAAAATTTCTATTGGAGGAAGTAAGCTATGTTTTTATATTTTTTTCAGAGTCAATTCTCTTGCGGATCAATCCTCAAAAAAGTATGAAACCTGAGAAGCATTTTTTTATTTTATATGGTTCGTCAAAAATGACACCTCGGACTAAATTGGCAATATTTAAGGTTAAATATCTAAAAAGGGACAGTGAAAAAATCTGAATTGTTCACTGAATTATTCCTTTATAAAGGGAAACTTGTGTTATAAAGTTGACGACTGAGACACTGCCATCAACAGACACTATCAGTGAAAATCTTATCGGCGCAACTTAACGGGTTATAGAGCTTCGAAGAGAATTACTAAGTCGTAACCTACCTTGAATACGAGAATTTCACACGCCTTAGAGCTTGATATTGAGGTGAGTCTTGGCCTGTTTCCAGAACCATCCTTCTAGCTGATCATTGTGCATGTGACTCACCTAAATAATTGACATCCACCAGTGGAAACAATCTATTAATCAGGAGAAAAGAAACTGCCTGTTTCTCACAATAACTTGTTAACATGGACGTGCGTGACTATGGGATGAGACAGACGACGTCTCCCCATATAAATTATTTTTCTAGCTATAATTAATAAATATATCAAAAAGTTTGCATCCTTATCCGTATTTCTCTTTATTAAGAAAAACGCATCACGAATCATAAAAATAGATAATGTTTGGCGGAACACGTTCAGTTCAAGTTGATAGTTTGCAGGGCTAGAGCGCCTAGTAGAGCATTGATCACCGAAAATTTGAAAGAAACGAATAACCTTACCTATCAACAAATACACATTTTTACGCCGAACATAACACTTACCAAATCAAAATCTTTTAGAGGTAGGCAGGTGAAGAGAATTAAAGACCAAGTAGTTCTCGATAATTTCTGTTATCAAGAGGTATAGTAGTAGGAAACTAAAAGGAAATGTAATTGGCTAACACATTTGAGAAACGTATCCCGGTAGTGACGATGTTGCGAGAGAAAAGAGCTTGGCTGTATTACGCAACAGTTTTGCGAAGGAATGGAGGGGGTCTATTGGATCTTACACGTTTCTCAAAGAGAGTGAGGGGAATCGAAAGTGGCCTGAAATGGCTTGCGTAATGAATGGGCGTCTCCCTCGTGCACTTGATATGACGTTGGTATTTTGATTATTTCATCCCTTTGGCCTAGATTTTAAAGGGCTTAGACGTCATTAACAGCTTAATATTTGTTTAATAAGAAACTTCTATGCATGAGAAAGTTTCACTAGGACCACAATTATTTTCTAGCATATAAAGTAGCATTCAGAAATATGCATTAGTTAAAAAACTATTCTTTCTTTTGTTCGACAGAAATTATGGCATATCTTCCCCCGGTGAGTTTTGAAGCCATTATCGAAATAATATAGAATTAACCAAATGTGTACTAACGCTAAAGCTCCGCATGAGAATATTTATGAATATTTACCTTGAAAATTATGCACCATGATGCAGTAGATAAAGGTTGAAGGTTACTGAAGAAGGATTTTATGCTTTCATGGCGTATTTTCAGACAGAAGGTTTCTCGGGCCTGCTCATAAGGGTCGTTTAGATGCGCAAGCATTTTCGCCACGTCAAGAAAGAAGTGATTTGGAATCGTCCAACGTAGCCTCATTTATTTCAATAGTCCAAGTCAACCCCACTTGGCGTTATATGGTGGGACAGCATTTCGTCGATAGTGAAAAACAGACTTAGTACTGTTCAAACTAAATTATTTGACAACGCCGACAATGTATTTCAAGTACATATTTAAGCAATTAGTCATATTATAACTTTAGGCTTCACTATGAGGAACCTCTCCATATCGGTGGACCATTACGAAGCGTAATTTTTACTTCACATATTTAAGCTATACGCAGGGGACAGAGCAGAGTTGCTGCAATCAAAAATCCTGATTATCTACTTTCTTCTTTCAGAAAATAAATGTCTATTCCTGAAATTATATGCTATAGGTTTCCTGAAAGAATAAAAAAATAAATTGCATAATAAGAAGCCATGAAGAGGAATCATCTGCATGTCCTGATTATCGGATTTAAATTCGAGTTTTACCGTCGGAGTATTTGGAACATGGATAATACTCGACCTAAGCTACTATATATTCTAAAAATGATTCGATAATTATTTCATCCCATCCACCACACTATCTGACATAGGAAAGAGGATATTACTTATTTTTTCTCTTTCCTTCCACAATTTATAATGCGGTACTTTTTAAAAGTAGCATTACCCACAGAACTGCATAAGCAGCGTGTGTAGTGAATATTCCCCCTCCTCCAAAGAAGCGAACTCCGTCCCAATTGCGTAAAACAATGTCAGTAAAAGATAACGAGAGGGAAATGAAAGAAATAAAAAAGTACCTTGATTTGGAGTGTGGATGAAGCACAACAGGGGGAGTGAAAGGAGACAGGTTTGGAAGTCGCACGTGCGGCAGACCCTCGGTATTCTAAATGTCGTGAATCCATTGGGCTCGTAAATAATCGCAAAGGTGTTGGCCCGAAAGAGAGGAGGAGGCAGAAGAAGTGTTTTTCTGAGGAGTCGGAACAGACCGCCGCGAGAGACGGGGACGGCGGAAGGAAGGAAATCCGAAAAGAGAGGGCGTGTTGTGAGGGGACGAGGGTAGCGCCAGGAGCCCACGCGGCGCCCCCTCCCCCCTCCGCCTCACATCCCTCCCTCCAGTTCAGCGGAACGATAGGAGGAAGAAGAGGGGAGAGGAAGATGAGGCAACACAGGACAGAGCGTCCGTCAAAAAAAGAGATGGGAGAGAAGGATTGAGCGAGACGCGTCTTCCAATCCTTTTTTCTTCTCCGTCTTCCCCTATCCCCTCTTGAAGGGTAGGAATGATGATGATATGAGAGCGAAACTCGACCCGTTGATCTCTCCCCTTTCAACAAAAATCCGTATTGCGAGCGAGCACAAGGAGAGGGAGAGGAGGGTCGAGGGTGGGAGTGAACGAAAGAAATAAAGAGAAAGGGGATGGGAAGAGGCGAGCGACTTACGCGTCCTCGAGGAAGGGGGATCAGGGTGAAATGAATTTTAAGAAAAGGGAAGGATCGGGAGCAGGTAGGTTGGGATCACGCTCCGTCTTTCATGCGTCTTGACTAACGACTTTTGAAGATTTTTGCCTTTCTCGTTTTGAAAATAAAATAAAAAAGAACCTTTCTTCACTTGTGTGCACTCCACCTCTTCCCTCTAAAACCAGCCGCCAAGAGTTCCTTCCCACACTGCGCCTTCTCCCACTCGTTTCTCTCTTTGCTGTCTTTCGCCTCTTCTTCTCTTGACTCTCCCTCCGTTCCCGCTTCAACCGCGCGCGACCACTCCATCTGGCGGTGGAGCGGGGAAAGACGGGGAGGAGCACTCGCGGATGTCGCTCGAAAACCCTTCACGAGAGGAACGCTGAATGCATGAATGAATGGCGAGGGCTGTTTTTCGACCGTCTCTTTCTGTCGCGCGTTTCCCGCGACTCCTTCCGTCCTTCATTTTCTCTCGCCGAGAGAAAGAAGAAAACCACCTCTGGAGGGGTCGAATGCGAGGGATTTTGTTAGTTCGAAGAGAGCGGAGAGGGAGTGGAAACATCGCAAGTTTCCACTCTCCACAAAAGAGATTGAATTGGAACCCCTCCCCGTGCCGAAGGAAAAGGAGTTTCTCCGAAAGAGGGAAATGTTAACAAAATAGTTTGAGCGATATTTTTCTCGTCACGATGGAAACCATATTCGAATTTTATTTTAATATTAAAGCATTTGTGAGAAGATTTAAGTAAATATCGTAATATTAACGACGACTTAGTAAATATAACTGAGCTAATCAGTAATTAGGTCAATATAAATAGATTTAACTTATGTTTCACGTACGACTCTGAAAACACTTTCGCAACCGAAAGTTATTTTTGCAATTTTATTAAATAATTACGGTGTTTAATAAATTTTATGTTATGATGATGGAGAACAAATACTAACTGCATACCATTAGATTTATGACGCGATCTGTGCATAACAACTTCCTGAATTTTTTAATGATGTCTCTCTGGATCACTCATACATACCATATTACATGGAAAACAGCTCCTATTTTTTGAAAATATCACGAAAGGTAGTGCAAGGGCTGACGTGTTATATAACTGGAAATAAAATATTGTTTATTTACAATGAGGCAAAATTCTTTGTATTTAATAAGTAGTGACATCTCGCTCAAACTACCTTAAGATTGGACACAAAAGATGACTTCCTGAATAAACCGACTTAACAACTTTTCACCAACCGAAGAAAAAATGTTCATTTGTCAAGCCGACCACGGTGGCGGTAGGGTAAAGTCCTCGCCTGCTCATCTGAGGGTCGCGGATTCGAGTCCCGCCTGGGTCGGTTTTTCGCATGCCCAGGGCATGGATGTTTCTGTCAACTTCTGGTGGTTCGGCTCCTGAGAAACCTGAAGACAAGCCAATGGCTTATCGGGATCGCAGGGGCATACGGACCACCAGAATCGTCAGAGAGCAAGTATGGGTTGACTTGAGTGCCCCTGCGTTCCAGCAACCCCCATGACTCCTGCCGCATGGATGGGCAAGGAGAGAGAAATAAGAGCAAATAAAAGTTTTTAAAAATATATTTTAAAACTTAAAATTTCATTGAACTCTTCTTAAGTTTCCGATTACGTGACACGGTAAAGTTTTATTACTTACGATAAAGCATGGCAAAATCTCGGATGCGTCAGTTTCCTCTCAAGGCATTGAAGTTAGCTAGACGCAAGACTAGTCCGTAATTTTATTTAGGATGGGCAAGACGATTACCATTTTAGATTAAATTCAGTTCTATAGCTTCACGTGTTTGCGTTGCAAACAGAGCATATGTATTTCATTGCGTATGAGAGATCTACATATTGAAATGCAATGCAAATGCTCTGGAAAAGTCAAGATCAGAAGTTCTGTTTTGAATAATGAAAGTAGACTTATCTGTGGTCAGTTGTTTGAAATTAAATGATCACATAACACCTCAGTCAAATGCTCCTTGATTGTTTCACTTGATCGTTTTTGCAGTCCATATGGTAAAATAGTACTTGTTGATATGCAGATTAAAATCTCTCAATCTTGGTTTACAATATAAAAATTTGATTAAATAACTCGAAATCTTTATTTAAATTCGTAATACGAATGATAATACATATCACAAAGAAAATTATATTAATTAAAGCTAAAATTGAAACTCTGTACGATTATTTTCAACATAAACCAATAAAAACGGAAAAAATTCATACTGCGAACAAACTTAGAACTGCTGTAGGAAGTACCCGAGCCAAATCAGTAAGGTAAATTGGATTTATGCGTGAACAGTGCATAGATAATTCACATGAGCGCGCACAAGTTCATCTAAATAGATTCAAGCTCCACTTTCTTAGCAGGCAAAGAGTTTCAGTGATTCTTCGAATTGCAGGATATTTTTACGAGCCCCATTGGGAAAATAAAATAAAAAGAAGCATCCAAACGGCTCCTGGCGTTTAATTGGACGGATAAGATTTAGGTTGTAAAATCCACTACAAGAGGAAAAATAAGCAGGCTTCATGCCGCCAGGTTGTCTGAGGAAAAAATAAGAAAATAACTAGCGGCCATCCAAGACAACCGGATGTCCCCCGTAAGCTCCTTCACTGCTCCCTCTCCCTTTCCTCCATTTTTTCCATAACTCCACTCGGCCGCGTGAGTTACACTCGGAGTGCAGCCGTGAGGGGGCAGCCGGCCTAAACGTGTGCGTTCTTGTGAGTTTTAAGGGCGGGGGCGTGGCGGAGAGACGACAGGAGCTAAATGGGGGGGGAGGGCGGGAGGAAGGAAGGAAGGAAGGAAGGGCGGACGATAGCGGGATACTCTAGGAAGAGAGAGAAAGAGCGCATCCGGCGCCGAAATAGCACCGCGGGCGTTTATAGGGCTGGGCGAATTAGGGGTTCGGGAAGAGGAAGGGTGAGCGTGATGAAGGGCAGGATGGGCGAAAGGTGGAGGTGAAGAAGCGGGTAGTGGAATGGTTTCGACAGGGAAGGGAAATCGCTGAGGAAGGAGAAAGGGAACGAGGGAATTGTGAGCGTAGGCGGCGAGATACTAGAGGGGCGAGCGAAAAATGACCTTCCCCCACTCTGATGAATAGTAATGGGATCGGTAATTTACAGGATACACTATTTCTACGAAGAAAAATAACACTCCTTCCCGGTAAAAATAAGGAATACATATTTGAGCACGTTTAAAGCGAAAGATTAGTACATTGATGTCTGTTCACTGATGAAAAAAATGGAAAAACGTGGATGACCACGCAAGATTCCGACATTTCCGGAAATAAGACACAATACCCGTTTAGCATGCCTATACTTAAACTGATAAACGAACCGGATGAAAACTAATAGCCCTTCCTCAATGCCTCTATTCGAAAATTTATCAACATCTTGTTCATTTTTCCGACTCAAATTAGAGTACATAATGTATTCACTTACTTCCATAAATTCGGAAATTTGCGGAAGAGTCACGGTTGACGCCAATCATGGCTGTACGGGTCCCAATTTAATGGCCTCAATATCACTTAAAGATAGCCGATGAGCACTCTTGAGTTTATGTGCGCGGTGTCGGAGTAATGAAGACATAGCACAAGAGCGCTATCATGGAATAGCAGCCGTGCCGAGGTTCTGATGAGCACAAGAGCTGCAATGGACGTTATCCATGCAATTCATCATTCTCCACAATTATTAATCTTCTACCTCGTTACCTCCACGGTGAGCTCCATAAAATCAAGGAACTGTGTCCAATTAAATGAAAAATGTCAGCCTTAGAATATCTTCACAACCATGATTTCGAGGATTATAGAGACTTGTGCATATGTTTTAAGATAATGTGACAAGCAATTTAACTTGATCTTCAGCAACCCACTCCATTTTGGCAAATATCGTATCTCGGACCGTAATAGCTTAATGTTAAAGGAAGACAAATGACTGAGGCTCCCCTTCTGGACGCTGAAGTATGGAGCTGGGCAAAGGGAGCCTAGAAAAACTAGTAGTAGAGAAAAATCAGGAGATCTAACTCCACATACTACGACCTGTTTCAATTATTTAATCACCGGCAGTGACTTAAGAATAGAATTTCAGTTTTCTTCAGGAAGACGGTTAGATGATAAGGAGTACGGATTCCTCAGATAACTTCCACATCGTCTCAAATGATAATGAAAGGCGATTCCCCTGCTGACCACTAAACCTCACTAGTTAAAGCGAGTTTTTCTCTTTTATTCCTGCATCACGAAAATGTTCGTAATTAAACTATTTTCTGAGCAAAATTACCTAAATAGTTCCGCCGTTCATAAACTAACAAGTTATGAACGGCGGCGGCGGAAAATATACTCTACACGAATCACATCAATCATTTCAACAGACTGACTTCCCGTTTTTTATCCATCATACCGAATCATCCGAAAGTTCAAAAGGCAGTATGCCATTAACAGTTGAATGGAACGATGCCTACATCAGGAAAGTGGCCCACCGAACTGCCTATGCTTTTTGCATCACAAATTACGGTGCTATTTTTCGGAAACACTTTACATTTGACATAAAAGCATTTATCAACCCTACTGGAGATAGCACACGATACAATGCACAATATGTTTTATTTAACCCTAAAGAGATCAATGTGAAAATTCCCCAATGTAAGATCCCCCCTTAACAAGAAATCAATGTGAAAATTTGGCTATTTTTCTCATTTACAACATTTTGCTCCAACTCTCACAGCCTTTAATTCAATGAGTGCGCAGCAGTAATTAGTGCAGCTCCTTTCAAGGGCGTGAAATGCCGTCCTCGAAATCTAGCAACAAAATTCATTCAATCAAGGGCTCCAAAAATTTTTCTCACTCGCCACGAAACTTCCTTCTCTGATTTTTGTCTCCAAAGCAACCATGAGAGCAGCTGCAGCTAACAGTGTCACTTTGTCACCGTAAATATTAGCGTATATTTAATATGAGACTTTTAGCGCACTCTTCTTCGAGAGGAAAGACCATTGAGCAGCAATTAGCACTAATAAATAACTATAGCCGACTCATATCAAGTGCCAAAGAGAATGTGACTACATTCTGAGACTAACTGAAAAGTTCACTGTCCAACAGGATGCGGCATAAGTCGGAGGCCTTAGGTGAGGTGACGAGGCGCTGGAGAGTTTTGTATCTGGAGGAATGAGAAGTAGGAAATTCGAAGGGTATACTCGTATGGAAGGCAAAAGATGCGAAGAGTTTAAAGGGAATTGAATAATAGAAAAGCGGGTAGTTTTTTTTGAGGGGTAATAGAAGGCCCCAAGTCGAGGAAACTAATAGGTAGGACTCATGGGCGGATTAAGGTCGTTGTTTTGGGGGGGAATTTCTACTTTACTTTCCGGGGGTATGGAATACCTTATGACCACCATTTTTCCTATTATACCAGGCATTACGGGGGGAGGGGGCCTCCCCCCTCCCCCCGCAATGCCACTCTCCCTTAATCTGCCACCAGTAGGATTGCTCTAGTGTCCTACCATTCCATTGGAAGGACATCGATGATGATAGTACTGCAAAAATGAAACCCATTGTTCGAAGTCTCGGCTAGGCACCGTTATGCCACCAGAAATCAGACTAACCATTCAACACAAGTGAAGTGCACCGCTCAACGAATCTAATAGCATGTATAAAATGGGATCATTCAAATGTGGAAAGTAGACAAAAATTTGTAATAATAAGTGATCATCCATATTTTTCATAGTTAATTCACTATTTTACAAATATCATAACATGTCCACTTCAAGTCAATATGATAATTTGCCTTGTGTGGTTCTCTATTTCAAACTATGATCAAATTGTCATTCTTTTAAGACGCATAGTAACTGAGGCTCCCCTGGACCGGTTCGCCCGGCTTGAGGCCCGGGCGAACCGGTTGATTGCCCGGGGCGGCGCAAAGGAAGGGGCGCCATGATTGTGAAAATGGGGGGGGGGAGAATACTCTCACCCGGGTTAAAATTTTTTCTTAAGCCGGTTTTGTCCCTGCATAGTATTAGCATTAGTACCAGTATATACTCAGCCACTGAATGTCACATTTACATTTTTTTTAAACATTCACATCTTCAGATCCAGAGGATTACCATAGATAAATTTAAATTAACTTAATTCACTCAAATCTCTGAGTAGGAAAATAGCATGTTTTGCTGGAGAGCAAAGAGGAAGTAACAAATGCTGCCATATAAAATAAAAGAATGACAATTGTTATCATATGAATACATGTAATTAAGGGATTCTATTTATCAATGTTAAACCTTTGACAACAACCAAATACAAATGGAAAAAGCAAGTTGTTGGCCAAAAGTATTTGCATAGCAAGGGATAATAATGCTCATTTAAGAAGTCATTTCAGAGGATTAAGAGTAAAATATTGATATGAATTAATATAAAGTAATGTCAGGAATCATTGTTTGGAAAAAAATACTTCAATTTTGGAAAAGAATAAGTTAGTATCTATTATTAAACTAGTTGAAAATAATGTTATCTTGTGTTCTGTTATTCATGGATTCTTTATCCTTTCCATGCTACATTTTGACTGCTCACCAATGATACAGCCATGACCGTGATCAGCCATTTACTTTCCAACTGGGAGTAGGACAAGTCATTAAAGGCTGGGACCAAGGACTCTTGGACATGTGCGTGGGAGAGTCAAGAAAGTTGGTGATCCCTCCTTCTCTTGGCTATGGAGACAGAGGTGCAGGGAATGTCATTCCAAAAGGTTAGTACCCATGCACACAGATTTGATTTGACCTGAAATAGACACAAATATACGAAGTAGAAAAGATGCTCAGGAAAAAGAATCCAGTATGTGAGAAGGATGGTAAAGCTGTGGAAATTTGATTTTCAATTACCATGAACTTTTTCAGTTATCAATATTATTTTCTTCACCAACTTCCTTGATCTGCCAAATTCATTCTCAAAATTGTTCACATCTTGTAGAAGATATTAAGAGTAAATATCCTACAAAGAAAAGTATTTATTGCTGTGAAACTACAAAAATCTAGATACTTAGTGGATACCAAGATATTTCTACTTAAAAAATAGACAAATTAGAAATAAAATGGTGGCTAGATCACTGAATAAATTAGCATCAGTGATGAATAACATTTGTCTATTTAATTTTTGTCCAACTAAATCAGTGAATTCAATGCAAAACAAATTGCAAAATGTATTAACTCTGAATAATGAGGTGACTATTAAGTTGAAATTGATAATAATTTTCTACTTGAACTTTGCAATGAAGAAACTAACTATGCATGCTGATCAGCTGTAAGTTGAGCTGTGATAGATATAGAATATCACTGAACTACTGCATGGTTAAGCTCATTTAAGGAAATTGTTACTAAATCCCATTTTTACATTGCAGGTGCCACACTTAATTTTGAAGTCGAGCTTCTTAATATAGGAGACACTCCTCCTTCTGCCAATGTTTTCAAGGAAATTGACTCTGACAAGGACAACATGCTGTCTCGAGAGGAGGTTCGTGACTTTATGGTTTGTGCACTCTAAACTCTTACCACAACATCAAACATGCAGATTTGGGGAAAAATTAACTGCATCAAATTGTGTTTGTGCATGAATGGTGTTGGGATAGCATGTTGTGGTGAGACTTGATGTGCATTTCCTTCTAAAGTAAACTTTATACCTACTAACACAAAAAATTTACCTTTTCAGCTAAGAGGTGGTATTTGAATAGATTTATTTCAAAAAATGGATCGATATGGGATGGTATTTCCGATGGCATGTGAATTTTTACCTTTGGGGTTGTCCATAAATAATGTCACACAATTTTGGACCAAACTAGACCCCCTCCCCCTGTCACAAATAGTGTAACCCCCCCCCCTTTTAATGATATCACAAAAATAAAAAAAATACTTCTACCCCCCCCCCCCCAACACTGAGTAAAAATAAGACATAATATACAGTGGAAGTGGGGATTCCTCATGAAGCATGCCCCCTGTCACACAACAAATTTTTCAGATTTTTTTCAAGAAGTTCAGCTAAGTTCCTTTGAATGTCTAAGGTATTTTACATGGGTGAAGTAACTTCTTCATTGGCATTTCTTTCTGCCTTCCCAGGAATTAGCTATTTTTGTGAGGTGGTTCACCAGAATACCATTCAGGAACTTCTTGGTCAAAATTCTAATTCTGAACAAGAACTTCTCTGGTATGCAACGCTAGACAAATATCCTGTTAACAAGATTTTCTTATATACTATCCTCTACTTCCATTCGGATAGATATACTCCAAAAAAATGTTATGAACAAGCTTTCCATTTTAAGTAGATAATCTTCTGTCCACTATATGATAAATTATTCTTACCATTCAAAAATTAAAATGTTATGAATGTATGACCTTGCACTATGAGGAAACATCTTGTATCAACATACTTATTTCCAGAAATTGGAAAAATTAATGCAATTTCAGGAAAGCTATTCCACTTCTACAAATAAAAAAGGTGAGAGTTTTTGGGGTTGATCATGCCAATATAAAAATAATGTGGATAAATTTTACATAAAATGGCCATAACTTACTAAACTTTAAAAATTATCTATTTGTCTTTACTGCAATATGATAATGTAAATATTTTTGACTCTTAAAACAATAATTTTAGAACTTTTTTTTGCCAGTAAAGAATTCTAGCAATATTGTTAATCTATCCCAATCAGGACTTATTTTCAGCCGGAGCAGATAATTCAATTACTCTCGAGTATTTTCCATTATTTAGTGTTAGCAACTAATTTCTACAGAAATGCAACACACATTACATATACATATTCAAACCTTTGTGCACATATGAACAGTCATAAATAAGTTGCTACAGAGTACACCTCATCCTTAGGATCAGTGCAGCAGGTACCTAGCCATCATTTTTTCCACTTTCAGAGATAACTCAAGAGTAGTGGATTTCAGAAAAGAGAATGGCAACTTTCCTCCTTTTAGATACAAATAAACTGTATAAGTGTAGCCACTTTAGTGAACCCTCTTCCCTTGATTCTCAGAGGCTATACTGACTAGGAATGAACCCCTTCCCTTGTGCTTCCTGTCACAAGTTCATATTGAAGATTTTTAGCTTATTTCCAGACGAAAACAATTATTGCAAGTACAATGACTTTTTTTGTTTGTTTAGTGGCGGTTTTGCTCTGTCAAATATTCTATTGGTGATATAAAACCATGTTATCCTAATTGACAGTTTCTTTTGATTCATCAATGCATGGGCTTCTATGCTTTGAGGTAGAACAATTTAGAGCCACAAAGCCAACAAACTTTCCCACTAATCTATTCCTAAGATTGGAGTCTATCTTTTCCTATAAATCACATCCAGCTGTTAGCCTGTTTGCTTCTACATTCAATTTGCATTCTTATCCGTAACCAAACAAAAAGGTATAATGGAACAAATTTGAAGCCATCTTTGCAAATTCCAGTTCATGGAATAAATTCATGCAGAAATGTTTCAACACAAGCATTTCAATTTGCTGATAAAGGACTGAACATGAACACATTCCATTTCAATGTATATTTGTGAAATTCACAGTTGTGTAGCAACAAAAAGTAGGAAGAATCAGGAGATGCCCCCAACCTCATGTCATTTCGAGGATGATCTGATCCTCAAGGAAAAATGAATCAGGGGGTTAATCATAAATAAAACCTCTACAAAATGAACTTTGCAATACAGAACGCTACTCTACAAACATACAGTAGATTTTGAGAAACTCAACTTAAACCTTAAAATTTGGTAAAATGGTAAAAATGAAAAAGGTCAGCCAAGACTCCCCGGGCTGCTCTGCTTAGGAACATGAGTAATCTTAACAAATATTGATACATTAAAAATTCTATTAAATCCAAGCTGCTAAAAAATATTTGATCATTAGTTAAATTCTATAATTAGATGATAGAAATCATAAGTAATAAGAATTGGAAGCACATGTATGCAGAAATCCAAACATGAGTAAATTAATGAGCCTGAAAGGCTTTTCTCGCTCAAATTAGTGAATGTGGCAAATATAACCAGTGATTTTTCTCATAGTGAATACAAGGCTACATTATAAGATTTTAACATAGTCTAGTAATTAGTCAACAAAAAATAAGTTCACCATGAAATTAAAATATTAACTCTTTTGCTGTCAGCAAACTTTAAGCAGGTTCAAAGGGCCATGTTTCTTTAGTTTTTAACATAACAATTTTGAATTTTTTTTATTTTATGTACCTATTTATTTTAAATGTTAAATTTTTCAATTATATTGAAAATGGTTAACAATTTGACACTTGAAATGAACAAATATTTTTAAAATGTACGAATTGAAATATTCAAATTCTAACTGCTTCATTGGTTGGAGACAATTCTTGTACCAGCAACACCTGACAGAGAATGGACTATTAAGCTTTAGAATCGCCAACTTTACCAGGAGAATACAGAAAAAAATCTCTCTAAAGACAGATGTTGATTATGTCCATTCATTCTATGTTTCTGTGGCTTATGAAACCAAACTGGATTCAGACCATGAAGGCAACGTACCTATTATATATCCTTGGACCAATGAAATTCTATGCAATACTAGTGCATTTGGTATTAAAATAAGTTTATACGGTGCAGAAATAGTCATTAGACAGACCTCTTTAAGTTTTAGCAATGCTGACGACTAATAACACTGTTTTTCTAGGTAAGCGCATACCTTAAAAAACAAATTACCGATGTGGAAGGTGGAGAACCAGCAGACGATATGAAGCGAATGCTGGAAGACCATGATAAATTGGTGGAAGAAATTTTCCAGCATGAAGACCAAGACAAGAATGGTTTCATTTCACATGAAGAATTCTCTGGACCCAAGCATGATGAGCTGTGATGACTTGTGTACATATTGTGCTGAAATTGAAGTGGGTGATTGTCAGAAATCCTGAGAGACACCCTAATCAGTCTGTCCAAAAAGGATGGGATGCGAGTGAAAAGTGTTGGACTGTTGTCATGTTGTTTTTCTTCCGTGGGTGTTAACTCTGTGAAATAAATCTGCTGCTGAACTGTTCCACCACTAGACTGTAAAAAAATGCCCACATGAGAAGAATTAACCTTTAACTCATGAGAATTTTCAATAGAGAAATCTCAAAATGTGACCAAAACTATTGTGAGCAGTTAACTCAAATGATGGCAATCGATCAATTTTGCAGGAATTAAAAATATTAACTCATCATGCCTGTTGCACATGCTGAATGTCATACCTTCAAAAGTAATTTTCAAAGCCTTCATTAGGCCTCAAATTAGATGTATTTCTTGCAATATACATATTTTGTCATAACTTATGACAGTGCTCATTGAACATCAAGTCTTCACACCGAAAATATAATAAAATGGTTTGACTACTTTTAACAATATCTTATTCATGCCACTGGATAAGCAGGTTGTAGATTACATACATACATTGGATTTGTTACATTCCATAAATTAAGCAACAGCGGCCTAATTTGATATGATGATGGAATTTTATGAGAAACTTCTCCTTAATGCAAATGGTAAAGGAAAAATATCATTCTTACTTAATATAAATTATGTCCATCCATTTTATGAACAACTTAGTCTCTTTATTTAACGTTTTGGTTCCGAGTGTTGTTTGTTACATCAGGCACAGGACAACTCTCAGCAAAAAATATTATTTTAGGATTTAATTTGAAGTGATAAAATCAGCAGTTAAAGTTGAAATAAATGTTTACTCTGAGAGTATGAGAAAATCCAAAAATATCGTGGTGCTGCATATGTATGCAAAGCAAAAAAACATGCCCAATGGTTGAGCACAATTGACATAATTATTGTAAACATTCCTGAGAACAAAAACTTGCTTGATAACAGATTTTTATATGAAATTTTGAAAACTTTTACATGATTCTGTGGGTTTATAAAACATGTGAATTGTTAATGTTGGAAGATGGTTAATAAAAATTATTTTATAAATTATTCTCCATTGAAATCCTGAAAACACTGTCTAGGAATGTAGGAAGAAAACAAAAATTATAATTAAAGAGAAAGGTTTCACTAGCAACTCTCTAAACTCATGAAATCTCAATCAACTGTCACGCCAACAACTTCAATCATATTTATTCACCAACATATGATTCATGCTAGCATGACAAAGAGCCAATATTTTTACACCATTATTTTATTCATACAAAATTTTTAATAAATCACAAATGTTACAGCTCATGCCAGAGTTCAAGCAGCTGATTTATGGTAAATAGTAAATCTTGACAATCTTTTTGAGAAGTTGTCACTGAGATAACCTATCAGCAAGTGATGAACTACATGCCCCCTCTGCTTAAAGCATCATGTCCATTTCCTAACTCATTAACCATCCAGATTCCTATGCAGACAACCACTGCTCCGGTTCACAGTGTTTATGCAGGGAGAATACCTCTCTACTACAAGATTTTGATCTGGAACCAATGCCATCCCAATGTGGCTTAAGTGTACTGTTCTTCATGGGCACCATTTTATAGCAATGATTCCATATGGAAGAACGCAAAAACCTCAGCTTTATGGTAATTTTTTCATGCTTAAGCCCCAACTGCCAACTGTATACCTAAATATTCTGATCAATAATATTACTATCAGAATTTTTCTTGAATTTCCTGGATCAGTTAATATTTTTCACACATTAATCCCCTTCAAAATATCTATGACAAAGAGCGACAAGCTGATATGTCCAAAATCACAACTTTACAGGTGAACATTTTAAGTTTTGGTTGAATTAACATATTATGAAACATCATGTTTCTTCAAAGTGAATTAGAGAGAATAAGTGAGTGGAATTATGTATAGTAGCATTTCATATTTTGACCATTAAAAAATATAACATCGAACATAAATATCAATCAACACTTACAAAATGCATATTTTGGACATATCAGGTTTTGGCTCTTTGCCACATATGTATGTAGCCCCTTTCAAATACTGTGCCTTTTTATGAAAAGTCCAACCCAGATGTTGATGAAGTTGTAAGATGGTGTATGCTACAGCACCTTCACAACTCGGGTGCATATACTTGTCACAAAAATCTTACAGATCATTTAAGCAGCAATTTTATTACATCAAAATCACACTTTCATCTGTTTCCAAAGATATTCGGCTTCAAATTGTATTCAATAGTATTTTATCCTCCAACTTTACTCAATGGGCAATAAATAAACTAAAAATGGTCTTGAGCTCAACTCCAAGCAGACACAAATGTTATTTATCACAAAAATGTGATTTTCCTCCACCGAGTTCATGGTAGAATTAGCTCCAGCCTTCAAAGCCTGAATAAGGCTAAAGCATCTAAATATCAAAATATATATACCTGTACACCTATATGTATATACTCAGTCATACGAAAATATGATGCTTAAAGGCACAAATAAATTCATTCAAACATACGAATTGGAAATGGATAGGTACACATAAAAGGACGAACACAGGTTTTGGTGGGGAATATGAAAATGAGTCGAATCCAAACAGAAATTTTTTTAAATGTTATATTTCTATAATTTGCCGTAAACTGCCATTTAAAAAGGCACTGTTTGTCAAGTGGTATCAGAGAGTAACCATATATACATATTAAGCTTATTCTGTGGTGGTATTCAGAACTTCATTCACTCATGACTCCCTTTTCACTGATGTCCTAATTTTTAATTCATTCCCCACAGAACAAATGATATCTCATCAAAGTGATTAGTACCAATTACAAAAGGTAAATTTTAGATGTAGCTGGAGGACATAATCACCCTTCTACCAAACCACTGTTTACATTAAATATTTAGATTGATTTGATCATTTTGAGTACAGCTTGTCAAGAACTACACCCTAAGTTACAATGCATCTGTGCATGGGCAATATATTTTGTGAGAGGGCCAGATTGGGACACCCTTTTTACCCATTGGGCCAGAATGTGCAATAATGTATTTGACACTGATAATGCATATGACAACTTTGACACAGCCTGTAGGTCATTTGAAAATACATATCAAGAGGGTCAGATCTGGGTTGCCAAAGCCCATAGTTAGGCATGTTAAATTCACTCATCACAGTTATGGGACCAATCTTTCCTCTCTACCACCGGAGGTTTCCTAGATCTGGCCTCTGGAAAACTTACATGGCTTTGGCTTTAGATGGTGTCAAAAGGTATCATCTGCATTATCCCTCCGCAAATATAATCTCATAAATAATTTTTGAAATCCCACAAAATAGTCCATTTAGGGTAATGACACTATTACTGCAATTTTACCTACCATGACAAGAAAGGGAACTTCTTCCAGGGATATTTTTTTCACATGTGGCGACTTATTTCAAGAAGTTAACTTAAGAAGAAGCTCTTTTTGTCATGTCTGGGTCCTCCTCAGGCTATGTATGATTTTCACAAAAGCAAGCACATGTAAAATCACTGCACCCTTGAGCCAATTATGTTATGCCAGGGTTTCAAAATTCCTGCTAGATTTTTTAAAATTTCTCAGATTTTTCCTGGCAAGACAATACCTTCAGTGATACAAGGTCAGCTGATATGAGGCCAGCATCCAAATACTTCTAGGGTAGACTTGTGTGTACAACATTATTTGATAAATCTGCATTTTCAGAACCTGTGACATTTAAAAAATACAAATTATCAAGATCTCATGGCCCAATACGTATAATAATTTTCCCAGATGTTTTTATTTTCTGAGACTAAACATGTACCCATTTCACTGTTTTCTTTCCAATTTTCCAAGACAGGTCACCATCCAACGTATCATCTTTTCAGATGCATCAATTGCCTGTAAATATTTCGCTGAAATTAACTGTGACCTCATGAGAAAAATCGGTTCTATAAATTTTATCAGGGTAGATCTAAAACAAATCCAAACAGAGGAATTTTCAGTGCCTAAAAAACATTCATATTAACATAAAATATATTTTATTTGATCCAACGTTAATTATCAAGAGTAGGTACATCACCATTTTCTCACAATGAATTTCTCACCTCACTTTTAGGTTTACCAATCGATCTCAGATCGGTCTGAGTTCAGACCGATCTGAAAGTTCAGCAGTGAGCCGACTCAGATCGCCTCATGGTTTACCAACACTGTCTGAAAATATTAATACTGAACTATCGAATTCAGTAGTTTGAATTATTTTGAGATTTCTTGCATATTTTAGCCGCACACTTCTCTCCTTTCCCTTCTTACAACAATTGTCACGCCGTAAATGATATCGATTATATTTTGTTTACCATCGGCAATCAAAAGAAGAACGATGAGTGCCACGCTCAGACCTCTTCGGATCGATCTGAGATCTCAGACCGGTTAGGGAAAGCGGGCTGACTCGGCTCGCTTCTCAGATCGATCTGGCCAGGCCGCTCGGTTTACCATACCGAGCTGAGCCGGTCAGATCGATCTGAGATCGATTGGTAAACGTAGTGATGGTCTTTCCTAAAATACTATCCAAAAAAACTGTTGAAAGTTATTCATCAGAAATCAGACAACTTTGCAATTAAATTCAACATCACACTATCTCATGGGTTTTACTGGAATTAGAGGAAAGGGATAGGAACACACACTTTTGTGCTAATCCCATCCCTTTCCTACTATTATTTCTTATTTCAAAAGGAAAACTATGAACATATCTTCTAGGTCATTCTATGACAATTTTTAAGTTGCCTTTTCATGCCCTTCATTGTTGATTCGGACATGTAAGACACAACCATTAGGTTGCAGTTTCAGTTATTCTCATGAGATAGTAATTTATGTTCTGCTCGCCAACACTAACTGACAACTCTTCATTTTCAATCATAAAAATACATTTCACAAACTCTTGGCTCACCAGCAATTATTTCCAAAAAATTAGATGACAACCGAAGTCCAGCCAGGAGAAAATCTATGAGTAAGGTGGCCGGATATCTGATCTACAAAACTAGGACAAACTTTCGGTTCTCCTGGAGTATGGGCAATCTCCAATATGTATTTGTCTCTCTGATCAAGTGAAGCATTGGAAAACTCTTCAAGTCCTACACCCCTCACTTTTTCCTCAATAGGCACAACTTCATCAAGAGATTTGGATGTAATAAATATGTGTAGGAAGGAATATAGATCAAGCAAAAAATAAAGGAAATCAAATAGTAAGGTAAAAGATTATTTCATTTTAATGCAAATATTAATTACTATTTTAAGTACCACTTTCAAAGAATTACAAAGAGAAGATTTTCCAATAGAATTTTTAAAAGAAGATTTTCAGGACTTTGAGATTAAAAAATTTGAAGACGTGTACAAATTACATAGAAGCTATTTTTGTTTGGTCTTTCAGGACTCTGGGACAAACACCTAAAAACCTGTATTGTCCCTACCAAACCGGTATCTATAGCCACCTTATATATAATGAGATGGCAGAAAACATTAAAACATGTCCAAATACAATTATTCTAGAAGACAAATATGCCATTTAATAGCACTGTCCATGCGGGCCCGTGTGCCCCAGGTTATAGTGAATAAAAGGAAAGGATACCTTCAAGCGACTCTGTACATTTTCTGTGTGACTTCCGATGAAGCGCACCACACAATTCCGCCTCCACACGCTCCCGGCTTTCGACACACACTGAGTTTAAAACCCACGCTGAAGGCAAAGGGCCCCGATGAGAAAGGGTTACTGAACCCTTGAGTAGCAGTACCACCAAGGAGTCCTCACTCCAAAGGGTATGAGTGAATCCTCATTGTTGCCGACCGCGGGAGAAGGGGACCAGCCAACACTGCCAAGATGCCCCAATCCTGGGAAAAAGGCAACACTCACCACTTGAACCGACAGGGGGGAGGAAAAACACCCAACATGCACATATTGAGTGTTGGCTCACTACGTCTTCAAGAAAGTAAGTCTTTAAGACTATGTATAACCAAGTATATAGATGCCATACATGAAGTTGAGTAAGAGATTTCATTGATGCTATATGGAGTGTACAAGTCCACACCCCCAGTAGGTAGAGAGTTGAATTTTCAGGGACATCAGACCCTAACAGTATGCAAAATACCCTACCCCCTACTCAACAGTCCTGTATTCCCTACCTGGTTTAAAGAGGAAAAAGTAGGAGGGATGACTAGAGTATGAGCATCCCATTTCAAGGGGCTGCATTCGAATCCCTGCTGTGGCAGAGATTTTTCAGAAGGTGCTCAGAGCAGAGCTCATCAAGCACAGTTCTGAGTCTGTTAGATAAGACAGACTACCTCCAAGTTGTAAGACTTGGTGCTTTCCTGGTGCACGATGTGAATGAATTCTTCACGGGTTTCCCACCAGGTGAGATATTCAGCCAGAGCTGACGTTTCAATGGCTAACTCTGCCATTGTCCTCAGGGCGTTGAGTGCCGGGTCAAAATTTGTCTGGGTTTATAAATCTTCTGGCCTTGCGTCAGGTCGTTTCTGATTGGCCGTCGTCGATCCTGTGGTTGTTTTGTCATGCCGTCTTATTTATCCTGAGAACTGGTTTCCATGCATGCCTGATCGCATATCGCTGTTGAAGTTTTTATCTGCCAACCTTATCTCTATAGCCTCTTTTATCAACCGGTCCCAGTATCCGCTTGATCTGCAAAGTTAAGCATCGCACGACGCTAAACGCGTAGCACGACACTAAACTTCTTTGCAGATCAAGCGGATACTGGGACCACGATACGCGATCAGCCATGCATGGAAACCATTTCTCAGGATAATTAAGACGGCATGACAAAACAACCACAGGATCGACGACGGCCAATCAGAAATGACCTGACGCAAGGCCGGAAGATTTATAAACCCGACAAATTTTGACCCGGCACTCAACGCCCTGAGGACGATGGCAGAGTTAGCCATTGAAACATCAGCTCTGGCTGAACATCTCACCTGGTGGGAAACCCGTGAAGAATTCATTTACCTCCAAGTTTTCCTCTCTCTCATAAAAAGTAGGCTCTCAATGATACCAAGTTTCTCTTAACTCAGTAGTGTTTCAGTTTAATGTAGTTATACAGCCCCCAAAGCAGAATGTGTTTTATCTTTCTGCAACGGTTGATGCTAAGACAAAAAACTTGCGGCGAGTGCAGGCATTTTAGTAATATATCTTTCTACAGCCCTCATTTTCGTTCTGCGACAATGTCACACAGTTGCTTGATGTTCTGCTTTGGGGTATACAGCTAAGGTCATTTTACACTTACTGCCAGCCATTTCCAGACATGAACAACAGTATGCTGAACAAGTGGGACCTTCTCCCCCCCAACCCCTTAAATTTGAGAAGAGCCCAAAGACGCTTCACTTTGGTGATTGAGCAGGAACCAGTGTTTCCGCCATGGCAGACCCTTTCTCTATCCTTCCTCCATTACTCAAATAATTCTTACTTAGACTACCCACCTACCCTTCACGATACAAATGATCTTGGTAATTGGTCACCCTAATACTATAGTATGGTATAAGTAGTAATAATAATCATCCAACTCATGTCACGCTCCAAAAAATGGCTGCAACTGCTACAACCAATATTTGACCCATCAATTACAATAGCACCAATAACTTTCAATTGATTTCATATATCCATTGCATTCCACACCAACAAAGCATATCTTTGCACCTTTTTGATATTTTTGTTCAATCTTTCTACAGTCCTCAGCACCATTCCAAACATTCATAATCGTACGACTTTCTGTGGTCTCCTTATGAGCACATATAGTATAAATTAGTAGCTAGTGCTGTGAATGATTTTAGGAGCAAAGAAAAACCATACCTGGGATATGGCATTGAAGCAACACATAGAAATCAAAGCCATGGTTAAAAAATAAGGGAGTGCTCTCATGTCAGCCATGCATTCAAATTGAACCTTATAGGTTCAATCTCTTATTTGACCAAATTTGTTTAATTATCGATATTTAAAATTCCACAAAAAATCAGTAAATAGCATTATGAGCTTCTACTAGATAGTATTTGTTGCAACTAAAAGGACTAATTTTTTACTACTGGGAGATCATGAAGAGTACTGAAACTACAATACATAGTTCTTTATAATTATCCCCGACTAAGAAGGCACTGGAGAGTAAAAGAGAGGAATAAAATATATGAAATGGCGCCAAATGGATTACCGTTCGACGGATGTATTCATGAATAATAGAATTATAAGGATTGGTGACTCCGCAACGTAATACGTTAGGTCTTTGTTGTCGACGCCTTCCGCCCCCACCGAATGCAACTTTTCGCCGCTTGGAGGCGCTGGTGCCACGCTATGGGTTGCTGTGCTGAAGTTTTAGCGTGGGAGCTTACGGGTGAAAGTGTGGAAGAGTTTTATTTACAGCGTTAAATTGTGTAAATAATGCAATATTTCGCAAATGGTGCGTTGTGCGCGAACGTGCTTTGTTCCTGGATGCACGTCCGGGTATAAGAGTTCCCAAAAAAGGAATTCTGAACGGGGAATCCGAAATACAAGTTTGTTCAAGGCTGCGGTAAGCACCTATACTGTGTAAGACAATTAATTACTTGATTCTTATGTATGGGTAATTTATTAGTTGATGTATATAGCGGTAATGTATGCCTAGACTTGCGAAAAAATGTTTTTGTGAGTAAGAAAGGGCGAGTGCGAAAAGTTAGTGCGTGAAAGTGTTTGTTTCCCGGAACTGGAGTCGTATTTTCATTTCTATCACTCTTGGCGATTAACTCTCCGGATTCAATAGCACGGCGCTCTTTGATAATGACATAGGTTATATGATGTGATATTTATGGGGCAAGTATCTTCAGAGGAAGAAGGGAAAGCTGTAAAATGTGGTAAAGTAACATGCTACTGTTTACTGTTAATCATCACAACTGATTCTTAGTCATTTACCGCTACAATACAGCTGTCTTTGTTTTTATGATTCTTGTTTTGCCTTCCAGGCTACAAGGACATGCTTCGAAATAAAGAGAGAGGAAGACGAGTGATCATCATTTATTGTGTGGTGCATCCCTCATTTTTCTTGATGTTCATTTTTGTATATACCTAATCTTTTCTTTTATCTAGGTTGTAAATAGTGAGTTTTTCAAAGTTTGTCATGATTTACTAAACGTTGAATACTTAGGTGACTAGTACTAGTGAGTGATTATGAGAAGTGTTTTCATTTTCTTTTTAGAATCAATCATTTAGAGCCAACGAGGTGAGTGATATCCCCACCTTTGTTCACAGTTGATCCCAGTTGACTTCTAAGCATACTTTGTTCCATTTATATGTACCCTATGTTGTTTTCGTGAAATAAATTAGTTATCAACTTGAGTCAAGTTCTTTAAATCCAGTGGTCCTTCCCTCCAGTTTCTGCGGAAGTAGCCAACATGTCACTATAATCATTAGGTATGGTTTGTTAGTTCATTAGAGTGATATAGCTTAAGATACAGCAGTCGAGTGCTCCTCTAAGTTGGGTTACAAAGGGGATTATCTAAGGAATTTAATTGGTTATACTACCTTTTCTGTAAAGCATTTCGTCTACCTAAAGCTATCAACTGAAAGCATTCCACGACGTGAGTAATTTACCTCACGAGTGCATGTTTTCTGACGTTTCACTTGACGCCTATGTGCCAGACGTACAAACCAGGCCCGATTGTTTGTCCCTCCGGTCTTTTACATTGAGTCCCCTTCAATAATACCTACGTAAAATTTCGTTGCCTTCCATGCAATATTGTTTTCTTTGCAAAAAAAATTGTTTATAGCAATTTTTTCGTAGTAAATTCAGCACTTCAATGTTGCAGGTTCAGTAGGAAGAAGCAGACGACTGTCCAGCAGAGAATACTCGATTCGTCGTACGACAGCGCTTGAATTCCTTTAAAACTACCAGCCAAACAATATATGGTTATTAGGGAAACTTGCATTTCAATTTTTGAGTGGTAGTCACTTAAAAACTAAAATGCCACAATTTTTAAAATTAGCTTCTCTCCCTTCATTTCAACGCGTATGCCTAGTTTGTGACCCGTAGCCTGGCCTCAGCACCATCTACCGGCGGCAAAGAGAACTTCTACCCCGCGGAAGGATTCGGTAACACCAATCAGATGGGACATTCCCCTCCTTTAATATAGACTCCTTGGATGTATTATTCATGTCGGTATCAATTCATACGGCCAGGCATTCGATTCCCCTTCATCCAAAAGATTTTCAACACACCTGTGTTGGCCTTAATAAGATGTTATATCTGGCATTCACAGTTGTCATTTTCATTACACTTGATTTAATGTCCAAAAGCTAATTCCAACAATTTTGAATGCGACACGTCCGAACCTTCCGATTAAACAATAGAAATACTAAAATGACAACACGGACAACACCATCGACAATCGATATGGGCCAATTTCGATTAAATCGACAATTTTCGACAGTTTTCGATCTTAGCATGGCGGCGTTGTAAATATTATCAGAAGCATATCAGAAGTTAGGTCAATCGCGAATGTGAAATTATTGCTATGGGTGAATAATTTGGAGCTGAAAAAATTGATTAATCTTGGTAAAAATTTATATTATCTCATTATTAGAGTTAATTAATCGTATATTCTGTTAATATTTGCTCTATTCCGTTTTGGTCTATTCTATATTTTTTATTAGTACTTTGTACATTTATCGAGTACCAATGTTCTTTTTAAGTTATTGAGGATAAAATATGTTGTCTGAGCTGGCGTATGTGGAATTATCTAGATACTTTGGTGCTAGTAGACCAGTGAGATATGTAATACGATCGACATCCACTAAAGGTTCAGTACCTCGGTACCCCGCATTTGACATTGGCCTTGTGGTACCTTGTTTTAATCTATGATTTATGGTTGGAGCAACCCTTAGGTATTATTTAGTGTCCGCTGAAATCATTATATTTCATTATTCTGGGTGTATGTTAAGTGTACAAGGAATTATACTGGTAGAATTTTTCATTGTCTCTACTAGCGATAATGCTTGAATAAGGTTGTGCAGTTCGTCTACACAGGTTTTTGCGTTTTTATTGGTCATGTATAGCCTTAAAGAGTTCACAGAATGTCTCAGATGCCATATGAATTTCAGCTGGCTCATCCATTTGGATAGAAATACAACGAAGCTACATCTCAAGCATAGAAATGTTTTCATAAGTTTTTAATTGTGTACCTGGTGGTGAAGTTGTGAATTCATTGATCATAATCATTGTCGAATAGGTGCAGGAAAGTAATGTAAATAGTGACAGTGTATAAAATGAGTGTTGTCTGGAGGACATAGGTATAGCATAGAGTAACCATAACAGTATATTTTTACTCTAAGGTAATAAGTATCATGTTTAATGTACGGCATCTAAATTTTTTATAGCAGCGTTGTCTGCCGGAGATTTTCAATTTTTGAGTAGTTGATGTCGATACCTGAAGTACCCAATCATCCAACTGGACCATGCATTAAGTGTTACCTTAGGGTGCCATTCTTATGATAAAGGTTAATGAAAATAATATTTGAAACATTGAATAAATAAATTAATATTTGACGCATAAGTAACCATTAAATGGGGTTTTTCTTTTTTATTTCCAGGCATAAGTCTCGGCCTATCAGATAATAGAGCCAATCTGTCAAAATGCAGGATTTCCTTCATAGCTGGTGTGGAAAAAGACAAGTTAAACCTCAATATGATATTCAGTCATCAGGTAAGATTTCACGCTTTCCCGGCGAATTTCAGTGATGAACTCTTCTCGGGCTCTACACCGGGTGAGTGACATAGGTTAATAATAGAAAATTTGGCCAACGGCCAAATTTCAACGGTCAACAGTTCTCCGGCTCAACAATCGGGGATCGACCAATCCGTCACCGTCCGTATAAAACCAACGGACAGTTTAGTTACGTGACATTTGCCTTGAAGATGGGTAACGAGTCGCTACCCGAAACGTCGGCAACATTTAAATCACTCACCCGGTGTAGAGCCCGAGAAGAGTTCATCACAGTCGTCAGGTATCCAATCATGTGAAGAAATATTGATGTGTGATAATAAGCTCACATGATATATCCAGCTTAATTTTTGTTATTTTTTAGGCCCACAAAATAACCCGCACTACACCTGCAAGTTAAGAATAAATGGATATGAACATGTTGGAAATGGGAGTTCATCAAAAAAGAATGATGCCATGGAAAATGCAGCAAGAGATTATGTCCATTACTTGAGGAAGAAAAATATAATTTCTAATAAGGAATTGCCACCAGAGGTAACTACTATTTGTTTTTTTATCAAATGAAAAATCATGTTTCTCCATTTTTAGGTAGATTTCTAATGTATTTTTATTTACATGCTGGAAACTTTTGAGTAGCCTTAAAGTTGTTCTGTATTTTATTTTATTCTGCGATATTTCATCAATTTTTTATTACCTACTTGATAAGTAACTCCTACTTCATCTGAGCCTATGGTGCCAAGTATTATTTACTACATAATTTATAAACATTGGGCCATTCGTATTCTATTTTGTTACATATACTTAATTCACTTGGTATTAATGGAATGATGTTGAGATGGATACAAAGCTACTTGATGGGTCGTAAACAACTAGTCAAATTTAAATCTGCTACCTCAAGAGTATTTGATGTGTGTTCAGGTCTACCACAAGGATCTCACCTTGGGCCAATCCTTTTCTTGATTTTTATAAATGATATAAGCTATGTTATATCTCCTATTTCACATTTTATGTATGCTGATGACATTAAAGTATTTAATATAGTGCGTAATTCAACTGACTGCCAAGGAACATTTAATGTCCTTTAATATAAAAAAATGCAATGTCATCTCTTTCCATCACAAAAAATCTCCCATCCACTTCAACTACTCCCTCAATAGTGTAATCATACCTAGAACATATGTAGTCAAGGACATGGGAGTTCTTATTGATGAAACTTTGTCTTTTAGTAACCATATTTTATCTGTTGTTTCTAAGTCTCTTCACATGTTAGGTTTTATTACTAGAATCACTAAAGAATTTAAAGATATTCAGATGTTAAGAAATCTATATTTATCATTAGTTCGTCCTATTTTGGAATATAATTCCATTGTCTGGAATCCTCATTATAATACTCATGCCAAGAGTATTGAAAGGGTGCAAAAAAATTTTAAGAATTGTCAATTATTTTCCTGGTTTTCCTACGTATGATGCACCATACACTGAAACAATGCAAATATTAAATTTACATCCACTTTATGTTAGACGTCTTTTTGCCAAGTTAATATTTTTGCACAATTTATGCAATAACTTAATTAATTGTCCACCTTTGCTTGAATTGATATCTTTTAACACTACTTTTTCCTCCACCAGAAGTACAAAACTATTGTGCATAAAATACTGCAAAAGAAATTTTACGTTCAATTCCCCAATAACTAGAATTCTTCGCCTGTATAATTCTTTAATTACCAATGTTGACATACACGGAAATAGCCTACCCATTTTTAAGAAGAAGTGCGTGGAACTATTGACAAACTGTATAAATTGATCCAGTTGTTTTATGGAATTACATAATTTGTGTGCAATTTTAATTTTAAACAAATATAGGTACCTTTGTTATTTTAAATTGTTTCATTGTAAACAAATCAATCCAATTTGTTTTATGGTATTCATAATTATTGTGCAATTTTATTGTAAATGTATGTTATTTTATGTTGGGCATATGCCAGTTTATAAACATTATTATTATTATTCGAGTGAAAAAGTCTTCAACACAAATTATCAATTAGGCAGCCTAAGTGTAAGAAAAAGACAATCAACCTACTTTATGTTTGGAAACAAAAATCTGTTGGGTAATGATACCAATGAGCAATATAAAAGGATCTCTGAATGCTCCCTAGGCACCCAAAGTAAGCCAGCTCTGGGTGTATTGCTTCCTTTCAAGAGACACAAATTGTATGAGATGTTGTAACATTGCAAGACACCCTACATGAGCTTCGTGATACCTGATACACAAATTGTATCCACCATCCCTTTAGGTCAGGCCCCTCCTACGTGAGCATTTAATCATTCAAACAATTTGCTTATTTTATTTTTCTTATTTTAAGTATTTATAGTTACATAAGTATACAAAACTTGTTCCTCTTCCAATACAACCCGCTCAACAGCTTCTCTCTGAGGTGACTTAACCTCTCTGTTGGGCAGCATGGGATTACTGACCACATGTCTACCCACCTCTGAAATCTCCCTGGTCATCAGTTTTGCAGACCAAAAATGCACCTTGTAATTGATATATAGAGGCAGAGGGGGGAGAAGGGTGTGGGAAAGAGTCCTCCAGGAGACCTTCCCATCACATAAACAAGTGCAGTTAAAATACCTTTCCATTGGCTTTGCAAGAGATGACTTTGTTACAGTGGTTCCATGGCGATGTTTAGTCAATGGATTTTGAGAATGGCTACACTTAAGGCAAGATAATTCTAGCTTTAAGGGGTGCATCAAAAACATAAGTACCAAACGAAGTTGAGCATAAGTCATAAGTTGTCTAGTTCTTAATGATACCCCTAAGAAATAACTCCGAAACTTGGAACATAATACTCCAAACTCAAAAGCTCCCCTAAATCTCATGCGCCAAAAAATTATATTCTCTACTCAGGTTATTTGCCCCCTGAACTAATCATTAGATCTAGTAAAGGGTAGATATGGGTTTGTCCAGTAAGTATCAGGACTACACTCAGGAAACAAAATTTATAGGAGATATTTGTGCAATTAGTTAATAATTTTCACTATATGATGCTTCTTCATCATTGCACCACTGCCAGTGCAGTTTCCACCCTTCATACGTCCGCTGGAAGTTGGCAACTGGAACGCTCTTGAGACCACGTTAAAGTCTCTTGGACTGCCTCAACTGTTGTCCCTTTAGGCTCCTTTCGGTCTGAGGAAACAAAGAAGTTGGGGGGAACTTGGTCTGAACCTTAGGGTGCCTGGGGCAGCATTGCTGCATTGTTTCTCACCAGTTGTTCCCTCACATGCATCGACATTTGACTGGGCATCCTTTTGTGGTGAAGCACCCACGCGCAGATCTCCTTTCGGATACGAGGGACCCTAATCCTCAAATGTTCGAGCACCTCTGTGTAAAACTTTTCACTCACTGTTTGTCCGGCTGGCACAAACTTCTTGTAGACCTCACCTTTTGAGTCATAAAAGAAAATGAGCTTCGAATTCACTCTTGATTTACTCATTTCTTTGGTCAAGGAGAGGAACTTATGTGCCACTCAGCACTTGTGTCTTTTTGTCTCTTATCTTGTGCCACTCAAATACTCAAGTTCTGGACATGGCCTAGTCCTTGTAAACCTCGTTGATCATAATCAAGGTCTCCGAAGTGGATTTGTTAAGCTTCACACAAAACTTGATGGCATAATGCTGCTCGGCGGTTTGCTGCATCTTGATTCTCGATGCTAGTTTGTAGCAGAATCTCACCTCAAGTGTTATCTACCCTCTCCAAAAGTTTGGAGGTAACTGAGCCAGGTTCCCTCACTTAGCTGACATCCTCCACCCCTGATCCCGCACATAGGGACCACCCTTTTCCCTTGGCTAGAAAAAAGCAGTCCCAATACTTACTGGACAAACCTTGTATGATTTGCATACTTGTATGATTTGTATACTTCACAATCTTAACCACTTCTACAAAAGTCCTTCTGCTGTAACTTAGTTCCTAAAGGGAGGTTTTACATATTCAGATCAACCGATATGATCTTTGTTATTTTGATTGTGTGCACAGAGTATATTTATTTTGTGTTAAGCACAAACTTTTTCCTGTGGATCACTTTCTGTTTTTTTAATCATTCATGATATTATTGGATCAATGCATAGTATAAACTTGGCTTTCAGGTATCAGTAAATTAAAAAACTTTGCACAATTATCTTGAATGATAAATGCATGCTTTATCTATGCACATCATCCATCTAAGTCCATACTCTTTAGCTGTTTACACAGGCTGAATTTACCTGATTTGATTAAAAGCAAGCCTTTGGGAATAGAGCCTCCAGTTTTCTCGGGCAATGTGCTTTCTGCCACCGAAAGAAAATCTCTTGGACAAGAGAGTCAATTACCCTTCCTAAAGGAATGTCAGTTTTTTCCACCTACTAGTATATGTATTCAAATATTGCTCCTCTGAAGGTATTTGGCATAAAAACATGATTTTACCTCCTAACCTAGCACTTTTTGGTCTGTTGGTCTTCCATTTAAATTATTTATTTGATATTATTTCATCTATATTTTAAGCAACAAAGTAGGATATTTTTTTATCCCACATGTTTAGCCAAAAATATTTACGTATATGAGGAGACTTGGAGTAGCATTCCAATCACATGATTTCTCTTCCTCAGAGACAATTTTGGCATGATTTTTGAAGTCCATGCAAAGTAGTGGATATTTTTTATCCAACAGTTTTAGCTAACAAAATTGAGTAGACTCAGATGAGCATTCCAGCCACATAATTTCTCCCCCTCAGCAACAATTGGGGCATGATTTTTGGAGTCCATGTGTTAACTGTTCAGAATTCTGGCTATGCTCCTCTCTGCTAGAAACCAGAAAGACTGACTCAAATTTTCTCAAAGAATCCCTCCATGTAATCCCCCATGAAAACAAGTAAGTCCACTGTCATACCAGGGAATGGTGTGCCACAGATGCTTCTCTGCAGGATTGTGAAGGTGCCAGAGGGGTAGGTGTGTCAAGTGGGCTTCATCAGAAAGTGGAACATTTTTTTTTGTATCTGTACAGTCCTGTTCATTTTAGACAGTGACTGAATAATAACACATGCATGGAAAATCCTGGATAACCCACAAAGAAAATAATATCTCCTCTACAAACAAAAAAATTTCCACTCTAGACTAATGAAAATTTACATATGAATGAATTCTAGAGCAAGCATGGGTTGGTAACACCTTCAACATACTAAAGTTAGCATCTTCAAGTTCTTTCACATGGAATCGGCTATGCAAAAGTTGAAATTGGCCAATTGTCTTTTTATTTCTGTAGAATGTAACTCATTAGTTTTCGTTGTGCTTGCGTAAAAGAAAATGTCATATGAAATAAAAATTGAGACATGCAAATTTATAAAAATCACCCTTGACCAAAATTCCAGACTAATCTGGTTAAAAATGAGTTTGGTACGTTGAACATGTTTTTACGTTCTTATTGTCTCATTGCTCAATTTTTAAATCTTGACTTTAGATAAGGACTGAATGTTATTATTTTGTCAATGATTCTGAATTAGTTTTTGTTTTCATGAGCTGTCTTTGGGCAGGCTTTTTTCAGAGGATTTCCATGAAGTTTATTAAAAGAACTTGTAATTAAAACAGCAGCATTTGTTAGATATTATAGAGTCACTAATTATGTATCACATTTTCTGACTTTCATTATGTTTAGTATGTCATACATGTTTGAAATTGATAATTCTACTTAACAGTGTTGATCTTTTTTACCATGACATTGCTATGAAGGAACGCTTTGGGGGCCCTCTTCCAAACCTTACTACTCATAGAATTTGGAGCCGTGGAGTATTAGTATTGGGAGCCCTTGTTGTTGTTTACTTTACCTCTTCAAAAGACGGAGGGACCCGAGAAAAACCTTTTGCTCTTGTAACTGAGAGAATCCACCACAGGTCACAGGAGGTCACTTGCTCTGAAGACTATAAAGAGGAACTCAAGTCTTACATTACAGGTAGGTAATTACATAATACATTTTTGCAGCATTCTTCATAATCTAGTCATGTTAATACTCTGACATAGAGATGGGAAAATTACCGTAATTTTCATCTGCAAGTTTGCACACCCAAGTTTCATACAACACCGTTTTCCTCCACCCCCACCCTCCTTACCATTCCTTCCTCCCTCCCCATGTGACTATATATTGAGGGTTAACTATCTTGTATTCAGTCCTGATGATGCTGCAGTGCAGTGAAACATGTCGGCTCAACAAATAATATTTCTCCAGGGGAATAGTGCAAAGTAATTTATCCTTTTCCTATAATGGAATTCCACAATGTATCGGCCGCTACCAATAACTTCAGTAATTGTTAGATTGTAATGGATGTGGGTCTCATGTAAAGTGCAACTTTTTGTATAAAATGAATTGTGGGTGATGTTTGAATGTCAGGTTGAAAGATACTGATTTCATTCATGAAATAACACATGAGGATCTCTTATATGTGTATTTAATTAACTGTAAAAGAGTAACCCTACTTTTACAATTTTTTGTCATGGAGCAACAAGTATAGGCACTGAGAATTTGAGGTGTACTGGTCTGTATTTTGCAGTCAGAGATGGTAGCTGAGGATAGAGTATAATGAGACCTGAACCAAGGGCTCAGGGCCTCTCAGAATGGCAGGCATGTGAGCTTAGGGTCAGTTATTTCAAGAAATGTTCACTTCTAATTTCTGAGCTGAGTGAATCGCAGGTACAGAGGCTCTACTGTACAAAACCCATACTATCAGTCAACATCAAGTCAATGAAGAGACTATGTTATCTTGTAGTTATCATTAACAAGACATCATAAATACTAGGCTTAACTGTATCAACTTATCAGTTTCAATACAAACTGCATATCTCCTTTCACCTGTAATGTTCTTTCTCCTTCCCTGTATGTATCTCCGATCCACCATTATCCCCTGTGACTGCATCATTTTTCTCACATATCACTATGTGAGAATGAGTTGCCTATGGACTTGTGGACATTTAAGGCTAGATCTTGGGTGAGCATAGCAAATAAAATTTTGTTTATTGAATGTTGTATGCCCAACTCTTTAGGTGGGATAGAGTGAGAGATCCATATGGAGATGAATGGAAATAAATTAACCCCTTAATCTGCTTATTTATTGTTCCTCATTTCAGTCATTTCTATCCTCCCACTCCCCCTAAAATTCACTTACCATCTCTGCCTGTTTCCCCTTCTTGATATCCCTCAGCTCCATATTCTCCTGCTGTTCCTTCTTTGCCTTCCTCATCCTCCCCATCTAATTATTCATGTATTGCATTTCCCTACTCTGTTCCTGCTCAGTTTCAGAATTTAACCTGAAGATGATTAATTATGCATAGTTATTCAATGGCATCAATAGAAAAGAGTGCTAATAAATACATATTTAATTTTTTTGTGCAACACAGAGGAAATTTAGGGTTTGGTATAAAAATCAACAACGATTTCATACAAATTCAATTTTTATGAGAGCCAAAGAAAAAAATATTACTTGAAATGAAAGCCAATTTGGAAAATATTAGGATTTTCACATGCCAGAAGACTAAAAAAGAAGTTTTTTAAAACAAGTTATGTATCTACATGCTTTGATATTCATTAAAGCACTACCTTCAACTCCTCTTTCAATATGCTATTCTCTTCTTATCCCTCAGGTCTCCATAATTTCAATTTCCCTTCATCCATTCTCTTATCTCTTTGCTGTTTATAAAATATTTCCCCTTTTATTAAGCCTCCACTTTCACACTACCCCTTTTGATATCTACTCCATTCATTTTTCTGTCTTCTTCTCATTTCCTCATGCAACCTTCTCTTTTCCCCTGAATATCCTTATTCTGTTTGATTTTTATCCTTTTTCTTACTATGTTTTTCATTCTTCTCTAGGCTCACATCTCGTAAGCCTCCAATGTATTTCCATCCTCTTTCCTGACAGACCAAGTTTGTGCACTACATTTTGCTGATCATAATGCAAATTGGGCCTGGTTAATCCTCAAGCATTGTTCACAATCAGGGTCCTTTTTTCTTTTGTTTATTCTTTTCTGTTATTTTTGTTGGAAAAAATATTGTTATGCATTGTTTAATACTAAACTTGGAACAATTAGTGGGCATCTTCATCTTGCTACTATCAGATACATATGTACTTAGGTGCCTCTCAGTTTATTCCATTACTTTGAATGACTCATTTTGACTTGTAATATTTTTGTTGGTAATAATCATGGGATGAACTCACATTATTTATTTTTGAGTCCCATATTGTTTTATTTATCTCTTAAAGTTCTGAGCATTATATAAAATAAAATAGAAGAAATTTATTTTCCAGCCCTAGTGTCAAATATGGCATCACATAGAACACTCATCTGATCAGCACTGTCTCAGGTATTTATGCTTTGGAATGTGAGTTCATTCATACTGAAACTGGAACATGGTTTTGTGTGTGTAACCTTTAGGTCCTTAACCGTGACTTCAGTTTATTTAACATTAAATATTCATTTCGTCATGAACACAACCAGATGCAGAGGTTTTTTTCCTGCTATTAACATCATTTTTAATGATAATAATGGATTTATGTATCCTTTTCTGAACATTTTAATTGCATGTTTATTATTTTACTTGCATATTTATAATTTTGGAGAGCTAAAATTTGCACCTATGCTATTATATTCCAGCTTTGAGTATATTTGATGAGATTTTAGATGAAAAATGTTTTTGGAGATCCTCAATCCCAATTTCTTCACATTGAAGAGAGTTTCTTAATGTTACATATGTATTTGCATTAAGAAAAAACAGTGTTTCTTAAAATCTCTGTCATGCATCATATTTGAGTTGGCAAGAAGAAAGTAATGCAATGAAAGCCAATAAACATAAAACTAATCCTCAAGCATTGTATCGTCTAAATTCCAAACCAGTGATTTTGTGTGATTTTCATTCCTGGATATAGTGATTTTTCCAAGAGTTTTTTTTCCAAAATTTTTGTATTCATTTGAATTTATATCAACTTCCACATATGAGTTGATCCTAACATTTTTGTTATTTTTGTACCTGGAAAATGTCTGACCTTCTGGAAACATGTTGCTGCAGTTATGAGGAAGAGTTAAGGGGCCATTCCCTACATGTACCTGCTGGTACCTCAAAAATCCCCTGCTTCATTAAAAACAGAACAAATGCTCTACATCACAATGATCAGACCCATACTATCAAACACTGCACCAGCCTGGGCCCATGTCTTAATCTCAACTCCTCCATCTATCCTGTTTCCAAAAAGAAAAACTGAGATCAATTTGCAATGCTGCATGGCTCATCTGAAGTAATGACATCCATAATGATTTGAATGTATCATCAATAGCAGACCCAGTTAGAAAATTGACTTGGTTATGATACTGATTAAAATACCTAATGTCTGGCCAAATGTCCTGATAGAAATGCATGAGTAAGAAAAAAGCCATTTAATGTATTCATACAATCCGGCTGTGACAAAATACAGTAATTTTTTATAGACAGAACATTGTTTTGGAATTAGCACTCCACCAGCAGAGGACACTGCTAAGACATCAAGGTCTGGGTGTAATATTTGTCTGTGTAATATTGGTGAGAGTAACTTATTTTCAGCCATTGTCAATGATTAAAGCAGAAAAAATAGCATCTTTATCTCCTGAATACATGTGTGTTTTGATAACATCGACCTGAAGAAGCCAGCAGAATGGCTGGGGAAACTCTTGTCACCATTGGACATCTTCTCTCAGAGAAATGCCCTAAAGTCATAATTTCTATTCAACATTCATTTGTTAATTTGGGATTCAACTTATTGATATAAAGGGTTTCGAACTGTCCCTACCTATTTTTCCCATTCATACATGTTCCCTCAAGGTACCAATCATTTTTCCACTATTAACTTTCTATGAAGCTCCTCATGCTGTATGCCTCCCCAGATGCTGTCCAAAACTCCCATTCTCCCTCTTCTGTGCTTAATAAAATTTCTTCTCTTAATAAAACCCTTCAGCACTCATCACATCTTATAGTCACCTAATAGAGTGTACACTTACTAATTACATATTTAGTACTCTTTCGAGAACTATATCTGCAAATTTAGAAAAATTCTTTGATTAAATTGAGTGACATTTCTCTTGCAAAAAGTTTCCATTGCATTCCTTGTTGTTAAAAGAAATTAATTATAATAGAAATGTAAGCAGAGGGTCTCGGAGGAAATCAGATGGCTTTCTTCATGCATTAAAGAATGTTTCTGTCTTATCAGGTCAAGGAAAGATGACCCCCTTAAATCTTAGTGCCAATTTCTGAAATCATTTTATGGCAATGCAATTAAAACAGCAAAAAGATCATTAAATGGCAAGAAAGTTCAAGAACTTTCTGAACAGATCTAGGAAATATGGATTTTATAAATGTATCTAATGGCCATATTCCTTCCAACGCTGCTGCTCAAATTATGGATACATCTGAAGTTTCAATTTCCAACCCTCCAATTTTATGTCTAAATTTTCAGTGATCACTTTTCTAAATGTATGTACCTCACTTGCCATGCCACCTATTGTTTATGTTTCCTAAGATACTCCAAATGCATCCAAATCAATGGATTTGTCTCATTTCACTGAATTTCAAATACATACATGTCTAAATTATGCCATACACAATCTGGTATCAAAATCAAACTTGGGTCTAGATGAAATTCCAAATTGGTTTATATCCAGTATTTTTTGGCGATCAAAGCTCAACTATTTCACCTGATAAATGATTCTCAAAATCTTGGAATCTTCTCTATCTCTCCCAAAATTTCTTATCTTATTCCTCTTAATAAGAAGAACAGGAACTCATGACATGAATTACAATCACCCATTCACCATCTAGAATCTATTTTTATAACTTTTTGAAAAGGCCTTATACAGGTGACTAATTAATTTTTTCAGAATTCTCGATTCTTTTATCAAAGTGTCAACATGGCTTTTGTAATTTCAGGTCCACTTCTGCTGCTTCTAACAAATTAATCAACTTTATAGTCTCATCTCTAGGTAATTGATTTAAAACTCTTGGAATTATGTTCAACGTCACTAAAGCATTTAGTAATATCAATCATGACCTAATCATCAGAAAAGTCTAGCATTTGGGTATTTGAGGAATCCCAAACTACGAAAATGTTTGTGGCAAGAACCTTGTTCTTGCCAGACAGCTCAGAACTCCAGATTTTCCTGAGGTCTGTCTGTATTTGGTGGTGGGCCTTTCCTTCACTGCTGCAACCTCCTGCTTATGGTGATTGGGGATGCCGAGGTGCTCATAGCGGTCATCATCCTCAAGGTGACGAATGACGCTCCTGTGGACAAGTTGCAGGTCTTCCTTTCTTCCATTAACTTAATTTTTCATTTGAGTATTCTACCAGCTGATTGGTAGGTTCTTGGACAGTTCCCATTCTGCATCCCAATTTCATAGACATTGTCACACTTTCCCTCTTAAGTATGTCCTGCCATTAGATCCCTATTCAATTCTTCATATCTTCTACCTCCTCTTATTTTGTCCAGAATTCCTATCCTCTTCCTTCCTCTTCCACGCTTCCCCAGTGTTCTTCCCTCTATCACTCTCTTCAACATGCCCTCTCCTCTCAAAACCTCCTCCATCCATCTCTTCTGCCTTCTCCGAACCTCCGCCACCAGCTTCCTCTCCTCGCCAACCATATCCAATACGTCCTCGTTCATCTTCCTCACCACCCAGCTCACCCTCTCCATCCTTCTCCAAACCCAGATCTCAAATGCCTCAAATCTATGCACATCCTCCCTTCGCAATGGCCAAGTTTCTGACCCATACAGCGCCACGCTCCATATTGAAGTTTTCACCAGCCTCTTCTTTACGTCTCTTCTCAGACCCCCCCTCATCAATTCACTTCTCTTCGAAAATGCTTCTTTTGTAAGCGCAATTCTACATCTGATGTCCCTACCACTAAACCCATTTTCCTCCAAAATACTACCCAGATACGTAAACTGCTTGACCTTCTCAATCTTCTGCCCTCCCACCCTTATGTTCAGCCCCGCCTTCTTACTTCTAGAAAATCTCATCACTTTCGTTTTATTGTGGTTGATCTTCATCCCATACCTTTCGCACTGCACCTCTAACGCATTCACCATTGACTGTAACCCCTTGGCAGACTGACTAACCAATGCTTGATGATCTGCAAATCTCACTGATTTTATCAGCTCCCCTCCTACCTTTATTCCTACCTCCTCCTCCCCCCATGCCTCCCTTATTATTTCTTCTGAATACACGTTAAAAAGCAACGGCGATAGTGGGCACCCCTGCCGCACTCCCCGTCCTATCGGGGCCCATCCCAATACTCCATCGGTTACCCTAACCTGCGCCATCTGGTTCATATACAAATTCCGAATCAGACATCTGTCCCTCCATTCGACCCCTAATTTCTTCCACACTCCCATTAATTTCATCCAGTCCACCTGATCAAACGCCTTCTCCAAATCTACGAAGCATGCAAAAGCATCCTGCCCATACTCTAGGTTTCTTTCTACGAGCGTCCTCATCACCGCTATAGCGTCTCGCGTTCTAATCCCTCTCCTAAACCTGAACTGGTCGTCACCCAGGTATTCATTTGCATTCTTCTTTAGCCTTCTGTTTATAATTCTCAGAACTACTTTGGCCGCGAGGGATATTAAGCTTATTCTCCTATAATCTTCGCACGTCTTTGCCTTGCTCTTCTTTGGTATAGGAATTAGTACAGTCAGCGTGAACTCTTCCAGCCACACTCCATCGTCATAAATCCTACGAATAAGCGCAAAAAGTTTTCCTCTTCCGTTCTTCCCCATGCTCTTTAAAAACTCTGCAGGTATGTCATCTATTTCCTCCGCCTTATTCCTTTTCATGTCTCGTAGAGCTCTTTCGATTTCGCTATCTAGGATACCTGGTCCGATGCCATCTCTGTCGATGTCGTCTTCTCTTTCTATATCTAACCTATTGGGCCTTATTTCTTTACCATACAGCTCTTCAGCATACTCCTTCCATTTCTCCTGGATCTCTTATGGTTCCACAATCACCTTTCCCATCTTGTCTGTTATCGTTGTAATTCCCCTTCCCTTATTGTTATTACCACCCGTCAGTTCCTTTACTTTCCTATATAATGCATCTGCTCTTCCCTCTTTTTGGTATTTCTCTAACGCGTCGATCTGTTCTCTCCACCACGCCTCTCTTTCTTTCTTTGTTTCTCTTCTAAGCCTGTTATTTAATTCCCGGTATTTTCTCTTACCTAGCTCTGAGTTTACGCTCTTCCATTTCCTTCTCTCCTTCATCTCCATTATCATATCCTTCCTGATCCACGGTTTTCTAATTTTAGTTGCGCTGACTATGCCTACCGTTGCTTTTGCCGCTCCTACAATTCCATTTTTCAAACTTCCTGATTCATCTTCCACTGATCTAACTCCATGATCCTCACCCATAATCTCCTCCAGCTTTTCTCGATACTTCTTCCTCATTGCCCCAGTTAATGCCTCTGTATTCCACTTTCGTATCCTCCTCCCCATTCTTATCTTTTTCAGTTTTACCTGACATTACATTACTAATAAGTTGTGGTCTGTGTCTGCATCAGCTCCTGGATAAGTGTGTGAGTTTTTAACACTATTCCTGTATTTGTGACGAACCATTATATAATCTATCTGGAACCTATCTGTGTCTCCCGGCTTCTTCCAAGTGTACCTACGTCGAGGATGATGTCTGAATCAGTATTTGTACTCACTAGGTTATTTCTACGGCAAAACTCCACGGCTTTCTCGCCGCTGTCATTTCTCCTTCCTAGCCCGTAATCACCAACTTCCCGACCATCTCTTCCTTCACCCACCACTGCATTCCAATCCCCCATTACTACCAAATGCTTATTCCCAGGTATCCTACCAATTATTTCCTCTAGCTGATTGTATATACCATCTACCTCCTCCTCTTTATGATTAGAGGTAGGCATATAAACCTGGATTATAATTAAATTCGTTGGATCTGCCTTTAGTTCCACGACTATTATCCTGTCACTCACCTGTTCTGCATACACTACTTTTCTACCTAGTTTCCTATTCATTACGAATGCAACCCCGCGCTGATTTTCATTCCCTCAGCTATAAATTACTCTATAGTCGTCGCTCCAGTAGTCCCTGTCATCCTTCCATCTTACTTCACCCAGACCCATGATGTCTACACCCACCCTCTCCATTTCTTGCTTTATATTCTCTAGCTTACCCGCCCTCAGCATAGTCCTAACATTCCACGTGCATTAACTTCAGCATGGCGATAATTAGCTCATGGGAAGTGGTGTCAAAGGCCTTTTTGTAGTCCACCCAGAAGATAGATAGGTTTCACTTATACTGGATGCCATCCTGGCACATGCACCTATCAATGAACAGGTTGTCCTTGCATCTTGCAATTCTCCTCTTTGAGCCCCTCTGCTTGTACATCTCTTCCCACATGAGCTGGAGATAATGGAGGATAAGATCGATGTGAATGGCTTGTATACAGTTTTGAAGAAGGTTATAGGGTGGTAGTTCTTTGGATGGGATAAGTCTCCCTTCTTAGGTATGAGAAGTGTGCATCCCTTAGTCAGCCAAGGTGGAATTGGTTCTCTGCCTTTCAGAAAGGCCATGAAGATCCTGGCGAGTTGTTAGTAGGTGGAAGTAAACTTCTTCCACCAAAAGTTATTCACGGCTTCCATTTGTGGAGCCGAAAAGTTCTTCTTGCTAGAGAAGGCCTTCTTTGTGTCACTTTCTGTGACTGAAAAAGGTCCATCCACATCTTGTTGGTGGTGGTCACAGAACTGTTTAAAGAGGCCAATGGCCGGAGTGTCTCCATGGAATGGTTTAATGTAGATGTCATTCCAGAAACGCTCCACCTCTTGGATGGGTGGTGGAGATTTGGTGACAGGTGGAGGTGGTCGAAAGAGACGGGATGGGTGAAGGAGGAAGGTTGAGTTCTCCCTCACAGCCCTACTCCTCTTGAGTAGTTTTTTCCGGGCAGTGGTGAGGACCCATACTCTATTGACCTCATGCTGCTTAATGGCAAGCAGCACGCACTTATTCAGTTTATGATAGTAAAATCTGAGGCTGCAAGCTGTATGCCAAAATTAAGAAGAAAAAGTTCACCCAGATATGATGTATTCCATCACACAATCTCAACGCCTGCATGATCTTGGCCTCCCAACTGTTCCAGTCACTTTACTGCTTTGCCCTCCAAAGAGGCATTCTTTTGGGAGGTAGCCATTATTTTGGCAGCAGCATAGGCCCTGTAATTTACCATCCAGAGGTCGGATGCCTCTGTTAGGATTTTGTCCATAAGTCCATTCAACCGGGGTAGGTGGTTACCCTGTAGAGAAATCTTGCAGTGGATATCTCTCTGCCTAGTTTTTTTTTCATCATAATTTAGTGTGCTTAACAACAGCAATCGAAGTTCAGAGTTTCCCCGATCAGCTTCCTCCCTATTTGTCAGAGACAGACATTGTTGTTTGATGATCACAAAGAGTGCATCCTTGCTATATACCCCCTGCGTTTGGGCTCGCTGGTAGCATAACATGCAAGAAGTACACCCCTTAGGGCTTCTGTCCACTGCATACATGCCCCCTTCTCAGATGGTATATCATTTTTACCACACCCAATACCACTAGGGCCCACATCCGAGAGGGGCCACCAGATGTGCGTGGCTCTTCTGGTTTGCCTCTAGTAACCAGTGTTACTTTGTGTGGGGTGGTTAGCCCCACACGCAGACGTCCACCATTAGTCGGCAAAAGCTGTTACTGGATACAGCACCTGGAGGCTGGTGGTCTGGCTTTCGTACCCATGAAATTATTATTATTTTAATGTATACAACTTGTTAAGAGGATGTTTATGATAGTTATTTACAGTTAGGTGCCATTTTTGTCTGAAGCTATCTTCATAGAATCAAACTGGGCTGCATACATTCAGGTTTTGTTGCATGAATAAAACAGGGTAATAAATTAATTTCCAGGGTGCATTCCCAAGCGATGCGGACGAATTGCCACAGATTCATTGCTATCCCAAATTGAGAGTGAAGCTTTGCTGGCTGTGGCTATCAAAGGTTTTCATTTAAATCCAAAAATATTGAAGCCTGGATCCCTGGGAGCTGCATCTATTTTGGATCTGCATTCAGGGGCTCTGACAAGTGGAAATGGTAACTCGGGAGAATTCATTGATGCACGAAGATTGCCTCATGCTAAGAATCTTTTTACTGCTCATGGGATGAGAGTTTTCAGGTAATATGGTAGCATTGGAAGAAGTTTTAAGTTTATGCTTTTTTCGGGATCCTTTTTAAAAAACATTTTCTAATTTCTGTTGCCATTAAAACTTCTTTTACTTTTAGGTGTCCTACTTCATCTTTTTAATGGTTTAAAAAAATTTCTCCCTTGAAATACCAAAAAGTGAGATTTCTTCCTCATGTGTGTGTTATTTCCAATCAAATCTCAAGCTCTCACCATTTGATGATCAATGGAAGAAAGAATTGTGTAGAATTTTCTCCAAACCTAATACCCATAGCACATACTTTGATTAACCCTTTCAATGTGGCACTGCAGGGTAGTACCTTTGCCAGTGACAGAATATGATTTATTGCATAATTCCATTTATTTTGCCTAATTGAGGCATAAAATATGCATAAATTGTGTGTACTTTCCTTTTTTCATATTTTTTTCAAACAAAAATTTTATGGCATTCATGAATGTCATCTGCTCCTGGTGAAGTTTTTCTGCATTATGCAACTCACACAGCTGATGGGGTGATTCTTTTCTTTACCGAAATTTTAGATGAAATATTCAAATTAATACATTTTATCTTATTTAAGTTCAGTTAGAGGAAAATTATTGCATTCATTCAGGCAAAGAAGTTCAAATGGAGAGAGTTTGCACAGTGCTTTGTCTGCTAATATTTTAAATTATGATTTTTTCGTAAGAATGCATGTAATTTGTAATTATCATGATTGCATTGTTTTTTACTACAGTAAATACTACAGCTTTGAGCTAAAATATATGAAGATGGAATTTGCTTTCTATTCCCAGTGTTTTAATATGTTTTACTCAGTAAAGGTTTACATTTGCTTTGTTCTCCCTTGTAATGTACAAGAAAAGATCCCACATCTCTAGTTACGGCAAATTTATTTTCCTTTATGAAAGCAACTAATAGTAATAAAATTATATTAATTGTAGCTCAGGCATTACTATTATCAATGGATATATACACACCAGCCTAATTCTGCATATTTTCTGTAGTAGGTAGTTATTTAACATAATATAATTATCAAACACGTCAAATTATTTTTGGGATCCTATTGAGGTCAGATACTTGTTCAGCCAGGTTCCAACCAGGCATGTTTGGTGATGGCTAAGAGTTGGAAGTTTTTCTTAAAAAAAAAACTTCAACTCTCAGCCATCACTGAACATGCCTGGTCAGAACCTGGGCATAACATTTATTTGCAAAACACAAGGGTAATCACGAAGGAAAGAATACTAATGCCTAGGGTGATTTGCGAGTCCATTGAAATTATGAAGAACCCAAAGAATTTCAACTGAGAGAATGGGTATATATTCTATAAATTGGCAACGACATGAAAAAGGCTATTCAACCCCCTAACCAAGAGAAATGCAGAACTGTACTGAGCACGTATTTTGGCACCAATAACTTGCCATTATAATCTGGCTATGATCCAGCATCTCCACTATGACCTCCTGTAGCGGAGGAGAAAAGGTTTGTTATTTTAACACTGACGCACTTGCTTGAACCTGAAAAATGGGATCTAATGTAATGGTATATGCTATATAAATAAATACAATATTAATTTTGAAAAATAAGGCTATTGCAGCAATGATGAAGTAAAGGGGTGTCAATAATAGTTAAAAACAAATTACAATATTTGCTACAGAAAAAAGTATTACATACAACCTTGAAAATCACAAATTATAACAAAATTACAATAATGTGAACAAAATATTAGAGAAAAAGAATAAATCTAAATCTTAATACCTTACAAAATTTATTTCATGGGATTTCACAATTTTCAGACATGCATCCTTAACAACAATATAAAATACAGTGAAACCTGCCTCAACGGCCACCTCCCTTCAGCGGTCACCTCTCTAAGTGGCCATTTTTTTCAGGAATGGGACAAATTTCCCATATAAGCAATGTAAATTTCCCCTGCTTTCAGCGGTCACCTCCTTCAGAGGCCAACGGTCACTCTATTTTAGGCCAGCGACCCGCTTCGCTGTTAGGGATTTCTGTTTTCTTTTCATGAACTTTTCAGAGGATCCCACTAAAAGCAGTTTAAGGCCTTAGCCCTTTCTTGGAATTTGCTCGAGAAATTATTCGCAAGTTTCTAAAATCTGGGAGGTCATTACAATCTTTGCCCCCCATCGTGTTTCAATGTTCAGCCGACTGGTCTCCGAAGGCAGCCACTCGCGAGGAGGTTAATTCTCTGGTGCACAGCATGAGTGCTAGGTCCTTACCTCTGAGCCAGCCTTAATTGCTTCTTTCTGCATCAAGCAGCACCTTCTCAGTAAAGCAGGGAGGGTGAGTGCTAGGACATTATCTGTTGGGCACTGCTTTCGTGAATCCTCTGGTCATTCTTTTGGCTCACTATTGAAATTGCTGTGGAAAATCCCAGATACCCAAAACTTGTTTATTTTTATACTCCATGAATCAGACAATAGCATGTCAGGATCATAATATCATCTCTTCTCCGCATTAATTTCCCCCTGCATTCAGCGTCGAGCATTCAATCGAGGTGTTTTAGTGAAACCAGTGAAATGAACGAAGGCAAGAGCAAAGTCGTCCTGACTCTGGAATAAAGAAAAAAAGTGATCTTGGAGAATGAGAAAGGAATTTCGGCGGAGAAATTGGATGATATTTTTAATTATGGAAGGACCCTAATTAATAATATCCTGAAAAGTAAGAATGACATTTTAAAAGACTGGGAGGAAAATAAGGATCGCTGAATAAATAGGAAGAGAAAGACAGGTGCTGAGAAAGTGAACAAAACTGTGTACGATTGGTTTACGAGCACGCGAGCGAAGAGATTACCAGTGAGTGGACCGACGATACAAGAGAAGGCTCGTGAGATAGTGAAGGAATGGGCTGTGGATAACTTTGTTGCCAGCAATGGGGGGCTAGAATACTTTAGAAAACGCCTCAATATTGCATTCCGGGTAGTGTGTGGAGAAGGAGGCAATGTAAACCCAAAGGATGTCGATGATTTGAGGAAGATATTGCCATCACTTTTAGAGGGTTACGCCCCTCGTGACACATTTAATGTCGAGGAGAGTGGCCTTTTTTATCGGTCAATTCCCAATAAATCACTCGACCTCAGGAATGAGATGTGCTAAGGCAGAAAAATATCGAAGGAAAGAGTAACGATAATGCTCTGTTGTAATGCAGTTAGAGAGAAAGACTCCCTTGATGATAGGGATCTCCCTGAAGCCTCACTGTTTTAAAAGAGTTGATGTCAACCAGTTAGGTGTGAAATGGCATGCAAATAGAAGGACATGGATGATGTCGACTATTTTTGAATCTTGGTTAAAAGATTTCAATGCTAAGATGGTCTGTGAGAAGCGGAAGGTGATTCTTCTGCTCGACAACACCCCGTGCATTACAAGCGTTTTGATTTAAAATATGAAGTTGTTTTTCCGAACACTATGGCTAAATTACAGCCACTAGATCAAGGAACTATAGTCATTCAAGCTCCAGTATCGAAAGCGAGTTCTCCGATCTCTGGTTTCTAGGATGGACAAAGACGACAGTGTCTCCGACTTGCTGAAGCTTGTGAATATAAGTGGCGCTGTGTCCTGGTCACTTTCGTCGTGGAATGTATTAAGTGAGAGTACAGTTAAAAAGTGCTTCAAAAAATTTGGCATCATCACAGGCAGAACTGAGGCAGAAGCATCGCAAATACTGCAATTCAAAGAGACCAAAGAACTGCAGTCACTGGTGAAAGTTCTTGGGACATCATACGATGTGGATGAAGAATTGGAACCAATTGACGATGATCTGAGTGGAGATTGGGAGACTAGACTAAATTGAGACAATCAAGGTAACCATTTATAGTTCATGGGCAATTTTAGTAAAAGAAAAAAGTAATCGATATCGATGACATAGTATCCTGTTGTGTGTGCTACAATGTTGAAATCATTGAAATTATATTTGAAGGTTTTTGAAACATCACTTTAAAAATAGTCTAGCCTAATTCATACTGCAATATTCATGTGAACTGGTTTAAGTGGGCATTTCCGTTGTTTCTAAATTATTTCATCATGTGAGGATGAGTAATATCCCTATGAATTTTTCTTCACAGGAATGAGCAAATCATCTGATAAAGGCGAATCCGCAAAAAGTGTTGAAGTAGGTAGTGAAGATGAATCAGATGATGATTAACTGTCCTTGTCAATGGCTGAAGGACTTAATAACCTAGTATGCCATATGCGGTCTGTCTGCCATAGGTTGGTTCGGCAGTTTGGGGAGAGTACGAGGGAGCACCTGGAAAAATTAATTGATACTCTTGAACTTTGTGCCGCCAAAAAAAATGTTTAAAATCGAAACAGTTCTTTAACACATTCAGTTTTGATTGTTAACGGTTATGCATGCCAAGATTTTCCTTAGGATTGGTTATTTTTTTCATTTGTTTATCAATTATTATGTTATTTAAACCAATTTCATACCAAAAACGTTACTGTACATCATTGTTTTATCATAGTTTTTTAAACTTTTTCTCCGCCGCCTATCGGCGGCTGCCCGATCCATGTGATATTTTACAAAGAGTCAAATAAGCAAACATTGACAAATCTTCATCTATTAATATTCTAATATTTCTCATTTCTTACATACTTCATATAATCTATTACTTAATTTTCTGGTAATATTACCAGCAACTTTTTAGTTCATAATTACACTGCCTATGGGAGGCGATCCACTCTGTGTGATGTTTTAGATGTATGCAACTCAGCTAACCTCGGCAAACTTTCGTGTAGTCATCTTATTTATTATTCTCAAGACTACACAAATGAGTAACGATTTCATAAATTTAAAAATCTATTTTGCAATAAAATGAAGGGATAAGTTATTTCAAAATAATTATACAAATATGAGTTATATACCTTCATATTTATTCATATGTATATGCACTTCAACAAAAAAAGATATTTTACCTTTGAATATGATGCACAAATTTTTTATTTAAAAATTATACAGCTATTGGACATATACATTCTTGAATGACAATTACATGGCTTTTACCAAGTGTGCCCAGATTAGTAATTATGATGCACTCTAAAACATGGATCTAGATATAGTCCTGGTTCACCATCATACATCAGGCAATACGTGACGTCTTTTTGTATCCCTTTCGTTGAGCAGTTGCGGCATCTTTTTCTTTGAGCTCTGGAACCCTTTTCCGCTTGAATTTGAAACGGCAAATGGACTTTTTCCTTTCTCAGGACTTGAGCTGGCATTTCGGCAGGTTTATTTCTGAAAATGAGACCTATTACACTCTCACGAAACTTCTGAAGATTAATACGTTGGCCACTAAATTTGTTATGCAGTATTTGCGAGTTGTTTAGAAGTATTTGAAACATATGTATCCCCAATTTCTGATACCACCTCAAACTTCTTCTCTCCACTGGATAATAAGACAAAATCTGGTCGGCCCTGTCAATTTCTCCATAAATTTGTTGTATTCAGCTACAATCCTAGGTTTTTTTGACATCTTTCCTCTTCTGTTGGATATTTCTATCATATCTCCATTATGTTCCGAGGAAATCATTAATACTTCTCTTTTGTCCTTCCATTTGCATATACATATTCCATCTTTCATGTATTGTGCCACAATTTCTCCTTTTATTAATTTTTTATTTAAAACCTCAAGAGGATTGCCTTTCCTAGCATTTCGGAGAGTTCCCGTGGAATATATTTTCTTTTCCAACAGTTGTTGCGACAATTTATGGCTATTGTAGAAGTTGTCCATATACACAGCATGTCCAACTTCCGTGTAGCCTGATACAAGTGAATGGACCACTTTATCTGAGTGACCAACTCCCCCAACATCTGGATCCTTTGAACCTGTATATACCAAGCAATTCAAAACAAGTCCATTTGGTGCCGTACAATTTAATTCCATATTTGTGCCTCTTGTTTTTTATATATTGCCAGAAGTATAGTCTGCCCCTCCAAAGGACCATAGATTCATCTAAGCTAAGCTGTTTTTGAGGATAATACACCTTAATTATATGCACCTGGATAAGATTCAAAAGAGGATGGATTTTGTAAAGGGGATTTCAAGGCTTATGGTCACCATCAAAAGCATTTCGGCCAAAATGTAGACATCGCAAAATGATCATGAACCTGTCTCTGGCCATTGCCTTCAAAAAAGTAGGAAATTCGTTCAGCTTATCTTTCCGCCAATAGTATTGCATTTTATTTATTCTGATAGACCCCATATGGAAAAGTAGCCCCAGAAATATTTCAAATTCTTCTCTAGTTAAATTTTGCCATGCTTTCATTCTTGATTTCTCAACGAGCAATTTATTTTGCAATCGCTGGTCATTAATGTTTGTTTCTGATATGAGGAGGTTGAAAAATTCATCATTTGCCGAGAGCAAGAAAAATCCTATTGGATCAAAAACATGGGGCATTATTTTGTGTCCTGCATTCTCAGTGAAAACAATGGGTGTGGTTATTGGCCGTTCAGTTTTCCATGTTGTTGGGGGAGTATCATTACCTGATTCACTTGAGGCCTGACGGACCCCATTTGTGCCATTATCATCTTCTGAGCTGTCGTCGGTTTCTTCATCTGCAGAAGAAATTTCGAAATCTGAAAATGTTACGCTGTCATCCGAAATTTCTTCTTCCCCTTCAACAAACCGAGCAATTTCCTCTTCGGTGATACGACACGTAGTGTGAAGTGCGATCCTTCTGCGCTTACTTGATGGATTTGAGTTTGTCTCCATGATTTCTACATTCAGAGAAATAAGGAAAAAAACTTTCATCATTTCTCGTATTTTCAGTAATCAAGTGATTGAGAGAAAACTTGGCAGAAAAATCTCACATACCTATAAGGCTGAATCCCAGTTTTATTCTATGCTTAATTGTGTTAATTTCGATACTTTAGTGGTCTTCTTACAAGGAAATATGTACTTTTGTACCCTGTGAGGACAATGATACCTTAATCAGTAACCGTATAGAAATGAAAAATAAAGATATTATATTTAAAATTGTACTCACGTAATGTATATAATGTCTTCCCAATAATGCTGTATGGTGTTCGCTCCAAAAAATCCACAAACTGAAGTCCAATTACACTGATAGATTTAAAGCAGATTCAATGCGTGTAAGCTAGTGAAGACAAGGAGCAGTAATGCAGGCAAACTTGCTGTTTCCTTTATATATAAATGCCTTGGATGAAATACTAGCACAGCTGCACTCAAAACAGACACATAAAACGATACAGTTTAGCAGAAAGTGCCGGCAATGTGTTACTGAGCTTAGACATGGACGAAATGAATACACCAAGGTGCAAAATATTCGTTTGCTTCGGAGTAAGCTACCTCTTCAGCTGTATGAAAAAAATCGATTTGCTACTTTGTACAAAACCATTAAGTAAATATAATACAAGGAACCAGTTTATGAGCCCACAAATAAATGGTGGGGGTTAGTATGACAGCGTGAAAAAGAAACAAAATAAAAATTTATTTCAGAAGCGTGCAATGATGATTTTTGAAAACTAAGCACTCAGTTAGGAATCTACAACATTGTAAAGACCGGACAAAAGTCGCAAGACTGCTGTGAAGAGCAGAGGCAAAAAAAATACCATTTGATTCGTCGGTGAAATATGACGCCGAAAGACGGCGGCCATCCGAAGTAAGGTAAGACGGCGGCGGCCACACCGAATGTGTTAAAGGATTTCTTTGTTAATGAAAAGTGAATTTGTGATTAACAATTTTGAATAATCCATTAAAATTATGCATCTTATGGGAATTAGTTCAAATTCATCCATTTCGTGGATTCCTTGAGGTAGAGACAATTTTACCTTCATCCAGAGGTCACCTCCTTAAGCGGACATTAATTTATATACCCGGTGGTGGCCGCTTAATACAGGTTTCACTGTATACACAAAAACTTAAATTTTTTAAATGAAATTCACGAAAACAAGGGTGCAAGCAAAGTACCTGGTTCACCTGTACAGTCAGGACAGATGTACACCACAGTTTTCCTAATTCCCTTAGTGTGGCATACTCTACATTTCTTTTGCAGTTTTTTCCCCTTCTCCCCAACAGCTGTCACAGAGGAAAAGAGTGTGAGACCCCTATTTGGTTGTGAAGAAAGAGTCAAGTCATTTTGTCTGCTGGAAAGTAAGGACTCTGTAAACTAAAATCATACAGGATCTTTTTATTCCCACAACAAATATTTGTTGAATGGGATATAGCTGTTCATCATCATAATCTGAAAAATGTGGATTCCCAGCTTTTTATACCACCTGAGCATTTTGTGCTCACAAGTGTAGAGTGTGCTCACAAGAGCTGGTCGCAATGAACCACCCCCCATAAACTTGTTATATGCAATGTCTGGTTTTCCTCTCCATGGTCTTGTAGTTCTTAGAAAGTTGCTTCCAAACACAGAGGAAATCATGGTAACATCTCTCTTGTCTTTCCATCAAAAGATGCAAAGCCCATCCTCACTCCAGCGAGTAATAGCCTCACCCTTTAGCAATTTTTGGCCAAAAACCTTAGGATTTCCTTTCCTGTTCGCTAGAAGGATTTCTTTGCAGTAAGTTCCACTTGAAAGCAGATCCCTAGTTAGTGGTACATTATTGTAGTATGTAGTTATTCAGGCAAACAATAATCCCATTATTCTTTAAATTATCTAAAAGTTTATGCTCTACTGTATCGCCATGTCCTCGTCCACCCAAGTCATAATCTCCTGAGCCAGCATAAATTGTCAAACTGTGGACTAACCCTGCAGGTTCACAAAGCATGTACATTTTGATGCCATGTTTGTGTTTTTACCCTGAAGTCATTGGCAAAAAATCAAGTGGCCTCTCCAGAGTAGGATTGACTCGTCAATGCACAATGCCCCTCCTGGGGAAACAGATGTGGCCATCACCTGCTGGAAACAGTTTAGAAGGGGACTAATTTTATACAGATGATATCTGGGAGCACAATCCTTCTCAGCTTGATGACCCACTTGATGTCTATCTCTGATCTCTGACGACTCCCCCAAGGCCAAGGAACATAATTCCTCCTGTAATGTTTTTCTCAGATGTTTATATGGCTGCAGGGCTAAAGTAAAGTAGTGAAATATTTTGCGATATGTTTTTATCAGTAGATGATTGGCAAAAGAGACATTAAATAAATGTATCATACCCGAAAGTCCAGAAGGACTGGGTGTTTCGTCATCGATCGGGCCAGTAGCAGAAGATGTTTTTCCACTTTTGTAAGTGGCCTGTGAGATTCTTCTCTTCATTTTGAAAGTCAAAGAAAGTAGCCTGTGATGCAAAATAAAAAAATAGAAATATGTAATCATATCTAATTTCAACAGATTGGTAGATAAGAGTTAAGGAAATGAAAAATGAAAACAATAAAAAAAAGGTGTTAAAAATGTATTATTTCAGAAAAAATTCATGATTTTGTTGAGGTAGCAGCCGCTTCAAGAATTAATTGAGAGAGTTCAGAAAATATAAATAGTTTTGAGCAAATGAAAATGTCTAAATTCATGCAGCACATAAATGTTTACAAAAATCAATTTTTATAAAAGAAAGATAAAAGTGCTAACTTCTAGAGTGTACCAATAAAGACTTCCAAACAGCTACGCGTAGTTCCATTATACCCATTCAAAATTAGCCCAAGGGTATGACAGCCCTGGCTGTCATCCACGCCAGCGGCTGGAAACAAATGACAGCTAGGGCTGTTGTCCACATTGAATGGTTTAATACATACTGAGGAATTAGTTGAATGTTAAACCAACAATTGCACTAATGAAAGGGTGGAAATTGTGTTTTGGAGTCTATTGCTTTAGTGTATATACATATATACTGATTCTCCAATAAGGCAAACGGTAAGTTTATTTAATTTTCCAGGGTTCACCCTCAATTTTCAGTTCTTATTTTTTGCAAAATTGTGATGTAAAGGAAAAAATAGATGAAGCTGGCTGAATTGATTTAAATTTAAAATGCTTATAAAGGTTGGCCATACAGTATTTTGCATATTGGTTTTTGTTGTTTATAGCCATTCTGGTTTCTTTTGCTTTTTTATTTTCTACCAAATGGCGTGTAATGTTCACCCTTTACTTGGGGTGCCTTCTTTTTTCTCATTTGTTTGTTTGCCGTCATGGAGTACATCTTATGTTTATGAGTGTGGTTTATTATCACCAAAAATATTCCCAAGTTTGTAGTGATCGACAATTACTTAATAGTGGACTTGGATTATACATGCTCCAATTACTACTGTACCATCTCGCCTAAGGCTAATACAATACCCATTCCCTAAGCAGAATTCAAACCTGTGCCGTAGTGACCAGCATTTTACAAACCTTGCTTCTGGAGGTAGCTAGTACATTGATTTTTCCAAGTTGATGTACAGTTATTTCTTGCATTTTGATTTTTTGCTAAATTTTTCTTCATTGATTACAGAAAAAAGAAACTTTCATTTTTATCCTCACTGTTTTATTGATACTACCGACCCAGGTTTCAATGGGTATCTGTCATTTTCAAGACCTTGAAAATGGCAACTGTCATTTTCAAGACCTTGAAAGTGATGGTTGCACGTTGAAACATGGGTCAGTAGTATCAACAAAACAGAGTGGATAAATACCATTTGAAAGTTTCTTTTTTCTGTAATTATGAAAGAGTTCCACAAAGTCAAGCCTGAAACTATTCGCTTAATTTTCTTCATTGATTTTCGTTAACTCAACATTTATTCTCCCAATACATATAATGTATGGACATACTTTCACTTAACAGCTAAGTTTTGTTGACTGGGTTGACTGAAAGACTGGGTTGTAGAGCGACTTGGTTGCCAAGTCAGAAGCTTAAACTTCTTCATATATAATAATAAATAAACTGCATTGAGACATTTGATTAACCAGAGTTGGAGAAAAGATGTATGACTGATGATAACCAAGAATATGACCATTAAGTGAGTTCAATAACCATGATCTTTGGGCAAATAAATTTAAATTTATTAGTTCTTTTTTAATGTGCTCTTGCTAAACCTTTATATAGTTTAATTTTGTTGCTACATGCATATATAAACTTACCATTGCTCAAAGTATCAAATTATCTTTACTTTATGATTCTAGTAAAAAAGAAATACTACATATCTGCAATTTCATGTAACACTTCCTCATCTATACATAGTGTAGGAACTATAGACAATGGATGTCATTACAAACATTCATGTGTAGCTTTTATGGTAGTATTCAGTGTTTTTATTGACTATTTAATGGGGTCACAACGAAAAACTTATCTTTAGTTATCTTCTAGGATACTGCTCACCTTTATTATTCCATTATTGTCTATGCAAAGTGTGGTTTATGGCAATAATCACATATGTTCATTCTTATTGATTTTGAACTTCATCATACTGATAGCTTGTGCAGTATAGTTTAATATATATGTATCATTAAAGGACACAAGAATACTTTTCTGAGTGTTTGGCTGATTGTAAGTCAGCTTACCTCAAGGGGGAGGAGAAAAGAAAGGATTGCGAATGAGAAAGTAGGAAGAGTAGTAAGGAAGGAGTGAGAGGGAGGAGGTAAGGGAAGGCAATGAGGAAGTGGAGTATGGTTGAGTGGTGTTAAATAAACTGCTATCATAATTTATTTTTCCATAGTTGATGGTTTATTCTAAATTATTATCCTAAAGCAAACGTACTTTTCAAGAATTTTTGCTATTCTATTTATAATTGTTGTTGCCACTAACAGAATTATCTTTTTTTTCAGAGATTTAAAAAATAGAATGCGAGAAGCCATAAGAGTACATTATAGTTTAGGTCATGATGCTGGTGCATCCCCTTATCTGACTCATCCAATATTTTTTTCTCGACTTACCTCAGAGGAACCCAATACAATTCATGACCAGTACTGGCTTCCTCATGTTGATAAGGTAGGAGGAAATTCTGTTGTTTTGGATAGTATTTTACTCTAAAAATAATAATATGTAGATTCCACATAAATTTTATTGTGTTATTGTCACTTGAAGGATATCTCCATGTACAAAACCAGTAATACCTCAATAAAACTTATAAAATCTGCATTTTTCCATTCATCTTAATCAATTGTACAAGGTTGAGCATGAAGCCATTAATTGTTATATTCAGTGAAACTACTTAATTTGATTGGTTTTCTGCTGCCCTCCAGTTCACTCTCCTTTAAACAAGCCATTTCATTCCTTCATGGTTATTCATTTTACATTTCCTCATAATTTGCTTCATGCATGCCACCTGTGGTCCCCCTCAATAATTCTTCCCATTTATTTCTCCTTCCTGTACTATTTTCAACTAGCTGTTGTGTCGCGGAATGTGTCTGATAAGTTTGCTTCTTCTTTGCAGAGGTTTCTTTAAACTTCCTTTCTCTTCAACTCTTGGTAGGATCTCTTAATTGGTGAATCTTTCAACTGATATGATCTTCATCATTCTTCAATAACACCACATTCCCATTGCTTCAAAGCTTTTTTGCTCTGCTGCTGTTATTTTCCAAGGTTCAATACCCTACCGTGCTCCTTTCATATATTTTAATGAAATGCTTCTTTACTTGCAAGCACTTGTTGCTGGCTGTTGGTAACTCTTTTCCTGATTGAACACTGTCTTTGCTTGCACTATTCTCAACCAATGGTTAGACTTTAATTTGGTACCCAACCTGAGTTGGTGTCCCAGGTATTCCCCTGGGCCATTTGCCATCTCTGATGTTAGAACCAAGTAGGTAGTCCCGGGAGTGAATAGTGCTGTGTGGGAAGAAGAGAGGGAAGGTTCTTATAGTTCACCATAAAAAAAGACTGTAGCCATTTGATCGCTCCCCGGAATTTAGTAGATATGTGAGAATGTGACAGAAAGATAGGTCCAACCAGAGGAATTAAGAGGAAAATCTAAGACAACAAAAGGGCAATGTGAAAAAGAATTATGTATTAAGAAAAATGTATTGTTCTGGACTATCAATGTGAAAAGAGCTATGTATTACTGAGAGGAGGGTAAAAGTCAATCAATCCTAGAATCATAGTGTGTAATCAATACTGTTATGAGCTAAAAATCATAACTTGTTTAGACTTTTGTTCAAAATGAAAAGTTGTCCCTCCCAGCCCAGGTGATTCTAATTGGAATCAGCTCTGTGATTCCGTTGCTCATGGTAAATGAGAAATAATTGAAATGGTCTTCATACAGTGAAAAATATTATTGACTTTTTTGTCACTTAGGTGATTTTTAGTACTCTAAATTCACGAATATTTTGATTAATTTATGCATGTGGAAATGTACTTTTGACTGCCATTACTCAATCAAAAATGGGCCAAGAAAAAATAATGCATTTCTCTTCCTCATTTCTTCTCCTTCCAATGACATATCGTCATCATTCAGGCAGAATTCACTTAGTCAAAAATCTTACTTCTGAGTTATAGCAGTTTTAATGTTTCAAACAACTCCTAAAATCAGTTTTGCATTATTATTTAATATTAACATGTTGGTATCAACAACACCAAAAACATGTTTATATTAAATAATAATGCAAAACTGATTTTAGGAGTTGTTTGAAACATTAAAACCGCTATAACTCAGAAGATTTTTGATTTTGTGAATTCTGCCTGAGCGACGACGATATATAATCTGAAAGCTATATGTATATTTTTATCATAATTGAAATTACTTTTTTTGTCAATGCTGCAAAGGCAATAGATGTGAGGCAAGATAGGCAAGGAAAAAGATTAAATACTTAGCACAATTCCACTGGAGAAATTTGATTTATTGAGTCAACATGTTTCACTGCACTGCAGCATCATCAGAACTCTTCAAAGTGTAGCTTTATTTCTAGTCTAAGTGTGTTGTATTGCTAGAGACCTCTTGTACTTAAATTAAAGTGTCCATTAGTTTTTCTGAGACTGGGTCCTTTTTTTGTAGGAAACATATGAGTCATTTCACTATACAGGTCTTGTTTACCTGAATGATTATAATAAGCATTTTACTGGTGGCCGCTTCATTTATAGAGATACTTCTGGGAGTCCAGTGAATCGAACTGTTGAGCCCAAAACGGGTAAGTTAATGGAGATTACTCTTGTTCTCTATTAGGTCAAGGCATTTAGTGGCCAACTTCAACAATTGCATTTGACAATCGTGATAGACTCCACTTAATGTTCTTACTTTATATCCAGCATGTGTAAAGTGCTTGAAATTTCTTGAACATCGCCATCTGCTTTCATGTATGTGTCACCTTTTACACTTTGCTCATTTGTTTTCAGGACGAGTCTCTATTTTTACATCGGGCTCAGAAAATCTTCACCAGGTGGAAAGGGTAAAAACTGGAGTTCGTTATGCCCTTACTCTTTCATTCACTTGTAATCCAGATGCTGCCATTGAGGATATATCACCAGCATTTCTAAGGGACTCATGAAAGTGTATTTCTCAGTATTATACTTGACAACTCCTACATAATGTAATGGTTAATGCTGAAAATGTTTTAGCAGTGACCTTGACATTCCATTTCAAATTATGTTTTTAGTTTCTAAAATTAAAAACATTTACATGCTTGAACTGAAAGTACTTAATGTGCCTTTACATAGAGATACATATATCTGTTACCTTAAGTTGGTAAGTTTAGAAAACTTAAAAAAGCGTATTTGATGCTTTTGTACTTAAAATAATTTCATGAAACTCCAAGTTAGGATATCACTTGGAATTTTTTTTTTAGGGCTTATTCATTCAGTGTATAAAAGTAATACGAGAAAATATCATCAATGGCATATCTAAATCATTGTATTTCTTTGAAATTTTATTAGTATAATTCATGTATTTGGCTCAAATTATTTTGTCAGTCACTGATTGCAGAGAATGACTTAAGTAGAAATGTTCAGCCTTTTATGATGTCAATGATAGATCTTTATTTGAATGATATGCATAAGATACATATTGCCCATTTTATGACTTATGACTGGCAACATTTTTGGAGCTTTTCATTCAAGGTGTTGAAGGTAGCATATATCGAAACACATCAGCTTACTTCAGAGCACATAAACAATGTTGAATGGAGCGATGTGTGCGGGTGAAGCATTTGGTAACCTACTGGTAGGTAGCATTCTGTGGGTGCACGACAGTCACGGCTGAATGTTTTGTGTGTATCGAATTTGTTCAATATAGGGAAATAAAAACTTAAGCTTTTTACCCTATTAATTGAAAACTTAAAATTATCCATGTTTGACGCTTCACTGAAATCTACACAAAAACAACAATCAGAAATGTGATTATGAAAGTTCTTTTGTTGTTTATCACTCACCAACTTTGCTCCTAATCTGTTTTTATGTGTGCTGCATACTGTGCAGGGTCTAAACAAATGGAAGGCAAATGTGCTGTTGTGTTGCAAAGTGAGCATCACTCTAGAGCGAATGGAAAGTTCCTTTCATGTGACCTTGTTGCTGATGTTCATATCCAAAAATGTTTGATGGAATTACCCAAATGGAAGTCAGCAATGCATTTGGTAATGATTTATTATTTCCATTTGTACTGAAATGAGTAAATGGAAATAAATACATGTTGAGAAAAACTTCAATTTCCATGTACTTCTTACCTTCTGGAAATATTTTCCCTATCAAATTTATTTTGATCTGTGCCCTCTTTCTAGCTGCTCATTAGGGTGATAACAATGAAGCTGTTGAATAATCAGAGATTAAACTTGAGTTACTCTTTAGTAACACCCAGAGGTGTACCTAGGGTTTCTGGTGCCCCTGGCAAAATGGAAAGGGTGCCACTTTTATCTCATTATTTATTTTCCTCTTTTTGTCACTACATATTACTATATACTGTACATTTTTATAGTTGGATATGCGGATGAAATTGATTGCTTCAACACTACCCTATATTTGGGGGAAAAAACTGCCATGCCACACCCTCCGTGATGGCACCTCTGGTGGGAACCAGCCCTGCCACCCAAGGTACACCACTGATAATACCTTTCTTGAATGAAAACACCTCAAGATCTATGTGCTTTCCTATAAGCCACCACAAGGATTAGTGACAGGGGGTTTAGGATTCCTGCCACAAAAAGGAAGGATACAAGAAAAAGGAATAATGAGAGAAAAGATAAGATTGGTAGGTCATGTTAAGGTAGAATTAGTGTCTAAAGCAGTTGTTCATGAAAGAAAGAATTGGTGGGTGGGAAGAAATAATTTCTGGGCATGTCTGTTCAACATTGAAACTTTTATTTTCACGTGAATTCTTCTCAGAATTTCCACCGGGTTAAATTGGAAAAAAGTACCGGCATTTCGACGTCCATCATCTTTAGGGTAAATGCTATTGAATTAAAGTACAGCAAGCTTATAATCTGGGTCCAATGATTAGGTGACTCCTGATTGGTCGGAGGGTGAAAGTTGAAAATTACGACAATGGAAAGGAGTATTCGTTCTATTATTCTGAATCATCTTTAAAATGGAATTCCAAAAGTTGCTGAGATGAAAACCAGTATCATGATTAAAATTATTCTTTTTCACCCTGATCTCAATGGCTTCCTTTGCCAGTCAATCCCAATAACTGTTGGAATGGCAAATAATCTTGGTGCTATCCCATTGAATTCTATAGACAGATGTGTTCAGCAACAACAGATTTTTTGGGCTGTCCAAGCCTGAAATGCCTCTGGTGTTCCTTAAGCCTTGTAGCAATAGTTCATCCAGTCTCTCCCATGTAATCTTGGCCACATTCCCAAGGAATCTGATGGACACCAGGAGTCATAAGGCCAGTAGGGTCCTTCTCTTTTACTAGTTGGTCTCTTTAAGTTTTTCCATAGGCTAATGAATGGTGTCAATATTGTATCTCCTGATAATTCTGAAGATTTTTCCAGCAACCATGGACATACATGGCAGAATGGCCCTACCCAGCTAGCACAGATTTGGTCGTATCCTTGGAGAAATCTGATATTTTGGGGATAAGCTTATCTTCCACATTCAATATCCCTGTTATCCACGCACAGATTTGGTCGTATCCTTGGAGAAATCTGATATTTTGGGGATAAGCTTATCTTCCACGTTCAATATCCCTGTTTTCCACGATTGCAAGCATTTGGGGGAGGGGGTGTCACAGTACTTTAATTGTATATGCAGTGTAATTATTGAATAAATCAAATCACCAGCGAGAGTGAGTTATTTTAAGTTGAGTGAGAGTGTTGAGGGCCAAAAGTGACATGTACTTTGTGTTGGAAGAGAACATCGTGGCTAAAAATGGATAGTGATCTGCGACTGTATTTATGATAATAAGTATGGATAAATTGACATTAGTGTTAATCATTTTGAGCCCAGGATCAAGAGAAGTAATCACTCCAAAGCGTAGCAGTAAGTAAGTAAAAAAAACCCTTAAGTCGATGAATGGTGGGGCATGAAATGGCCATTCGAAATTGGCGGCATGAATGTGACCGTGAAGTGTTAAATAAAGATAAAAATGAAATAAGTCGAGTCAATAAAATAATAATGCATTTCCATTAGAAGGCCATAATAAAATGAAAATCAATGAATGAGGTCTCATAGCGCTGGACCCGGCAATAACCACAGAAAACATGTAAATAGAAGTTAGTAATTGCATAAAAATATGGTGGTTGAATGGTAAGGAGTGAAAGAAAATTTTTGGGGTTACATCAACACTTCTCGACCTAAAGATGCAAGCATCGGTGCTCACGAACCTTGAGCCGCCAAAAATAGCAAAAGCAAGGGAAGAAATCCGGAAGAATGTAGTTTGCCCCTAGATTTGGGCTGATTTCCACAATTCTTGGATTGGTGCCTTTGATTTCCAGTAATTTATATGAAAAGCCGCTAGGGGCGCGCGTGTAGTGGTGTTATTCACATAGTTCTTAAGATTCTCGCCCGATGGCGCTGTGATCGTTGTCCACCGCCCGTATTGGTCTTTACAACGTAAGGATATGTGTATCCCTGAAAATGTGGAAATTCATCTCCTATTCGCCTCAAATACGGAGTGGATTCGTCATACTTTATCTCTGCGCCCAGATAGGTTTAGCCACGGTATATATGTGAACTCTTCTCGTATTTAGGGATGCAGCCTAACCTGTGCTAGCTGGGTAGTGATCAGTTTAGGTAGTTCATCTTTGGTTTCCAATTTGCGAGAGTTGAAAGTCCTAGTTAGAGCCAAAGAGATGTGCCGTTCCCTGTATCCATTTTGACGGAATGCCTTCTTTAGATGCCTCAACTCATTAGGAAAATTCGGTATGGCCTTGGCACGGTGTACTAAAGTGGACATAGCAACTCCTCAATGTGGGAGGCGTAATGATGACTGCGACCGTTCAGATATAATCTGTGTGCGTTGGCTTGTGGTAGACACTGTGTCCCAGGCTTCCATTATCCTTCTTGGCGGACAAGGATGTAGAGAAATGGAATCCAGCAGTTTTTCTCTGTCTCCATTGTGAACTGTATGTTAGGATTTTGGGTGTTTATATGTATAATTCAAAAACAGCTGTAGAGCCTCAGATCCATGGGGCCAAATGAGAAAGGTATCATCCACATTCCGGAAAAAATACCTCTGGCGTAGAGGAGCCAAGGAGAGTGCTCTCTCCTCAAAATTTTCCATGAAAAAATTAGTAATGGCTGGAGACAGAGGGGAACCATTACTGCTCCATCAGCCTGCTCTTAGAAGTCACTATCACATTTAAATAGGCAGACGTCAATGCATGATGGAACAGTTTCACTGTGCCGCTGTCGAAAATATTTTCCAGCATCTTTTTGGTGTCAGTGAGTGGCACGCGAGTTAACCGTTTACAGACCTAATTCATTTGTTAACCGATTTTAATGATTTTTTCGCTTTTCTTATTAATTTAATAGCTAATTAAGATAAATTCTGGAGGAAAATATAGACAAAAATTATAAAATGTGTTTTTGAGAAGGTCCCCAAATAGGAACATTGGATACTCAACTGAATACAATGCTGAAAATTCAACTTTTGACAAGGCTTTTATATTTTGCAAAAGTAGAATTAAAGCTGTAAAAAATAGACAAATTCATGATGGCAGAGAAAAAGGTCATTGATTACTTATGACATTATTGTCTAATTTGAAAAAAAATCATTCGTGATGCATTGGAAAATAGTGAAGATGCATTTTTTTTGCCTCACTCAGAACACTGAAGTCAAGTACTTTTTTTGCACAGACTATATCTGTGGTAAGATGGCTCTTGGCCAACTAATGATATTTGCAAAATGGACTTATTGCATATTTCCACAGGGTTTTTCTCAAACCCTATAAATCATAAACATATCACATTTTGCCATCTTATAGATCTCTTGGAGATGAATCCAACAGTATGCATAACTAAAAAAACAGACATCATATTTAGCCATCTTACCACAGATATATATCTACCTTGAAAAGTGTTATTTAAAATATGCCCCCCTGTTTTTGTCCTATCTCTGAAGCATGTATCTTACGCCCTAAGCGATTCAATATCTTGGGGCTTAGTCACATGAGACTCATCACTAAATCACACAGGAATTCTAAGTGGGTTTTTGCCCCCTTCCCACGGATATCCCTATGCACAAGACATGCACAGATGACACACTTATTTAGGGCATTAGAATAAAGATTCCACCCCTATTTCTTGCTTCAAAGTTTTGACCTGTGGCTAAATAGAAATTTGTCCTATACATCAGCTCCCCTCATTCCCAAGTTAAATTTTTTTAAACAAATGTGGTTGCGTAGTTTCAATCCTCTTCCCGTCATTTCTAAAAAATCTCTGTATAGTATCTAGTTATTCATGAGTGCAGTAGTTTGCAGCAAATGTCACTACTGAATTTTCATTCCATCGACACATATGTACAATTCATTTTTGGAATATTTTACTTCAATTATAACATTATAAGATTAAAGCTTTAGACTATTCTTCTTGAAAATTTCTCATACTTTGACAAAAGAAAGTCAGATTGTGTGTTGCTGCCGTAGTTCTTTTTACAATTTAAAAAATTTCTATTAGAATAATGTTGTATTAGGTAAGGTTTAAACATGGTTATTCCCTTCTTCTGCTATTGGCTTTCTTATTTAACCATACATTTGCTGTTTAATACTTAAAACTAAAAAATACAGGAAAATTACGATAATTTTCGAAAATTACCGTCGTAATTTACCTTCTGATGAAAATTGTGGTACAAAATGAAGATGTAGCAGGAAATAAATATCACTGACCATTATCTAAGCAGAAATGATGTATTTTAGTTTGAAATTTCAAATTACAAACAATTCTTTCGAGGGTCAGCCAACAATTTAGGAAACTGTTTCTCAACAACATGGAGTCATATGTAATTCAAATGAGCATCAGAGAGAAGTCAAGCTAGCAATAAGAATAATCATGGGTGTGTACTGCTTGACAACTTGATCAAGAATTAATCGCCCCTGCTTGCAGCCTTATCTCCTCACAATGGAGGGATTTAGTGGCCAAAGTCAATGTGGAGGGAGGACTTGGGGATATTGGTGATTGATCAGCCTTGCAGAGTAGGAGACGGGGCGAGTACAGAATTATGCAATGTACCTGGAAGCAATTATTAAATAGGGCATCTGGAAATGATTAATTTCTGTCAGCACATTTAAGGATTTTGGTCTATATGATATTTAAGTGACCATTTTTTTGTGATACTACCTATGCTTTAAGTGACCATGACCAGTAATTAATTTTTATTACACAGGCTATATAAATCACTGATAGGGGATTGGCACTGCAGAACAGTAAGCTGATAGGTGCCAATATAACTTTGTTTCATAGTCATTGTTGGTACAAATTATCAGCATTCACACCATGCAAGTCCACAGGGTGACAAGTTGACAGAAGAGAGCATGTCCAGAGAGAGGAAAATGTATTAAAAAGGCCCCAAAATCAATTAATAAACTTCTGAGAAGTAAAAAATCATACTGTTTTAAAATATTTTTTTTAATTCCCCAGTATTTTGATTTTGTGAAAGTCCTTAATTTCAAATATAATTTGCATTTCCTCACACAAATTATCAACTTAATCACTATCAATTAATAAGTTTTAATCAATTAATAAGTTTTATCACAAATTAACTGGTGTCAACCAATTATTTTACCTCAAAACAAAATATGGTTGTGAAATGAATATTTAATATGTGAAAACACAGCTATTATTGCTATCCTTGCACTATACAATCCACATATGTATGTATATCACTAATTCACTTGTCTGTCCGTCCATCATTCACGTCTGTTTGAATGACTTCCAGGTGACAAAGCAAGTTGAAATTTGGCAGGAATACTGCTTGTGACCTAAAACTGACTCTGAACAAATATTAAAAGTGCTTGTTTTTTCCCCATATTTTTAACTTTTAGCCCCATAAGAAAATAATATAATTGGTGCATGGGTTTCTTTTTCATGCTTTTTTTAGATTACATGCACTTAAGGTAAGGGGTTGAAAGTTACATTATTTGGATGGCTGACAGAATTCAGAACCAACCAAAATATGGTAAAAACCACAAACAACAATGTAAATGGGTTGTTTTTACTGATCTGCTAGCCCCATAAGAAAAGCATTGCACTCAGAGCAGGGGTTTATATTTTTGGTTTTTTTAATTACTTGCATCATTTCACTTTTGAGAGAGGCCCTTAAATAAAAGAAGAAATCTAACAAAAAATTATCAAGACTCTACCAGGAAATTTGTTTGTCCCCTCACTTTCTCACTTCTCCTGCCCGTCAGCATGCCTTGTCTCATTAACCTGCCACCTTAACCCTCCCCTCCCGGTTCGAGATTTCTCTTTAAACAAAGGGAATGACATTCATGAGGGCGAAGGGTAATGGAGTGACAGCTGGTTCTTGCTGCCTGGGGTCTGTGACCATGATTGGGTTAGAATGGGAGGGAGGAAGGAACACTTGGGGCAAAGTTATTAACTAAACTTGATAAGAATGACATAGCTAACCTCAAATCAAGTGCAATGGAAGAAATGTGTGCAGTACTTTTACACTGCCCAGGAATTTAATGAAAATTAATATGAGGAAATTTTGTCTATTATAAGCTGGATCACCCTCAACAAACAGAGTAGATAGTGCCAGAGCCACAATTACAAAAATAGGTAAATACCTACTTTGTCTTTCATTTCATGAAAAAATTTCATAGGCTCTAAAAAAATATTTGCACCACAAATAAAAAATTATGCACTCTAGGGATATTCCTGACATCAGCGAAATACAGGCTGGTCTTTTCTAAGATTTAAGATTAACAGGTCTATTTTTCTCATTTATTCCCAAAGTAAATCCATCCAACAGCCAGACTAAATAGTGTTTTTCGTAACATGGAAGATTTCATCACTCTTACTCCGCTGAATTCTGCTTTGCCCACAATTATCCTCTTTTAGGAATGCTCTCTCATTTACCTACACTGAGGTGAAATATTTTACAGCAAATTTCAAATTTTTCAAGTTTTTCCAAAATGCCTTGGTTTTTCATGTCAATGAAATGCCATGAATTTTCCCGGTTTTACAGGTCATTGGACACCCTGTATTCAAGAGGAAGAATCTTCCAAAAAGAGAAGTTTCCCTTTTGTAATATTTATAAATGCAATGAAAAAGGTTGGATGACAAGTGACTTTTCAGTGATAGAGTGAAGTTTGGAACAAACATCCTGGTTCTCTTTTAAAGATAAGATCAGTGCTAGTTCTAGATGGTTTACAAGGCCACCTTTTGGGAGATGTGAAATCAAAAATATCACACCTCTCTACTGATCTGGTTGTCATACCTGGAGGTTTAACTTCTCAAATATAAGAGTTAGATTTGGTCGTCAATAAGCCCTTTGAAGATAATTTGCAACACCTTTATGAGGAATGTTTGCTGTTTGGGAACTTCCATCTGACACCATCTGATTAAATAAAAAGACCAACAGAGGCTCTACTAGGGAAATGAATCAAAACTACTTAGGATAGTATCTCACCAGCGTCCATAGTGCATGGATATAAGAGGTGTTGTGTTTCCAACAGTTTAAATGGAGCAGAGGATGAACTTCTATGGGTGGAAGAAGATAATGCAGTAGGCCAACAGTGACAGTGAAAATGGCAATTAAAATAATTTAAAGAACAAATAACTAGCATTATTGTTTTAGTGTTCAATAACATTCAATGGAAACTGATCGATTGAAATTGAAACTGAACATAATGATTGGAGCAAAAAAATTGCTAATGTGTGCATACATAATACTTTGTTCTTTTCATATAGTTCAAATATATATTGTATAATACGACTAAATAGCATAAGATGGTAAGGGTTCCATGAAATATCAAATTTTAACATTAAGATGTATTCAATGGGTTAATGACTGCTGCAGGGAGCATGGAATTGAAGACCATAACATATTCCGCATCAATGAGGATGACAAAAAATGCTGATAACTTTTCAATTTATTAATAATGGTAAACAAAAATGATTTATATAACCAGAAATAATGCAATTTTTTACAATGAGGATATTTCCTTTCAATAATGGATGAGTGCGCACGACTAATCGTCAACATGTTCAATCATTCACCAATCATGAGTTGACAATAAGTATGAGTTACGTACTTTATAAAATTCCATAGAAAAGCATTTCACAGCCAAACACAAGGCTGAAAATGTCAAGCCACTCTTGAATAGGAGAGCTGTTAAAATACCTTTTTCTTAAAAATCAGATCAAAGTCCATCATAAATGTCCACATCAGGATATTCCTCAGATTACTCTCCAAGGAATTACAGCTCATTCAATAAATATCAGGTTCATCATGAAAACAGATGAATGGTCGCTTTCCCACTGTCTTCTGGATTTGGTGAAGCAGGTGATGAAAGTACAGTCTTCGCACTGAGTGAGAAAAGTCGAGAATACAAAGTTCCTAATGAGTCAATGTGAAGCTGAAGTGTATGTCGTAATGCATCTGTATGCCTTTCACTGGGTCTTGCAGAGCTGACCTCCCCACCTTCTACCTCCTCTGCCCCTGGCCCCATGCCTTGGCGCCACACTAACCCTGAACCTACATCCTGAGAGAAAAGTGCTGGAGATGGAACATTCTCATGGGTGTAATTCCATATGTCTCGAAGAAGAGCTACCACCTGGAAAAGAGCAAATTCTTAAAGATTTTTATCCAGCCAAACCCCACACTTGAGCTTAAGAAGAATTCCTAGACACTATATCACTTTTTTAATGAATGGAAGATCAACCCATGATACATATTTTATCGAGTAATGGGATATTCAAGGACAAAAAATGAAGTATACCATAGTAGTACTTCCACCCAGTACCTAAATAGCATTGTGTCCCATTAATGCAGTAAAAAATTTACTATCATTTTGTTCTCATTAACGCTCACGCTTCACATTAGCACTCTCCAAAACTTTCATGGCATTTTTTAAAATTCACGGAGAACAAAGCATCCAATACAGAAGGCACTATAAAATGCGGTAGCTATAGATTATCTGCAATTATTAGTTCTCGAAGATGGGTGTACAGTCAGAATACCACACTTTCTCCTTGATTTCCTATTAAAGCATTAGTTTTCACTAAAGCTGTCAGATTTAAGGACATTCTGCTGACCTTTAGATGCCACGAATTTTTGGGACAAAGCTTTAATACGGATGGAAAAAAACAAAGTATTTTTTGGCAATAATTAACTAATAGTGACAGATGATATTGTAGAACAAATACTTTTTCTCCTACCAATGTTCATAGTTCATCATCATTTGGGTTAAAGCGGAGATTAAATGGACACTAAGCACGTAGTATCGGCGAGTAGTGCATGTGCAGACTCCAATCGTAACCTCCCAACATGCCATTTTCAAAGTTGCGTGCAGTCCATTATGTTTGCGCGCTTTACTAAAAAAACTCACAAATTTTGTTTTTGAAAGATGATGTTTTTTACTGTGAAAAATATTAATACAGTAGAAGCCCTATATAGCGAGAGCTCTCCGGATCTGAAAAATCACTCGCTAAACGGAACTCTCGTTAATACCAAAGATGATTAATAATCACTTCACAGCCAATTTCTACAACTGCAACGCTAATTTAACCACCATTGTGGGAATTTTTGGTGAGTGGCGAAAACATTCTATTGAGATAGCTATTAAAAATCATATTTTCAAACACCTCAATTACTTATGATCTTATTCACTTTCGATGACATCAAATTCCATGTTAGATGCCATACACTGGAATACAGTAGAAACTCGAAATTACGAAGTCGACGGGACCGGAAAAATCGCCAGTTCGTAATATCAAATTTCGTATGAACGAGTATCTTTCAAAAACATCGCGATGAAGCTCTTTTTTTGTTTCCTTAGATTAAAATGTACTTTCGCGACGTACTTGCATGATTTACGAAGTTATAATTCATGAAAGTATATTTAAATGTGTATCCATGCCCACAGGGTGCACTCAATTTTAGTTGAACACAACTTATTTGTCGGAGTTTGATTCTTCCTATTTTCGGGATTTCCACCGCGTCGTTCTAGCTTTTCGCGGCGGAAATCCCGAAAATCAGAAGAATTAACCTCCTTCCAAGCCCCGCCGAAATTTACATCACGACAACCAACTTTTCGTTCTTTTTTCCAATGAATGATTAGGCAATGAAGCGTCTTTGCACTATTTTCGTGCAGTTTGGACAACCTATGAAGCTTCTTAGCGCATTTTTCTATATTATTTCCTAACTGGAGAACTCGTAACTTTAGCGTTAGCGATGTTTAATCATCAATAATATTGATTTATAAATACTTTAAGGAAGTGAGCGACTTGCGTGATCATATGCACCAGATATTGAAGACAGTGAAAATAAGATTCTCTCGCAGATGCATGCTATGTATTTTGTACAAATACTGATATCCCCGTTAATCTCGCGAAATAACAATCGTTATTCTCCCTGGGATTCATCTTATATGTGCATGGTTATTTCCCATACGATGGAGCTGATAGAGTAGTCAAACTAAATATGTACTTTCTTTCAAAAGTAGATTGTACATACAAGCCACGCACTTCAACGGCGGAGGCGATGTAACTCCTTTTACACTTCATCGGCTACTAACGATGCTATCACTACAAATCAATAATTTTCGTTTTCCACTATACTATGCGAAAGCTTCATTTGTGGCTCTTTTCAGATTAGGTCGCCTGCCCTTCATTCATTAAATCTCGGCATCCATCTAAAGAATCAATATTGAACTAAAATTTGGGATATTTTTTGTTATTGTTTTCTCTCTGCTTTCGAACAAGCAAGGAGATTTTCGTCCGAGCATTGCAGCTCCAGGTCAGGCCACGCACCAGGCCGGAATCACCTGTCTCCCCCTCCTTTCCCCGTCATTGCGGGGGTTACTCACCCTCCACCATTCTCCCTCTCACAAAAACAGCTACCCGACCCATGGTCCCGGAGTATCGTGCGTCACTTGAGACGTGGATCTACCTGGCAGCCAAAGCCAAGAGATGCACGCGAGGAATGAACATCGAATGAATCATCGGCTTTACGCCGAACTGTCACATCTTATCTTCCTCCTCCCTTACATCGACCGGCTGCGTCAGCGGAGAGGAAAGACATGCTTTTGGAGAGTGGGGGGCTTTTACTTAAAGGGTCCAAGAGTTGGCATGGGGGGCCGGCAGAGTCAGCGTGGGACATCGCATCCTGACCTAGTGTTGAGGGGTTGGGAGGGAGGGGCCACTCAAAGGGGCCTGATCTCCTGGGGGGCCGGAACGGGGGCTTCGGTGTGAAGGTGATGGCTCGTGCCAACCTTGAAGAGCGGGGAGGGGGGGGACACAGACTTGAGGGGAAATATGACCAGTATGGGAGAGAAGGGAAGCGTTTGATAGTTTCGCCGGAAGTGAGAAAGGTGATGGAGAAGAGTAAGCCGCCGTTTTAGAGCAACAGAGATGGAAAGCCGGGCGAAATTTTCCTGGTGGGGATTGCCGGGTGGGGGAAAAACAATATGGGAATGTGCGGGCATTTCTATTTCGCATTTCCTTAATTTCCGGTCCATTCGGGCAGTCTTATAAAAGGGAATCAGTGAATAAGAATCGAAGAAGAAATACGACAATCGAATGAATGTGTATTATAAAAAATTCTTCTGTCGAGAGAATCACTCAATTAACAAAAAAAAGTTATTTATTTTTGCGCTTTGCTTCGCTCCATCGTCGCTCCCACCATGGCCTCTCATTTGGATAAATGCAAACTGAACTGGGAGTTGACGTCATTAGCAATTTGGATTCGATGTAATGTTTCCCGAGTTCGAAAAATTTCATTCTTATTAGGAGAAATCAGGGCTTGGTCATTTTCGTTACAAGCCTCAAGTTCGTTTCTTTGCAAGATCGTGATCTATCGATTTAAATTGCTGGGGGTTACAGCTAATAAACTGCCAACTTGTGATAAGTAATGACTCAACGCACCTACCCTAAGATCTTAGCCATTTCGGTGTCCTGCTTCCGCACTGGTAGGTAATTCCCACCCCCGATGTCCTCCCGAGGGGGGGGGGGGGGGAGGTAGATGCAAGTGCTTCCAATTGGGCTCCGATGCTGATGAGGATTCATGATCCCTCTCCGACAGCGTGACTTTCGGCATCTCATAGGATGGTTCCACTTACCCTCTTCTTGTTTATATCTCTAATAAGGATTAAGCTACAAAACCCTTATTTAATTCTCTATCAATCTGCAGGAACGCAGCTGAGCTCTCGTTTAGAATATTTTTTCAATCACTAGGTTGAAGCGAAAGGGGAGAAAGGTACCTACACCATTTCCGATACAAATATGTATGGGTGCTTGGGCGTTTTTCCCCTTTGACTATGCATGCGCCCAGCGATAGTCATACTTTAGAATAAATGTGCGCCAAAGTAATTGGTCGGTCGAACCAAGCGAACTCGTTTTTCTCTGGTTTTCTTGGCTGTTGGCGACGAAAGAAGGGAATGGCAATGCCTTGCTCGAAGTCTACATCCAAATGCTCAATTAGGGCGGGAAATTAAACCTGATTATTTCGATGATAGCTATTGCCAGCCGGAATAATTATAACTTAGAGCAAGGTTGAGTGTAATCAGTCTGAAATAGTGCAAAAAAAAGCTTCTATGGGTTATATTTACGACTGAATCTACCACTCGAACAATACAGCACCATCTCCGATACATGTCATAGTTTTTGAGCACACACGCGCAGTAAACAAATGCTGTACCAGGAATATTCATCATGGATTAATGCTTGCGAAAATCGGTAGCAAAAAATGCCAGGGATCATGCGAGGAAAATGCTGGTTGTAGCAATTAGTCTCTTGCGGGCGAGTATATCCGTACACGACTAATTTACATTTTTACTCGTTGGCAACTCTGTGGACTCGTGGTAACGAAGCCGAACGCATTTTTAGTCCGATTGGTTCCATATTTTAGGTGCTACGATGCCTACGATTCAAAGTCGTTCTTAAGGTCTGGTTTCACTGGGGCGTCCAGCAGCCACGTCCAACCGCTGCGTCTGGACGTCGCGGCAGGACGACGCGGCCGGGAAGTTTCATTCAGGCAACTACATCTCGTTCCCGCGGCTGGGAGATGTGGGAGAGTGTGGATTTAGTTTAATTACGAATTTGTTATCGCTTTGTGTTTCCTGAAAGTGAGTTGATTTTAAGCTGAAATGGATGGTGAAGATTTAGTTTTGTTTGGAAGACGAAGAAAAGGACGACCAATGTTGCAAGTAGTTTTACAACAAAGAGCTGGAAAGAACGCGTAATATAAAATGCGGAGAGAGGAGAGCAGAAAAATCACCGAAAATTGGGACTGCCCGACTAGGCGTCCGCGTCTCAACTGCTCTCGAAACAGTCGAGACGCAGACGTCGGGCATCAGCCGTCGAACTCGACGGCCGAGACGTATCGATTCGTGAAATCGAACACATTTGATATAGATTGGATGAGTACGGCAGTGACTTCCGGCTGCTGGACGCGGACGCCGCACGCGGCCTCGGGATGCTCCAGCGAAACCACACCTTTACTATTGTAGCATTGAAAAATGAGACATCGTTCAGGTATACATTCAGTGCATAACGTATTCGGCGACGATGATTAATTAGATGTTTAACTCAGACAAGGAGCGCCGGAAAACGTTACTGTGATCCATCACTATTCGTATAAACGAGTAACTTTTTCACGTCGGGACCAAGATCCGAGGTTCGTAATTTTAAAACTTCGTTATTTCGTAATATCGCGTACTGTTACATACCCTAAGATACCCTTTTGGTCGGGACCGAAGATTTTGCTTCGTAAAATCAAAATTTCGTAATTTCGAAGTTCGTATTTTCGAGTTTCTACTGTATTAAACGTCGAATTTTGACACTTCAGGACACGTGTACTGTACTGCACATATCTGTATTGTTATTGCCCCGATGTTTTTGGTGTGCCAAATATGTCACGGCTGCAAGTATAGCAATTCAACGGACTATAAACAGCAAACACTTCGGAAACAAGAAAAAATTTCATGCCTCTCTAAGAAGTGTATAAAAACAGATACATACATGGTTCGGAGAAAGTTCTATTAACTGAAATTTGCAAAAATGCTAGTTAACTTAATGACCAAGATATAACCTAAGGGGATTTTGTTCCACGCAAGCACCAGGCTGCTATCTTCTCCAGTTAAATAGTGGAAATAAAGGAGAGGACTTCAATGTCTGTAAGATCGCCTCAGAAAACAGCTGACTTCGGCTTTTCGGAATCATAGAGCCCAATATCACCAGCATTTACGATTAGCCCTTAACAGTATACTGTTGTTTGTGTTATTATTACAATAGTTATGCGTGGAATACTCTCTTGAATTTATCGAAACATAATTGTAACAAGCAAGTCCAAATCTGTATATTCTGTATCGCAACACTTTGGGCCTCGCTAACTACTTGCGATACAATCTGAGCAGGATTTTGCATGCCCTCTGGCTGGATACACAAGGTGCCGTTATGCACAACATTCTCACACTTTTGGCCAGCCACATTTCTCACACTTTAAGCTCAGTTCAATTTTACCCTTTGTAATCCCTCACAATTGCATTTGCTTTTCTCTTTTTAATATAAAATGGAGCAAACCAAAGAACATAATCAATTTAGACTAGAATTAAGGTGAAAGGCTAGAAACCTAACTAGAACTGAAACAAAAAATGCAGAACTGACCAATCTCTATCTACAACTACATGAAACATACCTCACAAGGACCTATTTTTGGAATTACATCTCGAATAGCTGACAGAGGAGATGGCAGCAGCTGGCCCAAGGCCATTAAGTCAAACAATCGCTGGGTATTAGCCAGTAGACTTGGGGGAGGTGGTGGCCTGCTGGAAGAGTTGGATGCTGCAGTTGTGGTGGCAGTTGTATGAGAATTCCACTGAGCCAACAGAGTGGCCATAATAGCCCGAAGGAGAACGGAGCAATAGCAGAGAGCTGGTCTGTGTGTTGCCGCAAGGGTGAGGAGAGCCCACAGCACAGGCAGGCGTTCAAATGTCCGCCTAATTTGTAAGTCCCTCTCTATTGTAACCTGGCATTGTTAAGAGAAAATTGGAATTAGTATACTTCACAATTTAGAAGGTTCAGTGGTTTCCATCACACATATATATATATAACAGAGTTTTACTCTGAGTGTTTGAAGAAATTCCTCGCACATGCTGAGGATGACGTGAAATTGGCAACACTAGAAAGGTTCATGAAAGTGGATGCATACTTGCAAGATACAGAAGAAAGGTCATTAGCTGTGTAATTTCATGCCCACTTGTCAAACAAATATCTTAAGAAGCCTGTGACAAATAATTCTGAAAAAAATTCAGGTAGCTTTAAGACAATATTAGCAATACTTCCAGCAAGCTTCATTTAATTCTCTTAAGTTGAGTGAAACCACCGAACCTCATTAAGCCACCCACTTAGAATAATTTAACAGCAGAGGTGTTTGAAGAGGTATCAAATTTCATTTGGAATTTATCCTAAATGAAAGAACATAAATATTACAAGTCACAGTATAATGTTTTTCAGCTCATCCCTCTCAGAGCACTTGAATCCCAATTGAAGTATATAAATAATCACAAAATAAGAAAGCTGGCAGCTGACACCGCTTGTCTTTGTTTCACTTTATCAAGATTAGTTCACCATTGATAGATACAGATAGCCACTACACCAGATCAAGAAAATAATTAAAGATTCCTATTTCTTCACTGTGATTTTGTTGAGAAAACAATACAATCAATCCTCCTGCAGCAGCATACTTCATGACAAAATCATTCTCCTGGAGCAGAATACATTTTCTGGCAAATAATATTATGTATTCCTTCATCGTTTTATCAACCATTATTTTAAATTAGTGCTTTTGACTGAGACTGTGATAGTTAGAGTTCATTTCATTTAAAATACTTCATATTTTTCAGTTTGTCTTTGTTTTTAATTTTTTTATTTGTTGCCAATTGTTTTTATTTCACACTAGACCTAAAAATGTGTATATTTAGCATAGAAGGCATGGATTCCTCTGGGCATGTTATCATGACCACAGCAGCAGAAGGGTTAAGAGATAGGCATGTAAGAGATGTCAAAAGCAATATATCACATATGTAACCTAATATGTACAGCCATTCAAAATTTTCAGAATAATTGCAAAAGAGACACATCTAATGGTCAATATGCATTATGATAAAATCACAATCACAGATGTTTTTTTCTTGGATTATGATAGTCAACCAATAATGGCCAACTGGCTTTGAAATACAAATTTTGCTTTTAAAAGCTTCTGCTTAAGCCTTGGATTCAACTAAGCTAGAAGGTAACTGACATATGTAATAAAGCATCAAAGTTTACAGGATAATGAAGCAGCATATCTGCATACAAAAATGTAATTTTTGTGACTTTGATAATTTAGTCTGAAAATTTGCAAAATTGACAATGAATTGAATGGCATAAACATCAGTATCATCAACTGTAAGACCTATGCTCACTTTGCAAAACTCCTCTTCAGGCCATGGAAGTCCATTGTACATAACATCTGGAGAGACAATTTCAACAAGCAGAAGAGAGACCATGGAAATAGCATCCAATGAAACTGAACCAGTTGTGCTGCTGGGATTTGTTCCGTATGTAGCCTGACCATTAGTGGCAGTGTCCACTTCTGGTTCCTTTGAAACATTTACTTTTGTTACAGTGCAGCAGCACTTAACTGCCTCAACCAGCATCTGAATGTTCAAAGCTACAACTTCCTCACATGGAGGTTTAGGGACACTCTTGCCACCCTTGGACAGGTCTCCATCACCAACAACAAATACTGATGAATGCCTTCGAGGAAGAGTAGTTCTTGGACGTCCATTTTCCCACAGTAGAACAGCTCTGGAGAGGGGACTCTTCTGTAGAGAAAAAGTTAAACACATGAAGTATAGGTAGGGATAGGAATTTTTTGGTGGTTTGAGAGGGAGAAAAGCGGTACTTTGAAATTAGGAATTCGGTACTTTCAACAAGACATTTCGGTGTTTTCATAGTGACCACAAATTTATATACACACATAAAATACCGATTATTTCAAAGCCTAGAAAAGGGTCACTTATACAATAGTTTTACCCAATATGACCTGGGTTATTATGCAACACTTCCCCTTCTGGCCATGTTATGACTGAAGACTCACCTTGGTGGCAGAACCTGGAAAAGTGGCACTAAATTTAAAAATAAAATTTAATACATTTCGTGTATTGTCATGTAACTTTAGAGAATTTCCATCCTTGTGAAAGTTTGCTGCAGTTACGTGCTCCGAAGATTTAAAATGTTTTCCAATTGAATCTTTCCCAAGCAACCTGACAATTGTAGAATTTGTGCATGACCGTACTTTAATCGATACAATAAAATCCATCTTTTTGATACTGGAAAGCCCGGTCTCTTGCCCTTAATTTTGCATTCGGCATCTCAATAACTCGTCAAAATCACTTAAAAGCACAGAAACCAGGAATAAAACTAGGATACTTAACAATTGTCACTGGAAAACAAACAGTCATTTGACGGAAATGGCCAAAAACTAGAGATTCAAACAATAAACTCAATCTTGATGCCTCGCAATAAATAAACATATCGACAATTTTATTGATGTCGTTGTTGGTCTTGATTGGTGCTTTCAAGCCAGCTACGCAACCACTGCATTGGAACGACCCCATTGCAATAAAGTCGTTCACTATGATGTGAAATTACAATTTATTTCACGAATTCGGTAGATGGATTAGAAAATAGATTTTCGGTGGAGACAAAATTCTTCTATATTCCGCCACTCACTCTTAAATCAAAAACAAAAATTTGCAAAACTTGCCGCCCACTCAAAAAGTTCGTGACGTCGTCAGAGATCCTGATCAGTTACTAATTCGCTCGCTGGAAAGCGAGGGAAGGGGAATGCTGCATAGTGCCCAGCGTGATTGGACGGAGCTGCGAGTGACTTCCAATCTTTTCATGTTGGTTATTTTACGTGAAAGGGTTAAGAACCCCGATTTTTCGCCGCCGATAATTCGAAAAGCAGGCGACGGATAAAAAAACGGAAAATTACATGTCTCTTTATTTCTCAAACTCAGAATTGGTATTTAAAAAACTCTTGGCGAACAAGCCCATTGAAATGAAATAACTCAAAGCGGCTATTCACGCATGCGCAGTCCGTCTAGTCTTCAAATCCGTAGTAGAGTGTAATGAACAAATCAGAAAAAAATATTAAAAAATCGGAAAAATACGTATCTATTTAGTTTTCAAACTATAATTAGCATTTAAAATCTCTTGGTGAACGATCCCATTGAAATGAAACAACACAAAGCGGCTATTCACGCATGCGCAGTCCGTCTCATCTTCATATCAGTATAGTAGCGTTATGAACAAATCAGACCAAAATAAAAAATCGAAAAAAAAGTGTCTCTTTAGTTTTCAAATTATAATTGGCATGAAAAAACTCACGGTGAACAAACCCATTGAAATGAAACAACTCAAAGCGGCTATTCACACATGCGCAGTCCGTCTCGTCTTCAAATCTGTAGCACAGGGATTCCCAGACTAAGTAAGGCTAATGGGTGTTCCGAGTAACTTATAATGGCTTTATATGCTGCTACCTAAACGCAATGGTTTAATATAAGCGAAGTCCACAAGGTGTTCCGTTAAAATTTCAGGATTTACGAAGTGTTCCATAGGAGGAAAAGTTAGGGAAACCCTGCTGTAGCAGATAACCAGGGATACTACTTATAGACTCCTTGCAGATTACTTTGAATAAATGCGCAAATTGCTTTTCCTTTGTTCGACTCACCTCGGAGCGGAGAGCCACCGATCATACATGCCGATAGATGGTTATTCCACTAATTGTAAATAGAAAGCACCGCGGCGTGACGAGCTGTGTATTGCCGGTTATCGCCGTAAACCGAAAGCACCCGATGTCATCCTCCCGCGATTGTTATCTTAACACCGGTTATGCTACGATGAACTGCAAACTTCCACATACCTCAGAAATATTTGCACGCGAGTTCGTTTAAATCGAATTGAGAACATTTGTTTGTAATTTTAATGTTTTTCTTGCATTAGAAATGTACTTTCAACCATTTTCTCATAAAAAATGAAAATTCGCGTTTTGGGGCACAATTCGCGACATTTCGCGAGTTCAAAAGTCATTTCCCAAGTTAGTATGGAGTATGTTGTAACAAATTACCACTCCAAGGACATTTTTGTCTAAATCCGCAAAATTCGCGATCGCGAAATTTTCCTATCCCTAAGTATAGGGCATCAATACCTACTTATCAAATATTGTAGTATCGTATCGTAGCAAAAGAAAGTCAAGCAAAAAAGTGAACAGTAAAACATAAATTACACTAAAACTCAACTCTAGGAAATCTAAAATAAAAAATATGATAAACCTATCAGGGTGCCCACAACTTTTTCTGAATTATTTCCCTGTATTTTCCCTGTGTTTTCCCTAGTAGGTTTATCCATAATATCCTAAGAAATGTGCAAACTATAGGGTTTTAATACGTCCCGAAAGTGCACCTAAAAAAATTCCGTAAATAGGAGCAAAGATCAACACACTTCTCATCATAATAGACTTTTATTTTTATGAAAAATATTATGATAAGAATTAACAATAAAAAATGAGAGTGGGCAGCAAAAAAATAAGCATGTCAATCGATCCTCTAACTTGAAAGATCAAACAAAACTAATTAAATAATCAGGAACTTTCTGTGAAAATATTGCTGACTTGCATTAAATGACAAGAAATTAATTATTCAGATAACACCTGACAATTACACTAAAATAAGCAAAGATTTTCATTTCTTCATTTTCTTAATTTTTTTCTCTACTTCTTCCTGTTTCTCTTTCAGGGCTTGATTCTCTGCTTTTAACTTATCTAGCTCATTTTTCTTCCTTTTCTCTTCTTCTCTCTGTAATCTACTCTTCTTCGCCATTTCAGTTTCAGTTTCTCGCCTCTTCTGAAGCGCATCTCTGTACTTGGCGCTTGCTCCATGTGCATATCTGATCAACTCCCGATCAACTTCCACTGACGCCTCGCCTCCCGCATGAAAAATCTCATCCCAAACTCTTCTCAGAGCAATGAGAGTCTTCATGTAGGTTCTCAACTAACATGTCTTTGTTCACAAAGAACCCACTCTCGACAAAGGCGTTACCGTGCGAGAACAACAGGATAATTTAAACAGCTGCCCAACTATCCTTCAAGTCCTCTTGTTTGTTAAGTTGGCTTGCATAGAATGAGTCCAGTCTATCCGTACCCCTATTAAAGCCCGTTGAGCTGTACTTTATCCACCTGGGATACAAACCTTTTGAACTGGATACCAGCACGGTCTGCCTGCAGAGTAATCATGTGGTTTGCAGACACGAGAACCCTAAGACCAGAATCCATGTCTGTTTTACACTACTCAGGTTTTTTAAGAATTTTTTTAGGATCCAGACATGATGCTACTTTGATAAATTTGTACTTTATTGGGCTTTTTTCAACTATTTTCTTCTCAATGGAGAGCAAACACTTCTTACATTCCAACCTAAATTTGTCCTCTTCGATGTCATTTACTCTTGCATCACAGAGAGCAAGGGTTGCCCCCACACCAATATTGATTTGGGATAGTTTCAAACCACTCGCACCATCATCTACATTAATATTGATCAGCTTGTAGGCTGTCTTTGCTTTGTTAAGGACGTCTGGCTTTACAAACCGCCCGTACACCTCTTGGAGAAGATCCTCAATGTCACCATGAAGAAATGGGTGACTGGTTTCAGTGTCTGATATGCTTTGAGAAATGGCTCAAAAGATGATGCTATTGTCCCAAAGAAATGAAGTTTCACCAGCAAAAGAGGGTCAGCAAAGCACTCTTTCACCTTCCTAATCGACCATGTGTCAGGCAAATCCTTCATAGTGGGAAAGTAGGTCTTCAAATTCTTGAGTATTGTAATGACTCTTGCACACACGGGACCATTCTCAAGCCATCGGCAATTGCAAAATTTGAGGGTAAATTCATCACTTTCAGTAAGACATGAAAAGTCTGCATGGCGCACGGGAGAATCCTTAAAGACATTATGCATTAACTTAAAAAATATTGCAATCTTCCAACCATACTTAACGAAACTGTACTAAAAGGCACCATGAACGACGTGGAGACCACAGGATCTTCTTTTTTTTATAGGGGACAGTCCCTAAACAGCAAATATTTGAAGAGAAGATAAAAATGTGCTGGGCTATTGCAATATTTTGTTCACGTAAGGGAGCTGAAGAATACCCAAAGAATTGACCTTGCCAAAAAAAAGATCACTTTGTTTAATAACATCGATATCTCTTAGGCTCTTTCCCCAAAACTCTCCTAGTCCAAGTGTATGTCTCAAGGCAACATTATTCATTAATTTTCGAGGAAATCACCTCATATCTTTGCTGTTTAAACTAAGTTTACTGGATGTCCATGATTGGCTGAGTTTTTTCTCTTAGCTCTTGATAATTCCAAATGCCTCTTCCGTAAGGCAATTGTGTAAGGTGAAAGTTTGTCCCCCTTTTGCTTGAACACCATCATTATTGTATGTTTTTATTCCCCCTAAATCAAATTTCTTCACACATCATGCAGGATTAATTGAAAAAAAAATTTATAAAAGCAACTCCTGCGATGCGTATTGTTGATTTTTTCTAATCCTAATTCTGGAAACAAAATATTTGAAGGTAAAATATTAAACCTGAAGTAATGTAGGGTAAAAAGACAGGAATGAATCATGGTATTCAAAATGATATGGTTTCATTTATGATGGTTATTTCATTTTACACGCATATTCATTAAAGTGAAAAATTATAGTAGTGATGGGTCGAATTCAAAATTTATCGAATCCAAATCCTGAATCTCTTTTTTTTATCGAATCCCACACATCAAATCTCGAATCCGAATCCTTATTTCAGAAAACTATGAATCCCAGTTACTTTTCAATGCCAATTGCATTTATAAGACAATTAAAAGCCATTTATATTTTCCAGTACTTTTTGAACCAATAAGTTGTTCTACAATTCTGCTCCCTCAAATTCAATATTTATTCATTAGCTAAAAAATAAAAACAAATTTGAGCAGCTATTTCAGTTTTACTTAATTTTTATTAGTTCTTCAACAAAGTACAATGTAATCATAAGTTATGAATTTTTCCTCATGAAATGCAACATTCTTACTCTTTTGGGATCTAATCTGTTCCTTTTTTGTCTGTCACATTTCCAGCAGTACTAAATGCTCTTTCTGAAAATACAGTAGCAGTTCTTGCACTATGAGTTTCTTAGCCTCTTGAGAATCTTTATTACTTCTAAACATTTTGTCTTTAAGATGAGGGTCCAATATTGTTGCAACAGCACAAAAGCTGTTTTTTCCTAAGTCAGCAAATCTGAGATTCATCACATTAATGATATAATTTTTCATCCCTTGCAATCCGGATCCTACATTACCTGGTTCTTCCATAAATTTTAAATATATATACTAGTTATTAAAGGAATCACTTATGATATTGTGGTGTTAAAGTATCTAACAGTAGCCTGATAGAAAGGCTTTTAAACATGTTGAACATTTTGCAAGTAAGTCCACTCAGCACTGCTAAGTTCGGCTGGTAAATTAATCTCCCCATTTACCTTAAATAGAGCTGGTTTCTGTTCCAGAAGACGAGTATAATGATTGATTCTTGCGTATCAAAGTCGAAAACAAATTCACGTAGTTCCTTCAACTGATACTAATATTTACAAATGTTTTACCTGGGATCTGCATCACTTGGAAAATTTAAATCATTGTCTTGATTATTGGAACCGCTTGGTAGAGTATCGAAGGTATAAGATGCAGGATTTTCATCTTCCAGATTATCTTCTTGCGCTAATTTGCGGGCTTTCGCTGCATCACGAGCAGATAATGGATGTTTCTTTATGTGCTTCTACAATGCACCAGTGGCTTTGGAAATACAATCAGGGGATATAGCGCAGCCACAAATATCACAAATCGGGAATTTATCATCGGAATGTTTTTACTGAGAAGTAATACCATAATTCGCTGTGAAGCAATATTTTACAGTATAATTGTCACCTTCGCGACTTCCCTATCAAGTAATATAGCTATCTATTTCAGTGCTTTTTATTTGAGGACGGCGATAGCTGATTATCGAACGCAGGTGCCATCAATCGCCGACTCACCCCGGAGCAGAGAGCCACCGGCAGCTGGCGAAATACGGCGATTCAGCTAAATCGAAAGTACCGCAGCATGGCGCCGTCTATCGCCGGCTATAGCTGCAAATCGGAAGCAACCTTTATATCGCACACTCTTACCACAGATTTGCGACCACGATCGATCATCAAGGTCATTGAGTTGTGATCGCTGTATATAGTACAATCATGAATATAGAGATATATACAGCCGTGAGTACTATTGTCGTATACAAGTTTTTTGTTGTATCGTACAATTTTACAACGGAATGCTGACAGATAAAAACTTTGGTTTTCACAATTCAATTACGTAAAAACTGGGCTATTTTGGTAGTAGGTAACTTCAAACATACGTGGTGCCAACCTTATTGTAGAGATATGAAAATGCATATATTCAGTCGCAATTAATTATTTTTGCTGGTGCATTATTTGGCCACGAGATGTGAGCCTATATGGGCCAAAACATTCTACAATCTGGAGTGATATTTTCTCTTTGAATTCAAATCTTTCTCATAAGAATATTTTCCATACAATTGAAGACATGAACCATGTCGTACGTCTTCATCAGAGATTTGCAGCAATGGCAGCACCAACCAACCTGGGCCTCCGATTCAGCTGAGTTGTTTGTCTTCACCTCTTATCTCGCTCTCCCCCCACCTGCTGACACCGGATACTTTTTTCAGGGTACCCTTCTCAGAAGCGGAGGTAATTCACTCAGTGATGAGCAGAGGCTGACATCTCCTTCCCTCTCTTGGCTCATAATTTCGCTTGAGTGATTTCTTGACACCACCCGGCATCATCTTGGGGTCCTGTCCTGCTACTCTGAGGCTCGCTCTTTAAAAGGCATTACCTGCTAATTCTGACTTTTCTGGAAATCGGTGGACTGCAAGGAACCGGAAGTTCTGCCACCCGTCCCATTTATGGGCTAAACAGGTCCCTCCACCGAGTCAAATTCATGGGCCAAAACCTGTTTCGCCCCAAGACTCCTGTTGCTCAAGATACTTTTGCCTCTCATTCCAGAACAGGAAGAAATTCATCTGCTCCGGACTCATCCTGCGTTAAAGAGATTGGAGTAATTTGAGATGATGACTCATTCGTCTCATCATTGTTTGTCTACCCTCATTCCGATTCGCTTTGACCCGAATGGCTTCCATTAGTTGGGGTTGGGGGTGGTTCTCCTTTTGAGGGCCTCCAGAGCCAATACCAGGTTGATGTGGACGATGCTCGAACGAATCGAGGCCAGCCGTTATTTCGGTTGATTTAAATCATTGACTTAGCCCTTAAATAAACAGATCGCGAACACAAATTTATTAATATGAGTGAATCACAGAATCATACGTTAACCATCGAGTAGCTTGTTATTCAGTATTATTTTTCACATAACTCTTCTCACCAAATGTCTCATAACAAAGTAGAGACGTTCTTCTATGTATGAGCAAAAACGTGTTGGATAGGACGTCTTCAATGTCACATAGGAAGAAAAAAAATGTTCCGATGTAGAATTCCACCGGAAATATGTAAAATAAAAAGTTCTATTTTAAATATATGTCGTAGTGAATTTCCGCGCAGATTATCAGCACTTATGATGTTAAAACGATGTCATTCATAAGATTATTACGTTGCGAGATTGTTATCCTAAGGTATATGCCACCCGCAAAACCAAATTTATCGAATCTTTTTTGAAAGGATTCCATCGAATCTAGAATCCATGGATTCGATCGAATCCTCGAATCCTGGCCACATCACTAAATTATAGTAATTTTGACTTATTTTTATTATCTCATATTCTTTGTGGCAGTGCAAACCTAGTTATATTTGGAATACTGCGATATATTCTAAGTCATTTAGTTAATTTCGGACTTTCACTAATTTTCTTTACATGGCTGCTTAGTCTTCCGGAAAATAAGTTATGAAAGTAATCCACTTTTATGGAATTGCGTTTACAAGTTTAAAAAAATCTAATTAGGTGTGTAGATAAACCTGATGTTACAAACTGTTGATCAGATAATATGTAGCATTTAGATTTTCGTTGTCTTGGTAGTCCTTACGGTATCAAAATCCATATTATTTTCAAAATATCATCATTAACTCTGAGCTTTTTAAAGGACATAGGTTCAATTTCCTTTACTTTGCCTCACAATATTTGCTGCTCCTGTAGGAAGTGCTCTCACGAATGTTTTTTCTGTAGATCTTGCATGAGAAAAATATGGCCTAAGACTAATTTAAAATGCAATAATGGCGGTGAAGCAAGAGGGAGACAAACTTGAACCTGACACGGTTATTGATCTAAGATTTCAGCCTGCTCATGTCCTTCATATATGATATGATATCATTAATTAACGCATAATATACACTCATACTTGAAATTCTGCATTGGATAACATAATGACCGAATTCACAAAAAGCATGGGATGAGTGCGAAAGGTAGATATTTTTATCCATACATCCCTCTTTCTTAGCCTCCAATTACCACATAAATTTTGCAAAAAGAGCATGAAAAAATTAAAGCTCATTATTTTACTATGAAACCATTGTTTGCGCATAAATGTATTGCCCCTAGAAAATGGTTTCCCAGAATAATTTGCGACGATAGGTGTGCACAAAAATTTGAGCCTAGCATTATTGATATTACAGAGTGAAATTGAGTGATCCAGATTCAAATCCCATCCAGGCAATTGTTTTTTTCATTGTGAATTTCACAAACTCTTGTAGCTGACAATGAATATTGTAATTCCACCTTCATCAGATTTATCTATGCACCATATGAGATTAAAGAAAAACTTTTAAAAGTACTTCCTAAAATGCACTCCATGGTTTACTTTCATAGCTTACTTTCGGAAACAGCAACCAGGTATGTGATTAGAAAATTAAAAAATTGTCTCCGCCTGAAATGATCTTAATGACTCTAAACATATTGCAGCATGTCAAATATAGCATGGATTGGGCATGGCATGGACATCCAGATACTGATAATACATCAAAACTTTGATAAGATAATGAACATGCATATAAAATAAAATAATCATAAGATACGAAAGGAGCTCTGGGGATAGAGACCTACGATAGGCTTTAGTTTTCTTCGGCTGCTAGCAGCTATCGTGAGGGAGGGATCTGGGTGCATCCGAACTTTGCAGATCTCCCTTTCCTTTTCTCGCTCACACATAAGAGAAGGAACCCTACCCCTCCCCCCTTTGGAAATAATCCCTTTCGTAGGTCATAATCCCTTTCCTTCAGTGGGTCTTTCCCCTCGCCCAGCTATGGGGAAAAAGGGTCCTTGTTCCGCTTGGAGTTTATTGTTCCCCCACTCAGGAGGGCTTAGTTCAGCCACATTGTCAAATCGTCATCAACATCCCAAGTGGTACAATTATTTTTTACAGAACTTTACTTAAGTCTTATTTTTTAACCATAGCTATACTACCTGTGACACTTCTGGTTTATGCCAGTTTCCACAAATCTAAAAACTCAAAAGAACTTTTTCAACCAACAAATAGTAAAATCAATGAGCCCTCCTTTTGTGAGATGTCCAAAAATTCCATTCAATCTTCAATCCAAACTTGTAACCCCTCCAACCAGACTCAAAGCCAATAAAAATTTCATTTGTAGCATCAAAGTGATTTTTCCGTTCCTACCTGCTTCCCCTCAATAATTTTTAATTACTGAATACCTTTGTGCACAAGCAGAGAAATTACTTGCTTTTTTAAGTACATATATACAAATTTACCTTTCACTCAAAGTCAAGTCACTAAGCATGCATCTTTTTTCGGGATAAAATTTTCAACAAATGACTAACATGTCTCCCTAACCCAAGGGCCACAAGAAATATTCACCAAGAAATATGACCAATTAGCACTCAGTAATTATGTAGTTTTAAGAACCACCAATGCTACATACAGCCAGAACCTCTACTTTGGAACATTATCCATTCCAAAGAGCTGATTAAGTGAAGGATATATCACAAAACGAACCCAAAGACACTATGATTTCTGGATTTTCCCAGGAAGACTGGATCTATAAATATCCATATACAGTAAAACCCCCATACAACGAACACCCATACAGCGAAATTTTAAGGAAAACTCCCTATTTCGAAGTCATTGGCCCGGTCCCGGACCCTTTCAATGGACAATGGACAATGGCAAAAAAACCTCCCGTAACGAACCTCTATAACTACGAAAACTCCGTACATCGAAGTCTGCGCTTGGGCCCAAAACATGAAAAGTGCCCCTCTAGAACGAATTATTGAGAAAAAAAACGTAGCATTCTTCATTTACAGGTAATTTTTCCATAGACATTTACGTAATGAGCAGGAAGTTGAACCGCAGCGGAGAGTACCGCGTCTTAACCCTTCCGCTCCGGGCTTCGAAAATGTTTACATCCGAGACCTACAGAGCAGAGGGCATGAAGGAAACTTGACGCTCTCGCTCCGTGAAGGCTCGTTTACACATTTATTATGGTGGGAACCAGCAACTCTTATGGTTCCCACAATAAAAAACGTGTAAGGGAAGCCAAAGCTCCGCTCCGCCTTAGCTGAGCCGGGTGATAGTTGGGTGGATGAGTAATGCACCAAGAGGGGAGGGGGAATACCAGTCAGTTCCAGCCGGCCAGACGTAACCCAATACAGAAAAATACTCTGAAAAGATCAGATCAGAGGGGCTATTCTCCACTCTCACTCATCCGCCCCACCTCTTTTGGGAAGGTGCAGGTGGTGAGGATGGAGCTCAATTTTCCCTTTTTAAATCGTATCAGATTACTTTCCCATATTGGGTTACATTCCCGGGACCCCTGAATGGGAGGAGCTCCATGGTTTCAAATTACCTTTCGGTATCCGATTTTATTTTGGGAGAGGCAGTCGCCGATAAATTTTTTCATGCTTATTTTCTTTGTTTTTCCTTCGTGGAATTATATGTTAAAATTTAATCTTTACTTTTCTATTCAAAGTTTTTTTTAATGAGTGGAAATATTTTTTTCGCGAATACCAATGGGCTTATTTTTTTTCTTTCCCGCGAAGTCAACGTAATTTCTTTGTTTCCCCATTCTTTCAGCACGCAAACTTCATTTGTTCCTTCATTTGCAAGACCTCCTGTTGATATTATAATTATAAAATAGTCTAAATAATTGTTACATCATTATTTATAAGACCCACGATCAAAGATCCCCGTTTTCTTGTATTGTTGTGCTTTGAAAAAAGGAGGGGAAAATGTGATCGGCTTATCTACTAATTTCTGTAATCGAATCACCATTTCGCGATCTAAAGACGTACAAATAAATACATTGTAATAAGGCTCGTCGAGAAAGGCTCCTGTTTTAAATGGCGAGTGACCACTTGCAGATTATTTTCATTATTGTATAATTATGATATCAACAGGAGGTCTTGCAAATGAAGGAACAAATCAAGTTTGCGTGGTGAAAGAATGGGGAAACAAAGAAATTTTGCGGGAAAGAAAAAAAAAGAAGTCCTATGTTATTCGCAAAAGAAAAATATTCCCACTCGTTAAAAAAAACTTTGAATAGAAAAGTAAAAATTAGATTTTAACAGAATTCCAGAAAGGAAAAACAAAGAAAGTAAGCATGAAAAATTTGTCGCCGACGAGAATCGAACATGGTCCCTCTGCACCGCAGCCCCGTACGCTAATCAATGGACCACACCCTTGATGCCGTAGGCTGATAAATAGGGATTTTATAACATCTATATATGTCTAAACGCCTTTTTTGTTAACTATTGGATTTATACGCCCATATGTGGAGTGATTCGTGAAAAGCATTCGGAGTTCTATATGCATACGAATTTTCATCGAGATCTGCGACCCGTTTATCGGACACTCCCCTCGTTAGGAGGGCGAAGTATTCAAAACTTCATTGGTTGGTGTTCAACCAATGAGAGCCAATTTTATCTACTCTGTCCCCATCCCAAAGGAAAATCTGGAGTAACCTCTCTTCTCTATCCAAATATTGCTATTGTCGTCTTAACCTTGATGGATGTGGTCTGTTAACCGGCAAGTTTGCTCGAGATCGCCCTAATATTTGCTCGATTGCTTGAGGATACCTTTTTTCCCAGAAATCGCAGCCGAAAATGAGGGTGCGCCTCTGACACGAATTTTTTATCTGCCAGCCTTCGATCCTCGGTCACGATATGAGCGGTGGGCTGCAGAGAAATAACGCGGCAGGGTGGTAGTGGCCACGAAACGAGCAGTGATTCGTCCTAAGATAAGTTCAGAATCTGAAATGGCAGTACATACTGTCAGAAGACAGAACGTTCTCGGCCGACATTTTACCACAGAATGAGAAGAACGGCACAAGAAATATTTAATATCTGGGATTGGTGGCGAGCGGCACCTATGCCACTCACGTCTATCATGGCTGGGTTCGAGTGTGGTCCATGTCAAACATTAGGAACATAAAACTCATCGTTGCCACTCTATCGCTTGCCTACCACCGCTCGTATCGTGGCCGCGGCTCGCGCCGCTCATATCGTGCCCGAGGCAAGTCCCTCGAGAGCTGAGTGACCTTGGTGCTTAGCGTGAGTCATCAAGGGGAGGGTATCATTCGCTCGCTTGTTTACGGGGGGATGCAGTTGCCTAATAACTTTAAAAACTTGTTGTTTGACAAGGCAAGCGTGTGGGGTGCAATTGGGGGACAGTGATTGGCCGCGCGACAAGTGCAAGCACTAGAATTTTCCACCCCCCTAACTTTCTCATTTTCTGTCACCAGACAACTTTGAGTGACTGTATGCACCTGCCTTAAGCTCAACTGAGAGAATTCTGTGACTATTAACATTTGTGCATGCGTCAATATAGGTCAGTGTTGTTCCAAAATGAACAAGGGCAAAAAGTTGTGGTCTTTCACGGTAGTTGAAAAAATTAAAGCGCTTTAAGTCATCAAAGACGCTGAGGATGTAGGAAACCGCGCTGCCGGACTAAGGCATGATGTGCCGGAATCGTGCATTAGAAGATGGAGGAAGGATAAGGTTGCACTATTCATACCAATAGGGACAGAAGGTCTTTTCGCTGAAAATCTACGAGCTGTGACAGGACATGCGCGCGCGTGCCACCGTACTGCGACGCCCGTCTCACTAGTAAGTCAGCCGTTTTTATGTATGTACCTAAATCATTATTTTTGTCATTCATTGAAGATTTTTGTTGGACCATATTGAAATATTAACTGCTTTAAATTCCATAGACAGTTATGATTTCTTTCAAAGTTTGACTTTTTTCAAGTTTTGATGTCGTATCGTTCGTTTTTTACGCGGCTGACGCTGGGGTATTTTGAATTTAACGTGTTTGCATTCCCACTCGTCATCGTTTACAGCAAAATATAATTTGTAAAAGTTAACCACGTTTTAAAAGGCGACTTACAGTGACTATGACTTGTGCATTAGGAAAATGGTGGGGGGATTCGGATTTATAAATCAGAGCTCGGTGCGACTGTCCGCACTTACCAACTAAACACGAATTGTAGCGAGGTCGGATTTGTTTTGTTTTAATGAATATCAATTACTCCACACATTCCAAAGGACAATAAACAATGCAAGCATTGTAGGGCCTAGGCTACAAGTGAAAACTTGCCTCCGAGGTCCATACTAGCCTGTGGAAAATGCTGCGTAAATTATAAGAGAATATCGCTAGCGGCTTTGATAATGGCCAAAAATTCGAAGTTAGTCCCGCAACACCTCGCAATAGGAAAAAAAAGCCCCAAATTTTTTTCTTCAACTTCGACGCATAAAAAGAGGGGTGCGACTCTTACACGCGTTAACGGCATCGTCAATGCATTATCATCTGAGATTGCCATTGTGACCTCAATGCATTGCCGACTGCCACGTTTTTACTTGTGGTAACTAACTCACCCCACCTATATTCCATCGTCGTTTATCGATATCTAGTATATTCTGGTCACGAACATAGATATTTACCGGTATTTCAATGGGATTCCAACAGTGCGTTTCATTTCGGAAGTATAAATGGGAATATGTGCTCTTTCAAGCAAAATTGCTGCATAAAACTGCCATTTGATATTGACTTAAATTATTGCACTCTAAGAATAATATAGACTAGATACTCAGAAAAATTATGGAGCACTTTAAATATACTGGCGCTCCTTTACTTTCAGACCGTAACTAAAGAAAGCGATGAGGCGTAGAGCAGAATCGACGAAAAAAACAATAATTTCAATTAGAAATACGCAGATTGAAAATAACACGGTGATAGCCACGGTATTTGATGGTAAATAATAAAAATTGTTTATCATCACTCTAGGAAAGGTTTTAATGGTGAATAAAGCAAGATTGAGATATTTACTCGACTTGCATCGTAAAGCACGCGGAACACTTTGATGCCCCTGTGGAGACGCAACCCGCACACCACCTCCATACATCGAAAACCCCCTACATCGAAGTAATTTTTCTGGTCCCAACAAATTCGTTGTATGGGGGTTTTACTGTATGTTTACATACGTACATTTATGTTTCACATTTTTTGTGCATACTTAACATTGATGATTATATATCATTCTTCTACATATACCACTATAGATTGGTAGTGCAGTGTGTCCTCGTTTAACGTTGTCCCGTTTAACGTTGTTTTGCGATAACGTTGTCCAACAATAAAACCCTTAATCGTTCAACGTCGTCAGTGCTTCACGATAACATTGTTCAAATTTTGCACAACAAAAAAAAATGAATAACGAATAGGACTTTGCGTAATCTGATGCGTAATTTCCATTTGGCGTTAATTCCCCATAGCATGTGTAAAAGGTTCACCTGAGCGAAGAATTATTGTGTTATTTGTTTCATAACTGCTATAATTTCTTATTACTATTTACTATGCTGTTATTGGGGGGTAATTCATCAGGTGATTTAAAACTCAAACCAATGTTAGTGAACCATCTTGAATGGCAAAGTATTAATAATACCATGTCTGAATGGTAGATCCAGGGGCAGATATCTAGGGGAAAAAATACCTGAAAATCCCATGCCACCATAAGGTAGAATGGTGGAAGAAAAAGTTGATTCACTGCTGTTTGAGGTGAATCGAAAACATGTTTTACGTGTTGAATTAGAGTGTAAGAGGAATTTTTCAAAACCCTCCATGATGCAGTAAATCGCTGAGGGTGATACTTTTCCTAAAAAATTGTTACGAAATAACAAAAATTTTGTACACAGCACCGAGCTTCCCTACTTCACTCACTTTTTTTATTTATTTCCTACGCCTTCGCGACCGCAGCGAGTGAAATTTTGGCCCTTCACTGCGGGAGAGTGCGAATGCAGTGAAGGGCAAAAATTTCGATTCAAAAACAAAAAATTCTATTTACTCAGAGGGAAACCGGTGCTAACAGCTCTAATTATCAGAAATATAGGAGGGAAACCTGGTGCTTATTGTTTTTAAAATGCCTTTTCAGTTTGTTTCATCTAAGAAATTAAGCTCTCTGACTAGTGGTGCCATCTGTTGGACTGCCCGCGTAATTAAAATACGCCGTAAATCGGCGGAGGATGATGCGAAGTAGTCCATAAAAACACATCAATTTTTAAGGAAATTGGCAATTTTTGTGCATTAATCCATTGATGACACCTTTCAACCAGGTTGCCTGTATTTTTAAATATCAACAGTAAGTTCCTATCACCTGTACTTTTCGTACTGCCAGGATAGAGAACAATTTCAAAATTTCTTTTGTGAGTGAAAATATAAAAATTTCACCATTAAAATGTTTTAGAAAATTAGTTTGAACGCTTCATTCAATAAGGCCATATATCCAACTTTTTATCGCTGTGCTGTGCAGAAATCGTTATTGTTATGAAATGAAGAATTGGTGAGTTTGGAACCAAATTTAATTTTTTACATCGTTTCTTATGGAAAATACTGCATCGTTTAACGTTGTTTCTCTTAACGTCTACTTTTTTAGGAACGAGTTAACAACGTTAAATGAGGACACACTGTATTGTAACAAATGGACAGTTATATGTATCAATAAATGAAAAATAAAGTAAGACATTAATACTTACGCCTTTGTTGGCTAATTGATTCAAATATGAATAACTGCCCTCTGGTGATAATTTTGCACCAAAGAGTGTTGCAGTTTCCTGATGAACTAAAGCACCTTCTAGTAAATCTCTCAAAGCCAAAGCTCTGGCAGCAGATGAAATTGGAACCAATCTAGATAAAATGCGACAAGCAACTCTACAGCCAGATGTTCCATTCACTGTTATACCAGCTGATGCAGCTTCTGGTATTGAAAAAAGAATGTGATATCAATGGAACAGATCAAAGAACTAATAAAAATAAATACAGATTAAAGATTATTTATTTTAAGCTGACATTGGGCATAATAATCTGAGCATAGTGAAAAACTTGACATAACAGAATATAGTGCCACCTAATTTCAAAGAAATACAATATGTAGCTACAAAAGTAACACGCATTTTTTCAAGCAATAGCAATGTACGCCTATGTAAAATAAAAGTCAAGCCTGGAGTCCACTACTAGTGAAACCTATGTTTCTTGGATATTGGAAAACTCAATTACTTTACACAAGATGAATCTCTTAAAAAATATATGAACTCTTATATCTTTTTAAAAACTACATGGAAATCATATATTCCTTTGAAATAGAATAAAAATAGGTAAAACATGACTATTTTGATGTATCTATACATAAATGTATAGGTAGTCTATCAGTAGGAATGGGACAATTCCACTTATTTCCAACTACACATCTCAGTTCTATTCTAATATTGACACTAATACTTACCACCACTAATGAAATGCATTTTATGATAGTTTAATGTATGCTTAGAATAATTACTAAAAATTAACTTTTTCAACATTTCTTTATAGTGGATTTACAGCATTACATATCTGGAATTTATGATGAGGATGAAATACGGATTACCTATATTTTTCGGGGACAAATAAGTTGAGATTGGCTGACTCAGGATACTTTTTCGATACTCAATAACCTCTGGCATTGTTCACATGCAATAATGTCTAATAAATTAAAATACATAAATATATTAGACACTACATATTGCATGTAAACCACGTCTGAAGTTATAGAGCACTGATAAAGTTTAACGAGTCAGCCAACGTCCACTTAACAATAATTTTATGAGCCTGCAACAAAATCTAGACAAGTTCCTTTAAAATTATAAATTTACCTTGGAATTCTTTAGATTCCACTTCTAACTCTTGCTCTGCAGAAGAAAGGAAGAAGTGGACAACTGCAGCACGGGCCACCTTCAAGGACAACTCAGGAGATGCAAATATACTCACCGCTGACACCTCTTTCGTTTGAGGTAGAGCACGCTCAAGTACTAATGCTGCTGCATGCCTCATGGCAATACTTCTAGAGGTACATAAGGAACTTGTGATATCCGGTAATACAGCTCTAACAGCATCAAGTATAGGATGATGAGGTAAGTGATCACCACCATAAGGATGATTTCGTTGTCGATGCTTAGCTTTGACTTGACCACTCTGACGTGTTCTGCGGTGAGCTTCTGAGGCTTCATGCTTTAGCAGTGAGTAAAGATTGAGCCAAAACCTCAGAGGAGGCTCATCAATCCCAGTGAAACCACCATCATCATCCATACCATCACCAGGAAGGCAGTCTAGAACACGCCTTAATGTATCTGTAGCCAAAGAAGGATGTGATGCCTAGATTAAAAATAAGAAAAGAAAATAAGTAGGTAGGTAGAAATGTTTATAAAATATAATCGTAATATGCATATTAAATTATCAGCATTAATACAACTATTACATGCTGGTCATTACATTTTAATCTGAGTACCACGAGAGAGAACCTAAAAATCATGTAAAGATGCAAGCTCAAGGGGGCAACCTAAGCATGAACGTAAAAAAAAACTTTCAGTTTCAGGCCAGTGACACAGTAAAATTACCAATTAAACCAAAAATAATCACCGAAAGGTTTTGAAACATCATCCTAAAAAACACCTTTGGACTCCTCTACATTCAGTATTTTTAAAGAGAGCCTTTAGTACGCCTGGCTATTTGGTTAATAAAAAAGAAACAAATATGATCCTGACAGACTAAGAATGCTCCATTTCATAATCAAAAATAAAAGTTACTTGGGTCAGTGGTGGATTAAGGTCATTTTTTTAGCGGGGGCGAATTGCCACTTTCCAGGGTTCTGGGGGATATGGAAATTTTCCTACATAACTTAAGAATGAATAAATATTGTGAAATTGAAATTGCTGCTTGGCTGCATTTCTTTTTTAAAGCTAAATTATTACATTTGTGTTTAAAGGAAAACCTAGAGCTAATTATAGGTTCATAAATTTACAAGAAAATTAAAAATGGATATACATGTGTTTTACAAATTTGTATTGAAAATGAAAATTAACTGAGATTCAACATTTGGAGAAAGCAGGATTCGGATTAGAGATTCAGTATTAGAGATTCAATAAAATTAAGAGATTCGATCTCAGGATTCATGTCCAATAAATTTTGGATTTCACCAATCACTATTCATTACCCATGGTTAAGCAATAACCTGGTTAGCCAAGCTATCTGAGCCCTACAGCCTGGTGTTCTATCTTAATATTTCAGGGACGTTGCACCTTTCTCAAATTTATTAGTACATTTTCAAAACTTCTCAGATATTTGTCCGAGTTTTTCAGAAATTTAAAATTTGAAAATAGTACAACATACTGGTTCTGCTACCATTGGCAATTAATTGAAAAAGTTTAGTTTATTTCTCTAACCTGTGTATGTCGCAGTAACTGCAAGAAGGTAGCAAGATGAAAATTGTTTGAGGCTCTGCGGAGAAGAAATGCAGCAGCTTCTGCAGCAAGAGATGGTCCCAAATGAGCAGAGGCAAGAAGGGACACAAGGCGCACTCCACTTCTTGACACCAGTTCACTTGAGGCAGTTTCCTCTCCTCCTCCTCCAGCCAGAAGCAAGGGTCTAATTTCAGAAGCTTCACGGCAAACAGAAGACAATATGGGGACCCACCTCTCATTTCCTGCACCAAGAGAGATCATACCTCCACTGTGTCCACCACCAGCTGGACTTGGAGATGGGCAAGGTGCTGCAGAAGCACCAGAACGTACTAGGACATCTATTTCTTGCAGTAGAAGTTCTGTTGGGAATGAGAGGTGAAAGATTTTCATTTCACTGCAATCTGCCATCAGTTATCACCCGAATGAATTATTTACTCAATACATATTACTAATGGAAATCTGAGAGTCCATTCTGCAGATACCTAAAAAGTCCAGCAAACAGCCACACATGTATGAAAGCTAAGACTTTTGCTATTTACATTTCTACAACTGTGGGTGTTAACACTTTCAAAATGACATTTTTTAATTTTGGTTGGCAACTGAAATTTTTAAATGGCTAAGGGAAGGAAAACAAACTAGATGATGATCATCATCCCCAGTCACTGGATAACACCCCGCAGCTGAAGATTGTCACCCATCAGCATTGAAAATGTTAAATAGCACTCCTTTTGAGTTAATAAGTATCTGCAAAAAACTCAATGAATTATAAAAATTTTTTTCTTCCTCAGCACTGTAACAATAAACAAAAAAAATTCTCTCCCAGAACATGTACAAGCAATATATAATCTTTTGCCATTAAGCAAAATCTTTTCTAAGTTTTTAAAATCTATCAACTAAAAATAATGCTGACAAACATGCATATAAAAGTATATTCTACTTAAAGCTAATAAAAATACTAAGACCATATTGCCTACCCAATATTTCAGCACAGTTTTCTTGCACTTGAATGGATAAACTCATGGAAATGTTAGAGCCACTGGCTGATTGCGATGTTGCAGCATCAATAAGGAGTCTTAAAATCTGTGTCCCACCTCTTTCACATCCCAATGCTAAGTGGACAACTAAATCCTGAAGAGCTTGCCGACCCCCAAAGAATCTGCACCATGCAGGAGATAATCGTGCCAATCGTGGAAGCATAGAAGGTGTTACTACAAAAAAATATAAGAAAATTGAGAATGACAAATAAATGCTAGAGCCAATGTAATAAAATGAATAACAAAGATATGCAAAATGTTATACAAAGCATGTGCTTTCAATCAAAGCCAAAAGCCTCAAAATTATCTAAAGTAGAAATTCAAACAGAATCTTAATTAGAATTTTACAATCACGTCAATAATGAAAGCATCCAAGCGTTCAAAAAATTAATGTTTCTGTACAAGTAGGGATCACTGTCATATCTGGGAGTCAACAACTGAAGATTATGTCAAACACACATAAGAGAACATGAATGGCCAACAGCCACTTTGTCCAGCTATGAATCCTGTAAAATGCCTCCCTAACTAAAGAGAACTGGCCTGTACCCCAAGTTGGTCTTATCTGCCAAGAGAAACAGCTGGATTCAGCAGACAGACCCACTGACTCAACAGCCAACTAAAATATGTACCAAAGAAGTGAGCTCTAATGGCTAACTGAATTAATTGAAGGTAATAACTCCAATAGCTGTAAATGTTTTACTTTCTTGAAAAAGAAAGAAGGTTAAAAAAGGGGGCTGTTATACACAGGAGAATAATCCATACCAGGAATCAACTCAACATTATGGCACACCCACTCAACACCGAGGTAGTATTTTGATCACTCTACACATTAATGTTCTTCAGATAAGGAGTAGCTATCTCATCTAATTAAAAATATGTTTATCTGCCTACAATTTTCAGTGACCCATTTATTGAACTTAAGTTTCAACTTTGAACGGAGACCAAATAATTTGTTTTGGCACAGCAGAATTCAATGTGTAATCACATTAGGTTATCTACAGTTGCATTAATTTGCCACAAAGGATTCATATTTAACTCACATGTCTGTAATACATCTGTAGTGAGTGCTCGCAGCAACATTGGAGAAAGAGATGCAAGATGAAGGAGGAAAGGAACAGTAGCAATGCGTCGAGCAACTCCTTCCTCAGCTTCCAAATTTACTCCCAAAGCAAATGCTTCATCATCTTCCTCCTCTAGACTCCACTAAATGGGAATTATAGAAACAATGAGTGTGAGACTAAAATAATTTTAGCCATTAAAATAAGTTGGACAACCTTCAATTCCAAATGGCCAACGTAGTCATAATACCACCACAAGGGAAATATAACCTAATTCTCACATTCAACAGAGCAATACATATTCATTACCCTCAGCTGCATAAGAAAAATGGCATCAAACAGATGAAACATCAAAACTCAGACATGAACCCACTAAGAAACAAAACATATGAACATTTGATGGTTAAGCCAGAACTTTGAAGGCTAACTTAAAGATAACTTCACAATAACAACAAAAAAGAGTCGAAACACACTAGTTACTTTTAACATGGGGTACAATTATCATGCTAACCTTGAATAAATCTAAAAGTGCTGTTCTGATATCCTTAAAATGACTACCAGCCAAATGTCCAAGAATTCCAACCACAGAGTTGACCTTTGGTGCCTGAAAAATTAACTTTTTTTAATCACAAGCATATATATGTTTCTAGGTTCCAGTGAATGAAGCATTGAAACTGATTGGATAAATTAGAAACTGGCAAGCTGATGAAATCAATCCCAAAATACATATGATCAAATTTGAACCCTTTATCTTCCACTTTTGAACCGAGTCTCCCATTCCTCTCTCTCTCAAACTTTGAACCATAAAGACCAGTAGAATAAAATAAAATTTTTAGTAAAATCCAAATCAATAATAGTTATATTTTATAAATTTATCAATTTACCAATACATATTCATTTTTGTTTCACCAAACTCAAGTTAAAATACAGACTACATATTATTAAAAAATATCCAATGAATTACCGCAACTAAACCAGCTGCTGCAGAAGGGCCACCTTCAGAGGCAGCATCTTTCCCCACCCCAATGCCAGAAGATGCAAATGATGATGAAGCATGGAGACAAAAATCCTTCAGGCCACAAGATAAGACACGAGTGATGACCGTGTGAGGGAAGCAACTACCAACATGAGCAACAACCCAATCAAAGTGAGGGCTATGGACAACACTGGTATCTGAAATTATGTACACATGCCAAATTAATGAAATGCTCAATCAAAGCAAGTGCTAACCATACATAAGAAAAATTCCAGACCTGTGGATAGTGTGTGTGTAAATAATTCCTCATAATACTCACGCATCACTGACCCAAAATCACTGAAGCATACAGTTTAAATATTATAACATTTTTCTTTCCTGACATCCATAAGCTCTAATGAGTTTTTCACTTATCCTTTAAAATCGTGAAACCACCTCTCTTCTATTAAAACAATACCATCTGTTTAATTCAGAATCCCTAATAACTAAGGCCCTTTCCCATTTAAGAACAACCAAATTTTCAGTCCATCCCTCAGTAAACACCTTTCCTAATTCTGATCCCAATGCCAAATTCATATACAAAAAAACACTTAACACCTGCAGGTCTGAAAATGTTACATGTCAGCTTTCCAGTGATTTCTGTCCAGCTTTCTACATCCGAAAGTTTACCACACCCCTTTCCTAATATATCAACAAACGTTGTTTCTCAACAAGATAGGTAGCCTATTTTATACCACATATCTATTCTCAGGCACATTGCTCGCCACAGCAACATTTTTTGCCATTGATTTTCAATTTTGATCCCAGATGAACTCCTCAAAATGAGTCTTAGCACTGCCATTTGGAACTGAGAGATAGCACACATCTTGGTGATAAGCACATTTGAACTTTCTAGACTCAAAGTCTCCCATTGGGCCACAGACTACTCTATTTTTATGCCATCCATATTTACAACAACAAAAATAATTTAACATTTCTTCTCTCTCCCTTCCACCAACCTAGAGTATCCTTAGTAGGAGTAGAGTAGCTGGATAACAAACACACTCTCTAGCTGGAAGGCACTGCTGACTCCATATTCATTCCTTTTACCAAGAGTGTACCTTTCATGAGATTGTTTGCAAACATTTCATAGCTTTACTCCTCATCTGTACACCTGAACCCTTTTGCTACAAATACTGTATTAGCATGTAGAAATGTTTCTACACAAGAGAACAGACGACGTTTTAACATGGCTCTGCTGCTAAGCAAGACGTAATCAAACAAAATAGGTTCTTTGGAGTCATAAATGACCACTTCTTGGGATGCCACAGGAGGAGGTAATCCCAACCCTTCAACACAGTGCGAGCCCCACTCACCGCATGTGTCCGTCGTCAATTGCTTGTTTATGCAGTGGAATAGTGAAAATAAAAGTTTCTATGTACTCTGAAAATTGAGTCTAACAAGTACATTCCTTATGATAAGCTGTACATTTACAAATTTTTAATGGAGCTCAACCGTTATTTTTAACGTAGCTTGTGTGTAAAGGAAATTCAGAACTTATTTGGGAGTTTTTATGATAGAAAACTTCATATTAGCGGTAGAATCTTGCTTTAAAAGCTTTTAAGGCACTGTAAAACTAAAGGAATTCATTTTTGATTTAACACATATTGAGAGTGCAGAAACTATTTTTTTAGCAAAACCATTAGATAAATAAACACATACATAATTGACCGTATGCCATAATGGGCTACCCATGCAGAAAAAAGGGAAGATTATCTATGCCCAGTGGCCGAGGAAAGGGTCCTGCACCCCGGTGGGTTCGGTCCCAAGTTGAGGAAACATATACCTGAAGAATTCCTTGCAGCTCTAGAGCTCCACACAAGGAGTGCAAAGAAATTTTAGAGGCATTTGTGAGGGGAGAAGCTTTTTCCAGCGTGAGAAACCACCGCAAAAGGGTTAAAGACATGGAAATCAAAACTACCTCAAATGGTTTCCTATGACACAGACATAATTATGATGGCATAAAAACCATTATTGTGGGAAAAAATTATTTACACATCTGATATCACATAGTTTTCACATATGTAATTCAATTATTTATACCTACAACAAATGAAGATGAAAAATTCCAGCCTCAAACAGTAGTCTCTTTATGTAAAAATTTGGCACAGATTTTTGCAACTGCCTATCTCTACCCAACAATGTTCTTCCCTGCCTGTCCCTTAACCACCAACCTTTGATCTTCAAAACCCCTTCTCCACTCACCACCTTGGGAATGCCATTAGTGATGGCATACCCAAAACCTACCACTCACAAGCAGCTTCCCCCAGAGTCCATTCATTAATGTTTCATGGACTATCTAACCTTAGGATGAACCCTCCCCTTTATGGAATATAACATGAATTATGACTATAGGTTTTTCGAATCCTCCAAGGATACCTATGAGAGTTGGAATTCAACAGAGCAATTGCATCATGACCATTACAAGCTAAATATAGCATTACATATAACACCACTTACCCAAAAGAGAATTAATGCATGTCTCAGTGTCCGAGAGCATACGACATGACAAACATTGGGTAGTTATGTCAATAAGGGTGCGTGTAGCTCGACAAGACATCCAAAGTTGCAATGTCTCATTCAATCCAGCCGTAATAGGGACATGGGCACGTCCTGCATATTTGCTTGATAGTTCACCTGTGAATGAAAATTAAATGCTTTCAGAGAGCAGCCACAAACCACAATTTCCCAAACAAATCTCAAATGCATAGGGACATAATTAAAAAAAAGCAATTGCATTCACATTTCCCTGACAAATTTCTTATTGGTGAATTTCGATGGTTACCAATGTTCCTTTACTAACATGTTAACTAAATGGTCCCTCAAATTAAACTCAATTTTCAGCATTGTTATCGCATCACAAAATAAAATAATTACTGTGTATTTTCCAATATAAGTCAAAGTCTTCTTTTCAGCCAAAAATATTGGCCAAAATCCATGACTCATATAAAAGTTGAGATTAAAAAAACTGCTTAATCTCTTAGTTTCAGGATTAAAAAAAGGAAACATTGAAGGTGCAAGGAAAAATACTGACACACGGTGACAAACTTAAAAAAAAGACAAACTTTTAATAACATTATCCATATCTTTAGCTGCTTCAAAATCGTCCATGTTAATGTCTACTGCTTCCTTATATGAGGCTGTCAGAGCTAAAGGCAGTTACGTATTCATCTTCATAGATGAAGGTATCATCATCTTCCACATTGTTCGTAGCATTGGCTATTGCACCAGTAGTGCTGACAGCCTGACAGTTGGTTGAGCTGAAGGTAAAGTGATCAGTCGGTGAGGAGAGATCTCATGAATGATAGCAGTGTAAGATGTCGCCACAAAATGAAGTACATATTAACATCAGATTATGACATTGTGCACAGTCAGACATCTGGCGAAGAGGATAAAGAAAGCAAAGCTAGATGCACATTTATGTCGTCCAGATTATTGATGCTCTACTGTAGCTCAACATTTTCAGCTATAGATGGCATCTGCATCCACTTTTTCTGATGCTTGATTTCAAAGTAGAGGATCATGAAATCCATTCTACAGGGTTTTCTGGCAGGGTGGCAGTGGAAAAAAAACCTTTTCATGCATCCAAAGCCCTTCGTTGTTACATCCACGAGGCAGCTATAACCAAACTGCTGGGTCTCTTCAGTGGTTCCTCCAGAGGAACATTGAATTGAATTCCATTGCCTTCCTCCAGGTTCATTCAACGAAATCAGTCACTTTTTTTCACAGCTGATGGCCTTCGCAAAGTTTTCATTATACATCTTTTCTCTCCAATTCTTCAAAGGAATTTTTTGTAATATTACGCAAAAAGATAAGCCTAAAACAGATTTCAATTAAACATTTGTATGCAATGCTCAGTCATGTCTCCCAAAAAGAAAAAAACCCACCGTGAGAGCTTGCCTGCCATATGTTTCAACCGTCGCCGGAAAAATTTCTAGGATCCTAGCGAAATGGAACATCGAAACAATTCATAAACCACCGAAAAAACTGCGTGGCGATTTAGTGCGAGTCAAGGACGAATTGGGACTCAAAACACCTGGAGTTTAGAGTATCTCATGTCAGTGTGGAAAAATATACATAGGAGAGACAGGGCGCACGATAGAGACCTGAATAAAAGAGCACAGGAGGTGTATTAGGTTGTTCCATCCGGAAAAATCTGCCTTGGCTGAACATAGCTTATCAGAAGATCACATCATCTCCTTCGATGAGGCTCGCTTGGTCTCCAAAGCAAATGGGTATTGGGATCGTCTCCTTAAAGAAGCCGTTGAAATCAGACTGGAAGATAAAATATTAAATCGAGACTCTGGGTACATCCTTAGCAGAGAATGGAAGCCGTTAATTAAAAAAAAAACGGAAAATAGGAGACAACAATGCCCCCCGGAATGAGACGGCTATATAAGCGCAGGGGGAATGCCCTGCAAGCTTTATTGCTCTGAGGACGATGGAGGAGTATTCCATTGAAAAATCTTACTCGGTTGGAAACCCGAGAATTATTTATTAATATCATTCGCCGAGAAAGAACCAAATCCTTTATTTTGTTACCATGTTTCTAAAAGAAGCCTATTATGTATTTAAAGAACTCCACAAGGACAATAAAATTGGGTTTTCAAAGTTTTGCTGCTTAAGGCCTAAAAATGTCCTCCTCCTGAAGCAAACTCCTTCTGAACAGTGCACGTGCAAAATTCATGAAAATTTTATTTTAAAACTAAAATCTTTAAAGATCCAATACAATAATGACTTTTGGAGCAGTGTTTTATGTGATAGTTCAATTAACTCTTCTTGCTGGAAGAATAATTGTGAAAAATGTTCAGGAGGTAAAATAGTACCTTTTCCTAATAAGCCGGAAATCAAAATATTGTGGAAAGAATGGGTGAAGAATGATGAAGGGAGAGTCAAATTGAATGTAGAGGAAGACAGTGCTGGTGATGTTTATGAAAAATTAATTCACAGCTTTCCTAAGATGTTAAGACATGTTAACACCAAGCGCATTCAAAACGAGGAATTTGCATTAGACAAGGCAACTGCTTCAACACGTGTATTACAAATTGATTTTGCGATGTCATTCAGTTGCGAGTACCAAAATGAAATTCACAGTGCACTTTGGTCTCGCACTAGTATCATGTTATTTACTGCTGCATTTTTTTATGATGATCAATGCAAAACATTTATTATCTGTTCTGACTGCAAGAATAAGGACAAAGACACAGTTTTTGTATTTTTAAACTTGTTATATGATGACATTTTCAGGAAAGACAATGGTAAGCAGCAAGGTTGTTAAAAGTAAGGTTGTCTCACACACTACTGCGCATGCGCTGGCTGCTCGCGGGTGACGTCACTGAAGACCCGTCTGGATATATCCACTAGGCTTGCCTTTCGCGTGTTCGCTACAATTTGATCTTTTCTTAAATATCGCTGCTTAAAAAGGTTTGGAGTTCGTAGTGTTGTGTTTTGAGGGTATTGAAATATACAACATCTCCTGGAATTAGCTTCTCAGCGCACATCCATTTAGGAAGAAACGAGGAAATGCCGGGGACCCGGTGTACCGTGGCCACATGCGCCAATAGTCTATTAAAAACAAGACAACTGGGCAAGGATATTTCGTATCACAGACTTGTCTAATGGTTAATCTACTTCATGGCAATGATGACCTTTGTATGTTATTTTTTTATATCGAATCGCCGTAATTTAGATGAAGATTTCACTAATTTCGGATGGCCTCAAGCAAATTTGATATCCCAGTTTGTGGGTATGGGAATGATATGCTCCAACAATTTTTCTGGTCCAACTGCGGTCAATCAAATCAGTTTTAGGCTTCCACTTTCGTGATTTTGAAACACTTGGAAAATATCGTTAAAATCCTCTGTGTACAGTAAACACATCTTGTACATTCATATGAGTTGGGTTCATCAATTAATATTTTAAATTTTAAAATAGGCAGAAACAAAAATTACTTTTGTTAGTGAAAAAGAAATAGATTTTTGAAAAAACACGCTTTTCCCATTTTATCAATTCGTTGAGTACAGGAGCGGAATAACAAATTTGAGGACACTGGGACTTAATAGGTATGGCAATACTATTACGGGGTCACCCACAAGTGGACATAAGCGCGCAAATTCCACTGCGGAAAAATCATTCTACCGAAGCTTAACTGACTAAAGCACTCGTAATTATATTGAGGGATCCGGGTTCGAGTCCCAATCAAGTCCTATCACGCCCTGGATTTTTCGTACTTCGCTCTATCTGACTAAGTTGAAGGAAATATTTTATAAAGACAAAAGTGGTGAGTATGCGTTATCCAAATCCATTTTAGCAAAAATGTGGCTTCTCAGTTGTTTACTTTAATAAATACATAATGATAAAATCAGTGCAAATTGTCTGCTTCACTGCATTAATGATTGAAATGACTAATACTGCTCATTTTAATCAGGAATTATTGATCAAATATATACTCATCCCTAGTCCTGCCTATCTCTTTCAATTTAATTGATTCGGGCTGCTTTTTCCCAAATGTCATGTATTTGATTACATTTAAAAGTAACTCTGAAAGAGAATATTGCATTGGCTAAAATAAAAAATAAATTTTTACTTTCATCATACGCTTTCTCCGCTTTCGTGAATCAAACTCACCAACTCCACTTATGTTTATATTCAGAATTACCACAGGATAGGTTATAGGTCATGAAACCCTCTCCTTCGGTTGCTTAATCTCATGCCGGCATAGTTCATTCCTCTATTGCTAGTGATCAACCCTCTTGTGTTCCTAAAGTGACATGTAACTCCTCTTCCATAAAGTATCTTAATGGCTCTATAGAAAAATAAAATCTGATAATTTTTTTATGTCTTCATTTTCTAAATCATTTGAAAAACGATTTGGCCACTTTAGCTCATTACAGCCACATAAGTAGCAACTTTAGCAATGAACTGCAAATTGTCAGCTATTCCTGTAGGCACTCTCTGTGAAGTCTGTCTGGTGATACTCAATAGTCCATTTTTGGACCTCTCAAGGAACACCAGGGCCAGGAAATAGATGTAAAAATTACAACCTCAAAGCTGCTTCTATTCCGAAATGAAACTTCAAAGAGAACGATTTTTTTATATATTCACAGAGAAGTTTACTGATGTAAAGCCAGTTATACCATGCTCTTGGAGCTTCAAACCGATGAAACTATTTATTACTTCTCTCATTTACATGAATCAATAAAGGGAGTGTATTAGGGGACCCCAGGAGAGGGAGTTGGATGGAAGTAAAGATACATTGTATTTATTGAAACATTTTCAATGATATGATATGCTTATGCCAATTCTCTCATCTAATGCTCTCATTCCCAGTAGAAAAGGCTACTAAAAGATTGAAGTATTACTTGGAGAACATTATAATTACAATATTATCATTTCTAGTTAGACCTCTGTTTTTGTTTGAATAATAGATTATAACTTTAAATTTTCGGTTGACTTCCTGAGCCAAGCTAATAGTGACATGAAGAATATAGGTAGCAGAACATATAAGATATTTTAATTATATGTATCTGTTGAATAGCAGATGTATTAGTAGAGGAGGTGCTGCCTTTGGGTCCTCATTCAGTGTTGGAAAGTGTATTTCATTTCGACAAAGCAGTGAAATATTGGTTGAAACATTTAAATTAATTCTAGTAATAATACACCATTTACATTACAATTCAACATTTCTACTAACTTCCTTCATCTGGATTACAAATTGGCAATTGAAATTTTCAGATATTGCTGTTGCTTGATAGCCTGGATTTAGTACCACAATTTATTATTCATCCTATATTTTCTTGTGGAGGTTTCCTAAGGATGCTGAACTAAGAAAAGCATGAAGTTAATGGTTTGAGGCGTAACTTTATGGAACTCTTTCATGATTGAAAAGAAAAAAAAAGTTTATTTGGAACTGAACAAAGTTTTTTCTTTTCAATTAAGAAAAGCATGGGTCATTAGCTGCTGAACCAGATTCTGTTTCAACGAAGTGTTTACATTTATGTCTATGCAAAGATTTGATTTATTTATTACATATACAGATTACCATATACTGTTAACATTCATATACATATAGTGTGGCATTTTGGGTAATCATACTACTAAGGAAGTAGAATAGGTTTTCCAGGATAAGTATAAATTTTGGCAGAATATTGTGAGTTTTAGTCAATGGCGGTGTTGAGGAAAAAGGAGAGGAATGATTAGGCCATGAGAGAATGTGAATCTGGTAGGTAATAGACTGGTATGAAAGGATTTTGTTTGTTTGGTCATTTTGAAAGAATGAGCAAAAGGACCTAATGCATGTACTATAGCATCTTGAATGGACTGAGAGGAGAGGTAGGTCATGAAAGTCACAGTGACACTAGAAGCTCCCCAGAGGAGAAATATTCGAAATCATAAGTAGCTATAGAAAGAAGTGTAAGGAACTAAGCATGAATATGACAAAAGCGAAAGACATATGAAAAAGACGGGCAGAGATGTAGACATTAATGAAAGTTTTTAAGGACTAGAACCTGTCTTAAATACGCGAAAGGTGGCTTGTTAAACTTGTTATTTTCCGTCTGAGCCGAAATTTTCGTATGCCACGTTTATGTCTGTTGTGACACGGAAATCGGTGGTGCAAGATAAGAACTCTCTCTCTCGATTCATCTCTTACTCCCCGTGAACAACTGTACGCTTGTGTTGTGTTTATAAGCTCTAAGCAGGCGCCTGGCCGCGGACAAGGGTGATCCGGTGGTTACTATCGCCCGCCCGGTCGTGTACCCACTCTTTCGAAGTGTACCGCGTGCCCACGCGTCGCTGACTTACAGGCGTCGTTCGCGGCTCGCACAACATGTCTAGCAAGAGATTTTAATTGGCTATAAACTTTTTCCTTATGTCCTTTTCAAGAACAAGTTAATTTTCTCTTACACTTGAATGCCATTTATGTCACAAGGAGTAAAATCTGCACTATTCATCCCTATAAATATGGAGCCTTGGAGTTCATTCATTCGTCCGACCGTTTTCCGCATAAATGATCGCTATCAATATACATGATTCAAATTTTGGACTATTTAATTGTCACGAATACGTAATGCATTTAAAAGGAAAAAGTGCTCTGAAATTCGGAATGCATTGCTGATAAGAGTCGATCACACCGCGGCGTGTAAGCAACGGACCGGAGATATTCAAAGAGAGCGGGGCTTTGGGTCTTCAGTGACGTCAGGCCAATAGGAGCCCGAGCCGTGAGTGAGACAACCTTATCCTTTACTAACCTTGGGTAAGCAGTATGAGGAAGTGATTTGGAGCGATGGTCCTTCCTCTGAATTTAAAAATCAAGTTTATGGTAAGAACACTTCAAGTTTTGTCAGAGAAATTTAATAGAGACTTCACATGGAAGTATTTCGCATCATCACATGGCAAAGGTATTGTGGATGGTGTTGGTGGACATGTCAAGAGGCTAGTGAGGATGAAAATGATGGCATAGGGAGAAGGCTTAGGGTGGCAAAAAAAATACTTTTTTTGAAAGTTTGTGGGGCGACTGCATTTTATGGTGCAATTTCATGTATAAACGACCCACAAAAAAATTCGGCTCTATTGCACAATATTTGACCTTGCCGAAATGCGTTTAAACATGTTTGATAAGGGACACACCCCTTTCGGCGGTGTCATTGACGACTTTAATATGTTTTACAACATTAAAGCCTTTCAGGTACCTTTCATCGCAAAGCCAATCTTCAGGGTCTCTTGACAAAAAGCCTTCTATGGCATGATAGATTTAGCTTATTCTCGTTATAATTGGATGAAAAGGTAATCAAGAAAGCGTTCAAAGTGGCACGGTTATCGTTTGGCGGCAAAAGTAAACTCAGTCAATGCTTCATTCGAACAATGTTGCAAGACGGCATCATTGTCCTACAACGATGCAAAACAGCAACGGCACTTCATGATCACGGCTATACTGTTGCGCGACTCTTCCGCCCCTGAAGACTCCAGTGACAAGGCAAGCGGTAGCATTCGTGAAAGCAGTTCATGTTTTCAGAGGTGAAACCGTGTGTGTTTCTGAGTTATTTTTCTAGGAGTTTGTGTGATTTTACTTCGAAATGGCTGAGTAGAGTTATAGGCATATCACTAGGAGGAATACCAATGTTTGGCTCGTTGGTGACTGTTTCGATTAAAACTTGCCGATAAATGGGAAACATCCCACATTGCGAGATGTTTTGAAGAGTTTCTTTGCTAGACTGCACTCCACGCCGGGCACTGCTAAATCCAAAGACGTCGCCAGATACACGGTGAGCGCATTTCTGGAGTTTTGGGCAGAAGCAAACATCCCAACTCAAAACGCACGTGATGTTATTAAGAAACTATTAAACGTGAATAGGGAATATAGGAGGTTAGGAAAAGATAAGGGCCTCAAATACAAGAAGAGTGATATGAAGAGGCAATTATTAAATCCAAGCTGGACAGGTTGTTCGACATTGGCCATAAGAAAGCTATGGAGCTCATTAAAATAGATGATGACCGCCAATTTTACGTGTACATGCAAAGTGACCGCATTGGGTATATGGGCGGCATCAATAAGGAATGGTGCGCCATGCAGGAAAACAATCGTAAAAGGAATCATCAGAAGGAACTTGCAGCGGAGAAGGCGAAAGAACAAAGTACAAAGGAGACGAATGAGCTCTTTAAAAACCATGTTCCTTCCGAGGCTTCCGATACAAGCACGGCTGAAGACACCGATGATGGTATGTAGGTTTGTATGTATGAATTATCAAGCTAAAATTTATGAATAATTTTATTTATGTATGTCACATAATTTTTGTTGCACCACACATTTTACAGAGTTTATAGCAAGCAAGCCTAAGAAGCGCAAGATTCACATTGTAAATGCTTAGATGGTATCTGCTGCGTAACATCGAACTCTGGCGTCTCCCGGTGGGGGAACCATGCTAATAAAAGCGGTTTCTCAGGCAACAGTGAAATCTTTGGGTTTTAATTTAATTTTTATCAACAAGGATTGTATTTATTCTTTTTAACAATAATTTCTGCAGTAGAATACAGGAGAAAACGCAAAATAGCCCCTGTAAAGTAGGCAACGTTTCCTACATCCGAGCCGAAAATGTTTAAACGCGTTTCGGCAGGGTTAAATATTGTGCAATCGAGCCGAATTTTTTTGTCGGTCGTTTATACATGAAATTGCACCATAAATTGGAGTCGCCGCACAAACTTTCAAAAAAAAAATATTTTTTTGGGCCACCCTAGAGAAGGCTGCTCTATTCAATCTGCCAAGGACTTTGCAGCAGTCGCTTCAGAAGTTTGTTCAAAGACCCAAGTATATTATGCTGGAGAAGATTATATAAATGATACCATCACCAAAGTAAAGCCTTGGAACAAAGTTCAAGCAGTACCAGGCATCCTTAGATTTCACGTGATATCTTACGCAAATAAAGGTTTTTCTGGACAGAAACATGCTAAAGATATCAACTTGAATCTAGACCCATTTGTTGAAGTGAAGGCAGAATTTAGAGAAGGTCAGTGGGTTCTAGTGCAATATAATGGTGATTTATTTCCAGGAGAAATCACAGAAATTGTCTCAGAGAAGCAATTGAAAGTTACAGTCATGGTACCCACAGGTCCTCCAGGGCATTATAAATGGCCAATTCCACCCGATTGTATTGTATACAATAAAGAGACAGAGGTGATTAAAGTTATTTCTCCTCCTACAGTGGTCAACAATAGAGGACCATATATATTTAACCTTGAAGATGTTAAAATATGAACTCTGATATCTTTCTAGTTGTCTTTTTTATTAATACCATGGTAACAATATTTTAGTAGTTGTATAATACTTTGATAACTTCATTGTATTATAATTAAGCTACGCTAAGACAAGTTAAATGATCAAGAGAATAATGCTTGCAAACATATTCTCTTCTTCTATCGTAATTTGCTTAATAACTTTTTTTGATTAATGTGTTTTTTGACCATGTTAACTCTGTTTAATTTCAATTACTTTTAACCTGAAGTGTACGATGTCCCGTACGTAACACCCTTGTCCCATACGTAACAAAAGGTAAAAAAATTGTAACTTAGTTGAAAATGTTTTGTTGATAATGTTAAACATATGTACTTGAAGCATCCTTTTTAAGATATATGAAAAAAAATAGCACAGCATTATGAAAATTCTAATTCAGCTGAAATACCATTTTTCATAACATGAGCCAAACAAGTGGTTGACCCGGCTTGTCCCGTACGTAACAGGCACTTTTTTTTGCAACAGTTATAACAAAGGGTTAAGTCAAAAACTATAACTTGAAAAATAGTTTAGGCCTACACCTAACAATTAATAATTGTTTCAATAAAAAACAAAAAATATTAGGGGCAGAAAATAATTTTTTATAGTTGTAAAATTTAGTACAAATGCCCTATACGTAGGGATAGGAAAATTTCCGATCGCAAATTTTTCGAATTTAGACAAAAATGTCCTAGGAGTGGTAATTAGTTACAAAATACTCCATAATAACTGGGGAAAAGGCTTTTGAACTCGCGAAACGTCGCGAATTGTGCCCCATAACATGAATTTTCATTTTTTATGAGAAAATGGATGAAAGTACATTTCAAACGCAAGAAAAACATTAAAATTACAAACAAATGTTCTCAATTCGATTTAAACGAACTCGCGTGCAAATATTTCTGAGGTATGTGGAAGTTTGCAGTTCATCGTAGCATAACCGGTTTTAAGATAACAATCGCGGGAGGATGACATCGGGTGCTTTCGGTTTACGGCGATAACCGGCAATACACAGCTCGTCACGCCGCGGTGCTTTCTATTTACAATTAGTGGAATAACCATCTATCGGCATGTATGATCGGTGGCTCTCCGCTCCGAGGTGAGTCGAACAAAGGAAAACCAATTTGCGCATTTATTCAAAGTAATCTGCAATGAGTCTATAAGTAGTATCCCTGGTTATCTGCTACAGCAGGGTTTCCCTAACTTTTCCTGCTATGGAACACTTCGTAAATCCTGAAATTTTAACGGAACACCTTGTGGACTTCGCTTATATTAAACCATTGCGTTTAGGTAGCAGCATATAAAGCCATTATAAGCTACTCGGAACACCCATTAGTATTACTTAGTCTGGGAATCCCTGTGCTACAGATTTGAAGACGAGACGGACTGCGCATGTGCGAATAGCCGCTTTGAGTTGTTTCATTTCAATGGGTTTGTTCACCGTGAGTTTTTTCATGCCAATTATAATTTGAAAACTAAAGAGACACTTTTTTTCAGATTTTTTATTTTGGTCTGATTTGTTCATAACGCTACTATACTGATATGAAGATGAGACGGACTGCGCATGCGAGAATAGCCACTTTGTGTTGTTTCATTTCAATGGGCTCGTTCACCAAGAGATTTTAAATGCTAATTATAGTTTGAAAACTTAATAGATACGTATTTTTCCGATTTTTTAAATTTTTTTTCTGATTTGTTCATTACACTCTACTACGGATTTGAAGACGAGACGGACTGCGCATGCGTGAATAGCCGCTTTGAGTTATTTCATTTCAATGGGCTTGTTCGCCAAGAGTTTTTTAAATACCAATTCTGAGTTTGAGAAATAAAGAGACATGTAATTTTCCGTTTTTTTATCCGTCGCCTGCTTTTCGAATTATCGGCGGCGAAAAATCGGGGTTCTTAACCCTTTCACGTAAAATAACCAACATGAAAAGATTGGAAGTCACTCGCTGCTCCGTCCAATCACGCTGGGCACTATGCAGCATTCGCCTTCCCTCGCTTTCCAGCGAGCGAATTAATAACTGATCAGGATCTCTGATGACGTCACGAACTTTTTGAGTGGGCGGCAAGTTTTGCAAATTTTTGTTTTTGATTTAAGAGTGAGTGGCGGAATATAGAAGATTTTTGTCTCCACCGAAAATCTATTTTCCAATCCATCTACCGAATTCGTGAAATAAATTGCAATTTCACATCATAGTGAACGACCTTATTGCAATGGGTCGTTCCATTGCAATGGTTGCGTAGCTGGCTTGAAAGCACCAATCAAGACCAACAACGACATCAATAAAATTTTCGATATATTTATTTATTGCGAGGCACCAAGATTGTGTTTATTGTTTGAATCTCTAGTTTTTGGCCATTTCAGTCAAATGACTGTTTGTTTTCCAGTGACAATTGTTAAGTATCCTAGTTTTATTCCTGGTTTCTGTGCTTTCAAGTGATTTTGACGAGTTATTGAGATGCCGAATGCAAAATTAAGGGCAAGAGACCGGGCTTTCCAGTATCAAAAAGATGGATTTTATTGTATTGATTAAAGTATGGTCATGTACAAATTCTACAATTGTCAGGTTGCTTGGGAAAGACTCAATTGGAAAACATTTAAAATCTTAGGAGCACGTAACTGCAGCAAACTTTCACAAGGATGGAAATTCTCTAAAGTTACATGACAACACACGAAATGTATTAAATTTTATTTTTAAATTTAGTACCACTTTTCCAGGTTCTGCCACCGAGGTGAGTCTTCAGTCATAACATGGCTAAAAGGGGAAGTGTCGCATAATAACCCAGCTCATATTGGGTTGAACTATAGTATAAGTGACCCTTTTCTAGGCTTTGAAATAATCTAAAGAATTCAAAAAAGATATGGTACTTTTTTCACAGATTTTTATTTAAAGTCGACCGGTTTCGTCGCATAGGCGACATCATCATGTCGCCTATGCGACGAAACCGGTCGACTTTAAATAAAAATCTGTGAAAAAAGTACCATATCTTTTTTGAATTCTTTAGAATGGATTTTCACAAAGTGAAGCCTGAAACCATTGAGTTTGAAATAATCGGTATTTTATGTGTATATATAAATTTGTGGTCACTGTGAAAACACCGAAATGTCTTGTTGAAAGTACCGAATTCCTAATTTCAAAGTACTGCTTTTCTCCCTCTCAAACCACCGAAAAATTCCTATCCCTACCCATACGTAACAGTGAAATGATCCTAGACTACTTTACTCCAAGACCACTTTTCTTATCTACAAAGGCTCAATTCTGTGATTTATAACAACAGTAAAAACTATTTAACCTTGAACAGGATGTTTTGTAAGTCACTATCCAAAGACTACCTGCCAGCCAACTTTTGTCAAAATCAAAGACCCAGCTATTAGATACTCCCCTACTTAAGGTCATCCAAATGTACAACCCCTTCTTCCATGTAATGCTGAACCATCAATCAATTAATCAGGGTTAGTACAATGGTCATATCATTTTAAATATTAATTGTACTTTGACTCACTGACTTTTCTTGGAAAATTATATATTAGAGCCATTTTTCATTCTTGAACTATGTATATTTTGGATGTTTTGCTACATGTTGGTCTTTATTGGTTGTGTCTAAAGTTGAAAACTTGTAAACATTATAGTTCAAACTTTTATGAATATGAATAAAGATAAGCATCACACACTAGTACATAAATATTAATATTTATTTACTAGTGTGCGTTGATATAAAAAATATGGTGCACTAAAATAAAAATTATGTAACTCTTTTGACTACTAACTGGAGAGTCCCTGGTTCAAATAAGTTAAAACCAATGACCTTCCTATTAAATCCATTCAATGTCCTTCCATATTATCCCAGTATGATCAGCCCATTACTGCTGAAGAGACAAACTGGGAAAATAGTTTTTTAAAAGCTCCAAAAATTAGAAATAGATGGAATTAAAACCAATGCTCCAAATTTAGGCCAGTCATCTACTTGAAATTAAGTGTCTTGTCAATACTGCTTCGATTTATTTTTTTCATTGTACATAAAACAATTTAGTGTTAAAAAAGTAAAAACATCATATTTCATTTAAGTAATAATTCTGTCCTTCTAAATACCACTGGAATATGAAAAACACTGTTTTTGCAGATATGCAAGATTTTTATTTGTCAACTGATAAGATAGGATGAATGAAACAATTGAGATAAGTCAGCTGTCATTATTTCATCATCAAGTTGTTATCTTTGTCATTAGGGCTGTCCCTTATCTTAATGATATATTTTGAATCACATGTCAAAATATGCTGCTGATATACAAGGATAATAAAACTTGGGCTTTTCAAGGATAATGAAATGTAGGACGACAGCAATTGATGGATATAGCCTTACAAAGATTAAGAAATATGTATTGCCAGTGAGGGCATACTTGATATGGGAAAAGGAACAAAAAGTAGATGCAATCTTCTTTGTTTCAGAAACTTGAATATGCACCAGCTGCAAAAGATTGTAATGAATACAGAAACAATAAACTGGATTACTGATTTCCTCTTCAGCAATTAACCAAAGGTAGGTAGAAATTAATGGATGAAGTTCTAATTAGGCAAAGTTTCATCAGGAGACTATCAGGGAAGTCAAATCCTCTCACGAGTGTTCCTTATTTATTCTTAAGAACTGTATAAATAAATACTTCAGAGGACAAAGGCAATTTTAACACTATTCTTAACTTAACAACTGCACATGATGTTGGGACAAACAGAGCTGCCTATGAATATAAAATGTGTGAGATATTTTATCTAACAAACAGCTAAAATGCATTCATGCAAGCATAAGCAAAAACAAAGGAAACAATATGCAATAAATTTGTTCTAAGCAGGCATAGTCAATTACAGGCAAAAGTAATTTTATTTGTTATTTTATTTGAAAGAGTACAATGACCTCTATGCGGAATCAAGTTTGTGATTACACAAAATTACTACTGCAATATTCCATTTAAGAATAATAACAGGAAAATTAACAAGAAGTTCCTAAATAATGTTGAAAACAAGTACAAGTTCAGACATTTCCACAGAGGCTACAATTTCAAGGAGGGGTAGCCATCCTGACATAAAACCAGAGGGTGATTTTTGAGCCTTTCTTGCAGTGTATTTTGTTTGACATCGAATACTGAAGCTGTTAAATAGAGAAGCAGGAATTAAATTTGTCTTAATTAAAGTTTTCATGTACATCTAATGTGCTGGGCCCTTTTAGGGTCCATCTTGCAAAATTCAAATCAATAGTTGAATAGAGTATAAAAAAGCCATCAAGTTCATAAATTAATTGCTACAGGAATACACAAATCATTGAATTTTCCTACATTAAGAAATATAAGATCGATGATGCAGAGACTGATCAGATTGATGATGATTCACTCATTCTAATCACATAATTAGCATGGGAGACCAGACTATAGTGAAAATGGGAGAAATCTTTTATGAGAATTTTGATACACTTGGTTTCCCCCCTCAGGAAATTCACATCCACAAAACAATAAGAGGAAAACGCTAACAAAGGAACCCTCCCAATTTCCTGCTTTCTGTCACTGACCACAGCCTACCACAGGTCCCCGTGGTAGCTGGCACGTTATGTGGCATATGTATTACTAGATAACAGTAAAGGTGTGCGAGAAATTGCATGGATAGAGTACGCTCATACCAAGGGTTAAATACATAGAAAAATCTTTTTGCCATTTGGCAAATGGGATGTTTCAACATCCAAACAGCAGTGAATCGTAATAATATGGATCTAGATGAAAATCTGAGACTCACAAAAACAGAACGAAAGATGGAGATCTGTCCGAGTTTCCAATGTTTCAAGTATATGAGACATTTGTTGTCTCAACACAAGAAGTCCGCATTTCTAATGAAACTAGAAGAAATGACTTGGCACGGTAATGAGTGGACAACTTTCACAAACTCACCCAACAGTTCCAGCGACCATTTCGATATAATTGGAACCCAAGCTTCCGGACTACTAGTCACACAGCTGCAGAGAACACTGTGAATCTCCGCAATGGTTGCTTCCTCATGGGTAGAAACAGGTGGAGCTGAAGACCCACCACTGCACATATCAGACTAAGAATAAAAATTGCATGCATAAAATTATAGTTTGTAACATATTGAGTTCGGCTTGCATTGTAATGTTGCCATTCAACACAGTAACCCTATGCCAATTAGAGGAAATTGATCATTAAAATTCCAACATTAAAAGTTGGCTCTTACTGCAAAGCAATATAAGTAGGTGTACAACGAATAAAATGATTGCCTTCCGATTAAAATACTCCAATACTTCGCGAATCAATAGTAAATCAGCAAGAAATGACAATTATGAGTGCACGTACCCCAACCAAACAGTAACTTATCTCCATGAGTTCAACTCACCTCAATCTGAGAGACATACTTTGCCACTGCAACATCAAAGAGTGCACAAAAATACTCCAATACAGCATCAATAGTAGACGGCAAGGTTTTCAAAAGCGAGAGAGCAGTTCTAGCCAATTCCAGGGGATTTGTTTTCACTGTTCTAGTAGCACCCGCCACAAAAATTCGCAATTCACTTAGCGAGTCTTGTTGCGGTACTGCCTTAATTACACTTGTCCCAGCCATATCGTTGTTTGAAAGGCCGGCTAGGCCTGCTGGAACACGATCCACGCAATCGCACCTACACAAATTAACCACTTGGAGCTAATATCATTGCCTCACTTCGAAAGAAAAGCTCTATCATGCTAATTGATACGAGCAGTAACTTGGAAAACATCGAAGCATTTTGTAAAACCTCAGCAATAATTCGGAAGAGTTCGACGGGTTCGACGTCTCACTAGAATGCTACGCTTTACCGCCCTCACCTTTTGACACCTCCCGCAGCTCCCGCACCTCCTCCATCGCTGAAACAAAACAGTAAACAAAAATGTTATGAAGGGTTTGAAGCCGAGGATACACATGGCGTTGCTGCTTACATAAGTAATAAAAATGGAATTTGTTGTTTGCTAACTATCGATTGGAAATGGAATGTGGTACTCATTGAGCCAGTCCATGGAATTATCATTGAACAAGCGGATGATGGGAAGCTACTGGATATATTCAATAGAAACACCAGGAACGCACAATCCAACGAGCCGACAAGAAGTGAATGCTACTTAAGGGTATTGATAAGGGTTTTTGAAAAAGTTGCGTTTCACTCCATGAAGGGGTTATCTCATTGAAACCAATGTTCTTAGATTCAACGGTTTATTAGCTAATTATTCATATATATTTTCATATGACGACTTGTGATAGGGAAGTATGTTTTAGGGTTTGAATGGATATTTAGCCCTACAAACGGACCCATTTCAACCGGATTTTGCACCGTAGTTTAACAAGGTCAGATTTTGCCATCGTCCTATCGTGAATAGCAAATCGTACTATTTCCTCACACTCGGACTCGAGATAAATTGCTCAGCGCATTTTTCGAGTTCTTACTTGTGAATAATCATCCATACTCTGCACATATCTTGTGAATCACCGTCAGCGGTTCATGGCGTAAGTAGTTACTTCAGATGTCACTTAAGAGCAGAGCGTGGATTAACCCTAATCTATAGGCAAGTGACCTCATGTCATTTCGCATTTGAGTTCCGCAAAGAAGAATTTAAGAACCATATCGTAGTATTGGCATTTGCATAGCCAGTTCTTTTCGGGACTCGTGGAGACCTGTTAGCCATTATGATTTTGAAGAAACGAATCTTTCTATTGGAATGTGTCATTTTAATCGGTAAGAAAGAATTTTGCGTAATTTTGGCGAAGCCGTGGAACTTTTCTTTCCTAATTTTTAAATTTTAGTTGCAGTTGCTGAAAATGGTAATACATTATTGCAGACATCCCCTCATGATGTCACTCTTTTGCTGGGGGCAAATGCCTCGTTTGAACTTTCTTTGAGGTATGTAACTTGATAAATATTAATTAAAATGCTGAATTCAAAAGTATCCTTGTGTATACATTTGTCTTCTATTTCACATACTTACAATTGCCCACGTTTCATATTATATTCACATAGCGAGCACAACGGATCCAATGCAGAAGCATATATTTTTCCAAAACATGAGGGTGTAATAGAGTTGGAGCCCTCATCTATTTCCTTCAGTGGATTAGAGAATAACACGTGGACCGTACAGATGCATGCTGTTAGCCCTGGACACACGGAAATCGATGTGAATGTCTCCATACCAGAAATAGAGTAAGTTCTCATTTATCTCGATGGGAGTGTTCAGAAATGCTCATGGTTAAAGCCAAGAACACTAAATAGAGTGTTCTTGGTTAAAGCTCGGGATAGGAGCACCTACAGCTTTACTCATGGTGGTGAAATTGTTTGCTGACTAAAATATCATTTGTTCACTGGCTGACAGAAAACTCTTCATTGGGTAGTCAATAAGAATTCTTAACTTAAGAAGTGTCTCTCATCTTGCTCTCATGTATTCTAATTACGAAATATGTTAGTCATTTGTTGAATACTTAACAATTCTTTTACTTGGTCCAAATATGTTTAAATGATGTTGATAAATTGTCTAGATGATGTGTAGCTACTACTTTCTTCTTCACATCATAATGGCAAGCATTGAGTTTTTATTCTCAGAGTTAATTAAATTTCTATTTCTGAGGCATAATGGCAAGAGCCATTGGGGACGGATAGGTTTTATTTGATTTGTAATTGGAATGTAGTTAAGTAATCAGTGGTGATTGATTGTGTTAGGGTTATTTTTTTGCAAAACGAATACTGGTGAATTTGGATATGGAAGGGCTTTTGGGCAGAAAAAATGTGGTTTTACCAGCATTGTGGATAAAGACTGTGTGGCTGAATACCTTTATTTTTAATGTAGGTACCTAAACTTTAGTATTTATAGATTAGCTATACAGTAAAAGATATTTTGGTAAAGGTGAGTTAGCGTCCAGTCTGGGAGAAAATTAATTTCACCTGCTTACCGATCACCTTATACCACCTATTTCACTTATATTGCTACGCTACATATGCGCATTTATACTAACCTTTCATTTGCTTCATAAATCCTTTTTCTTTCGTAAACTATTCACTTAAACCTGTGATGTGAATCAATTTCTCGACGCCATGTTGGAAATACTGACGTTTTCCTCCTAGTTCCCCCAGACGACGCAGCGGTCGAGCAGTTTCTTCATTTTCTATATTCACCACCCATGATTTTTCCCGCCTTCAACTTAAAACTATTCCCGCTTTTCGATGGCTTTATCCCAGACAGCACAAACTTGGAAATATTACTGTATTACAGTCATTTTACAATCGTATTACAAAAATGGGGTATTCGTATTCCAATTGTATTACAATCGTAATACTGTGTCAAATGTCCGCTAATACAATTGTATTACTAGGAGTATTACAGAGCCAAATTACAATCGTTTTACAAATTGTATAACGATGGTATTACAAAGCCAAATTACAATAGTTTTACAAAATGACGAATTTCTTTCGTAACTACCCACGTGGAAATTTCTTGCTATGGAACTGGTCTGTATGTTAAAATTTGGCCCTACTTCAAAACGTTGATCATCAATCTAGAAAATTCTTGTGTCTTTGGCAATGAAATTTTTATTTATGGAGGCAAAATTGTAACCATCGAAATAATTTTCTTTCCTGGATACCAAAGTAAAAATATCATATAGTTAAATTAATATCTCCGCACTATCAGAATTTCACTGACAATATGCGATGTGCATTACTTCTACCTAGTGCCTACCTAACTGACTTCGCATGTCATATATAACGCGTATCGTTGTTACCTCGTAATTGAAAGTTGCGATCCTAGAAAGTCTTATATATGTGGCCATTTCCGTGCGTCAAAGTGACTTCGAGAACTAATTTTTAAATGTCAATGCCATTATATTTCGAGGAAATACCATCCAATTATACGATAACCGTTACAAGGCTTTAATTACTTGAAACCTATGTTGCCACATAGGATGACTACAAAGTCAATATTAACGAGAACAAACTAGATTATTTCCATAAAACATAAGTTTGTTTACATTTGAATTAAGACGAAAGTTATCCAATTGTATTACAATCGTAAAATTTCCGGTAATAACTTTGTATTACAGAGCCTAATTACAATCGTTTTACAAACTGAAATATGGTGGTAATACAGAGCCAAATTACAATAGTTTTACAAAACAGAATCTCTTTCGTATTACCTGCGTGGTATATCTAAGCTATCAATGTAGTGTTTACTCGATCTCCGAATTGTTTGCAAGCTTCCCATTTATGCCAAATTTTCGGTCGAAGGATGATCCACAGGCTAGCATGCGATGAATGTTTAGAAGTTGAATGGCATTTAATGGCAAAATATCTTGATTTTACCATGATTTGGCGATAGTAGCTCGAGATAAAGCGTCCACAGCAAAGATTATACCTAGTATTCTTGGATTGCACATAACAAAGGTAATACATACGTATCATACGCAGACGCATTATGCTGGACAAAAGAAGTACATAAACACCTAATGCGCACGAAGCCTTGTATTATTTTCGGCCTTACAATTGTAATACAATGGGTTTACAAATTGTATATTCCTGGTATTTTGATGCCGTATTACAATAGTATTACCAATGATTTGTTCGAAAGATGCTGGAATACATTTGTATTACAAATGTTTTTCCAAAAATTATACAATTCGTAACTGTACAAGAGATTTACCATTTGTATACCAGCGGCTGTGCTGTCTGGGATCACACTCAAGAGGGACGGGTATCCTCTCGGAGCTATCCTATAATCTTTGAAGGTACCTCATTCCACTTCCTCCATACGGAAAATTCATCACCAACTCTCCTCTCGCCATAATTTTACGCAAAGCAATCACCATTGGGGTGGGTTGTATAATCACCAACGGGGCGCCCCGTTGGTTTAAAAGGGTATTCGTGAAAATAAAACGTAACTATCCGCCAAATAACCTATCTTTCCGTTCGGAAATGGCCTTTTTGAGGTCGCGTACCGTCCCACCCTAGTACCCCTGTTCCACTCCTCAGACCCGCAACGTTATTAGGTATGTGATCTTTCAGACGTGAAATTAGTCCGTATCCCTCTACTGGGACTTCAGAAAATCTCGCAATATGGCGTCAAAATATCACCAAAAATACGCGAATTTGGTCATTTTGAACATTTATTTTGTCAAAAACTAAGAATCTCACGACTTTCTTTCTTACATTTATGAAATGCGCAATCCTTTCACTTTCCTTTCACATTTCTCTGATACCCTTCACTTTTCTATGTTTGTCACAAAAAATTTTCTCCCAGACTGGACCCTAACTCTTCTTTACCGATATTTTTAATTCCTCCTGCTCCTCATTATAATTTTCAACATTTTAAATTTCTTCCTGCTTTGATTTTCTTCCAAGTTTTCCCCCTTGAAAGTGCAATTTCTTTTGTTTTATTATATAATAATAATAATTTTTTTATTGTTCAGTCGGTCCAAAAAATAGGACATGGAACATGGTCAAAGGAAAATAATACAGAGAGAAAAAGACACAAATCAATTGTAAGTTATCACACATAAATTCGTCCAGGTGGTAATAGGCTTTGGGTAATAGCAGCCTACTTAATTCGCGCTTGAAAGTAGCAATATTGGACTGAGTTTTTACATGCAATGGTTATTTATTAAAAATAAGGGAGGCTGAGTGATGAGTTCCCTTTCTAGATAAGGCACAAGGTTGCCTCCTCAGATGAACATCATTTCTGCGCCGAGTAAAATAATCATGTATGGTAGAACTCGGACAGAACAAATCAGGATACATTTTAACAAATAGTGCACAATAAAAAATAAATAGACATGGTAGTGTCATTATTTTTAATTTGAGAAACAGTGGCTTTCCTGGAGTTCTAATAGAAACAGCAGCCATGGCTTTTAAAGATCCCTTTTGCATGGAGAAGGCCCTTGTAGCAGCACTGGTGTTACCCCAGCCCCAAAATATCACACCATAGCCCCAAAATATCACACCATAAGACAGGTAGGAGTGGATTTTAGCGAAGTAAACTAGCTTTAAGATCTCCACAGAGGTGGTAGGGGCAAGTTTACGAATCATAAAGATACGAGATGCATTTTTTTTGTTCAGATTATCAATGTGAAATTGCCAGTCAAGATTTTCATTTAGAGTTAAACCCAAAAATTTAGTACAGTTTGACTGCTTGATTGAATTATTACTGATAGTTCGGAGTAAAGGGCTTGAAGTAGGGGGAGACATTTTATTATGGAAGTGGAGAAAAGATGTTTTGAGGTCATTTAATTGTAAGCTGTTATTATGGCACCATTGACCCATACTTGAAACAATGAGCAGCGTTATTTGACAAGACAAGTTATTTGAGCAGCGTTCGTTACTTCTAACAATGTATCGCTAAGGTTCAAAGTAGAGGTGTCGTCAGCATACAGGGTCACCTTACACATGGGTAGGTGATATTTGAGATCATTGATGAAGATGACAAATAAAAGAGGGCCCAGGATTGATCCTTGAGGGACCCCACAGTTCGATTTGAGAGCATTGGATCTAAGTGTGTTAGCAACAGCACCAAAAGTTGTATTTAATTGAACTATTTGCATTCTATTGGATAGGTAAGACCGTATCCAAGCTAGAGCATTGCCATTTATTCCAATATGATTGAGTTTGGAGAACAGGATATTGTGATTTAGGGTGTCAAAAGCTTCAGATAGGTCAAAGAAAATCCCAAGGATTTCTTTCTGATTGGAAAGACCCCAAGTGATATCATTAACGAGTTGGAAAGCTGCAGATATTGTAGATCTTCCCTTGATGAAGCCATGTTGGGAAGAATTCAGCAAGTTAAAATGGCATAAATAATTCATAACGCGATTGTAAAAGAGTTTCTCAAAAATTTTTGAGAAAACCGAGAGTAGTGCAATAGGTCGATAGTTATTGGCTTCAGTGTGCGATCCCTTGTTGTGGATTGGAATGATGACAGCAGTTTTTAGGTAGGTAGGAAAATGACCATTACAGACAGACAGGTTAAAAATGTCAGACAGGGGGGAAGAAATAATCCTAGCGACTAATTTAATGATAGGTATTGGGACTCCATCGTATCCTACAGACCAGGAATTAGTAAGAGAGTGTATAATATTGGCACCCTCATTAGGGGTAGATGGGGAGAGAAATATTAACGAGGAGGTTTTATCCCAACTAAGAGAAGGCAAATCTGTGTTAATAGCAGTTTGACAGAATTGGCTATTAAAACAATTAGCAATTGCAACAGGCTTCAAAACAGGAAGGTCATTAAATTTGATGAAAGGTAGTCTCTGTTCAAAGTTATTTTTAGTTTGTTGCTTGATAATCCTCCATGCAGCTTTGGAGGGGTTATTTGATGACGCAATGACCTGGCTATAATGATTTTTCTTAAATTCCCTAATATTGCATTTATATTGATGTAGAAGAGCTTTGTATTGGCTGAGGAGGGAGGGATCAGAAAACTTTGACAGTCTATGCAGTTCTTTAACTCTGGCACTCATATTTAGGAGCTCAGGAGGTAACTTAATATTTTTGCTTCTATAGTTACATTTTCTGGTTCTTAAAGGAAATGAATGATTAAAAACCAACAGGAATTCGTTTAGGAAAGAGCCAAATTTGGCATCAACATTGAGTGAGTAACCGTGGCCTTGTTCAATCCAAGTTGCATTAGCCACATTATAAATAAATTCCTCAAAGCTTTCCCTGTGATAAAAACGTTTAGTTACATAAATAGGATCAATAAGTGTAGAATCAGTAATCTTCAACACAACCCCTAGCATACAGTGATCAGAAAGATAGCAAGAAGTAGTATTGCAAGGAATTGTTTTCTCTGGAAAGTTGGATACAACTAAATCAATCAGGGTAGAAGAGTGTGAGGTTACTCTGGTGGGAACATTATTCATTACAGCTAACCCAAATGAATGGAAAACAGAATCCAATTCTAAGTATTGAGTTGAATTAGATAATATATCAGTATTAAGATCACCAAAAATTATTAGGTTATCAACATTAGAACTAAACACAGATTGTATCTTGTCACTGAATTCCTTTAGAAAGGAATGAAAACAGGAGTTGGGAGCCCTGTAAACAACAATAACCCCAAAACGGGATTTGTTGGATTTGCATATCACTGCAGCACATTCATTCACTTTTTCGATGTTGTTACTTAGCTTGATTTTGGAGCATTTCGTGGAGCGATTACAATAAATTGCAACACCACCGCCATTGTTATCCTTTCGACAAAAGGATGCAGCAAGATACATATCACTAATGGCATAGCACTCGATTTCATTTGGTAATAACCAGTGTTCAGTCAAAAGAAGAATATCACATTTTTTATCTTGAACTAGAACTTCCAGATAAACAATCTTGTTCCTTAAGGATCTAATGTTTAGGTAAAGGAAATTAAGCGCGTTTGCCTCTCCATCTAGTCACTTATTGTGTTCCACAACATCTTTAGATCGCGTGTTATATGTTATGGTAGTCACTGGAGCATTTTGAGAACCTGTTTGAGCTTCAGTTAGTTCCGTTTTGTCAGGAGTTAATTCAGTAATGTCGGGGGGTGATGAAAAACTATTGGGGCCGGCGACACTTACATCCTCGGCCACTTTAAAATCGTCTTGAGGGACAGAGGGTTTGCGAAATATAAACCGTTTGATACACACACCACACGGCCAGATTTCACAGTTAAGTAGATCATCCAATAAAGACCAGTCAGCGCCATTCTTGAAAGAGACACTACGTTCGTTGCTTTTCCATTCTTCGCATTCAAAATCATTCCTGGAAAATTTTCGGTGTAGAAAGCCTAGAATATGTTCGTCTCATTCCTGGGTTTACATAATTTTAGGTCTTGATGGAATAATTATTTCGTGGTTGGATATCATTCCTAGGTACGAGTAGCAATAGCATGATATCCCTTTCTATTTAGTCGATGGATGAAGCAGCTTTGCAAAGAGGTGCAGGTAAGACAAATGTGGGATAAACGAAGCCTCAACTGTGATTCATCTCCTCTCCATCGGATTCTGGTCTTCCGCTGCCCTACTCAAAATGGCCAAAACAACTCACTGCAGAAAAGCATAGTTCATGATTGTTGGAGAGAGATATACATGTTTTATTTCTAGCATATCAATGCTATTAAGCGGTTGGTACAATGACGTTTACAAGTAAATCCTATGCTTTTTCTTTTGCCCGCCTACCCTCTTGGTGAGGAGAAATAGAAATCCCCCCAGTGGATCCGCCACTGCCCTACACAACCGTACCTTTGCTGGGGTTAAAGCTGTGAAACCACTGCACAAGAAAGAGATATATGCATATGTATTTTCATGCAAAGTCAACTGGCCTGAGCAAAGATCACTGGTAGCTTAAAGGAAAACTGCCAGGTATCAGGATCAATCAATAAAGTTTTGATACATCATATTTAATGTAAGCATTTTATTACAAACAAGTCATCCACTACATAGTAATACAGCAGGGAAAGATTAATTAAATGTACACGCCTTATTGAGACATAATGATTAGTAAAGGTCACTTCTCCTTCTTTTCATAGTAATATTTATTATCCACCTTCCTCGCTGTGTACTTGCGGAAATGTGATGGAAAACTAACTAGTTGAATGTGTTGCACTGGTGGGATTGTTATACCCGGGCATTTATACCAGGGAAACACTGCAATGTAAACGTACAATAGTAATGATTATCATCCACACACGTAGCAGAACTGTGAGACAGCTTTGACGACAAAATAAAACAAGTGAACATGTTTTCACTGTTCCTTTTTTTAAATTGTATTCTGTTCGTAGTGTTAACTAACATAGAAGTGTAAAAAAAAAAACAAAAAAAATAACTACTGCAGATTATGGATAAAGGTGTTGATGTTATAAAATGCTCCAAATTCTCTGTTAGCTCAAACACAAGCCTTTAAACAAATGTATCTTAATGCTTTGCTTTTACTTCACATTTCAAACCATTGGTTAATTATCAAATTATCCAGCACCAATGATAGCATCTATGTGATTGTAGTTGCAACACACTTATTCTATGTTCTTATTTTTGTATTTCATCTGTGATGGTCGAGTCAGTGACCCCAAAACGGAGATACTGTCCAATGGGGCACCTATATTCCAGACAAATCATTGTATAAATAATAATTGTATTTATCTAATCTGGAATAAAAATCATTATTATTATTATTATTATTTCTGGATGCATAACTCTACCAATGCCTGTAGTTAGCACTCAAGAAACCTTGAATTATGACAAACTGGCAAAGCTTTTTCTACTTGAACTAGCCACACTTTTTCCTTTCTGGAGTCCTAGGTTATCGCTTAATCTTCATTCTTTTTTGGAATATTAACTATTTAATACGACACATCATTCACGACAGCTGTCATGCAAATGCTGTAAGAATGAAATACAGTAGGGTATTTATTTCTCTGGCATGTCTCACTCCATCAGATGCTGGAATCAGATGTCACGCTATTGCACAAAGTTTCACTGTAATACCTACTTCACAATTCCCTGCATTTTATGGCCCGCTAGCAAATAATTCAGAAAACAACCAAACAACATAGACCACGAGTGAATTTTCACACTAAAAATTATATACTGTATTTGACGGCATGTAATATTTCCAAAATTAGGGCTAAATATTCTTCTCCACGTCTTATATGTGAAAGTAATGCCTTTTTACAGGCTATTGGAGACTTTTCTTGAGTGTGCCGTACTGAAATGGAGGTATGTCTTATATGCTGTCAAATATGGTACATTGGATACCAAGTAGGTAGTAATTGCCAAGTGAAGTTACCCTCAGAGTGTTTAAAAAACATTGCGGGATTGCTATTGTGGACAATATATTTGAATTTTTCTTGAGAACGCTGTTGTGGTGGTTTTTCTGATAATGCGTATATTCTGCACAAAATCTTCCCAACATTATCTTCCCCCCTTCTCAAAAGCCTCTGATCTGCTTCCACCTCACGTTCCTTTAGGTTTTGGCTATTGACAGCACCATGAAAGTTTTCAATAATATTTTCCACGCCTCTTTAAATTTGGCCCAAAACACACACAACCTTTGGGTTGATCACAATGTGAGTGAGTGAGCCTTTTGCGCTTTTTATTCAGCAGAACACTGCAGTTATTTACTAATCTTTGAAATGAAATAATTGCTAGGGAAATTTTTGAGAAAAATGTAAAATAAGTTCAAAGAAGAATGGGCTGCATATTCATAACAGGACTTAAGCAATTTTTTTAGAACTCAAATCAATGGAAAGATAAATTTTGGACAAATCAGGACAATACCAAAACAAATTTCAAGGAATGATCATCTCAAAATCACGTTCAGGTCCGTTTCAAAACACTACCTCTGGGAGACAACTGGAAACCAGATTCAAATCACTTCCTGAAGTTCCTATCGGCTGGAAAACATTGGAAATAAGTTTCAAAACAAACAAATCACATTTTGCAGAAACAAATTAGATTCCAGCTAGAAGTAGAGCAGTTGGAAATCAGTTTGTATTTCTAGAATATTTTTCCCATGAAGAGTAGTAGAGAAATCTTGCTTCCTTGACAATTAAGGCCTCTCCCAAGACCTTCTGTACCTCATTTTGTACTTCTGTTTCTCCATAGTATTCAGTGTAGAGGTGTCAGTATAACACCCAAAATATGTATATCCTACACCTCTTAATATTTAATAAGTTGTAGCTGTTATTAATTAGATGGAAAATGAAATAATTTAAGCTATATGTAGTTGTTTTCAGTTTGTTAGATAAATTTTATTATTAGATTTATCATGAAATATTTCTATCACTTGTAACTATAATAAATACATTTACATATAAGATCCATTGTTAGGTAAAATTGTCAAATTTCACAATGAACTTTAAGTTTTGTAATACTATGCTCTTTTATGGCTTTTATCCCTTTGGCTGAAATGGGAATGCTAGCACACCCAGAGGAACCCTTCCGGTCCAAGCAAAAGCACCATGCTTTGAATATTTGAGCCATCTGGTTTGAAAAATGATAGTTAAAGTTTAAAAATTCATGATATTTTAAACTTAAGAAAATATTAACTTTGACTATGACATTTGTCGGGCTAAAAGCCATAATCTCATAGTACGATCAATGAAATCAGTTGACATTCCCTGAAAATGCTTCACCAGAGCATTCTTTCTGCCCTGAAGCATGCTGCAGTGAAAGGGTTAATACTCCAGGGTCATGATCATGGTTCTTTATAGCCTGTGCACTCATCGTTATTGTTATTTTCAAATTTCCCTCATGAGAACAAAATCGTGATTGTCATTCTTCAAATTTTGTCTGGTGCTTTAAATCACTATTTTTAATTGATGGGGTGTGTTCTTAGGGCAGTAACTGTTAGGGTTGCCTTTCCTGAATGGTTTGCATTTTGAATAACGATAATGTGAAAAAAGAAACCATGATCCCATCCCTAGATATTTATATTTTATAAATCTTTAAATCTGAATTTTCTTTGGAAATCTCTTTTTTCTTTATTTTCTGTAATGTTAGGTATTTTTGGATTTTTCAGGTACTAAAATATTATTCAGGGTTTGATAGATAATTTCAAAAACTTCAAAATTCCAATCTTATTATTTTTACATGGTAGCTACTGAGATTGGTGCAATCGACGGGTATGCAACTTCAAAAACAAGTGTACACCACATTTCCATTCCAACTATTTCCATCTATTTCCATCCATTTCTATCCATTTCTGTCCATTTCTTCTATTTTCTTGTTTTTGCGTGTAGTTTCCCTCACTTCTCCACCAATTTGGTTCATTTCAAGTTCTTTTCTATCCCTCATAGTTATTTGGCAACATGGCACTGAAGTGGACTTTTGGTAAAACTCTCAAATGTTTTTTTCCCTCACGCCTCCACTAGTGGAGATGTGACCTTGAAATTTGGCATGCACTTGATGGAAAATTATCGAAAACCCGGACTTTTGATCGTAAAACCGCCGAAAAAAAATGACTGATTTTTCGTCCGTTGGTGGCGCAGGCCTCTGGTTTTCCATCTGTTGCTTCTGAACAGTAAGATATTTTTCCACGGTTATGAGTTCCTGTTGTTGCTATTGACATTGTGTAAATTTGGGTACCTTTTTTTCCTTATCTTCACGATAAACTATCAACATTACCTCAAAGTCAGATTTTATGAAAATGAAAACGCATTTAACCTCTGTGTTAAGGATTTTCATATTTGGCATCTTTAGCATTATGTAAGAATATTATAAGGTATATTATAAGGCACATCTATAATATGAACAAAAAGTATAATGCAAGAACGCCAAATATTAAAATATTTACTTAGAAATGTAAATAACTGGCGAAAAGCAAATTTAACGTAAAGTGCTTGATGAAAATGAGATCTCAGACACATTTACAAAACCAAAGTTTGCAGAGGAATCCTACGATTAAGCCACAAACAGGCTGATAGGGTAAACCATACAGTTATTGGCCATTTGGTGTTTTGAAGAGTATATTAAGACTACAGTTCGACAAAATTTTCAATAATCATGCTATATATATATAATGTACAGAGATTTCTGCCCCTACAGCTTTCTTGAAATGACCATCACTTGTCGCATTATTCAGTATAACAGGATTTTTCCGAGCACTGGTTTTTACTGGGAAGTTTCTTCTCATTTTCTTAAGGAAAGAAGAAATATTAAGGGATCACTGTGGCTCTCTCTTTTACAAACAACTTTTATAACATTTTGAGGGATAAGTCTAGGTTACTGCTTAAGTACTTATTTGTGATTAATGCAACTTGCCATATCAAGTACCCTATACTGACGGAGGCCAATAACTGATCCTACTTAACTTCATTTTCAGTTATTGGCCACACATTAACTAGATCATAATTCTTTACAATCACGCAGCAACTACTTACCTTTATTTTTCATCTTGGATATCATTTTTTAATAGTTTTGCTTCATTTGAATTTCTGAATAGAGTAAACAGTTATTGGCCGCCCGGCCAATTACTGTAACTCACCTGGCCAATAACTGTAATACCTAATTTTTGATGCCTAGAACGCTGAGGCTTACCAATGTTTACCCCCGGGGTATGGATGTCGCATTGCAAAAAATATAATTTTATGGGGTTTTCCTTAGATCAGTGGAACACAAATATCGAGTTCAAAGAGGAAGCCTACAGTGTAAATGAAATAAGTCTGGGTTTCTAAGATACTAGCGGCCCATCACCAGTTCTTTCCAATTTTTAATAAAACATGCTGGTTCGCTTAGAATACTCAAAGGTACAGGTTGTTATATTAAGTTTGATCCCCGCTTTAAATGTGCTATGTAGGTTTATTTAGGTAGATAATATATCTGGCTGGAAAGGGTTCCCCAAGTGACAAAGAATAAATTATTTCCAGTTTACAGGAGTTCTTAATTATGCACCCAAGACCTAATACATACATATAAGGGTAATCATCCTGGAGAGGGATGGTTGAAAGTAGTGAGTCAGTGTTTTATCGTAAAAAAGGGAACATTTCTCTTTGATTATTCTCTATGTTTCATAAATTAAATGCTAAAACGTCAAATCGCTCAGTTGGAAGAAGAATGTCACTTCTCTAAGTAATGAAATTTTCAGGAGGAAGTTAAAGTTTATCAAAATTTAAATATCACTGAAGTTTCATTGAGCAATTTCTACTTTGTTGCACATACACCTACTAAAATAGAACATGTTTGATATGATGTAAATATTGATGAAAATTATTGAGTTGTAACCCCCTAATTTCAAACTGACGATTTGTATTGTAACTGAATATAACTGGGTTTCCGTTACCGAGTGAAAGCATATTCATTTTTGTGAGTCACAGTTTACCTATCATAAAACCTGACTCGAATTTAAGTATACTATATCGTATTCATAACACAGTGATACTATGGTAATAATATAACAAGTTATCTGACAGAATGGAATGGCACTTCAGCATGAGAGACAAAGATAATTCATTCTCCCCATAGCGTATCCAAGTCACCTATCACTAATGACGTTTTATGTGAAAAAAATGCATCCGTGGAAATCATGAAAGATTTTTTCCTATGAAGAACAATTATCGCGTGGTTGAATTCACAAGTGTTAATTTTAGAACACCGTGCACAGTCATACTCATTCTTAGGAGATCCCTTATTTGATGTAGTGGTACAATTCTAGGGCCTGAAACCTGAAATTTTGGGTGCCACAGAGGCGTTGAAATATTAACAGGGAATAGATAAAACCTAAATACATGGTTATATTTACTATCATGCATTTGGCTATTTATCCTTAGAAAGCATAATGGTTTTTGCCCATTTAATCTTAAGATTTATTATGAGATATGTTGTGTATTGCATTTTTACGGATAGAAATAACAATATACGTTACGGAATCGATCATTCGGAATCATTGTACATGACATTTTCATAAATAATATAATTTTATCGACTTAACTCATTAATATTCTCCATAAACAAAAACTAATGATATCTAGAAGCCAAGTTCTTTCAATGTGCTGCTGATGTACATCCCATTAGTACAAGTTTGCCTTGTGGATAAAAACTATTTATTCAAAGCATCCTAATTTTTACTCACATAAATCAAACCATACACTCTGTAGTTACGTTTGGCACAAAATAGCTCTGTGAACTATCATCTCTTCTTATTGTTTTCATACACACACAAATCACACTTTACCTATTTAATCAGTGCACTGTGTAGTGAGATCCAATTTGAAATTATGCCCCAATTATCCCAATGTTATTTGCATTTTATAGCCTGCAAATGTGGCAGTCTTATGACGAAAAGCAGTGAGGGATTGGTACTCAATGCATTCTGGAGAAATTTTGAATAGTGTGTCATTATCGACTCTTATGAAGAATGTCACGAAGGCCATCAGGGAGTTGAGCGCTAAGCCTCAAAGGTTTTGGTGCATGCGGGCTTAATCCATTTAATCCTGATGCATTGGATTATAGTAAATGCCTGGGTACATCTGCCTCAAAAAGTGCACAATAGAGTGATGCAATCGAGATAGCTGGTGCTATAAGGCACTACACATTCTTGATATCATTGGAAAAGAAAGAGTGGAGAAATCCAGAACAATAAAAGAATTTTGGGAAGGTGAAACTTGGGAAACTTCATGCTGTTTCGAATCCGGGAATATTTTCAAAAATGTAACAGCCATGTGGAGCACTCTTCTGATAGTGCTGTACAAAATGGGAATTGTCCTTCCTTTTCCAAAAGAAGCAATTTAGATGGCAGTGCAACGCCCGATGGAACTGAAGCAAGGAATAATGGCTACACCGAATTTCACGAATTATTTGAGCTTAAGAGTCACAATAAACATATTACAAATATAGAAGGCGGTGATATCTTCCTTTGCCTCAATTGTAACAAATAAATTTCTACATATCTAAGTGAAGACAAAAAGTCATAGAAAAAAATCGAAATAAAAGTCAAGGGGGAAGATGATAAAGAGATAAATGAACTGCTGATCTTTGCAGCTAAGGAATTCATTGGAGAAGTAAGGCGACTCATGGTCACAGTTGTTATAATTGCAATAATGTATGAAAGCTATGATAATAGGCTACTTAACCCATTCAATGCTGACCTGTTGACATGACAATTATTCCCACGCTGAATGGTTTTTTTCTTTTATTTATATAAAACGAAAACACATCCAGCAAAGAACGAAACTCATCCACGTGTGCCTAGAGCAAGCCTAAGACGCGGAAGGAAGTTGCAAGTGTCAGCGCCGACGCTTGAGAACTAGGGAAAACCGAGAAAAGTAAGGGACCGATGCCTTGAATTCAAGGCATCCGCGCCTCTGGCTTGCACGGGATGCCTTGAATTCAAGGCATCCGCATTGAATGGGTTAAGGGAAAGCAAACATACATGGCCAATAACTGTAGCAATAGGCAATGTTTGACTTTTTTTTTTAATTATTTTCATGCAAAGTTTTTTTCTATACATATTTACATTGTGGTAGTCAAAAAGAAAATAATTGAGGTTTTCAGGTATGTTGAGTGACTAATTGTGGCCGATAACTGTACGGTTTACCCTACTTTGGCAAACTAACTTTTATTTTACCAGTGAATATTTATGTTCTGATGATTTCTATATTTTATTCAAATATTCCTAATGATGAAGACATCATTAACAGTTTATATTAGGTGCAAAACTGTATAATTTGGCAAACTTTTATAGATATTTTTAAAATGGTAATTTTTATGGGTATTTCCCCCATTAAAATTCTCTTCTTTTGTTATATCGCTTTCTCAGTCAAAGGAAGTTCAATTTGTTTACATATTGCATTGTATTAAATATATTTTCAAGAGTACCTGTACTTTTATATCTAGTTATCTTTGAAGCTCTGGAAAATAAATGACTTTCTTTTGAGTTTATGCGCTCAGTGTCTCCCGACACCGAATACTTCACGTATTATTTTCCTTAACTCTTTCTTAAGCAGGATGTACTCAGCAATCACTATTATTAATATATGCAGTAAAATCCTGACTCTAGCTCGGGATGAAAAACTAATTGATTTGAGACTACTTTCCAGCACACACCACGTCACTTTTTTGCGTAAAAAAGCCAAGCCACTTTGTAATGACCTTCAATTCATCACTAGCATTGCCATTTTAACCATTTTCTTATTAATATTTGGATGCTTTAGCCAATGTCAACACTATATCCACACCATTTTGATAACATTCCCACCAACCCATGACAATCCCTCACTTTTTAGGTTTTATCTTGTTATTTTCATTTTTTTTTTTAATTTTTCATTCATTTCATCCATTTCAGCCAATTTCTTAAAGTTTCTGCCCATTTAAACCTATTTCTTCCGTTTAGCGGTATTTCTACTATTTCTCACCATTTTTTCTATTTCAATCATCTCCAGTCCATTTCTGAGTATTGCTGTCCATTTCTGAGTATTGCTGTCCATTTCTAACCATTTTTGGTCATTCCTGACCATTTCTTCCATTCCTGACCATTTCTATCCACTTAAACCATTTCTAGCCCATTTCCGTCCATTTCTAACCATTTCTGGCCATATCTGACCATTTCTGGCCATTTATTGTCATTTCATGACCATTTCACGACCATTTCTCAACAAGTGTACGCCATTTCTCAGAGGAGCATACCCCTCAGGTGCAATGAGTCTTAATGTAGCATTGAATGGAAGAAGATTTCTTGCAGATTTCTAATACATGTTATTCTCTTTTAGCACAACTTTAGCATTCGTCAGAGTAACTGTTCAGCACTCTAATGCTATCGTGGTCATTGGTCAGGTTGTTGGCTGGCTGTATTTTGTAGCTTGGTCTGTGTCATTCTATCCACAAGTGATTATCAACTGGAAGCGGAAAAGGTAATTTGGGTGAAGTAAATTTTATAAATGATTTTTTTCTTAATTCATATATTTTTGCGTATTAAGAATTCTTATGTTCATTTTAAGAGGGTTATTTCAATTAAAATGTCTTAGCTGTAAAAAAGTATTTAGCCCCTCTTGCCTATTCTTTCTTCATTCATCCTGATACATACGTATTTACGTTTTGACTTCATTTCTTTGAATCTCTGGTGATCATTCAAGATGATGAGTGGGTAAACAGTTGTTACAATTGTACTTAGCAAAATTTTATAATATTAAAGAGACCTAAGTTAGGATGTGCAATTTCTTACCCAGCTCTTCCTTCCTGATGTGTGTGACCACATCCTCGTTTAAGGGGTATTTTAATTATTACTTTGCTGCTACTTAATGCTGGAGAGTGAATTAATTCAAGAGTTTCAAGGGAAACACAAAGCAATTAATAAATGGTTATATCCAGTGTATATATTCTGGCATTAATCATTATATTGCAACACAGTTAATGTACTTCCCTTTTGTAGATTGATAAAAATGTGCATAGGTTAATACTGTGTGAATATTTTAATATCCGGGGACTTCATCCAGATTCTTGTGCAAAAAGAGGTATGTATGCCCTTGGCCCCAGCCTCCTATCTGGTGGGAATAAAGTTGATTGCAACAACTGTGTTAAGTTGTTATTGGATAGATAGGGGGCTGTCCATAAATGACGTCCACACAATTGGGGGTAGAAGTTTTTTCATTTTTGTGACATCATTAAAGGGTTGACTCTATTTGTGACTAACATTGATGGGGGGGGGGAGGGTCTAGTTTGGTCCAAAATTGTGTGACATCATTTATGGACAGCCTCTAGGTAGAGATTTTATCATCTGAATCAAGGAACATAGGAGGTGCTGGAAAAAGAGGCAACTACTGTACATAATTGGAATTTGATGTTCCTGAAGAATGACAGAGATAAAATGGAAACTTGGAAGTATGGAAACATGCCTTTAAAACTTATTTTTGGAGCATATTCTTATATGGCAGTGAAGCTTAGACAATGACAGCTGCAGGGCAAAGAAGTTTGGAATCAATGGACATGTGATGTTACCAAAGAGTGATGGAGATCAAATGAACAGAGAGTATCCCAATGGAAAAGTTCTATGGAGAGTTGGGGAGAGAAGATGTGTAATGAACACATTCTGAGACACAACTGCCTCTTGAAAATAGTATTGGAAGGAGAAATGAATGGAAAGAATTTGAGAAGGACATAGGATGGAATACATGAAGCACATAATGAGGAATTTAAAAAATAAAACTTATTAGGAAGTAAATAGCTGGTAGTGGAGTGGAATGTAGATTTTCTGCAAACCAATCTTTGAGTGACTGCTTATGATGTTGACACAGAAATTAAGTTACCTCTGATGACAGTCTTATGGAGCTGAAACTCGTGCTTTGTGTGATAGTTTTATTTAAGAGAAGAGTAATATTTTATTCACTCTCGAGCATGGTCAGAATCCAAAATATGATGGGTGATACAATCCCTTCAATGATTACTTGCACTCTGGCTTTACATTTATTTTGATTTCATGGTGCTTTCTTACTAGAATTTGAAATTCTTTACAAATCGGAAGTTTCTTTGGCCTTTCATGTATTGGAACTCTTTAAGTTCCAGAGTACAGTTAAAAAAGTGCTGTGGTTATAATTTTATTACACTATTAACTTAGTCTTATGTTATTTATATGATTAATGGTAGCATTTTCACTATAAATTTGTCTTTGCTGCCCCAAAATACTTTTTTCTTTTCAGATATGAATCAAAATTACCTGAATGCATTAACTTGTTTACTTTATTTACAGCGTTGTAGGATTGAACTTTGATTTTTTATCCTTCAATATTCTTGGATTTGTACTTTACTCAGTCTTCAATTGTGGCCTTTACTTTATACCATACATTGAGGTCAGTTATAGATTTAAGTGGTTTTACTTTTTCTTTAAAGTAATGTTTTACCATTTAAATGTATTAATATGCTGCTTTAACTTACATAAAAATTACAGGCTGAATATGCGACTAGGTATCCTCGTGGTCTGAATCCTGTGTTATTGAACGATGTGTTTTTCTCCTGCCATGCTGCCTTTGCGACTGCCATTACAATTATCCAGTGTTTCATTTATGAGGTTGGTAACTTTTTCATCTGGGGATAATTTGCACTCTCCTAGTAATTGTGGAAAGATATAAAGAACTCTTAATCATTAGGGATTATGAAACAAATGATATGGATGAATTGCCATGAACTTTGGGAAATCAATACATACATACTTATTTTTTGACTTGGGTCTATGTATATTCATGTGATTAAACTGGACTCGAGGGTTACTGTTATATTTTACGCAATACTGTCTCTCCCCCTATTTAATATCAGATTCTTCTTCACATTGATGGTTAAATCTGCTGTATAAACGATGGAATTACGTATAACCTGGGAGTGGTGGACTCATTTTTATCAGCTGTAATTTCCTTATTTGACTGATTGTTTTCGTATATCACATATAATATTTGCTAGGCTAAAACTGTTGTTTGGTTATTCTTTATTGAATACACGCCATCATTACGTTATCATCAATTTTAAAAGTCTCCTTGAACACGCTAAAACTTTCACTGGCTTTTCTTAACCCCAGAAAAACTATCCATGATCGTAAAGTGTTACACTCATGAAAATCAGAGTTTATGCTCATTGAAGAAACCCACCCCTAATTTTATTGGGTTAGAGTGAAACCTCTCTTAACAACCACCCCTTTTTTTACCACCATATTTTTTCCATGCTGATTTTAATTCAATTCTTTTTTTTTTTTCAGAGAGGAAATCAAAAAATTTCCTTGACAGCCAGAGGAATTCTCTTGTCATTTGCTCTTGTACTAGTTACTCTTGCTATTCTTTCTTCTGTGGATGTAATTCACTGGTTGGACTTCTTGTATGGCTGCTCTTACATAAAACTGGTCATAACCCTCATTAAATATGTCCCTCAGGTAAGTGATTCTTTGACAATCAAATACTTTCTCATCTACTTGAGCATCAGCTTATAATGTGAGGCATAGTTTAAGTTTCTTTAAATGTTTTTTTTAAGAAGTGTGTTGAAGCTCTCATAGTTTATATATTGAATCTAAAATTTTAATTTTGAAACTTTCCTCAGGCCTACATGAATTATCTGAGGAAAAGCACTGAAGGCTGGAGTATTGGGAATATATTTTGTGATTTCACAGGAGGCACGCTGAGCATGCTGCAGATGATACTCAATGGCTATAATTATGGTGAGTTGTTGTGCATGAAAATCTTAGCTGTATCCCATGGTAGTGGTTTTTGATGGTGGATCCTAATTATAAATTGATGTACCTAAATGATAAATTTTTATTTTGTTACAGATGACTGGGCTTCAATCTTTGGTGATCCAACCAAGTTTGGCTTAGGCTTGTTTTCTGTCCTCTTTGATTTCCTCTTCTTCATTCAACACTACGTGTTTTACCGGTCAGTAATTGTTTAGTGTCTGCATGATATTAGAAACAAGGCGCCTGTATTTTAATGGAAACTTATTTTTACGAAGTATACATTTATTGTTATGAAATTCATTAATGTGTACTTAATTTTTCTATTGATATTTTTTGGTATTACCCTCTGTGATAAATAACCTCATTGGTTGAAAAGTTTCTAGTGATGTGATTGAATTGATCAAAAATATGATTTTCCTTGGTTTGAAGTTATGACTTCCTTTTTATTTAAGTTCATTCATTGTTGTACTTTTGTAATGCTCTTATTGATTTACTTCTCTATTTTTGTTTTTTAAATATATTTTGTTATCTTATGTCAGTTATAACATTAATGACAATGTTGTACTTTTATGTATTTTTATAAATGGACTTAGTGACTTTTTTACTTTATTGAAGTCTGGTGAAAGTCAACCAGTAGAAGTTGACAAATCAAGGTCTCATCTGCTGGTAATGAAACCCTCCCAGTATCTTATTGCATGTTTTAGGATCTAGCTTTCTTACATCAATATGTGATCCATTATAAATTTTGTTTTTGGTAGCCAAAATGCCTGTTATGCTACTGGTTCTTTTCAAAGTAGTTTTTTACTTGTTGAAGCCATGTTGCACTGTAATGTGCTTGGTGCTGCATGAACAGGTTAGCTAAAAGGATCATTAAAATATATTGTGTGAGTATAATATAACCTTGTTATTAAATTGGTCAGTGGTATTAACAATGCAGTCTAACTATTAAGAATCTACTTTTGAGTCTCACTTTTTTGTTCTTTCTTGTAATTAGTTGCATTTTCACCATTTGATGTTCTTGTGATTTGCAATATTTATTGTTGCATGCCATCAGTTTCTTTTTCTTCAGTATTAACTTTGAATTTTTTATCAGGGGGGCTTTCAATTTATGCTTTCCTGTTGATCTGTGACTAGGAGATCAGGAAACTGCTAGATGTATTTTGTTAGTTCATGTTCTGATAAGGGTTACCCTACAGTTAATTTTTTGTGAACTCTTTTGTATTGCTAAAACCTTTTGTTTAAGCAATTCTGAAAAAAATTGATTTGGAGTGAAAGTCCACTGAGTGAATGGGAAGTTCCCTTTGTTGCATGATTCCTAATAATTTGTTTATGTAATGGAAGTGTAACTATGGTTAAATGTCTTAATCAAGATAATATTTGTCATGTTTAAAACTTTTCTTTCGGAATGTGCATAATAATTCATTGTTGTACTATTTATGCATATATTTTGATTTATATAATTATATTTTCCAAAAAATCCTAAAAATATGTATTATGGCTAAATTTTGTTATTTCATTTCTTAGAACTTGTTGGCTTTTGCGAGGATGATATGATTATTCTGCAATAAAACCTTTCATTTTTTTCTGTCTTTTTTTACATCCGAAAAAATGTAGTTTTCTTTAGTGAGCTTTAAGAATTGTTCCATCATCTTTTCGATGTGATCATGAATGGTGAAACATAGGGTTGACCCAAGATATCATTAATGAAATATGTATTCCTTCAGGAGAAAAAGAGGAGAATTAATTCAAAAAATTATTTGTGTTGCCAATTAATTTAGTGTTTGGGATGCGATGTTGCATATTTTGTTTGAAAAAATAATAGCTACATTCCAAACTGAAGTTCCCGGAACTGAGATGTGTGAGAGAATGGATAAAGAAGGAAAAATTAGGCAAGGAAGGGTTTGCAAATAGGGGATATAGGAAGGAAAGGGTAAGTAACCTGCAGAGGTGCCGAAGCAATGGATAGCACTTATCCATCATGATATTTTACGCTTCTTGGGGCAGAATGTAAAATCATGAATGAGGTAATGCAGCACCATTAAGTTGACCACATAGCGACTCTTTTCTATGAATAGGCCAACACCCAGCAACTACCCTTTGACCCATATTTGGGACTTCGGATCTTCCTTCGATAAAATGGTCTACTGTGCAGATGACTTAAGCTTTGGTTTCCTCTGTAGCTTTTTGATGCTTTTCTAGGTATTGAATCCGAGTCTTTTTTTGATTGGCTAAACATTCAAAGTTGTCAAGTTATGTCATATCTGACTCAAAACTTAGTGTGAATATTGTATACTTCGGTATCATAAATCTTCTCATTATCTCTTTTTTTTCAAAGTCTATGTTATGAGAAAATATTCTTTTCACTACATATTATATTTTTGAGCCCTTCTTGATAGTGTGGGTCTGCAGGTTATGTAGGTAAGACTGCGTGAATTAGGCAAATTTTTTTAGGCACTCATTATAAGAAAATAGAATAAGAATTTATTTTCAAGAAAATTTCAGGGAAATCTTGCCAATTAAAAATAGTGCTTGAAAGATAGCACATGACAAAGCTATATTGTTGGCAGTCATACCAAGAAAAATGCTTGAAATAGAAATATATTCACACATTCAGAAAATGAAATATATTTGTGGTAACACGTACCGACTTCAGCAGGCCAAGGCTCTGTTATGTCTTAGATGTGTGGAAGAAATAACTCTGCTCTGGAACAAGGTGTGATGCATTTTGGAATTAAGCTGTAGATGTGTACATACATGTACCATAGCAATAGGTAGTGTCTACAATGTGGTGATATGATACCAGCGTATACAGTGTTTGCCCAACTTTGATATTAGCAAACATAATCTTTGCTTGGTATATACGCCAACTAAATCTGTACTGGACTCTTTTGGGTTGAATGTATGGAAGTCAACGTTGCTCTGTACCAAGTTAACCAATCACCAACCATTGAAATGAGTATTCACCAATCTAAAATTCCTCTTTTTTTTATCAATAAAACAATTTCATTATTGACACAACAAAGACCTGTGAAGTCTTCTGTATTCAGAAATTGCAGCAAAAGTGAGAACCCTATGAACTCCTGAACTTTTTTGCTCCCAGTTACTGATGTGACAGGCAGCGCAGCGGGGGAAAAATATGATGCATGTGCATGAAATTCCACTCTATGCATCACCCACATTTCCACATCTTGATCATCATTAGTAACTTTGCCAAAAAACATAGATACTTTTGGAACAGACTTTGTATTTCACAAAAATCAGCAATGTCTCCTTTATTTTGCATGTATCGCGAATGCTAAAAATCACCAATGCTAGAGATGAGGTTTATATTGAGATAACATTATTGGAAAAGGTTGAGAGAATGGGTATAGAATCCTGGGAGGCTGAGAAGCCATTTGAAGTAGTGTTATCTGAGGGGTAAATATGTGAAGATATTCCAAGGGCATTCCGTTGGAGTAGTCTTCATTTCCTCCTCAAAAGAACTCAAAAAATTATTAGGAAGTGATATTGTTTACAGGCTGGGGAACAAAACTTTGTAATGTTTGCCTGCAATACAGAGTAAAATTTTGCTCTCTTTCAGTTTAACATTCTCTGGGCGAAGGCTATATTTTACAAATGGAGGACCTAGCACAGCATAGGTGTATAAATGGCAAATTAGGAAATTATCAGATTCCTTCCTTCCCCCTCCATTTTATTTTATTGAATAGCATAATTTTTGGGCAATTCTCAATGAGAGTGACTATGGGATTGCAGCAGAGGCTTACAAAACCTATTTAATGCCATTCATCGGTTGTACTTCAATGAAAATTTTAAGCCACTGCAAAATACATTCGGAAATAAACTTTATACTCATATATTTTTAATTAAATGTTAAATTAATCTTTCAGTTTCTTAATTTATTTGAAGTGTGGAGCATTTAATCAGAAGTTTTCATCATTTAATGCCAATAACCATGCTTTCATCATTGGGTAAAATTCTATGGTGATATCCAGGGTTGGTCAGTAGGTACATGTGATTGAACTACTCTTTAGTATTTTGTATTTGAAATACACATCAAAAAGTGTTTTGTTTTATATTTCAAATAACTATTTGAGGTATTTTCCATATTTTAAAGTACTAAAAACACTTCTGAGAAATTTATTCATTCATTCATTAGGTAATCTACCGGTTAGAGGTAGGTTATGATGAAAGTCAGAGAATATCCAATGGACTCTTACATGTGCCGTGCCCTATCTACCTCTAGTATTTCTTTCTTCATCTCAGCATAAGTCCTACCTTTCTTCATCCCTTCCATAAAACCTATCCTCTTTCTTCCCCTTCCCCGCTTACCCAACATCCTTCCCTCAATCACGGCCTTCAGCAAACCATCACCCCTCATTACCCGTTCCAGCCACCTACCCTGCCTTCCCTTAATCTCATCCATAAGTTTCCGCTCCTCGCCCACCATGTCAAGCACTTCCTCATTGTCTTCCTTTCCATCCAATCCACCTGCTCAATCCTTCTCCACACCCACATCTCGAAAGCCTTCAGCCTACTTTCGCCTCCCTTTCTCAATGTCCACATATCTGCCCCATACAACGCCACACTCCATATCAAGCTCTTCACCAGCCTCTTTTTTACATCCCTACTCAAGGTCCCTGTCATCAGCTCCCTTCTATTATTAAACACTTCCTTTGCTAGTGCTATTCTCCTCCTAATGTCTATGCTGCTATGTCCTGTTACTTCTAGCATACTACCCAAGTAACTAAATTGTTCTACTTGCTCCAGTTTGTGACTTCCTACTCTTATCACCAGCCTCGCTTTCTTTGTCCTAGAGAATCTCATTACTTTTGTTTTCTTGTGATTAATCTTCATCTCATATTTCTCGCACTGCTTTTCCGATGCATCTATTAAAGTTTGCAATCCTTTCGATGAACGACTGACCAACCCAACTTCTACTAAAGTTTGCAATCCTTTTGATGAACGACTGACCAACGCCTGGTCGTCCACGAATCTAACCAACTTATCCGCTGGCCTCCTACTTTCATTCCCACATCTAGCTCATCCCATGCCTCTCTTACCATTTCCTCAGCATAGATGTTAAAAAGCAAAGGCAACAATGGGCACCCTTGCCGCACCCCGTGACTTATAGCTGCCCACCCTGATTCACCCTCAGCTACCCTCACATGAGCCCTCTGCCCCATATATACGTTTCGGATGAGTCTCCTATCACACCAATCTATTCCTATTTTCCTCAATATCTCCCATATCAATATCTCCATAATAGCATTAGTTTCTCCCAGTTTACACTGTCAAACGCCTTTTCGAAATCTACAAAACAAGCGAAAACATCCTGATTATGCTCTATGTTTCTCTCTATAAGTGTTCTCGTTACCGCAATCACGTCTCTGGTGGCCCTTCCCTTGCTGAACCCAAATTGGTAATCGCCTAAATAGTAGTTTGCTCTGCTCTCCAACCTTCTATTTAGTATTCTAAGAAAAACTTTTGCTGTATGCGAAATTAAACTGATTGTTCTATGCTCCTCGCATTCTGACGCTATCTTCTTCTTCTTCGGGATAGGTATTAATACTGTTTTCACGAAATCCTCTGGCCATACTCCTTCCTCGTAGATCCTGCGAATAAGTTCGAATACGATTTTCTCCCCTTACTACCTAAATTCTTCAGTAGCTCCGAAGGTAGGTTATCGGTTCCCACGGCTTTTCTACCCTTCATTTCTCTTAATGCCCTCTCTATATCGCTGTCAAGTAACTCTGGTCCGAGGTTATCCTTATCTATTGATCCTTCATCCTCTAGATCTAGACTCAAGGGTCTATCCTCGCTGTCATATAGCTCCTCTACGTATTCTCTCCACCTTTCCTGAATATATTCCTTTTCGATTAATATCCTTGTCCTTAATCTTTGGTATCATTTGTCCTCTCTTACCACCCGATAACATTCTCACCTTGGCATACAAAGCACCCACTTCCCCCTCCTCCTGCAGCTTTTCCATTTCCTAGCATTCCCTTCCACCAGTTATCTTTTGCCCGATTGGTCACTCGCCGGAGTTTATTATTCAATTCCCTTTACTTCCTCTTGCCTACGTCTGTGTTGACTTCCATATCCTTCTCCATTTTCTTAATCATTTCTTTCGTTACCCACTGTGTCTTAACCCTCTTCTTTTCCACCATTCCTTGTTTTCTCTGGGGCTCCTGTGATGCCTGTTTTTATTATCTCCCATCTTCTCTCTATTGTTCCCATCCGCTTTGCTTCAACTATGTTATTTTCTACCAGCTCTTGGTATTCCCTCCTTTTCAACCCTTTCAAGGCTTCAAGGTTCCACCTCTTTATCTTCCTACCTTTACAAAGCCTTTTGAATCTAACTTCACACTTCATCATCACCACGTTATGATCGGAGTCCGCATCCGCCCCTGGATAGCTACGTGAGTTCTTTACACTATTCCTAAATCTCTGCCTTGCCATTATATAATCAATTTGGTATCTCCCAGTATCACCCGGCATTTTTAATGTGTACCTATGCCTGGGATGATTTTTAAACCAAGTGTTTGTCACTAGTAATTTATTTATTCTACAAAATTCCACTGTCACGGCGGTCATTTCTTCTTCCTAGCCCAAACCCTCCCACTTCTAATCCGTCCCTCCCTTGCCCCACCACTGCATTCCAGTGACCCACCACTATCAGGTTTTTCTTTCCCGGCACTTCTCTAATTATTTCTTCTACTTGCTCGTACACCTCTTCCTCCCTATGGTTACTTGTAGGCATGTATACCTGGACCAGTACGAAAGTCGTCGGGCATACTTTTATTTCTACCACTAGTATCCTGTCGCTCACCTGTTCAACGTTTACCACCCTAAGCCCCAATTTTGTGCTCAGTACCATACCTACCCCACGTTGACTCTCATCTCCACTACTATAGATTACCCTGTAGCTATCACTCCAATAGTCCCCGCTATCCTTCCATCCCACCTCGCACAATCCCAAAGCAACTATTTTTCTTTTTTCCATTTCCCGTTTAATATTTTCAAGCTTCCCAGCCCTCATCATGGTCCTTACGTTCCAAGTTCCTATTTTCCTCCTCCTATTTCTCTTTTTCTACTTCTTCTCCCTCCTATCCCTTGTATCCGCCGATGATGATGCTGCTGTGCAAGGATTTTGTGTGATGACGACCGCGGAGGCCTTACCTCCCCCGCTGCCGGGCATGACAACTGCCCTAGTGGGCAGCGTCCCGTAGTTGCCAGGAATCAATTCTCTTTGAATGACTTTCTTATTCTGGGAAGTGATAGTTGAGAGCTATTCCACGCCACTGAACGGTATTTTTAATGTGACACCATCACAGAACTATCTTTTGTCTGGCTCCTACCCTTCGACCTATCTGGCATGGGTGGCCCTACCAGGAGCAATAGTACTTGCTCCTGCCAGTCCAGCTCTCGGGGGTCATTGGAACGCACAAGCCCTTCCACCACGTCAAGGTCGTAGTTCAAGGAAGAGGAGAAATCTATACCAGAGCCCAAATTCCACTTCGTGAATTTTGCACCCTGTGCAGCTCAGTTGAACCAAAGTGAGTTGATATTAATTTTGAATTATGGCATAACGTCATTATAGTCCATTCACATAAAAAAGAAACTTAAGCCACAAATGGGCAGACATGGCCTCCTCCATACTGTTACAGTCTGCACTGGGGCAGAGCTCTAGATGAAGCAGAACACACCCCTCCAGAAGTGAAGCATCTCCAAGAAGGGCCCCTTCGGTGCCCCGCCCGAAAGGGGCCCTTTTTGGAGACGCTTCACTTCTGTGTGTTCTGCATTGCATCAATGCATTAAGCCAATAGAATCGCTAATATAAGGTCTGCGATAATCCCTATGTAGAATCACTGGTGCAGTGGAGGAATAAGTGAGGTAATTCCCCCAGGCCCTTGTGGGCCCCCCATAATTCCTGGTACACTTTGAAAAATTGTGGCCATAAGATATTCAATCCCCCCCAGAGAATTAACAGCAATCCACCACTGCAGTGGCATCACTACATACTGAAGGAAAACTTTCCGACCCTCTTTTCTGTGTATGAGGGAAATTCAGATTGCTCTTAAGAAAAGGCATTAATAATGGTTCAATTTCATCTAAATTTCAACTTTATGGTTACTTTAATGTAAAATATTATGGTTGTCCTTCCTTGTTAATTAATTCCTTGAAATAGTGGTGTCTTGAAAAATCGTGCTATTCATAAAACTGTGTGTGAGCTCTATTAATGTGAAACTAAGAATAACTGCATATTGTGTATATTGGTCATTGCGAGTGGATATTTCGGGCGGACCACCATAGTGAGTCTGTTTTGCCGTGATTGTTGTCCAGGTTGCATAAATTGCGGGTGTCATTATCGCGGGTGAGACGACGATATATATATAGTTTCAGTAATTCGCGACAAGCTATCTCTCTGAAAGGCAAATAAAACTTGAACAGATGTACTGCCAAGTTTTTAAACAGACTCGCCTATTACATTGTAGTGTCTCGCTAGTCCACAGAGGGGGGATTAATAGGAGAGGGGTTCGCCAAGGTCCTTCTACCATGTATTTATACGACGGTATAACGACCTTAGGTTTCGCTGCACGCCGTTCCGGCGGAAAGTGCGGCTAGATTTGCTTCACAGTTATTATAAAAGATGAACTATTATAAAGCGTGAACCATGTCACGCTTCTTCATCAGCGCTCTGCTGTGATGGCAGCATCGTGCCAACCATAGCCTCCTCTTCAGCCGACTCCTTCGTCGTCTTCACCGCGTAGCTGGCTCTCCCCCCTCCAATGCCAACACAGGTACTTTTCTTCCTGTTCACGTTACGTGACTGACAGTTCTTAATCATTCCTTGATGAGCAGAGGCTGATAGTTTCCTCCCTCTCTCTTGGCTCGTATTTTGGTTTGGATGATTCTGTGACACCACCAAGGATCATCCGAGGGCTGCTACTCTGAAGCTCGCAGACCTGGAAGGCATAGATAGCTGCATCCCCCTCTCACAATGCCCTTAGCCTTGAAGTGATAGAGGTAGTTGGTTGTTTTTTTCCCATTGTGCACAAAGATATAACTTTGGAGATCTGTCTAGGCGGAGGAACGCTGGAAGAGCTTAGGCAGCGTTTTTCTGATTGGCGAGCATATTCGTTCCCATTGGAACAACATCATGTGATAGATGCCGTAATGTCGTTTTTAATCACTTGCAGATTACAAAATACCAAATACTTTCATTCAATGATAATATAGAATCGTATTGACTCAATGTATGATGTATTAGTTTTGATGATTGAGGTATCGTTCTGAGGCAGGCATTCTCGCTCAAGATGAAAAAATGTCCCGCTGTATCATGAACAAGACAGCATTCATGAGTGCAGTACACATTTAGTGAGAAAAATATGGGAGTAAACCAAGGAGATCGCTCCTTCGCCTTTCATAAACAATGGATGTTTCAATTATCAATGTTCACTGTTTACTTCCATCATAAATTTTTACGGATGATTTGGGAGTAAGGTGATGGTAGAACAATATCCTGCAAGTGGCGATATAGGTACATAGAGATATTGCTACTCAGGAGATTTCGATGGAAATCATCTTCCATGAATTGAATTGAATTGATTAGCCTAACATTGAATTGGAGCATAATTCTATTTGCTAATTATTAGGTATTGATGACAAGTGATAATTACAGATTTAATAATGAGTTTTGAGATTCGATTGAGTAACAAACATGAGATTTGATGTTGCTTATTGTGATGCATGTGAAACATCCTTTATGAGGTTTCTAGAAATCGATGAACTGCGTGAAAAGGCAGTTCTGCCACTTAGCTATCCCTCTCACGCAAACAATCTGAGGAAACAATAAAGTTGTCAGATAAAGTGTTCGGCCCCTCCAATTGGTCCGAGCAATTGACAGGCCAAAACCAACTTTGCCCCATAAACACCTCTAGCTCAAGATAAAATGTTCTCACCTTTTATTCCTCAACATGAAGTAATTCATCAGCGCAGACTTAAGGCTCGTTCACACGGAGCCACTCAGCAGTGCTGCCGTTGGCTAATAATGGGGTAGAATGGAAGTGTTCACACAGGGCCACAGCCACCGGATGGAAGCACCACAGACTCTTTCAGTGGTTCCCTCCACTGCAGATGCCGGCGTAAATTGACGCATCTAGTGAGTTTAGCCGTACCTAAATGGCGGTGTTTTCACGGAGCGGCTGCCACGCCACTGTTCAAGCAGCGCGTTCATGGCCCTGCAGAAGCACTGCTAACGAGAGTTCGAATTTCACACGCAAGTTAGAAGTGCTTCTCACGCCCATTAGCAGTGCCACGCACGTGCGTGTTCCTTTGTTGACAATGCCGGTTCGACGCTCATTAGTGGTGCTGTGGAAGTGCCACTAACGCACCACTAACGTGCCACTAACCAACCACTTAAAAGCGCTGATGAGTGGCCTCGTGTGAACCCGGCCTTAGTGTGCAAGAAAGATATGGGTGTAACCTGAAAAGGTCAATCCTTCCTCTTATCTTTGTTTATCTACCCTAGTTTATCTACCCTACAGGTATACTTTTACCCAGGTGGCTTCCACTAGGGGTGGGCCTGTATTGGGGGGTCTCAGCAGCATAGGCGTGTCCAGGGGGGGTTTCGGGGGTTGTAACCAACCCCATAGATAAAAAAAATTTAAACATGATGTGTTTAACACATGCTAATAGTACACCTATAGATCACCTTCCATAACAAAATAGAACACCTTCAAAACGTCATTAAAGATATATATTTTTCAAAATTCCCGTTTTACATTGGGGGTATTCCATACCCCCAATCCAGAACTCCCCCATACTCCCCCCTTCAGAAGAGGGGGTGGTGACCCCCCCCCCCCTTCAGGCGCTTCTAGATATGCCTATGCTCAGCAGCCTACACTAAATATGTGCAAGGTACTTGAACGAACTGAGAGCAGCCCTTATTTTGCTTCAGAAATTGCTCCAATGCCCATTAGTTCAACTTCTCCAACTCTTCAAGGCGCAAGGATTCAAGGCATTAGTGATGCAAGCATAGAATGTTGACCTTAAATCCCTTCCCCCATCCTTTACCCCCCAACCCCTCTCCCACTTCCGCCAACTCATCCCCTCAGCAACCCCTCCTTTCCGCATGTATATAAATAAGACTTCTTGATGGAAACCTTGTATTTGTACCTGATGATAGCGAAGATGATTCGCTGAAACACGTCGTACTATAATAAATACTGTGGACATACACAAAGTTTTTCATTTATCATTGCAATATGTTCCACAACATCTCGCCGAACACCGTTGAATACATCTTAATGTGGGTAGATTATAACAAGGGATTTTATGACTTGTGCGATATCGCTATAGTGGCCTTCTACTGTATTTAACATGTAAGGTTTTCATTCTGTTTATATTTTCCCAATTTTTAATTCACGCAAAATGTTTATATATTACATTGTCCTGGTTAGCGGTGCATACATAGGGGTTCATGGTGTAGAGTGCGTCATAGAATTAATTTTGGGGGGTGGAGGAGCAGAGGAGATTTAAAAATTATAGTAGATGTGGTGGGGGATGAGTTATTGAGTCAGGGGGGTATGAACCAGTGGTACTTCTCATGTTTGTGGCAGTGTAAGTAACCAAATACTTTCCAATGGCATTAAAAATTACAAAACAATAGATTTTTATTACACGGTTTTATTCAACTTGCTTTGTATGTCTATTTGTTTGGGTGGAATCTGTTAATTCACTTTTCACCCACTTATACTCTTCAGATTTCCTTCAAATTTGGCACACAGGTGTATCTTCGATGACAATTCAATATTGCAATATAAGTTTTGTGCTTTCTCTAGATGAACAAAGATAAGACTAAGGAATGATCTTTTCCGGTTACACCCATCTCTTTCTCACAGACTTGGAGGGTCTTTTTCAACCTCGTTGCCACATTGTACTTCCTAAGAACTTGGGAGAATCTCCCGAGTTCTAAGGAAGTACAATGTGGCAACGAGGTTCAAATCTGTACAGAAGACAGCCAACTTCCTATGCAAGGCCAAAGACCGCTTCTCCCAAGACTCATTAGGGAAGCAGTGGAGATAGATTGTATAGGTGGGCAAGGGCCTTCTGGAGCCTTCCTGGCACTCAGACCTTTTGGTCCATTGTGCCATCCCACGTTTAACCTGCCTGCCACTTGCAGACAAGAGACAAGACAAAATTATAGTATGTATATGTGGTGGGGGTTGAGTCAGTAACCATATAATTCAGCAGCTCCTGAACATCCCTGTCACTTGGATCTGAGGGAGCCTGCAGGATAGCCAGTGAATTATTGTCCAGGAGATGGATTGACGGGCAGAAAACCCAAAAAATGGAAGAATCATCATCCATCCAAGCCCCATAGAAACCTAGGCCAGAAATTTTTTTCTGCTAGAAACTTTTACAAAATACAGAATATCAGAAACAAATCACCCATGAATCAATTCTTAAGAATCATCTTCAGGAGAGACCTGAGTAGGGTATAGTCAAGGTTATGTGTTGCCACATTTGGGGGTGTTCAAGCAATAATGATGGAGTGTTGGACAATTTTTGAAATGATATCATGGTAAACCCAGGGGTATAACATGAGATCAGTAGTCTCTGTAATTTTTTATGCCTTGGTACATTATACTCCCAGGAATTTTGCCTATATTCTATAATTTATTGGACAGGCTGCTATAAAGTTTCAGATTCATTTATCGCCAGAATAGGGAAAAATGTCTCTGGGAAGGTCTGTGCTTAGGATTAAATAAAATTCCACTTTTTCTCATGGAACATAGTATCCATTTTAATTCACTGAGCTGTCATCAGGAATATGTATTATAATTGTATGTTATTACATGTGTAGATATTCACTATGAAGTGGGAATGTATAAATTTATATGAAGGAGTAATTACGAGTGGTCTAAGAGCCAGGATAAGGTGTGGAGGAAAGTATTGTGGCAGTGAAGATCATGGCTTGAGAAAGGAATGACAAGTAGAGAAATTTTCTTCTGATGGCATTTGAGTTCAACTGAAGAATAACCTGTCTAAAGGTGCATCCCTGTCTTGTTTAAATATTATGCTTAGATGACAGACAGAAAGCATCATAATTTTTAGGTACCTCTTAAGATTTCTGATTTGAGCCATCCACTGAAAGCCATCCATTTCATTCAATTGTAACATAGCTGCATCAATTAAGTTTGTCAACTCTTGATAGAAGGAGTGAATCTCTCAAAGGTACTTGTGGAAAAGTATGGTTTTAATTACCTTTAATAAAGTACTTGGCTCATTTAGGTGCGATAAAAAACTGAAGCATAGTGATACCCAGGCCTGCTTTCACTTTTCTATTGAAATTAGGATCACCTCTTAAAGGCCTGCCTCAGGTGCCAACACACTACTTTGAGGTACTTGCCTTTCACTGACAAAATGGGTAACATGAAGGAATTAGGTATCTATTTTAATTAAAATAGCATATAAAGGAAAGAGGAATTTAGTTCAGTTCAGTTGGCACATATTTTATATAATTTTGCATACCATCGTAAACTTCACTATCTGGAGGTTGGTTTGGCATTTTATACCAAAATAGAAAAATATTTTCTGTTATAAATACCGTGAAATGTACTCACTCCTGAGTTAGAAAAAATTCAAGTAAAATTCTGTGAACATATATTTGTTGGTATGCCTTACCAATTTTACTGTAGTTCTAGAAAGGAGCCTGACTGAGAAATGAAAATATCTCATGCTCACTCTTTTCTATGCTCTTCATCATTAGGTTGGTGTAATTCATGTTTTAATCTTGATTATAGATTAATCAAACTAATTTATTTTTTTGATCTCCCACTTTGTCTAACTAAATATGAATTCAGTTGATACCATGTTTTGGAGAGCTAAAAGTAATTAAATGTATTGTCAACATTTATAAATATTTTATCTTGATTTTCTATCCTTTCAGGAGTAATGAACCATACAGTGAGTTGGATGGCGACAATGAACCAAATTTACCTGCTGTTTGTTGAAAGGAAATTGTGTGATAAATTGATGTAATTTAATATATTTGAATTTTGTGTGATGTGTTTAACTTTATGAGTTTATTCTTGTACCAAAATATTATTTATTATTTACCTTGTGTCTTACTCTCTTATAAGAGTAATCTTGTGATAGTGAGTAACAATTTATTTATGCTAGATGCACCAACTGGTATAATGCAGTGATTTATTGGATTATGTTTACTTGAAAGCACTAACAGAAGAATAATGGGCATTGCTTATGCATGGAATATTAGCGTGAAAGAGGGATGGGACTTTTAGTGCATACACATTCTGTAAATGTACATACAGATAATGTGTGTTGCAGTCATCATTTTTAAATATCTTTGATAGCTGACCCCAGATGTTATCCTCACATATCTCATTCATTCCTAGTTTAATGAATAAACTTTGGAAATTCCACTCTATTCCATTGCACAAAACCTACCTCAACAAGTTATAGTGCCTTCACATCATTTTCAAGGGGGGCATATGCCTCTTGAGATTAGATACATTTTTAGTGAAAGTCTGTATACATTTGTTTGCTTAATCATCATTTGCTTAATTTACAGTGGAAGGCCATTGCAGTTAGTACTTGTCCTCTTTAAAATGATATGGAAGCATTGAAACCAGTTGAGGTGTTGTGCTGTAGACTTGTATGGACCTAATAAAGTTTATTCATTTACTGTGTCAACATTCCATAAAGGTAACTTGCAAATCATTCAAGTTATACAATTCACATGTTTTGGTGGAGATTTTGATGTCTTGAATGCCTCTTCCCCTTTTTGCAATGCCCTGTTCATGGTGGTTATCATGTGCTTTCTCAGTGCCTTTCTTCATTATAATGAATCCTGTGGATTCATAATATAATACCATGTGAAAAAAATAACTTTGCTGGAAATGTAAAAATTTTGTGCTACCTACTTCCTTATTAGAGCAGATTAGAGTCCATGTGTGAAGTGTACCTATACATACTTATGAGTGACGCGTGGAAAGAGATGAGAAACCTATTGTATGTGATCAGGTTCAAAACTAAGAAATGGCGCTCCATGTAGAAAGGTTAAATATGCTTGGTGGGTGATTACAGGTCTCAGGTGTTTATTGGAAAACTGTGGTGATTAAGTCAGATATGCAAGATAGGTAATTCATTTTTTAATTTACCATGAATATAATGGTACAGTTGAAAATTGTTTGGTGAAATCTTGCTTTTCCATTCTATTCATAAAATGTAGAATTATGATTTCATAAACTATAATTAGGTTCATATCCAGCCAGCACAAAGTAGTAAATAGAACCAAAATAAACAGAAACCTTCCATATAAAACGGAGAAATGGTATACGGAAAGGGAAATGATTTCTGTATGTCAGTTGCAAATCAGAGAAAAGCTGGAGAAATTAAAGGGAGAGATTTCCGAAATATGACAGAAATCATTTCTCTAACAGCAAAAATGGTGCTACATAGCGGACATAGGAGGAACTTACACTATAGGCAGTATATTACACGGAAGTTATCTTGTGTGAAAACAGTTCTTACACATGAGAAAGTGGAATAAATTCTGCATTAATCCGTTTGTTTGTCTGTCCCAAACTGGATAAAATATGTATATGCAAAAACCGCGGCTGCTTTGGATTAAAATTTGACCATATAAATATGCTGCAGGAGAGCCGCAAACCCTAGAACCTAACTCCCACTCTCCTCCTAGCGCCTTAAGCCACTCTGCCACGGTGTCACTTGAATGAAGAGGAGTAACGCAAAGAACTAGTTTCCCCTTTCCACATAGTTGCAAACAGTTATGTGCAGTTGCGAACAACCTCCAATTTATGTTATCGTGAATCAAAACGTAGATCACATAGATGATTCTAATGAATGAATAGTAATTAGTGATGAAGGAAAAATAGAATGGATAAAAGAAAAGGGTGACGTTACATACAAGGAACTGACGGGGAAGAAAACCATACTCTAAAATATATTCACCCATAGTATACATAAATAAGGTTTTCACGATGATCCAGTAGTTCAGAATAGACGTCGTTCTTCTGTAGATGCATCTTGAAGTAACATCTCTTTGTAGCGGAATAATATAGCTCATCTTTAATATGCAGTTTTCCCCATAGAAATGTGAAATACGGCAAAGTAGTATGTGGCCCTGACATATTAATATGCATAAGTTCACGCACGGAGAAGTTCACTCATTTAGGGTGTCTCACTCAATATCTGTTCCTTGCATGGTGGAAAAAAATCAGTTATCTCTCTAACCGTGTAAGTCCTCTGAACATAATTTAATAGTAAATTCACTGCATTATTAGCATTAGATCCAAGTGGTCTTATATGGGCTCTCTGTGAACAGAAGAGTTAGGGAAATTCTTACCCTGTAATTTCTCTTACGATTTATTCTCCCCATTTTTTCCCTTTCATTTCTCTTGTGATATATTCTCCCCATTTTTTCCCTCTCATTCCTGTAAGGAATATCTTCTGTGTGGGCTGGGTAGGTAGCCTTCATTTCAGGTGATTCATGACAACAGACCTTTGAGGATGAATGTAATTGTTCCTCGCCTGTTGTGTTTTCATTTCCAACTTTTCATAATTGATTAAGTTCAAGTGACAACTTCATTTATAGCTACATATTACCACTCAATTCCTCTATCATTTTCATTTCATTATTATTTTACCTCCTCCTATACCTTCCTAGTCCCTGTCTATTGCAATTGCATATCTGGGGATGTGACTTACTTTTGTTGACCATCGACAAATGTTAATTTTCTCCCCTCAGTATTTATCATAGTTGGTGAGTCTATATGCCTATTTCTCAGCAGTTGACGTTTTTAGCTGTGTTGGCTATGGATCCTTATTTTACGTACAACCGCTTACCAAGATCCTGAAATTGTAGACTTCAAAAAAAATGTTTACCACATTTTTACATTACAAAGTGCACATTAGGTGCACACAGACTTATTATTCCAGCCACGTTATATTGCACTCTATGTTCATGAGGTTTTTTTATATGATCACTCTCACACTGGGAACATATTTCCATAATGAGAATATTAATAATTGTAAATATTCACAGGTTAACTGTGACACTAAAACTGTGAGGTGAGCTCAGAGGGGGCCTCAATGTTGTTGAAAGTGAAGTTTAAAGACTCACCAATGTTGATTTAGGCAGCAAGGGACACAATTGGCATTCCTCGATGGGTGACAAAAGTTACAGGCTTGTTCCCCTGAGGTTTGTTCCTAGCAGCATGTATCAGTGATCAACTTGCAAAGCCCATTCAAGCTATGATTGCTCCCTCGGGAAGATCACTCATTACTTGGAGACCAAAATTTGTAATTTACTTTTTGATCGGACTGAGGGTAACATCATGTGTGTGTACATAAGCTAAGCCCATTGTGCCATTTGTGAACTTCTTTGATCAAACACAAATGTTTGTAAACAATTTGAATATGTGGGGTACTCTCATTATTTACGTTTAATGTAGTCATGGAGCACGTAGAGTGTTTTGACTTCTTTTGTTATTATATATCTGCTCTACTATTATTGCTGGAAAACAATGTGTCATATTTTATGGTATACAGAAAACATAGTTACTTTCTTATTACTTTCACCACTGTTTATGGGTTCTAGGTACATGCTTGAATGTTAATGATATAAGCTAGTATTGAAGCTTGCAACATGTCTTGGAATAAATATGTATAATGAATTAATAAATTCATATGAGAATGATTTATTAGATATATAAGGCTTAAGAATCTAAAGTATACATATATATTCGAGTGTAAGTTGAGAAATATCTAAATTTTTTTCAGTAGATGGAATCTTCGACATATAGTTGTGTCACTCATTCAGGTACTTTTTCCGGGGTCATTACTTCCATGTATCGACTGTAAAATTAGAAGTGATAGTCTGAAGGTGTGAAAAATGATGATACCGTCAATGAATATGATGAAAATGATGTAACTATCACAAGTGTTGTTTTATAAATATTTTATTAACTAGGACTAAAAATTAAAAAAAAATTAAAGCATGCTTTTCTAAAAAAATAAAATTTGATTAAAAAATATAAAAAAGGAAATGTTAACATTGTACTAAAAAAATATTTTCTCAAGTGAATGAAAGTTTAGCCTAGTATTGGAAATATAGTAAAATTCAATTCAAGGAAATTAGCCACACAATGGTCTATACCTATGAATGTAAGTAGATAAATTATGTTTTCAACAATATAACATGTTTAAAGTTATATATAAACTTTAAACATGTTACAACGAAAAATAAAACTTTTAGAATTGACAATTTTTGGTCAAAACATGTATGCACAATCCAGATTTCAATGTTTTTGCATCATCATCAGGTGCAATTGATTATGCAAAGAAATGCTTTTACTTATTAGGGTGAGTCCGTAACATATATGTATAGATGTCATCATGAGAATGGAAAAGATAACAGTTGTTCTTAAACCTATTACATCAAAATGTCAAGTTTAATGTGTAACTATGGCAGGTAAAAATGAAGTATTTTCAATTCGAGAGTGTTTTCTAGCCAATGCCAAATAATTCAGGCCACATCACATCAATGATGTGAGGTTTCTCTCCTCAAATGCTTTTGTCTATAAAAGATTTCTTATTAGGTTGTATGTCATTATCATAAGTCATATGTAGTCCTAAATTGGCCAGTTCAGCTAAATGACTAATTGTTTTGAATACAGCGCTGTCCCTTGCTCCTTATGCCACAATAGCTCTTTTGTTCCACGTCCCATTTTAGTTTATCCCTCAGTCTTCCTGGTGTAACTTTCACTCATATCCAACCATCTATCATGATCCTCTCAAGATTGTCTGAAGTTGTGATGCCTATATCTATCCATTTTATAGTTAAATATATTTCTTTCTGAGACTGGAATATTTGGAAATATCCTTCTCTTCAAATTTCAAAGAACTGTGGAACTGGCCACTCAGTAATTTTAACAGAGTCACCTAGGTGACTGCCACAATTGTGGGAAATTCACAGAGAAAAAATCATTTGCCTGGACTGGGATTCAAACTCACCCTTCAATTTTGCACTAAGTACTATAACCAGTTAATCTACCCAGGCATCCTCTCTCATTGTGAATTTAATGGAGGCTTTAAGGATTGAGTTGTTTTCACAAGTATAACCGTGCATACAATACCATGGAGTACCCATGTGTGAGCGCTATGTGCTACTGTCCACGAGGTAAAACCCATGTTTAATCACAAAGATGTTTACTTAAACAAATTTCAAAGAATTGCAGAACTGGCTGCACAGTAATTTTAACAGAGTCAATGGTCACACAATTGTGAGAAATTCACAATGAAAAAATCATTCACTATAGGACTGAGATATGAACCCAGACCTCCCTTAAAGCCTCCATGAAATTCACAGTGAGAGAGGTCGCCTGGGTAGCTAAACTTTTTAGAACACTCAGTACGAAATCGAGGGGCCTGGGTTCGAAACCCAGCCTAGGCAATTTAATTTTTACTGTGAATTTCTCACAATCCTTCTCTTCCTGCAAATATTTGTGTTTGCATAACGATATGCTGCAATTAAGGGTATCTTGCAAATGATGGATCTTCATGGAAGTCAAACAGAGGCAGTATATCAGAGTCCAGGTTGCAAAAATTCTGAAGAATCACTAAGATCTTCTCCTCAAGTAACTTCTTGATTGCTTTGTCCTCTTAGCTCCTTAGCTTTCTTTGTCAGATATTTTGGACATCAAATCGTAAACAAAATCAATCTTATAGGAAGAGGCAGATGGTGTATATAATAAGTCCGAAGAAATAATGAAATGCATGGGTGTGCACTTGGTTTTTGAGATGTGCGAGTGTGGAGAAGAATTGAAAGAGTATGAAGGTGGATGATGAGGGGAATTGATGTGGCTAGGTATGTCAAAAATGGTGCAGGAAGAAATGCGTAATGGAGATTCAAAGCAGACAGCAGAAGTAGATATACATACAGTAGGAACTCGATGATACGAAGTCAGCGGGACCGAAAACTCGGCACTAGTATTTTCGAAACTTTTTGATAAATATATATATAGCGAAAAAAATATTTTTTGTTTCCCTTAACTTCTATGTGGTCTTCGGCATAGTTTTAAAATGATTTTTTGTTTTTATTCGTGAAATAATGCTTAAAAATGCCTTTAAATCAAAAATTTTATGTCATAAAGAATGGTAAAATAGGTATATCACCGATCGTTGTTCCCTATGCAATTGATTTTAAAGATTTTATCTAAAGATCTATCGAAGTACGTTATACCAAAAATACCACAAGCGGGACAAAAGCGCACATTAACTTACATTATTTTGATCTCTTTTAATTGGGGAATATGGTATTATGCTTTCTGAAACTTTATTAAAGATAATTTTTAGAAATAGTATTAAGCAAATGTTGCGCAGGCATGGATTGGATTTTGATTTGGCGCTTCCGAAGGTATCGAACACACTTTTTATCGAAAACACGATTTTAAACATGGCTGCCTCCATAAGACTCATATGGTTCGCATGTTTCAATTTGCCCTAAATATTGTAAATAAATTGTTTGAATTTCCCAAATTTCAATTTCATCATAGTTTAAGGATTAGGAATCTTAAAGGATTTGGACAACATTTTATTAGAATTAAAAAATGCTCATAGTTTTCATTATTATTGTCTATTCAATGCAGTGGAACACCTCTCAGCTTGAAAAACTTGTTACCATCGGCATGGAAAGTGTGCAAAAGACATTTAAACTGTAATACTGCCAGCATAACTAGGATCCATCGTCTGACATATGCAAGGATGTATCCAACAGTGTTAGTGCTTCCTGATGGGTCGTCGGTCAACTTTCGTTATCATGAACCGAGGAAAATTATTACGGTAGGTGAGCGTTTATATAAATTTAAATCGCGTCTAAATTCCCATGGCTGCCTCTTTCTGCTTACCGTTAAGCCCTCATTATTCCATATCCACTAATGGTGTATGTATTTTCTGCACGTGAATAGACTAATTCCTTATGAACTTTCCTCTTATCATCCTCACTTTTATTACTGACTGTATTGTCCCATGCTCTTTCTTTGGTGGATATCTATCTTGGATCCGGCCTACAACGAGAAAATTTTTCTCTTTAGACCAATTTGCATGCAAGCATTATTTTTTACTCTTAACTTATTCTGTGATCCACAGTAGGTACCACGGTTCCACATGCAGCATCTCTCATTGCCCGTGTGTCCCTCTCTAGCTCTTGTCAATTCATCTGCATACACCATGGAATAATCATGATGTCATAATTTATAAATATCCCATAGATAATCATAATTATTATATCCTTGCTACGACTTGCTATGTGATGCATACCCAGGCAGATAATTTTCACTCTGTTCTTTTGATGGTAACTGTGATGTATATGATCTGTATTAAGACCTCTGTAACTGGGAATGAATTGAAACAAGCTCCACCCGTGTTGCGCCCCAGGTACACTAGATCAGCTGGGATAAGTATCTTGCCATTGTCAAAATGTTGCCCTACGTCAAAACGTTGATCATCAATGCAGAAAATCCTTGTATCTTTGGCAATGAAATTTTCATTTACGGGTGCAAAATATTAACCATCGAAATAATTTCCTTTCTTGGATCCCAAAAGAAAAAAATTATTTACTTTACTCTAAATTCCAGTATTTACTACAGAATCACAATATCAAATTATGACATGTTGAATCATTCTAACGCTACCTACCTAACCGCATGGTACAACTTTATGTCTCATGTCTACCTTTGTCATGCCTATACTCGCAACTGAAATCAAAAGCTACATTTCAAGAAAGCCTTATATTCTAGTAATTTTTATATTCTAGCAATTTTTCCCAGGGTATACATTTACATAGTACCCTGCAAACCACCTCATCAGTGTGTGGTTGGGGGTAAAATTTCCAAAACATATTCTACACAATGTGATGCAGAAGTTATAATAACTATAATAGGGTACAAAAGCCAGACCACCAGCCTCCCCATGGCATACCTGGTGATGGCTTTTGCTTGCTAATGGTGGACGTATGCATGTGGGGCTAAACACCCCACAAGCAGTTTTACTGGTTCCAAGAAAAGAATCAAGGAAAGTCACCTACAACCGGCCCCTCTCGGATTGGCACCCCAGTGGAGTTGGGAGTGGCAACAGAAATAACACCGTTACGTGAGCTCGTATGCAGTGGACCGAAGCCTTCAGGTGTGGCCTCCTTGCATGCCATGCTGCCAGCTAGCCCGATTGCAGGGGGTATATGGCAAGGTTACACTCTTTGTGGTGTGAGATGCATTCAGAACATGACCACCTATCGCAACAGGATCTGCGTGATTATACCAACCACCTGCGAAAAAAGTCTTTTCCTGAAACTCTCCCCCAACCAACAGTTCTGAGGAATGCACCACCGGCCAAACCATCCTCCCAGACACAGGCATCCTCTCCACCGCCTGAGGCAAGAACGGCATTCGTGTCAGAGTCTCTGCCTAGTTGGGAGGAAGTAGGTCAGTGGTCAGGCTGTCTCTGAACTATGGTCATGGTTATTAAGCACAATTATGTATAATGAAGGACAAACTAGGCAGGGAGACATCCACTGAAAAATCTCTCTCTGTGGGGTAACCACCTGCCCTAGTTGAATGGATTCATTGACGAAATCCTGACAAAAACTTTGGACCTTTGGATGGTGAATTGAGTGGTCTACGCTGCTGCCAAGATTATGGCTCACTTCCAAAAGAACGCCTTTTGGGAGGAAAAACTGCAAAGAGGCTGTAACAGTTGGAGGCCAAAATCAAAACCGGTCTCGACTTCAACCCTTCATCTGATGGAAGCGACGATGACACGATCATCTTGTCATTGAAAGCAGATGTCCTGAAGCTCGAAATAAAAGGAGCCAAGCAGAAGGCCTTGCTCAAGGCGCATACTGATAAGGCCATGCTTGGATGTTTCTGCCAAAACATGGAAAAGCATGGGCTGACGTTTAACTTCGTATGCTCCGCCGGTCTGAAGTCAGACCAAGGATTTCATCCTCGTGTGTCAGGATGATGTTATTAACACATGTACTGCTGCCTTATATTCAAGGTGGAGGTCAGGGACACGAGATGCAGGGCGTTGCCGAGCCCAGCTGGAGCAGCTAGTTATTAAGCAAGGTCAGTGTATTAAACTCGGCATAATGCGGCCCTGCGGGTGTTATGCTTTCACCTACGACACCATTATGGCATAGACAAAACACCTGTGCTGTCCTATGCCCCTGGAGATATTGAGTCTGTCGTGGAGAACGAAATATGCAAAATCCGGTGGAATTACTCCTTCTCCACCAGCAGGCAGTCGGAGCGACCAAGCCTCATATCGTTCTCCTCGACCACCTCACATGCTCCATGTTCGTAATTGATTTTTCGGCTCTGGCTGAAATGAACATTGATGGGAAGGAGGTGGAAAAACAGACAAAATATCAAGACCTGCTTTTTGAACTTCGACAAATGTACCCTGGACATTCTGTGAAACTAATAGTCCTCATCATAGGTAAGCTTGGTGAAGTTAAGGGCTCACTGCTAGATAGCATCAAGTGCATTCCATCCTGCGTGGCAGAGGCGGAATCACCAGTTGCATGCATGCAGAAGGGTGTCATCCTGGGGTCACTCCATCTGCTGCGTACAAATGACCTCAACGCAGCGTAGCCACTCATCCGATGGGCGTCGGACGTGGCTGTGAATACTGCCCAGCCCCTCTCGAGTCTCCAGCCATTATGGCGGCAATGAAACCTGATGCTAGCCGGGGACTCAGAGGGGCCTGTTACTACAGTAACAATAATAATAATTAATTTCACGGGAAATTTCCCTTTTTCAATGCAACATTACATTAATGAAACAGATTTTGTTTGAAAGAAAAAATATGATCAGATTCAAAAGTAAAATATACAAATTATCATTGTGCTGAACATAAAATGATCAAAAGAAAAACTAGCACTCGGAGGCTAATGAGTTGTATGTACAACACTTTGTATGATTCACTACTTTTAAAACTATTGCATTGCCTGAAAATAAATCCAAGAGATGTGACATTTGCATCGTATTTCAAAATTATTATTTATAAAAATAATCTTTTTAAATGGGGTAAACCCATTTACATTATGTATATCACAATAGGCTAATTCATATAGAAAATGCATATAAAGATATAAACACAGAAGGATTTGTGATTGAGTGAATTATTGTATGTATGTACTATGCTAATATGTATATACAGTTTAAACCTTGTCCATTCTGCTGCCGAATTACCTAACTTTATGCTCATTAGCTAATTGACTGAAGTGTGTTAGTTATCACCAAATGCTGTCTTATGTTATTAGAAAATAAATTAGTTTTGAACTTTTATTTAAAAGGCATTCTTAATTTTTACTGATCACTGATAGTGATTTCTATCACAGATATTATAGTAGGCTTATAATTTTAATAAAATTAACAACTGTCTTTTAAATATATTGCAAATCTTTACTGCAAATGCTTTATATTAGCTAGTGATTAATTCTACGCCATATGAATCCCAAATACTGGCAGCGTATGCCAAATGAGGAAAAGCAAGGGAAAATGTGCGTACATATTTTCATAACTTTATTACTGCACTCGTCTAGTACCCTTTTAATGCCCCCTAATTTGCAATTAGCTTGACCTGTTATTTCCTAAATGGATCATACCACATCAATTCACCCAGATAATTTTCAAATGGCTCCCACTGACTTAGATTTTGCTAAAAAAATTTCTCCTACATATCAATAATGACCCATGTAAAATTTTCTTTCAAGCACTCATAGTTTCCAAGATATGAACGAGCTGAGTTTTTTAAAAATTGCCCTACTGTTTCTTTTCCGGGCCTCAATTTTTAGGGTGTATTGTACGAGGAAAAGAAACATAGATCATCTACTATTAAACATATTACTGTCAAAATTTTACCAGAGGTGTTTGAGTTTGAGTGAAGAATGCTCCATCACCCTGGGATACCTTTGTGGGCCACCATTATTTCATTACTTGATAATTTACATGTTCACAGCCCCTACATTTAATTTTTCACCATCCCTAGAGCCATATCTGTAACAATCCTAGTTTCACTCTCTATCTCCCTTTCTCTTTACCTTGTTAATTTTGATTTGCACACTCACTTGCTCAGGGATTGGATTGGGAATAGGTCTGAGGGACAGAAGGTTAGTTTTTCATAATACATACACAGCAATTACCAACAATATTGGTGAATTTTTGTTAAATGAGATTAGCCAGAAAGCAAGTCAATGGAACATGTATTTTTATTAAATATGCTCTTTTATATTTAACTTCCAAAACCATTAATGGATTCGGCCCAATATATTTACGTTGTAACATTAATTATCCAAGACATTTTTTATCCAATATATTAAAGACTGGGCTATCTCGATTGCAGAGTAAATTAGTTTTATTATGATCCTTATTTATTTTAAAGTCAATGGTGGAATTCATAAATGCCTTCGTTATGGACTCCCATGAGTTATTGTTATTAGTCTGTGAAAATTTTTTCAGCAAAGCCTGAGTTGTTGGGTATCATGGCCTGGGTGAACTGACATGGAATGACCCAAATGCATTTCTCCCACAGAACATCATGAGTTAGTGTAACACCAAGGAATTTAATTATTTAAAGGATTTTAGGCTTTATAATTTGCTTTGACTTATGCCTTGAGTGTTGTGGGGATAGTTGTTCATTTTCCAGAATTTTACTATCATACATTTTTCAAACAATTCTGTTATGTGTGTGCCAGTCTTGGATTGCCTCAAGGTCTTTGTTAATGCTTGCTTTTTGTTAAAACTCCGAATTTTCCTGTATGCTACTGAATCTTAAGCTAAAAGTCAAAGCTTACTGTAAACCATTTCACTACACATATTGGGAACAAAAGTGAACGTCTGACACTTCCCTATGTGATATGCATACTTCTATGGAGGTTATGTCATTTAAAAAAGCACTTTGTACGCTTTGCTTTAGAACTTAATTATCGAATATATCATATAAATATATTTATAGAAATGGTTTACATCATCATCAAATACTTTAGATTGTAATCATAATCATGAGTAACTTTTTAAGGGAGATTTTTTTGAATTCAGGAAAATTTGGATTAATTGGAATGTTGTTTTCATCCAAGACTAACATATCCTATGCAAGTTGGGTTTCCTAAGACCTGCTCTTGCAGAATATGCACTGGGTTTTTATGAGTAAATTGTGGCAATCAATATGTCTCTACCCTGAGATTAAAATTAAATGATCTAGGAGTTTTCAGTTACTCATTTTTTTATTGATTGTAGTAAACCAATATGGGTTTGGTTGGGATTTAAAAAAATTCAAAGTAATTTTCTCATGAACAAAACAAGTCTGCATGTATTCTTCTTCTTCTTCTCCTCAACCCTAAGGTTGGTGGGCATCAAAATTTCTTCTTTCCATAGCAAGTCTCTTTACATCTATGTATCTTCTTCCTGCTAAGATCTCTTCCAGGTATTCTTTTCTTGGTCTACCTCTTCCAGCATGACCCTCTACCACCCCTTCCATTAAGGTTGTCATCCATTTGTAGTGAAGTAGAAGGTGTCCAATCATTGCATTTCTTCTTTTACATATTGAATTTAGCAGTGTTTGTCCCTCCCCAATTCTTTATAGTACTTCCAGGTTGGGTACCCTTTCTGTTCAAGATATTTTTAATGGTCTTCTCCATCACCACATTCCAAAGGACTCCAGCTTTTTCCTCTCTGCTTTTCTCAGAGTCAAATTTTCTGAGCCATAGGTGCACATACTCCAAACATACGTTTAAAAAAAATTTTTCCAGGTTGATAGAGAAACATTATTTGATGTCAAGAGAGTTTTCTTCTTGATAAAAGCTTGTTTTGCTTGGGCTATCCTGCTTGCCACATCCGCTGTGCACCTACCATCAGATGTGATACAGCTACCCAGATATTAAATGTAGTGACTTGCGAAGGTTTTTCTCCGTCTAGATATACCTAGAGATGGGAAAATTACCGTAATTTTCATCTTAAGTAAATTACCACGGTAAATTAAGGTAATTTTCGAAAATTACCATAATTTTCCAGTAATTTTTAGTTTTAAGCATTTAAGAGCAAAATAAGAAAGCCAATAGCAAAAGGAAGGGAATAACGATGTTTAAACCATACCTAATGCAACATTAATCAATTAGAAATTTTTTAAATTGTAAAAAGAACTATGGCAGCAACACGCAATCAGGCTTTCTTTTGTCAAAGTATGAGAAATTTTCAAGAAGAATATTCTACTGCATTACTCTTATAATGTTATAATTTAAGTTAAGTAAAATATTCCAAAAATGAGTTGTACATTCTTTATTTTATTATTAAACACGTAGGTTATGTGAACTTGACTTAAAAGAACATGTTAGGAATTTTTCTATGTGAAAAATTATCTCAAACATAGGTGAATTATAAATTAATTATAAAGGTAGGAGGGGAGCTGATAAAATCAGTGAGATTTGCAGACGATCAAGCATTGGTCAGTCAGTCGGCCAAGGGGTTACAGTCAATGGTGAATGCATTAGAGGTGCAGTGCGAAAAGTATGGGATGAGGATCAATCACAAGAAAACGAAAGTAATGAGATTTTCTAGAAGTAAGAAGGCGGGGCTGAATATAAGGGTGGGAGGGCAGAAGATAGAGCAGGTCGAGCAGTTTACGTATCTGGGTAGTATTTTGGAGGCGAATGGGTTCAGTGGTAAGGAAATTAGATGCAGAATTTCGCTTGCTAAATAAGAATTTTCGAGGAGAAGGGAATTGATGAGGGGGGGATCTGAGAAGAGACGTAAAGAAGAGGCTGGTGAAAACTTTAATATGGAGCGTGGCGCTATATGGGTCGGAAACTTGGTCATTGCGAAGGGAGGATGTGCGTAGACTAGAGGCGTTTGAGATGTGGGTTTGGAGAAGGATGGAGAAGGTTAGCTGGATGGCGAGAAAGATGAACGAGGAGGTATTGGATATGGCCGGAGAGGAGAGGAAGCTTGTGGCAGAGGTTCGGAGAAGGCAGAAGAGATGGATGGAGGAGGTTTTGAGAGGAGAGGGCATGTTGAAAAGAGTGATAGAGGGGAGAACATTGGGGAAGCGTGGAAGAGGAAGGCGGAGGATAGGAATTCTGGACGAAATAAGAGGAGGTAGAAGATATGAAGAATTGAAGAGGGATCTGATAACGGGCCATCCTTAGTAGGGGAAGCGAGACAATTTCTATTAGGTTGGGATACAGAATGGGGACTGTCCAAGAACCTACCAATCAGCTGGTAGAATACTTGAATGAAAGGTGAATTATCTAGAAAATTACGGTAATTTTACACGGGCGTGGTAAATTACAAAAAATACCGTGGTAATTTACGAAAATTCCTGGGTAATTTTCAGAGTGGTCCATCTCTAGATATACCCCGGCTTCCTCTGGTCCATCTCTACTGCATTTCATTATTTTAGTTTTCTTTTTGTTTATTTTCATGTCCCAATTATTTTTAAAAATTTGGTTCATTTCATGTAATGCATCCAGTAGCTCATTGTCACTGGTTGCTAAAAGTATGATGTCATCTGCAAATCGGATAGTTGTGTAAAGGTTACCATTCACTTTTAATCCCTTCTTACTTGTTTCTGCAAGTTCCTTCATCTGCATGTATTACTAAGAACAAAATCCAATTTATGACTTTAAAATTCCGAATATTAAAAACATTCTTTTATAATATTCAGATTTAGGTGTGATGTGGTGGAACCATTCCATGATGACAGAAACAAACTACTTGCAGTTTTCCACTAATGAAATGTATATATTTAATTGGTGGAAAACTGCAATTGATTTGTTTCTGTCATAAAAACATGCTTTACTGGAATACAGAACTCTTGAGGCTTTATTGGCATGTTTCATTTGTAATATTAAGCAACTAATTCTTGATACCCCTTTCTTCATTCTTCAGTTACCAGTTGATCTGTCATCACTTAGTGAGGAAGAAATGAGGAGAAGACTGGAAAAGAGAAGGCCAAAGAAGAAAATAAAGATTGAAGAAGAAATCAGTGATGATTTTGATGTAAATAAATATGTTCAATATATTAAAAAATCGTGATGTGTGATAAATTGTCTTTCTCTCTTTTGTAATTAGGTAGTAATAAAGTAAAATATTACATGTTTGCCATTGCTTAGAATGAGAGTATTCAAGGTCAGCACATTTTATGATTTCATGCCTGCAAATGATAATGCATTTCTTGAATATAGATCTTATGAAAACATTTATTATCTTTCATTTATATGGTTCATGTTTGATTTCTTTCAATAAAATATTTCAATGAACTATGATATCTCTTTTGCTTCAATTATTGAATCTTCAGGTTACTCAAAGGATTTACTTATTTTGATTCCAGATTAATGTATTTTGACTGATGAGCTGAATTATTGACCTTTCAAAGCTTATAGTTTATCCTGAAGAATAATTATATGAGCTCCAACTTCTGTTGATATAGAAATACACCAGGTGCTGGTGGCAACGGGATAAAGTCCTCGCCTGCTAATCCTGAGGGTTGCGAGTTCGAGTCCCGCATGGGTCGGATTTTTGCATGCCCTGGGCATGGGTGTTTCTGTCAAGTTCTGGTGGTTCGGCCCCTGGGGAATCTGAAGACAAGCTAGTGGCTTATCAGGATCGGAAGGGCATATGGACCACCAGAATCATCGGAGAGCAAAAAAAATGAAAATGGGAAGATTATGCTTCTAAAGGTGTATATATGGGTACCTATGGCATTGGATTCAACTGTCTATGTTGTCCCCGAACTAGTAAAATGTTATTATTTAAAATCTATCAACTGGAGTATGATATTTTCTGTAAGCTTAAATATTCATTATACATACATTACTAGATCGTTATTTGTATTTCTTGTCATATTCAGAATGTCAGTTCTATTGGTAAGTTCAATTAAATTGTCTTTCTCTCTTTTGTAAATAGGTAGTAATTAAAGCTATCAATGAAGTGTTTACAGGCAGAAACCAAGTCTCTCTGATTTGTTTGCAAGCTTCCCATTTATGCCAAATTTTCGGTCGAAGGATGAACCACAGGCTAAACTTATGTTGCTATAGGGACCTTGGTTGCTATTTATATCAATTATATATTTCATGAAAATAAAAAATAAAGGATAAACAGTAAATATTTAGGACGTAGTCAACTTGATGTCATCTGAACGTCATTTTGACTTTATTTTCGGTGTGGGAACGGATGATCACAAACAAAAGACGACACAGACGGCGACTACTCCAACTACTCTAGTGCATGGTCTTGGAGAAGTGAGAAGCTCTAGTACCTCTAGTGCATGCAATGTAGGCGTCGAATTTCGTGCAATCGTGTGATAACTAAACTTGAAAATCATTAAATGGAATTTAAAAACTCTATTAATTATAGTAATTTAATATTCAGCCATGGGAAAACTTACAAGACCAGAATTGGGCGCAACAGTTAATATTTAAGCTATGAGTAATTATACGCCAAATTTAAAATCCCATTTATCAGTTTCGGATTTGCATCGTACGACTCAATATATGCATTAAGTTATTAAGGTTATGTGATGTGTGTGATCAGATTGCCCGATAGAAGAAAAAACAAGGTGTTTTTGGAAGTTAATTGTAAACGTCATGGTGACGTCAATGTAACATCACAGTGATGCCATTAACCTAATTTCGTATTTGTTAAGTAAATCTGTCAGAGTGGTGAGAAATCATCTGTTTCTTGACTAATAGTGTTTTCCCACTGCAAGAGGGACAGGAACTAATACTGCTACCAATTGTCAGAATTTTCCGCTCCTGCCTGGCGTATGGATATGTACCAAAACCTGGAGGATCACCAAAGTTGTCTTTATCCCTAAACCAGGAAAGACAGACTACACCAAGGCTGGCTCCTTCAGAGGAATCAGCCTCATGTCCTTCATGCTCAAAGCATTGGAGAAAATAGTGGACAGGTATATAAGAGAGGGACCGTTAAAGGACCATCCTCTACACCTGTTTCAACATGCCTACCAAAAACGAAAGTCGGTCGAAACAGCACTCCACAACCTAATTTCTAGGATTGAAGGAGCACTGGAACACGGGATGTACAGTTTGGGGACTTTTCTCGATATAGAGGGAGCCTTCAACAACACATTCTTCGACCAAATCTGCTGCGCAGCCAGGAGACATGGGGTCCACCCACATATTGTGAGCTGGATCAGATACATGTTGGAAGAAAGAACAGTCAAGGTTGTCCTGAGGGACAGCACGAGGGAGGTGGTCATGACTAGAGGATGCCCACTGGGAGGGGTGTTATCTCCTCTCTTATGTAACCTGGTCATTGATGAGCTAATCACAAGGCTAAATAAAACCAGAGCCTACACTCAGGGGTATGCAGATGATGTGGCGATCCTCATCACCGGCAAATACCTTGACACCGTCTCTGGACTTATGCAAAAAGCCCTAGACAGGACGATGGTCTGGTGCAATGATACAGGGTTGATGGTGAACCCTGATAAGACTAAGCTCATATTGTCCACCAATAAGTGAAAGAGAGATGGATTTGACCCCCCATCACTGCAAGGTAGGATCTTACAATCATCCCGGATAGTCGAGTACCTTGGAGTCCTTCTGGACACCAAACTCAACTGGGGAGAACATCTTGAGGTTAAAATCAAGAAAGCATGTGCCTCCCTATGGACATGCAGGAGGGCCCTCGGCAAAATCTGGGGACTTCAGCCAAAAGCGATCAAATGGATTTATGCTGCAGTGGTAAAGCCCGCCTTTCTACACTGCTCAATTGTCTGGTGGAAAAAGACAAGGCAGATTACTGCAAGGAATAAACTCAACCACCTGCAAAGAATGGCCTGCATGGGTATCACGGGAGCCATGAGGACAACCCCCACGCTGGCCCTCGAAACCCTACTGAGTCTCGCACCACTTTACGTGGAAGTCGAGACTCAAGCTAGGATGGCGGCCTGTCTGGCGGGATGTCCCTGTCTCAAGAGACAGGGACAATGGAATGACAGGGTAAACCTCTCCGGTCACTGACAACTATGGACGGAACTTAGGGAGTCGAACCCCATTTGTGAAGTGGGTACAGATGACATGACAGTTGCACTCAACAAAACACCGCCTCTCTTCAAAACCCCCTTTCCAACGAGGGAATGGTGGGTCAAGGAAGGAGGTAAAGACAATGGAGCATATGTCTGGTTTACAGATGGCTCCAGGAAAGAAGGAAGAGCAGGAGCAGGGGTTCATTGCCTCAGACCTGATAAAAGGCTCCTAATTCCCTTGGGGGAGTACGCTACAGTCTTCCAGGCAGAGGTCTACGCTTTGCTTACCTGTGCCCATGTTGCCAAGGAAATTTTCCGAAAAGGCAGATCAATTCACATATGCACTGACAGTCAAGCAGATTTAAAAGCTCTCATTTCTCCATGGTGCAGATCAAGACTGCTGCTGGAATGCCGGGAGGCACTCGACTCCCTCAGCAGACAGAGCAATATAGAACTTTTCTGGGTCCCTGGCCACACAGGCATAACCGAAAACGAGATAGCGGATGAACTAGCAAAGGAGGGCTCGAATAGCAACCCAATTGGACCAGAGTCTTTCATCCCAATCGCACCCTCTTCAGGGATTTTAAAGATCAAAGAGTGGAGCCTAGCTCAACACTCTAAGATCTGGCAGAATGTACAGGGGCTTAGGCAAGCCAAGCTTCTGATAGAAGGACCCAGACCGGGGATGCCAAGAAAGCTTCTATCACTGGACAGGAGACAACTTCGTACGATAGTGGGACTGCTTACCGGACACTATCAGGTTATGAGGCACCTCCATCTCCTGAGAATTACAGACTGGGCGAAATGTAGATGGTGCGAGGAAGAGGACGAAACAACATCGTACGTACTCTGCAAGTGTCCCGCTTTGATGAGGACTAGAGTTAGGCATCTGGGCTCACCATTTTTGGAACTAGATGAAGTCAGTGGTATCCCCATAGAGGACATGTTATCCTTTAGCAGGGTGACTGGACTCTATGGGTGAATGCAGACATGGTGGCTGGCACAATTTACCATTAGGTCTAAGTGCCTTAGTTCCTCCTTGGAGGAACTCAACCTATCATCTAATCTAACTAATATTGACCATTTATGACTTCTGACAGTAAATTTTCAAAGGTCAATTTTTTTGTCAATTAGAGTCAACAACAAATTCATGACCGAAGACTGACCTTTTGCAGGTCATATTGATATCAAAGTGACATCGTCGAGACTTCCCTTCCTCCTTGGGTAGGCATTTAGGGAAATATCAACTAGATAATATTATGGTTTGGCTACATGTAGTGGACTGTGTTCTGAACTCACACTTTTCCAGGCTCCAATGCTGACTCAAATCACTACTCAGTGGTGATGAAGTGTGATGTTAGATTTTAAGTTGGTATGTAGTATTAAAAAGGGGAAGAAAGTTTTGAAAATTACATTTGGAAGTCTTGATGGGCATAAAAGGAAGGATTCAGTTGAACAAAGCAAGGAGGAGGCTTGTGTTGAGGAAAGGTGGGAAGAGAGAAAAGTGGGGATAAGGATCAGAATGGTAAAAATAAGAATAATTGACAGGAGGAATGAGAAGAAGTAGAGTTTTGAGAAACTGGCACCATAATGGACATATAAGTACATATATGCTGAACTTCATGGCACTTGACTACATTGAACAATGAGATCAAGTGGAGGAGAGCATTCGAGGGTGGTGGGGCCAAGAGACACAGGAAGACTGAAAGGTTTCCATGGAAGACCTTTGGTTTCTGTGCCTAACCCACGCTTTCTGCCCTCTCTGTGACCTGCAAATGCTCGCTAGTTACCTCCCTACATTATGTGATGACTGTATTTACTTTATTCAGGGCTGTGCAAATTGGTAGAATTAATAATTCTGTGTTCACCTGAATAAATCATCTTGAGATTGCTGGTGAAATTCCATGTGGTGAAGCATTCCCCAAAGAGAAAACTCTTTAATCACTGACCTATGGATTTTGAAAATAATTATAAATTTGAATAAAGCATGTTAATACATGTATTTGGATTGAAAATCCAAGCCAAATAATTAGTCATTATACAGTTTAAAAAGTCAATATCAACAATGTTATTTTTCTAGCTATCTACTCCAGTGTTGCTAAACTTTTTCATGTACTACTAAAATAATTTACCTATTTCAGATTCAATCAATAGGTACCTTAAATCATAATAGGGATATCATGGAGAGATGACAATTTTTGAATTACAGGGTAGAATAGAAATTAGTCATAGGATGGGAGGCTATAAAATTTCCACTCTGTGCTTGTGCAAATGATGGAGAGTATTGGAAGTAGAAATGAAAGAGGAAAGGTATTTCATGAAGTCAAAATTACTGACAATGAAGCATCAGTACAATTAGTAATGCATTCATCAACGAGCATGTTATAGGTACAATTTGGCAGATGATGCATAGTACATGTATAGACTAATTATGAGAAGGCCAAGGTACATAATATGATAAACCTGCAGTCTTAAAGTTAGAATTAATATTTAAAATTTAGGGCATTTACTTAAGCATGTTGAAGAGTCAACATGTCTGGGAAATTTTCGGGATGAAAATAAGTTCATGGCTAGTAAATGAATTGAAAAATTTCATTAACCAAGGAAGTTTTACAAAATGAAGGGAATTTATGTGGGAATATTGAAAAAAGGTCCAAAACCTCAGCAGATGTAGGTGCAGAGGCAAGAAGGCTGAAAGAAGCAGTAAATTTGAATGGATAGATTGGTGACATGTAGAAGGGGGTGATAGGAAGTGAAAGAAGAATGTTGTATTAAGAGAGGGAGGAGAAGAGTTATGGTTGGTTTTGAAGGAAAAAATTGTAGTCTTAAAAGAAAAAAATACTGGGAAAATAAATAATTCTATGAAAGAACATGTTTCGTCAATTTAGTGGAGTACAATTTATGCTGGTGCAGCTTCTGTAAGATGGCAGACTATTCATTGTTTAAAATCTTTTCTAATCTCTTTGTCCTTAATGGTGATCAGCAAGAGTCAAGTGCGAAGGGAGTCCATTTGACGTCATTTCCTAACGTTGTTTTGGACTGGTGGTGGCACCAAATGATGCCAATTTTTTACAATATGCAATGGGAAGCTACTTCCCCTACCTCCCCTACTCTGCCTCAAGCGAGCGCAGGGGAGGGATTAACATATTCCGACTTATTTTTGTTGTTTACTATGACGGTTATTAGATAAATATGACAGGATATTTACAGACATTATTTCTACTCTCCTTATTTACGGGATTCTTATTGAAATGAAAAAAAGGTGTCAGCTCCTGAGGATGTGAGGTAGAAGAGGGAAAGTTAGGTTCAAATTACCAGGGACTTGAAAGGTGGGTGAAATTTTAAATTCCTCATGTTGCCTATTCCCACTAATTTAGGTGTTATTTATTATTGAATGTTTTGAGTGTAGTGTTATGTAGTCTTTGTACTTTTGTCATCGTCACTTTGCAATTTGCTCACGATACGTAGTGCAATCTGGGATTTATGTTCTTCTTATATAGCGTTGTACTTAGCTCGTATTTAGGTACATAGTATGGCTTGGTTGAGGCATGGTTTCATCATTTTGGTGTGTGATGTGTAATTTGGTGGTGGTTTTTATAAGTGACAGCATTTCAGCTAAATTTTATTCTAGTTTAAAATGTGTATCAGTTAATTATTATTGTTTCCTTGTCTAGAATGACTGATTCTTCAGGAAGAGGCAGAAATAAGGATCGGTGTAAGAATGATGATGGTATAACTGCACCACCCATAGAAAACTCTGATTTACCAATATTTACCTATATGTGCTTGATTTTTTTCCCATTACCTATTAAGCTAGTCAACTTGTCTGCCATCTATCCAATGGAAAAATTCATCATAAAAGGGATTTTGACCTGTATGGTATAAGGAATTTTATTGTTATTGATATGACCCAAATTCAAAGTTCTTAATGTGATTGCCAGGCTCATGACCGTAGGCATTTTGAAGTTTTGCATTTTGTCTGATTGTTACATTGGTTTTAGGGGAGTTTTGAATCGATTCCTAGCTTTCAGAAACAGATATTTTCAAACGTGAATTGATATGTGCAAGGAAAAACATGAATTTTACGAAAGTTTTTTTAATTAAAGTTAGTGCATACCTACAATATTGTTGATTTTTATGGAAGGTTTTTTTTATTAAAGTTAGTGCAAACAGCGTTATTGCTTTTCTCTGAATTCCAGTTGGGAGAGCTTGCTCAGGATATTCCAAATTAATAAACAACTCTATCCCATTTGCTATCTAAACAGATTTTTAGTCATTTTGCTTACTTAAATGTATTGGTATGGGGCTGTCCATAAATGACGTCCACACCATTGGGGGGGCGGGAGGGGGGTCACCACCTTGTGACAATGTGTGACAGGGGGGAGGGGGGGGGCTTCATGTGACATCCACACTTCCACTGTATATTATGCCATATTTTTACTCAGACTGTGGATGGGGGGTAGAAGTTTTTTCATTTTTGTGATATCATGAATGGGGGGGGGGGAATGGGGGCACTATTTGTGACCAACTGTGAAAGGGGGGAAGGGGGTCTAGTTTGGTCCAAAATTGTGTGACATCATTTATGGACAGCCTTTATGTATGTACTTATAAAGTGGTGTGTTACCTGATTGACAAAGGGACTTTCAGGTTAAATAACTATATAATTAAGGAAAATGAAATAAAATGCAAAATACTTAAATATAAATAATCATTAATCGAAATACTTAAGGTTACCTCTGTTTGACAAGGTGAATGAGTAGGGCTATCAGCAAGTGTTAACTGAGGCTCGAAGCATAACGCTTGATTTAGCTATATTTTTATGATAATGTTAACTATTTCTGGCTTAATACATATAACAGGTATTGCAATGTATTCGTAGCATCCGAAATTGTTCGATGAATGACAGCCTAATGTTTGCGTATTCATTTTCTTTGTTATGAAAAATGCTTTAATAAGTGAATAGTATTTTAGTAAGTGCTATAGGTAAATGATACGTCAAAGCCAGGGTCAAAAGGTTATTATTCCGATTTAATCCAATAATTATGGAAAATATGTATTGCATAAATGAAATATGTGTGTTAATCTGTTATTGCGTTCAGTATGCATACGTTGAATGGAAATCAAATTGGCGCGCTTGGAGGGGAAAAGACACGTGACCAAGAATATGGTCACGTGACACGATCGTTGTGTTCGAAAGTGCTGCTGGCGCTGCTGGTGCTGCTCTCGGGTCGCAGTCCTCGCAGTTGGGTAATGGCGCTTATGTCGTGAGGTTGGTTGTTTTCACCCGGTTTCAATGGAGGAAAGACGAGTGAGTTACACTGTGTAACTGGGATTAGTTTGATTGTTCTTTGATTTTAAAGGTAAATAGTTACGTTCGGTTGACTGAACAACCTCGTATTATTCATCAATAGAAAATACCGTAAGTGATACTCGCTATGACAATTGAAAGATAAGTTATTTCTCACGATCCTGCTACGATGTTTACATTCTCAGCTTAAGGTTGAAGTGTGCGACTGGACGTTGAGGTTTATTTTTTGTGGTGTCGGACCAAAAGCTATATCGTAGGACATGATATTTTCGCCAAAGAAGGGGAACCCAAGGAAAATGAAGACAGGACTTCACGTAAAAAGACAAATTCTAAGCCCAAATTACGAGGTGAATGGGATTAGAAATTGAAGTTTCGTCGAAGGATTTAATCATGTTTACATCAGGAAATGATATTGGATACTGTGAACAGTGCAGTGTTGTGTCTCCGGATAAGCCTTTGGTTTCCGTGACTGGCATTGATGCTTTGGTTGCAGAAGGCAAATGTATGGGTTCGAATCGCCCAATTGCGGAAGTTTCATCCCCAACTGCAATTAAGGAATTGTGTCCGGATTCTGGTAACGTATTAATAGGTGTGAAAAAGACTCAATTAGATGACCATGTTGAAACCTCTGGCAAAAAGTCATCTGCTCCTCCAGAAGAACCCCCAGAAGCAACCTCTGGTTTTAGTCGCAAAACTGGGTCTTCCTGCCAAGCTCTTCGCCATGCAGTGGCTGCCCTCAACAGGCTGGATGATTTTACATGTGAGAAAATTGGATCTGGATTTTTTTCGGAAGTTTTCAAGGTAAGATATTTCCGGGTATCGGTCTATAAATTATGAATCGCCATCACTATGTCTTTTAGATGTGGCGGGATCGTGTGATTGTTTTCAAAGCGATTCGTGAATTTTAGTAAACAACTGCTTGCTTACTGGAGAAATAGATTATTCTACCTCTTGGTCCTACTTGCCTTGATATCCTTTTCATGTACGCGACTACGGATTTGTCATCTGTAGCAAAATAATTGAAAATCGGAATTATTCTGCACGAGTTAACGGAACTTTTTTTTGGACGGAGATTTTAGTGCTCGCTCTCATCCAACCGGGAAATTAAGTGGAGAAATTCCGTTACGAACAACACATTTTTGTATGAAAAAATCCTTTGTCTCCTGAGAATTAGATTGGTTGCATGACTTGAATGTCTCAAGATTTTGTCAATAGATCTTGCGAAGAAATGCACTATTCCATCAAGGTTTACAATAACATTCCAATGTGTCATTCGCCAAATCACTGATGTTATTGTTCTGGGAAAAATTAGTTCGTTTTGATTAGATTATTCGTACATGTTAATGTTCGAGGACAGTTCTCTTTCTGCCAGATTTTGCTGGTCTCCAATTCATATCTTTCGAAACAAATGGGTATTCTACAATCATAACTCGTTAGATCAGGACTATTCAATGTGTAGGTAATTTTACTCTTTCCCAATGTATCAACCTTGCAATTACCTTTGGATGCATGACCACCAAATTTATAAAAGGAGAGTGAAATTAAGGATCAGTGATTAAAAAATTGGGGAGGTTTTTTTTGAGTGTCTGTTGTATAAGTTAAATTTTCAAATTTCTTCTGCAGCTCCCAATTATTTCCTCCTGCGCAATTATTTAGGGTGATATTTTCTGCTGCGTTGTCCCTTTCTTATCTTTTTTCGTGGTAGGTATAAACCATAATCATTTATTGCTACCCCTTCAGTAAACAACTTACCGATGTTTTCATATATGTACCTTATACGTTTGTATGTAAAAGTAGACCTGTGTAAAAGTGGAAGTTTCTTGGATGGTCCATGCTTTGCAACGCCACAATACTTTCCTGTGCAGCGAAAATGATTGTATCTTCAAATAAGTGTGGTCCATGTCCGTCAGAGAGTAATTTTTATTTATATGTAATTATTGGTGTTGTGAATTTTACCAAGCGATGCGCAAATAATGAGAACAATTTATGAAGATGTCCCAGCTGAAAGTTATTTAATTGTATCGTTGAAGTGATTTGGTCGCATAAAACACCGATTATTTTGGGATACGCAGAGCTTAATAACTTAAAGAAAATTGTTAAATGGTTGAAGCGGCGTAATTTTTCTTGCTATGCACTCCTAATACGAAATTCAGATTCATTCAGCAACAGCATCGCTGACGATTTTTGAAATTTTTCTTCCTGTTTTTAAGATCATACCTATATTTCTAAAGTTTACAAGGATATCTATTTTGTTAGCACAAAACTTGGATCGCTCTTTAGCTGGCTTTTATGAAGTAAGGAGGCGTAGATTATAGCCGTCAAAAGTTGCCGCTGCATTTTCAACTTGTTTGAATTTGTGCCATAGATATTCGCATTCACCGACGGTTAATCGATATTGTACATGTAAGTGTGCTGTATTTAACGCGTTCCATCGATCTATGTCATAATATTACAGGATCGATGCCAGAAATTCGTAGTGTGAGAATTTCCCATTTTTTGCAATGCTTAGTTATTAATACCGTGGTAGTTTTTTTTATTACATTATCCTCACTTTTTACTTTTGCCGTGGAAGAATACAATGAAATTCTTCAAGGCGCTTGATTTCTTGGATCTAGACTTGAGCTTGGTTGAAAGTTAACCGCAGCACGAAATTGATGAAATCATATCTTTCGCTCGTTGGTTGTAAATAGTTCATCGAATACAGCTTTCCATGATCAGTGGAATGTGGTGTTTTTACTTATGTCCACGCTCGGAAAACCTGAAATTATATATGTATTGATATGTGATCTCCGTGAGTTCTGCGCATGTTTAATTTTTTGGCTCCTCCTAACATTGGGTGTCCATGGTGTGTTGTGGTTAGTGCTTGGAATTTGAAACCTCCGCATTGGCGGCTCCTGATGCGAGCGGGAGAGCCCGCGGCCGTATTTCCTCGCACGCAAGCTCACTTCCTCCTCCTTCCCTGCGCCCCTCAGTCGGAATCGAAGTGGAATGGGGCAGGAGAGGGAGGAGGAGGTCCACCCCTTTTCCCGATAGACATTCCCCTTGCCCTCCCATGTCCTCTCTCCCCACCTCCCTCACCCCTTAAGCCGAAATGGAATTCCTTTGCGCAGCCTCTCTCCACTTCTCTCGTGCGAGCGTGGTTGTGTCCGCTGACTCCCTCCCGTGAATGGGAGAGCTGTGAGTCTTACAGAATTGATTCGGCCGCCCTCTTCTTCTTAGTTTGCCTGATGGTCACCACCTGGAATTAGTTTACAAGTCTAAGAATTCTCGGGTACCAAAATTAATGATAAGTTGCGCTGTCTTCCGCGTTGCTTAGATTGTTTTTTCCCTATTTATGACTTCGGTTTGTTTGTTTATGCCTTCGTTTGGATTTAGAAGGGAATTCCTTGCGTGCGATGTGTAGCAAATGATCTTTTAATGGTGTTTTTTTGCTTCCACTAATGAACAGCTATATTTTATTCAGGCGTTATCTGTATTACATGACCGCGATCCGTGTTGTCTTGAGGAAGACATCGTGAATATTGTTTACCAATGTGTGAGTGAGCTTTGAACGTGAGAAGCCGTCCGAGAGCCATCTAAGGGGTCTGCGCAATAGAAAAGATGCAATTCGATTAATTGTCTGTGGGAAATCGGCGTGCTATTTCCATGGGTTCAGGTATTACTGCCTAATATGCTACATCACGGTAAACTAATTAATAATTGATGTTTAGAATTCGTTGATATTCGCATCTGCGCTACCTTCATTGTACACTAATCGCGCTGTCATTAACAGTTATTGCCTTACGGAGGTCCATGAGGGAGAAATATTTAATATCTTACTGGCTTCTTCGATGTGTTACTCCAGGATTAGGAGAAGTCACCCGTCCTTCTCGAATGTGTTCCTTGAAGACATTGTAATGCGCATGGTACAATGCTTAGGTGTCTTATCCGTGGCAGATGGAGGATTCAGGTTTGCTACTACAGGCATCACTTAACTCATACGGAGGGAAGTGTTGGCCTATAGCTCCTACCAATAGTTTTAGTTTCTTTAATTCGAAAAGATGATTAATGTTACTAATGAAAAAATAAGTTGTATTCAATTGATTTTTCACCTATTACTCGTTATTTCACTCAGATGAAGAAACAAAAGACGATATTACTTGGAGCTGTGTTGTGTTAGGAAACTACAAGGTAATTAATACCTGACCAAAATCTTTCTCCCTTAGGAAAACTAAAACTGCGCCCCTGTGAACGAATATCGGTAAAATGAAAGGAATTCAGTGATTCACCCAGTGCCATGAGCTCACGTGGCGGTTCGTAGGTTGCTACGCAGATGTAGATTTTCGAGTTCATCAATAGTTACGAGCGAAGCACTTACAAGATTGTGCGATGGGATCTTGGGGGCGTGTAAGAGGGGTTCGCTTATCACGGCACCCGTCTCCTCAAGAGGCCATCCCCCCCTTGAGCGCTCACTTTCCCTTGCTCAGCGTTCCGCCGCCGCGGGCGGGCTCGAGTGCTTTAATCCCGCTTACGAGTCGCGCGGTTCGTTGTCGTCTGCGCGCCGGCTGGCTGGAGGGGGCGTTCCCTCTCTCTCACCTCACCGCCCGAGTGTGCATGGAGTCGTGCAACACGCTCGCCGTGGAGGTCACCAGAGGCCGCCGCCCGCCACTAGCGGCTAAAGCTCTGGATAGGATAGCTCCTATCCAGAGCTTTACTAGCGGCAAAGGGGAAATGCGTCAGCAAGCTGGGGATGTTGTCGGCTCGATGTCGTTGGTCGTATTTGATGGTTTAGCTCCTTTTCAGCGTTGCCATCTTAAGCGTCGTTCTTATTTAGATCCTACACGTCGAATAGCTGGATAGCTTGATGACATTTATTGTTATTGATATTTATGCAGTAATTAAGTTTGGGTAAACGGTTCTTGAATTTGAATTGATATTTATTCTCAACACACCCGTATGGCTTATTACCTGAAAAAGGTGTTGTTGACAAACATCCATGTTGGATTGGGCATTATCAGCTGTATTACCTTGGAAGTAATCCATCTTTGCATTCCATTCGTAAAATAGATTGCTTTCTTTGCGTTTTTGGTAATCATAATTTCATGCGAAGGTTTGGATAAAAAAAAAATATTTGAACATTTCGGTCGCCTGAAAAACAGATTTATACCGTATTGTATTTGTTTTATTATGAACGTACGATAGCTTTTAATCTGTAAATTATTGGAGTGATAAAAATATTGAATTAATGGAATAAGTGTAATGTTAAATTCCATCGAATGCCCTATCCTGCCACGGAAACGCAGAGGAAAATATGTGTAGTTGAAATTGATTTTAATAAAAATAGAAATTCTTAGTGGATTATTACCCCATTTCCTTCTATTAAATCTATATTTTCTAATTTTGAGTGAATGCTGAACTGTCAAGTGGATTTACTGGGGTAAAAAATACTTCACATTTTATAATGATCAATAATAATTATTTAGCTTATTGTTTTTATCACGTTGTATTTACTTACTCTGGAGGAAAGATTTGGCTAATTCATGCCATTTAATTTCGCTTTACGTTGCGTACTAAGGCTCGGTTTTTTTGCCTTGTCGCTTTCTTCGAGACCTATGCGTAATTAATGGCACGTATGCGCGGGGAATCATGTTGCGTAACTGTACGACGAGCGTCTTGCAATTTTCAGCGATGATATTTTAAATGATGTCTGCACTACAAGAAACATCTTACGGAGAGAAACGAGGCGAATAATGACATCTTGAACATATAAACAGCTTGAAAGTAAGCGTTGATGTGTTATGGGCTGTGGTGAGAAAGTATTCAAGTAATCCTTTCTCACCCCCTTAGGGAAGAAGGCTTCATTCTTCGCAACTCCGTTCGTCGCAGTCGTTAAATTCCTTCTCTCCCTTCCATATTCTTCCCTCAACCCCGTATTCTGAACGTCCGTCGTCTCCCCCGGCTTGTCGTGTCTGCCTCGTCGTTTCTTTTTCCGCCCTCCCTCCATTCTTTGCTGCTTCGCCTGCCTCTCTCCCCGCTGTCCCTTGTTCGTTAATCTATCGATTATATCGGGGGAGACCCTTCTCTGCTGGACAAACCTTCTCTGTAATTTTTTCAAGTTGACGCATCTGGAGAGTGTAACCAAAGGGACCAGTCATTCGTATTCACAAGCAGTGTTTTTTCGACATCCGGAATTCTTGGCCGGAATTATTATTGTCATTGGTTGTAGGTTTCACCTCTTCCGATGTGAAAGTGATTGTTTATGTAGTCGATGAGCACTAATCTTTTCTTTCCATGCATTAGCTCTATCGCTAATAAAACCTATTATATTATCATATTTAACGGCATGAAATCCGTATGTCGGTTTCCGTTGGAGATAATTATGTTCACTAAATGGGTTTTTTGACCTTGTCCTGAATGTAAAGTGGGATTTGTTTGCTTTTATGAATTCAATATTGAGGATGGGCATCGTTTGTATTCATTGTAAAAATGTAACTTGTGCATAAACGCAATGGACTGTCTTGATATATTTATTTAGTCTTTATAGAATTAGAGATTCAGGTGTGATGTGGTGGAACCATTCCATAATGACAGAAGCAGAACACTTGTAGTTTTCTACTAATAAAAGATTTAATGCGATTCATCCCCTAGTATTGTTCTTGAAGATGATGTAGTAAAATCGAAACTAGTCGCGTTAAATCTTTTATTAGTGGGAAACTGCAAGTGTTCCACTACTTTCATTATTTATTTTGAATGGGTTTGGAATTTATTGATATTTTTATAAGAAAATTATTTTTTTAAGAATTTTGATGTAGTCAAAGTAAAGAAAAAAATTTGAAAGAAATATTCATCAGTCGATTGTTGTACAGCTTACTTAAAGTGACTGGGTGAAGGGAAATTGGCAGAATTTCGTGTCGTGAGGATGATCTTACTTTAAATCCCTGGTTAATTGTTATCGGTGTGGTCGAAAGGCGAAAATGATGTTGAAGAGGGTTTGTAATGCATTTTACTGCATTAACAGCTGCAGGATAAGGAGAGAGGGAGAGAAGAAATTGGCAAAGGAAAGATAAATGAAGATCCGGGCGGTTCGCCAAATTCAAGTGACGCTTGTTTCGCAAATATCTCCCCATTTGCTGTACCAATCCTGCACGCAGAAGATTCCGTTGCCTGAGGTTTCATGGTCTTATGGAAATGGTTTAACGTACTTTGGAAACCAAGAATTTTTCTCTCGATAATTCGAAAGATTGATTTCTCTGTTTGTGCTGCTGGCATGAGTGGTTGGAAGTTGGGCGAATCCTGTTCTTTTCGCGTCTCTTACGGATTGTGGAGCGTTTGGGTTCGATGCCCGAATTTGCCCTCCGCGCGCGGCGGCCCCTCTACTCGTGTGCTCGCCGGCCGTCCTCTCCCGTCTCTTGGTCAACGGCCCTCCCTCCCCCTGGACATCCCCGCGACGCGTGCTTTCCCCCGCGGCCAGGTGGTTTTCCTTCATTGTTCGCTCCGTCGAGGTAGTCCGTTGAGACGACTTTCCATCCGTCACTCCATTTCGGGCGGTGGAATTTTTTTCCAGCCTCTCACGCGTATCATCCACTTACCCCGATTCGGCAGTGCAGACTTGCGCGTTTCTTTGAGAAAATGTTCCAGTATTCCACTAAATATCAGCCCTCATTTCCATGGTAGCATCCTTTTCCTTTCTCAACAGACGCTCCTTTCAATTTATGTCTCGGTCATGGTCCTACGTGGTCGAAACTCATTTCAAGTAGCATTCATCTTTTACGTACAAATGCTGTTGAATTTTCGTAATTTGCTTAAATAGAATCACAGAGTAAGCATCTCTAATTACTCTGTGATAATATTTTGTGCTTACTCATATGCGCTTGCTATATGGTTAAATGCTCCGATACGTCGAGTAATATCAAATAAGCATGCCAGATTTTATGAAGATTAGGCGGTGATAGCTTGAATGAGTCTAGTACATACCTCTGGTTGAGTCAGTTGCTGATATATATTCTTCACTGTTTTCATTGCTATATCTCGTACTTGATTTATTTATGATTAATCTTATCCGCTTCATTTGGTGAATTTGGTTTATTTTTATCCAATTCCAACGTAGTAGTTTTGTGCTCTCTCACGTCTTGATGTGAGAGCTTCATCGTGATATTAACTCCATATTTAGCTACAGGAGCGATTCCTATATGATTTTTTCATTTTTTTCTGTCCTCGACAGTTATTTTTATGGTAGATGAAATATGGTTAAATAAAGGTAGTCCTACATTTTGCCCTCGGCTCCTGCCTTAATCAAAATTTGTCATGGAGTTAAGAACGTGGGCACTTTGGGCTATATAAGCTTCAGTCTCGACGGTGAGATATCAAATGGAGCAAGAAATATATTGTCATCATTGCAGTTTGGTGCTATTTTCTCACCGAGGAACCTGGAAGGCTTGAAGCCTGTGGATAGGGAAACTGTCATTGAGGAATGGGGTGTGTGTGGGCATCTTATTAGCGTGAAGGGAGAGTGGAAACTCGGCCAAGCAGACAGGAAATCTGGAAAGAAAGGAAGGACGCTGATCTCGCGGGAGTGTGTTCACAAACCATGAAAAAACGATGGGCGAAATCTTCACTTTTAGCTGTTTGATTCGTTCCCACTTTTTTCCGTCCCTTCGTCAAAGGTAATAATTATGAGAAATAGTTCAGTAGGATGGATTGTTTTGAACGGAGGAAAATGATGAGAATACTCGAGAGAAATTTTTCACAGCTTCAGGACAGTGATCAGCTAGAAGAATTGGTTGCCTTTTGTTTTGTCGTGGACCGTTGGAATTCTTGCGCATCGTTTTATGAATACGAAATTAGTCGCCCAATGCGTGATTGGCTGGAACAATCGAATGCTCTATAATTACATTCCTGATTTGAAAATTAAGTAGTTGTATTTTTTTATTGATATCATGTTTGGATACATCGAATAGAGACTTAATACCTCATTTTAAACGTAAAAATATCGTTTATCAAATTCTGAGGTGGACGTTCGTAGTTAACTTTGTATTATTTTCGCTTTACTATTTTTTTCGCGTATTCCACGTTGTGATCACATTCAGAAGACCTCTTTATTTGAACCTTTTAATTCTTTAATGATCCATTTAGAGTTGTATGAATTGCATTCATACAATGATGACCGTCATTTTTACCTTTACTAGGTTTTTCCTCCGACTAGCTTCTTCAATTTGCCCGCTTATCTTTTGAATTGTCTGAACATGCACGTTTATACACTCATAGAAAATTCAGAAAGCGATTTCTATATCCGTCATTGCGTTAGGGTTCACGATCCAGTTTTGTATCGACATGTAATATAATCATGTCTTCCTGGTAATATCTGGATCTCGTTAACCACGGGCATGGAACCGTGTTTCATCGCGTTATAACGATGAGAAGAAAACTAGAAACGCGTAAAAATACTTTCCTGTCTATCTGTCGAGTGTGAGAAAAGTTATTCATGGTTAAGCGAAGATTCCTACCATAGATTCATTTTAAATTTAAAGTATGTCTCGTTGGGTCGATTCATCAGTCGTTAATTAAAAATTTTCTCTCGGGAATGCAAATTTTTGCTTTCTACCTCGTAGGAGAAACGGTTGAATTAGCGTAATCATCCTTCCGGAACAACGAAATGTCTCATCAGAATGTGTGAAAGTCTATTAAGTCGTTTATGAATGCGTTCAGGAATCATTTTATACCACATCACAAACGTTTTAGTTACTTTCGAAGATCCGATAATCCGAAATGCGTTTCACCTCCTTTTTTCGGTGAAGTGAACATGTTCACTTCCGTTTCGTAGCTTTCTTTCTTCACGGAACACGATGCATTCTTGCTTTCGGGTTCTCAATCAATTACTTGTAGCGAAACGGCATTTGTACGAGGATGGCCATTAATCATGGATGCTCGTGTTCTACGCTCAATGGTTTTTAGATATTAGCTATTGTGCGCATAGTATCGTTGGAATTGATCCCGAGTCTTTCAAGTTCCAAGTGTTTGGAATGTATTTGAACTGAAGCTACTTGTTGAAAAACGTGAAAAAAGGAGTGGAATGGTTTAATTTTTTAGTCTAGTCGATCTGCCAAAAAATAGTACCTACATTTGTCGTAATTTTTCGGGCTTTATTGGAAACTTTCAAGTATATTGTTTATAAACATGAATTGTACTATTTCCCATTTATCACACTAAGAATTTCCAGTTGTGCATGGTCAGATCGGAAGAACTTGATTTGTATTGTCTAAACCTGGAAATATTTTCCTACGAGATAGATCTGGAAGTCCTCGTCCTCGATGGGGTGGTTAATCTTTATGTGCGTGCGCAAACCCTTTTCGTCTGCTGGTGTAAGGGGAAAGCCTCTTCCATTTTACGGATCTTTTTCTTCGGAATTTCTCTGCCTCCGCGACTCCGTAGCTTCGAGCCTGACGTACCTCCAATCCCTCCCTATCCCTCCTCATCCAATCGTCTTTCCTCTATAAAGTCACGACCCAGCCCCGCAAGGGTAAATGCTCTCCACGAATAGTCATTGACGTCGAACGGAGAGCCTAATGGGGAAGTCTAATGTCCTCTCCCCACTATTGTCCGTTTCCATCGCCTGTTCTTCAATCCTTCCAACTGCTGACGATATTTCCGGTCGGGTTCTTAGAGGTCCATGGCTTCGACTCTTCCTTTCTCTTGACGTCTGGTCGTTAACGCTCGTCGGTGGTGTCTTCCGTATTTTTTCAGATATTGTGTAGATGTCTTGATGATCTGGCAGGGATACTATCAGATGGTTACCTTCGTATGGGTACTTAGTATGGATAATCTCAGGCCCATGTATGTTTGTCGCTTCGTTAAGGGGAACACTGGGAGGACTGAGTGTTTTAGAACTTCGTGTTATTGTAAAACTAGTTTATAAATGATAATCAATAGAGCTAATACAAAACCAATGAATTTTTCTCTAATCTTAATTGAAAAAAATAATTAACGTAATTTAGCTTCTTGCCTCTTGTATCAGCTCATAGGCTGTGAGTGCTCATGAAAATATGCAGTCTGTTGGGTCCATTTGTATTATTATTGAAAAGCTTATTGAAAAGAAGAAAGCGTGCTGTGACTAAGAGTTGAGAGTATGTTTAACTAGGCATGTTTTGCTGCAATTCTTTAATACGAGAGGAAACTTCGTATAAAATTCAATTTTCTCTATGCCTCTCGCGTCTCCAGAGCGACTTGAAATGAGTGATGACTGCATCTCCTGATCACTCGGTAACAGTTTAAGTAAGCGTATGCTGTAGAATGCATGCATACTACCTAGAAGTAGCAAACGTTTTGCATAGTTTTGCTGTCAATGAGTTTTCATATTTTCCAAAAAATGTGTAATGGTGGTTTCTGTTGCAATTAATAGTCTGTTACAGTCCGTAGCCATAGGTTGGTTTTATTATAAAAACATTGGTCTACAACTCGTAACTGGCGCTTGCGATCGTTTGATACTATTGGTAATAAATTCAGTTCGTTTAGCCTTTTAACATCAACGATAGTGGGAAGGGCATGAATAATTGTGTCATTCTCCATTTCATTTACGTCTTTTAAAGATTTATATGCTTGACGCCCAGCACTGATAGTCCTCTGTCCAGTAGCATTGCTCGTTTTGGAAGCATCATTCCGTCAGGCCACCGCGCCTCTTGAATATTGAAAATTGTTGTACTATTTAACTCGATGCCGTCAAGTCAATGATTTTTCATGGCGAATTTCTTCCCTTAGATGTATATTATAATTTTTAGACAACTTTTGTTCGTTATGTTTCCAATAATTTTCAAATTGGCATTATACAGTTCGTAGCGACTTTGGGCAAATTAATTAGTGTTATTGTTATTGTAATCAGCAGGTGAGGGTTAAGCGTGTGAGATCGCTCTCTTTTTTATGTGGTATCTGTTGAATTATGCTCCGGTTTACTTATTTGCAAGATTGTATTTTTAGTCACGGTATAGAGCAGCAGTGGGTAGAATTAAACAAAAATCTGCAAAGCTACATGTTTTTATTCCCCCTCCTCCCTGCGATTGAAGGTGAAAATACCGTATTTCTCCGAATATAAGCCGCACTCGAATATAAGCCGCATACTGTTTTTGGGGTCTCAAACGGGAAAAAAGTTAATACGCGAATTTAAGCCGCGCCATTTTTAGTGCATCCCGTACTACCTACAGTATTAGGCATTAGAATTTGATATATTTTTTTACATTTCCTATGTAACTGTGACACAATGTTATCTATATTATCCTTTAATATATGAATAAATTGTGCACCAATTTGACCTTTTTCAGCGTTATTTCTTACTTTTCCTGTGGCTTAGGCGAGTTTAGCTGGCGTCCGCCTGAATCTGAATGGCTGGTTTGCTCGAATCAGTCATTTTTACGATTTTTTAAGAAAGGTCTCGAATTTAAGCCGCACCTCGAAAATAGCCGCACCCCGATTTTGAGGCCCCAAAATCGGGGAGAAAAGTGCGGCTTATATTCGGAGAAATACGGTATATGTATATGATATATGGAAAAAGGTACAAAGCCCATGAAATAATCGGACGTTCACTTAGGCGTCGTCCAAAACATGATCGTATTTCATGTTCTGTTAGAATGAATTATTTTGTGATTTCGGCTATTGCAGTGAGACAAAATACATATTTGAAAATAAGCTACTTATTACGAGCAGGTACCTTTATCTTATCTTTATTAGTTATCAATGCATTGTCAGTTTTATTTATCTATTTAAGTATTGTGGGTCAAGGGTCGGGGTATCCAGTTTAAGAAATAATTTTATGTTGTTTAGGATTATCTAATAGTGTCTTCATCTATTTGTTCACACTTTCATTTTCGGTATTATGCTTCGTGATCGTTGGGTGAAACGCTGCGTGCTTCAACCACTTTCTACCGCGGCTGGACTCTCCGAGATGCTGACCAAGAAATACTTTAACGCCACTGCTATCGGATTGGGGAATACACAATCAATCTCATAGGAAACGCGGGGGAATGTTTTGTTTGCGTTCATTTAGAAAGCGAGCGAGAGCGGGGAGATCGCCCGCTTCCTATCAGCGAAGGTAGAATCCACTGGCCGTCGACCTCCCCCGTCCGTGACCCTGGTGAAGAGAGGAGTGAAAATGTCCCACGCACTTTCCAGTATTTTTTTCTTTTTAATGCGTGGCTGAGGAGGCAATTAATTCTTGGGTCTTCTAGATCGCTTCTGTGGGAAAATTTAGAGTAAATGCCATACCAGGCCATGGGGTGGTGCGTAGCAAGAATGCCCTTTGCCGGATGGAAAGCCAAACTTAGTACACTCTACTTAGTTTGGAAACGGATCCGTATACCTATGGTTTCCGAATTCTGTGTTTTGTTGTACATATTTTGAGACAGAGGTGGGATGTGAACGGGCTTTGTCAATAGTACCGAGAGGCTGATACAAGGTTTTAGAGGAATAAGTGAGTTCAGAAACACGTCTACATGTGCCTCACGTATTTTTCCGTGTGCTGTCCACGTCATTTTTTTATTAGGTTCCCAAGCTGTGGGAAAAACGCCCGCCCGACTCTTTACCCCCAAATCCTTGCTAGTGCCTTCGCGTTCTCTCTGTCTTTTGTTTCCCGTGCACATTTTTTTCTTTCCATCAGACCGTGCGAGTTGGAATATGCTTATTGCTTTTCTGCCGAAAGGTGTTCCCATGGATTTCACCCCGAATAAAATGTAACGAATGGCTGAGTGGATCAGAAAAAGCCTTTTTTCCCGGCGGGAATTTGTATGACTGACATACATTTGCAATTTCATCATATTTGTAGTTCCTCATCAAAAACTAGTGTGCATTTTTTAAAGTTCCTATTTTCCTTATTTTGGGAATGTTTATTGGCAAGTTTAACCATTATCTAGTTTGCCATATGTAGCATTATATAATATCTCTTTTCAAGGGATGTAACTTATGATGCTCATTATCCATTTGAGGATCGTTTTGTGAGGCATTGTTTAATGTTGGTGACTGTTTGGTAATTTGTGGCTTATTTTTTGGTACAATGACAATTGGTATTACTAGGGAGATGTTGCCTTTGACTCTTGATTACATTTTTTCATAATTTAAAAATCACAAGAATAGCCTAAAACTTGCATATCTTTTGGTTATTTTTCTTGGCTGTTTGGTCCATGATGCTGTTCATTTCTGGAGATGGACGGTTGTGCGGATTATTTTTTTACAGTGCTAGCTGTATTTGCGGACATTATTTTCGAAGTCTCAGTTTGTTTTTGCCATGCTTACGAAGAAATATAAATTTCTTTGCTATCGCTTTTTAAGTGGTCCATTTTCCGTTAAAGGTGTTAGAAATTCTCTTTAAAAGTGACTCGGGGCATGGAGTTAACGAGTTGGTATTTGAAACCGTATTCCATCCAATTAAGCGAGACTTATGATAGAAGTGATCCATGTTCATCTTAGGCACCATCTACGGAGTTATTCTTAATATTGAGCGACGAGAGCGCGAGCGTAAGGTCTACCGTCTTCCAACACGATACCCTGTAATGGGAGAGAGATAAGCGATTCGAATGTGATTTTGCTCTCTGGTCGCTCTTTGTTCATCAGTGTGTGACCGAACCCGTCTTATGCCCTCGCACTTGCTCCTTTTCTCTTTTTGTGTACTGGAAGGGTTGTCTGGAAAGTTTTACGTGTCTGCGTGACCATCCCACTCTCTAATTCCTGAAAGACGTAAATCGTTGGAATAGCATTTGCGAGTTAATGAATCGACGGCTGTAATTTGTTTTCCCTTTCACCGACATTTTTTCCGCATGGTGCTCTCTAAGCTAGTGTTTCCGCATCTCTTTCAAGTTCTTGGTCGCTCAGTCAGTACTTTACATTTAAGCTATAATTTTCTTCCGTTAAATCAACCAATGGGACTCGGAAGTGAAGGTATAGGTATCGAAATTCCTTTTTTCTGTGTATGTCCGAAAAAACTTTGCCTTTGGAAATTTGACTATCAATAAAACTCATTTTCCGGTGATCGCTTGTGACGTTTCTGTCATAATTTCCGTGAAAAGTAGCGTGCTCTTGAGTACTTAGGCGCATTTCCTTTTATTTTAAGATGCATATTTTAATTCTTAAACGTTATCGGCGAGCAGTATATTGGATTTTAAACGCCGGAGTTTCTACGGTATGTCATGGCATAGCTGTATCGTAAAGGCAGTTCATTTTGTGTCCATCAGTTGTGGCTCCAGATGGATCTTTACATTGTCGGACGAGTTAATATGTTTGAATGGGTTCTTTTTTTCGCTATCATTTTTTCATCTCCTCTGCTCTATTTTAGATGAACATAGGGATCGTGGTTCATTTTGACTTTAAAAATTTGAGTTCCTATTATCGAATGACGTTTGTTTATTTAGTGGTGTTTACTATCTCACGTCTTACTCATAAAAGTAACGCATTCTCAGTACTCTATGCAAACGCCAGTCTTTATTCGCTATTTTCTTTGTTCCAATTGTATGCAATTATAAGAATAGGTAAATGTAGTAATACTGTATTAAACAATCCGAGTTTAATTTCATTTTCATGTGTTGTCTTTCTTCTGGATTATGCGAATGTGTGGCTGGAATGGTCCTGATTAGAGTGATTGCTTGCCACTATCATTTCGTTTCGTGAATTTCGGATTTTCTCACTGTGCAAAAATTGTTCAAGAACCAGTTTGGTGCAGCCATAGTTGGATTTCCATGCCTGCCCATAATAGCAATTATATATCAATGTGCTTTCCCTGGTGATGCCAACCTAACAGCAGCTCTTTTAGATAACTCTTATTGCTTTGACTTTTCATTTATCTTCTATTCCAAGTTCTTCAGTTTTTCGAACTCTTTTATAAAGTTTTCTAATGACTGAGAGACAGAGTCTCGCAGAGTCTTGCCAACCGTATTGACGATTATCCCATTGTCTAACCATGTCAACGATAGACACTCCGGAGTCGCTTGCGAACATTGGTGCTGTCTCTTAGAATGAATATAATTTCCGTGCAAGTGGTATTTTCTGTGGCTTCCATACCTTGGTGTTAACGATGTTCTTTGGATAAACTCTTTGGAGTGTCGCTGTATGCTTGAGATCGCACACTGCAGGCACTTAAGGTCTAGGGGAACAAGGTTGTGAGACTGTTTTCAGCGGTAGTAATGTGAGAGGAAAAGTAGACTGCTTCCCTTTTCTAGAGCGGATGTATCTGCGTTGGAGGCCGACGATTTTTCTTTAAGTTTCGGCGACTACGTAATTTCCAGTAATTGATCGTCGTTGGGCTAGTGATTCAATTCATTACTGTCGGTAATTACCCACTACTCTTAAAGGTTCACGACAATAAAAGTGTTCCAAATTCAGTTGACGTAAGGATGAAATTAAATTCTCACACACACTAGATTTTAATCTTTTTTGTTATCAATTGTTCTGTGATTAAATTTATCTATGTATTAATTACTGTGAACATCTTTTATTCTAAGATGAATGTATTTTTACTTGTTCATTCTGCATGTATCGAATGGATTTCTCAATACATGGTGCCAAGCCATATCTTAGGCAAATAAATATTTTTTTTTAAATATTCGTGGTGAATCAAATGTCAAACCTTGCGCGTAGTTTAATAGTGATCAAATTTGGCTTCCTTTGGTTCGCTTGCTTGTTGATTTTATGAGCATACATTATATGTGCTTTTTCATTGCTTTTATTGACTGAAATTTATATGAAGAATTGTTGCTAATTGGGCATTTTGATGCCAAATAACAGGGAGTGAAACTGCCTTGCATTTTCATGTGGTGAGGTAGGAAGGTGCGTGATCTTAAAAAAGTGGGTATCAATGGGGTGTTATATTTACTTGTAGTTAAATTGTATTTTGTCTACTGCATAAATGGTAGTGCACAGAAATGTATGTTAATTTAATCGATTCGTAGTTACTCAAATAACACCTCAGTAAGAGTTACTTGATTTGTGGTGTATGCCAGCAAAATATTTTGGAAAGTTTGCTAAATCACGACAATTTGTATTATTATACTTTTTATGGGAGTACCATTTTGGTGCCGTAGCGAAATTTTTGCGGCAAGAATTTCATCGGCCTAATTGGGACGTTTTGTGGATATGTCCGTTAAACAGTGGAACATAATTATTATTGCCCATTGGAAAAATGTGATAGTTTGGTCTGCGATGCAAGTATTGTGGCCAATGTTTGATTCTAGATTTTGAAGTCCTCGAAATTGAATGTGACGTTTAGTTTCCATTTCTTTAGCAATTAAAAAAAATTACTTCGGTTTTCTTGGGGGTAGCGTACATTCATAGGAATCGCTTTTGAAGAAGTTTCTAAAGCATGCGCGGGGAAACTCTCGATAAAATCACGCATGGGATATTATTCCTCCTTGACTTGAGATCGCATAACGAGATAAATTTACTCATTCTGGAGGGCAGCACTCTACTGGTTTCCTTGCAATTATGTTTCCGGTGGGCGTTCTCACTTTCTCCCCCGGGCGTTTGCCTGTGACTCTGTGGATAGCATCTCGAGATTCATTGTCCTGCACAGCTTTTTGCCTCCCTGACCTTAATCACTTAATGTTACCGCTTTGATGGCCATTAAACCGGCTGCTAGCATATTGCATGTGAAAAAAATCATGAATGGAGTTATATTCCATGCTATGATCTTGGAAAGCTGCCATGTGCCAATCTGCATTTATTCCTTCATCTCTAGACTTTATCTCTCTGTCTCAACCATCCTCACTACTTGAAAAGTGTTTGTATCAGTGGCTCAATCTATCGTGAGTATGGTTGTCCTGTTTTAAATAGAATGTATGTAAATCTCTAGTTAAATACTTTTTTGTGCTGCTATTTCTTAAACGTTATCAAAATGCTTACCAATAAACGTTTTTTTTTTAGTTTTTCTCCTATTTTGTTGGAAAACCAAGGGGAATATTTAAAAAGTGATAATGGATGTAAAATTCTGACAAAAAGTTGTACAATATATATTTCTTGCTTAAATAACCCATGTTAACTCCCAGATGGCAAACAAAATTAAGAGTACACATTTAAAGCATGTTAAATTATACCGCATTTCCTCACTATTTTTATCCATATTTGACTTATTTTTAATTTCTCCATATCTTACATGGCATTGTTTGTTCTCTAATCTGTGTCAGCCACTTACCTTATGTTTCTTCCTAGATCGCGCCTCAAAGCTTCTCTATCGGAGCAAGTTCTCTTTGCTATTCCTCCTCCTCCTCTTTACAAAACTGGGTATATTTAAATTTTCTTGTCAAGAGCATCTTCTGGTGTCTTTCTTTTTTTTTGTTTTTCCCTTCCTGGTTTGTCATGATCAATGGGTAGTCTGAAGACAGGAATTGAAAGGTGAAGCTTTATGATGTTGGTGAACCTCTCTAACCAAATTGTGGAATGATGCAAAGAGCTGAAGAAAGCTTTAATGCAATGGTCATATACGATGTAAAGTGAACACATTATTGTCCTGCGTAACCATGCATGAACGACCTGTGATATGCGGCAATTCTGTTTAATAGTTTTTTTTGTACCAGAATCCCTCGTTCATAAGTTATCCGAGTTCTCTTCTCTTCTTCTTTGGTGCCTTTACTGTAGGCTGTATTTGCACTGTCATTGTAGTATCCGCCGTCTGTTGCTTTGTTTTCCCTATAATACCGTTAAAACTGACTCGATAAAAGGAATTATGTGGAAAATCGGGTTCAGAAAGCCCATAGCCTATTTTGGTGACGAATGAGTTTTTGTGCCATATGATATTTCTTGTGGTACTGTCCTGCTTATACGTCTATACTTAATAAAACCGCTAGTGCCAAACATTTTTGGGTTGTTTTATGTTACAAGTTTTAATTTGAGTCTAGATTTTGATCTTAGATTTGTTATTTTTGTCATGCCATTGCATTATTTGTTGATAAAATGCTTTCGCGATTAATAGTCAAATCACATATTATTCCGCACAAGTCGGTTTCCTGTGATTCTCCGATGTTACACCAACGCATTGCTTTCTATTCTCAATGCCTGGAAGAGATACTCAATTTTTTTTTAGCGCGAACTGGGATTTTTAACCTCATCTATTTCGGGCTCACATTCGCCCCCGTAATTGCCTTGCGCCAACCGTGGAGGATGACTCAGGGAATTTTTGATCACGGTTTTAGGGAACAGTAAAAAAACCTTGTGTGTTTTAAAACGTTTTAGGCTTGCGGGTTAGCAATTTTCATGGGATGATAATTATGGCTACAGATGAATGTAGTAGATCTCACGAAGTCGCATTGTCGGTCATTATGCCACTGTGGCATTTTTTCATACGATAGTTGGTAGAAATAAGCAGGATACTTGCAGATTTTTATTTCAACTTTAGACTTTCTAAATTGCTTCCTTCGTGTTATAGTTTAATTGAAGTAACCATATATTAAGGTGGTACTGTGGCTCCGCTGCCGTGAATGTCTGAGTGTCTGCACTTGCTAGTTTTAATGTGATCCCTTAAGTTCTGCTCCTTTTTCTCGTATGGCAGGAAGCGAAGTGGTTAGTTATCAATTACTTCAGGACCAGGGGAGAGAAAAAGCCCGAGATTTAGTCAATTACACAATCCGGGAGGAGTGGGAGTTGAGTGGGAGAAGGAAAAATGGAAAAGGAGGAAGCGGCTATGATGCGGAGTTCAGGCCGGGTTAATTATAGCTCCACCCCCTTAAATCCCTCTTTCTCTCATACTTATTCCTCTCCACCTTCTCTCCTTCTCACTCCCTCCTCCTCCCCATCCCACCTCTTCCATAGTTTCCTCGTGCTTCTCTTGTCTCTCGTATACTTTCTGAATGTGTTTCCCCGCACACCACTTAATTGAGCCGATCTCTCGTGCCGGCCGACCGCAAGGGCACTTACACCAAAAGGGCGGCTTGCCCTCGTCGTCCTTCCCATCCCCTCCCATCCCATCCTTTCCGCGCCTCGACAGTCAACTCTTCTCTTTTGCTCTCCGGCATCTCTTTAGCTCGCCCCTCTGGTGTCCTCCCTCCCAGTCCCTTTCCCCTCCCACACTCCTGACGGTCGCGAGACGCTCACCCTCTGCTGGGTCGTGGCTAATACTTTACTTCGGAGGATGAGGACTGGTCGAGTGGTGGAAGTATGAAGCGCAGAGGAATGAGACTCCCGATCTGGAAGAGGTGGTGAAGTGGGGAATGTGGTGGTGGGAGAGGAGTCGGGTTGGAGGTTACGAGGGGCAGGTAGGTGACAGAGGAGGGGTGTTAAGGAAGGGCGGGATGGGGGTGCAGAAGCATCCTTCTTGTGAGAGCGTCATCTTTCCCGATGCGGCGGTGAATGTAAATCTCGAGAGGTTGAAGAAGTGGGCTGGCTCGCACAAGGGCGGGTTCGCGGACCCAGCTTCGTTACTCGCAGACGTGCATCCTTTTTTCTTTTACATTGCATCCCTCTCCGAACACCTCCGTCTCACTCTCATTCCCAGACAGGAATGTCCCTCAAAACCACATGCGGGGACACACTCTTCTTGACTACTTGTCCCTCGTCTCCCGCCTTTTACAGGTCATCGTCGCTGCTGAGGCTCCTTTCGCGTTTAGCTCCCGAATATTTCCACTCCTCTTTGGTATTATGTAACGTCTTTTTTCTGCCTTTCTTTTGTCTCATCAATTGAACGTACTCCCATTGTGAGAGCTAGTCTTATACTTTCTAGGTTCAGTGTTCTTTGGTACGTGCCTTGGTGCTCTGGGTCAGTGTCCGGCAGCTGGAATGGGGATCGATTCTAGTTTTTTTCCTTCCTTTGTCACCCTGCTTTATTTTTTAGTGCTTACTCGGTGCCAAAGGATTTGAATCAAGTTTCTAATCGGCGCGTGACTCAGAGGAATTGCCATAATAAATTTATTTAAATGGTACTGATGCGGTAACTTACGTTCTTTCCTTTCGACTTTTGATTGTCCTGGGTTCGAGCAAGGTGATCCATTTAAAAACAATGCCATCATCCCATTCAGGCGTCTTTTCATTTTTACGCGTTGAGTAATGATCGATCTGCAGTTATCTGTGTTCTTTATTTCAACTTTTTAGCGTTCATCGCGTAGAGGTGGGAGGGTACTGCTTGTGCTTCTCAGTCCTCCTCCAGTGATGCTATAAGCTTGCCTATGCCTGAAAATTAAAGATAAATAAGTTGTGCCTTTAGCAAAAATTTATATCTATGCGCGCTAAAGAAACCTATTTTGGCTTAATAAGTTAACAAGTGGTGAGGTCTAGTTATAGTAGTTCGGAATCCTGGTAGTATTAGCAGGAGCTTGGCAAAGCCAAAGCAGCCCGATTCGTGCTGGTCCCTAACCTTGGGATCCTCATAAGTTTAATTTTTGTGGTTTTGATGGACACTTCTTCCCTAAGATGAATTTTTAAATATTTATACAGATATTTTTCGTGTAATTTTAGGTGAAGGAATGAAAATTCTTCTTTTTTGCTATTTTATTTTTCCTATTGAGGCTGGCGGGGATCGGATCTCAGCGTGAGAAGATCACACTCGGCAAATCTTCCTTCCAGTGTTCTTCCTGTGTGTGTGTGTGTCCCTCCCTCCTTAGGGGCCTTGGGAGAGAAAGGGAGTGCTCTCAACTGAGTTCTCTCTCTATCTCACGCTTTCCTGCGCACGCCCCCCACCGTCCAGCGTCCATCCCCCCTTCCACCCTCCGCCTCGCGCCTCTCTTCCGCCTTCCAGTCCAAACTAGATACTTCCCTCCTCCCCCACGCCTCTTCTCATCGTCCAGCCTCACCCCTCACTCACCTTTCACTTCCACTTTCATTCTCTGATGCCTAACCGTTAATGGAGTTATTTGAATATTTAATACAGTTGGCGTTTAATTTTTTTAAGGCTTTCATTTTGTTCATAATATTTATAACCAAGCCAATAATTAGTAGACGCAATAAAATATTTACTACAAAGCCTTGTATCGTGATACGAGTTCAATGTACTCAGTTAACCTATTCTTAAATCGGTATTTCAAAGTCAATTCGGAGCGAGAAATAATGTTTTTATATCATTGGAACACATTTGGTCATAGGTCACCAACTTCTTGACAGCTTCGTAATACTTTTTTACTGTTTGGAAATTTTATGCAGGCGTATTTGTTGATGTAGCTTGTACAAATTTATCCAATTTTTCAAGTTCTTACTGTCTTGTAACTGAGTTAAGTTTTAACTCGGAGATCTGCGTAATTGGGATATATATTTCCTAAGCATTTTTGGTACCCAGTGAGATGCTTTAGACTGATTAATATTAAGATTGGCCTCAACTTTACTTTTGTGCTTCGTTCTTAGAGGTTCGTGGCATTAAATAGAGGGGGTATTAGTCCACGCTGTGTAGCGACCGAATTTTAAAAATGTTAGCTTATTCTGTGAAACAATTACAAGCTTCTGTTTGTGTTGTGTAATAGGGAAAACGTATTTCCTTGTTATTTTAGGGAGATCTACGTTGTTCGTTGGTAAATTATATTTAACTTTGAAGTTCGAAGGTAATTATCATTCCCTTCTAGTATACCCACCCAGATTTTGTTTTTTAAGCGAGAAAATAAGTGTGGTGTCTTATGCCTCCATATAGGATATCTTAAATTTTGTACTACCTGGAAATGTTCATAGTTATTGTGCTTTCACTCTTCGCTGCAAGTTCAAACGTTCATATAAACGAATTTAAATTGTTTAATAAAATTCGGGAGTATTTCTGCAGTTAACAGTTTGAATTATCTGACAGTTTCGTCTGCATAAGGCTGTACTTTAAATATATTTGGTTATTTATTTTTTGTTTATAATCAAGTAAAAATTACAATCGTTGAAATACCTAGTCTACATTCTAAAGTAATCATTTAAAGTGTAGGATTTGATGTGATTGTTTCGTGGTGATAGTTATTTCAAACAATATTTGTCTCTATAAACTAGGGAAGATTTAGTTAACACAAATTTTGTGCCTGTAGTGTAATTGTTGTATATTCTGCATTTGTATTGCATTTATTTGTTTGTTTTGGTTTTAAATTTTTTATCTTGTATTACGCATTTGTAAAACTTCCCTTGAAATTACATTTGCCGCTCGTAATATCAGTACTAAACTTCGTTCTTAAATCTGAATGTTTTTGTTAGTCAATTATCCAATGTTGTATGAGTTTCTTTCGTGAATTTTCTTTTCTAGATATTTTAAGACTTTCAGTTCCAGTTCCAGAATTATTGATTGACACATTTGGCCACTAGATACGTGGCTGTATAGTGGGCAAAGTCTGTTGGTTGATATCTTCTTCAACCCAGCCTTTTGGATGATTCATCATATTCCCGCGTCAGTTCTATGCACTTTCACTATTATCCACGTTATTCTTCACATAAGATTCCATTCCCTCACATTGATGCTGCTCAATTTATATATTTTATCGTGGAATGAGTAACTTTCTCCGTAGACTTCCTTTTCTTCCCTGACGATTCCAATCTCCAAGGTCTTGTTTCTTTCTTTGATGCAGTCAAGGACTGATGCCTTAAGTGTGGGTATCCAATGTCATAGCCATGTGAAAGGGTGTCTTCGTCCCTTAGGTCGCCTTCTCGTCTCTTCTCAAGTGCCGCTGTCTCTTCTCAGTTTTGTTGAAGGCATTGCATCTCCTTTGCCCACATCCCTGTACTCGAATTTCTCTGGAGAGGCTAACTACTTATCTTTGGGTAGTGAGTGTTCAGGGAGTTTCCGTTCTGCAATAGTAACGTTAATTTCAAGAGTTAAACTCCTAAGATATGATTCCTAGATGTAGCTTTATTATTTAGTAGATTTTTCTTCGATTATTCGATGACTCATCTCTTTTGGTGGGCGATGTCCGCCTCAGCCGCCTGTCCTTCGAATAATGGCATCGTTTCTTAGGTTTCTAAATTACACGCTATCTTCAAACTATGTATCAGTGACAGTAATTCTGCTGACCGCTATTGATGCTAATTTTAATAAGAGAAATACGTATCAGTAATGAGTCTGTATTACTTTTTTCTTATTCTTAATAATTATTGTGTGAATTCTTTTACTGTATGTGCATTGCTTTAGTGCTGACATAAATACGGAGTTCTTTACGCAAGTTGTGGCTAATGTTGTTCGGCATTAAGGTTTTATAAAATTTGTTACTCATGATACGATCTTGGAACACGTACATGTCAGTTCCTTCCGCCCGATTTAGACAAATAAAATTTCGGAAACTTTGTATTACATTTTGAAAATCTTAATGATGATCAGCTTTTTCATGTGCGGAATGTTTTGAAAACTATCTTCCTTTTTTCCGAAAAGTTTACTTTGGTCCGTATATATTTATGCTACCGGTGTCCTTAAGTTAATCCCTTTGAAGCTTAGTTGTTTTCACTCCTTATCCAGCCGCAATAGTTATTTCCGCGTGTAATTCGCGTGCATAAAATGGTAGCACACTTCATGCTTTGGTGGAGGATCATTCATCACTGATATTCCATCGATATTGATAGATCTTTCGACAGCCCCTCTAAGTTTATTCTTTCCAGGGCCATCTTTAACTTTTTCCCGTACTCAATCCTCCGTTTACCCTGCCCCTCTCGTTGTACTAATTGCCTTCCTTCATGGCAACTTAACTACTGTTCTTCTCACTCTTCCCCGTTTACCTATGTCTTCCTTCTTTTACCCATTTACCTAGCCCTTATCTTGCGTTTTGCGATTTTAGAGAACACGTGGGCTATCACAACTCATTTCTTTACTTTACACTATATTCTTTCACTGTATTTGTTTTATTTTCCTGATTACTATACATTTATTTTGTCGCCCTCAGGTTGCGTGAATAAGCTATCACCATCGATCATAGTCAATTCGTAATGCACGAGTTTCAGGTTCTTTTTCTACTATTATTTATTTCAATCTAGTTTCATTTATAAAATAACTATCAAAATACTTTCAATAACTTTTTTTGTCAAATGTTTCATTTATATAGCGATCTTTCTTAATGGCTGTTTAACTGAGATTGGTAAAAAACTAATAATATGCATTAAAGGTCATTTGCGATCCTCTCTTGCTGTGTATCGTTCCCGCCGTGAAATTTATAATAAATGGGACGAATGTTTCTTAAAGTTTCGAGAGGACCAGAAACGTTGTATCTCCTCCCGGTCTCGGCTTAAATGGAGGCATCGGGGTTGCTTTCGCATTCAAGGCGCGGGACACTTTGCGGGGAGAAGGCGACGGGCCTTACAAACGAGGTCACAGGGACTAGCGGCGGCTGTAGCGCCGGCGCGCGTCCTCCGTTCCCGTGTCCCCCCTAACCACCCGGCGGGTCCTTTGCCCTCACTCCCCACTTCCTCCCGCTCACCTTCGCTATCCTTGGAGTGGTTGCACATACGCGACGGGCCTTGGGGGGCGGGGCTCGGACCCATGGCTGATTTATCGATTGTCTCTCTTTGAAGGGATGGGATTGTGACATTCGGCATATTATTCTTCGCAATTGCCTTAAGAAGTGCCTCATGTTGACAATTCTACACTCCAGAGCTGTTCGCTGTCGCGCTGCTATTTGCATGTATTCCCACCCATGGCGATTGTTCGACGCGAATTGCCTGCACGGAAGGGTGAGATCGCAACATTTATCTGAGCGAATTTGAATAGTATTTATTTAGAAGGAATGGATGGATCTAATGGCGTTAAAGTAGGGCTTACAGCCTAAAATATACTGTTGTTAATATCTATTTAAGTTCTCCTTAGAGCTAGTTACCTTTGCTATTGCTTCTGCTCAAAATCCCGTTTTTATAGTTTTTAAATCACCCGTACTGAGTGGTTAGTTTTGGAACTCTTTGTGTCGAAATTCGGGACGATATCCGTTTTTTTATCGTTTCTCAATCCACTTGAGGTTGATATTTTTACCAGAGGGGGGTAATATGAGTATCCTTATATGCGATAGCCATTATCAGTGGAATACTCGAGCAAGAAATCGAATCATTCACGCTCAAGTTTTTTGTGAAGTCGAGTGAGTCGAATTGGTAAGTTTCGATGCGTTCATTTGAATTCATTTTCGGAGCTGTTCAGGTCGAGGCCGCCGAGTTGGTGGGCTGAGTGGGCGAAGTGGTTCCTAGTCTCTTTAGTGGCCGTGCTGTTTTGAAGGAGGATTTTCATAGCGCACCGTTTTTGTTACAGTTTGAATTGCCTCGAAGCATATGTGGCGGTTGAATGATCCTCGTACGAATCATGCACTGATATATATATATATATATATATATATATATATATATATATATATATATATATATATATATATATATATATATATATATGTTTTGATTACTTATTCAGTAATGAGGAATGAAAAAATTGTCTTTATGAAAGGCCATGATGTTTTGAATTGGGATTCAAGTGTACTGTAATAGTAGCACATTGAAATACACTTTTTGGCGGAAGAAAGCCCCGCCTGAAATTCGTCACTGAGCTCGTATTTCTTATACAATTTATATTAGCCAACTTTAATCTTTGAAATCATTGTCTAGTCGGATCCAATGACAGCGTTGTGATAATTTTATATTCATGAATGGTGCGCGTTTTTTAGACTTCTTTAAAAATGCATTGCAAGTTATTAATTTTACTTATTATCCTGCCGCACATGACAGTGTTCATGATGGGCAATATCTTTGAGACGTACAATTAATAATGTTTCTCTTCGATAAACTTGTGGGAGTTCAAGGTTCGAGGTAGACCATTTTTCGCTACTATTGTTGAATTTTCGTTTCTGTTCCATTTAAGTGGTGCTTAAATCGTTTTCTTGTGCATGGGTTTTCTCCAATTTACTTCGTTTGTGTGTAGACCCTTGCATGTCATCATTTTTCGCTTCATAATTTTCGTTGTTTTTTATGGTACACGTTTTAAAATATTTATTTTCTCCAGTAGCTGCTTTGCGTTAATATTAAGTTCTGATCAATGAGAGAATGAGGGCTGTTGTTTACTTTTGCAAGTTATATTACATGAAATATCTACCGTGCTAAGTGGTAGCATTTATAATAGTTTACGAATAGCATATGCCGTAGTAACATCTTAAAAGAGTTCTGTTTTTTCATATGCCATGCATGCTTATGGAATCACTCCGTTCGTGTCCGAGGATATAAGTTCAATTTCATAGAAACAGAAATGAATTCCATCAGAATCGGTCGCGTTTGTAAGAAAGCTTGCAGTATGTTTGGATATAAATTGCCATGTGTTTACTCGTTTTACTATGTATCACCACATTTGGTGAATAAGTGATCGTTATTTTATTATAACGAAGGTTAAACGTATTCTTTGCTCATTCGCCTTTCCTTATTGCGACACATACGTCCAACACATCCAGAAGTAAAAACGTATCGCGGAAGTCAAAGTTGCCTATTTCCTCATTAGTGTAAGGTCTCAGTTTTTATTTCGGTGCTACTGCTCGTACACGCGTGCCGTCACTGTTTCATTGAAACACTGAAGCCGGCATCGTTCCTTTTCACTTATTTTTTTCAACGCCCAAACGAACGCGAGGGGAAGAGTTATTTTATTTTCCCGCTGCCGTTGCCAGCTGCATCATCTCTCTTTCCCTCTCTTCTTCGTGCTCCCCCTTTCCTTCGCTTCCCTTCGCTGGTGGTACTTATGCCATGCCACCCCGCTCGCTGAGTTTGGCGGTATTGAACGAGAGACGTGCCTGCCGCCGCGCCGCGGCGGTGCAGGAAGCGGAAGCAGAGACTGGAGAGAGGCGTCCTCGTCGCCTCCTCCCTGCCGCTAAAGGTTTATGCGATCGTTGGAATTTTTTAGGGGGTGGTTGTTATGCCTCATGCGTGAGATGGTACCGCTTTCGGCGGAATGACGTGTAATTTTCACCTCTTGCATACTTTCTTAAAATTTTCACTGTCCTTGCGTCTGGAGGATTGATTGCTTTTGCGGAAGCTCGGCGCTTTCCCCAACTTCCCAAATTCGTCGCTGTTTCGTAGCTCATTTTTATTCCTCCAAATTGAGTCTTTCAACGTTTGCTCAATCTTGCTTGTTACTTGCAGTTTCATAGTGAAAATTGGTTAAATGGATCATGGATTATTTGTGGAAATGAATCCTCCACATGGAAATTCTCATGGAAGATTCAGTAGAGTGCATGCATGTTGACCTTTTTCCAGGTGTTATTTTTTGTAAATAAGCGACTAGTATCTAATGAATTAAGGAAGTGTCAATAGTATATTATTAATAGTTGTTCTTCTATCTGGTACTGTTAAATTAGCGGTGGAAAAGCATTGCAGTAATTTGGGTTATACATGGGTGTGTTGCCCTCTCATTTCCCTTTTGCGATCCGTGGAATATCTTTTATATTTAGTGTGTCCGAGTTTAGAAATATTTTTGGAGTTCTTGTGAATCTTTGCTAATGGTGTTATTTCTTTGAATTACTTGCGATCCAGATTTCTCATCGTTTTGTGATTTGGTACTTACAGTTTTTGCTTGCTGGTGACGTCCCGCAGTCAAGAATTTAGGCTAAAATATTATGGAACAGGTCTGAGTTTCGTGTGAGAGGCAGAATGTTTGAAAAAATGTAATTTGATTCCAACTTCTAAGTCATCAGTTAATCAATCACATTCTTGAAATCAAATTAAATTTTCTTTAAATTATGCCTGTGTAGCGACATTCAAACCCGTATGGCCAAGTTATTGCCAAAAATTTAGACCTTGGAACATCGGCTTTTGCTCTTTCTTCATTTATGCACTTTTCTATCCAGCTATAACACCCATTTTGAATTTCAAGCTCTTGTTATATCGTTCATATGCAGGAGTTATCATTCCCGCTGTTATATATCGCGACTGTTAATTGGTTTTTCATTTTATTAAATCTACTCTCGATTAACCAAATCTATTTAATGCATATGTTGTTATTGCTTTACTTTCAGCTCTCCCAAACCGCAGTTTTCAACCTAAAGATCAGATACATTGGTGATGGTAAAATTGGCACGGTGTCCACTACAATCTTTTTATTGTTTTTTCGACTGGTCTGCTTTTCGACTCGTGACATCCATTAATCGCCAAAACGATTGATTTTGTTTTCCTTTGGAAGATAGAAGGAAATCAACCCTAACAAAACCATCTTTGTTCGAAGTAAAACTGTCTTGTTTTACACTCTCTCGTGCCTCACGGCACTTGAGGGCTCAGGTTTTAATGACAGCGGTAGTTGCGGTGCCTATGGTGAAATGAAGTTCTTCCGGAAGTTCTGCCCTGATTGTGCTAAATGATACTGAAAAATAGCTCTATGAAAATGTTTCCGGCAGTTTCAAGAGCCTGTGTGAAAAACTTCTCAGCACTTTCATCCCACTCATGATTCCCGTAGTGGACTGTCGCAGGGATCTTCTCGTCTCGGTGATTCCCGGACTCTCCCTGTCCTCATTTCCCATCTGTCCCCCATGTGGCATCTTCAGTTCTATAACTGGGTGGCCTCACGGTCAGTGTTCTACTCCCAGTCCCACATTTTCTCTTTCTCGTCTTCTCATAATCAATGACTTTCCCTTCCTCCTTTGCTGTCACTAATTTTTTGTGCTATTCTCTCATTCAAAGAAAATTATTTGTTTTTTTTTTCGCTCGAATCTATTTCCCGCATTTTCGATTTTCACTCTTTGCTTTTGGCATGGTTTTGTGAAGGATGCGAGCGGACGGAAGAACTCTGGTTGGGAGTTGATGAAAGACGGCGATCTAGTAGAGGAGGCTCGGTGAGTCCGTCTGTCACGCCTCGTTGAGGTTGGACAATCGCTCGGAATGTGGGACTCTTGTACCTCCGCGACTGGAGAGGAGAGGTTCCTGGATCCTCAACTCCCGCGGATCCTCCCGCACTCTTGTACTCGCCTACCCCTCCCTTTGTGATGTGCGTTTTTGTGCGTGATATTGGTTGTTGGCCGTCAACTCTTTTGCTATCCATGATTGCTTTCAAATCACTCTGCTCAGAATTGTGCAGATATGCGTAGTTGATGGGAACACATCTGCGCACGTTCAAGCTGACGACTACAACTATCATCGTTTGGCGGAGCCGTTCGTAGATTTGTGAAATTGTTAAGGACCAAAGATAATTTAAGAATGAGGTGGTGGTAGAGTCAAGGACTTCTGATCATCATGGCGCTTGAGTGATGTGTATTATTTCAACTAATAAGTATTTGAAATTTCAATGATAAAATGAAATAATAATTCCATATTTTTAATTGCTGTTAATTTTAACCATACTAATATATATTTAAAAATGCAGTAGTCATATTTCCCCCCTACAACATATGCCTTTTAGCTCATGTTCCACTGCAGCCGAGCATCGTAGCAGATGAGTTTCTATGTGTTTTGTGCAGATAACGTAGCAGATGGAATAGGAATACGGCCTTGCGCTTAACAGTTTGAACTGTTTAACGCAGTTTAGTGATTCATAAGCCTCTAATTCTATAGCTGTTTCTCACTGGCTGCCTCCATTTGCTAGCCAGGTGATTGTAGTTGTCTTGAGGGTGTGCGCTCTGTCAGGCACGCGGAGGACACTCAATTATGAAATGAACTTTATGATGCTCTGAATTCCAAAGCCAGGAACAAGATTTGACGTCCCTGCCTGTAAGACTTAGTGCTGAAAATACTCTGTTAGAAGTGACGTGTACAATCTAGTATCTTTCGTAAGTTTTAGCCGTGATTCTGCTTTTGATGTGCCAACATTCCTCTAAGGGCCGGTTGCGCAATATCTTGTCACGGCCCTATTTACGGCTAGGGTCACGGTCACACGTATCTTTTCTTATGTAAAACGGTGAATCTAACTGTAACTAGGGCCGTAACCAGACGATGTTGTCATAGTATGATATATACATGCGTTTACATTTCCCCTGCCACTCACCCCTGAGGTGGCTTGCAGGGTATTTTGTAAATGTATATTTAGTTGTAAGAAATCAGTTTCAGCCTACAGTTCGTAATATTCGACTAAGATGTAGCTTATGAAGTGAAAGCTGTGAAAATTGGCTCTGTCATTGCTGAGCCTAATGGACTTCATTAGTCGTTTTCGGACAATGATCTGTTATCCCGTGAGGTCATATTTCTTGCTTTGCAGTCATTAAATACGAAGGCCTTCTTCGTAATGCTCACCTTGTGTTTTGTAACCATGTGATGAAATTTCATTGGAGTTAGTGCTGTTTTTTACTAAGATTTTGAAACACTTGGGCATGGTTATTTCAGGTTGTTCTATCCGTTTAGAGCCAGTTCATTGCTGAAAAGATTTTATATTATTGAAATCGTTTCACGAAAATGGATGCAATCTCTCTGTAACCACAACAAATTTTTTGTGTGTTACCCTTTTTCTTATAGTACCTCATAGCCATAAATATCTTCTATTGTACCTATGCGTTCTAAACGTTTCCTAGCTAGTCTATATCTTCTTCAGGGTCATGTTGCCTTAGTTTTCATATTTTTTGTAGTTAGTTGAATGCCTCTGGAATTTTTTCCCCTCGTTTGGTTTACATATTTTTGCTGTTTCATTGGTATTTGAAGCAATCCCGTGGAATACGTAGGTTGGAGACTGCGACTGGTAATACTATCATTTAGAATTTTACAGTTGGGGAGTGTCGTGGCATCTTTCCGAGTATCTTGAAATTATTATTCGTTACTTTGGAATTGCATGCTTTTGGCCCTTTATCTCATTTCCTCTGTATTACTATATCATTCCTGTAAATAATTAATTGTTTTTGTTACGTTTTACAGGTCATCCCGACGGATTTAGAGTTACACATTGACTTAGAGCATCTTGCCAAAGAATATTCATTAGCCCTCGTTGATACCCGCTATTGACGTCTTATTTACTCTTTCGCGGTCTCTTTTGTCATCAGTTCCATGCAATATCTCTTGCGATATGTTCGGAAGTATGGATCTCGCATCATAGTTACTCTGAAGATGTTCAGCTGTAAACAGATATTCTGCCTGTGAATGTTCGGTCGTTTTAAAATCTTGTCCTTCATACTTGGGAAATGCACAATGAGATATTCATTCCCATTGAGTGGGATTCGAACCCAATCTCCCGAATACGTGCCCAGTGCTTTAACTAGTTGAGATACCTGGGAGTTCTCGTCTTAAGTTTAAGGACGGCGCGGATTCAGTTGGGATGGGTGGTTTCGAATGTCAGTCTCTGGGAATTATTTTTTTCATTTTTAGTTTCTCACTTTCTTGTATTTTCGAAGCAAGTGACCCTTGAAGTTTTCGAAGCAAGTGACCCTTGAAGTTGAAGTTTTAGGCTTTAAATTTACCATTCCTCGTGAATTATTTGGTAATTATTATATTAGTGTGCGTTTTAAGTACCGCGACAGCCTTCTCGTTAAAGGGAGAGAGAACTAGCATAAATATTTGCCAGATTAAGTACAAAAAAGTATCCAGTCAATACTTTCAAGAGCCGGAAATATTACGTATGATGTACCTTTAGTTTTAATCTTTCATATATAGCCGAATGAATATTCGTTGCAAAATAAATAGGTAAGGATTATGTGCATATTGGTCTATGAACGTAGCCACAATGGTATGGTGTATTTGTCACTTATTTCCTGATGAATGAGATGTTCCAGCTACTATGCGGTGCGAGGTAGTGTAATCCCTTAAATGGAAAGACCTAAAACCTCCTCAGAGATAGCGTCGATGCATGTTTTGCCAAAACGTTCAGTTAGTGCTACGTTATCCCTTATCGTTTTTCGTTATAGTATTCGGTCCATGATCTTGTAAGGATACGTTTTCCGGAGTGTATAATAGCAATTTTTGTTATATTTTAAGATTCCTTATCCCATTGGCAGTAGAATCGGTTTTGAAGTGCGTTGTTCCCTGCAATAGTTGCCCGTGGTTTCCGTTTTCGAGAAGCATTTGCTCCCATTTCGCAGTTCCATTCTCTAATTGACGTTTTCATGTTGGTGGTAATTAGGAAATGTGTCCTGTATTTTTGAAGCCCTCTGAGAGAACTCGAAGCAGGATATTAAACATGCTATAACTCCGAGGCGTTCCATTTAGTGTCAAGCAGTTTAACTTTAAATTTCGCTGCCAGTCTCAAGTAACAAGACTTCCGATTCACAGTATTTATTTCCTTACTATTAAATGGCTAATCCTTGTACTTGCTGGCTAAGATTCCCTCCTTGATGTCAACATATGTGATCATCTTCTGACTGTAGCTTTTCATCATCGCTTTAGTAAAATATCAATCTTCTCTTGCTCATTTTTCCTTCTCTTCGCTGCGCATTCCATGTTTCCTCGGAATAGATGGTTCCGTCGTTAGCAATCAATTTCTTGCTCGGTAGCGCATCCGGTATAATTTGGGATATCTCATATTTTCCTGAGTCCCTGATTTTCCTCCTCCCATGCCGACTTCCCCTCTATTTCTTGCCATACTCGTCACCCATTCCCTCATCTGAAGTTCCCGACTTCTTTCAGTTCTCACCGCCCGTATGCCCCTCGTATCACTTCCCCGCATTCCCTCCCTTCTTCGTCGATACCCTAGCATTATCTCCGGCCATTCCGCCCACCATTAGCTCTAGCCATTTCTTCCCGTCCCCTCGTATTTTCATCTCCCGTCTTCTCTTACTGTCGTGCCCTTGTCACATTTTACCGAATAACTGGACGAGCTTACATTGCTGGTGTCTCATTTCCTTACATTATTTATGATTTTTAATGGGTAAGAAGAAGGTAATTAAGGCAAGTCTAAGTGGCATTTGAATAATATTTTGTACAATTTTATATGATATAATTTGTTCGTAACTCACTATGTAAGCGTTATGAATATTAGCAGTTTTCAAAAGCCATTGCAGATGTATCGAGTTTTTGAGATTTCCTTTTTGGACGAGTTTGGATCATAACTATTTATCTAAATATCTTTCTTTCGTCGTTTTTGTGACGTTCACTCAGGTCTGTGTATTCGATGGTTCAATTGTGTTAGTACCAAATTATTTCATACTTGTTTTTGTGAGAGTGAAAACCTCTAGTGAAAACATTTGTGTACCACGCTGAAATTGCAACAGGAAAAAAATATAAGGAAGTCTTGGTAGCATAGTGGTCTGCGCATTGGCCCGGCAAGCCAAAGGTCCGTGGTTCGATTCCCGGTCCAGGCCGATTTCTGTCGTAATGTCTACGTACTTCATCGCCTTATTTGCGGCGGTCATGAATGTCTTCATTTGTGGACTATATGTGGTAAAGAGCGGAAATATCTGGTGATAAAAGTATATGGAAAGTATTATTTTGTCAGTACTCTCAGATGTAATTCAGGTACCGTATTTAGATATAAAATCAAACTTTTTTGTTTATATTTTTGATACTCATGTTGGTAGGTTTAATTTTGTAGGATGATCTATCATGCTGATTTATTTCAAAAACAAAATATCTTGACATAGACGTTTTCCCAAACCGAGGTTTATAGCGTTCGTGATCTACGGTCAGCTGTCATTACGGCTGCTTCTTTCGCCTTATGGCCTGCTATCCAGATGAACGCTTTGTTACTCAGCGATGCGCCGCTCGGCTGAATCTCGGAGTTTCCCTCGTTCAAGTCACCCCCTTTCAATCGAATGTCTCCCTCTTTCCAGTATCCCCGGCTCCTCAAACCAGTTTTACTCCTTTACTACTCGTCTGGTAAATAGAATGTGTCGTGCTGGTTCGAACGACGTATCTCCTTCACCCCTCCTTTCGCATCACATCATTCTTATCTGAACCCTCAACCATGTCATAATTCCCCTTTTTCGGTCTAACCGATGATAACCCCCGTGAAACAATATTAAGTCACGGTTTACTGTGTGGAATAAAAAATATTGAGGGCAGTGGTGCATTTTTTATCTGTGGTGTGTACTTTCAGTTAGGCTGAGAGCTGGAATCTTCCTTGGCGCGTCGCTTTCCTTGCCATCTTAATCCTTGCGTCTTCTGTACGATATTGTCATATCCTTTCATTGGCTCTTGATTATTGTTTGTGGAGTTTATTTATTTCTATTGGCGTCTATTTTCCTTTTATATTGCCTTTTCCTTCAATTTAACATCCTTGACTCGTTGACGTAGTCTGTCACAGTGTCATTGTCTCGGATTTCTACTCGGGAAGTTTGCCGTGATCTTAATAGCTAAACGTTTTTGATTGCTGTGAGTTGGTAGGCATAAGTCTACAGGTAGAGCAAAACATTCTTTTGAATTATCGACAATTGGTTGTTTGTAAACTTAAATGGTATTAAGGAGTGCCTACTAAAGATATAGGCTAGGGTAGTTTCTGCCCTCTAAAATAATGATTCTCGCTTCCCGTCTTCCCGTGCTTCCTTTTTAAATGCAATAAATTACTATCTCTTCCAGATTTGCTACCCTACACTGACTGCTTTGCATTGAGAGAAATCGTGATTTTTTCAATTTTAGTAACTTAGAAATATTAAAATAACTCCCTATAGCTTATATGAACGTTAGTATGAGACAAATCTTATGTCGATTAATGATAGATTTCGTCAAAAGATGCATGTCACTATTCGTTGTTTATCGAGGATTATAACCGATTTTTAAGATTTTGCAGTCATCGCACTATTCTTTATGATGTACATATCATTTGCACCATGAAAAGAGGAGCATTGCGAGGAACATGGAGCCATGAACCAAGATGAGAGGAAATTAGAGAGGAACATAGCGCCAGTTAACGTCTTCTCAACGGAAGGCGTCCTGTAGTCGATTATGATGATTCCGCTTGTCCCCAGTTGATGTTTCATTCTCAGATGACTCCATTCGAAAGTTTTATCTTGCCAAAAAGAGCACTTGACGTCAGCAGTGACTGGCTGTCTCGATACCTGTCTCTGGGCTTGGAAACATTAGTCAGTTCTCTGCTTCTGTGATAACTCTTTGCTGAGGTTGCAGCTTTCATGTCTCTACATTGTAACTTAGCTATATTATCTTGTGTGTGTATTTATAATTAGCTGAGCTTATTATCTTGTGTATGTATTTGTAATGAGATAACAGCGATGCTGTTTATTTCCAAAATGTCACAATAAAGTAATTACATCAGTCAAAGAAAAGCTTTGTGCAGCTCTGATCGCTCTCTACATTCTCTCATGGGATATCATTTCCGGCTTGCTGGATTGAACTGCTTCCTATAAAATGGCAATATTCCATTTAAGATAGTGGAATATTATTTATTTAATACGTTATATGATTTTACTTAATATTCCTCCACGAACTACTGTTGGTCATTGGGAGTCATCGAGTCGGATGCCATGGCCATTTAGTCCCATCATTCTTCCTTTCTATTCCTTTTGGTGGTTTCGTCCCCACCATCCATCGTTTGCCACGAGCCCAGCCTCGTCGAATCCTCGTGCTTTCCCCCTCCGTTAGTCCGTGTTCACGGTGGAGCCTCATAGCCCCAGCGTAGTCCCCATTTCCTGCCACTGCTGGGCTTGAGGGTAAATGTGGAGTAGGGAAATGTTTCCAGCCCTTGTAATCGATGAATGTCTGTGGATTTTGCTGTGAGGAGGCACATATCGGGGGAAGCGGTGGTTGGAGTCCCCCCGAGGCGATATACCGGTTGGAGCTTCTCTCTCTGAAAACGTTTTCGCCCTCCATTTTCTGATAAAACTATTTTTCTCCGCGTCAAACCGCATTGGTATAAACGGAGCGTCATTGTGTTTAAATTTGCTTAGATTTTCCCAGGTAGTCCAGTTGCATCTTTTCTGAATGGGCGTGCCTTCTGTCGTACCTTAGGCACCTTGCGATGCAATTGTTTTCTTCTGCGCGTATCGAGAACGGCAATCATTTAAGGAGGGATTGGGTTGGTGCGGATGCGGAGAACACTTCAAATTTAAGCACGTCGTCCATCGAATGGGACGTTGAACTGTGGTCCCTTTCAAGCTTTTCAAGTTATGAACAGGGTAATTCTGGCGCCGGGTATCTCTCCACCCTTCATCACTACCCCTTATGGCTCTTCCTTAACCAAACTACCTGAACCAAATGGCGAAAATTACCTCAGTTGTCGATTGTCTCTCCCACATAACCAAATGACGAAGTATCACTGAAAGGACGAGCCTTTTTCGTGTTCCTTGGCTTCGTTGAGCCAATTGTGTTGCAATTATACATCTTTAAATTTAGGCCTGAGATATCATTAACTGTCAAATTTATTATTATTTGTTGGCATTGATTTGCCGTAAGCACGTTTCTTTCCTTTCTGTAAGTTCCGTTGCAGATTTGAGCGTTTTATCCCGCACAATATCTCCATTCCATAATCATACTTTTCCAAGATTTTTCCGTGAATTTGCCGCCGCCGCCGCCCATGAAATGTATTAATTTTCCTAGTATGATCCTTTACTTTGGTCTGTTGTCTATCCTATTGTCTCCCCATTTTACCCACCAATGAAGTAGAGGCTTTCGAGTAATCTTGATTAGTGCCTGCGTGTGGGAGTTTTTTTCGGTATCTCCTCCGAGCTTTGCGACATTCCTTTCCGGCATCTTCCTCAGCGTTGTAAAATGTTCGTAATAGGTACTCCTTGAGAAACGTGCCTTGCGACTCAGTTTAACAAAAACCATTTCCTTGCAGCGAGATAAAATTAGAACACTCGATGGTAATTGCAATTTAGCTCGGCGAGCAAGATGCGTCTATGGGAAAAGGTGTTCCCTAATGGGCACCCAATTCGTTTCGGTGAGTCGCTCTCATTTTACGGCGCGGTGTCTCTGGAGATATCTACGCATGACTTCCCTTCCCAACGCAACATTCCTGGCGTTAGCCACCACCGACCATTTAGGGCACCTGAGTACGAATTTACTAGGCTCCTTATACCTCGAGTTTCCTTCCTTTGTTTCCCGTCCTCGAAAATCGCCACAAAGTGGTTTCTTCTGTGTAGCTAGTTGCGATGGTGATTCGATGATGTTTTATCTTTATTTGTATCAGCTGTCGCATTCCGTTAATGCCTTTTGGCCCTCTAATGATCTGGTTCATGTGGTTTTTCTCGGAAGAGCACTCCAATACAATATGCTGGCATCAAGAGCATACTCCATAACTCCTAAGTGGTTTTTTTGCGCAAATCATTCCGTTGTTTTAACAATTCGTAATTTCTACAGTGTGTTATGATTCACTTTAATAGGTGACATTCGTAAATAAGTGTCGAATCTAATATAAATTTCCTTGTTATCTGGAATGGACTAATAATGGCGCTGGGGTTTTCCTTTCCGTTTCATTTTCCTCTGCTATGTTCCGATGTATCAGCCACGACAATTCTCTGTACAATGTGCTTTCAACCTGGGGCAATCTTCAGTGTTTTTTATTACTAATATATACCACGTAAGTTCCCTCAAATAACCATTTGCCGCGCTACTTGCTTACATTATGTGCCATGTATTGGCCGTATATTAGCATTCACTGGGAATCCTTGAGTACAGCCAGATCAAGAATATGTCGGAAGTGAGAACGACCATCAACAACAGTTTTATTTCGGCATAACTAGAACTGTCAAAGAAACGATGAGGCTTGTATTAATCTTACCTGGAGCGTGAAATCATTCAATTAGCCACAATCGTCACAATTAATAATCAATAACTTTAACTAATTACTGAAGTGGAACTGCTGAACTATTGAAGTACTGGGCAAGCTAGCAAGAACTGGGAGCAACTACTGAAGTGGAACGTTACTGAACCGCTTTTCCTCTTCCGCGGCATTTTCTAGTTGTGGCATTGTGCCTTTTGTGCGTCACAATATTATTCTGTCTCGCTCTAAATCTCTCTTTCTCCGTCCGTACATTAAATTCTTCGTTATTATCTTTTTCTTACTCTCCGTATATTTGCTTTTCTTTTGTATCGAGTATGATTTCAGAATTGTTATAAATACCCACCTATACATTACAGTCAGAAAACTCCTAATCCTTTTTATGGCACTATATGCGGTCGTGGTTTTTTTGTAGGTCAGTCTCGATTTTAAGTTCATTACCGTATGCATCTATAGATTTTGGCTGATGAACGTAGATTCCAGCCGCGGTAGCCAGGTTAGGAGCGCATCGGCTTTGCTACAAAAGGTTACGGGTCTGAATTCCGCCTCGGGCGTGGGTATTACATTTGTCTTTGAATTTAGGTCTTCAGTTAGATGGTATAATATAAACTTAACTGCAGGAGCACCAATACTCAGTTGGAGATATTCTAGGAACCCAGAGTATTACATATTTTTGAGAAACTAATGAAAGTTTGAAAAACAAAAAGGTCTGAGTGTCTTTTCCCCATATGTGAGGGCTTTAATTAACTGTTGGACGAATATGGAAAAACTAATTAACGACGCCACATTTTGGAGGTGGAAATACAGACATGCACCCTGTGGCATGCTCTTTGGCTTTCATCGTCGCTTGGAGGAAAAAAATAAGTCCTACCCTTCTCGAGCTATTCTCAACTCCTCTGGAGAAAAGCGACTATGCTCTAGATCAATGGTTCTCAACCCTGAGTACGCGTACGCCGAAGCTTACGCTTAAGCTGACTAATGGTGGAAGTGACAAGCATACTCCCTTATGGCTAGGGGTCCATCTGATTGGGGGGTTCCTAGAGGTACGCTGAGGGGAAATGGGATACGAAGGGGTACACAAGTCGGAAAAGGACGGGAACTGCTGCGCTGGAGTGAGAGGCAATCGCGTTGTGACTTAAGTTTCATTGGATGAAGGTGATTGGTGTAGTACTTCCCTTGAACGTTTGCCATTTGTTGCCGGTTGTTTAAAATTTCGTTTGAACCATCTTCTATGAGTATACGGTGTGCCCGCCCGTTGGAGTACCCAAGTGTCAGGAAGCTTTTGTGGGTGCTCCTTTTCCTTCCGCGACACACGTCGGCCTGCGTTTTTGTTCATCCAATCGCGCCATGTCTTGGGTCCGCCCACACTTCTACCCCGCGAATCTTCCTTCGCCTACTCTTCCTTTCGCCACCGTTTACCACATTTACCATCTCTCTTTCACCGTTTTCCTTTCGGGTACACCTGTCATCCTCATTTGCATTGAAGCCCTGCTCTCTTTCGCCGGTGCGTGAGGTCAGCAGCTCCGGACGCACGCTTAATTAAGCAAGGAGACATCTCTGTTCGTTAGTCTAATGGATTCTGGAAACGAAGCGAATTGGATCTCTTCAATAGCTCTAATTCCTACGATGCGTCGCCATTACTGTGACCTTAAGGCCTCCTCCCCTAAAGTTCACATTATATGGCTCTTGACGATGTTTATTTATGTATGCAAGTCTCCGTTAATATATATTTTTGCTTGTGGTGGATATGCTTGGTTTCCCATGTGCGCCGGTGATTTTGGTGCTTTTTATGTCGCTTCTGTGTTATTTCGTGGTAAGTCACGCTTGGGGCTTCATCAGGGGTTGGCTTTTAGAAAAAATGTTTTCGGTGCCTTCTCGACTTAATCTAAGCAGGTAAACTTGGCTCGTTTTATGGCACCATTAATGGAGGTTGGACAGCGACCAGAGCCAGTGAAATGATGAAGATAGTTTTTACATTCGCACTGTGGGTTTGCCAATTTTTATTGGGGTCGAATGAGAACAAGACGGCCCTGCTTCAATACCTCTAATTAAATGCTGGGTAATTTTGAAAATTCCATCCTCAGTCACTCTCTGCTGGAATACGATCGATTTGTTTCAGGAAACGCAGCGTAGATCTCGACATCGCTCTGTACTCCAGAAGAACCGTTGCGTCGCTGCCCTTCTTTCTTATCTCTTTTCCCAAAATTTTACTGTTTCCGCTCCGGATGTATTTCTTCGAACACCATTCACCACTCAAGTCTGAATGGGAGCAAGGCAAACTTGGCTAGGGTTTGGAGGGTGAAAGAAAGGGAACTTAGATTGTTTTCTCCTCTAAATGACGCTTTTTTTAAAATCGGGTTGAGGTATTTCACTCCGTCCTCCTCAGAGGCCTCTCGCCATTTCGCCAGCAATGCATCCTCTCGTCGCCCACTGATCCACTTTTTTTTGCTTCGGTTCGTTTTTTAAAGTGGTTTCGCATCGCTACCTTCGCTTGTTTCTCTTAAAAGGCAGGAAGGGTTGCTTGGACAATTTATTCTCGCGTCTCCACTCCCTTTCTCTGCATTTACGTATACATACTATTTTATTTCAGTAAAGTTGAAATTAGTCCTTGATTTAATAATAATTAGTTGGAGCTAACCTATTCCTACATTTTTGTTTCGTTGCATATACAAATTTATATAATTTTGCGGTCAGTCAGTCATCTTGAAGACGGCCAGAATCGGTAGACGCGTTCGGAAAATACGGAATTAAGATCAATCATAAGAAATCTAAAGCAATGAGGATTTCTAAATCAAAGAAAACGAGGATACCCTGATGCTCATTCATGTACACATGGTGAATTATCTGCAAATAAAATGTAAGGAAAATGTTATTTAGTAACTTTAATTCAATGTCCACGGGAGAATGTCTAGATTTTATATCGCTTCGTAAATTTGTTTTCAGTTCCGACTTTAATCAAGTGGTTAACGGTGTTGACTATTGCGCTTGCGTTGCGTGGAATGCTGTTTTTTTGGGTGTTAGAGGGTCTACGGTCGAGCAATACCCCTGGAAAAACACTCCCTCTGAGGGCTTTGTGGCCCCCGAAGGACATTTGATCGTGAGGGTGAACGTGTAAATTCCGCGACCTCCCCTCAATCCACTAGAAATTTCCTGTCTTTCTCGCCGTCATATATTTTTTTCACTCCCCCTCACGTGAACACCCGTCCCTCTCGTACCCCCAAAAACGGTCGTATTCCGCGTAAATCCCCAATCTCCTCCTCACTGCATCCCTCCCTAGTCCGTAAAACCCACCAATCACCATCGCGCCCTTTCCCACAGCGCCCCGAAGCTCAGGTCTATGAGTGTGCGGGGAGATGTTGGCGGTGATGTTGGGGGTTCAAAAGGTTGGGGAGACGGGGTCTACCGGAGCCCTTGGGGCTCACGCTTCAGAGGACACCCCAGCCTCGTCCCCTCCGTCCATGGGGACCGTCAACCTCCTCTCAGCCGATCAAGGCTCGCCGCCCTGCCTGGAAATTGAGGTGGGCTCCCCTCGCATAAGAGTTTCCGAGGTTGTTTAGTGCGGCAGTGTATGGTGTTGCGTGATGGGCGGTGGCGGTGGTTTATAGGACGGGGGATCGACTCCCTCCGGTTGATTCATTCACGCCCCGTTATGTCTGGTAGCGACATGCCTTTGCGTCGGGATCAAGTTTCGACATGGAATGGGACGGTAGGAGAGGTGAAAGAGTATGATCGTGAACTCTCTTTTTTAAATCTACGATGCTTTACAAGTGGAGCGAGAAATTTGCATAGTAAGTGCAGACTCTCGTGTTGATTAATCTCATATTATCCCCACATTTCCCGGTTATTCTTTAATGTTAAATTTATATCATGGATCCATGAAGAAAAAAAGTTGCGTTTTGTGCTCGAGATTGTCACGGTCAGCTCTCGCAAGTTGTTAATTTGATCATTATTCCCTTTTGTTCAGGCTTATTTGAATAGTTTTTTTCTTGTGTTGATTGCATTCATGAAATGGAGGGGTTGTTTTTCCTGACCACTCAAGCTTCGTTAGGCATTTTCAGTTTTGTTCCTTGAAAATTACGTAATCATAATTATTAGAAGTTTTTCCTGAGAGAACCGGAATGCTATTGCTCATTACCATGTTGAAAACTAGAACAAGCATTTGAGTGTAAGAACAGGGGCCCGTAAGTTGAATAATTATCTTTAAGATCAATTACAATTTCTTGAGGAAAGATGAGTGAAAATCATTTTAGGTGTTGAAGGGGAGCGGAACGCGTGACAGTGGGAGTAATGAGAGCGTCATTAGAAAGTATACTGAATTAAATCTTTTGCTTCGTGGATTTTGAGAAAGCGGTCTACTGAGTTGAGTGGTTCAAGTTAATGAAAGTCTTGGAAAATGTAGGTGTAGACTGGAGAGAAGCGTGTTATTGGAAGCCTTTACATGATGTTGGTTCCATGAATGGCTGTAATAATTTAAGGTAGTGAAATATTGAAAATCTTAACTGTAAGGGGAAAAATCTAGGGAACGTGAGCTCTACGGCCTCTTAAAGTGACAAGTTATAAAAATCTCAAATGGCCGTAATAAATTGGCACCACTCGTCAAAATTACACCACAATTGCTGCGTTGGTTTGCGGGCCCTTTTTCCCGCAAACCAACACAGCAATTGTGGTGTAATTTTGACGAGTGGTGCCAATTTATTACGGCCATTTGAGATTTTTGTAACTTGTAAGGGGAAATTTGTAGAAATTGTTAGAGCTTTACTATTTTGCGTGAATGAGGCTAGAAAAAGCTCTAAGAAAAGCATTTTTAGATAATTGACGGACAAGCGTTTGGCAATCTTTCCTTACCTTTTTTATGTAGATTTTTAAAATAGTTTCCGTTGCCCTTCCTCTGTGCACCTCTAATTAATGTACTAGAAATTGCAGTTACTACTTCAACTTCTGTAAAATATTACTGCCGGAAGTAAGGAAAAACTACAATAATACTTTTTCATTTCGATATTGGAGACTTCTTCAATGCCGAGCGTTGTCCCCAGGTCGACGAAAGATCCTCCTTTTTTGAAATGTCCTGGAAAGCCAACGTTGGTCTCACAAGTAGTTACAGTCTCTGCTTGGCACTCAATGAACCGCGATCGCCTTCGGACGCCATAGTTCCTTTAATCCACACGTGAAGCTCGCATGCCTCAACCATCTGCGAAATAAAAGGTACTCTCGGAGGTCTTGCCTGTTGGTTTTTTGCCGGTAGACGAGGACGGAGGAGATTATGAAGGAGAGAGCCGAGGGAGTATTGTCCTCTCAGATAGTCTTGAGACGGTGGCGGCGTCGGCTCCTTCGACTCTCCCTTCCCAAACCAAGTCGTGACTGAAAAGGGTAAGATTACGGTACAGCTCGGTCTTATGCTCAGGACAAAGGGCTCTCATTATTCAAGACCACTCTCTCTCTCTTTATGCCCAGTCGTTCTTTGCTCAGTTTTTTTTGGCTCCTTCGATGCCTGTTCGGAAGAGCTATGGATTTATGAGGTACCTAAGCAGTTTCCCATACTTGAGAGGATATTCGCCTTTAGCCCCTTTAGTTTCCTTTGGAGTGTTTATTTTTTACGGAAGGACCTGAGGGCATCGTCCGCCATCGATTCATTCATCAGTGTGTCTCCCACCTTTGGATCATAAATTTTGCGAAATGCAAGAATGATCGGCATATTTCTTGCAGATGAAATGGAATATCCTCAATACGTGCGTTTAATATTTTATGCTTCAATCTTTAACTCGATTAGAGGAAAAAGATAGCAAAACTGGTGTCCAGTCATGAAGGAAGGAATGGCAATTGCATAAATATTTTCATGAAATAGATACCTATTCATAACGCCAATGTTACGTGACTAATTTAGCATTTTATTTTTGAATTTACATTAAATGAGTAAAAGGAAAATATTGGTTTATTGATTGGATGAAGAGAGTTAGGACGCACGCGGAGTTGGAGAAAGAAATTGTGTAAGGAGATATTTAAAATATTTGTTTTTCTTATCTAGACTCCATCTAAGCCTACCTTAATTTCTCGAACACTTCTAATCCATTGCAGTTTAGTTGGAAATATTCGTATTTTATGTGGAAAGAAATCAATGCTGTAAATCTCACCTCCATATTCAGTCCTTATAGGCTTTTGAGGATTAACAGCTCTTTCTTGTGGTGCTATTCTTCACGCCACGATATTGATTTATTATAATATTTTCTTTTCGATTTTATATTCGAATTCCTCTTAGCAGGTATTTGCAACATTTTATTATTCCCGTTGTGAATTTTTAGTTAAAGATATGCTTTCATCTTGTGGCATTTTTGTTTATGGTTATTGCAATAAATTACTGTTAGAATTTGACTCATATGCTGCAGAAACACCAATTGAATCGGTGATACGTCTCAAAACTTATGAAATATATATTCCTATCTTTCAATACAAAAAAAATCAGTAAAGTTAGCCTTCATTTTCCAGTCGAATTGCAGCTGTTTATTCGCTCTCTTTTAGTTGAAGCGTTTTTTTCGTCAGTTGGGAAGACTTAATTATATTTGTATTAGGAGCGAGATCCACTAAGTTTCTGTTGGCGTAGCGTCCGTCGACTTTCTCTTCCGACTGTGACATTTGTTTTCCCGTTGAAACACTTGTGTCTCCTTTCCCTTGTTTGCTTTTGTAGCGAGTGTGGTCCATTCGCCCCTTTATCGATTTTAAGTCCGTGTCACGGAGTCTCTGTTTCGACGGTGGCTTTTGCCCGTTTCACGATTTGTTTTGCTTTTCATAATTAGGACACGCACTTTTTGTGGCGGACCGGCTACGCCCCTCCCGTCCTAGTTTATGCGCAGTGTTTTGCTTCCTTTTTTTCACGTCCTCCTATTTCGCGTTGACGGGGACACTTCTCAGTGTTTGCCCCAAGAGGTCGTGGAATCAACCCTTACGCGTACCGTGGTGACAGTATGCTGCTGCAAGCCCATTTTTTCATCTAATTTCGCCAAGAATTTCCTGTTTTGGAGACAAATGGACGACATGCAATTTGACCTATTTTCCGTGGCCGGGGGATGCGATTTACGCTCCTGCGCATTGTGCCGTCCTTGGTGGTCCCTCCCGGAGGGCACTCGGAAGGACTCTTTGAATCCCGAACGCAAAATTAGCTTTCATCCGTTGTTATTTTTTTTTACCTCTCAGTGGTGGTTCCCTGAATGGGAAGCGACATCGTGCGAAATGGTTCCCATCGCGGTTTGACTGCTCTGTTGGACGAAAATGTGGCCGCCACTAAGCGATACCGTTTTCGTTGGTGAGAGATGAAAAAGCATCATGCCCTGGTAACGGTACATTTCTATATCGATAAAACGGAGAGTGCGTGCTATCTTTTTCTGTCGAAAAAATTAACTGTCAGCTGTTTCAGAAATCACGGCGCGTATCTAACATTAACAAAGCAAATATGCCAATGTGTGCCTCCTTATGGAACTATTCGGGGAAAAATCCTAATCTCCCTCGCGCTCTCTCCCTCCCTCAATTCTTTAGTCACACCGTTCGACGTGGATAGCGGCGAAAGGCTTTTAATCTCCATATCTTAAGTGCCCCATTGTTTTGCTATGTCCCTCCGCGTGGGATGAGAGGGCAAATGGAGTTGGGAAGGAGAGGGTGGGGGTCCGGGATCATTGTTTGGGGAATGTGTCTCGGATGGGGCACAAGCGCCTCACTAGGATCCTCTTTCGCTGCCCCTACTCCGGCGCACATAACGGTGTGCATATAGATAGGGACGAAAGTGATCTTTCGTGTGTGTTTGCATTATTCTATTGTTAAATCTCCTCCCACACAGAACCGCCACGACCCTTTCCTTTCGCACGAGCCATCCCGGGCAAAATCTCTCGCGGGATCCTCTCTCCACCGGGCCTTCCCCCCCTCTCTCATACCTACTCCTCCCCCTTTCTGCTGCTGCCTCTTCATCCTCTCCATCTCTCCTCCTCTACCTCCCGCCCACCTCCCCCCTCCTCTCTCTGTACCTCTCTCCCCCTATTGATCTCTCCCCGAGTCGCTCCGTGGCCTCTCCCCCTTGCCCTGCCCCTCCACACTCTCCCTGCTACACACCCTCGGCCGCTCCCCTCCCCTCTCGTTCGCCCATGCCCCCCAACCCCGGTCGACCCCGCTTCTCTGCGTCCTTGCACCGGCGGCGTCGGTTCGTGTGCACTCCCCTAAGGAGTGGGAAGTGAGAGATCGGAATGATGGCTCCCGTGTGCTTCTTTCCTCATTTCCGTGTTTTAAATGTACGCGAGACGGTGCGGGGAGGAGAGATGTGGGGAGTTTGACAGAGAGCGGCAGTCGTTTTTTTTTTTTTAGAGTCCCGAGTCCGCGCAAGTATCGTAGAGTCCCACGCGAAAAATTCGACGGGAGGCTCCAAACGTCTTGATAAGCTCCAAACGTCGTCCCTTTCCCCTCTCCGGTCCGTATCTTTGCCAGGCTATAAAATAAGGCTATAGCTATCCCCCGCTGCTTCAGGGGAACTGCGTCAAGGGTGTGAAGCCTCACTCGGAATCCAGGAAAGTCGGTGAAACAATCATATCGTCCGTTTTGGGGTTTTTAGAGCTCCATCAATGCGGTTGGAAACTGTTTTAGGTGACGACTCTTGGCTCTCATTCCGCGAATCGAACCATTTAGCCAGTGGGAACATTTCTTTCACTTGAGAATTTCGTTAATTTTAATGGATTTTTTTTCAAAATTGGTCGATAATTGTCCGAGGAGCTATCAAAGGTCTAGTTCGTCGTTTTTTCTGCAAATAGTTACATATGTTTTATGAATTTAGGGGCAAATCATAATATTACTGCGATAAGTTTTTAATCGATTCTACATTAAATAAATCCTGAGACTTTTTATAATACATTTGTGGGCACTCAAAAGTGTGCTTTGAGCTAACTAAGGTTGTATAGATATTGTCCTTTTAAAATCCCTTTCACTACCAACCTTCACCGATTGATGCGGCCGCAAACTTAGTACTGATTTATTTGCATATTTTGATGGCGATTAGCCTATGTATGTGAAAGAGTTAGACATATTTCTGGCTGTCTTGTTTCCTCGAATTTTTTATTCCCTCAGTGATTTTCTTGATATAATTTATAGTGGCATCTCAGGGTGTATGAAAGCCTTCTTGAAAGTCTGATCCAGTTTCAAGTACAGGTCTGATATTTCGCTATTTACAATTACTCGTAGATTTGGACTTATGTTTTTTAATATGTGCAGTGTATGTTGTTCCGCTATAGTGGAGCTATTTTGAGATCAAGTTAGCATGTCTGAACTTGAAAATTTAACGAAATGAACGGTCTCAGGCTTGAATATGTGGAATTTCTCAATCACGGAAGTAACGAATAATAGACTATGTAAAATTCCACGTGAGTAAATATAATTTATTTCGACATAGGTTCCGGCATGTTATGCTGAAAAGTCCAAAAATTCATGATGTAAAAGTCCGAAAACTGGGTTAGTTGATTCTTCATCTCCTCCAATCATTCGTGTTGCCACATTTGCTTTTGAATGAATCACCCGAAACTTATGTTAAAGCTGAACTTATAGAATTGGTTAAATTTTTATATGTAGTACTTGTGACTCTCTATTAGTCGCCCTTGAACCTGTTGGGTTTTAACCGTGGAGCTGGTAAAACAGCATTTTTTTAGTAATTTTACTTTGCTTCTGGGAACGATATTCTTATTACTATTGTATTTTCAAAGTTATTTGTTTTAATGAAGACTGTGAATACACAGTCTATAGCATCGATGGTATTAGTGAGCCACATGCGTCTATCTTTACAATATGTTGGTGATAATAATTGTTTACGTAGCTTACGCTATTCATCGGCATTCGTTTATATATGTCATGATAATGATTTCGTTTTAGAAAGGGATATCTTATAACCCTCACTTTATGGAGTGTATTTTCCCTCTCTTTGTGATGAACTTGGCCTATTTAGGATTCAGTGGTGATATGTGATTAATTGATTTTAAGGTTGACCACGTTAAGTTCTATGGTAATCCAATAATACCTCAAACCCTGTCAAAAGAGAAACATTTCGTTAAGTTTTATGGGTATATTTCTAAGACTTGAAATGTTAGATGATTTTTCTATGGTATATCATCGGCCATGAGAAATTGATATTTGTGTGGGCTATCGGTTTGAAGAACTGGCCACTAGTCTTACTCGTTACCTTTCCCCTGAATCCTCTTATCCCTCCCTCTTTCCTGCAGCCATCCGCGAGCGCTACTATCGTCTCAACAGACTCAGCTCTCGTGGAAAATGTCCACGTTTCACCCTCATTCTATGGCGACAACCGTTGTTACGCCCCGGGGAGGCCATTCGGCTGCTAGTAGGGTGTGTTGAGAACTCTCAAGGGTACCTTAAAGGGCAAAACGAGCAGTCCATGTGCGGAGTAAGGGAAAAGTGGTTCCGCAGACATTGTATGGAGGATTTACGCTCCTTTGCCGTGTCTTTTACTCGGGTAAGCTTTCTCTGCCTCCTTGTGTCGGTGGAAGGGAATAAAATCATGCGAAGATATTCCTTTCTATGCGACTTTGATTATCAATTCAAGGTTGAATATTTGGGATGAATTTTAAAAGGATGGTCATTAATCCACTTAATTTCCTCTGGTAAACTCCAATATACAAAGCATAAGAAAGCTTGTACGATTAAATTGTGTCGGTTGTGTACACTAATGCATTAAGTTTTTAGTATGGTTTTTTTCACGACACGCCATATTATTAGCAAAATGGGCAGTAGAAATCGATAAAATTAGTTTTTCATCATCGAATTACCTATTTTAGGGTTGTAACCAAAATAATAAATATCATCACAATTCTGATCCTACTTGTAACATCCTTCTCGTGAATGACCGTAATTGCTTAGATTTTAATTATCTCGTCTCTTGAGAATTGGCTAGTTCATGGTATGTACTTACATACGTAAAAGCGTAATATCTCGGGATGTTAGCTTGACCTCTCTCGGCGTAAACCGGCCGTGTCCGATTATTATTCTACGCTATTATCTAACTTCGTCTGGTAAAGAACATATATTACGGCCGAAGGTTAGAAGGGGAAAGATACGAGAGGGCTAATGAGCATGGGCAATTTAAACTGAGGGTATTGACGAAAATACTAGGGATAGAGTGATATAGGGGTTTGACCAGTTTTACTTTTTAGGACGACTTCTGGCCATATTTATTGTAGAAGTTTAATTTTTCTCCCACACCGGTTTTATATGGGTAGGAGATGGGGTGAATTGTTAATACTCCCAAAAGGTGATTTTAACTTTTTTGAACTTCAGTCTTAGCTCAAAATCTAACCTGGAATAAACCTTTACAATATTGATGTTATTTTTATTCTAGGATGTCTTTTTAATCATGCTACAGTTTTGAAATATTTTTTCTTGGGAAGCCTAAATGACAATTACTTAACCCTTGGAAAAAAATTGTGACATCCATTTTGTGACATTGGGTGTGATGTATGCTCCATTGCCTCGAGAAGAACTTGGTTAACAATAGTAATATTTACCATCTTTATGTAGGCAGCGAGCGGTGATGACAACTGTAGCCTTAGCAAAGGATTTGCTGAAATTGAGAAATGAAAAGTATGATATTAGTCTCTATCATTCTTGATACTTAAAGAATATATCGAGGTGGCAATGAATGGTATAAAATCTGAAAGTAGGTGTACTGAAGTGTGAAGTATGGAGGAGGGTAAACCTTCTCCGCGTTGTCTGTGACTGTGCTGTGCTGGCCTTGTGACCGTTAGAACTTCTTTTTTCTCGCTATGACGAGGGTACTAGCACATATGGTGGGAGACGAAAAACTCGCAGCCTCAAAATGATCAATTCCCTAACCCTATGGTACTGATCGAAGTTTGGATATATTTTGATAAAAAATAAAAGTTTTTATAACAAAGCATGGTTATCAGTATTTGAAGAACAGGAGGATAACGCTTATTTTCTTCTGCTAACATTGAATTAGACTATCCTGTGAATTGTAATCTGGTAGTTAAGTTACATAAATATGTGGTGTTTAATTTCTCATGTCTGGAGAGAGATCCACGGTAGCCGCATCAGAGAAAAGGAAATAGTAAGCGATAGAAATGTGATGACTCAATAATGGCGACGATTAAGTGGGTGGTTCAGTGACTTCATTCCTTCGAAGAGTTGGTGAAGAGAGAAGTCTCCATGAAGCAGTGAATAGAAAGAAGATGGGGAAACTATTTGGGCTAATTGTGAGCCCCAATAGCCTACTGCATACCACAATATACTGATGACCACTTGGAAGGCCAAGAGTGATAGATAGATACTGGAAACGAAAACAATGAAGGAGTTGACAGGTTGACACGGAAGAGGAAAGTTTGGAGTGTTGAGAAAAACCTTACTAAAATTAATGAAATTTGGAAACCATCGGAAACAGTTTTAATTATTTTAAAGTTGAAATTCTCACATAAACCCCGTTCCTGTTGACATTCCGATTCTGCTGTTGGATCCGAATACCATGCCACGTATCTTTCCTATCATTTACCTTTTCCCTTTGTCAGATATTCCACTGATATCTCTTATCGAGTGTACTTTCGGACTTTGATTCTCTCTTCGTCCTTGCTCTTTCGCAATAGTCTTGAAGTCCACCTTTAGGAAAGATAGCTGCATCTAATCCCTTCGTCTGCCTCTTCCCACGTGCCTTTTAACCCACGTGGGGAAGTTTATCGCTTTGGAGGAAAACAGACGTTTTCCTTACCAGTTAGGCTTATTATTTCATTCCGCGTTTTACATTCACAATGAACTTTCTCTGGCATCAGGCTTGGCTTGGAACGGAATTGAGGAAGCTAAATATGCGGGAGTTTTGATATTGCACCGAAGATCAGAAGAAGCACTCAGGATCAAAGTAGGTATCTTCGCTTTGGCCCAATTCGGTCACCACTTTGCTGCTAGGTCACTTGAAAAACCTTGATCAGCTTACTCCCGGGTTTTTTCTCCTTTATTTCACGAAAGCACTTTACTTTGAATTTTTCTGTCCGGAGTATTTTTATATAAACATACCTTTAGTAGAAAATTTGTTGCTGTTATTATGCTGATTTATCATTCTCTGAAATTAACTTTCAGTAAAATTCATTCGGTTAGAGTATTGATTTGAAGATGTCTTAGTTTTTTATGCCCCGTGTTAGATGATCCTATTCAGTAGCGGATTTTAAAACACCGAGGATGGAGGAAAACGCCAAATTTAGATAATCTACGAGTAGGTGTATAAGTTTTAAAATATTTTTTGTGTTGAAATTACAACCTAAGCTGTGTTCTTAAGGAATATAAATGATGAACGTCCAACACGATTATATGGTAGATTTAGCTGAAAATTGTGAAGAGTATGCGTAATGTTTTTCAAGGAGTTAGTATAATATATACCAATAAATGATACAACTTATTATAGTCCAGACCATAATATTTTATTTTCTGGCTCTGCTTTCAGCTACTATCTAATCATGTTTTTTTTTACTTTGCCATGTGATAATTTCCCCAAACATGCAATAATTTTTGGAAGATGCAGACGTGGCTTTTGAAAAGCTGCACAGTAGAAAGCAATTACATACCTACATAGTAGGTAAGTATTTCTTGATACTCACTCACTCACTCAGTGATTCGGCCCGAAGGTTGGTTTGGATAGTTGAGGGTAGAGCTCACCCCGGATTAAGCCACATGCGTGTGAAATTCACACATTCAGGGTAGGGGGGCTAGTTCCTTTCCCTGGGCCACCTCGCACTCCGAGGATTTTTTGTTCGGGGGCGTCCAAAGGATTTGAACCCGGGGCCCTTCGATCAGTAGCCAAGCTCTCTACCCACTAGGCCACCACGCTCCATTTCTTGATACAATCCGCAAAAATTATATGACCGTTTCACTTGAAACACAATCTGTTGAGGGACAAGCTGACGAGGACGATTAACTCAGATGACGGTAGTGTGAAGGGTGAGACGAGTGTAATGACCTGATGGATTGGGAAGTTGCGGATTAGATCGGATGGGCTACAGGTAGAAGGTATCCGCCCTACTTCACGAGTGGAGAGTGAACAAAATTGGCAGCCACCTCAGCATTTGCAAATTATTCCCGGTTAGAATTTGTCACGGCATGGGTGTAGCTAGGGTCCGGAAAGTATTCTCGCGTTCCGAAATTGTTGCCATGGGAAAGCACTGGGTGAAAGTTCCAAAGATGGTTTGTGTTTTCGGGCTCTGCTTGTTCCCCGCACCTATTGTTTTGCTCTCCCATCATTGCAGTGGGGAATGCTTATTTGCATGTAATGGAGCGTATTCGTTCCATTATCAATAATTGACAATGGCGTACTCACAACTAATAGGGGGGGATTTGTTCAGTCCATTTTTTCAGTTAATTTGATAGCCTCTTTTGTTGTCATTCTAAATTTACCGATTGATTGTGCATATATTTCTGTTGATCATGAGCGTGTACAACCTTCTTTGCTGATTCTTTGTACCAAAAAGAAAATATTGGATGTGCTGATTGTGACCCCAAGGTTGTTAATAATTCCGTAGAAATCCAATTAAATTCTTTAAAGTGATTGCGTGATTCTCATCGTTGTCTTTAACTTCAGTATACTCTCTCCCGGACAAATGATGAGGCTGATTAAGCTTTTATTTCTTTATTTGAGCTCGTTGATTGTATGTGACATACTGTACACCGGGTTATTTCATTTTACGGGCATATTAGGGGCGAAAACAATAGAACATTCTTTCATCAGTTAAAAAATAATCCCACAAGTGAAATGAGAAGTGTTACCTAGTTAGTTTTGCATTTGAATTCCCTGGCTACTGTTTACGTCATAAAAATGTTAGTTACCTTTTTATAGTCAAATCATAATAAAATATTACGCTCACATCCTACTTGGTCACGGAATGAGTTGAGCCCGCATTCGTGGATTAGAACCACGCTGTCATCTCTTAGTGAAAAGTCTCTTAGTCCGTGTTCTATTGTTCCTCTCATCGTGAGGTGTCCGAACACTATGAATAATATTTGAGGCTAAATACAAATATAATTTTCTGCACCATTTTCTTTCAAAAACTAAAAAGTAACTGTAAGTGATTATTTTATATTTTCTCGACCACGTCTTATTCAAAATCCCCTTTGCATAAAATTTACAGTGATTAAATAGTATATCTTCGCTATTTTTTTGACCTGTAAAATAATGCTTTTCCTGAGGAGTCAGTGGCAATACAATCGTTGCGCTTGGTTTTTAAGCCTAGTATTTACCCTTTCTTCGTTGCTTTCGGTTTACGCTAACCCTCATAAACAGCCGTTAGCTCTGTAATAATTTGGGTGATTTATCCGGTTATGGTTTCCTTTTGTTCTGGCTATATCTTATGTATAGTTTTTCAGTCCTGGATTGTGCGCTTTCAAAGGAGAATTAGAACAAGGAATTCTGCGTGTGGGTCACAGTTGGTCTGCTGCTCCCTTTCGTACTTTAACTTTGGAATCGATTTCACATGGGTCCCTCGAAGCGAATAATCGAATTATCACCCGTGACCTCAATTCCTAGCCTCTGTGGATAACAAAGGGGGCTCACCGCTCAAGCCATTTACTTATTGCTGGTGCCTGGACAAATGCCTTTTGTTACGCCATCCATTGAATGTAGTTTTGTAGAATGTGTCGAAAAGGGAAAAGTAAAGTTTCCTGGAAATCCAAGACATACATATTCACGTAGGTACCGTGCTTTAAAAATCTGATTCCTTGAAGCGCGATATCGTGCTTTTTCCGTGATATTTATTACATTTTATTGTAAATTTGAATGTGTCATAGTTAAGTTTCCTCTTATGTTGCCTTTCTGTCTTATTCGTTGTTCTAAATAATTCATTTAATTTACTTCAAAGACTTTCAATTTTTTAAAATCAGATACTAAATACAGTACTTCGTAAATTTCTATGCGCAAGTATTAATCCTGCATGAATATTTGATTTTTTATACTTCCACTTTTTACCTTAAACTTGATCAAGGGTGCTCTATGGGTATTAATATATGTCTTCTAATTGTCGTCGTAATGTCGCATCATGGTCGTAATAGTTTTTCATTGCTTTAAATTCCACATTGAACCTTGGAATGCTCCTTGTTCATTATCATATCGTATCTGATGTCAGTCAGTATCATATCTGATGCCATTTAAATATAACCGAAAGGAGGAGTCGTGGATGAACTATTTTATTACTAAGCCACGCTGCGGTTTTATATTTTTCCGTGAAAATGAACGCCAGGTATAGTAGGCTCCTTTCGTTGATCGTTAGATCCGAGCATTCTAGCTTCGGTGGTTCGGGAGGGTGAGAATAGGGGTGGAGGAGTCGCGGTATTGGCTGGACTTGAGGGAGGAATCGGGATGTTGCTGGATTCCGCTCCGACCTGTTCATGGAACTAAAAGACTCACCAAGATCTAATCCGCCTGTGACATAATCTTGACTGTTCGTATTTTCACTGCTGAATCCGCTGCCTAGACACCTGAGAGGAACTGGGCATTAGGGGAAAGCTTGGTGAAATTGTTGGCGATGGCTCTGGAACGGGGTATTACAATTTTGAGCAGAATTTGGTATTTTTCATTTTTCCGCTTTTGTTTTAACTTTGTTTATGGTGGTGCATGGAAACCAGAATTTTAATTTTAAAATTGCGTTCAAAATTGGCTAAGTATTATCATTGAGACAGATGGGAAGACTTTTAGTGAATGTGTGATTTCGAGGCTCCTCCAATCCTAACTACTATTTATTTTCCATTATCCTTTATGTACCGGGTGTTTCAGGAGGAATCCGCGTAATTTCTGGAGGTGATAGGGGTAATATTTTTTGCCTATGGACATGGTGTCGCAACTCCTTACTTACGATGCGAAAGTAAAGCAAACATTTTTCCTCATATCCAGCGCATTTTGCAGTTGCCATGAAAACGCCGAATATTAGAGTGTTCTCTGGCAAATAAGCTACCGCAAGCACGAGTGGCAAAATTGAAAGAACGATACTCATCTTATGCACGACTAAAACAAGTTTCAGATGTCTTCAATAGGCATAGTTCACCGTTATTCGGCATTTTCTCGGCAACTGCAAAATTGCTGGATAAAATTGCTACCCTTTGTCCATTAGACAGAAATTCTGGAAATCACTCACCATCATCTCCAGAAGCTACGTAGATTCCTTCTGGAACAAATTGTATTTTCCTTTGTCACTTATTACTGTGAGGTGGCCGAAAATGAGCGGAGGGGGAGGTGAGATTGGGAGGAGTGGCTGTAGGACACTCGGGTGATCTACCTCCTATACCGTGAATAGTGGACGGCAGAGGTGTGTTGCCCCTTTCCTTCGCTTTCCCACACTCGGGTGGCTTTCGGAAGTGTATTGGGGAGGGAGGCATCGATCCATTCATCAGCAGGGCGCCCGCACTTTCGATTCTGAATTCTGCGTGAACATGCACTGGGGATGGGCGATATGTATTCAATATGGACCTGTATCAATATTTTCCATTCGATAATCATTTGATAACTATCGCATCGTACACTTCCAAGTTCTTGTAGTGCTTCAATAATATTCTTTCGATGTTTGATTTGGTACTGTATGTAGAATCTAAGTATTTCCCGGCGAATGCTTAGGATGAATAGTTCTCGGGTTTCCAGCCGGGTAATGGTGTTAAACTGCACCGAAGTTTCAATGGCGTAGTCTGCCATCGTCTTCAGAGTGAATGAAGACGATGGCAGACTACGCCTTTGAAACGTCGGTGCAGTTTAACACCATTACCAGGCTGGAAACCCGAGAACTATTCATCATACTATGCTGTAAACTATACTTTAGGTGTGCTGTACTTCATACTGTACCACACACTTAACTGCACTTCTGATACTGTATCTCATCTTCCGCAAAATCTTTTGACCCTCAGCAAGAGAGTTATACTATTTATTAGAAACGCTAGAGTAAATATTACGAGGGTGGACATGAACTGGAACCGGTGGAATAGTTTATATATAGTTGATATATTTGAATTATACTGGATTGAATATGAATAGAGCAATAGGAATGTCAAGCAAAGAAATTCAGTGGTCTAGGAAGCAATCATGGGAGAATGAGAAGGGAGTGAATGAGATGGAAACATTAAAGACCTAAAATGCTTTTTTCATTTTTAAATAATGCACTTCTAATGTTGGCGAGTCTTAGCTTCGGTGAGTTTTCGATATTTCCCCACCGATAATATCGTATTATTCAATCGACAGCCTTCTGATGTATATATGCAGAAATATCAATAATTTTGATTTGATTTCCCTTCCCAAGCACGCACTCTGCCCCATTTTCTCCCCGGGTCCTCACTCCTCCTCCTCCGCAGCAGCTTCTTTATCTCGAGGTCGTCTCTCGCGAGGGTCGCTTCTTTTCACTCATCCATCTTCTTCCCCTCCACGCACGTGGGAGAGTCCGGCGGAGTGTGAGGTGGGACGACGATACAATCCCTCGAGCACTGTCCCCATTGTTTCGTCACGATCCCCGCGTTACCTGAACGATGGAGATAGGAAAGGACCCCTCTTCACCTTGCCCTCCAGTCGCATCCTCCGTAACTCACGTTAGTGGCGACGCGACGCGTCGCAATAATTGAGGACACAGCACGACCGCCTTGTTTTCGAGTCAAAGATACCTCATGTGCGTGGTTGAAAGCCGAGTCTATGTCGGCGCTTGCATCAAGACCACTGCTTTCCAGCCATGCGCGACTCTGTCGATGGTAATCGGAATCGGCCCATATTCCTAATCTTTGTATTTTCAGCCTGTTTTTTTCCGTAGGTGATCAACTTTCCGCCCTCAATCAGATCGAGGGCGCTAATTTTTAATGTTTTTAATGAGAAATATTTAATCAGAAGGTAGTGGTGAACTGCATGAATAAGGTCACTTGGTAATGTAATGTAATTACGCGATAAATAATTATGAAAGATATGTTGGTTTTGTTGGTGGTGATTCCTTTTTTTACCACAAAAATCGTGTAAGTTAACGCGTATATCCTTTATCCAGCAAAAATCTGATAAATGTATTTTTTGTGACAAATAGCAAAATCGGACCTGTCTCTTACATCGTTTCTCTCTTTATTTTTTCAGGTATGTACAAGTTTTCCTGGTATTCAACTGACGTCAATGCGTGGCGGATGATGGCTGACGTATGTCAAACATGTGGTGGAATGAATAAATCTTTCCACAAAGAGTGGGTTCGCTTTGTCTCCATACATTTAGGTCCTTTCTGGAAAGTGTTGTTTGTACTTGGTAATTTTTATGCTTAAGATGTATGAAAAATTAAGCTAATAATCACGTATAATTCAGTTTTCTCTATTATTAATATCACGTATTATCCGATGTTTTATGGACCTATTTTTAAGTCATCTTGTTGGCGTTACATAGGCCCGGTTTTATAATCTCTGGTTAAATATTTCCTCAGTTTGGAAACCGATGTTAGTACGTTCTCTCTTCGATAACGCGCACTTCAAATAACTGGTTGTCTAATGTAATATGCGAATCCCGAACTCTCCGTTAACATAAATTTAACATAACCTTTACGTCATCTTACAGTTAACGCAAATCAGAAAGCATAATACCGAGTCATAATTTTGTAATTTTGTCGTTTGTTGAATAATTCGTTCTCGCTTTTCGTCTTTCTGTAAAGAAAGACCTAACAAATGACAATTTGACATCCGTGGAATGATATATCAAGAAGTGAGCCTTTCCATTCAGTTTTTTTGGAGCCATTAGGTAGGGTGAATTTTCCTTGGGAGGTTAGTTAGGAGGGATCTATGGGAGGTTAGTTTTCCGTGTTCTGAAGCTCGTGAGATAAGTATGTCACGCTGTAAATTCTCGTGAAATGTTTTGAGCTGTGAAACCCTGTGCGTAAGCGATAAATCAAAGCATGGTTTTGAATTCTTATTTTAGTTTTCGTCTTCTCTCCCTAATCGTGATGCACTTACTTTTGACCAATGACACATGGCTCAATCCTTCATCAGACAGTATTTTTGGTAGGCTTCGACTTGGTTTTGCCCTTGACATTTCAATTTCGACTCCAATCATAGCTCAAGAGTGATTTCCTGGATCAAATCTCTCGCAGAGTAAGGGTAGCCGAAGATTTATAAAACAGCGGATAGCAGTGCACTGTGCGCCGTGATAATACCGAATCTTTCTCCGTACCTCAAGGCTTACTTCACTTCCGCTCCCTGAGGGCGGCTCACCGAACCCCCTCCATCGCTCTTTCAGCCCACCCTCCACCACCCTCAGTCGTTCCCCTGCAGTAAGTAGGGTTTAATTATGGTGCAGACTTTCTGGGCACACGCTAGAGCAACGCGTGTTCTTTTTACGGAGCTGCGTCACGCATTCCTGGCAAAAACGATCCTGAAGCGGGGTTACACTGCAAGGTTTCTCAACCCCACCCCCACTCCCCGACCTACCGCCGATTCGTGGAATAGGTTTGCTGAAGGGCTGAACTCCTGTGGGTACTTCCTACATTCTGCCAACTCATACAAGCACACCCGATCAATCTACCTTCTACGCTATAGTTAAGCTTAGCTTGGACAGTTTTAATATTCAGGGATGATTTTCCACCCTTTCTTTCCATCCCTCTCATTTTTGGACTTCCTCTGTCTCTGTTTCTCTTTATTTTTATCTCAGATGTATGTGTAATGCAAAATGAAGAACTCAGTTACTCTGTGGTACGTACATGTATATAGCTATGCAAGAACAGTTGGAGTTTCATGCCAACAGCAATGTTGTTAATTTTCAGCAAACAATATATGCATCACATTGATGAACGGAGTTAATCAATGACTCGAGGGTTATAAATTAATGGAAATATAGTTGCGTTGGTGAGTCATAAGTGTTCAATAATGCTTTCAACGTGAATTGAGAGTAGTACTTTTCATGCGTAGATTCCTTTCCTGGGGCATGTTAAATTTACGAGGGCCGGAGTGCATTCTCGCTTATCACCGTTTGTTCGTGTGGTGCACTCCATCCCGCCGGCTCACCCTCCCCCTCCCTTGACTGCGGTGCAGCCATATATACACCCGCCCCGACTCTAGTCACCCGCTCCCCTTCGCCTCCACCCCCGCTGCCTCGCCTACGCCATCTGGGAGGGGGTGGGGGTAGGTTCTGCGGGGAGTGGGGGGGGGGTAGAGTATTCTGGACGGGAGGCTCGACGGCGATGGGAAGGGGGGTTTGGGAGCTCTGAATGGGAGGAGGGGTATCCCGAGTGTTGTGGTGTGGGGGCGATGCGGGAATGTCAGGGTCGCGCGTGTTCGAATCGCTTGGACTTGCAGTGTCTCCGGCCGTAAACTTCAATTGCCGCGTGGTTGCGGGGATTTGCGGAGGTCCCAGTCTGGGCTTCCTACTAGCCGCTCGGGCAAGAAGGGAGAGTACTCGTGTGAGTCGCCAGCTCTCTCCTCTCCATAACCTCACTCCTAAACCTTTCCCCCACTTTCATCCCTTCTCCCTCCCTCCTCTTCCCGCTCACCATTCTCTCCCTGCCCGCCGTTGGTTGCATCAATTTATTTGGCGCAGTCGGGAGGGGGGGGGGAGGGGGGAAGGCACTTGAACATACGTGTTGCTGCTGCTGCCTCCCTAGTTCCCTTCTGCGTCTTTTCCACTCCATATTTCACCGAATGTGATTCTCTTGCTTCTATATGTGCATGCCTGATCTGCGGCTGGTGTTTCCTCATTGCCCCTCGGATGAGTTTGCGTGGTGCACCGCGGAGTGCACGCATGTGATAAGCTAGCAGGCGTTTTGGGCATGCGCTCATCTCTCTCACCCGCTTTTGACATGACCTGAAGTGCGTCTATCACTCAGCCCCATCTGGTGCCGGTAGATGACATTCCTGTTTGGAAATGAATGTAATGGGCATTGTTTACCATTGTAATTTCCACAAGGAAGTGACGATAAGTGGAATGAAATTGACAATTCCCATAACCCCCAGGATAGAATGGACCAGTGCTCAATCGATGTAATTGGTTACGATGAAAACACAATTCAGTTGTCTGTAATCGACGTCTGTTATCGCGTCGCAGCAGTCTTTTCTGTTTAATGTCGCTTTGTGCGTCGAAGTCTGCTCATTGCCAATTGCACGCATAAGTAAGCTGTGTAAGAACGAAATAAACAAATGGGTGGTTTTCTTTCTCAAATCAATTGCCATGCGATCATTATGGAATTGGGTTTAGAATAATTTTCTTAACTGTCATTCCATGAAAAATTATTATTTTACGCAGTTTTCTGTGTAATTTCATGTTAGTCACAATTGAATTTTAGGATAATGGGTATAAGCCTTGTGTTATCGATAAAGTGAGTACTCATGCTTAATATGTTTATGAGTTTTGTGTACTTTTACCAGTAAAATAACTATAGTTTGTCAGTTTGTGGCCATCATATTTCCGACCTGTTTTTGTTGATGCGTAATTGATAAATAAATTCAGTGTTAACTACCAAAAATGCTAGTGGAATGTACACAATATTGACAATACTATAGGCTACTTGAAAATGAAATACACAAGTAATACATGGCATTTTGGATTCTACATAATAAAATTGTCATTTACCTGATTATTGAAGTCTGGCTTTGTAGCTCATCCTCCCTCTTCTATTTACTGATAACAATGCGGTCAGTGCATGTGTCCAACAGAGTATTCAATTGGTGGATTCATTCTTCTTTCGGGAATTATCGTCGAATTAGTTGTTTTTGACGACGTACGCGACGATAATCCCCGAAATAAGAACTGAGCCGTCGACGAGAAGCCGCGAAAACCTTCGGAACTAGTATATTCAATTATATTATCTCCTTGAACCTACGGAATGAAGCCAAGTGTAGACCTACTTTGACCTGTACGTTTTTGTAGGGTAGCTAAAAAGACGAGATACTGCTATTATAGTTAGTAATTTTTTTTACTGTAGTTACTTTTTGTGCTTGTAATTATTAGTGAAGTAAGGGTCAGTGATAAAGCCGAATTATGTCCACGTAACGGCAAACGTCACAGTTATAGAAACAAGGCGGTGGTATTGATTCTGTGGTAAAGCATTTAGTGAATTAAAAAAAAATGCGCATTTTTCATGAATCCGTTGCAAAAAACCGTCCATTTTTATCGCATCACCGTACTCTCTAAGCCACTTAAAAAGTCACGTAGAAATATACATTTCCCCTTTCTCGTGATAGGGGTGTTTTACCTCCCTGGTCCTCCCTTAAGGGTACGATGATGAGAGTTTCCGTGAACGAGTTCCCGGCGTAATGTACCATTTCAAATTTTTCGCGTTTAAAATTGGTTATGACCCGCAATGCGATGCGGCAATTTCCGCTCTGCGTTTCGAATCGGGAGCGAGACGGGGAAGGAGGAACTCTCTTGAGTCGTCGGGGAACCGGAGAGTAGTGGGAGGCATAGTTTCCGCTCGAAATTCGCCCACTCCCATCACGGTCCCGCTCTCTCTCCGCAACTGCGTCTCTTGACGTTTCATCCATGCCTCCTGCTCCCCACCGAGATACTCCCCCCCCCCCCGTCCCCCCCTCTTCTTTTGCGGCACACATCGCTCTATTACTGCTCCCGGTCCGCCCACTCGGGGGAGTGGGCGCGCGCGCTGAAACGGCTTCCCCGTGCACCACGACGACCACTTCCCGCAAAGCGACCGCTCGGATTCCCCGTTATCTCTCCACCTTCATCATCTCGATTCGCAACATTTGGTCCCCGAGACCACCACATCCACTTCACGTCTTGATTCTGGGCCTTCCTCCGCTGCTTGATGAAAATTCGATCGTGGGTGGGTGGGTGGGTGCCGCCGCCGGACATACGTACGATGGGTCGTGCACGACTTGGCGATTTCGCATGCGCCTCCGTCCACCGTTTTCTCCCTCAGGGCTCCGGAAGTCCTCCTTCTTCCGCGGTGGACCGTGTTTTCCAGCCCTCCCCTTTAACGCGGTGCCTTTCTATCAAAAAATATTTTGCGTATTCAACGCATGCCTTTTTTTTTAGAAAGGATGGTAGTTTTCGCCATGGTGTGGCGTGAAGTTATCGGCGATTGCTACTTGAGTTGTCCGAGAGAGTAAATTATGTGTAGTTCAATTACAATTAGTGGCCTATTCACACTTCACACTTATTCGCTAAGACTGAATTGAAAGACCTGATTGTATGTACCTTGAAAGTTTTAAATCTCACCATTGAAATAAAATTGCAGTAAAACTTTTATTTCATTAAACGCATCGAAATTGTTTGTAAATTTATTTTTCACTTTACGCTAATCTTATTCATTTTCACGCTTGATGGGATGAGAAGGTATATTTGATATCTCGTGGAGAATATAGATAATCTCTGTCTTCACGACTCATTGACCAAGATAGCCTTTGGCTTTTGTTTTTAAGAGATAACGGAACATGGTTTTTAACTTGGAGATAAGATAGAAAATATAAATGTGACATGTGCGTGAGATAATGTTCGTGATAACTTTATTTTATCGAATTGCAAAGGTTGAGATTACATCACAGGTTAATGTGAAATATTAAATGACACTTTTAAAAGCTGTAATTTTCGATGCTTAGAAATGAAATACCTCTTTTTCCCCGATTTATTCCCGAATTTTTACCCTGAAAAAAGAAAAATGATTTGCGCCCATGATATAAAAAAATTGGGTTGATGCTAAAAGTGTCAATCAATCCAACTATCCGGAGAAAAACAATCCTACTCCTCAGCGGAGCTATACTTTTTCTCAATGAATATTACTAGAAAAATTATTTTCGCCCTTTTCATGTGCACATTAGCTCTTACACAATTGCAGGCTAATATGTATGGCTGTCCGCACTGTCATTGCGATTAGATTTTCATTGAAAAACTTAGCTGGTCATCTGATGTGAAAACTGTTTGCATAATTTAAAATTTTATTGTATAATACAATTATTCCCTCTTTGCTAAAATAAATGCCCTACCTTATGACGTTCCTTGCAGAAAACTGCTATTCCGATGGCATTTGTGGCTCACTTCGTTTTCATCATTAGCCATAATGATCTGCAGGACATGGCTAATATATCAGTTGTGGAGCTTGAGCTTCTTGCCATTTTTGTTGGAATAGCGTATTCTTGACTAATGCTTGACTCATGGCTAGGCTTAACTTATTCCTGTTGACGAGATGGTACTGTGTTCTTAATTTAAGAAATAAAGGCACTACCTAACAAAGGAATATTCTTTTTCTTCAATTCGGTATGTGAACTCGCAACATTAAGGACTTAGGGAAATGTTATAATCATTTATTTTCATACCTATGATGAAGAGTTTTTATTCTTAATTACCGACATGGTGTTATAATAACAATATAATTCATAGATAAATTAGAAAAAATAAATAGAATACGGTGAGGGCTTGACCATCGAAACATCTAAAAACTTTTCCCTTTCTCTTTTATTTTTTGAGCTTCTTGTATTTTTAATACTAATTATTTCTGTATAATTATTTATGGTCGTATACTTTTATTCATACCTACTTTATTTATCCCCCTCATTTAAGTAATTCTATTTGTGCTCACGAATTTGTCCGCTGTGAGCCGTTCTGTCGTCTCTCTCCCCGTCCCGTCTACCAGGTGGCGATAGTCGTCGAACCGTTGGGTGCCCAAAGGGTTCTCCGCCACCCATTCTCCCGTGTCAGCCGGACCGTGTTATTTAAGCGGGGCAATCAGCACGTGAAGGACTCGCGTGCCTTCCCCGCGGGGAAGGGCGAACGAGAGTCGGGACTTTGAGATCGAGTGGGGATGGGTTGGAGGATTCCAACTTTTTTATTTTTTCTAACCTGACATCCATCCCTAATTCGCTCGCCTGCCTTTCTCCCTCTCATCTCTGCCTCTCTCTCTCTCCATAGTGATCCGTTGCTTCTCTTCTTCGCTTGCATACTTCTCTCCCCCTCTGCCCCCAACCCTCACCCGCCGCCAGTTAGCCTTTCTCCCAAAAGTCCTTATCCGCTCACTTGATCGTCTTAATTCCCTCCTTTTCTCAGCTGCCAGATTCGTCCGCTCAAGGAACTTTCTACTTTCCCCCGGGGGAGTTGGGTCACATTCCTCGGGGAAGCCGGCCAGTTGGCGAATGCGATAATTTCCATTGTGTCCTCCATCGCGCGCGCCCCCTTCAAGAAAGTCGGGCATCTCTGTATATTCCTTTTCATTCTATAATTTTCGCCTTCCGCTCTTCCGCTCGCGTAATCTTTTGATGTGGGACTTTCCGCCTCGGGAAGGAGGTGAGGTGCGGAATGCAACTTGTTTAATTCAGCGTCACCGCGTTCCCTTTCGCCATTGTCTTCCCTGGTTGAAGCGGTGGGCATGGTGTGAAAAATGTTCTGTGATCTACTCCAGTGTTCATGAGCAAAGGGAACTATCTGTGCTGCTAAATTTCCGTGGATTGACTTGCTCCGTTCTCGTTGAGTGAAGAGAGTGAGCGGTGAAAGTATTCCCATTGAAGGAATTAGGAATGATGTGTTTCTCAGGCTTACTTTTTATGATAGGTAAGTGCATGACACGGATAGTTTCGGAGCCGTGTGCTGCATAAATACCTCCCCACCTTTTATATCTCAGGACTCATTGAATTGTTTCCGAATAAGCTCATCGTTATCGCACGTCTTTGAATAACTAGCATTCTTGCTCATTACTTTTCCTGCTCGCTCTTAATGCTTCTTACTTATCCAGTTTTTATAAGAAATGTGCGAGAGGTAACAGTATTTTTTTCTAGTGTTTTTTTCAGTGAAACCCAGGGATGCTCACACGGTACATTATTTATTTAAATAGTAAAAAATTGAAGATGAATCATTTGTATTTTGTTAGGCTCGTATAAATTACTCTAAAGATTACCATTGCTTGGTGTGAAATCAATATTTTCCTATAGTCTTCTCATTTTTCAGTTTTCCTTTTTTACGACGTCAGGCCAAACTCCTTCACACATTTTACGAATAAGTTTCTACTTCAAATCATTTCTGTTCTATTTCCTTGGAGTCTTCATAAGTTGGAGGGGACTAAATGTATTTCTGCTACGTTCCTCCCTCGCTGTACTTTATTTATATCTCTGAATAATTATCCTGTACCCAGGTCATCTTTATATACGTCGTTTTCCTTGACCGTGCTTTGGCGAACGGGCCTTTTTATACATTCACAGTTTTTTCACTTCTTCTCTTCTCCTTGTCTGAAAAACTTCTGGTTTTGATAATTGGAGCAGCCAACATCCGCCACCTCGAACGCCAACATCCGCACGGGATTCAAATGCTGCAGAAAGACAGAAGACCACCTGCCTAAACCTAAGGACAAACTCCCGCACGTGCTCTCTGAAGGGGTGTACCAACTGGAGTGCTCCTGCGGAAAGTCCTACATTGGGCAGACCAAAAGAGCCATCAAATGCAGGATAAGAGAGCATGAAAGAGCGACAGAGAAGAAGCAATTTCAACTCTCCGCCATCGCAGGACATGTATGGTCAGAACCCGGACACAAGGTGGACTTCGGTAAACCTAGGGTTCTCTCGAGGGAAAACTATTACTACCCCAGAATCATCCGAGAGGGAATTGAAATCACCAACAAATCCAGAAAACTTCATCCGGGAGGACGGATACAATCTCCCAAGTACCTGGAAGAGGATATTTAAAAAGGGTACCAGCAGCGAGCCAATTAACGAAATTCCCGCCAAAAAGACCAGGGTATATAAGACGGACAAAAACGGCCATCGCTACTTCAGACCTGAAGACGCCAGCAGGATGGCTGGAGAAACTGTTGTCAACAATGGACATCACGCGGAGGAACGCCCGAAAGCTGCTCCAATAATCAAACCCCGCGGAAAAATTCGTACCAATTCTGGTTTTGATGTTTATCTTTCTTATATGATCCTGGATAGCTAAATATTTTCCGTTTCTTCTCGCTAAATTGTCCCTTACTTAATTTAAGTAACTTTCAAATGCACAGTAATTTTCTTTGAATTATCATTCGCAAAAATAATTATAACTATTCCTGGATCTGATGGAGCTGTCTAATTGATGTGTTACTGTCATTCTGGGGACTTCGTTTGATGGTAATTATGGCTTTTTGGAGAGAATCTCTGACCCATTAATCTGACGATCTAATGGAAGGAAGCGGTCCTATTTTTCTCTTAGTAGTCTTCATATCCAGACAGGACACGTTAAAAGTGTATGGAAGGAACGGAGTTATGGACATTCTGGATTTACGGAGAGTGCAGAATGTGATGATTGCGAGATGCGTCCCTCGCAAAACCTTCTGGCACTTTTCATTTGATTACCATTCACTGTATTGTGGCAGCGTTCCCGTTCATGCTATCCGAGGTCGGCTGCTCGATGTGGATCCCAATTTTTGTGTGCCTTGTTTTAAATTGGTGTGTAGCGAAGAGAATACCGTAATGAAGAAAGCAGGAGTAGAAACAAATTATTCTAGTTCATATAGTTTTTCAAATCCGACGTTGATATGTGCCACGTTGGAATTTAGGGTTTGAAATAGGAATGGAATTTAAGGTTTGAAATAGGCATCATCATCAAAATATGCCATAGATGGGTAGATTAATTCGTTTATTTGGCTGAAGTACTGTTGCTTAATATTAAACATGAAGTTCGGTTGGCACTATTAACCGGAAGACGTACCCACTATTTGCAACTACGGAATAAGTGTGTGACCAATTTAATGTCTTCGAAGCCTTTTCAAATAGTATCCCGTGAATCAGTAAAGAAAAGGGAACAAAACTAATTCAGGCTCTTTAATAGTTTACGAAGAAGAGTTTTGCATTATGGACTATTAAATTGCAGTCATCAATTCGAAGATTGGTTTGCTGTAGGTCTCTAAACATATATTTTATGTACTAGCAATATTTCTTCAATTGTCCCCAATGTTTCATCTGATAATTTGGTTATTGTACCCTAGGTCTTCTCTTTAGTTGTACTTTGCATGATTGTTTTCAGGAAGCTGGTATGTTTCGGAAAGTGGCTAAGGACTTTTTTGGTGTATTCTACGTTTCTAGAGCTGGATGATGGATAATGTTGCTGAAGAAATGACAACAGATTAGTTTTGGAAGATAGTATGACACTACCCTTTGTCTTCTTTTATAACACAGCCTCTGTTCTCTCCTTTACATAATTTTCAAAAGCCATGCTCGATCATTGAAATAATACCCTCAAGTACTTCGTCATCTTTGTTTACGCAATATACGAATGTGTCATGTCTTTGCAGGAGTTAGAAGATTTAGCTGATCGTTGCCTTACGATGAGAATAGTCGTCTGTACCACATCCATGTGACCACATCTTATCCGACAGTTCCGTTAGTTTCTCACGCCATTACCAGTTATTTAAAATGATAAATTTATATTATATTTGCTTCAAATCTGTTACAAATATATGCTATTTGCCAGATTGCGCCAATATTTGTGTCGGCCGAAGAAGTTTCGTGGTGTTGATAATGGGCACCGGAAGGTCTGCACTGTCTTGGAAGATTGCGTAGTTCGGCTCAGAACCTCCGTGCGTGAGAGAATGCTGTCGCAGGTGTTTATTTATTTTCAGCTCGCCTGCGAGAATTCTTTCTCAGTTCTGGGGGTAAGACCGTGACGAGGATTTTGAAATGGTGGGAATTGACTCGCGTTCGGCCCGTTACTTTTGCCTTCCTCCTTACCTTAAGAATTTCCTTCTTTGCGTTGGTACATTCGCAGTCTCATGGGCTTCTCATGGCTTGAGCGTTGCCTTTTTTGGAAGAAGTCTGATAATAAGTTTTAGATTTCAATTAGTTTAATTTTTGTGCGCCTGTTAAGTCCTTTGATAATGTTTTTATTAACTGTTAGATCACCTATGTAGTTACACATACCTCTGGGGAGATCATGAATAATTTGTGACTAGATGATGTCGAAGTTATTTTTGAACTTTGTGCAATGATTAATGAATGAGATTTCAGCTTTAGTGTGTAATTCTCAGATAGTTTCTAAGGGAAAAAACTGCTATTAAAATGATAAAAAAAGTATTCATGCTAACTGTGGTGAAGCTATTTAAGATGGATTTTCTGGATTATGTTTCCACCCATTCCCCCACAATCATAAAACCAATTCACAAGAAAGTGCTGAAAGATTTCGTGTATAGTGTAGACCAACAGATTCATAATTCGGCTGGTCATTGCAGGAAAGCAAATGTCGAGAGAAACTGATTCATAGAAAAGGCTGATGTATTGGATGGCCTAATTTAGGTCTTCATCGGTGATAATATGCCTGTTTTATCCTGTAAAAGGGACAGAAAGAAGTCACTAAACTATATATTTTCTTTGTTACATAATTAGATTAGTTTTCTTGGTTCTATGCATGTCGAACTCGATCTATCTCCTGCCAAGTTTGTCGTCAATATTTTTGAGTGAGGGGAGTGAGGGCTACTTCGACTCCTTGAAGTTTGGATGATTTTAGTTTTCCAAGAAAGAGAAATTGAGGTTCTCATACTGTAACTTATCGTGAGAGCGATGTGACGTGAAAAGCTGGAATACGTACAGGTTGGAAAAGTGATAACCTAGTCTGTCGTCTCCGTCTTCGCGTGAGAGTCGAAGCGCTCGCGAAACAGGTGAAATTATATTCTGCATTTAGAGCGTGTACTACCTTGTGCGATGCCCTTGCGAGCTGCATTCCGAGAAAATAATCACAACAGCGTTCAAGTATTTTGTATTGCGTGAGTTTAATGGTAATTTTTTGTTTTTGTGGGATAGTGTTGATTACTCTCTCCTTTAGTAATTTGGTTCAGTATGACTCCCTCGTTCGTGTAATCAATCTGTGTTGTTGTTTGAAAATGTTTGGAAATGCGGGGATGGGCGAGCGTGATTACTGATTGATTTCCGACTTACTGAACTCACAAAATATCTTCTTTCGATTGAATATTAGTATTTGCATTATACATTTTTGATGATTTCCAAGATACGTGACCTGGCAAGAATGCTATTTTAACGAGCTTTCTACTTTTAAAACAATTCTTGAATCTCTAGTCAACTAAAAAAATGTCGCTGTCGTCAATTTTCCGGCATCTCCCCTAAAGTCTGGAGTCTCCGTACCCGATTTCATTAATTAATTTTCTATATCTGCTTCCCTTCCGTGAACTAATGAAGTAAGCGACCTTTGTCGTCGTGTTGTTGTGGGTATTCGGGTCTGTCGGATGTTTCGTGTTCTGTGAAATCTACCGTCTTTGATGTCGCGGGGGACGTCCGTCGAGGAAGTAGCGCTAATCGTGAAGGATTCCGTACCGGCGGAATGTGTTCCAGAGGTCTCGAGCGGTGACCTCGAAACGCCCTTCATCGCCCCTCCCTCCCTCCGGTCTGCACGGGCACGGCATTAATGAACTGACGCCCGCGTCGTGACCCGCGCTCGGGGAGTTGCGTGCGCGCGTCGCCCGCTCGCGGGTTTTATCGCCACAGCCCTCCCCGCCCCCCCGTCGAGCGTCTTTTCCTCGTCGCTCTTCGCCGCTCTCTCCCTTTTGCTCCTTGCATACTACCACATAGTAGTGTTGAATAATGGTTAGCATGGCGACTTTTACTGACTTGGGCTTACGCAACTCCCCGCGTACAGTCGTTCATATGCTGGTGACCTGTGGTGGCTAGTCAGGAAATAGTCATCGTCATTATCTACAGGCACCAATCCGAAGGTTGGTTTGCTGCAGCTCTCCACTCAGCTCTCTTTTTTCGGCCTAAAGTTTCATTCCTTAATAATTCCTCATTTTTACATCTCTAATAATCTCCTTAAATTATTCAACCCTTGGGACTTCCTCGGTAATTGTACCCATTCTCTACTCCTTCAACCATAGTGTCTAGTGGGTTTTATGCCCCAGAATATGTCCAATAAGTTTGTATCTTCTCGTTCGCTGAGTTTTTATCAAGCATCTTTTCTCTCTGGCTCGTAGTGGGACTTCGTCATTAGTGATTCACTCCGTCCACGTGATCATTATTCTTTGGTAGCACGACATTGCTATTGCTTGCAATATGCTTCGCTCAACTTCTGTTATCATCCAAGCTTCACTGCCATGTTATAGTTTACTCCTTAAGTACACTCTATGGTTTTAGGCTTTACTTTGTAGAAATTATTAGTATTCATACTAAATAATACACTTTGTAATTTTTATACAGTTTTAAACTGTAGAAGAAATACAAAGTGTATTATTTAGTATGGTTACTCCTTAAGGGCCTCTCAAATGAAAGAAAAGTAGCAAGCGTATAGGAATATGTTACATTTAAGTGCTCTTCGTACTGATTCTTGTCTTTTTCTCTCTCCTTTTCTTTAAAACAACCTTTCCACATACATACCTTATTTCAATTTATAAAATGCGAGTGAAATGACATAAATGCCATTTTACTCACATCTCGTATGCCAGTTATCAGCATCAATGATAATAACTCAGTCGTTGTTTAACAGTTTACTGGGGAGCCCAATTGGGTTCATACGACAAAATTTTTACTATCGTAAGTTACAAGCGTAAAATGATATTACCGTGAACTAGGCATTTTGGGGTTGTGGGGAGGGGAAGACGTCGTGTTTTTATTGTAGGAGGCAGGAGGGTCGATATACGTATGTTGGAGGCACGTTTGTACTCGGGGGAAGTGGAGCGGCTTTCACTGGCGGCAGGGGGTCAGGTGGAACGGGCGTCAGTAGGTTTTCACTCCGCGCGATCGCTATATCGACGGCTATAACGTTTTGGTTTGTTTTTTGGGAAGGCCTTTCAACCGCTGCTGTCTCTCCGTCCCGCTGGCAGTCCTCCAGTCTCTGTTACGTGGTGCTGGTTGGCTGCCGACTGGGGTGGTATCCTCCTCGTGCTGACGTGGAACGAATACCTCACGCGCGTGTATTGGTGTTGTGTGACATCACAAATACCCTCCCTCTTCGGTTCTTCGTGCTCAGCGATTCAGCGTGTCTCGCGGTGACTTTTCGGCGCTTTGTTCCTTTATTTTTTTCCGCTAGCCGCGACCGTGGAAGAAGGGCGCGGTGGCATTGAGAACGCTTTCGTCATCCCGTGCGAGGGAGTGGTGCGTGCTTCCTCGCCCCCCTCTGATTGTCTTGAAGTCTTCGTCACCGAGCATAGTTCACGTTACTTTCATTGCCAAACGTCCATCCCATGGGATAAATGATCCTTCAGGGACGCGAGCGCTCCTCTGTGCTGGGAGTGAACGCCAAGGGATAACTAGTCAATGTGTTCAAATGTTCTCCCGAGTTGTATTAATTTCGTTTATTCGCATAATTATATTTGAAGTACAGGGAAATATTTCTATTCTTAGACATGTAAAATGTTAGCTATCTTATTAAAATTTATCCAGCTATCTTATTGTTTGAAGTAGTTTGAAGACTATTTCCAGTTGAGCTTGGTGGTTTTGACTTCAATATTTAGTCATGCTAGAGGAACTACTTTTATCGATATGATCGTGGAGTCAGTGTTGGAGGTATCAATGTCGTTATGATAGTGCCTTCAAATACGATCAGAGTTCACCTTTAGTTCTCAGAAATTGGGAAACTTTCGGTCTTCGATTCACGTGATTAAAGAGTCGAGTATACTGCTGAATGGGCTAATCTGTGATTGATATCATTTTAACAATGACTAATAATTAACGGTACATGAACCTCCGGCAATAAAGCCAAATTTAAGATATTAACCTAATCCATCTAAGTCTTTTTAATCGGATTTAGGGAGACTTAATTCTCATTCCATCTGATTTGTATTGTGAGCTTTGGCTATTTTTCCTTGAAGAAAAAGCGAAATACTAACGATTCAATATTTTTTGGACAGATTTCATAGTATCTGAATTTTTAATGGTCCATCACGAGTCCAGACGAGCTTGAATTCACAGTCCACGGTGAATTAAAGCTCATCTAATTTTAAGACTTACTATTGAGATCACCGATTGTTGTTGACAACGTCCTTCTCTTAATCAAATAAGCTTTCATTTCATTGCGTGCTGATTTTAAAGTAACGTGTCTTATGACTTATCCATTTGATAATTTGGTATCATTCGTCGTTGGAAATCGAGTCAAGGTCATCTTTATCTGTTTTGACCGTTTATTGTTGAAGGTTTTTCTGATTATCTGGCTATATCACAGGATGAATTAGCATGATTACGTGTATTATGAATTGACTTGAGAAGCTAATTACCTTTACTGGCGACATCCTCCTAACGTGAGTTATTTATGAAATAGACACTTTGTATATAAGAACCATGATATGCTGTCATGTCTTTTTTTGCTGCATGGAACTCACCGCGAATTTACCGCGTATTTGTTTGTTCTGGATATTTTGCGGAGTCTCCTCGTGTTAATATATTTATTAACTTGATTATTGGAGGACTCAGAATTAGTTTTAGGAATTTAAGTTATCCTTATGGGCATAAATGTATTGTGGCTCTTCTTCTCAGATATAATTCTGATTTCCATATCGCCTGCTGAATGAATAGCGCTATCATTTGATCTCCACATTGAAAACTTTCCCTGTTCCCTTCTAAACGGTCATTTGTGTTAGCGTATCATCTCAGGTATCAAGTAGGTCCAATTTTATTTCGGATACTTAAGTGAATTCATTGAGCAGAATATTTTAACTATAAAAACTAATTTCAAAACAGGTTGAATTTCGTTTAGTGCATCTCACCTTTTGCTCCTCGCCAGTGTCGATTTTGAGGCAATATCTCTATCCTCTTTACTACAGTTCCTTTCAATCCTTTTGGCCTCGGGAAACTGGGTTCAACTTAGTCATAAGCGGCAATCTGATCTTCTTATTTGAGAATCGATTAGTGGGCAAGAGAGGGGCATTTTAAGCTCATTGTCACCTTTCCCAACTACACTACGGGAGTGAGAATCTATGATTATCGAAACAGATACTTCTCTTTGCTGCTCTACCCTATAATTGTGGGTTAACTCTCGTTATCAATGTATGTTCAATTGATATATATTCAGTGGGAGTGATGCGTTACCGTGATTTGCCGTATCTTGCTACCAAATTACTGAGGCTATTTGTTCTTTCGTCTCTAGATGATTTTGTCTTCGTATATAAAAAGTTCTAAGAAGAGGTCACAGTCGAAATATAGCTACATTTTACCATGCATCCCTTCTTCTGCGAGTCCATAAGTTTAGAACGTTTTACCCTCAGACTTCAAATCCCTAACGAGATTTGGAAATTTACATTTGCATTCCTGTAGCGCTTGGATTTTATCGACTGGTCCTAAATGATGACCTTCTAAGTATTCATTCCGCCATGAGATTCATTCCTACATCATAATTTGTATCGTCCTTGCCGCCTCGTGTCCGGCTGACGAATATTTCTCGGGAATATACCTCGCGCGGCACAGCACTGCGAAACCTAGTACGGCTGTGCTTCGCTTCCGGTGGACGCCTCGCACCTCACTTTGAGATATTTCGGAAGCGATGCCCACAGTCACACGTGCGGGGTGTGTGTGGTGCGTGCAATGGAAGGCTTCCTTCGCCTCGCCTACGGTGAGATGCCCCCTCCCCCATATTATCTTGCCAGGTATTAACATTCCGCCGCCTCTTGGCATCACGGGCACTCACGGAGGAAAAAAGAGATTCCGCGGACCTTGACCTATATTATTCTCTCCGCATTGCCCCGCCGCGTTGTTACAAAGTACCCTCTAGTCTTTCACGCAATTGCCTTTTTTGCAGCCGCGAGCGGGCGACGGCGCGGCAACTTCGCCGCTCCCCGTTTCATAAATCGGTGGATGGCGTCCCTTGAGTCGACCTCGCTTCCTCTCCGTAATGGAGCAGCAAATTGCCTCCTCCCCCGAATACCGAACTTCGAATTCCCGTCCGCAGTGGCGATTTTATTTGAGTGAAGGGAAGGGGTGAGAGCTCCTCTTTGAAAAGAGCTTTTGGTGTCATAGATTGTTCTAGAGAAACAGGAGAGGTAATGCGGCAGTAGAAACCTGGTATTTTCCAAACACACAATCAAGAATGGCAAAGCGACCGAGCAATATGAGCTAGACCAAAAAACAACGTATTGTCATTTTTCGCATGTCATTTTTTAACGCCGGCACAGTGAAAACACCATTTTCTTAATTCCTAATCCATTTTCTGTAAGTGATAAATAGCGTGGAGTTCAGTGGAAAGATAAATATTATATTGTTACCTTTCGTGTAAATGGTATGTTTATGTATATTGCGCGAGGGGATACGAATATTATAAATGTTATCAATCGTGGACCCTCTATGTAGGTTCTATGAAACTTTTATTTTATTGGCCTTTATAGTGTTAGGTAAACACAATGCCCTCTCTACAATGAGAAAATACATTTTGCTCAAACTTTCCATTTAAAATGTTTTTCTTCAAAGGTCGATGAATCCTCATCGTAGATTTTCTACTGGGTAAGCTTCTGATACATTTCCCTTTTTTTAAATTGTTTCAATGTGTTTCCGGTTTATTTTTAAAGATCTTGTGAATTAACTAGTGAAATGATGCTGCATTCGATGAGTTAAAAGCGCTAACGACGTATTCTGAATACGATGATAATGGTAAATGATAGCATCTTTACTTTTTCTTCTTAGCTGCCGCCTGTGGGATAAAATTGTCTCTGTTTACTTGCATGCTTTCAGCCATCGTTAGAAGTTTCGAGCTGATAGGTACGCATATTTCTGCGGCGAAATTGGACCCATGGGGTTTAGTCTTCCTAGCAGAAAATGAGATTAAAGTGTACGTTCACCTATGTAGATTTTTTTTAAATGTTTGCTCTTGTCGATCCTGTATAAGTAGTTGGCGTGTTACTGTTACGCATTGTGTGGGTTGGAATTGAGTTACACTTCTACAAGACCACATAAATTGCATGACAGGAGGTAGTATTTCTCTGTGTATGTTACTGTGCCCTCTTTAGTTTTGTTTAGCTGTTGCTCAAACTCTTGAATGACTTACTCACTCCTCGGACCCGAAGGAAAGGTATGCTGGGATAGGAAGAGTGTTAGAATTAGTGTTGTTGAGGTTGGAAGTGGCGCATCCTCAGCCAATAAAATTTGCTCGAGTGTGCTAAGCCTTGGTATTTCCGGCTGTGCGTGTTATTTGCGCAATACCGTTGTTCTGGGCTTCTTGAGTTATTTTGAGTATCTTTTGTTTTGTTTTGTCTTCTTTTCTGTTATTGCTTTTCCTAGGTAACATTTACACCTTTCATTTCGATGTTGCCAGTTTTCACTCGCATATCTCATTTACTACAACAATTCTAATGCACATTACCAATATTTTCATTTAGTAATTTTCTTTTTTTAATGGTACAATTGCGCATTTGTTGTTTTGTGTTGCTTGTCATGTGAAAGAAAGCTGACGATCATCGGTATAGAAATCCTTAAGGTGTCCGCACCTTTTTGTATTTTTCTCTTCTGAAAAATTCTTTTTCGTAATCGTTAGCAAAAGGAGCAAATTGAATCTATCTCTCCGTCTGCTAGCAAGGCTACAGTAGCCAAGTATTAGTCGTTGGATTGGCTATATATCATCGCCGCAGTTCATCTTTGTTATAGCTTACCGATAATGGATGATTTATGATAGCGTTAAATTTGCTCGATTTTTCTATGAAAAGTCCCGGGAGTTTTGTTAGTATATAATCACAGAGTAATATACTGCTATGATTACTCTATGCTATAATGTAGTTAAGCGTGACTCTTATTTTCATTTCGATGCAAGATTTCCCTTAAAACAATTATCACTATCTACTACATTTGGGGCAATTTTGATACGTAGGTTACACAAAAAGAGTGGTGGCGTCAGCACTAGTATTAGCGTCACCACTGAATATTTGATGTCCTCCGTGTACTTTGAGTGATATTTCCACTGATTTATTGGCGATAATTGTATCATAGTAGTGCCTAATTCTCGTGGTGATAATGCTGTGAAGGGTAGACTGATTGTTGCAGAGATTATTTGGGCTATTTTTTGGGAATTAAAGTTAATTTTTATATTTAAGTTGTCATTAATTACCTTGTTGTAATTTTCGCCCATCGGCAATTTCAATATTTTGAATGTTATTCAAGTGGGAATAATTGATCATGTTTTCTTTGATTCGAATGTGGTATCTCCCTTTTCTCCTTTCATGACTTCTTCCAAGTTTGAATAATGGTGAACTATGAGCATTGCCGATGGAATATTTTACTCAATAAATTTAAGCATATTTTTTAACGTTCGTAAAATGAAATTTTACACGAAAATCTAATCTACTTCAAATTATCCTTTCCATACATCTTTATTTATTTTAGGAATGACCTCGTCCTGATTACTTCATTGTTATTGACTTCCATTGGGTTAAACTCAGGAAATCGATTAATTTTTATCAGATATGCTATCTTAGATTTCCGGATGCTTAATTACTGACCTTTTTGTTTCAGAGTAATCTCCTAGCTTGGGTGGAAGGAAATAGCTAGTTAACTTTTTATGACGTTTTAACGCGCACGTTTCTGCAACTTCCACGTTTTCCATACGCATCAAGATTATTGTTCTTTGATGGATTCTGTATTCTTGTTTGCAACATAGTTGGTGACTAAATCAGTAATGTATATTCATGCTGTACCTACGGTTTAGTTAAAGGACACCAATAGAATTTAATTTGAGTGTTTTTTTATGTCGGACACTTTTTAATTTTTTGTATTCTTTTATACCTTGTTCTTGATGGACGCTGAAGTGGGAGGGGTCGAGTTGGCATTTATATTAAGAACGTATGATCCGGAAACCTTATCGTAATCGCGTGTTTTTTTCCCTTTCGTCCCCGACCTAGACGTCGCAGAAAAATGTCAGATTTCTTGGCAGTGGAGGAAGGACGGGGAAAATAAACGTTCGACCGTGTACCGTGGAATAAAGGCTGTTAAAGTCACATCGGCGGAGAAGGGATGGGAGACGACCTTGTTGGCCCTCGCACGGCCAGCTCTTCTATTTTTTGATTCCAGCACTCCCCCCCCCCCTTCCACGTCTTCCCTTTTTTTGCCCTTCTCTTCCTCCTTCTCAACACCCTCCTCCCAGTCCTTTCATTCTCTCATTGGCTCATCTGCTCCGTCCGACTCCCGTCCCCTTATTCCACCGCGTGATGAGAAAATGTTTATTTTTCACCCTCACCCCCTGTAAGGAAAAGTTTATTTTACCGACAGTCGCGGAATGAAGAATGAAAAGGCCCCCGCTTATGTGTGGATCAAAGAAAAATTCTCCTCTTCGTCCGGACGTGCATGTATCCACGCCTGTGCAAGTTGCGCAGAATCGGGAGCCCATGAATGAATAACCCTCTGTTATGTCGGACGCGCGCGCTACCCCTTTCTGTGAACTGCCGACCTCGATCGCTTGTCCGTCTTCAATTTGTTTGTTTCGCGGCGCCGGCGAGGGCGGGATCCCCGGGATCTTTTTACCCCACGCACTTTTCGTTCTCCTTCGACCGCGCCTCGACCATGCTCATTCTTTTCCTGCTGCCTCTTCCACGATCGTCTCGTTTGCTGTGCCGTAATACCTTTTCCTCATTTCTACGAATTGACCAATATGGATACGTATTCATTCATTCACATGTAACCCTATTCAGTTCCGTGCGTTATCCCGGCCACGGGTTTCCGTTTGTTTTTATGGCTATTCCCGGTAATTTCTAGCGTGCGTGGTTTCGTCCAAGAGGATTCCAAGGTTTACATCCTCTTTCATGCGGTTTGTTCCCCTTGTCGAATCGTAGTTGTTGTGGAAATATAGCTATGGGTGTCCGTGATAGTTAACGCAGGAAGAAAGATATCGTCTGTTTCCGCCTACCGATACAGACTCGTCGATAAATTCTCGCCTTCCATTGGTTGTGGAAAGTGTGGGTTATATTGTTTTAAGCGCTATAATTACTAGATCTGACGTGGAAATTTTCCACACATATTTAGATTTATGGTGTTGTGATGTGATTGTATTTTGAGTATCTTTGTCTATTTCCACACACTGTGACAAAATATTATAGACGAAAATTTAGGGAACGAACGCATCCTCATGCTGGATGCTATCCAACGCAATCTCATCCTCCAAAGACATTACACTCGATTAAGTCTATTATTTTAACTTTGTTCTCATGTAATCAGATCTAGAGCCTACAGATCGTTTTATTTTCAATAAGTATTAATTTATATCTAAAATTCATTGCACGCCATGTCTTCTCTCTCCATGAACGCTTTCATCTGTTGTATGTTAAATAAATTGAGTCGAATATTATTTATTTCCATGCACGGTGTATATTATAATTTTTGGTGTATTATTTTTACTCTTTAGAATTATTTTAGTAATTGCTGTTATTATTTGAATTACAAACAGGCTATATTTTTAAGGACTAAATCATGACTTTTGTTGTTATTAAGCTATGCTTAAACTGGTACGATAACGGCTTAACTGGTCACTGACATCGCATTATTTTTAGCATTACGAGCTCCGTTGGTGTTGATCTACGTTTCTCGATTGGATATACAGACTGTCTGCCTTCCCAAACTGCAATTTCCTGTTCCTTTCCTGTCACTACTGCACAGACTTGCGGCTACCTTCGTGGTTGGCGCGTTTTCCATACATATCTATTGACCCCCTCATTATTGACCCGAAAGACGAGCCGGGTGTTGTGAAGCAATCCTCTTTGACACAACCGCGTGGCGCCCGAGCAATTATAAAGAGCGGGATCGTGATTTCTCTGCCGTTCCGAGATGCACAGCTGCTCGTTTGACGTGTTTTTCCTCTGGCGCTGGACCTTTTTGACCCCTTTCGGAAGGAGAGGAGGGATCCCGGAGAATGGGTCGCGTGTGCCCATAGTTTCTTGCGGCCGAGCGAATCCGATGACGACCGGAATTCCGGCGTTGGATGGTCCGCAGACCATTAAAATGAAAACTGGGGAACTTGCTACTCATATCGCTTTGAAATGCAAATGGTTCCGTCCATCGACGGTGAAAGGCGAGTTCAAGGTTGCAGGATTTTTTTATTACCTTTCTAAGCTCGTGGACTCTATATTGGCGAACGAGTTTTGATGTCGATCGCGTATCGAGGTTAACGTCGTATTTATGAACTCATCTAAGTGCTTTCTCCAGCTCCGTGTTGTGAAATCCCCTCTGTAGACGATGATGAATACTTGGCGTTTATTACTCAATGGAAGAATACCACTCTTTCTTGTTGGATCCACTTTTTTGCATTTATACATAAAATTATAAAGCATATATATTTTATCGAATCAACCTCATTTGATGAGACCTGTGTGAAATATAATCGCGTTTATGTAATTATACAGTAATTATGGTTATTCTTAGCCATATCGTGTACCTTTCAGTTTTTACGGTTCACTTAGCGAATTTAGTTGTCCATTAATTTTTATAGAATTTTGGCCTTAGTGAATTACAATAATACGACAGGAAATGTTTTTCGAAAATAATTGCTTCGAGTAATTTAACTTGGGAAGGACTGCTACAGTTGGGTTTAGAGGATTTTAAGGTGTGATAGTGGAGAAGGATGGAATGATTAACTTTAATGAAAAGGAATACTTGTTAGATTTACAAGATAAATATGTTTAAATAATAGTAAGATTTGTTCGGGGAGGAATGGATGGTAATGTGAGATATTCAATGTTGGCAGGAGAGTGTGAATGGAGGACGTACGCTGTGAAAAGTGATATCTGTGCGAGAGAGATAAGAACAGGAATTTTGGAAGGCTTGGAGGAAGGTAGAACTTGTAGAGACTATAAAAGGGAATCAGTTTTGGAAGGTTTGATAGTCAAGTGAAGGAAATATCAGAGAAGACTCTCCGCATTGAAGGAAATGGAAGGTATAAGTGTCACAAAACTTGTTGGAACTCGCCAACGGATAGCTTGAAGTTAAGGAGAAAGCAGAAGTGGTTGAGCGAGCAGAAGGACCGAAGATTTCCCTCGGGGACATCTGGAGGGACTCTTGGTCACCTTTTCCCTCCACAAGGTGACCGAGAGTCCCTCCATTCTCATATGCTTACCTCCCCTGACATGCTCAATGGAGGTGGGGGCCAAAATGATAGGTGATATTCTACGATAATGGTTGGGTTTTGAGAAATCCTTTGTCAGTATCGTGGTGCGTTCTTGAGCATATATTCCTCTCCCGTCCCTGGTATCCGAAGTCTCCGAGCCATCCCTATGCCGACCTCCTCACCGTCCGTCCACTGTTTTCATCTCGTCTGGGGTTCCAGTCATCTTTCCCCCGACTGGGAGGGTGGAGTAAAGCGCTCATCTCGGATCTGCCCCCTCGCGTCTTCTGTGCCGCATTAAATCCAACCCCCCCGCCTCCCCATCCCTCACCCCCTCTGCTCACTCACTTTACCCCCACCTCCCATGTGGTCGATTGAACCGTCCCCTCGGTCGCCTCCCCCCACCTTTTCCCACCCCCGCCCGCTACCCCCGTTACCGCATTTCCTTCTCCCCCAAAGCACCCCTGTATCCGCATTCAGGGTGCTCCGGGGATGGTTTTGTCCCATCGATTGGGTCCCATTCCCTCTATTCCCTTGCTCTCCCTTTTTTTCCGTCCCCTTACGAATCTGGCGTTTTTCGAGGGTTGTGCTCCACGGCCGAAGGGAATGAGGGACGGCTTTTCACTTGGGTCCTGAGATGGTTGAAAACAGAATGAAACTCAACGGCTCTCGGGTGAGTTCTGACTTCCTGGCACTGATGGTCGGTTTTCGATGTCGTTAGTAGGAGAGAAAATTCTTATCGAAGCTATCAATGCTCGCCTTCAAAATCACCGTAATCATGCTGCTATTGAAGAGCCTGTTATTCTATGTCCTGGTGGTAGCTTGTGCTCGACCATATTTTCTCGCTTGGTTGCAGTTTTAGCGTTTGACTTGGCAGTAAAAAAATTGAGATTTTTCTTTAATCGATACCATCGAAGGTGTCGTTTTCTCTAACTGCTGCAGTTGCGAATATCTGAGATTGAGGGGAACTAGAATTTAACCGAGAAATTTTGATAGTTTTTCATCAATTTAGTACAAGGGAATTTCTATTCTTTTATTAACCCTGAAACAAACTGATTTCTAAGCTAAGCCGGCCTTGAGAGAAGGTTGCATGCCGGCCAAGCAAAGGTCGGTAGTTCGAATTCCACCCCGGATATATTGTGCTTGTCGTAGGATTTCACAAGATTTAAACTCAGCGCTACGTAACCTAATCGTTATAGCATCTCAAAACTCAGTTCTGTCCCGTTAGCGTTGCAAAAAAGCGGAGTAAATGACCGTAAGGCTGCGGTTTTTCTACTTTACAAAATTGATACGTTAAAATCAAATAATCCATTATCTCTTGTCTCGAATGAAAGCTTCCAAAAGCGTGGAGAGTGACTTGGAGCGTGCTTTGAATGTCATTCGGTAATAAAATATAATTTTTCGTGAGTGGCTGTAATTAGATTAAGGAATGCCGTAGTCGCGTTGCGGACAAAATGGAATGGGTATCGAGGCGCCGGCAATGTCCACTTGAAAACATCTGCATCTGCGTTATCTCCCGCAGTTCTGCGACGTTTGGTGGGAGGGCATTAGGCTTGGAGTTAGGAACACTGTTTTGTGGGGAGTAATTAATTGAATTTTGGTGGAGTTTTATGCTCGAAAAATAAAATAAATCGTTTTCCTCGGATGTTAGGATTTATAAAACATAAAAATAACTTATTTCTCCGTAAAAATATGCCACATGAGAAGTAAATGAAGGTAAGCAGGCACCCATTTGAATAATGTAGTCCATGTCCGTTTTGTTATGTAAATATAGACATACGCGGGGCAACTCGAAGAAAGAGGGAGCGTTTCGAAGACAGCTTTTTCTTTTGTGTTTGATGTGTGAATTAGAAGTCGCCAGTGGAAAATGGTCGCTCAACCGTGATGCAATTTTAATTGATTGCTTATAATGTAACGCTCCTTTCGACCTGAACCAATATGACATTTCTAGTCCTTTTTTTGAGATGCACTCTTGAATTGTGAATATTGTTGAAATCCGTTGATGCTGGTGTAACACATTGAAGTAACTGGCTTTTTTTGTAAACGACATTGCAGCATTTCGGAGTTCGAAAACAGTAACATGAACTGTCATGAAGTCTTTGCCACACGAGTCAAGTTGCCAGCAATCGAAGGCGAGGGGATGGAATGGGTGTGTAAGGGTCCGTAAGGGAGGAACTCTTTATTGCCCCCTCTAGGAGTCGAATTCGGGGAGGTGCAGCGTGGGTGCTTGAGTAACTGAGAGACATTTGGAATGCCTTGGGATTAGGATGGCGCCCCTTCGGTCTTGGCCCAATGCCCTGAGGACGAAACGCAACTCTCGGTAAAAGGAGGTATAGTGCATGGATTCTTCCTCTTTCCTGCTATAAAAACTCCGTCCATTTCCTTTATTAAATTGATTAATTTCGGTGAATTTCCGTGGAACTCGAGCTCTATTATAATACTCTTTGTTTGGAAATAGCTAATACCATAGAGTGTGCTAATACGAAAGAATTCTATCTCTGGAAGGCTTCTGCTTCACGTGGAATGCTTTTATCTGGCTTTTTGAGGGTAGTGGGTCGAAAATAAATAGGAATTGATTTCTGTGTATAGTTTTGAAGCATTCCGTAAACTTACCGGGGTTACAGTTGAATTCGGGGTTAGTAAAGACGGCGGACGAAATAGAGACATTTCCCTCATTTTCGATCTGAATCGGAGGGCTATTTGCCTTTTTTGCTTCTAACAACCTTTTATTAAACGTCCTTCCACTCCTACTTGAAATAATGTTCATTTATGATTTTTCTGGAAGCCACAATCGCTGCCGAGGTTGAGAATAACGGACGGTGGCTCATGAATCTATTACGTTGTTGAGTTAGAGATAAAACTTGATCTAAAAGCATATTAAATACCCATTATAGTGAATATTTTCGCCTTTAGCCACAGCTTTACCTACTTTCGACCTATCGGCAATTTCTCTATCGAAATGAATGTGGTAATGCAGTTAACCTTTAATTAATAATCTATCTAATTAAATTTTTCTGACCACGCGGTTCAATTGGGATTTCGGAAACGATGTAAGGGAGGGTAAACTTTCAATTTAATCATCGATGCCTACTAATGTTGAGATACAAGCTACACTGAAATAGCGTTTGTGGTAGATCATTATTTGCCCTTATGCTCGGCGAAGGTTTGAGTCAGCGCTTAACATGATCGTGTTGCCGCGCTCCATAGCGCTGTGTTATAATACCCTTCACCCTCTCCCACTCGGAATCCCTCTCGGTCGGCCCTGTCCAAATCCCTCCCTACCCCCATACCTCCCTCCCGCTGCTGCTGCCTATTCATCCCACCCACTCGGCCAGCATCCTCCCATAATGATTACATCCCCTCGCCCCTTTTTGTGGCACATCCCCCCTTCCCCCCAATCTCCAGAACCCTTCAACTCGCCTTTTCCTCTACCCTGCTCCAGTTCACCCCTAGTGTTATAAACCAGTTCTCCCCTAGTCTTATAAACCATCTCTTATGATCGCTATAATCAACGTACGTCACGCCCCCATTTATGACTTCCTCCTCCCACTCTGTACTAGTTATACGTACGTAAAGCATTTTTCCACCCGTGTTTTGAACCATATTTTATCTAATTGTAACATGAAAGCATCCGAGTTACGAGGAAGGCTGTCATTCTCTGTTTCATTTCCCTCTTGGAATCGATAGGAGTGCTTTATACCAAGTGGAAATTGTGCCTCCGGCTGTTTAGAGGGTGGATTAATTGCCCTTGGATTATCATGACGGGTATTTGCTCGAAACCACCCTCAAGTAGTGCTTTACCTACCCATGTTTGAATTTCCCCCGAGGAAGTTGCCTCATTCTTGCGCTACAATGAACGTGCAAAATTTGTATCGTTGTCGTATCATGCGTACGTCATTGAGTTGGAGTGCTGGAGAGTTATTATCTTCCGTTTCATCTCCCTATTGTGTTCGGGAGTTTTGCAATCGACAGCACCTTCGATCTTTGTGAACTGTTTGGTATTTTTTTTCATGTCCTCCCATCCTCTTCAAATCGCAGAAAAAAAACCTTCGAGGTATATATGATGTCATGAAGTGGAACAAAATCACTAGATGATGTCAAAGGATGCAGTGAATATATTGCTTCTAAAGCTATTCAGCTTTTTTATTTTTCGGCTTAGTTGATTTTTTATTTTAGCTGTAGGTATTTGAATTATCATGGGAAAAATTATTGGTGCCGTGAAAAAAGATCTTTCAATACAGATACATATCGCTGACTTCATTGTTCCCTTGCGTGGGATCGAATATGACTCGGAGTTACTGTAAGAGACCGCTTCCAATATTTGATTTTTAATGGATGTATTCAGTGGATTTCACAGTCTATAAAGCATTTTAAGGTGGATATTATAGAAATAGGGTTATTCCTAGCATTAATTGTGGATGCTTGACATAGAAATGCCATATACTACTCAGGGTATAATCTACTGAATCAAAGGCTCATTTTATTTGTGCAAGAATGCCTGAGTTCCTAATTCTTTAATGCCTGATACATTATTGTGTTTACATTTTTAGCTGATGCATACATTAGAACTCTACATAAATTTATAGTATTCTGTCTATTTTAGTACAATTTTACTTTCTCCTTTTTTCCTTCTCATGCATTTCTCTTACACTACTTAGACCATAGAATAAGTTTATTGTTCTTGGACGTTTTCGTCCACTAAGAACATACAATAAAGTTACATATTTGTAAGAGCTCTATAAATTATTGATTAATAAGACAGTTACATTATCATGATCAATAATAACATGAGACATATAACATATAACATGATACATATAACATGAGACATAACATGAGAGGTAACAATTCAATGAGATTTTGCATAATTATTAAATTAACACCCTTCTTGGTTGAATAGATACAAAAAAAATCTTTTTTTAAAAACAAATACAGAACTTGATTTTTTTATGTCGATAGGAATAGTATTCCACAACCTGGCCCCTGCCACACAGAAAGATTTTTGGTATGTAGTGGTCCTATGTAGAGGAGGAATCAAATAATCGGGAGTCATTCGGGTGGTAACGTTAGCCATGTTTACTCTAGGAGGAAAAAATTGCTGCAGATAATAACCATATGCTGAATAGCTACATCTGATTCCAGCCTCTAGAATATAATCTGAACTCACATCTGTTACTTCGCTCTCTTAAGAGGTTAATACATTTTGCCTACCGCTTTTTTCCGCGTCATTTAGTTCCGAAGAATGATCCGTTCTTTCTCTCTTCCTAGTTGAATTATTATTTTACTATGATGTGAGAGTACTACTTTATGCCTTATTACAACTCAGACTTATTGTCCTGGGCGATCGTTTATGAATTTTGTTGTTTGTATAATATCAAAGGTTGCTCGGAGATTGTTCTTGTTATCCGCAGAAATGTGACGTGCTCCTCTGTCTGAGGGGTGTTAAGTTGTTTTGACTCGAGGTAACTTTTACCAAATGCCATGGGAACGTCCGCAGGAACCCGATTAGTTTCTTTTTTTTACTGAGCGTCGCGGTCTTATTTCGGGGATGGTCTCGATGTTTTGGAGAGTCGTCATGACCACACAAATCTAACACTTTGGTGTAACTCCCCACTATATAGATTATTTTGACAAATGTGAGTACCATTCCCACCCCCCGCTCCAATTATAACCTTCATGCAACCGATTTCGCCTCCGCAACGATGATTTATTTCGTTGTAGTTTCGAGCCTACGTATCTTTCGGCGCTATGGCAGCCCCTCGCCACCCACACACGGTCTCGCTCCCCGCTCCCTCCGTCCACTCGTTGTCTCTCCTCTTCCCTGTGCCTCCTTCCCTCTTGCCCCTCTCCTTTTCACTTACCTCCGACCCCATCACCATTCTTCTTTCTCTCTCTCCCTTCCCCTACTTCCTTCTCCCTCCCCTCCCAAGTTTCCCCGTCCCCCTCCTCCCCCACCATCCTCATCCGAGCTATTTACGAACCACTATTATTAACCGTGGGAGGCACAGGCGGGAGATATGGTGGGGGAGGAGTGGAAGAGTAGGGGAAAGTTTCGTGGGATGGGGCGTCTTGAGTTGCCACGGGCGAGTGGGCGCTGCGGAATGCTTTCTTACACATATCAGGCGGCCACCCGGGCGGGGTGTGGGTACGCGGAGGAGTCTTGGGTGCGGGAGGGGGGCGTGGTGCCTTCATGAGTTAGGTGAAGGCGGAGAGGTGGTTATATGTTTTGAGGAGTGGCTGGGTGGTGTCGCATACCGCTTTGCTTTTATTCCTAACTGCTCGAGAAGGAAGAGTGGGTTCGAGTAAATTTTTGCCCATCTTGACCTACCGCCCCTCTCCTCTCTCTCTCTCCCTGCTCCATTATTCCATCCTGCCTGTTCCCTCCTCCTACCCCATCCGTATATCATCCACTTCCACTCGTTCCTCTGGTTGATATTCTCATTCCTTCCCCTAGCTCCCCTCTCCCTCGGCTCCACCTGAGAGATTGCTCCGGGGTGTTCTTACACCTTCACTGGTGCTTACCCGCCATTTACTCGCTGTTATTTTTTCCTCCCTTCCTCCTGCTCCACGTATTATACCCGACCAATATATCTATCGTCCCTGAGCCGCTTATCAAGCACGCATTGTTCGCCTTATCTTTACTATGTATCCGGTACTTATCTCCCATGGTGTTCATTTTTTTTAACGGCTCCATCTCCTACTTTCGCGCTCTTCGTCGCACACTGGGCCAGTTCAACCCTTACACTCCGCCAATATTTAACTCTCACACGCATATTTATGCCCAGGAAAGGCATTAATTGTTTTGCATTCGCGTACGGTAACGGGTAACAACGATCTCTCGTAACCGGAAACTCGAGAGGAAACAAGAATTTCACTGGACGGAATTAGTTTCCTAAAAGAGTTAAATTATTGATGTGGTCAGGAGTCGAGGACTCTATCGAATTCATTGAGTCGGGATTCGTTCGAATCTCTCCAAGAAATCTTAGAATTCAGGTTTTGCGGTTGGCGTATGCATAGGGTGCTTTCCGTTTTTGTACGGCGATAGCAGACTAATGCCTGTTGCTCACGGTAAAATTTTCCATAAAACAGTTTTATAAAAATTTTTATTGAAAGTTTTATGAATCGTACGTAAAACGTACTAGCTTGCTCACGGTAAAACTCAAGAACCTTCGAAAGAGGAAAATCGAAGCAGTACTAGTATGAACCGCTATGCCGTAAATGGCGCTAGCATCGGGTATACCTTGAGGTTAAACCTTTCTCCATTCTCTACACTCGTTGCGGGGCGAGTTTCAGTGGAAGGAGGGAAGAAACTGTGTAGGAGAGGTGTGTATATGCTAGAGAAGCAACTGCTCGATCGCTGCGCTACGTACAGTGGATAAGAGGAAACGGCATTTTTTCACAATATGGCGGAGAGGAAAAATCGCACTTCTCAGGTTTGAAAGTTTCCCATTTCTAAAGTAGTTGATGCATTGTTGTGTTGAAAGTGTTAAACAAATTTGCAAAGTTGGCATAATAAGGGAGGTGAATTTGGTTCGGATATCTCTGTTTAAAGTGGGTGAAAATCGCGAAAAAATGTGCGAGACGAAAGCTCACCTTCGCGATGAGCGGAACATCTCATTGGTTGTTGCATAAAACGGTTTTATGGAAATAGAACCTGTCCTATTCCGTAAAACGTTTTATAAAACTCGGTTTTATAAAACGGTATTATCGTTAGCAAGCTCATTTTTATAAAATTAGTCGGTTTTATAAAACGTTTTACCGAAAATTTTACCGTGAGCAACAGGCATAAGGCAGGAGCATAGAGTTATTAAGGTACTATATACTCTAAGGGCAGGAGTCGTTTATCGCCGGGTGCCGATGCGCATTTGTTCAGTTCGCCTCTGGCCTCTGGAAGGATAGCCACCCGTAACCGGCGACCTTGGTGTGTAATACACCTTGCCCGGCGATATCAGGTTGTTGCATTAAATGGAATAAACGACGGCGCACAGTGTGGCTTTTTTTTAATCTGACGATATTACCGGCGACCCAAATACCAATTATATGGTAATTAATGCATAGGACTTAATTTAGTAACGTCATTTTATTCGCATGAAAATCGGATTTCGAAATCTCAGGCATATCAGGGTTCATGCTCGTTTATGCGCGAGAGAGGAGGAAGGATTGTTATAATCAGTTCCAATATATATTCCAAATTGTTGTCATTTGATCGTAATTCGTCACATATTCAGGTCACTAATGGATAAAGTTTTTGAGGGAAGACTGTGAAGCTTTGAAGACCTTCTCTCTTGTTTACAGACGAGTGTAAAACATGTTCAAATATGCAGTCATTTTAACATAAATATGCAGTTCCACTAAGTCACGCCTGAAACTGTGCAGTTTATTGAGTGTAAGACAGGCAAAAGCGTCATCCCCACCGTCAACTTAAAAGTCATTATAGCTATGGACACGTTATAGAGTCCAAGTGAAAATTGATGGTTTGAACTACTCGCGTTTAATTTTATTTTTAATTGTCCGTATTTTATATTGGTTTGTATTTATTGATAAAGTTTATTACGATGGGATCATGTCCATTTTCTGCGCCGCAGAAATTTTTACATGCTCTTGAAGCCCCGTGGAGGGGTCGACCCTCATTTAGGCGGACCCTCAAGAGGCGCAAGCCTATAACGGGGATGGCGTCAAGCAGCGGTCAGACTCTAACTCAGTGTTCTAGCCTCGGCATCGGAGGTGGCACAACCCCTCACCTCGGGTGGGTAATGAAACTAGCTGACCAGTCGCACTCTAGTTTATTACATCAAAACGTGAACACTTAACAGTAAATTGCAAAATTATGTTCGTCTTTGTATTGCACTAGTCACTCTGATGAAAACTGTTTTTTTTTCATCGGAGTTTTACGATAGAAATTAACCATTTAACGTGCTTTAGTAAATCAAGGTGGTTTAATTTACGTACGTAACTTAACGCGCAATCCAATAGTTTTTAGGGAAAGAATAAAAGGATATAACTTCAAGTTTATTTCCATCTTTTTATCTGAGTTTTGCAGTATATAATAACCATATTACGTGCATATAACTTTTAATATTTAACTTATATGGTCTATATCGGAGTTTTGCGATAGATATTAGCAATTTTACTTGTTTAAATTTTTGATTGTCGTTATTACAAACCCTGAATGCCCATCTGTCGATCAATCGTCCTTTGGCAAATATCTGGTTATGTTCTGCAGCAACATGTAGACTCGCTCGCATTGATCAGGGTTGAGTGGTGGCACAGTAGAGTCCCGATTATCGGGGGGAATGTGGACAGAGACCACCGCGTATAATAGGGAAGGCTTATATGCTAACGTGAATTCGGAGAAAACTGAGATACCTCAATGTTTTGCCGTATTTCATTTAATGACATTGTTAGGATAAAAGAGGGTTTTGTGTCCCATTTGTTATGAATATCGAATCCATTGCTGTATTCCAAAGTTCGTTTTCACGAGCTGGACCGGCTTTGCACAGCCACAACATAATGCGCCTCCTCGGATAAAACGGAATCTCGGTAAATCGGGACTCGGATAAGCGGCACTTACGCGCAGTGAATGAAAGAGGAAAGGCTTGCAATTTTACCAGAATAACTTTTATGTGGCGTTGAGGGTATCCTGGTAAGCTAATAGTAATATCTTTCTTTGACCGCTGAGAGGTTACTTGGAATAATCACTTGAATATAATTTTGCATTCTCTTCCCAACTTATTGGAATTTTTTAACCAAATAAGTATATTTAGTATTATTAGCTTAATTTTTTCTTAAAATGACGTTGTTAAATCCCAGAGTTATTATGTTTCGCTTGGGCAAGCCCTTGTTACCGAAAAACCCCGTGTGGAATCAAGTCACTGAAATGTTTACACTCACCCATTCATTCCGGTCGTATTCACTATCATTCACTATCAATGTGATTATTAATATAGTGACTACTACTGTTCTTATGTACCTCCTTCTGTCACAGAATGTGTACATTTTTCGTATATTCGTGGTTGAGCATTTCAAGAAATTGTGAATTTAGCCCCTTCTGCCAGATGGGCGTTATAAATGTTTGTTTGAATATGGGATAGGGCGATAGGTGTTAGTGTGGACGGGCCTAATTCAAGGCGTATACCATCTCCCTCGACGAGAAAGGGGAGATAGTTCATCTTGCACATGAAAGCAATTGTAATACTCCCTTAATTGACAGTGCATCTACGAAATATAGTGAAACCTCTTGGAGAATAGAAATTCCTTTCGTGACTTTTTTTGTGCTGGCTGTGTTAGTCTCTTACTTGTCTTCCTGCCTCAGGTGGTCTTATTACTACGTTCGGCTTTAAGATTTTTGTTTTACAAGAGCGTGAAGAAAGAAATGAGTATGTTACGGTTGACCGATATCCTTTGCCGTTAGATAATTTAAAAATTCAATGGACATTGAAATGGGAAAAGAAAAACAATTCACACCTGTTTGGTTACTCTTTAATTTCATCTTTATTGATGACATTAGGTTTTCGGTGTTCCGGAAGACACGACTCATTGCCACATCCTTGTTCTCACATTTTAATCTACTAGGTCTAGCGAACTTAATGACTACGGTTTTGACTTGAGTTGGTAAGTGTTAAAAAGGAAATCGTATGCAGCAGTTATAAAAAACAGATGAGTTTTAATTTTTTTCGATAACACGCTTGCAGGTCAGCAGTAAAGGAAAGGTCATTTTTTTGATTAATCACATTAAAATGTGAATACTTCCGGCCGCTGCTCCTCCGTGAAGCAAGATAGCGTTCCGAGAAGTTCGCGTCGGATTTTACAGCCAGACCCATATTGCTTTGGAAAGCTAAAACGAAGCGAGGGCGTAAGTAGTAATTTGAAGTGCTTTCCTCCGATGGAAAATTTAAAAACCCTTCGTTTCATGAGCACTCATTAGAATGCATGGACTAATCATGAAAGCAGGATAGGAAACTTCGAACGTTAAAGTTCTTTATTTGTATAGAAGTGAATTTTGACCTCTGTTTGAGAAAAATCCTAACAATTGATGCAGTATTTATTTTTATTTTGTTCCATAAATGGTGTCTTATTGTAGTTGCATAAAGTAGTTTCTCAAACTTCGACTCAAGTATTGCGTTCACCAAAGTAGCAATCTTTTATTGTTTTTTTTTATATACTACCTTTTAATGCCACCAAATCGGCCGTGCTTGAACTATTGCCCGGTTTGGGGCTGAAGAGCAATTGTCATATAAATGTACTTGTTAAATGTGAAGTAACTGGCCTCGATTCACGGCGTGAATTTTCATTGTCATTTCTTTATTCAATTCAAATTTGAATTTGTGGCCAAGTTACTTGATTTGGAACGCTTCATTTCGCGCCTGCTATCGCTCTTTTTTGAATGAGCGGGATAGTTATCGTGGTAGAAGTTCCTTCGCATCATTCATCGACCTCGCTTGCTCGCCTCGTGAAAGCGTGCCGACACGATTGCCATCGTTCACACTTATCGACCCTTATCCCGCTTCGAAGCTTGGAATTCCACCGTCGTTTGTCCTCATCGTCCCAAGAGCTACAACGCATTGATCGCTTTAGCCTATTTCTTTTTTAAGTAGCACCATGCTGGTCGACCAACTTCCGTTCCTGGTTCGTATGTTTCCATTCCTGGTTCGTATGTTTTGAACTCTCTCTTGGCATTCATTCAGGATGGATGTAGTGGATAGCACGACTGGATAACGTTCGATTCATGGCCCTGCACAAACAACCTCGAAATATTTTTCCATTGTCTGCATGCGGGTTCGAGGTTGATATAAAAAGCTTTTGCCGATGTTTAAATGCCGCTAATGGTGTGCTATTCGTCAGCCATTTTCCAGCGATTATCTGTGACGAATTTTGGTTGACGTGTCAACTTATTACTATAAACGACCTGGACCTTTTGTCCTGTTTAAACTTCGATTTTTCTAAATGATGTATGTGTGTATGTATTAGATTTCTTGCATACATCCGCATGCGAACTCTTTTATGACCCACTACTAATTATTTGCATACTTATGAATCACATCTGTTAAGGCGTTTCGTTGTGTTATAAAGCTTTTGCTTAGTCCCTTCCCTGGGTTGGTAAACCTCGGCATATTTTGAAATTGGCCCCGGGACAGGCTCAAGGTCGACGATTACAATATATCTCAGCGGAAACCCGATCGCGTGACTCGTGCGGAATGAAGTGCCCAACAGTCTAGAAATGTGGATGAACTATAAATGGCATTGCCCTTTTTTGTTTTAAATGAGGAAAAATTGTCCTGTTGGTGGGCGAGGAACATTCTCCGGTAGACCCGGAGAAACCTCGACTTTCATCTTCTTGAAATTCCTGGGCTGAAAAGTTTAAATGGATGTTTTGAAATGAGTCGAATTGAAGATATGAAAGTGTATTTTGGCAGCGGTGTTCTCATGTCTTATAATCCAGATCCTAATTGTTATCGGGATGATATACGAAACCCTTTCTGTGGTCCATTGTTATGTTTCCTGTCTGGAAAAATTCATAATTTTTAGATTTAAAATATGCTCCCTCATCTCGTAGATGCTTCAATTCGTCCCTGCCTAATAGATTGACGGACGAGTCCTATTCTCCTTCCAAACTCTTGTTATTCTTTTCTTCTGTTGTCGAGTTATGTTTTCCTCTCATAGTACCTTTTTTACCCCCACTCCTTCATATTTATTATTTTCATGTGGCGCACTGAGGTTAGGTAACATTGTATTCTTGGTCTGAATGGGAATAACGAATTCAGTTGCTTAATTTTATATATTAAAGAAATAATTTCAGTGAAAGAAAAAATATTAAAAATTGTAATAAAAATCCATCTTATAGATCACTAGTTCAAATTACACCTGTAGGTCGTGGTATTTCGCCCAGTTGTTTTTACTGGGGCATCCAAATGTGGTAATGAAATACGTACCCATATGTGTTTTCTAAATCTTCTGCTTACTTTTCCGGTCTCAGTTACTCGTGAAGATGGTCCACGTATCCTGAGGAAACATTATCGTTGTTGAACTTTCAGAATTTCCCCATGAGAATTTGCATCATTCTCCTCCTTTCCAGTTATAACGTAACGATCCCTTCCGACCGTCTACCTTTTAGCTAAGTCCTTCCTCCATTCTTTCCTTATGCAATAGTTCTTTTGCATGGGAAGTATTGCTCGACGTTACTGCTCTCTCCCCATTGTATATCCATCAACGGCCATTACCGCTGACGCGATTCGCGTTTCGGCTGCCCCCGGTAGGGCGCGCCGCGGTGCTTCCGGCTCAATCATCCGAGCCGCTCGCTCGTGCCCACCTTTCACCTCGCTACCCTCGTGGCGGCTCTCCCACGCTTCCTCCTCTCTTTTTCCTTCCACTATTCCCCATTCTTCCTCTCCCTACCGCTATCGCCTCCCCTACCATCCCACCTCCGCTCACTCAGACGTGCGTGGTCCAGAGGCCTTACCTTCCCTGGCCTCCCGATTCCTTTCTAAAAAACGATTATTTCTGTTTCTATCGTCTCTCATTTGATCTGGCGCTAAAACGTCAAAATCCTCGGGCCTTAGCATTTTATCTCCAGTATTTTGCCGTCCAAATCTTAGGTGGGCGTCTGCTAATGCGGGGCGTTATATGTGTGCATGTCCTTAGTGGGGACACCTCGCTGGTGACGACTAATGTTTATCGTCATTCAGATTTAGTCCTTTCGGTTCGACGTGGGTGTTTGTTCGTTTGACCTTCGGAAATTCTGCGTGTCGTATTCACTATTACTTGTCTTGCACGTTTGCTAGTCGTCGAAAAGTCTGCCCTGCTCAGTGGCCGACTGGGAAATATGGAAGGCGTTCGGTCAGTGTCCTTCGCTTTCCGTATAAGATGAGGAGGAAGGTTTACATACGATATTTCCCACCGCTCCTCATGCCAGCTGTTGAGCGCTGTTTTTTATTGCTAAGGTCTGCGTTGGTTCATTTTCCGAGGCGGCCGTTTTGGTCCGGAAGGTCATGTGCGATGCGTGCAAGGTAACTTGGTCTTTCAAGTTCTCTCCCTTTCTCGGTGGCTATTGGTTCGTGAGGTGATGGTTGAATGTAAACACTCTTGAAGCTTAACTTCCGCATGCGATAATGGCATTTGCCACGCTGGGGAGATATTTTTCCATCGCGTGTACATGTTTGATTTTGCATATATTTAAACGGGAAATCTTGATTTATTGTCTTAAACAAATAAACTTCAGTTTCCTATTCTGGATTTTAAAAGTTTAAGAGTTTGAAAATTCTAGTCCATTCCCCATTTACTGATTCAGTTTTTGATTCCATATTCCATTGCTTTTTGTTAACTTCAAATGATCTGCCATATTCCTGCTTTTCCAAGATGGCAATTAATTTTTTGAGTGATATTGAACTCACGCTGTAAGCTGGTTAAATGGTGCTCGTTTTCGTCTTATTGCTATTTTCCGTTACGAGATTTTTCCGAGGTATAGCTTTTTAGGAAAAAGGAGTAAAAGTTCAGAACTCGTAAGCACTTCACCTATTGTTTGTGAACTCAAATCATGGCGTAATGTCTGAATTAACTCTTGCGGGCGTAATCATTCGGGTAAGAGAGCAACCAGGTCCTTCTTGCTTCGGAAAGCTTGACCAAAAGACCCCTAGAGCGTGTAATCGATTCAGATACCTTTTTAACCCGCGACGGACTCCCCATGCTTTTTATTTCGATTCTCGTCCTTTTTCAATGCTCACTTCATGCCTCTCGGAATGTTTAATTGCGGTCTCAGTTAAGTCGCCGCGGAAGGATGACGGCGATTGTCCCGTCGTTCGCGAATGTCATCGTCGGCGGAGTATGCTCGTCGGGCAACTGGAAGGGATTTACTCGTTCCGAGGGCAGAGAGGAGTAGAGTTGAGTGCATTGGGGCCATCCATCCCGTTAAAGAGCCGCTAGGAGAGTGGGGACGAGGAAGTCGCGAGAGATGCAGTTGGAGGTGCGACGGAAGAGCGCGGTTCTCAGTGAGACATGAAAGAGAAGGGGGAGGGTGGCACAAGGGTCATGCAGGGAGAGAGGATGTTTACTTTTCGTAGCAAATGCGAATTCGTGTGCCGAGTTGCATGCACTTGAGCAAGCTTGGTGACCGGGATGGGGGAGTGTGTGGAAGTAGGAAGCGGCTAGTTATTAAAGATTTCAAAGGTGTGGCCGGGATATGACACTCACGGTTCGGGTGCCTCCTTAAAAGTTGGCTCTTCCTGTGCGTTGAGTGGGCGTTGCCTCGCCTCCCCCCTCTCTCCGTAATGGGTCCTTTATTGTAGTTGAGGGGGGGAGAGGAAGTGGGGGGTCCGTCTGCGTGACGGCCTTCCCAGTTCCCAACCGAGAACTGCGTTGTTCCTTCGCTTCTTCCTATGGCGCGCCCTTCGATACCTACGCCCTTTCCATCCTTCTACAATTCTCTTTACTTCTTCAACTCTCCCCCCACGATGCTACTCTCGCCCGCCCCTTTCTGCCTTAATGTTTTCTTTCTCATAGCGTATTCTAGCCTTGCGATCATGTAATTGAGGTGTAAACGAGCACTTCCTCAAGAAATGCAATTTTTTTGAATTTTATTGGCCATAACAAAAGCACAAGCATTTTGATAGCTTTGATTATGTGCTAAACTAAAAATTTAATACTAGTATTTCGGATTATAGGAATTTCTGAATTTCAAATTTCACGACAGGTTTGCTAGTTAGGTGAATGTAGAGCTTGCATTTAGCGTACTATATTATCGCGGAAGAAATGGTGCGCTTTTCAATCTTGAAGTTTTCTTCGGACTTTTCTTTAGCTAATTGATAGGAAAAGCAGCACGAATAGATATAGCTAAGGACGGAATATATGGAACGGCCCTTCTAAACAACGGAGACATCTTAGTAAACGAATCAACCAGACTTTTTAACGATTGTCTTGATGAAGTTACTGCTCGGTAACTGAAATACACGGGAGTTCTTCCACGCTGTTTTCTTGCTTTACATCAGACATTGAAGCAACACAGAAGCCTTCGCTTCTCTGGAACTTAAGTCTTACTCACAAAATCGTAATGGTATTTGTAAGTAGGCATTAACAATTGTTGCGTGTTAATAATACTGTTATGTTTCATAGTTTGGAAAAAGATGTTTACATTTGTTGTTTTGAACCTAATTTCGTTTACTTTTAGGAAGAAATATCCATCATCACAAGATTCAATATTTACCCTTCTTTTCTCAATATTGCAAAATTCTGTTTGAAATTCTCGCATAGTAAGTGACTTGACGGAATCGGGACTTGCATGCTGGAAATTATGTTTCCTTTTTGAAAAGAGCGAAATTTGTTGTGTCCGCGATACTTATTGTGCGAGTGGCACGACGCGCATTTCATCACGCTGTGGCATAAGCATCTGCCCATCTGCATTCTCTTTTCAAAAACTGTGTTTTTAGGCTCTTCGAATAGCTATTTCATTAATTTTTCATGTATCAAACAATAATTAATGCATTTATCGCAGGAAATAGACACACCTTATATGAATTCAGTCCTTTCTTATTTTAACTGTGAAACATTTACATAAAAGGTCTTCCGGTTAATTTGTTTGCAAGTCTGGCAGCGTGTGTTAGGTTGCTGACCCAAAGATAAGAATGACACGACGGTCACGCCTTGAGGAAACGCGCGTTCTGTATTTGCATAACATCCGTGATCACCGGGCTCACCTTCGATTTTTGGAGGTGTTATGTTCCGACCCGTTGATGGGACGGATATGGCATATCGGGGATATCGTATCGATTTACGTGTCACAAGTAATGGAATGCGAATATGACAGGGTGCTTTGAGCTTTGGTGCAGCTGAACAACACTTACGAATTACGACGAAAATGTGGAAATATTATTTTTGGGGTTTCATTTATTTGGGCACATTGTGCCTCCCCACGTCCTTTTCCTGAAGTTTTTTTTTTTAAATGTTTAAGAGGTCGATTTCATTCCTCTTTCGCCGAGATTCATCTTTTATTGTATGAAAAAATGTTTAATTTGAACTCCCATTCCTTGATTTTTTATTCTTGGTCGGTTGTGGATGTATCTTCGTAATAGATGAGAAAACTGAATGATGTGGCAAATGAATTTTTTGCTCTGGGCCTAGTGTATTATAATCGCGTAGACCCTGTACCCCTTCCAACTAAGTAAAGGATGGCCAGCGGATTTTATATAAAATTATTCCCATTTGCTTTAAATTTGCATTTTAGCTTTGATGGTGACAAATTTTATGATTTTTTACCAGTTTTCATGATTTTTTCCAGCCTTCGAGATCACCTAATTTGTACTTTTCCTTAATATCCCGAGAAAATTATTTTTTTTGCATTTTTAAAATAACAGACGTCTTAGAAGTTTCAGTGAATATTTAAATAATTTGAATGTAATGTAGTGAAGTGAATGTATTTTATGCTTATTAATCGCTCATACTAGGCAATTTATGAAAGTAGACAATATTTACATTTTGCGACTTAGCATTAGGTACCTTAATATAGTCCCGTTAACTCGTGAGTTGGTAGAGCATAACAGAAATGTCCTCAGGCTGTTCAAAATGTTCAAAAATACTACTTTGGGGGTTTCATTTTCCACGAAATTATTTACCACTTTGGCCTAACAAATTTGAAGCTGAAATAGCTCTTAGTTATTAAGTCTTACTACTAATGTTTAAAGCGTGTTAAGAGCACCTTGAAGTGTGAATTTCAGCGGAAATCGCCGATCTTCCTTTTGTATAGTTTATATGTCACGGGAGATTAAGCAAAAAATTGATCGAGGTGACTGACTTACTAGCCTTCCTAGGTAGTTACGTATTAGAAAAAATTTATGGAAGCACACATTTGAGTGGCACTGGGGTCTCTGTCGTGTTTCGTTTAGAACAGTACAGAGTGCAGTGGAACAGGTTGATTAAAAAAAATCAAATGGTTCTGACGTCCATGTGAGCTTTGTGTCCAATGTTGTATTGGCGTTAGTTACCTTGACCCTATCAGTCGTCGGGTGAACTGCAGGTTTATATCCTGGCATATGGTCTACCTGAATTTATCTAGATATTTTGCTTGTTCTAGAGGCACTCAGCTGTAATCTAATAACTGAATAAGCGCTCTCATTTCTGTAATTTTTCTGTGATTTTACTCTTTGTCGGTCTTTACCGAATTGTGGGATATTTGTGCGTTTACGCTTGTTCTTACTGAATTGCATTTCTCCTGGTGGGAATTCTCGGTAATATTGGATTTCACGTGATGACAACAGCGGCATAGACCCGAGCCTAATTAACCTAATGAGATTGACGGCGTCATTTCAAATCCGTACTGATTCGTATGCCCTTTCACATCCCCCTTGTAATTCCATTGCTTCATTCATCATGCCATTTAATTCCACCCCATGCTTCCTCTTTTAGCTTTTCATCCGAACCCTAAGCTTTTCATCCAAGGATCCGGAGGCCGATTCTCATTTATTTTCATTCGATCGATTTCCCTCGAGTACCGCGACTGCGGCTAAGGGACCCCGAGCTCTGATATGATATCTACGTATGCTTCAGCTTACGTCTTTTTCCGCTTCTGCATCATTCATGTATTTTTATCGGTGATGGATATTATTACCGGTGCTCATTTTCTGCTGCTTGGTGTAACTTATTCTAGCTCACATAAGTATTTACCTTTTTTCTTCTTTGTGTTTGTTACATGGCAGCATGTAACCAACCCTTCCAGTTAATCCCGCGCTGTGTGATTTTCTAAGTTACTGGTATTTCTGGGATTAAACTGGCGGTTCCAAGAAAGGACCTGGCTCCTATACTGAAATGTGAAACTTGGTGAGCTCTGTTCTCAATAGTGAGAACGGCCTCGAGTTTAATACTTTTTTAAGGTAGAATTTCTTTTTGTCATTCTGTTTTCATTCCTTCATAGGATGATTCCAAGAAGGGGGTATTACTTTCATCTCCCTCGAAATTCGTCATTTGGTTTTCCCGTGAGGATAGGTGGATAAATGGGTTTCACAGTCTATATTTATGCGAAATAAGAGAGTTTCAGCATTTTTTTCATGCTTCTTTTCAAAGTACATACATACCGTCTTACTATTTTTCCTATTTGTATCTCTTCCTTTTTGTACATCTGATTTGGTAAGAACGGACTTCGTTTCCATGTCCGCTCGAATCAAGGTCCTCATTTTATCTTCTATTTATTTCCCGCCACCGCTCCCCTTCTCAATCCTTGTGATTTTTCATCCCCGTACCCTCTCTTCAGCTTTCATTCCGCTCCCATCTCCCTCCCTCCACTTAGCGATCCACCCATCCCCCCCTCGACTACCTCAGTGATTTCTCCCTACCTGCGCGACCCTCTCGACATCCCTTCATATATATTCCCTCTTTATCCCCCCTCTTCTCCTCCTGGCTCTTCACTTTTTGCCTCGCCTCTCCTTCCTCTTCCTTTCGTTCCCCAGCTCTCTTTATTCTTCAGCCTTTTCTTTCTCTTCTCTCCCCATGAAACCCTCTCCCCCTGGAGGCCCTTACTTCCTTCTCCCTCTGCCCACCTCTCGACGGGAAGCTCTCTCCCCTCCGCCCTTTTCAAGCGAAATGGAAGAGGCATGGAAGCTTGAAGGGGGTTTCAGCGAAAGGGATTGGTATGGGGATAGGCGGGGGGAGATGCAAGGGAGATGTAGGTTCATGCAAAAAGTTTGCTAAAAATGTCGACTCGCATAGGAAAGGAATAGGGAGTAAAAGATGGAGTGAAGAGGAGAGCTTGGCTGGGAAGGAAAGGTTAAGAGGGGTTTGGAGGAAGTTGATGTTAGTGGGCAGACGAGAAAGGGGCGACCGGGGAAGTTTAAGATATGTACATACATACATACAACCATGAGAAAAGGGGATATCGTCTTGGCGAAACTTTTTATTTAAATTATTTTAAAGGATGTGTAAAAGGGAAAGGGGTTCGACGGTGCGTGCTATCGAAATTCATGGGACCGGATAGAGGCTGGTGAGGGAATGCGCTCGCTTTAGCGGATCGGAACCGGAGGGATGAGAATTTGGCAGGGGATGGCGCTGCTGAGCGGTTGGTCGGAGAATTATTAGAGCGTCAGTGGATGGTGATATTTGTGGAAGGGCTTAAGCCATTGCCTTCAGGGATGTATTGGGCTCCGTAAGGGTTTGTGCGAACGGTGTGGAATGTTATTTTGTGGTTTTCCCCGGCTGCGTTAATATCCCCAATTAAGTGCGGGCGTTTAAAGTAAGTTGTTTGGCCAAAAAACAAAGTAGAGAAAATAATGGGAGTATAATGATGAACAGGAAAGTGTGTGGCTCTTGAATTATAAGGAAAACGGAGGAAAATTTAAAGGATTAGTAAGTTGTGGGGTGAAAATGTGAGGGCGAAGGGGACGATGAAAATATAAGGCAGAAAGAGGCGATGAATAATCTGAACAAGGAGGGAAAAGGGTAGATGGAGGAGAGCAAGGAAATTAAAATGAGCGAAAGTGAGGGTAACTTTTCTTTAAGGATTTTGAGGTACCACGGCGCAGAAATGTTGAAGAGGTGGTGGTGGAAGTTAGTCTCTCACTCCTTTTAACGTTTCTAAGAATTGAGTGTCGCCGACAGGAGTTCTTTCGAAACTGCTGTTGAAAGACACTCGCAGCTGTAATAAAAACGTGAATACGATATACTTATGAGCAGCTTGTTCATATATCCTTGAATGGTGGGTGAATTTCGGAAGATGTTCTTGAGTTCAGTCATAATTAAATTGTCAAACAACTTTCTAGACCTAACTTTTGGCATTAGGAATATTTTAATTCGTACACACTTTCGCATTTTCTTCTTTTTGTTATTTGTTCTCAACTAATTGTGTGAAGCTCAATATGCCGTGGATAGCTTTTCCACCGCAAAGCCGTATTGAGTGAACATCTCTTGCCTCATGAGTTCATTGAATTTATCCGATTTAGCCGTCTCGATTTAAGTAGCATTCCACAGGAAGGTCAACCCAATGGCATTTTTGTAAAGCTTCATGAGCGAGTCATTTTCCATCTTAACTTTGTTAAATATTGTCTATATCAAGCATCTCTAAATGTGGAATATGTAATTTTCATTTTATGTTTGTGGTAGATAGTTATGTTTGAATAGAGACAGTAAGAAAAGTAAGTTGGACAGGTAGTGTCCCATATGTGGCAGCACAAAGGTAAGTAGGGATAGAAAGTAATATAAAACAATCAGTCATAATGAAAACATGGAAAAAGTTGTCAAATTATAACCAGAGACGTTTATGACTTCTATTTTTCCATTTCATGACCTTTATTCTATGACTTTCATGACTTTTATTTTCCTGTTTCATGACGTCAATATTTTGAAATTCGGTCATTTCGTGACGCTTTAGCTAAACGTATGACATTTATTTTACTGTAAAATTAAAACTAATATTTTGATCCGTATAGTTACTATATAGAGTAAGTGGTTCAAAAGAAAGTATCCCCCTCGCTTCTCCTCTTATCCCTAAGCACCAGGATATCTGTTTACATACGGATATGTTACATATGCGCATTTATACTAACCTTTCATTTTCTTCATTAACCCTTTTCCTTTCCAATACCATTCACTTAAATGTCTGTGAAGTGGATTTCTTTCTCGACGCCATGTTCGAAAATCTGACCCTTTCCTCCTATTTCCACGAGATGGTGCAGCGGTCGAGCAGTTACTCCTCTTCGCTTTAAACACTTCACCCATGACTTTTCCCACAGCCACTCGGGGGATTTATTTTTTCCCTAAAAATATACGTTACAACTTTGACCACACTACGACTACGCCACCCTCCAATCACAAACCTACTCGGGGGATTTTTTTATTTGAAAAATACGCTACAACATATACAACACTACAACTACACCGTTTTAATCACCAAACCACTCGAGGGATATTTTTCTTTAAAAAAAATACGCTTTAACTTTGACCACATTACAACCACACCCCCCTTCAATCACCTACCCACTCGGGGGATTTTTTTCTTTAAAAAAATACGCTACAACTTTGACCACACTGCAACTACACTCCCCTGCAACCACCAACCCAATCCGGGGGATTTTTTTTTCTTTAAAAAAATACGCTACAACATTTACGACAATACAACTACTCCACCCTCCAATCACCAATCTACTCGTGAATTTCTTTTAAATTTACGCCCATTTCCTCACTTTTCCCCGTTTTTCACCACTGAAAAATGTCAATTTCCGTCTTCACGTTTTCTCAAAACTGCATTTTGCCTTTCCTCAACTCACAGAAATGCCTTTTTCGCATTTGAAAATGGCTATTTCCTGGCCGCGCACCATGCACCCCTGTTTCACTCCATACACTCCCAACCTTGTGGGGGGGGGAGGTATGTGGTATGTCCATATATTATATATGCAATTAGTCTGTATCCCTCTACCGGCATTTATAAAAACATCGCAATATGGCATCAAAAAGCCACGAAACATCTTCATTTTCAATCTATCATTACTCCAAAACTAAGTATCCCACTCCTTTCTTTCTTACATGCCCTTAATGCTCATTCCTTTCACTACCCAATGCTATTTTTCTCTTTTTCCTCAGTTCCCTACGCTTCTGCTAGAAAATTTTCTTCCTCACTGGACCCTTCGATACATGCACCTGGAGAGGTTCCTGAAGTAATTACTACCATTTTATGACGTTTAATCCGAAAAGTTGCATTTCATGACTTTTTCGCAAAAACTGTCTATTTCATGATAAAAACCTATGACTATGACGTTTATGACTTTTTCCTGTCTCTGATTATAACATACAAAGTTCAGCTGATTTTTTTAATAGTAAATAATGCATAATCAATATGATGGTGGACATATAATGTCCCATACGTGACGATTATTTTTTTTAGGTCACTAAGGTTATTTGCATTTCAATAGGACTGTAACTGCTTATTGTTAGTGAATTTGCTGAATAGTCATGCTAAATCTAAAAATGGACCAAATTCGTATGTAACTATTTTATTGGTAATTAGGGTAATGAATTCAAATAAATACTGTGAGCAACTGTCCCATACGTGATAGTGGAATGCCCCTTAATTGAATTTTGTTGATTGAAAGTGCCCAGGCTCCTACAGTTCTTCAGTAAGGTTTCGATTTCCAGTCACTTGAGGTTTTTCGAATGCGACGTTATGAATATCCATTCATTTAAGTAGGGCTCATCTTCGTGTTAGAAGGACGGTAGCTAATGTGCTAAGTGTGGCTTTGTTCCACGGCCTTATGTTCATTAGTATCCCTTCGTTTTGCTCACTTAGTTGATAAAGTCACTTATTGTTAGTACCTCCCGTCTGTTTGAATTTCGCCACGCATGAAGCCAGCCAGCTAGCTTCAGACGTGACGTCATCGATTTGTTGTCAGGGAGAAAAGAAAAGAATATCGAGGTTCCAATCGAAGGAAATGATCATTTGAGGTTCACTACCTTCCATGTTTGAGATGGGGTCGGCTGTCAGATGGAGGAAGAGGTTTTTAGGGGGAGAGGATAAGGTGATTAGGAAATGCATTTAGTGCTGCCGTGTGTTTTTTTTTTCCTTGAGGAGGGCGTGTTGTGTGGGTGGGGGCGATGGGGTGACGTAGTTGGTGGACGAGCGTATGGATTTAGCCTCCTCTCCTGCTTCCCCTTCTCACCCGGCCTCGTTTTGCCACTCCTTCCCCATTTGGAAACACATTAATCCGGTCAGTCCGCCCACCCACCCACCGCGCTCCCCGTATTCTTCACACCCCCTCGAACTGACCCCTTCCTCGGTTCACGTGTTTTTCGGAGCATGAATTAAGTGGGGAGCTATTGTTTTTCGGCAGTGGTTGGGTAAAGAACAGTGGCCATGGTTTCCTAGTTTTCGCGTAGGAGTGCGGCTCTGTAATCCCCAAGATCTAATTCGTTTTGACTGATCTATTCCTGAGTTTTCGAAACATTGTGTTTGCGTGCTTAATATTTTGGCTTTATCCTTCGATCTCAAATCAAATTATTCAATATAACGGGTCTGAAAGCTTGCGAACAGGACTCACGCATGTAATTCCATTAGTAGTATTGGAATTTCTCCCTGGTTTTATACGGTTGCTTTCTTAATTCAGTATTTTTATATATCCTTTTTCTTTAGCTCAAGTTCTTTTTTAACCTTATTAATTTCAACATATTTTCCTTTTCCTTTACTTAATATTCTGTCTCGTATGTTAAAAGTAAAAAAAGGATTATTTTATGACGCAATAATTTTTTTGACATTTTAAAACTCTTTAGGCTATGTAGAGGGTTGCGACAATGACTTAGTATAATTATTTACGTGACATATTATGACCAGACATTTCCATTGCAGTGAGTCAATGCTGCCGGACAATAAACATTTTGCTCAAATATGGAGAGACGTTCTATTATCAACACCATTGATAGTGTTTAAATCTGACTTGTGTTTTATTTTTTTCGCGCTTCCGCGCGGAAACATGGAGAATGAAAAACTGTATCATCGCGCTGTTGCCGTCCCCGTCGCCTGGCGTGGTTAAATTTGTAAGCAGAGGTTGAGTTTAGGTCGGGCATGTATCTTGAGGATATTAACGCCTTTTGAGCGGAAGTAGCAATGAATATGGTCGATTAGATTTAGCGTAAATCTTGTTTTGTCTTCTTCAGCGTTTGAATTGTAGTTCTACTTACGTCGCAATCATCAAGTTGGAAATTATTTCGTAATGCCGAGTGCATTTTACAATGTCACCACCTTCTATGAAACCTCTCCTGACTCCTCAGATTTTAGCCTCACTCATTTCAAAAGTTTTTGTGATGTTGTGACTTTTTCCTTTGTTCAATTTGTTGGTAGCATGTCATTAATTACACAATTACCTTTAACGTGTGGCGAAACAATACATATAAGGACTTTAGTTGTGTTCTTTTGGATATGTAACTCAGCAATGACTTCATCATGGAAGATATATATAAATATATGGGTCATTCCACCTCAATTCAACAAACGTTTGTCCCTTAGGGTCACAGATTTTGATAAAAATTGGTGTATGGGTACAATATTAACTCAAACTGAATACTCTCAAACCGTTTTGTGAAAAAAAATTTTTTGAGTGAATTATGCATATTTTAATTTTTTCGCATTTTTAGCAAAAATCCGTGCCTTAAATCATATTATCACTTATATCTCCGCTTGTAATTGTCATAAAACAATGATTAATAGCTTTTATTAAAGCTAAATATTTATTGAATGCAAATATATCAATAAAAAAATATTTTCTTCTATACCCTATTGTTGTAAATTACTAATGTTTAAAATATTGTTAATAAACTTTTCTCAAATACTCCATCTCAGAATCGGCCGAAACTTTTTTTCCGTAATCTAAACATATTCAGCTAACTATTCCAAAAATAAAATTTAGTGGCAACTCATAAATGCGTTTTTTATAAATATTTAAACATTTACAATTTTCTCTCGCGCGGCCCGTGTTTCAAAAATTGTTAATACACTTTTCTCAAATACTCCACCTCAGAATCAGCCGACACTTTCCTTTCGTAATCTAAACATATCTAGCTAACTATTCCAAAAATAAAATTTAGTGGTAATTCATAAATGCGCTTTTTATAAATATTTAAACATTTACAATTTTCTCTCGCGCGGCCCGTGTTTCAAAAATTGTTAATGCACTTTTCTCAAATACTCCATCTCAGAATCGGCCGAAAATGTTTTTCCGTAATCTAAACATATCCAGCTAACTAGAAAAAAAATAAAATTTAGTGGAAATTCGTAAATGCGTTTTTTATAAATATTTAAACATTTACAATTTTCTCTCGCGCGGCCCGTCAGCTTCCCATTTGGAATACATGCAGCAGAAACGTGATGCAAGCCTAAACATTTCCCTAATTGCTCAAGGTCGTGGCTATATGAGATAAAAGTTTTTTCTTTTTTTCTAGTTAGCTGGATATGTTTAGAGCTCGGAGCAATCCCGTGGTTGTTTTTACATAATAATGCATTGAAAAAACATGAGAGTGTAATAAATATGCTTACAAAGTCCACGAAAATTCTCAAAGTAGCGATTAATAAGCAATCTAAAAGGATTGGAGAAACCTAGGCTTGATTGAGTGGACACTTGAGGATAAAAATGGCATTGTAATTGAAGATTGCAAGCAAGTTTTAGATATGATGTTTCTCTGTAAAACCTGAAATGCGAGAGCAACATGCTTGTGAACCTCATCATACTTCTGAAGGTTACGTGATAAATCCAAGTTAATAAAATGATCAAGAACTTCTTACCTTGAATAACTTGGTCTTTCAATTAAAATGATTAGCAGCTGTAAGCTATGCGGGCCGAATAAATGTCTTTTCTCGGGCCGCATAAAGTATTTCGTGGGTAGCAAAGCGGCTTGCAGGATCCGGGGGTCCCCTATTTTACAATGAATGGTAATGCTTTACAATGAAAACTGTAATACTCTTTAATAGTTAGACGATTGTAAATGAGTATCAGCAAATAGTATAACTTAAGGATCCTGATTCAAATACTGATTAAAAGGATACTGATAAGGATACTGATTCAAAACCCAACTTTTTATCAGATATTATAATTTTCTATGCATATGGGTCGAAGTAGCTAAATGGCACATGGATTGTGACAGAAATATTTCGAGCATAAATTTACAACATCCAAAGCATTTATATCGATAATGGACTCATTCGTTCACGGTTAGGATCCTTAAGTTATACTATTTGCTGATATTCATTCAAAAGTATTATTAAAGGTGGAGTTGTGGGAGGAGACGTGACTGGCCACAGGGAGAGAAACAGAGAGGGAAGGGGGATCGTTACTAGAAGAGCGGTGCCCATTCATACGAATGTTAAGAGGAGTGGTGGAAAAGCCAATATAAAAAGAGGGGCAGTATTAACAGAGGAGGATGTTTTATGTGGTGCCTTTTGCACCATACAAAACATTGTTTACATCCTCCTCTGTGAGGGGACAGAAGGGAGGGGAAAAGTGAGGAACTTGTCCGGCAGGAACTGGGTGATGAGGATGGCGCAAGTTTTCCATCGCGGGAGGTTGCACGGGCTGAGAAGGGATTTGGTGGGTTTGAGTAATTTGGACAGGGGTTTGGTGATTATAAAATGGCGGATAGATTGGGGGGGGGGGCGTCATAGTCGGCGGTAGAAGAAGGCGCATTCTTCTCTGCCGACAATGACAGCTTGACCGTCGAAACGTCCTAATTTTATTCATATCTTGAATTTCTGTCATGCTGTGCGTATTATTATTTTTTTTTTCATATTTCCGTGTCTAAATTATGAGTAGTGATATGGGAATCTGAGTAATCCTATCGGATTTTGCTGGTAATAAATCAGTTGATAGTAGCCAGGCAACCTAAAAACGGCAGTAATGAGGAGCGCTTGCTGTATAAATGTGAAAGATTTGTAATAAATGAGAAAGGTTAGAAAAAAGGGAGATACTAATGAAGTGCTTTGCCTATGACGTATATTAAATTGTAAGAACATAAGTTTGGGCAGGTACCCTAGATTACTAGTTTTGTGTACTTCAAGTGAAACTGAGCTCAGTATTTTTTGCAAGAAACAGTAGCATGTTAAATGATCTAAGATTTTCCCGGTGAATCTGTATTTAACTGTATAAATGTTTCACGGGTATTCCACTAGGTAATAGGCTTCATATCTGCCTCTTACCTGGTGGAATACCCGTGAAACATTTATGCAGTAATATGTTAATTTTTAATTAGGTAATAATTTTTCTGCCTCAAAATATAAGAGTAGGAGTGGGAAAACATTAAAAACAATGAAAAGCTTAGTGAAGACTGATAAGTGGAATAAAGCGTTCTTTGGCTTCTAAACCCGTTCGTTCTCCGGCTTATAAGGTGTGTGGAATATTTTTAGATGTGTAGGCATTGAGGAAGTAGACTATATATTGAATGGAGAAGGGGGCATAAGTATTAGATGTGGTAGGTCAAGAGTTGAAGTTTTGACGGAAATTCTAAGAAGATAGAATGTGCAGTTTGAGGAGACAATAGAGATCTTGTCTTGGGATGCTGACGGCTTTCATTGAAGCGAAATGTTTGGTGATCGGGGGATTGGGAGGAATATATTTGTAGCTTTACTTGGAGGGAGATAGAAATAGATGAGGAATGAAGTGCTGTGGGGAGATGCTTTGCAGAACTCCACAGTGATGTGCAAGAATTTTCAGGGACTGCCAGCAGACGTGGAAAAAAATTCTCGACGAACAAGCCATAAAAACTAGCCTTTACCTTCAAAACCAGCCTTCGGGTTGATTTCTCCGTCTTGCTTATGTTATTTTTGCTAGAGTTCTTATTTGATGAAGATTCTCCTGATTATTTAATTAGTTTTCGTACTCTGTGGAGGATGAGAGTCTTGCTCAGTGGAAGTAGCTCTGCCATAACAGAACGCCAACGTGGTGTCTTGTAGGGTATGGTGTATGTAAATTAGAGAATTCAAAAAAGTGGAGAAGCACAGCAAGATATCCTTCCAAGGGTTAACTATATATTTGTGGCCTTCTGGAGTGGGAAATAGTGTAATCCGTATTTGTTACCAGTGACACGTGGCATGCGATGTAAATTACTTTCCTCGCTTTCGAGGTGAGTTTGCGACGGAAAGGTTTTTTTAGGCATCTTCGATTTCACTCCTTTTTTGCTCAGGAATGAGGTGAAGTTCGAACACAGTCTTGCTTCCGCGCGTGGATATTCCTGCGAAATGGAAAGAGAAAACTAATGGTCTAAATCTATCACCATGCGATGCCTTTTCGGGCTTTTTTTCACTAGGATGGGAATTTAAATTTTATATCGAGTTTCGTCGAACTTCTACCTTCAGCTCTATACTGCCGTAATTCATGGTCATGAGGTTCTTTTAAGTGGCTCTCTCGGCTTCAGCAGGAATGATGGGAGATTAATGAAACTTGGAATGACTTTAGTCATTTTCGCACTAGTGCATTACTCCGGTGCCTTAGATTGATGTCGACCTGAGTCCAACGTGCGACTACTTATTTCCGGAGCTTCTATCCCGTCAATAACCTTCCTCCGCCGCCAAACCCATCACCAACTGCTCCTCAATTTCCCTATCCGTGCCAACCCCTCCCCTATTCTCGGCCCCATCACATTACCTCGCCCTTTCACCGATCCTGGAAATGAGTCCGAGGAAGACTTCTATCCCCTCCTTCCGGTTTGCGGGCATTGGCGAGAGTGGATTGGGGCGGGAACCTGGGGGATATAGTAGGAAGGTAGGGTGAGTAGGAGTGAGATCTACTTCTCCACGGAACATCTACTACTCAATCAGGTGAATCGCACGCTCTCCTTCCCTGGCTATCTGATTTTTTTATTATTACTCTTTTTTTCTTTTTATGCTGGAGAATATCCGCGTAATGAGGGAGTGGCCTTCAGATTGCCCCATTGGTCGAGGAAGCTATCTTCTCCCCTCATGTTCCATCATGCTATTGGAAAGTATCGAGGGCGTTGTGCTTGGTGTGTTTGATGAATGGCGAAGAAACTTGTTTCCTAAATGTCCATTTAGATAAGACGTGCCACATTTCATCCTCAGGGATAAACAATATATGCAATCCAATTTGTATTCAGCTTAATCATCAAGAAATTACATTTATTTCCCTCAGATGATGGTAAGGTAGTACATAATTATTTTATTTAAAAGCATGTTTGCCTATTCATTTAGAATTCTGGTTAAATAAGTATAATACAAATAAATAAAAAAAATAAATAATATTAATAATGAAAAAAGAAGTTAGTGCGTGTTAAAAGATGAGTTTTATATTTATATAAGTTGTGCGTTACTTTATCCTGTGTGATACCATTGTGAGAGTAATGAAGGAGTCGTATGTTGTTATTTATTTGAATTTTCAGTCTGATTACGAAAAAAACTGTTGAAAAAAAAACAAACGGCTCTTATTGAATATAATACTGATGAAAGGATAATCTGCGATTTTCCTTGGTTGCCATGACAGGTATTGACTAGGTTATGTCATAGACAAGCAAAGTACAAGCAAGCGATTATTTTATCAATTTAAGTAATTTTATAATATAACTTTTTAGAGACTTTGTATGCTGGGGAACTAAAATTTACCGAACTCTAATTCTCAAGTTAAAGTTGTGAAGTTTAATAACAGAAAATCACTGAGTCCATTTTTAAGGACGTCTCATCGTCACTCGTGTCTTATGATGTCGTTTATATGCCAATATGTCATTTGATTACGTTTTGATATATTAACGTAAAACTATATTGATTTTGGGAGATATAGAAAGAAATACATACTATTGATGCCTTATTTACCTTAATATGTTTAGCCATTCATTCCAGTTTGGATCAAGTATGTACTTCTGTCGACAATTTTTCTTTGATATTTTGAAAGCTTTAGACACTTCATCGAAGTATTTTTTTTCAAATGCCAGTCCAGAGCTGTAATGTGCTCTCGTAATTAAGTTATTTCTTCCAGAGAACCGTATTTTTTCTTCGCTCACGGCTCTTGTTATTTGTTTGTTTACTTGCTGTGTATTTACTTGACTTAACTACTGTAAATTGTTTTTTTTACTCTTGCACTTTTTCATCACCTAAAACTTGGAAGCTTTGTTCTTATAAAAGGGTGACTTGAGGTGACTTGGTATAGCTCGTTAGTTAGGCTAACTTGTTTTCTAGACCAAGAGAGAGACATCCGCATATTTAGGACGAAAATAGACAAAAAACTTGGATTGAGGAGACACTATCCATTTGGCAGAAAAGCTTTCTTGGCAGGATCCTTATTTTCCCCTTCCTAAGCTTCACGTCACCTTCACTTTAATTCACCCTTCAGTTTCCAATGGTTGCGAAACTTAATTTTATCCCGCGAATTCCATCTCCGCCCTGTTTCCAGTGACACTTAGCTACCTCTGCTCTGCCTGCTCTGATTGAGATCCTTGTGTTTTTAATTGCTGCACTGCTGTGGCTTTGTTGTCTCTTCCGTCTATTTTGATTCATCTTTAAGAACACCTGTCATTTGGAGATTCCTTCACAAGGAACGGGATTAAATAGCACATATCTTTGCTGGAAAAATGTCATCATTTATTGATTTATTTGAATATTAATCATATATCAGTGATGGTTATTGCTTATCGATTCATTTTGTGTGCTATTAGACTTCATCGCATCAGCTGCGTCAGTAAATTGCATTGAACCTATGTACTTGAAAATCCACGTCAGCCCCCATGACGATAGTTGCTGTCGCCTCTTGCCTTGGTCTCCTGGTCCCTCACCATCTTCTATTATCTCCCTGTGGCTTTTCCCCTGCCTTCTTTTCTCTTCTTGACTCCCCTCGCATGTGTCTTCTCTCCCATTGTTTCTCGCAGGTGGAAGAAGCCTTTGACGTGCCCATGCTTTCACCTTACAAATTTTTCGAAGAGAGGGAAAGACGTAAGTGAGAAGAGGGGATGCGTGAGGGCTTAGCGTCTGGTGTTATGAGGGAGTCTGTCGGGTGGGTGAGTTGGCGGGAGAGGCTGTTTTTTTTCTTTCGGGGAAGACGGCAAGAATTGCTCTCCCACGAGAATCTGGGATGTAGAAGATGACGGCGACGCGGACTCCTGCCGAGGAGGGCGCTTGGCGGAAGCGGCGAGAAGGGGGGGAGGCAGGTGGGGCTCGGTGGCGACGGTGCACGCAGCTTGCTGCAGTCTGGCTCGAGTGCCCCCCGTAGGTACTGTAGGTGGGAAGGAGGAATGCGGTGAAAACACGTGACCGCGTCACTTGCCGCCTTTGTGCGGTCCAGTTTCTGCTGCCCGCCCTCTTCTCCCCCTGAAAGTTAAGGGTCAGCTAGAACATTTCCTACGCGACTCCTCCCATGCGAAGCGGGGAAATATGATACGAGTTTATATTTGCGGCACGATGGTGTTGTCGTCGGCGCGCGGTCCGGAAGAATGGCAGTTCCCCTTAGCTCTCTCCGCAGCCACCGTGCTACCTGAGTTGACGTGTAGAGGTTGGGTGATGCGCGGAAACTTGCATTTTTTTTATTTTTCGGAGGTGTGCAGAATGGAGGTTGCGAGTATATTTCTAGTGTGAGAGGAGGAGGGAGAGGCGGGTGAGGTTGTTTGAAGAAGGTGCGACGAGTGTGGGGGCAGAAGGAGGGAAGGGGGTGAGACGGGAGGCGGAGTTGGCTGCGAGAGTCGAGAGGTGTATGTGTGGGTGCTTCAGTGGAAAGGGGGGAATGCGTCGGGGAGGCAAAGGAGTGGATCCTGGCGGTGCGAAAGCGGGAGGATCCCAAGGGAACGCACAAGGGATTTGCTTCATAAAATTAAATTAAGCGCAATCTGGTGGTAAAATTTGTATGCCGTCTCTCACATCTCTCTTCTTGATGTAGGGTGCTCCCTTAGGATTTGCCGGTATGCTTCAGTAAGTTCTTAGGTTGTGAATGGTCTGGCCTCATCATGTTACTCTAGCGTGATAAAATATTGTCCTCCAAACAGGGTTCAAGCGGCGCCGGTATGCGAATAAAAAAAAATTTTCTTGTCACGTAAATATGTGAGTACTTAGTTGTTTCACTCGTGAATTAATTTCATTTACCTTTGTCTACTTCTCGAAACGATATTATGTTAGCCTCTAATCATGCTAGTGTGTCTGAACTCATGACGGTGAAACTTAATTAATAGATGATTCAGGCTCTTTTATATTTTATGATTTGCAAATGGTTTTTACATATTCTTTGAATGAGTTAAATAATCAGTCCTATGTATGTAATGAGTTGTGGAAAATCCGAAAGTTTTCCTTGGATGAATTAACTTAATGCAGAGCTCTTTGAATTGTTCTTAAAGTGAAATGTTGTAGAGTATTTTCATATTAATGCTTAATACCCGTGTTCTTTCGTAAGCTCATGAGAAATCGTTTCTTCGAAATTGGATAGGATATGAACTAGCCCTGTGCCTTTTAATGTCGTAAAGTAGAGGTGCTAGAAATATCGATCGCCGATTCAATTTGATGAGTTTTTGTCATTTCTTATTATTAAAGAGAATCTAAGGTAGAATAAACTAGGTCATGCCGCTTCACCGCACTAAAATGACATTTATAATATAAAGATGGTCATTATGTCTCCAGTTACGTTTACTTCATCAGTGAGCCATATAAACCTATGCATTTTGAATTGTGATTAGCCCTTTTTAGGCAATTCCGCTCGTTCAAACAAAAATGACCTTTCGAATATGTATAAAGCTGGTCGTCCTATCTTCCGTTAGCCTTTCTCCATCAAGCATTGGTAAATGTATTGGAAATATCTGTAGTTCAGGTAAGTGACATTTTACACGTTTCTATTATTGGCGAAGTTTTTCTATGATATTAGTATTTTCTATAGTGACATTTTGAGGCCCTATTGTTTGCACGTGAATCATAAATGTTGCTTTCATTTGAAAATGGGAAAAGGAATTTTATTGTTTTTCTCTAATTTTCCAATGGCAGTTTCCTTTGCGTTGTTTTCAAAATTATTTTAATTTAAGGGTTTTGAAATTACAAATATGTTGGTATACTTTTTTCTATTAACCAACCAATGCTTGCGGGATACGGGTGACCTCGTTGCCACCCCAAGCTCTTCGTGTTTGCGCCTGCCCAATCGTTTTCCTGCTGACCCCATCCATGCGTATCCTACTATTTTGGGTGTGCTCGCCGGAAGCTGGCAATTTACCTCCTTCCTCGGATTGTCTTCGCAGCGTTTTGTAACGCGAGGGAGTGGTTTGGGAATGCCAAATGTGATACACGTGGAGAAAAGCGAGGACCTAGAGCGGGCAAGTCTTCTCATCCACCATTCATGGGATCCTTACTCGTAGGGAGTGAGAAACGTCCGCGCATATTTTAAGGATATGCCCCACTTTCCGTTGCCGCTTTCATGGAGGTCGAATGCATATGCATTCGTGAATATGAGGCGCGGTGGTCGTAGGCGCCTTGTCACTCTGTGTGCGGACAACTCCACCTTTGCTGACCTGACTTATCAATCTGTACTTGGCAGTCAGTTTTTACTTGTAATTGTGACCCCCCTCTTCAATTTGTCTTTATTTCTCATTTAACCAGAAGTGCCCTCGTATGCATAGAAGCATCACAAATTATATTTTTTTGTCAAAAAATCTAGTCATCGTGTGTCTGAGCCGCATGATTATTTTAATTTTAGCATGCATATTTCATATTTGTATTACCTATTTCAGGCGGAGCATATGTACCTGATGAAACGCGATGGGCACGAGTCATTTTCCATCGTGTGAATTCGAGCTCCTCATGCATGCATGCGTTCATTCGTACCGATTTGTTTACTCCACTCGCGTACATCTTCCCTTCCTACTTTTCTGCGGGTGTAAGCAATACCTCAGGCGGTATATCCATTACCATTTTCCCCGCCTAACGATCTCGTGATGGGTCATGGCTCGAAAACGGTTCATGTGGCCTTTTCACTTGCTCGTCCTACGGACGGTAACCCAATGCGATTTAATCATTCGGATGGTTATAAATCCGCGGTTCAATTCGCATATTGGAGAAGTGAGCTTTTTCAAAACAAATGCTTTTGAAGTTTTTTTGTGTTCTATCAATCCAGAAATATTTTCCATGCAGCACGCAATTCAAGTCATTAAATTGTAACTCATGATATTTGAAACTTTCAATGGAAACTGGTCACAAAAGGTGGACATATTGTATGCTTTGCTTATTTACCTTAGAGATTATACCAAATGCGTTTGTTTATATCTTTTATCCAATTAAGTTCTTCCTTCACTGAAGGTGTTATCCTAAGCTCTTCGTTCACGGCGAATATTGGATTTGTCTGTCGAGCATGGCCCGAATGTATGGTAACATCATTTTCTATGTTATTGTCCTTCCTTTGATTGTTCTCTCAAAGGGCTCGTAAATACGTATGTGCCACTAAAAATCTCGATGCCAGATGTTCAGAGACCCTGATTAAAGACCTGTATTCAATTAAATGTATTATGCAGCAGCAGATGATTTCCTGTGGCAAGACACGTGTCAGGTTTTCTTATCGTGCCTCAGATTCGGAATAAAAGAAAGGTATTATGCTTCGGCTGTCGAATTCACTGTCACATTTTTATATCTGAGTTGGTGAATGCAGTCATGGGCTTTTCAATGTGGACACGTGAGAGAACGTGTTAGTTGTCCGTCGAGTTGTACGACTTCGCTGAGTATAGCCTTTATCCAGAGCCTTCGGTCTCTATCCAGGGACCAGATTTCATTGGAAGTAATGGCACAATTCTACACGAGACAAAAGTTAATGGAAGGAAACTCATCGCCTTGTCTGTAAGCAGTTTTTTCTCGAAAATAATTTTTATTGGTTCCTAACTACAACTAACTTTCCTTAGCCCACCCTTGGCTGATATTTCATGATAGACTTACTATTCTGCCCATTGCAACGCAGTGAAACCTTTGAGCATACTGTATGCTCGGTTGTTTAACTTGTTAAAGCTTAAATCTGCTCTAATGCTCGAGGTGCATGAATGCGACGAACGCCCATGAGTTAACCCCAAGTTTGAATCACCCTGGCATCGTATATTACGCTCGTATCAAATTTCTTTGGGGTGCGTTGTAGGAAGGTGATTGAATCGTCAGAAAATAAATACCTTGGAGAGAATAGCGTGCAAACGTCGCTTTTACCCTAGTCCCGAGCTTGAAAACTGCCCAAACAGGCGTTGCTCCTTGAAGTTCTTCCGCGTCCATAACGAGTCCTTTTGGATCGAACGCCTTCCTTCCCCGCTGCGGTTTAAAGTTTTGATCCGGTGTCGTCACAGAGGTTGGGGGAGGAGGGCCAAGGGAAAAATCAACACATCCCTCCCACTGTTTACCCTGGCTGCCCCCTTGCCCTCTCTCACCCTTTCTCTTTCGGATGACGCTTTATCGCGCGTGATGCGCCCTCGTCTATGTGACCTCTCCCTCCCCCGCCGTTTGATCTCGTGTTCATGTCCACCCGGTGGAGGACCTCTTGGGTGTCCACTGGGCAAACAGCTGGCCCCTTCGACTTCCCCATATTTCGGTTCCCCTAGGGCTTACCTCATCCCTATCGTTGACAATTGTCGCGCCCTGTCCTCTCGGTGCCCTCTCCTCCCCCTAGCCATTCCTCATAAAGGGTGAGTCATCTTTCACTTCGCCCCCATTCGCTTTTCCCCTCTGTCGCTCCCCTTGTAAGGGCTGTGTAAATAATTCCGTCAGATCAAAGAGTGGTTTCTTGAAACGCATGACCTCTGCACAGCAGGCAATATTCCGCGTATGAGATTTATGGACTCCCTTTTAATATTGAATAGTATTTTCTGCCGTGGCTTGGCTGATCTCTTTCGTCGGATGTTTGCGTAGTTTCATTACCCTTCAAGTGCCAGGATTTTATCCTTAACCTGGAATCAGTAATGAAATTTAGAATGAATCTTTTTTGTTCCCTTGTCTCTGGGAAATTATTTATTACCCAAAAGCCAATACTCTTGAGGCGTGAAAACTGATGATTTATCGTTCTTTTTTGTAGCAATATGGCCATTGATTTCATTTCAATTGCCAAATGGGGACTGGAAGGATTGAGTGGTAGAAACAGGGATGTATGTGACACTCGCGTATGGCCTTCATTGTTGCAGAAAAGCGTGCCGCGCAAAGGACGATGGTGCAATGCGATGATTGCATAACTCACCTTCATCATTTGACGGAAGAAAGGCTCTGAAAGATGAAAAGGTGATGTTAGTGTTTGTACTGTTCCTAATTAGATCATTTGATTATTTTCGCTTCTGATTTTACATAATTGTACATTGGTTTATATTATTATGTACGATTATATATATTCGATGACGGACCAGCCGATAATAAGACACTGATCTAAGTGCATCTAAAAACCTTTAAGGGGAGTTTCCTTGTATTCAGGGCTTCATCACGGGTTGTTTTCTTTTAATAGTATGTTTTGCTTTAGTTATGGGGAATGAACACCCCTGAGTTAAATTATATTGTTATAGAATGTTCCATAAGGAAACATAAACGAGCTTATTTTTACGTTTGAACGTCTGATAACCTCACCATCCGTGTGTTAAAATCCGTTTCCCTAGTGGAATTCACATTATTCTGCTGTTTTAAACTGTCTCCTTTTTTGCTATATTCCATCTGTAAGATGTGAAGTTCACAATACGTAAAGCAATAGAATGAGTCAAGATGAGGCCCAGGGCGTAAAAAAAATTTGTTGGAGGAAAGGTTGTATCTCTCCCATGTCAGGAACTTTTTCTGTATGAAACAAATACTGGGAATTGGGAATACTAATAGGCTTTCTGTCCTACTTCTTAAATGAAGTTGAACCCCGAGTAATTCGGTTGTTTATTAAATAAGAATGCCTCATGGGCGTCATGATCGTGGAAATGTTACTTTTCCAGGTGACGACGCCGCCAACTTGGAGAATAATCAGTCGTACGCTCAAGGACCCGGCGACTCGTCGTTGAAGCCCGCGGGGGAGGTTCGTTCACCGGTTAACTCCTCCGTCCCGTCTTCGCTGCCTCTCCCAGTGATCGCACCGTTGCGTCAGATGTCATCTATTTCTATGTCATGCGCGTGTCGCGGCTGCGCATTAGTGCACCTCTTTGCGGTTACGCCGAGAGGTCATTCGCTGCGGGTGACGCACCGCTGCAAACCCCTATTTATCACTTGTGTCGTATTCAGAATATGTATGCATTTATATGAGCGGTTAACTCCTCTCCCTTCTCTCTCCTACCCGTGATTTACTCCCTGTCCAAACTGAACGATGGAATGTATGTTAGTTGTCGCCTTTAACCGAGCTCAGCGGACCGTGCTGAACAATTTATACCCACTCTTCTCTGCAACGACAAGCTTCGCTCCATTCGCCTATATTTTACTCATGAATATAGAATACTGGATGGGAATCAATGGCCCGGATCTGTTGTCGAAAATTCCGCAAGCTAGGGTACCGCGATTGAGGCGATGGCAGCGCTGTAAACAAACGGGCAATGGTAGAACTATTGGCGGCGGTTTAAACTGGCCACAGAGCGAGTACTAAGGGTTATATTCATGATTAATCGGGTAAATAAATGAGTGACTCTTCAGGAAGTAAATACTGATTAAATTTAGATTGGATCAAATACCGATGTCTGGAACTTATCGTTTTTTCATAAAAAAATGCCTTAACTTCTAAATTAATTTTTATAAAAAACCGCTGTAGAAATCCGAGAATTCCATTATGATCAGGGTTGTTTCCTTTGCAAAACTTGCAAGTACAAATTACCTATTTTCTTACTGATCCAGCAGGAAGAAAGGTATTGGTATTGAACTGCCGGCTGGACAAGTGGAAACCTATGTTCTTTATGCCTATGTTTGCCGTGTTACCTATCAAGAATCGGAGTCTGAGGTAATTTCACAATTTTTTGGAGTCGAACTGAATACTTCAGCCAGATTGTCTAAACATATTCCCAAGTAGCATGCCATTGCCTATTGTCCTCGCAAATTTCATTGTTTCATCTTACGTATTAAGTGAGATATCCGTGGTTCTTTTAACCTATGTCAGCCATTCATTAACATGGAAAATTTGAATTCCCGATGCGATCTGGATTCAAAATGGCGGATTACATTAGTTAAGTGCGTGTCATCACCTGGGGTATAGCGACTTTGCACAACCTTAGCGACGCTAACGCTACCTACCAACTACCCACAGTTGGAAAATGGAACTTCTATAGGGTGCGGAATTTACCGACAACAACGCTTACGGGAGATTTACACGGGACAAGATGGCGGATTTCCATCCAGTATCTATATTCATGATTTTACTCTGAGTCTTTGACTCTCCGATAAGCTGCTGGTTACTGCTCGAGTGCGGCTCATGAAAATGTCATGTTCTATCTCTACCGTTGCCTTCCCTTTAGGATTACGTTTTATTCTACCCTTTAGGGTTTTGTATGCCACCTTTACATGTACATTTCCGTTTGTTGCACATTTTTGTGGCTTGATCTCTTTGCTTGGCCATTGGGAAACGTATATTTCATAGGCTAATGTCACTGCGGAAACCTCTCCTGCCCGTAAGAGTTGGCTGACTTGAAATTTTAATGACGACTAATAGTGATTTACCGCTCGTTCCTGGCATTTTTTATTCCTCTCCGGTCCTTTAGTCTTTTCAGATCCGACATTAACTCTCAGTTGTTCTTCGAGATGCATGTTTCATCCTCGTTGTAAAGAAGAAACATCTGTTGGGTGTTCATTTTATTACTTGTTATAGCTAATTCCACGTTTATGTTGTGGAATTGCCTCCTGACATATTTGTTCGAAATATTTGTGGACGTTTTTGAATTTTTAGAAACTATTTATAATGGATTGGCAATGTTAGGCACTTTAAAATTCATTTTATTTTTTAAGAGTTACTGTAAATAAACCTCGTTTATTAATGTAAATGACCAAAAAAATTGGTAACTGCATCCAAATACAAAACTAATAGTTAATCACTTGCATAAAAAAATCCGATATTATTAGTGTATAACACAGTCTCAGGCTCTACGCAATAGAATTCTTTCGTAATGTACGTAATAAGGAGAAATACGTCTCAATTTCACAGTTATATTACAAAAATTAAACATTCGGATTCGTAATAGAGTTGCATCTTCAGATGGTGTACGTATAATTGTCGACGTGTATATATACATAGAGCTGGGAGGGGTTTTGGGTGAGGGGGCGGTAGAGGGGTGGGGGAAGAAAAGGGTTCATTCGGTGGAACAACAGTTGACTGCACGCTGGTGGTGGGATCCAGTTTGTGCTAATGGAGCTGCTTATTACGTTAATAGTGCGGCCCTCATATTTTATTCAGTTTTTCAGTCTTGTATGATTGAATTTCTACTTTATATGTATTTATTTTACTGCTGGAAATGGTGTCGCTAGTATTTTAGAATCTACTTAAAGAGGTTCTATCGCGACCATGTCAAAACAAATGCAAAATTCCAACTTTTTTTTATTGATTCAAAATAACCTGCTTTCTCTGATGACATGCGTTAGCAACTGGATACCAAAATTAATGCACAAAATAAGCAGATTATTCCACAAATATATTTTTAGTAATCACTTTTTAATAGGTATAGAAGCCGACTGGAGCGCCATTTCTATGGAGTTACCACATTTTGACTTCAATTATCGCAGTTATTAGCTAATGACCCAAAAAATAAGATGGTAAGATGCATCTATTTTATTTTTAATTAATTCCCCGCGAGTTTTCACTTCTTTAAAAGTTTTCCGTGAAAATGGCTTTTATATTACTTAGAAAAATACTATATTCCCCTTGTTCCTACCGTTCTCCCATTGAACACCATGTACTTTCAAGTTCTATTTGCGTGAAAAATAGCCTGGAAGGGTAACATTTTGTAGTTCATGTCAGATAGAGGACACGTCTCTCTGTAAGTACCCATAATATGAATAAAATGACGTTTGTGTCCTTTTACGGTGGAACCACGTTAATGCCCCCACACGTACCTCAATTAAATAAATTTTGCGCAAAGGACTTATGTCCTTGGTAGCACAATAGTGACGACACCCCCTGTAGTGATTCTTACATCGCTGCGTAACTTGAGAATGGCATTTGCTGTTATTTCTTCCATTTATTAGTAGGTATTTATGAACTCATTACATATCACCATTGAAAAAATGAGCGGAGGGATATGTTTTAGATTACATTAGGAGACTCCCTGAGCAGCCCAATTTGCTGACGATAGTAACCTGAGGGTGCGTTTTATTCATCGGTGCGCGATACGAAGATTCTAGTCTCCTTTTGACATTTGCACTCGATCCATCCACTTTCTCTGCGAACTCTGGTTGGGGTGGTCTCTTTATCGATTGACGCACGGGTGGGTCCAAAACGATCGTCAAACCGGAGATGGGAATTCTACGGCCATTTTCGTTAATAATTACCGAAGCGTCTCGCTACGGCCGCATTTCTTCATTTCCCCCTCGCGTTACCCAAGCCCCCGCGTCGCGAATCCATTTTGCATGCTCTGGTGTTGAACTTCCTGCTCCCCAGCAATTTTCTGTCGTGCCAGCATTCGCAGTTTAAGTGCGCCGGCAAAGGGTACGTTAAAGGGGAGTGTGCTCGATGTACCATGCGCATAAGCCTTACGGCTTTATAAAGCCACCAAGAGAGCGGAAGCGCGAATTTCACATGCACTGATCCCCACCTCAAGCTTTTTTCCTCTCGTTTCTTAAGACCTCAAGGCCGTGATTTCAATGGGGATTAGCTAGGGGACACGTCCACTCCCTTAGCCGCTATATTGGACGACATGTGAGTGCGGGGTGTCGACGACCGTTCGCGAGTTGTGACGAGGCGCCACCGCCTTTTCCGCCCCGCCGCCTTCGGCCACCCCGCACGTAACCCCCGCGGAGTGCGACCCCGGGATGCGTGAACGCGGAACCGGTTGTGTCGCTACTCGACCCATGTAGCCGCCTTCTGCACCATATGATCTCTTCTCGTCCTCTCCCTGGCCGTGCTCCTGCCAGAATAGGATTATCAAAGTGCATCACCTTCGCCTTTTAAAATTCTCGAAATCAAAACATCACACGTTGTAGTCGTGTAAAAATTGAAATCACCCGAGCTTAAGGTTGACGCATAGGATTTTATTTTACTCCCACGCTGCATCTGTGGAAGAGACGAGGGTGACAAAATAAGAGGGAGACACTCAAACAGAAACGGTAGAGAATGCTAACGTCTCCTCCCTCTCCCTCTTTTCCCTATTCTCTCCTTTTTCATTGCTGGTGTCCGAACACCCCCGGCCACACGCCCGCTCGGCGGCGGCTCGTAGGGTAGTGCGTAGATTTAGAAGAACATTTACCCCGCGTCTCTTCGCACCTCGTAGTTATTTTACGGGGCATATCAATGTACGCTATCGTTAAAAATGTCTGCTCTCTTCCCGGGTGATCACTTCCCAGCCCTGCTTCGGTGCTCTCTCTCCTCCTCTTCTGCAACCGCTGCTCACGAGTCGCCTTCCTCTTCACAGTCCTCCCACCCGTACTACCGCTATTTTCCATAGAAACCAATGGCGTGAGCCCGCTCTTTGTGTAAAGACAATTGAAGGACATATTGTATTTCCGTCACGTTTCCATTGATAATCGTCCTCTTCTGATTGAATTCACTCCTTTTAAACGATTTCCGCTTGTCGCTTAGTTGTTGAAATGAATAAAGCAATTGTCACACCTCAGAGCTGTTTCTCATGAGTTTTGCTGTCACACAATGTTAACTTGGACGTGTACGGATGTTTTATTGAGTGGCTGCCGGCCTCTGAATTAGCTACAATAATTTGTATGCTAGTTTTAACCAAATAAAGGCCTTTCTATCAGAAGAACCTCCTTCGTATCTATAAAAATGCCAGGAGTTTTACTGGTGTAATAGAATTCCGAAAATATCAGAGCATATATGGAGCCTTGTTTTTGGCTAGCCTAGCATTCAACTCGACCTTTTTTACTAAATGGTGCTTAGGGGACGCAATAAATCCGTCACGTTACTATTATAAAGACAAAATCAAATGGCTAATTTAATTTTTACAGCCTGTACGAAATATTTTATGTGGAGACAGTATTTACAATATATGGTAGTCATTATTTTACGAAATATCGTATGACTAGAAATTCTTTACAACATTTGGCTTGTAGTCATTTTCACGAAAACACTTGTTCCAAATTATTTTGATAGTTACTCAGTACACCTCGAAGACATTCTTATTGCATTTGAATAAATTCCTAAAAAAACGACTATCTATGCATAAATGTTTCTTACTGATCTTGGCTCAGTTTCATCGATATATTTATCTGCTAACAGGAACTTTGAAAAACCACAGGCTAATCTATGCTTTGTAAAATTTCCTGTAAAAATATTTTGGAATACCAAAAAGTTAATCCTGAGTAGCTATTAATATTATCTTAAGATATACAACTTTGAGCTACAACAACTTAATACGCTCTGGCTTAGTGAGGTGTCGGATCACGGCCTCATGACCATATGGGAGTATTTCATAAAAATAATTATAACATGGTGGCCTATGAAATGCTTAAAATTAAATATTGAGTATAATAGTGAGAGATTAAATTGGATTTGCGGGCTACAGATGGGTGCGATCCTGACTAATATGTTAACTAAAACTTTCTTCTCATTTTAGAACGAAGTACTTCTGCAGCAGCGGAAAACTCATTTGTATTTTCAAGAAGGTCTTGCTATTTAAATTTCACTATGAATTTGACTTAATATGAGTGAAAACAGTAATTGAGATAACACTGTCGTAAAAATTGTGACTCCAATTTTTTCCCTGATTTAGTTTTATTTAATTTTTTTAGAAGGAGGCGTTATCATAAGCCGTTATGTAATGCAGATACCAGCGCATTGATTTATTCTACAGGATTTTATGTCGAGGGTATTATTTGAGATCGAGCATGTTAGAATGGATGCTATTTCCTACCAAGGCTATTTGGTACTCCCAAGCCGGCTCGGTCGGCAAGAATGAAGAGCTTGAGTCTATTTCTTGCTCCCTATCCCTTCTCTGTTTGTAAAGGGTGGCTGAATTTTCTTTATGATAGCATCTACCAGCTAATCGAGAAATTCAGGTTGGGAATCATATTTTTGGCATGAGCTGTACGCTGTAAACAAATCTTTGTGCTGTCATGTATAGTTCATAAGAATCAGTCCGTCATTTCAGGTTATATTATCTATTTTTGAATGAAAGCTATTTCACTCCGAAGCACTTGAGTGCGTAGACCAGTGAGTTGAAGATATGAAGCTTAGAATATTTCCGAAAGTAAGACCATTAGAGAAAGGGGTACATTTTCTTGATCCCACGTATCGGCTGTTCCTTGCCTCAGTTTTTTTCCTTTCCATTTAGAAGACTAAGCAATCTCCTTCGTCCGTACAGGCCAGAAATCCATTGTATGAACGTATAGGTAGAGTTTTCATGCTGATTTCAACCGGTGAACCGGTGCACTCGGATGCTTATTCGTTCGTACCAGCAATGGTGGCTACTCCATGCACCGTTGGTAACCTTCTTTGCTCGGAAGGTTTTCTGGGAAGGACGTTCCGCGCTCTTCATGTGCCTTGAAACCGGCTTATTAAATGGAATCATGTTCCTAATGGAGGCAGTTATTCGAATTTGGTGGAATTAGTCGAACGGTTTGGAAACGGAGCAGAAAGAGCGATATCCGTACCGTAGGAATTACATACTGTTTCCCGAATCTGATTGGCCCCGTTTACCATGTCGGAAAAACGATATTTGCTGCTTTAGGGTGAAACGTTTTCTGGTATCGTCGGTGATGTTTCCGACGAAATACAGATTCCAGCTTGAAAATCTTGGAGGGACTTTGTACGTACTTGTATAAGTGACTTTTTATTGAAGGATAATTTCAAGGTCACTTACAGGGTATTAGCAAAAAAATACTTGCCATTCCCGCTCTGATCTCTCTAGGCTCTAGTTGTTCATATGCCAAATCTCACAAAGAGGGTTTGTGAATTAGATGCTGGAGTTCATTACGTTGGTAGGGCTCTTCAGGGCGCGTCATATTGTTGGAGTTGAAAATAACGAAGCAATCCTTTTCTTAATACGGAAAATATAGGCGAATGAGGAATGATATGTGCTATAGGGTGAGGAGGATTTGTAGTGCGTGCTGTGGTAGGTGACCAGACCCGAAGAACAGCCGAAAAAGCTAATATCGTGTTTTTACACCTTACCCACAGTTAACTGCGGTGGCCCGTGAGATGTTGGGAAATCTCTTGTTTAATGGTGTATTCACTTCTTCATTGGATGAATTAGTGTACGATTCGAACGGGCTGCATTACAGTTTACGGTTTTTTTTACTAATTTTGAGGATACCGGGACTAGCCACGGTAGTTACCTTTACGGAGTCACCCGCAAGTGCACATAAGTGCGATATTCCACAGAGGAAAAAAAATCATCCCGGTCAAGGCGAATGATTTTTCCTCTGTGGAATATCGCGGTTTTTTTTACTTCTTATTTCCAGAGACTCATTTCTTGGAGGTCATGAATGGTGAGTGTTTTATAGCTGATAGTTGAGATTGTTTGTTATTTCTATATCCCATTTCTTAGATTAGATCTTTGAAAGCTCGATATTTTCAGCCTTTTATCAGTTGCCATCGTTGAAGTTGCGTATCGCTTGCATCATTTGTTTTTTTCTTTTGAAAGGCTTGATTTCGGTGTATGTTTCATATGCGTTCCCGTTATATAAAGATATGTCTTCTGTAGGCCCCAATTTTCTTTGACTGGAATTTGCGGAATAATCCATGTTTTCCAGTAGTTTTTATTTGGCAGGCAATGACGGTAATATCTTTATACGAAATTTATGCGATTTTTTTGCTGTTCATTAAGAGTTGACATTTTCCTTATTTTATTTTAGTTTAGCTATATTTTTATTCCTGCAGTTGCATCGTATGTCGTAGTGCTGTAATTAAAAAAAAAGTGCGGCTGTTGCTGATGAAAATCAGCACTTAGTCTTTGCCTTCCCTTCCTTCCAATGTACGCTAATCGCTATTTTAAAATCATCTTTACCTCTATTTTCCATCGATCATCTGAGGTATGTAACACATGCTTATTTTACATATTTCCTTAGTCTCATCTTTCGATTCGATATCAATGCTGCACGAACAGTTTCAGACTTAAATATTTGGAAATGATGTCTTATAAAATATAACAATGCGTACTTTTCCACACTTTTGTTTACACACCTAACATGGCTATAAGAGCTCATTCATTATCACAGTACAATTCTTCATTATTCAAAGCTTAATTTAAAGATATATTTATTTTACGTTAATTAAAATTGATGAGCAGTACTTATACTTGTACTTTTGTTGAGCAGTACTTGTCACATCGGGTGAAAAGAGACGTATCACCAGTATCGCGTTACATACACTTTCATATTACGTTATCGATAGGACAGATATGAAAAATATTGATTTGGTGATATTATATTTTTTGGGCATCACGAAAGAAGCTGACATTTCCATTTATGCCCGTGTTATAAAAAGAGGAATTCTCGCTGATTAAATAAGTCCTGCGGTGGGATTACGGTTCAATCTTTCGCATTCTCGTTATCGTTATCCAAAACCCAAACCTCTTCAGAGGGGAAATGCTCACAGTTATTGTCCTAAGAAGACACGCAATCAATTAAAACTAGTGATTTAAAACATCTGACAACATTTGAAGAATGAATATAAGAATTTCGCTCTCATGAGAGCAATTGAAAATTAACGATAACGTTAATCTCACACCAAATGAGTATTAATTAATGCGTTCTCATATTCCGTTCTATAATTTATTGAAAATACTCGGATATATTTTGCTTTCTCTCGAATCGTTTAAAATAGCTTGTTTACATTTCCTTCGGGATAAATCCGGTATAATAAGGTCAAATAATGGGAAATATCAAATGGAAGATTTTTACACCATTTAGCTGTTAAGGTTAGTTTCTTTTGTCTCATACGTAATTATTTGTACTGTGAAAGATAAGTTTCAATATACTTCATCGTCAGTTTTCGTTTCCATTCCAGAACTATGGAAAACGTTGTTCTTCTGAGTTATTTGCGTGCCCGCACCGCAAATTCAGTAGATTTTACCCCGACTGAGTTTCTTTCCATGTTGCAGTGGACATTTTATTCTTTCGCAGTCACGGTGTCACTTAAAAGGTGGAGCTACGACGGGAAGTGGCCGTCGCCGACTCCTCTTCTCGGAATGCGTCTCAGAGGCGCCGGGTTCAGTCGCTTATTATCGAAAGGTTGCGGAAAATACTATTCCGTAAGAAAAATTTGCGAAATGACGGAATCACTCCCACCCCCGTATCGTCCGCGTGGAAGTGGCCTGCAAAGTATTCATAGAAATGGAATATAACCCATCGGGGTTATTTTCGCCTCGCGTTCAATGCCCCTCGTGAAAACTTCGGCCTGGAAATATCATAAGTGTTACTCTCACTCTTCTCTCTGTCCCCATCGGATGCGCTCGGGGTGGTTGCCGTCGTTGCCTCCCTCCCTCACTCCCCTTTCATGGTTTTGGGAAGCATTGTGCAACCGTCCGTGAAGACTCGCGCCTCCAACCTAACACTTCCCCTGGGGCACATCCCTCAACTTCTTCAGTTTGTGAAACAGCTGTTAGCTCGTTATGCTGCACGTGGTTCATTATAATGCGACCGTGTTCCTGTGCCTAGTCTGAGCCACTTCGCTGGCGTCATACTTCTAAGTCGTTCGCATGGGGGACGATTCATGTCTCCGGGCTAGTATTTGCGCGAGAGGGAAGTAAAAATGGGAATTTTTGGATGTTATTAGCGGAGTGCCGAAAGTGGCTGAGTTTAGTTTGGAAGGTTTTTGAGTAATTAGCTACACTGTTCCAAGTTCTTGCTAGTAATCATCCCTTTCCAACAACTCATGGCATTCCTAAATTCGAACCATTTGGCTCGCTCCTTCCAAACGCAACGGTGCCAATGCTTGTTACCGAAGCTGAAACCAAGAAAATACCACGCTAGAGAAATAGTTTTGTCATAAGCTAATGTGTGAGTCCATTACACCGTAGGGATTACATTACATTCAGGTATTTCAGTTTTAACTATTCCACCTCCTTTAAAATCATTTCTTCATTATCTGCGGCCTTGTCATATTCTGCACTCGCATTTTGGTCTTAACATATTTGTTTTTCATTGTGTATGTGTTTACATTGTGTATGTTAGAATGAATGATGCTGCATAGATCACATAAAACAAGTAATATTATTTTTAGATGAAGTAGTACCTTACAACTCAGTCTTCACTGTTGATTAAATGTGCCCTTTTAACTATCAATAGTATTTTTTCGGCCCTTGTTCTTCATTCCCTTTACCGTGTTCATGAGTGACTGCAACATTTAGTGGGATTTCGATTGCCAACCTTCCTGATTTGTCAAGATTAATCCGCATGTCACCTATTTCATCTGCGGACTGTCGTATTAATCTGATAGTAATCTGGTTGCAAAAATGAAGCGTAGAAGAAAAGTTATTCAGCTGATACTCAGTTAAAATTTCGCTGTTCTGTCCGGATCAAATCAAATTTTTATTTTTAACAAGATGTTTATCCACTCCTGTATTAATTTTCATAGAACATATTTTAGTTTTCATAAATGAAATGTTGATGACTCCTCGTTTCCCTCATTTTATTAAAATAAAAGTCGGCTGCCCTCTGCTGGATATATGTAAAAGTCGAGTTCTTCCCAGTGACTAAAAGTACAGCATAAAATTCAGTATGGTGAAGGAATTACGTAGATTAGTCTACTCAGCGAAACGTCATCCCTTAAATCAATTGGTGCGTGGGGGGAGACATTCTTTGGAGATTGCCATGGCTTCCCTGTTCCGCTTACTCCACTCCCTCCCTCTCTCTCCTCGCTCCTCTCCGCCTCCTCATTTTCACTTTCACTCTCTCTTCCAATTCACTCCGTTGATTCCACTCTCACTTGATTTTCTCTGCCAACGCAAAGTTAGGCGTTGTTTTCTCACTCTCGGCTGCGCGATCTTTCCATATCTTACGCAATCAAAGTTCAGGCTTCTGTTTGATATTAAATCGCTGTGAATCCTCTTAGAGGTTTTTTTTGCATTTAGAGTCATTGCCTATTATAGCTGATGACGGCACGCAAGACGTGACGGCGGCCTCATAAAATTGGAAATGTTGTCGAAAATATAGTCGAAAATCTTTGCCGACCGTCTTATCTTCGGCATGATAACGGGAGATATATGCTTTTTGATTTTACGCGGTCAATCACGAGCGTAGCGGAGGCCGACTTTCGATTTTAGAAGTCCTACTTTGTCGGCAATGAACCAATGGGATGAAAACGGGTTTTAGAGCGATCCATAACGTTGCTTAGGGACCTATTTTCGAATTATTGTAAGAACCATTCAAGCGTCAACCTTTATCTTCTTCCTGAATATGGACGAATTTCTTGTTATCCTTGCGCCATGTCGTTATAGTATTTATCGTCATTTGGCTTGTTCAATATGTGCGTCATAAATTAGGCCATGCTTTCAGAAGAGCGCAATTCAAATTGTGGACAATCAGTACGAACTCTTCAGCAATCGACAGCTCTTCATTATTCTATTTGGTACCTTGCTGTACATTAAGCTCTCGCTATATTATCATGTATGAGTTTAAGATTTTCTCTACGTTGAATTCGTATAATTCAGCATGTTTTGCTCGTAGTCGTTGGTATCAGGTCCATATGGTCCATATTCCTCCCAGGCTCAGTGACTCATCCCCTCTCAATATTTATACTCATCACTCGCTCAATATGTATAATATTTTTATCAAATCCCCCATCCCAATTTCCCGGAATCTAGGGTTCCCCCAAAAATTATTTTTATGACGCACTTGGCGTCATACAAATAATTGCCCCTTTTGTTGGCACCACCGATTGATGCCGAAAACTAGAATGTGCATGGTAAACTACCCATAGTCAGCGGTAGAAGCCATGCTCAAATTTTCCCTCGCCATGTGATGTGGGCGAGTAATAGTAATCTAATAGCGTTTTACTACAGGTATTCCATGAAAATTGTTTCCTATTTTAATTGCTTGCCAATACATTCCTCCTGGGAATGAATTATTCGTACCAAATTTCTTTGTGACTCAGACCTAGCTCTGGTATCTTTGATTGCACATTATTCTATCCATAAAATGCTGTCGGCCTTGCTTTGTAACTCGTATGTATATTGGTTAGATTTATATTCTTCCCGTGACCAAAATTCATTCGCAGGTTTTTATTCCGTGACTTACACGGTACACAGATGGTGGCATTATGGTCATTTCGTGTTATATTCATATGGTAATTATGTGCGTTTTTTCTCTGGAGGGTAATTGGAAATTCGAATGACAAAATTCATTGACTCAAATGCCCGCATTTCAGCTTCATCAAAATCAAGCGAAAGTTTGTCTTCTGGCAGCCCATTTCAAACTAAATAACCTCCGAAGCATGAATTTATTTTTATGGGAAGAATAATCCTTGCTCTGGATGCAGTTCCACGGAGTTCGGTAATCTATTGATCTTACCAGTACCCACGTTTTTTCCACGTTTAGGCGCCTTTTTATCCTCACTTAGCTCGCGGCTCTTGCCTCCAAGACTAAGCAGGTGGAAGAAGGTGATGCCTTTGTTGCCGAACTTGGCTTCGGCCTACGCAGTATATTTTGCGTTGATATGCGAGGCCTTGCGGCAGACTTTGGGCTCTTATGATAACCACGGGACTTAAGTGCTCGTGCCGGGACCCGGTCTTTGAATAATTACGGAGGTCGGGACCGTAAGTTTTTTTTTCCACGCTGCACGGTTTCCATTGTGGGCCGTATGGGCGGCGTTTCCAGTCTCCCTCTCTGAGAGAAGTTCACCCGTGGACCTGCTCCGCCGTCGATTTTCCGCCTCCGAGATTTCGATTTTCACAGGAATTCCTCGTGAATTCTTAAATGGCCTCTTGGTTGTTCCGAAACCGGCTTTTCACTCCGTTTAATCTCCTGTCTATGTGCCCTTCACCCTTCCCAGACCTTAGCGTCACCCCTCTCTCGCTTTTGGATGGCTCCTTTTCCCCATCGTCGCGTCCTGCCGTATCACCCGACTTGTCATCTTGTCCACCGTGAGATTTTGAATTAACGAAATCTGTCTGCTCCCCTTGACCTTGCTTGTAGAACGGTACTGGCTCGAGACAAATTTTGCTCGTCTGTGTGCGCCCTTGCCTAAACCATCGCCCCCTTCTGCCCCCGTCACTTGCCCCCTTCTGTTCATCGCCTGCCCGAATACCTATTGGCTGAGAGACTTTGTTTACATGCCCGTGAATATTCGAATCAAGTTTTCATGGTAGAGATTAAAGTGTAAACTGGAGATGGAATTTACTTTCACGTCGCTCTCATGGAAAAAGATGGATGGAGGCATCCCTTAAGTGAAAACAAACGTTGCCTGAAGGTAACGTTAGGGAAGGGGTGGGCGACTGTGTGCACAGAAGGCGCGGTTGTTTATTCAGTCGTTGCCAGTCAAAGGTATGGTGAAAGGTGCGTCTGATTGAGGCAGACGGCGAGGCAAGAATCCGTTCGCTCATTGTTTGCACTAAGCGTCAATGAAGTTCCCTATTTTTACGTGCGCCGTTTTAAAAATACGGTGAAGTCATTGAGTTAAGTTTACTGTATTAATAATTCCAGTGATGGCATTATGAAAACCATTCATTCTTCCCCACCATTCTTCTAAAGGTGATCAATCTAGTAAATGCATGGGTAAAAAAGTTCATGTGTCAAATAAGAGATCGGATATTCGAATGAAGGATCGATGAAAATTGGACGAGGCCCATTGTGCCTCACAGCCCTTCAACATCCACAATGGGAAGGAGGGGCATCAAGAAGGAGTCCATATGGTGTGGTGTGATTTGGTCTGCGGGAGTAAGGGGGAAAGGATGGGGTTAGTTCGGAGGGAGAAGTGGATAGTGAGATAGAGACATATAGAACGGGCAGGATAAAGGACGGGCGGAACATTTGATAGCCTACCTGCACGGATTTAAGGAGCTCCTTTGAATATGCGTTCTATTCGAAATTTATCTTTTCTAGCATATCGAATGCGGTAATGTGCATCGTTAAGTCGGTAAAAATTCTTAATGGCTCGTGGAAATAAGCAGTATTGGGGGAGTTACATTGGTAAAACTCCTTAAGGTGGCTCCCTAGCTCGGCTGAAAGTGTTCCTGCAGGCCATTTCTGAAGAAATTTTCGTAGCTTAACTATAGCTCTGAGGCACTTCTAGTTTTCATTCTTTTCTTAGAAAAGGATGGACCTTAACACCCATTGCGCGACATTGTTCATTTTAAATTGCGTTATTTAGTACTTATAGAGGATAAGTAGTGTGACCACTGAAGCTTTTTGTCGTTTTTCAACATTCTTTAGTTCAGTTTTTGATGCCGAAAACCAAAGATATCACGCAATGGGGATAAAGGTTTATCCTTCATCTTTCGATGATAAGTATTAACAGCACTTAATTTACGAAAATATAGCTAGAGGCTAATGTATAGGTAATAGCTAGAGCTATAGCTAGAGGCTAAAACATAGCTAATATATTCTTTCTCCGGTAAGAGATTTTTTTTACGCACAAGTTTCAGAGGGATACAGTGGAATTTGTTTATTTTAACAGCTGAGTGTATTATTGTGTATGAAACAGGATTTTGGAACTCTTCGTACCCATTCCATTTTGAAGGAAATTTTTGGATTTGATAGTTATGATAAAATCACTGTTTAAGTTGAATTATCAAAGATACTGGGGCGCACCGAAATACTTTTTTTTGTTCATAAGGGGTGATCTATTCCTATTCGAGGGAGGCAGTAAGTGCCGTACGACCTAACACATAGAAGGACAGAATGAAGACTGTAGAAGTACTACAGCTACTTTTAAAGATTCTAAAAGTCATCACCAAATAGAAAGGAAAAAATTATCAGTTATATTCTCTGGCATATATTTTATTGTAACATGCCATTGGGACACTTATAGCCTTTTTTAATGTTAATAAAAAATTATCGTAAGTAACTTTCAGAATAATCGAGTCAAAGTCGTGATCAGAGCTCTGATATTCTCTTTCTGCATTATATTTCTGCGTCATCAACTTGTATTTTTGATTGCTGGTGTATCCCTGCTTGGAATATGCATATATACGATGATATAGATGCCATAGAATGTCTTCAGAATGAAAATGGAGCATGTACTAAATTAATATTTCTCATCAGCCGGTTTTCATTATAATTGTAACTCTTCACTCCTAATCAACGCTATCATCGCATATGCCCATTTTTGCACATCAGTTATCAAAACTTGTGGAAAAGTCAGAAAGATGGCTAAAAAAAAAGATGTTGCACTTTATGCAGCGAAATTTTTGACGAGCGCTCCATTTCATTAGAGGTAAAAAACGGTGATTGTCGAGCAATTCACCAACTGGTGCGTATAAATCGCACCCTGGAAATAATGAAACGAAGCTCTTCCACATTCTGGGTAATGCGACCTTTTTTGTGACCAATGAAGCGAATTAATTATTCATGAAGGTCAGATTGTTTTTCTTTTGGTGAATTGGTTGTATGCACGCCTTTGTTGCTTACCCTGAATATTGATGAAACTCGTTTTCTTTCTGTTGGCTCTGATCTCATGGAGGCTTGGGTGCCGGCTCCCCGTTAGCGTTCCCCGTTAGCGAGAGCGGAGTCCCGACAGCTGATATCCGCGGTCTCTCTCTCGAGTGTGTTGGCAGATGATCGCGTCACCTTCCCTCCCCTCGCATCATCACAGATAACATATCGTAATGGAGCCGGCTCGTGGGAAACGAACCCTGCGGGCGTCATGAGGAGGAGTGGTGGGTTGTGAGGCTGGGTGAAGAGGTCGACGTAATAAGAGACTCAGTCATTCTCGCAAGTGCACTCTAGTCGCGCTTCTTTTTCTTTCCCGTTCACGTGCGCTCGTGGTCGTGTGTGTGTGAATGATGCGGCCGCTCTGCTTTCTCCTTTTCCAGCCTCTCCTTCCTCTCCGCGCACTCTTTGCTAGAGGATGATTCTCTTCTCCTCGGAGTGGAGGTGGGAGAGGCCTCGAGGGAAGGTCGGTCGTCCACCTCTCTCTCTTTCTCTCTCGTTTTTCTTTCCGCGAAGCAGCGCCCCCTCCACTCTTATCCTCTCCCTCGGTCGTGTAACTGGTTCCCCTAGGTGTTTTCTTTCCACCGACGGAGACGCATTGTAATGAAAAAATAAAAGGCAAAACACCTTACTCCTGCCTCTTGACACTCGAGGAAGATGATCTTTAATACTCATAATCACGTTGCTTCCCGTGCTGCGTCACCATAATTATCCCTTTCTCACGTTCACTGCTGTTGACGTTGGCGGCTTTCAGCTGGATTTATTTACTTTTTTCCTTATTTACATCCTTGCTACGGTGTGAGATGGTGAGGGGTAGGGCGGAGTTGTTTATGGTGCCGCTGACTCCTCTTATTTTCTCTATATCCGTGAGATTGTTTTTTAGAGTTGGTCCCATTTCGAGGTTCACGTGTTTCTTGACGATAATTCGGTTTTCGAAAGGTGGGATAGTGTTGAGATTGTGTGTCAGAATGTGACTATTTCTGTTTTCTTCCGTTGCTTAAGCTATTATTATACCTAATCTTATCTACTCTCGGTATTTTAATCTTTACGAGAACACGTTCTTGCATGAAAAGTTTGGAAATCTAAAATCAGTGCTCATAGCATTGTTAAGCCGCACAGCAGTATCATTGTGAAATATTATATTTAGCCCCTGCTAAATATTTACTTTTCTAATGCGAGCCCAAACTCAGGTTCAAATATGTGTCTAAAACGTCGGCCGAGTTTATTTAAAAATAATTCATGGGCAACGCTTAATGGAAGATGGGCTTCTTGATTCAATGAAGTTGGCATTGTTTCTATGATAGAATTTTGCGTATTTTTGCGATATTTTACGCAAAAAATTTTGAACAAATATTATATAACCTTTCTTTTTCAGTTAGCCTTATGTTTCTCCTGTCTGTAAACTACGAGTTCAATTTTTTCATCGTCTTTAACAACGAAACTTTTATCGTGGCTCATTTGCTTTCCCCACCATCTTGGTTACCTACGCCTTGCGGTGATGCAAGCCTTTTATAAATATGTAGTATTCATGTTATTTGTTACTAATCACGACGAGTTAATAGCGCTATTTGTATATGCATAACTCGATCTTTAAGTGTCCTTTCTTTGGGAAATTTTTGTGGTTTATTTTGTTTGAATTGCTAGGCATACATCTCGTTTGTAGTTAATATTTTTTGGCGTTCTCCCGATTGAGATGAGGTTGAGGTTTAGATCACCTCCATAAATATTTCAAATAACCGCAGGACCCTACCATTTGACGAAATTTCTTTATCCAGCTCTTCGTACGTCCAACCTCTCTTCATTCCATGCACAGAGTCTATTTTGTACTTGATAATCCATAAAATACAGCCCCACAGAACCTCTGAACTCCCAAGCTCTCAATTTACCATTGCCTCATTCGAGTTCTGTTGTTATATGCCTACATTATCCAGTTACTCAGGTACTAGTGCATTGATTTTCTATTTCAATCTGTAAATTAGTTCTTTTCCAACCGATTCTCGCAATCCACCCGCTCGATGCAAACCCTTATTTTAAGTCGGTTGACGTTACCTCGATCATGCCCCAGCCGACGATATATCCGACCGAATTGATGAAGTGTGTTCACAACTTTACATCAAAATCTCTCTGGCGCGGAGAACGGGGAAAACGACAGATGATCATCGAGGTCGTCGGGCGTTATTTCTCTTTGAGTCTGCGCCCTCGAAGCGTCTGCGCCTGCACATTGTGCCGACCTAAATAAATTCTCCGGGACTCAACTTTTTTCCTCGGTTTCTCATTCATTCGCGTGGAAATTATTTTCACGGATAATGAATTTAGCCTTGAATATTAATAAATATGTGCACAACCGCTTCCTGCTTTTCAGCTTATCTCGTTAAACCGGCTGTCCCAAGAGTTTCCGTATTCTAACGTTTTAGGGTTTTCCTGAGTGTTTTCGTCTGAGCGAAAACCAAAATTTCGTGATTCTGTTTTTTCCCTCAGTGTTCTTGTGATGTTCATTTTGAAAGCAAGAGAGCGTTTTCCGTTTGATAGATTTAAGTATTGGAGGAAAGAGCGGAGGCTCCCAATGGGGAAGTCTACTAATTAAAAAAAATAAGCTTGCCGTAATTAGCTCGAAAACTTAGATAAAAGCCAGTTGGTCCCACTTATCTAGGATGCTTGATTTCATTACTATACGTGTCGAAAGATGATGGTTTTGAATGGTGCCAAAATGTACAGTAGCGACACCCCTCCGTGACGTCGAGTGAGTGAACTAGCCTCGTGACGTCACATGCCGCTTCATGCCGAACCCTATGCCAGGAGAGCGTAGGTTTACTTACAGTTGGAAACGTATGAGAAACATGGATTTGGCGTTTTTTCTCTCTTTAGCCGAACTGTGAGGCAAGGATATAACGAGCCCTGCTTTGTTTCGATGAATAAAAATACGGCAACACGCAGTCAATATTCTTATCCTTACTAATATTAAACATGTATTGGTGTCTGTCTGCCTGTCTGTCTGTTGCTCCATAACGCAAAAACTACTGGACCGATTAAGCTGAAATTTGGCATGTTGGTAAGAAAATATATTTGGCTGTAACATAGGTTATATAAAAAATATATTTGGTTGTAACATAGGTTATATAAAAAATCCCTCAGGGACCCAGAAGGCCCCCAGATGAAGGCCCCCAGAATCAGATGGCTGAATAAATGAAGTTGCTAATTATTTCAATCGATTTTCTTTTACGCTTCGTATTTGTCTGAAAATCATGTTTTTAGCTGAAAAATCTTGCATTTTTCTCTGAAATCAACATAGCATATTTCTTTGACAACCAGAGATTTGATTTTCAAAGGATATTCACGCATCTATCATTTAAATATCACGTTTTCCTGCAGGCCCATGATAGCAGGTAGAAAGAAAATCTGTATAAGAGCCTAGATTCCCAAGGGCCCCTTGATCGATTCGACAGCTTTAGACCGGATGCGGCGTGTGACGTCACACTCAGGGAAGGGCCTTTTTGGCGCGAAAGCGGTCGTTTGAAAAGCATCCTTTTCTTTGACCCGGAATAAAAGTTGCAATTAACTCCATAGTTAATTTTTAAATGCTTATATGGGGAACATGAGATAAAATCGATGGTTTAATCGTAAAATATTATTATTCTGGGACTTAGTAGACTTCCCATTGGCTCCGGAAAGTTGTGTATTTTTACCTTCACGTCATGAGGTATTGTTCCCGGACGGAAATGCCTCATATTTGCCGAATTTTAATTCAGGCTCTTCATCCTAATGTTTATTGTGTCAGTTAGGATATTTATTTTTTTATATATACTCTCTTTTTCATAATTTTTAATTAAAACCTACGTAGGTTCTATCGTCCAAGAGCCTGAAACACCAGTTAACAATATGAAAATGGTTTCGCGGTGCCGTAATGCTTACAATGCTCCTTTGAAAATTTCCTATTTGCTACCGGGCGCTCTTATTATCTGCTGTTCAGATTCACGCACGCATTCTAGTGCGGATATAAGGACATGCTCAAATGATCGAAAAAACCCTATCATTGCTTCCATTTCTGAAAATGATCTTTTCCCGAGGCTATCATTTGAGATATCATTGTCACTATTCCTGAACTTGTACGTGAAAAATGACAATATCATTCAGACTTTAGGGTGTAGTTTGAGATATGAATTCTCCTGCGATAACCAGTTTAATTTTTGAGAATGTTATATTTTGTTTACTTTCTTAATTTAATCTATATTACGAGTACTCTATTTTATATGGCATAATTTAGTCCTTATACAATTTTTCAATGGAATCCTGCTGTGTAATGATAATAGTCAGTTATTACTTCCATGCCTTTAAAATGTTTATTTGTATGCTAAGTACCTATAATGCTATATGGTAAATAAGGTTTGATTTCTTAATCGTTGTATTTTTGTCAATTAATTATTGTGTATATTTATGTTGCTATCTGTATGAATTATTTTACCCATCGGTGGTATTTGCCCTCCTAATTGAGGCAGTTACATAAAATTATGTTTGTAATCCTTGTTTGAGAACAATAGTTATTTTAAATTAAGCTCATGAGATCTTGTCAGCAAGGGTGGAAATTACGGAAGTCATTGTGCATTGATGGATTCGGAAAAACTTGGTCGTATGTGTATACCTCGTCTCTGAAATGTGTTTCCTTTCCCACCTACAGGTGACCCACCGAGTCACAGGGCAAGTCATGGTGCTCAAGATGAACCTGATGCGCTCCAACCGGCCAAACATGCTGCGTGAGGTCCAGCTCATGAACCAGCTATCTCACGCCAACATCCTAGGGTAAGTAGTACATCTTGCATTTTCCTGCACTACCTGTTTTCTTGGTGTCACAGATACAACTAGTGGCTCTAATAATTAACTCTACTTCAAAAGAAAATATGTTCTCTCAGGAGGTGTATTTATACGGAAGTCTTTTTATCCTACCACTGCGTATGTCTTTTCTATATGCTGCTGTTACGAAGCTTATATAGTGTACCAAGTTTTGCGACTGCATAGACTACATAAATTGCTGTCTCCGATATCCGCCACGCAATAGCTTACTCGCGTGTCATTTTCATGCTTGTGATGATTTGATGATGACGTTGATTGTTTGGGTGCAATTTTTCGTTGAACGTTAATCAATTTCGCTGTTTGAAAACCTCGCGATGCTGGAGCCTGTTTTGTTATCAACTTTACAAAGTCCAACCGGTAAGCTCTAATGTTCTACTTACAAGAGAATATGCTTATATATATATATGAGTATTCAGGAGGCTTACAGGTATGCCTGTGGTTTCATTTTGGACCCGATTTGTAATTATTGCCGAACGTTCCACTTGAATGCCGTAATAACATGCTTGCATGTACGCTGATGGTTTGCGTGGTATAGTTGTCGTAAAAAAGGACCTTTCTACATCTACAGCTACATACTACCCCGCAAGCCGCCTCAATAGGCGTGTGGCGGGGGGTGTTAGGACACCAGCCGTTTAAATATAAAAAGGAAACGCTCCAATGAAATTACGCCTAGCATTTATTAAAGTCCCTTATTGTTCGGGGAAAAACGAATTCCCATACCTATCCGTTCGGCAAAATCTCTCTCTTAATTTATCGTTTCTGTCGGACCTGGAAATATAGTTGGGTTTTAATATGATGTTCTCCGTGTCGCTCTTAAAGATATCTATTCTTAATTGCTCAAGTAATCTAAGCCTAGCGCGCAGCTTCCGAGTCTCTAGCGGCTCCCAACCTAATTCGTTTAACATCTGTGTAAAGCTGTCTGTACGCCCGTAGCATTTTTTGACGAATCGCGCAGCTTTCCTTTGTATTTTATTAAGTTCCCGAATTAAGTCTTTCTGCACCGGATCACATATGCTCGCTGCATATTCAAGGTGTGGCCGGACGAGTGCGAAATAGCACCTCTCTTTTACTTTTTCATCTGAAAATCTTCCCACAATACGCTTGACGAATCCTAGCTTCTTCAGAGCTCTGCCACAAATATTTCTTATATGTGTTCCCCACGATAGGTTCGAGGTTATCGTAACTCCCAGATACTTCACTTCATCTGTCTCCTTTATCTTAACACCATCCACAGCATATACATGGGGATAGTTGGACGACCTCCGCAAGAAATGTACCGCCGTGCATTTGCTCAGATTAAGTTCGAGTCCCCACTCTTGACTCCACACATGAACGTTGTTTAAATCCGATGATAGAATTTCAAAGTCAGAGTGATCACGAATTTCGCGATAGATGACAGCGTCGTCAGCAAATAAATGTATTTTACTGCTAATTCGAGAGCATAGGTCATTTATGTATATAATGAACAAAAGGGGGCCGATTACGCTTCCTTGTGGGGCACCTGATGTCACTTTGACTACATCAGAGCTAATTCCGTCAAGAACTACTTTTTGCTTACGATCACTCAGAAAGTCGCGTATCCAGTTTACTACTGTTTCGTTCAGTCCGCATGACTGTAATTTGTATAAAAGTTTGTTGTGAGGTACCGTGTCGAAAGCTTTCTTAAAATCTAGGAATAATGCGTCCACTTGTCTTTTCGATTCACCAGATTTGAGAAGTCATGAAGAAAGAGCGCGAGCTGTGTTTCACATGATCTACCTTTCCGAAAGCCGTGCTGACAGCCATGGAGGAAGTTACGACTGTCCAGGAACGTCATGATATTGCTAACGACGATATGTTCGAGTATCTTGCCTATAATCGACGTTAATGAAATTGGTCGATAGTTTCCTGGGTCCTGTCTATTTCCCTTATTGAATATCGGTGTAACGTTTGCTATTTTGAAATTTTTGTTTGTAAATTTTCCAGTCTATTCGTATCTTTCCTTCAGACAATGACCTTTAAGGACTCCTTTATAATTTTAGCTTGCATATTGAGTTGCATATCAGCTACTATTGGTGAAGTGACTTTCTAAGCCACTCTCTGATCCATCTGAAAGTGTGCTTCATGGTATGAATTTGTTTTGTAGGCCTAAAAAATTTTTAAAGAGTGTAAACGAGACTTCAGGACAGGAGCAATTCATGATGTTTTCACTTCTCACATTCCTAAAGGTCTTAAAAAAATTGTGGTGTGTTGGAGAGGTGCGAGACTGTAAATTTCAATACATTTCAGATAATGACAGCTCTTTTTTGTAAAATCATTAATAACACTCTAAGCGTCTCCTTTGTATGCCGTCTCTTTACCATGTTTTAACCAAGAAATGTGTTATAGCTCGAAATCTTTTTTTCAGACTTGGAATATCACTGAGATAGTTTTAACCACCGTACACGAAAGAATTTGAATAAAATAATGTGCACATTGTTTTTTTTTGGAGATGTAGGTTGCAAAAAGCGATCGATACACTTTTTTGTAATAATTTCTCCGATAAATCTTCATATTCAGTAGTCATGCTGAACTCTCCGTTTTTGTCCAGTTCTTATTACATTATGTGCTCCGAGGATGAGATGAGGATAAGTTTTCGTTTTTCTTTTGTATTTAAATGTTGTCTTCAATTTAGGAAATATCCTCATGGCTTCTTGCGAATGGGCAACCGTTTAAAATGTCTAAGTCAAAATATGTAAAGGGTTGAGAAAATTATCTAAGTATGAAGGTGAAGATCGAGGGCTTGAGTTAAGCTTCAAGACAAATGAATAAGCGGTGGGGTGTGGAAATAACTTTTAATTATCCATTATTGCCTGCTTGGAGAATTTAAATTAATGACTATTGCTTGATTTTCTCGAAGAATATATTTATCCAATTTTTTTCCACGCCTGTAAAGAGCTAATGTCCTAACGCAGCTATCATGTCGACAGACTTAAATTGTTCTATCCAGGTGGCAATTTTACGAATTCATTGTAATTACACCTTCGTTCATACATTAGTCAAATTAATCGTAAGAGATATAAATATCTTGTTCCTTTTTCCCACGTACCATGAATATAAGTTAGTAATCTTGTCCTTTTTTATTCTAGTTTTTTTCCAATCATGCTTCATCTCAATTCCTGCTTTTCCTTAGTCACCTGTTAACTCCTTTCAGTCTCTCGCATAAATTATTTTATTCCTCGATATCGCTCATCATGATGCGGAAGTAATCGACAGCAATGATGACAACTCATGTTAGCTTACTTTTAATTTTATACTGAGGTTTCCCGGTAAATTCATATGCATAGTAATATGTTGAGCGCTTCAGTCCGAAGAAAAAATCTCGGTGGGATAGGAGCAACCTTTGTCTTTTGGTACAGGTGCAGCCGTGCATCTCAGCGAGGCAGTGTTCGCGTAAGGGGTGGGGGAAATGGGTGCCCTCTTGCATTCCTCGCTCGGTCTTATAATTCTCGGTCGGTAAGTGTGCCGAGATTTCTCTTTTTCACTCTGTCTCACTCTCGCGGGGTTCAACAGGGCGATGTTAGCATGACCAAACGGGTTCCCGGGTGCTCACTTATGAAGCCGTCACGTGCTGCGTCCTAGTGCGAGCGCGCGCAGCCAGCCCTCATTTGTTTACATATCGCCGTTCGCTACTTCTTTCGAGTGCGACGGCGATCATCGCCCTGGGGTGACGCGTGCGGCATACTTGGCCGCCCGCGCCCCCGATGCGCTCGTCCGCCTAGACGTGATCCGCCCTGTGAGTCGGAATGGCCAGCATGCATCTTCCCCACATGACACACGTAGTTGGTCAGGTGGCGAGGCGAGAGAACGCGTACGACGATGATGAGCGGCGAATATTTACGTAACCCCCTTCTCCCTCCCCCCCCCCCCCCCTAGTTCGTCGATGAGGCGCTTTATTGTCGTATCTGTATGGCCGAGTTATGAGAGTTGGAAAATGCGTGCTATGGGAGGCTATTCTGCTCGCGATTTTGACTTGGTGGGGAATCGCTAGACTCAAAGGTCACACTCGGCTGAGGAAACTAGAAAAATTCAAGTTTCTCGAGTTTCAGCCCTCAGGTCAATGCGGCGGATATTTTTTCACCTCCACAATCTGTGGGACACGGGCAACTGCGAGATTATGAAAGATATTCGGACTCAGTCTTTGTGTTCACTGTCGGACAGATAGGTTCAAGAATTCGTGCTACCCGCGAACCATTCACGACTGCTAGAAATGCAGAGCGCTATTTCTACGAAAATAAGCCCGAGTATTCATCCCAATCCTTCCTCAATTCCATTCTCCCCTACCCTTCCTTTTTGTCGATAGTGTCGTAACATGCTCGATTCACGATGAGCTGTTGAGACCAAATTTGATAATAAGTTAATGTGTGGGAAACATTATCCCTGTCTGAAACAATTCTGTACCTCTACATTTAGTAATTGAGTAGCATTTTTTTCCAGTCAGCTTTCAATGCTCTAAAATTAAGATTTTACCTCTAAAATCGAATTTTGTTCGGAAAAAGTCAAAATCTATATCTTTTCTGTCCCCGAGTGCCAGGAAAAATGAATGATACTTTCGAGAGATGTATTGTATTAGATTCTAAAGAAATCGAAACGCATCACTGTTAAGAATCATTAATGATTGCAGTAGGAAAAGCTTTCGCAAAGTTCTAGTATTAGTGGATGAAAATGGACTCAATTGTATAGATCCAAAAATGAGTAAGTAAAGTAAGGGGAGCGCTGTGTGCATTTGTGTATTTATTTGGAGAAATTTTTGACAGAGCCTCAATTACTTAGTAGATAGCTTAGTTCTGAGGAGTATATTCTGGTTTTAAAATTTAGGGAAGAGAATGAGAAAAAATAGGAAGCTTTCAATGTGAGGGTATTATTGAGCTCAGAGTAAATGGGCTTAATTGTGACATGGCCAGTGAGTTGGTGCTAGATATGCTCGGGGAAGAGGAGAATGGGTAAATTTAGGCGAGGCAAAAAAGTGGACGTATTAGGAGGAGTTAAAAATGGTTAGACGTGTAACAGTGAAATAGTGTGAGGTAAGAAGTGTTTTCTATCCAGCATTGCCCTTGGAGAGTATGAATAGTAATAGTAATCTGTTGGCAAAATTTTTATTACCACATAGAAATAAGTTAAATATTGTGTGTCGAGTTTATCTTATTTGATAACGAACTAAATACATAATTTTATCATTTATGGTTTTAACTAACTCTCCTTGGCCATGCTATTATACAGGTATCACTATTTTCTTTCAGAGGGATCCTTTTTTCTTAATATTGAAATAAGTAACTTGGTACGATTCCTTACTTTAATGCTCTAACCGACACAGGTTTCGGGATATTATGATTTATAGATGTGATATAACATCTAAGGGCAACGAGGAAATAGCGTTGAAAATGGTGAACATAATATGCCGAAACCTGGGTCGGTTAGAGCAATAATGTGTGGAATCATACCGAGTTACGTATTTAAGTATGAAGAATAACAAATTTTCCACAGGGTAACGCCAGAGACTGTGTCTTGGATCCCTTTTTCATTTCATAGTTATGTTAGCTATGCCTTTATTTACAATTTGGTAAAGATTTTAGAGCTAAGCGTTTGTTATTAAGATAGGGAAAGCTTGAAAACATGGATAACTTTACCACTTGTTTCTGACTTGTTAGGTTTGTAAATAATATTATCTTATCTAAATATGGTTTGGGATCATTCCATGTTGTTTTAATTAGCATTTTCACTTCAATACTTAACTTGATTTCTCATACTTTCATGTTGTGAAATGACCTCAGCGAATGCATTAGCCACAGAAAATATATACTTGTATAAATGCTCCTAATTTAATTCTTTTTTATTCGTATCAGCCTGTTATGCTGATTTGAGAAAAGGGTTAAATTGAATTTTAAATTAATTGAATTTTGATTTGATTTATTTTGTTTTGTTTTAGTTTTCACTCATAATAGTTCCACCTGACCTGCCTTAGATGGCAAAATGTTGCAGACTTACTATCTATTATCATTATTTCACCCATGGTCGTAGAAATTCCATCAATAAATATGCCTGAGATACGTCCACAAAGAAACATATTTGCCTTGAATATTTTTTTCTTTCTAAAATGATCGACAGTCTGATTAATAAGGATAACAATGTCAATATAATGTTGAAGGTGTATTGTAATCACCTACTTATATAAAAAACTAATTAGGGGAAATAACGTAGGTACCCTTTAACCATGGGATTTTTTGCTATAAAAAAACTATCGAAAACTATCGATACTGTGATGGTAGAGCATTTAGCCATAAAATATTAGATGGATCTGAACTATTCGCAGTACTGTTTTAGTCTTCTTTTAAAAGTGTTTTGTATGTTTTGCTTTTCTTGAAAACGCTGTTGGATCAAATAATGCTATAATTCCCGAATGCATCCCCCTTACTTAAATTGCTGTCGATAGGATTTTCGTTTTGCGATGAACATTTAAGACCTCAAGCAAAGAGCTATCCTAATTGAATCTAGAATGCCCCTTCGAAGACCTCCTATCTAAAAATAAACCAGAAGCTATGTTTGTTCGCCATTTTGGGCTAATGACTCCCAGCCGCCGTCGTTCTATCTCCATCCCTCCCTAATTGAGCAAGGAGGAGGAGTTTCGCCGGCAACTTTTTCATATGGTTCGTGACTTTATGCTACCGTTCATCTAAAACCACTCATAGAGTTATTGTTAACCTTTGTACTTGTTTTTAGCTGTTTGGACATCTTAGAAGTTACTTTGGCCTTAATCAAGTATATGATTTCATGGTAAAGTAAACGAGTACCACACGTTTTGTGAAGAATCTTGCAGTATATCTTGCAGAAAAATCTTGCAATATATCTTGCAGTATATTTGGTTTATATTTGAAAAATATTTATAAACCTCCTACTATATTGATTGAAAATTAGGTACGTTCTGGGTCTCATATTGAATGAAAAAATAAGCATTGCTGAAGTTCACTAAGTGGTGGGTATGTATTACCAGTTGATGGGAATAGATTGGGAAAAATAGTGCTTTATTACCGTGAAGTATGTACTGCGTTTTGTTTTAGCCCTGCAAGTCCCAATTATGTTTTGGTATTGTAGGTCTTTCATTTTTGCTGAAAATTACCGTCATAAAACGTAGAAATTGCTATCAGAAAAATCCCACCTGGACTGGGAATTGAACGTCGGCAAGACATAAGTTCGTGGTTCGATTTCCCACCCTTGTGGAATTTTTCTTACAACATTTTCTTCGTATTTTATTTGGTATTTAATTTTAACTAGCCAACCTATGAATTGCTATATTTTATGCCTAGGAATGTAAAAAAAATTTTCTAAATAATTCTCTCCATCGTAATCCGTTTTGAAATTGTTTTTGTGTCATATCTGAAGCTCTTCTGTACAAGTCCGCTATTGGCATAACCATCATTTCACAATCCGGTACGATTGCTCCGTATACTTGAAGCTTCTAGTTGCTTTTCATATCAGAATAATGTTTGGCTACAGTTATTGCAATTGCTGTGTATAGCATATGGCTTTTCATATTCCTGTTATGCAATCAATCATTAATTTGCAAGTCAGATTGCGTGCAGCATCAAAAACCTTGGGTAATATAGCTAAGTATTAGAAGTGACTAAAATGGGTAAAATATACGCGCATATATGGTTTTAATGGTTATAGTTTTTGTCCCTTCAGAAAAACTTTTTGACAACTAATCCTTCATTTTGAAATCAAACGTATGAGAGGAATTGGTTAAGTGTAGGAAAATATCATCTAAGGCTAATCTTAAATAATAATGGAAGCAGGTATAAGCTAAATACCAATGGTGATTGTATATTCAAGCGTTAATAACAGGGACGTCCTCTTTGAATACATCAAGGATCCGCTTCAAGGAAACCTAACTTCTGATGCAAAACTAAGGATTCATGTTGTTGCTACTGAAAAATAATCTGAGCCAACAAATCTCCCTTTCCTCTCTCCTTTACCCTAATTAAACTCCTGTGAGTTCTTTCTCGTACAAAAATCGAAGATTAGCCCATATTCAGGACCTCCAACCGGGATCGCTTAGGTTTCGGAAGTCGCTGACTGAGAGATATCTGTCAATCTCTCGATCATTATAGGAACCTTTGAATCGGTGGGTGCATTTCCAAGGTTGTATGTGGTAGTGGTAATTGGGAATTAGTTGAAACATTTATTTGGAATATCGGCTGCTTGCTGGTAAAATGTTGTTATCCGATATTCAAAGTGAATATCTCCGAAAATGCTGGTTGGACATAAATGTAAATAATCACAGAGTGTAGCTGATCTAATCCATGTTGTGACATGAAAAATTAAAATAATCATTCAAGGGAATGTGATTTTTTCAGATATTAGTGATTCTGTGGATTCGGTGTGAGTGAATAATGAGCTATTTGTGAACGAAGTTGTTTGGGTCGCCTTATCGCTTAACTAGTTATTAACTGTCTCAAATCAATGAAGTTTTAATTTGCTGACCATTTGGGCTTCCGTTCCAACTGGAAGGCTCTTTATGTGCACGCCATTACGTGACCGTTCCCGACCTTACGTTAGTTGGCCCACATTCGATCCGTAACACGCCGTCACCCTTTTATGCTCTGCGGAGCGTTGATGTTCCCGAAAAACTTGATAACTATGTCAGGGTGTCAGCATTAATATTCTTGACGTTGGTTTTATCTTCTGAAAATGATTGCTACAGACTCTTTATTTTTTGACAAATCTACTGTTGGAAAATTGTGGTGGACGACATTTTAATGTGTTACAGATCTTTGCGACAAACGCTGCAATTTCCACATAACTATTATTTATATTGAAGTGGGTATTTCATCCAAATTCCTCATTCTTAACTGATTTTAAACTTTACTACGCTCATGTATTTACTATAAGGCGAAAATAAAACTTTTACTCCCAGATGGAATATCGTAAACTCAAGTTTTTTAGTGTAGGTATTTCTTCTGTTTCTCTTCCTTGGCCTTTTTTTTACTTTAGCAGATAAATGTGTGGTTATTACAATGCTCTTGAGGATTTCTGCGTTGTAAATAGCTGAATATCATTGTTGATAAAGGAAATGTAAGTAATTCTGTAAATTCTTATCGTGTTGCTCGCAAATATCCATGCTATGAATATAAAAAATTGTGTTGTGATTGAAGAGTTATATTCATTGTGCTAATAAACTCTTTGTTGATCCACAGGAAAGCATGCTGTTAACTAAGACGGCTGATGAAATAAATATTCCATTTAATTCTTTGTCCCTAATAAGTTTGTTCATTTATTTTTGGTTCCGGTGAACGTCATAATCTCTACTCCTCATAAGAAGCTTTAGTGTTTTCCTTGACAGTCGTAAATAACGCCCCACTTAATAAAATAAAATGTGAAGTGTGACTGAGTAAGTGACTAGTAATGAGGTACTGGCGCCTTAAAACACTCGTGTACTCTTTTCGGGTTTCTCATGTTCGCTTCGTACCAGGAGAGGAAATTTATATTTAGCTTTCCTGGGATCGAGGTTTCATGTAGCCTAAACCTCACTACCCTATTTAACTACCCTCCACTGTAGACTAGGATCTCTCATGGGATTTTAAAAGTAGGCTACACGCCGAATGTATTTTTTGTCCTCTGACTCGGGGTATTTACTCAAACCGTAGGAAATGAGCCACGAGCAATATTCTGGGTCTTGGCAGCTTTAATACCATCGGGTAATTTTTAGCGAATTTTGTTTTTTTTGTTGATTACAATTTTGCAGTTGTACTGAAGTTTTGATGGGGTATCTTTCTGTTATTTTTATGCTTTAACGTCAAGCATTAGTGCTTATAATTCTGCCCTCCTCTTTGGGCCATCAGTCATTCAGTTTGTGAGAGAGTACAGAATGGCTATCCTAACTGGACGATATTTTTCAATTTTCTCTCATTTCTTGTGCCTCCCGTTGGCCTTATGTGCTCCATAGGGTCCCACTCCTGCCCCTACTTGATAAACGCATCACCCTTACGCCCCGTCGGTGGTTTTCCCACAAAGGGAGGTTTAGCGATCATGGGCATTGGTATTTATTGCGGCTGCCCTCATTCTTTTTTTTCTGAAGCTCACATCTTAATTACTCCCAATGACTGTGTGAGCGCAGACAGAGGCCTTCTCTCACCGGAAAGCTTAATCCTCTAATGTTTGCTGTCAGAGGTTTTTTGCGTGTGTGGTCGAAGTTCCTGGAGAATGTCATTTGTCAAACGATTGGCTTTAGTAATTCGAAAAAAATTCACATTCCTTCGCATATATTACCCATTGCAGGAGAAAGATTTTTTCTGTGGAAGTTGATCCACCACTTAGGTTATATCCGCTGCAGGTGTTGGAGACTATCCTCAGCAGTTATATAACTTTCAAAATATGCATTAATGCTTACGGCATTTGGTTGGAATTTTTAACTTTCTCTGCCTCATTATTGAATTACCTTATTATCTCTTGTTTCTTATTGCTTTTAATCATTTACCTCCTTGGAATAGGTTCTTTCTTGAATCTCCATTTGAAGCTCCTGTGATCATTTATCGTATTATGCCTGAGTTATCATTTTCAGCTATACTCATCTCTTTGTATGCATATTTAGTTAAGAAACTGGAGAAGTGGAAAATATCGACTTGATTTGCGCTAGTTGTTTTTCGATCTTCATTCATACAACTAGTTGACGGAAAAAAGGCATTGAAGTGAGTAATACCGATTTTCTTATGTCATTCAGACGTGTCGGTATGTGTGAGGCCGAATGATGACGATGCCATCGGGAAGGCTGCCAAACCGTCGGTCACTCTTGCTCGGCAATTGGCGAGTGGTTGGTAACGTTAATTTCAAGGTAGCCTCGGGAAAAACCTCTATCCTCATATTGGTATGTTAGCTCTACTTCCGTTGCTGATTATTTTTTTCCTGTTTGAGGCATATTGAGTCAAAATTGTTTTCTCTCCCTGTATTGCTTATAATGTTACCAGCGTTATATCTACCCCGTAATTCCGAGTTTCACTCATCTTAGTGGAAACAAGCGATGAAAAATGTACTTCTCATCCTTGATGATTTAAGCATATTCCAGGATACATCGTTTTAAGTAGATGTATGAACGGCTGGGATATATTTTTTAGATGAAGCGAAAACAAAAATCGTTGTATTCTGATGGGAAATAAAGTAATGGAACTAGTATGTCCTTCGATTGGAATGGGTAAAATGTACAGAATTCAAGGCACGTGTTCTATGTAATTCAAGGCGTGGAAAGAATTTATGCGATTATTTATTAATTGCTGTTCTTAATTGGCTTTGTTTCATTGTGAAAGCTCAGGCTTGGAATAAGAGACAATTTCTCGTCAATGAAGTTAGCAATAAGTCTTATGAATTAGGGTGGGTGTGAGGGCAGAAGATTTAAAGTAAATTGCAAACTATCGATTCAGGGCTTTTCTAGGGGAATAACTGTATGTAGTTTTCTGGTCGGGACTCAAATAACCCGTTTTTTAAAACAACGTGGTTTGAAGCAAGCTGTTTGGTACTCTTTGTAAAAATGTATATTGCCACGGATAGCTGCACGCATGACTTCATTCATAATCATGTACTACACCCTGCTCATTCGCTCTTGTAGATATTGAGCCCTAACCTTGTTATATGGGGAGTAAAAATAGCCGTCAAAGCCCTCATTTCGTCTTCCTGCTTCACTTCGAATAATTTTGCGAATCCTTTTCAGTGTTCAGGTTCAGTAGTTAGAGCGAAATGTCACTATGCGTCTGAAATGCATCTAACAACTGCTTAATAGTTTCAAAAATGAACTTAGTTATATTCCACAGCGTATTTATTAAAACACAACCGGTTTCGACCTTCTCAGGTCATTCTCAAGAGGTAACCACTTGTTGTTACCTCTTGAGAATGACCTGTAAAGGTCGAAACCGGTTGATTTTTAATAAATACGGTGTGGAATATAACAAAGTTTATTTTTGAAACTATCATGTCTTCATTCCACGAAGTGAACTCGCGAAACATTGATTTGAAACTGCTTACATGTTAAAATAAAATTCGAATATAATATCTATCATGACAAGAGAAAAATCTCGCTCAAACGACAATAGGGCACATCAGAAAATTACTCGGCTCGTTCGGCAGAGCGGCGGTTCATCGTACCGCTCGCAAGGCGCCGCCGCGAATCGAGAGAATCGCGAAAAACTTCGCCCGGCCAGCGAGAGTGGTGTGGGGTGTAAGGGAGGCCCCCGCGGGTTTTCCCGGAGTCGCGCTCAGTTGACTCTTTCCGCAAGGGGTTAGCGGGGACAGATGGGGGAGGGATTAGCTGGTGTTTTGCCGAATCCACCCTTTACTCCCAAGCGGGTCGTGGGCGGTTGTCCCCTTCCGAAAACTATTTGGCAGGGTGGCCCAATTCGTTTTGTTGGCCGTCAGCCCGCATCGCGGGGCAAGGGGAGGGGGCTATTATTCTTTGAGGACGTCTTCGAAGGGAGGGTGACGGAGAAGCGAGGGGATAAACGCGAGGGGGTGACGAGGGCAGGAAGATAGAATGAGGAGGCGCTCAATGTTGCCTGATGCCTGCGGGCAGTTTGTGTGCGATCGTCCTTTTTCCCTACGGTGAGTCCGCCGCGTTGTTCCCCGGTGGCTCTGGGCCTCGGTCACGTGTCGTCTGACGGTTCTTGCCAACTTGGCAAAATATTTGGCGAATCACGGTCGGGTGTACACCTCCGGGTGGGGGGAGTCATGTTACCTTTCATAGGGTACATACACACTCCCTCTGACGCTCCGGACTTGCTAAACTCTCCTTTTGAATGCGGGCTTACTAAGTAGACTGCTCTAATTTGATACAGGTGTTCCTGCCTTCTTTCGGAGTGATATTTTTCCCTGTCTCTGGAGGGAATGGAGGAGGGAGCCCTAACGAGGGCTGCGGCGCGTTTCGCCTTTTCCACCTGTATAATTAGGAGGGAAGATAATTATTTTCACCTGACAGGCTTACTCCCGAGAGAAATTTGGATGTGATAACTTGCCGGTTACTTCCATATGAAATTTATTTTACAGACTTAGTGCTGAGTTGTTTTCTTCGTTTGAGTTGTGAAAGGGAGCCATTCCGATAGTATCGGGACGCTGTATCGACTTTCCTCGTCCAGGGTTGGGTTTTTTCCTATGTGGCGGTCAGGGAGGCAGGATATTTCTTATGTTCTTATATCAGTGGGTTTCATTTAAAAGGCCCCTGAAGTGTAATTTCGTTGCTCCGTCCGTCAGACGTGATGTCATTAATATTTGCTCCCACGTTTCTATTTCACAGTGAATTGGTCCTTACCTGGAGACAGCCGATCATAGCTGCCATATCCCCACTTTACTCAGCCCACACTAAATGTAGAGGATGGAATCAGTAAAGGGTCCTGCTGAAATATTTTTACTAACGGTGTCTCTTTATGTTCATCGACTTAATATGCGTTTTAAAACTCTCTAAGGCCGTTTTACACGATGAAATATTTTGTACAAACGAATGTACGTGAGATTGTACGTTTGTCTCAATGAAATTAGAACAGGTTCTATTTTCCGTTCAGGCATTGAGACATTCGCACAAGCGTTCATACAATTTGCCGCTTTACACGATACATATTGCCTCATGCAAGGGTTCACGGAAGAGTTTGTACAAACAAATGTACCGTGTAAAACTGCCTTAATACTTGATTATTAATCCAATGTAAATGAATTTATTTCCCTCATTGTTGACGTCACTACTTTCCATTTCCTTTCCGGTAAGTACTATTGTTTATAGTATCGGTTGATCCCTTGGTACATACATGGTTAGATGAAAGTGGCTAGAACTCCTATGCTACTATTATGTTTCAACTTCCTTAAACTCTCATCTCCTACTTCATCTGCCGTTTCTTTTTATTTCTTTAATTTTGATCCTGAGTGCGTCCAAAGAAAGCATTATCCTGAGGGATTTTAGGCTTTCCCGGCGTATATATTAAATATAGTTTTCACGGGTTTCGCACCGAGTTAAGGTTCACCAGGTTGGTTCCTAATAGTCTAACCCGGTGTAAAACTCGCGAAAACTGTACTCAAGCGTTATCATTTTTAATATTCGCCGCTTAAGCAATTACCGCTCAATTTGCATCATATCGTACCTGCACTTTTTCATGCTGTAGTTACCTTTCCCCCTTTCCCTAATATCCAACCATACCCGCTACCTACCCGCTGTCTACCGCTTTTCTTTCTGCCTTATATTCCTCGTTGACCCCACCATGAGCTTTCTTTCTCGCTTCCTTCCTTGTAGATATCTTACTCGTCGTAATTTTGTACATCTGCTTCGTGAATCTCATTTTTTAGCCTTCGCAGTCTCCATTTATTATTATTACCTCAACTGTTCCTATCTCAATTTTCCGAGCTGGAACTCTCACCTTCCATTTTTCTGTCTGACGGAAAGCAGCGGCGGATGAGGAGACGTGCGTGTTTTTGTGCCAGTGTGCAGTTCTCATGTCGCAAATGGAACTCTTTGCTTACTCGCTCCTGCTCAGGTGGAAGATCTTCCTCCTGTTCAGGTGGGAGATCTGCCGCTACGCCCTCCTTCCCTTGTCCTGTAAAATATTTTCCTGTTTATTCCGTATTTCACGACTGAGAGGGAAGGAAAAAAATTGTTTTGATGATTCATTCGTGTGAGCTATCGAGTCTCGTAGGTAGAGGAGAGCCTCCGCGAGTGCTCTTGCCTTGGCGTGCCAACCTCGGGAGGTGGGAAGTGCTTTCCGCGTCGAAGAAAAGAAAACATGCTCCGCACGTTTTCGCTTCCTGACGACTCATTGAAGTTTCGATATTTTTCTGGGAATCCTTTTAATACATTTTACATTTTCTCCCTGATGTGGCATATTGAACTTAATTTTTAAAATGAACCTTTGGTAATTTTACATCGATATCTGGTGGGCATGGTGAAGTGTGGAGTGAAGATTTTGGACGTACACCCAATTTTTTTCGCTAACCGTAGTCGAGCCTTTTAATTTCCTTTAATGCTTATCCGTATGACCTATCGATACTTATTCTTAGTTGAGTTGTTAAGTATCCTGAGATATATGGATGGAAATATAGCATTAACTGGGCATTAAAGTGATATCTTTCTTATCCCTCGGAAATGAAAGATTTTATGCTGCAGTGCTCTGACTGACTTTTAAACTGACATTTATTTTAAATTCTTTTCTTACTTCAATTTTTTAATCATGATATCTATTATTATTGACTATAATTAAGTATCAGTAATATTAGTAATAACTTCAGGCTTCACTATGTGGAACCTCTCCATATCGGAAATAAAAATTACACTTCGTAACGGTCCACTAAATTTATTTCTATTGAAGCTAAGGCAGATATGTATTTAAAAAATCATTTTTCCCATGTATCCTAATGAGTTATCAGATCGTTGGGCTCTCCGGCCGGCTGGTTTTGAGTAGTGAGCAATATTTGTTGCTAGTATCTGATAAAAAGTATAACCCTCCACAGTTCTCTATGGTTTCTAGTTATTTTTGTAGTCGGATACTGGATTTTACCAATTAAAGTTTTTTTCTTCTAAGAATTGGAAATATAGTTTCTTATCTGGTTGAGTTTCATTCTCTGCTTTCGTATCGTGCATTCACGAGGATTATCAGCACTTTGGAAAATCCGTTCTCATCCTCCACCCAACAATCCGTTCTCAAGTGCTCGAAGTTCAAACTTCACCTTGTGAAATACTGTGTGTTCCCAAACTAAAAAGTTGTCTATTTTAGGTCTCCACCCGACTAGTTTGGCAAGCGGGTCCTGTCTCGCCGTCGAGGGAGGGGGGCTTTAGGGAGTCGCGCCATCTTGTAGGGGAGCCTGTCGCGTGGCGTGCCCGCACGCATCATGGGTGGGTTTTTCGCGCGCTGACTCGGACTCTCCCTCCCCTTCGCCATGGTTCTGAATTATGAGTAGTTACTTCAAAATCGCCTCTAGAACGGGAAAGTCCTCGTGGTTGTCATTCATGAGATCGGAAGTCTGTCGCCAGCCTAGCTCATTGAGTAGGTAAAGCAATTGGCGACTCAAGTCGAAGGTTTAGCCGTCTTTTGTCTTCTTATAAATGTTTATGGGTGGAATTTGTAGTGCATAGTCATGGCTCGTGGGCACTAAAGGCCTCAATACTCAAACAATGTGTTAGGTCTATTTGTTACAGAATCCTTCTATCATCTCTATATGCTGAAAATTGGATTACGGTGAATGGATTAGAGTGAGACCGTGAATGCTTAAAGATGTGTCTTACATGGTTTTTGATTAAAAATGTAAATTGTTAACATATTTATGCGGTAGCTGTTACAGGCGTCGCTTCGATTCCCTTCCGAATATTTGAGTAAAAGTTATGCGTGCACAATTAATCGGAAGAATAATCATATTGAAGGTCTCTCAACTTATGTGGTGGTAGAACATTCCTCGTAGACCCCCTGCGTGAGAAATTCATAAATTCAAGGGGACATTTCCCTAGGTTCTACCGCAAGCGGTTTTTCACAAAGCTCGAGTAGCCACAAAGAGAAAATCTTGGAGAGCCAGGGGCGATCCGTGGGATATATTAATTATAAGCCTTAGTTCTTCACCAAAACCTAATGTTGATTGAGGTACGGCACCAAATGTAATAAAAATGTCTAGTTCCTTTTTATTTACTATATCTATGATTTGTTCTGCTTGCTTCCTGGCCGGTTAGCAACGTATTACCTGTTACACTCTGCATGTTGAAGAATATTGCTAAATATCTGGGAGGAAATATATTGCCCGATCGAAAAACTCCAGAAAAATAGTGGCGCTTACTCCCTGAGAGCGTTCATGATTTTCAACTGGGTGTATAAAAGAATTACGATAACTCCGAAAGCTACTGATAGAATGACCTGCATGAATTCTTTTGGTACCTTGAGAATTGTCGACTGATATGATATGTAGAGTCATTGAAACGATGAATTTCCCATTACTCAGGAATATTTCATGCCGAAAATCGATGGGATTTTTTGGTAGCATTTTCATTTCATGTTCATATTGGGAAATAAATTTCGTACCTACCTGAGTATCGTGTCCTTCTCCGTTCCCTAGCTTCGATTTGCCTTATTTTTTATTAAATTATTGTTGTTTAGAGTGCTTATAGCTTAAGGGTGTAATTAACCTTTTTCGTGTTAAATTTTAATTATGGTTTTTCTATGCATTGCTCATCAATTTGTTGCTTTTGATAAACGCTGGTAGTGTTCTTTGTCATCGTATTACATTTATTTAATCTAACGCGCTCTTTAAAGGAATGCGGACTACAACAGCGACTTGGCTTACGTGTATTAAATCTCATAGACATTTAGGGCAGACTGACTCAATGAGTACTGCTAGTGACTTTCTCTCTTCTCGTATCCCTCGTTATTTTCCATCGTGTACCTTACTCATTCTGTCTCTTCTCTAATTCATTCTCATCTATTTCTCTCTAAAAATATCGCCTGAGAGGCTTTATATTTATTTTGTTTATTATCCTCGCTCTGCTGCCTCCATCGTGCTGCGCATTTCTTTCTCTCCTTCGGAAGATAAGTTGCGTCTTTGTTTCTAGTCTCGGCTCTTATCCTCAACCAATTGTTGTAATTTATTTCCCCCGAACGCTAAAATCATTTTGTTGGTTTATATTCTGGGTTTCTCTTGAGCCTGACCCACCTGGGAGACTTGACTGTTGACACTCCTCACTCCGTCTGCTCGGTCCTGTGTCCTCCATCGCGACCACCTCTTTCCCCCCTAATTAATTCTCCGTCGCGCCTCTTTTATTTCTCCCGCCCCCTTTGATCTCTCTTTGACCTCTCCACCCCTTTTGATCGTATCAATTCGCCGGGAACAATGCCCATTCGTCTTCTATCAGCGCGGTACGCGATACGCTCTTGTTTTATTTCTCTCACCCTCGATCCCGAGCAGGCGTGCGCGGATCGTCATCAGAGGGAGCTTTTGTTTTGCTTCATTCCCACGACCTTCTCCTTTCTTCGCCCTCGGATGCACTTTCTCCTGCTTTCCCCCGTCTTATTCTTCCACCGCTTTCCTCTCACACCCGTATTTCACTTCTTCCCCGCCTTCATCCTTTCTCTCGTTCGGCTCCGCAGTCTTTTCCCACCCTCCTTCCGCAAAACTCTTTCTTCCCGTTGATTGTCATATGCTTTAAAATTTGGGATGACTTTTCTCCCAGAGAAAATAAATGTTGTTTTTGTCGAAGCAAATGATGCTCTGATAACTGGCTGAAATGTTTGGTCTTCGTCGGTTTTCATCACATTTTTCAGCCTTACTCAGTCACAGAAGTTTTAATTGACCACTAAGCGTTTATTTTTTTATAATTTTTATTTATTAAACATTATTCATGCTTACCCAGCCTCTTGTTCTCTACGTCTTTTTCCTTCGCGGTTTTGACAAAGCCAGTCCACATTTCTAAAACATCTCTTATTTAATTATGCTTTCATATATGTATCCTGACTAATCTTGCTTACCCATGCTCTCAGGGCACTCTCCCAACTTTTTCAACGATCGTAATATATATTCAGCACGGTACGCGATGCGCTCTTGTGTATGGAACGCAATCGGCGACTCAAGTCGAAGGTTTAGCTGTCTCTTTTCTTCTTATGAATTTTTATGGGTGGAGTTTGAAGTGCGAAGTCATGGCTCGTGGGCACTAAAGGCCTTAATACCCAAACTATTTGTCAGGACTAATCTTGCTTACCCATGATCTCAAGGCACTCCCGACTATTTCAACGATCGTAATATATATATTTGAGACATAAATTTACGGATCTTGATTTAGTTCGTTTGAACAAGTTGGGTGGAAAGTCTATGCGCGTGCCATGCGATTTTGCATTGGAGAGCCTTTTACATTGTTACAAGAGTGCAGAATTCAACGTGTCTGCCTTTCTCTTTACCATTTCCAGCATTCCATTCCTTCCGCTCTTTCGCACTATTGAGGAAAGATGTTTGTCTCCTTATACCCTCAATCGTCGTCTCTTGCGAGAAATCTGCCGTGTCTTTGGCAAGCTCGATTTGTGGAGTCCTCCTTTTTCGTGGGTTGCGGCCAGCTCATTTCGTTAGGCTCATAGCAACGGCCTCTCTGCTTCTCCCAACCACTCCTCACTTCCTATCCTGTAAACTCATACATTTTCACTGTTGTTTTTAACGTTATCGCCGTGGCTGAATTTATCTTCTATTGAGACGAGCGTCGCCTGTTCTCTCTTCTAACGAGAACGTCGACTCCGTCTCCGAGATATCGCCAGAAATCTCACGAAGCAAAAAATTAATATGTCATTTATTCTGCAGAGGATACCTCTCTCCTTCCTTGCGGTTACTCCTCATGAGGCATAGAAAAAAATGAGCAAACGTCATTGTGCTATGTTGACATTGTGAGGTGTCTGCGTCGCTGTTTCTTGCTGTATTGTCGAATTCTGATTGATTTTCCATCAGCATTATGCTGAAATGGGGCCTGTTGCTTTAGTAGATGAATGAAAGGTACATTTTTAATTGTTAGTGGCTCTCTTTCGCCCCTTGTAATTTTTTTAAAGCCTGCGCAAGAAGAATTAACAGAGGGAGAACCCTAATTCCTCGTATATGCTCAAGCCCGAAGATTACGCTTTTACGGATGCGCCGTCAGACGCACGGATTGCGCCTTATGGAGTCTGTTTGGATAGGTGGAGCAAATAGGGAGCCATGTTGTTTATTTTACCTATTTAAATTACGTTGGAATTTGTGGATCTAGTTTTCTGTTTTACGTTTTCAATATTACATATTTGGAGATTATTTTGCTTTCTAGTGTGGGCCCCTATATCTGTTCAAAAAATAAGAGATGAAAAAACTATTATTCAATTTAAACGATGGATTTAAACAAGCAATATTTTCTCTGTTTATTGTGAAATGTTTGATAAAAATGTCTCTCACATCTATGGAATCGTTACAGTAAGGTAATGTTACAATTTCATATTCCTTAGAAATATATTCTACCTATTTTATATATTTAGTCTTATCTTAAATAGAAAATTTTGATAAAAATGTCTCTCACATCAATGGAATCGTTACAGTAAGGCTGTGTTACAACTTCATGGTCGTTACAAATTTTATCTACCTATTTTATAAATTTAGCCTCATCTTGAAAACGATGCATTTCGCTCGCAATAACTTAATACATTAGTGACATGTTTACCTGAATTCACGAGAAAAGGAAATATGGGTAAGGGTAATAAAGTGTAACCGTACTTGTCATATTGATGAACAATCCTATCGAAGTAATTATTTTCTAGTTTCTCTGGAAATCCCTTAGCTGGGCGATTGTTGGAGATGGGTGGTTTAGTGTACTCATGGTATCGACCTTGAGTACGAAAATCCATGTTAATGAGACCATTTAATTCGTCTTAAAATTGACAAGGTTTTCCGTATAAATTATAAATATTTCTTTTTCCAAGTTAGCATCTCACATTGTGACACAATATACAGTTAAGTGCTGATGTTTTAATTAGAATTAATTGCCGGTGAGTGTCTAATTTTGGGAATATTTTTGTGTTCATGGTAGCTATACACAGTGCTTATTCTACGCCTATGTTTTTGCATCTTCGCCCTGGTCAGTCTCCGTAAAATTTTCATTTCGCTCTTTTCTAGTTCCGATCGAGGGACATGAGTGGTGTTCCATCGAACATATGCGCTGTCGGGATTGGTGCTCCTTCGGAGTCCGAAGTTATCCTATCTCAGAGAGCTAGAGCGACATAAATTTTTCGTCCCACTGGGTGTTTCGGAGTAGACCTCAGGTGCCGCTTCCCACATTTCGATTCCCTGCCTCCGGTGGCCACTATATTCCAACCTCGATGTGACTTCCCAGATTCCGTGGTGGTGCTTTCTTTCATCCCTTCTCTCTCGGACGACTATGGCCCCCTAGGCGCCACTTCCCTCGTCCCACCCTTCATCTCTTCCCATGTTGTTGGGTTCCACTTGTCTCTCTCTCCCCCTCCCTCTCACCTCCGCTCCTTTCTCACACCCTTACTCGCTGACCTTCTTCGCCCTCTGCGAATTCATGTGGAAGAGCCAACGAAAATTTTGGGTGATATTTTTTTTTGCGTTCGGAGTATTTGTGCCCATCCCGCCCACTTCCCATCCCATCTTCGTCTTCACTCTCTCCGTTGCCCATCCTCTCCTGCCCTCCCCCATCACTGCCTTCAGCGCTCGCCGTGATTCACCGCCTCTCCCACACCCGCCACTCCCCCTCGTGGCGCTGCTAATCCTCAGTCAACGCGTGAGCTCACCACTTGCTCACCCTTCCTCTCCTCCACTCAATGCTAACAGTTGAATTAGGTACATTGGATATAATGAATCAATTCGATCTATTTAACCTCATTCTTCTGTAAACACTCAATAGATAGTATTTTAGCCACCACTTACAGTCTTGTAGGACGTATACTACTTGGTGGTCACTACTATCGGTAACGGTGATAACTAATTTCTAGTCTCATCACCCAAATTGTACCTTGTTCATGTGAGTCCACTCTCGGAACCATGGTTGGTTATCTAACATCAACATGGAAATGAATGAAGTTCTTGATCGGATCATATTATTGAAATATAGGAAGCGTTGATAGCCGAAATCAGTCATAAATGTCCTCTACCATGAATCAAACATTTAAGCTGGCGAATATAGCGGAAGTTGATGATTTAAAAATCTTATTCTCAAAAATATTAACCTTGACCCTTTTAAAGAGTTTTGGCGCACAGTTATCGAACAAAGTTTTGATTTGATTTAATCATTGCTGCAAAACTCATTCGTTATTTAGCCTGTACTTCTGAATTATGGCATTCGTCTTTTGACAAAATGTACATTTTTGGAGTTCATGTTGGAATATCTTTCCGAACTTTTCGAACAAAGTCTGTTGGGATAAGCACTTTGTTTCAACTGTCCTAGTTGTCGTGTTCCAACTGCTGAACTCCTCATTCTTTGGACGATCTCGATCGCGAAGACAGTCTCTGAATGGAATACGGTAACTTGCATGCTCTTCATTTTTCTATGAAGCAAATTTTTATGATTTGAGCTTATGGTGCGTTATGTCCTCGACCGCTGGATTATAAATGGGTTTTATTAAGGTTTTTCATGCATTTAAATCCTTGTATTGGTACAGTCTCCTCTCTCGCCATAAATTCGTGATCCATTGCTGAGCAATGTAGAAGCACTCACGCCCGAAGCAGGAAATAATTATGGGTATGGCAAGGAAGAAAGAGCTGCTCCGATATTGTATGCCCCTAGTAGTACAGTGACATCCGTGTATTCGATTGCTATGTTATTTATTTATTGTGCTCTTTGTGTGGTGACATCATGGGCTGTTAATTTTAAAAAATGCTGTTTTAAGTATTGATTTTCGACATAAGGCGACTGCCATTTGTGAGTGTCCCTTCTCTGCTGAATAAGACTTACTTAGTTGCCCAAGCGTGGGAAGCTGTTGATATTTTATCGTTTTTCATTGAAAAATGTGGGAAGAATAATCATTTGAAAGTAAAAAATTAAAAATATGCAATGCTTCTCTGGAAATCATTGACTAATTATATTCCATCGCAGGCCGCAAGTATTTATAATTGATGTATTCCTTTTATGTGTCGGTTTATTTGTATGTATATCAATGAGAGATCTTCTAAAAGTCTGAACACTTTTTGCCTTTTCCTCTCGGCCGCAATGGCAAATTACCTCTTGTTGTAGCAATTGGTTGATAAGACTGGCGCCTGTTAAAAGCTGGAATAAAATCAGACCCTAATGTGTTTAGAGATAATGGAATAAAATCCAGCATTAACCAAATTTTGTCGGCTGTGGGTGGTCACAGTCCTTGCTAATTTCAATTGGTCAGTTAGCCCGATTAGCTTGGAAATTCTTTATGATAAATTAAAGTTCTGTTGCTTTAATGTTATTTTTCCCTTTCGGTCTTTCCAATGAAAAATATGAAACCACGTAAAAATTTAAAGTTCTTCGGTAAAATGCCCTTTTCTTTTGCCCGTATTGTATTCCCCCGTCTTTCGGAATGTTTGCTAGAGTGCATGATAAAGTAAAAGCAAGTAATGTAATTGAATCCTTTATAGAAGTTTTTCTCGTGGGATATGCTTACTTCGAAATGGTCCTCCGAAACCCGGGGTCGTTCTACATTCACAACTGTTTTGTAGTCGTGTTGTGTCACACTACTCAGTCCGCTCCCTTGACCCGTGCCCTTTAAGGAAGGGGAAGAAGGTGAGGCCGGGTTTAGCACTTCTAGTCTCTGCTGTATAAAGCTCACAGCTCATGAGCTGCAGTGATCCGCTTCGAAGGCTTCGTCGTCCCCTTCCGCTGGTTGCTCGCGGTTCCGTGGGAACACTGGCAATGGCGTGTAAATCATGCGCCTTGTGTTTACCTCCCTTTGATCCAACCCATTATGCGTCACCAGGATATTTTCGGCTTTCCTCTTCGAGTGGCCCCTTATCCTCCTACATGCGTGGAATAAGTATCGGTTTTCCGGGAAGTTCGAGGTCTCCATTCTTTCGATCCGTAAGATTCTCACCTTGGGAGCAGGAAAATATCTGAAAGCAGAATGTTCTTGTTTCCCTTTTTCCCCGTAGCTGTTCTTGAAATTTTATGCGTCTCTACGCGCTGGAGCTGGAAAATTGCGTTAGGAGATACTCAATTCTTAAGGTAAAACAAGGTTTAGATTTGGAGACTTTAGCTTAAGATTGTTACACGATAGCTTTGCATAGCCGTTTCGTGCACGGAAATGCAATCGAAGTTAGTTTGCGTAATCTTTAAGGTATTAAATTTTTGTCATTTTATTTCTCAAAGCATTTCCTGCATGTTTGCATTTTTATTCAAATAAGGGTAATTGCCTATTCAGTGGTTTCTCATAATGTCTGTCTAAAGCATTCGACTCAAACTTACCCATTTTAAATCTAGGGTCCATAGTCCAAAACTGGCATATTTATAATTCCTACAAAAATATAGACGCAGTAAAATACACTTAGCATTCTTACACCTTACAATACACCTTATTGAGTGAGCCAGGCTTGATATGTGTTGGAAATAATTTTCTTTTTTCTAGGGGTTCTGTTAGACCAAGTTTGACTTTATTTTAAGGAAAAATAAACTAGCTATTCGATTAGAGTAACAAGTTTCTGGCATAGTGTTGGAAGTGTGCCTCTCTCTGCCGTTGCCTTTTTATGTGGCAGGACTTTCCTAGGTAATTAATGAATTAACCTACTTTCTTGTGAGCATGTTTCATTTTCTAATCTTCTTTTGCTACATTAAAACATTGCATTGAAATTTTATTCGTTTGGCGTAACTTATTCATAGAAAAAACTTAGTTCCTATCCATGGTTACAATTACATCGTCGCCTTACCCTGTGAGCCATAATAAGCGCAGGTCAAGGTCCGGTAAGTTCCTTGGTGCAGGTGCAAGGGGCTGTTAGGACAACAGATTTTAACTTTTAGGCTGTTGTTAATTTGTAGTTCTTGTAAAAGGAATTCCAGATGAATGAAACATTTTTGATTGCCCCTGTTTTCTTGTTATTGACTTTTTACTCTCGTAATTATTAACTCTGCGGGGAGTGAAAGAACATGTAGGTGATAGATGTGGTAGTCAATTTTTCATGTATTATCTGGGCAGCCCAATCTGCCCATATCGTATGCCGTTTAACGATTCCTTTGGTTTCAGATGTGAATTCGAGTACTCAGGGCATCCCTAGTCGTCGTTTAACCAAGGCCCAAGAATCCCTCAGTCACGAAGTCCTCTGCTATCATCCTTCATCAGTATTGCCCACAGATCAAAAAGGCTTTCTTTGTGCTTCATTTAATTTAGTGGTTATCATTTTTTACTCGCGTCCTTTTTTTTACTCCCTTTATATTAGCTCACACTGTCTGTCTGGTTGTCTGTGTACGTACAAACCCATTGGAGCGGAAGGTGTGGTGTTCAATTCCCTGATGGGGAAATTATTTTTCGTCTTTTTTTCATAGCCGTTTTCACTTACATCTTTAGAAATTTTGTTTTCATCATCGCATTACCCTCTAAACTTTTTTTTTGCAATATTTTTCTCGCTAATTATTCATTTATGACGGCGATCAAAGCTAGCACTAAGCACTTAGGACGTTGTGGGAGATGGACCGTGGTGAGCCAACTACTGTGATTATCGTTATTGAATGTTCAACAATGAATTTAAAGGTCATATCGAATTACTAATGTTCCTAATGGTTGTCGAAAGTCTGAATAATTTGACATATCAGTGAGGATGGAATGATTTCCTTTCACAAATTATATTTATTAGCAATGTGATGATAGAATGTGTAATGGCAAAGATTCCATAATACAATAGAAAAATAATAAAATACACTGAGAATATGAGACATTAAAATGTGACGTAATGCATGTGAAAATAAAGAGAGCGTATTAAAAACTTTGTTTTTAAGAGGTTATATTATTTCCTTACAGAATCTCACACTTGATGTAAATTAATTCCGCCCCTTTTCTATTTTGTGACATTTCCATGACCCGTACAATTAAATTGAAATGGCTTCATGAAATAGAGGATACTGTGTAAAGTCTACAGTTCTTTTTATTTCACTTGCCAACCAAGATTTCAACTTATGAAGTCGTGAAGCCATAGTAATTTCGAAATATTGATTGGCAAGTATAATTGAAAGAAAATATTGTAAACTATGCAACGATTCTTTCATTTCAATGGAGTACCTACTACAAAGCTACGCCTGAAACATTAGGTCAATTGGACTTGTTTTCGGGCTCAAAGATTGTAATACGTATCCAAAGTTACGTATCATTGACCTACATTAAAGGTAGGGGGTGAGAGAAGGTCAACTATTAAGTTTTTCTCTTTTGCGAGTCGAATTAAATCCCATTCATGTAGTGTTTAATATCGTGTTTCCCATTGATTTTATTTCTACAGTTCGTCTCGGTGCAATTTTAAAGTTTTAATTCTTCCCAAGGTTCACTTGCCATCCAGAAATATTGTCTATATAGAGCGTTTACCCAAGGACAACGAGTCATGATCATGTTTAACGATAACAATGAGCGAGTGTAATGGTTTTAATATGTAGTGCGTTTCCCTTTTGGTATATTTTTCGACGATAGCCGTCCAAAACAGGTGTCTTGATAGATAAAATTTATTGCTTAATTACAGTTTCAATTTAATGCTGCAGCCTTAGTACGGAAATCAGCACGTGCTCGTAATCTACTCTTACATTTTCCTCTTTATGGTAAAGTGTAAAGCCCACTTGAATCTCGGGAATAAATTTAAAAGCACTCGATCGAGTAATGATTGCGAGATTCATTGCGTGAGGCTTGGTAATTTAGCAATTTAAACGCGAATCTTCATGCACAAAACGCCTGTGCCCAATGATAAAGACCATAAAATATCTTATGAAAGACAATCCATATAATGTCTTAAATTGGGAGGCATAAATGGTAATTAATTTGAAAACCATTCAGTACGACAAAACTCCAAACATTTTTTTGGCGGGAATAAATTTAAAAGCACTCGATCGAGTAATGATTGCGAGATTCATTGCGTGAGGCTTGGTAATTTAGCAATTTAAACGCGAATCTTCATGCACAAAACGCCTGTGCCCAATGATAAAGACCATAAAATATCTTATGAAAGACAATCCATATAATGTCTTAAATTGGGAGGCATAAATGGTAATTAATTTGAAAACCATTCAGTACGACAAAACTCCAAACATTTTTTTGGCGCTGAGACAGTAATAAAGGTTGTGATATTGTTTGATATCAAATGAAAACAACTTTTGAACTTTGGACACTAATAGTTTGAAACTGTAATTTCAAGCGATTGATGGCTTTAGTTTATAATGAAATAATTACTAAGTGATGGTGTAGAAGAGGTTATCGAATTTAACTCCCATTTAAGAATAGACACAAAAAACTTGTGCACTTAATCTTCAGCGTAAACTCGTAGAACTGTCATATGAGCAATTGAAAAGCTGCCAAACCACCACCACAGCGTCCATCTGAAGTGGCAATTTGTCACGAGCTGGTCGAAGGGGGGGGAGGGGGGGTTAGTGTTTAGGTTAAGTGAAATAGCGCTGGGAAGTGGAATGGGGGCTAGTTGTCTTCGTGGTGTGTTTTATACCCTCCGGCTAATACAGAGCGTCTCCTTGTGGTCAGCCGTGACCGCATTCGCAGCGGAAGGGAGGTTGTTCCCCCGCCCCTTCCATTGGGACCCCCCCCCCAACTTTAAACTTGCATCGCCCGCCGCGCATTCCTCGCTCTCTTTCTATCGCCGCATTCTGCTAACCGTTGTCATCGGAGCATTACGACGCATTCCTCCGTATTCGGTGCCATTGAGAGAACTGACCGCCCTGAAAAAGACTTGCCATGCTTGCTTCCGAACTTTCGTCGAGATTTTATGCTTATTGAGTTGGAGAGATTCTAAAAGGACATTAGGCTGCTATTCTGAATCTGGGGTCGCTATTCCATTATCGAGCTGTTCCACGGCTCATGATAGCCCAAACCGCTTCTCGAAATTGAGACGGGCAATAAAAATAGCTCGAGAAAACTAGTGATTCAGATAATGTTGTCTTTGGCCACTTCTTTCGGTATGAAACATTCTTAGAACGGTAATTAGAAATTTAGCAGCCAATGAGAAGCAAGCTTGCGTTGTCCCTTCAATGAAATATTCCTTCCCTCATATAATCTATGGCTTATTTTACCTTTTAAATAGATTGAACTATAAATATAATACTTTTTAAGTATTGTAAGCTATAATACACGTGTAACTTACATGCTCGAAGAAATATATTCCATATATTCTATAAAATTACTTACGAAAATATTATGGCGGAACGGTGAATGCTAACGTGAGTCTTTTGATATAAGGAGATTTTAGCATTTCATTTGTAAAGTTATTTATGTATATAGAGCCTGCGATCCAAGTATTAAATAATCTATGGAGTTTCCTCTTTCCCTGTACCAATGTTGTGATAGTAGTGAACCTTATTAGCTATCGGCGAGTCGTATATCTCATGTCGACATATGTACATTTGTGACCGACTGTTTGATATGCAAGTACCACAAGTAGTCCTTCAGTTGAGAACTATCATTATTGTAATCCACGTTATTCTACTATGTGATTTTTTTTATTTAAATGGCAGTAATGGCCTGGGAGCTCTCATTAACTGTTGTTAAAGCTTGTAATGGGATGGCAGCATAAGTTAAATGAAAGCAAGAGGTGGGCATAGAAAATTTTTAAATATCGGTCTCAGTAGAAATGATACAGAAGCAATTTTACTGCATTTATAATTGTGGAAGATTAGCTATTAAGTAAACACCTAAGGTTTTTGTGGGAAATGACAACTTTATGCATTATTTGCCCGGAAGAAGAACCCATTTGCGTGATTTTTTTTATAATTTTCACCGGATAAAATTGGACTTGTTTGAGTTAATTTTTACTCAAGTTTACCGTTACGATGCGGCGAAGCGAATGAAATTTAAATAACTTTGGTGTGCTCTTTTAAATTAAACACTCGTATACTTGTGCGTACTTATGCTTGGAAATATCTTTTATTATAACCGAGGTACAGTCTAAATCTTAAAGGGTTAATGTCTGCTTTCGTCACACCAGCCGAAACGTCTTTTTCACCCATTTAAAACTAATGTATTGCCACGAAATTCACGTCAATTATCATGCTAAGTATGCGCATTCATAAAAACTTTTCGTTCTGCGAATTAGCCCATTTTTCTTGAAATAGCAATGTGTCAAACCTGATAAGTGCGTTTTCTTCTCTGGAAATATCTTTGATTATAGATGAGGCACAGTCTAAACTGTCGAGAGTTTATCATTCGTGAGAAAGGGGGTCGCTATTAAGAATAGCCCGGTATCAAAAGCTGGGCTATAATAATTCGACCTAGGCCGTCGCTATCTGTGGTTCAGAATACCAAATAGCCCCCTAGCCATTGGAATGGCGACTTCCAGTAGCTATTTCGGCATTCAGAATAGCAAATTTCGACTGGGTTGCCAGAATCATGAAAATAGCGACTTTTCCCGCTATTCTGAAGAATGGCTCGGTCGTAATATCATTCAGAAAAGCAGCCTACGTTGGCCGGAAAAAATTCTTGAGTTAGGAGTTGATGGATTAATATTTTGCTGTTGCCAGGTAAATTATCTCTTTGTCACAGTTGATTGCATGCGCGTTGCGGACCCTTCCCAGTTTTTAATACGATCTAAAACCGTACTAGTTCAGCGGGTTACATTTTCCAGTGAGTGGTAACGAACTTACATCACGTATTTATTGTCACATGAGCTAAGCCAAGAGTTACGGCATTTTTTGCTGTTTTGTAAGAAAATAAATTCGAAAAATATTCATCCTAACACAGCTAATGCTATAAATATTCGACTAAGCTATTTAATTCTAATTCGACTAATTTTGTAGGAAAATTAATTTCAGGAAAGTTGAGTTCATTCTTTTTGTTATCCTTATAAATTTTTGAATGAACTGCATTCATGTTTAAAATTGAAATCACTGTCATTTTCAAATATGTACCTGCCTAAAATTAAGTTCCTTAAGTGAATCGCAAACATTCGAGAAATCCCAGAAGTAGTAGTGATGCGGAGTTTTCCATTATGATGAGCTCAAGGTTTCTCTCAGAATTTAAACTCCTTTTTTTAATATTTGTTTTTTTTTTAAGCTTTGGGTGCATCGAAGCCGAGGCTTTGATAGCGCCGGAAACGATAAGTATTTAATATTAAATAAAAATCGCGGAGTGACGTGCTTTCTTTCGCATTTGATAACTGAAACGCAAAAATAGATTGGCATATTTATATAGTCGCCTTCCTTCCGGGCATTGATATGAGGCTTTTCCGTCTCCATGGTTTCCGCCGCTACACTATCTCTGTGGCGGCGGTCGCGGCGACGGAATGCCATCCGCCGCCGTCATCTCCCAATCCTACTCATTCGTCCGAATGAATGGGCGCGACGACGAATTCATTTTGGCGCCGAGTGAGCCACTTCCCTCCACTTTGCGCCTTCCTGAAGAATCATTTCCTCCTTCAACGCCTGGGTCTTCATCCCACAAGTCAGCTTCCTTCTTCCGGAAACCCCCGCTCTATTCTTTCTCTACCACCCCAGTCGCCGGGGCTGAGGAAACAGCTGTTTAACTATGCTTGGTGTGGGTGCAGACTTTTTATCGTAAGACTTGACCTTTCGTGTACTCTCAAGTGAGTCCACGAATATCGCCTTTGTGGGCGTATCAATTGCGGAGGGTCCATCGTTGGTTGAGGAGGATGGATGAGGTCTCTTCTCTACGACCGTGGTGAGGAATAATATCAGAGGTTAGAGTGAGGACGGAGGAAGGGAGGCAAATCATTTCGCATTTTCTCTCATACTCTGCACTCATCGTTCGTACTTACGACCCATTCTCCCGTCTTACTTTCTTCTCCGCACGACAATCGCCTCTTTCCTTCCTGCCACCAATTTCGTTGCACCTTCTCCTTTTCCCCCCTTTCCCAATACCACCATAAATCCCATCCTCACTCGCAATCCGCTCTCCACGACATGGTCTTCATTTTTCCTCCCTCCTCCTTCAGCTTACTTCATCCCTCTGTCTTCGTGATTTATTTCAATCCTTCTCTCATGCTAAGTGCATCCTTAGCGATTCAAACCTTAGGTCGTGCGGATTTGCATCAATACCACCGTTGCCGCTTTGCTGAGGATTATAATTTTGAATTCCTTTTCGCGACTTAGGCATTTTTATATAGGGAATTGAATTAATGTTCCATTTCTAGAATGCTTTAAGTCCTTTTTAAAGAGTTTTTCTCTGTGTGGTAGCTTCTTCGGTGTGGATAACTGAAATTGAAATCTCAATGTATAGGATAATATTTCGAAAGTAGTAGTTCTACGAATGAAATTTTGCCAACGAGCTTATGGATATATAGTCCATGGAGTGAAATTGCCTTGTCTACCTTCATTATGATATCTTTAATCCATGAACGTATTTCTAAAACAATTTAACTCAATTTTTATAATCCGTTTTTTTTGTGCGATTGAGTTTTCCGTGTCTTGTTGTTGCTTCTGTGTTTTATTAACCAAGTCTGACCTTGTCTGTAAAGTGTGACGGATGCAATTACAAATAGTGTAGCTCCTGCTTTAGAACTAATGCTAGTGCGCTTCAGACAAGTACATTGATGAGAAACTTGGAAATCCATTTGTTGCCAAATGCTTGCTTGCTTTGAGCGGAATTTTGTGGACTGGGAATTCACTCACACTTCCGCCATGTAAAAGTGGTTGTAAATAACACTACCGTTCATATACTTTGCAAATGTCCTTGGCAGTTGTCCGTACAAAGACTGTGATTTAGTCGAAGCTGAGTGCAGGTGTGGTTTTTCTATACCCATGCTTCAGCACTTGCCGTGATTGGTAAAATCATTTACGGCACAGTTCAAAGAGAGCATGTGCGTTGTATGGGGCGTTGTGGGAGGAGGAAAAGGAATAGGCCAAAGGTTAACGTGCTGTTGGTCGGGAGGTCAGTAGAGCCTTCAACACCTTCTTTCGCATGCCGGGCCAGCCCAAAGAAATACTTTGCCAATACTGGCCGTCGCCCCCGTCCTCTTTCATTCCCCGAACTTTTACGATTTTTTTCTTGTTACCTATCCGCTCCCATTTACATCGGGAGCAACTTCCATTTAAGGAGAGACAAGAATGAGTGGGACAAAAGTGGTAGAAACTTTTTCGAGAAAGGCGTAGAAAAACGCGGCCAGATTGGTGGGCGTTCCTTTATCTGCAGATAAAAAATTAGTTCAATCCATCATCCAGTACTAATGTCATTTACTCTTTGAGTATAATTTCGTGAAGAGATCCTAAATATAGGAACGGATTGTCCACTTTAAGTTGTTGTCAGCCTTCATTGACTCCATTCGTGTCTTTATGCGCTTAAATTTTCTTTTATGGGTGTTGAGCCAAACCACTTTATTGCAGGTAAGTTGGCCCTAATATTGTGGAGTACGAAATAGATATTTTCATCCTTACATGTAATGATGATAATCGTTAAACATTTACAATTAGTCACGTTGTTTGGTTCCTTGGAATGTTTATTTTCTGGGCATGAATTTTTCCATTCTATCAAAGGCAATACGCTTATTTAGTTATTTTTCTCCTTTATTTTCGGTGTTCCAGAAATTTTTTACTGCATATACTTGCTTTCAGAGGCGTTTCCTTCTTTTAGCTCAATGGAAACTTCTCGAAGATAAGTGTTGAACAATGGAGCCGATGGGTAAATTATTTGGAATTACTCAACAGTATGCTAGGTTTTAAAATTTTAGCATGGAGAATTCTGCTCTCCATACCATTGAAAATTTTTATAGATATATAAGGTAACAGGTATATAAGTTTAAATGCTGAGCTAAAATATAGATAAATTTTTGATGCTTGTAATTCGCGGAAATAGCAATTGTCTCAGGAAAATAAAGTTGCTCCCTTTCCCTGGAAGAGTGAATTTCATCCGCTGAGTAACTGAAAGCCAGGTACCCAATAATCCGCTGTCGAGTAAACATTTGTCATGAAATTATGAATGTATTTAACATTTCTTCTATGAAAGAGTCGTGAAAAAAACGCCTAAATACTTTTGGTTCCACGTTAGAAGTATTGATCGTGCTAGTTCATTTAATTGGTATCATGCGGATAAATCATGTTTTATCTAAAAAATGATAAAGTGAAGGAATTTACATATCAGATGCAATTGGTAATTGTGGTTGTCCTAATTGTTAATTTTTTCTTTATTGAAGTATTTGAATCAGCTAATAAAATCTAAAATTGTCTTCCGTCTTTTTTTTTAATTATTTTTTTCATGTACTCCCAGCACACGAAAGGGTATGTCATCCAGTCACACCTTGTGTTTGCGTCTTGTTTGAATTTAATGACTTTAAATATATTTATTGGCTGTTTTCAATGATTGAGCATGCTCCCTCGCGTGCGAGCGGGAGTGTTTTCACTTTTACCCTAGGCGAGCTGCTTGTGACCTTGGCCACCCCTTGCTCCCCGGCTTTAGTCTTTCTCCTCCACCACCCTCCTCCCGTCTCGTGCTACCCCCTAAAATACTACGCAAGACTGCCGCTGTTCATCTCTCCCCCCCTCCCCCCCTCGCTCTGTCACCCCATCGCCTATGCCGGAGTGTCTCCGATTGAACGCCGAGGCGAAACCCCTTCCCCCCTTTTAATCCCCGTCTTACCCTCTCACCCACCCAGTTCTGTTCTACTCCCAGCTCCCTGCGCAGTAAAATTCGTGATGGAGGGGAATTCTCGGGTTTGATGTTGGAGTAAGTATTTACGTACCTTTTTTTTATATTCTGGCGAAACGGGTCTTCCCATGCGACCTTTCCTGCGTGAAATGCGCATTATTTAATTGTTGCTGCCTTCTGTCATAGTTTATGCCAGGTCTCGGATTTGGAATTCTGGACTCAAAAACAGAGATAACCGGTTTTTTCGGTTAATGTGACTTGTTTTGACTGGCTGCGTTCAAGTGCTCGCGAACGTGGCGAATAGGGCATCCGAATGAGAGGCCGAAATCTGCCGTGACCGTGCGATTCGAGCTTCTGTCGTGAGTTCGAATGAGCTCTTAGGCTCTTTCCGTCGCTGACGTGTGGTAATTGGATTCTCATCCCTCGAGGCGTTATGATTAGTTTCTGTGCAAATAAAAACTTTGCAAATCTTGCCGCATTGGCTTCTCTTTAAATTTTCACAGTGCGAAGGCCACCCTATATTTAGTGAATCAATTAGCTGCTGAAGGTTAAGTGACCTTGGGTCCATAATAAAATGTCCATTAACTGCGTCATTTGGCATTATTTTGAAATTATTTCCTAAGGACGATTTGCTGTTCGGAATGCCTTCGGATTTCAGTTTTACTGTGGATTTGGCAAAATAATTTTGAGTTTTTGGGAATTTTTAAATGAGCATATTTTTAATTTTCTGTATTTTAAGTATTAGAAATATTCTCGTTCTCAATACATGCTTTTTCATTCGTACTACTAAATACTCGGCCACTTACAACCACTCGACTACTAATTTGGTGTAGGTTTTACGAGCAACATGCGTGTAACCTCATATTGGTAACCCCATGTCTGTTGTGTCAATAGAGGGACCAGTCTTTTTGTACTCCTCGGGGAAGGTATCTTCATGTTTTTTTTAGTTTACTCTCCCTTGCCTTCTGTTTACGACTGTAACGGGAAATTCCCTGTCTACACATACAGTCCAGCCCCAGGGTCTGAATGCTTTCATAAATTGAAAACTCGGGAGGAGAGATTTCATTGTCTGCTTTCATAATGGAATTTGAATGCATATGTTTGTGGATATTTAAATAATGATATCATCCCCAACCCAAGATAGGGACATTAGTGAATAATCCTTTCATGAAACGTAATAAATCAGAGGTTATGCAAGGATTTGTTATCTAGCTCTAGACCCCCTAGCTCTAGATTCCCTTGGCGTTTCACTCGCTTTTTTTCAGTTTCCGCTCAAGAGCTTTCAATCAGGGCCATCACCACGGTCCATTCTTGTCTCACTGCGGTTGTCAAGACTTCCAGCTGCGTTTCATGTGTAAAAAGTTGGAAAACGGGCTATTTTAACGTTCATAAAATCGTTTGTTTTTCCCTCCTATCATCGTGACGTTTTCTTCTTCTTCACATTTACGTGTTGCCATATGGGACTTTTATTCTGGGGAAGGCGACCGACCTCTAACAAGTTAAAGGTTTATTTTGTAAGCTTGTTTGTACTAATAAAATTTCCGTGTAAGTTTTGAGATTATCGTTTTTCTGGTTCATCCGGCGCCATTTTGTTGATTAGCGATTTGCTGTTGAGGGGTTATGATGGCGTCATGAGGACCAAGTAGAGAGAGGATTATGCCGTATTTTGACTGCATGCATCTCTTAACGTGATGCATGCTGACCCGTATAATCTTTCAAGCAGCAATCCTTTGGTGCCACGAAAACCACATTTCCAATGTTGTTCGTTATGCCATTCATCATAAAGATTTGAAGGCTTACTTGGACGGCTTGTTGAAATGATTCCCCGCTTCCTATCATCTGGGTCCTCACGAGCATAATTTTCCCAGCTCCCTTGTTTACATTTGCATTTTGGAATCCGCCCCAGAAATGGCGTTTTCGGTGCTCGATTACAAAATCTTCTCCTCTTTCCTCTCTGCAAAAATCTTAGAAGCGAACTTCACTTGCGAGTATTTTTAGCGTTGCAGCTTTCGGTGCTGGGAGACGAAGTACATGAATGAGTCATGAGCTCACCCAACTCGCGCCCACCTTTCTGTTTAGCCCCTTGAGACAGGAAAGCGATGAATCTTAACTCCACCCGGAGAATAGCAATGTATGCTGCAGTTTTAGGTAGACTACTGCTGCGAACTATAAAATATTTTGTGAGCTCGGTATGGAAGTAGACAAGTTTTTAAAGGTCCATCAAAAATCAAATATCCTCGAAGATCTCTGAGAGACTTATTTATTTGAAAAAAAAGTTTTTTAATCCTTACAGCTTTTGCATAGTTTTAGTCTTCTGAATCGTGCATAGTTTTTATCCCTTTTCTCGCTAAAGCCCCTTTCACTCGTCAACTTGCTCGCCAAATTTCGTCGACAAATTTGGCAAAAGGCTTAAATCAACGTATGCCATAATTGGAGTGATCTTTGGAAATCAGTATTCTATCACGTTTTATTTCAAATAGATTTTTATTTTATGCTAGCGTAAGTTCCCCGTTGAAATTCAACGGGTGTGAAAAACATTGAACTTATTTTATAAGCAAACCGCAAGGCCTGAAGAATACTGTCAGCGTGGTCTTGCACGTAGTGGTCGTTGTAGTAGACACGCTGACCGTTTTTCAGGTGCACGGAAAGATGAGTGACTGTTGGTCCTCTTTCATGCACGGGAAACTAAAAAATGAGTGAACGTAAGTAAACTGCAATTTAACACTTTTAAACATATATAAATAACTTGTAACGTTTATGATGTGGGAATTGGTCTAAAATTCAGTTCGCAATCGTAATGAGAAGCAGACGGTTCCACTACGTGTAATACATCTTAGTATTAAACGATAATAAACAATGTTGTGTTTGTTGTAGCAACAGAGGAATTATTACCATGACTATTCGCTGCATGTAAATATTCTTGCACATTTTATTGCGTGTGTAGTCTATTTAATTCCTTTGTGTGTATCGTTTACTACGTAAGTGTTCTCTCATATACATGCAGTGCCCCTATGAGAGCTATTTTGAGAATAGACATTGAAGAATATACTTTTTGTAAATATGCATTGAATTTATCGATTACCCCCCGTAGAAATCTATCATGGGGCCCTTGGGACTCTGGGCCCTTCTTATACAGATTTTCTTTCTACATGCTATCCTGGGCCTGCAGGAAAACGTGATATTTAAATGCTAGAGGCGTGAATATCCTTGAACATGGATACTGAAAATCAAATCTCTGGTTGTCAAGGAAATATGCTATTGTTGATTTCAGAGAAAAATTGCGATTTTTCAGCTAAAAACATGACGAATACGAACATTTTCAGACGAATACGAAGCGTAAAAGAAAATCTATTGAAAGAATTAGAAACTTCATTTATTCAGCCATCCAATAAAATAAATCCCAGCCCTCTATCTTGAGTGGAAGTACTTTAAAAAGGAAAAAAATGAAACCACTGCACCGAACTCATTGCTTAGAATGGACCACCAGGGGGGGAGGGCCTTCGGGGGCCCTGAGGGCTTTTCAATATAGCCTATGTTACAACCAGATATATTTTCTATCTACATGCCAAATTTCAGCTTAATCGGTCCCGTAGTTTTTGCGTGATGGAGCAACAGATAGACAGACACCATTACATTTTTATATATTAGTAATGAGTTGATTATTTCAGTAGATTCACGTCAAGCAGATTTGTGTTGATGGCTGAAAACTTTGCACAATTCAGTTTGAATATGCAATTGCACTTCTTCATGCTGTGTGAACAGCCTTCTTTCCCAATATCAGTTGGATTTTAAATAAGATATTAAAGATTCTTATGTTCCAATTATTAAGAACCTTGTCGTTAAGACATTTATTCTTTAACTAAACAAATAGGTCGTACATAGATACTTAAGAAAACAAATGAACATCAAATGTACAACGTTACGTAGTTTCCAGATTAATCAAATACGACTGAAAAATATAACACCTCCCCTTAATCTGAAAACTCAAAAAATTATAATGCTCAGTTCACGAGTCCCAACCCTTGTACAAAACGATCATGTGGTTGTCCATGAAGAGCTTTTGTTAAAATATCAGCCACCATACTACCTGTAGGGATGTAGGAAACAGAAACAAGGTTATCAGTGATAGCATCCCTTATAAAATGATGGCGAATATCAATATGTTTGGTCCTGGCATGGAACATACTGTCCTTGGACAACTTGAGAGCCCCTTGATTGTCACAGAATAATGTGATGGGTTTGTCCATGCCAAACAGTTCTCTTATCAGCCCTTTGAGATGAATTGCTTCTGTTGTAGCTTCCCCTAAGGCCATATATTCTGCTTCAGTTGTTGAAAGTGCGACAGTTCTCTGCTTCCTAGATTCCCATGCAATGGCACAATTGCTCATCCTGAATACATAGCCTGTATATGACCTTCTGTCTTCAGTGCTCCCTGCCCAGTCAGCATCAGAGTATCCTATAACGTCCGAGCCACTGGTCGTCTTCTGATACTTCAAGGAATATCCTTTGGTACCCTGTAGATAACGCAGTACACGTAGAGCAGCACGCCAATGAGTAACTCCATAGTCAGTATTGAACTGACTGAGAATGCTCACAGCATGGGCAATATCAGGACGGGTTGCAACTGCCAGGTACATTAGTGATCCCACAAGTCGCTGGTATGGATATTTGGATCCATCTTCCCGTTCTTCATTGTTATTTGGTTTTAATAATTTTTGGTTGGGATCCAGTGGTGTCTTGACTGGCTTGGAGTCAGACATCCCAAATTTCTTTAGGATATTTTCTAAATATTTCCTTTGATCTACACTTATGGTCTTCTTCTCTTTATCTTGGGTAACTCTCATACCAAGTAATTCTTTGGCTTCACCTAGATCCTTCACTATAAATTCATTCCTCAAATTTTTTACAAATTCTGCTCTTTTTGCTTGATTGTTGCTTAGTACAAAAAAGTCATCAACAAAGACAGCTACAATAAGAATTGTAGTTCCATAAATAGAGTAGTAGACACAAGGCTCATTATCTGCTCTCTTCATTCCCATGCTCATCATAAGAGAGTGAACTTTCTTGTTCCACTGCCTTGGTGCCTGCTTCAAGCCATAAATGGCTCTCTTGAGAAGACACACTTTCTTCTCATGTGACTTCTGAATGAATCCTTCAGGTTGTTCCATATATATTTCCTCTTCAATATCACCATTGAGGAAGGCCGTTTCAACGTCAAGATGATCCACATTAAGATTGAGTTGTACAGCTATAGCTAGCAATAGTCTAAGCGTTGAAAGTCTTACAACTGGGGCAAATGTTTCCCCGTAGTCAATTCCAAATTGTTGAGTGAACCCTTTCGCCACTAAACGAGCCTTATAGGTCTTGACATTCTTGGCACTCCTCTTTATTTTAAAAACCCATTTGCTTTTAACAATTTTTCTGTCTTTTGGTGGATCAACTAGAGTCCATACTTTATGATGAATAAGTGATTCATACTCCTTTTGCATTGCTTTCATCCACATATCCTTATCTTCTCTGGATAACGCTTCAGAAACTGTGATAGGGTCGTCTGAGTCTTCCACCATAGCTTGATACAGTAACATATCATCTGACCACTTTTTGGGTTGTCTTTCCCTCTTAGGATACCTTTTATCTTTCCCTTCCTCTCCAACAGATGAATCCTGTGAATCCGTCATTTCAGGATTCCAGTCATTTGGAGAGGAGTTGACTTCATTTTCATGAGAAATTAGGTCACCTTCTTCAACAATTTCATCTTGGTCAGTAATATTTTCCTGCTCATCTTTATTTCTTTCTTCCACTTGAATTAATATCTCAGAATTATCATCACATTCTTTGATTTCCTCTTGCTGAGTTTCCATCTTTTTCTCTCTGGTTTCGATAAATATAACATCCCTTGATTTGACTATATTTCGTGGTTTATTAGGGTCAATCAATCTGTATCCCTTTGTTGATTCACAGTATCCAATGAAGATATATTCTTTTGATTTTGGATCCCACTTCTTGCGAAGTTCATCTGGTACATGAGCAAAAGCTCTTGATCCAAAAACTTTAAGATGCTGTAAATCAACCTTTCTGCCTGACCAGGCCTCTTCTGGAGTAATACCTTTTAGTGCTTTTGTAGGAGATCTATTTTTTAGATAAATTGCAGTCATAGCTGCTTCTCCCCAGTAACTTACTTCCAGTTCAGCATCCTGCAGCATTGATCTCCCTTTTTCAACAATAGTCCTGTTGAGTCGTTCCGCGACTCCATTCTGTTGTGGGGTGTATGGAGTTGTAGTTTGGTGCTCAATTCCATGCTTCTTGAGAAAATTTGTGAACAAATCATTCATATATTCAGAGCCATTATCACTGCGTAATACTTTTATTTTCTCACCTTTCTGATTTTCAACCAAATTTTTAAACTCCTCAAACCTTTCCTTGACCTCAAACATGGATTTAGTTTTCAGCAAATACCCAAAAGTTTTTCTTGTCAAGTCATCTGTGAACGTGAGTAAGTATCGAGCTCCTCCCCAGGATGGTTGAGACATGGGTCCACAAATATCTGTGTGTACAAGCTCTAGAACTTTACTAGCTCTAAATGCTCCACTTTTCTTAAATGGTAAACGTGCATGCTTTCCTTTTATACATGCCTCACAAGGATTTATTCCTTCATCACAATAGGAAATGCCTGTTGCCATTCCTCTCTTTAGTAGATCCATTGATTTATGGTTAAGGTGCCCGAGTCTTTTGTGCCACAACATTTGAGTATCCTTCACTGTCACCGATGTGGCAAATTCTTGATCATGTGCCTGATCAAGTTTGAACATTCCACCAACGATGCTTGCCGTGGCCTTGACTTCACCTTCAACTGTACAATCATTCTCATGAAATATGTGACAGCCTTTTCTTGAGAAGACTAATACAAGATCCTTTTCAACCATTCTGTGAGCAGAAAGCAAATTAGCTGATACCTTGGGGACGTGTAATACATCAGTTACCCTTGTCATGTTACCATTCTTAAGTTGCAACACAACTTCACCACTTGCTTCTGCAGACATTTTTTCATTGTTGGCAACGGTAATTTCCTTAATGCAACTTTCTTTGTAGGAGTCCATCCAATCCTTGCGCATAGTCATATGTGCTGAGGCACCTGAGTCTATATACCAGTCATTACTGACCTGATTTGAAGTAAGAGCAGAAGTATAAAGCGTCAATTCAGTTTTGTTGGCTTTCTCATTATAATTCTTCTTTGAGGGTTCAAATTTCTTCTCTTCCTTCTTCAAACCTTGATGCTGTTGCCTTTCTTTCTTCAGTAGTTTGCACTGCCATTTAAAATGTCCAATTTTGTTACAGTGATGACATATTAAAGGTCCTTTTCCTTGCTGTTGTTTACCACTGTTTCCACAACTAGCAAATGCTGAGTCCTTGCCTGATGTACTCCGAGTATGCTGATGCTTAGTATCTTCTTTGATTAGAATTGACCTTACATAGTCACTAGTAATAGTTGCTCCTGAATTTTCTAGAGCCATAACCAAAGGTTTGTATTCATCTGTTAGTCCACTCAGCATAATAACTCCAAGGAATTCATCATCAAGGCCAGCATTGATTGCATTCAACTGCTGTGCAGTCAACATTATTTCATTTAAATAATCTTCAATATTGCTGAACATTTTCATGGTCAAACTAAATATTTTTCGCAGAAGGGAGAGCCTGCGAGATAACCCGCCATCCGCATATGCCTTTTCTAGGATGTTCCAAGTTTCTTCAGCTGTTTTTGCTGACATCACTAAAACTTGAACAGACTCTGACAACATGAGGCATATTTTTGACCTGGTTCTTGCATCTCTTTTATCCCATAATCTCCTCTCATGAGAATCCAGTTGATTTAACTCTTCACGACTTGTTTTCACACAGTCCCACAAGTCCACATCTATTAGATACATTTCCATGTTGAATTTCCATGTACTATAATTCTTCCTACCTTCTAACTTGGTAAAAGCAGGCAGTGAACCACTACCCATAAATATTAGTGAACCAGTAGCAGCACTTCCACCAGGACCATTTCGGAAATTTGTAGTTCCCGCCGCATTTTTTCCATCTTGGCCGTTTCCACTTCCATTTCGGTCAATTGAGGCTCCATTTCCATCCGGATCAGTCATTTTGTGATGATGATAGAAAAATGTAAACCTAACCTCACGATTTTTTTTTTTTCTGCTAGATTATTGTACGTAATTCACTGTTCTTAGTTATCAATTCACGGAACATTAATATCGAGCCACCGCATCTGTGTCTGGGCCCATAACCAGTTGGATTTTAAATAAGATATTAAAGATTCTTATGTTCCAATTATTAAGAACCTTGTCGTTAAGACATTTATTCTTTAACTAAACAAATAGGTCGTACATAGATACTTAAGAAAACAAATGAACATCAAATGTACAACGTTACGTAGTTTCCAGATTAATCAAATACGACTGAAAAATATAACAATATCGCCCTTGATAAATCATCCGCTAATGTAGCTGTAGCGTATTACTTCCTTTCAAATGGTTTCTTTCCCAAATGTTATTGTTCAATCCGCTTCTTTGTAGGACTTGATTGCACCTGAAGTTAAGGAAACGGCCATCGTGGCTATATTGGATGATTCTGTTGACACCATTTGTGTTTGCTGAATATTAATTCTAAAGTTAATAAATGTGGTTACAATTTACTGAGAGATTTTCATGAAAAAACAAATTTTCTTGTTACGTCATCTATGATTGGATCATGATGAAGTTATGCTTTTTCTTCAGTTATTCTCACTCTTGATTTGAGTCACTTAATGTAGTCAGGCTCCTTCATTCCCCTATTATCTTCTCCATCCTCTGTCGAAAGGGCTTTCTTGTCAAAGCCTTACGTAATGCAGTGCATGCATTAATTTATACGTTCTCCTTGCATTCATTTGTCCAAACACTTTATACCATCCTTTATCGGGTACGTTCGCAGTTCTCACTTCACATTACATTTACACTTATATTATTTTGATCTTTAACCTTTGGTAGCATCCTCCTTTGCCATACCTTAAATACGCCTGTTTTAGATACTGAATGCGTCTATTTTCTTCTAATTCATTTGTACTCTATTATGTGTCCATGCGCTTACGTATTAATGAAAGTAATGATAAATGGAATAGATGTGTGAATACTTTCATTCAAACCCCAAAGATTTATGCTTCCGATGATTGCTCTTTAAAGAAAGAGGACGAGCTTAGATTGGATTATTTTTGCAATGTTTTATGAAAGAGAATCGAGAAACTTTAAGAGGGAAAAAGATACAAAGAAATACTAGATACGGTAGGGGATAAAGGAAATCATTGGCTGAAATCCGAACAAAGAAGAAAGATTGGATCGAGAACGTATGACGGAATGTTGAAAATGGTGACTCTACGATAAATTAGTCTGAAGCTAGTAAGAAGGTAAAATATGATTTGAATTTAGGATGGCATGATGGGAGGTGGAGCCTTTGAGAGCTGAAGAAGGAAATAATAATGGAAAAACATCGTTTTGGGTGTGAAGAAAGATTGAGGTCACCGCCGCGCCGTTGGGAATACCTTTGTCAGGTAGGCACTATCTATTGGTTGCATACGAATGAGATTAACCTCTGGGGTATTTTCTGTACCTACATAATGCGAAAATGCAGGTGTCCAGGTATAAATGACTAGACCTTCACCATAAGATATTCACTAATCCACCGATCATTTATTACTCGATTCCATTGAGCTATTAGTTTGTTCGTCAAATTTTAATGTTGAAAAAATGTTTTCATCACGACTCCAATACTTACTCTGTCTTATAGAGAATACTGTAGCTATAGTTTCAATTCCGACTTTTATAATTGGCATAATAATGCACAATTTAGAGACAACCGTGTATGGGATGATGTGATATTTTAATTCAAATTTTGAGTATACTATTCCTCAGCTGAAAAAGTACCGCATCAAGTAATTCATTCTGCGTGAGTTGAGGGAACGAAGGGAGAGTAAAACTATAATAGGGATTTATTAATATAGTTGGTTTGCAATAATTTGGTTAAAGACCCTATTTCAAGGCAAAAACATAGTTATAGTTAATTTTCCTCTGATTTTTATAAAAAAACTAGTAAGTATTTTATCAGTTTTTTCGGAGGTGGGGTATCTCAGGAGATACTGGAGAAACGTGAGGAAATAGTGCAAGAGCTAGTCCTGATTTGACTCGATGCTGATGTCAATAGGTAAATTATTTTTTTATTTATAAATTATTATTTATATGAAAAACCAATCCCTAGTAGAATCAATTTCGATGTTTATAGACAAACTTTTATAAAGGTGAACTTCATGTCCTATAGATTCCAGTTATTGAAAATCATCTTTCATTTCCTGTAACAATTGCCATACTTTTCTCAAATTTTCATTAAAGTGATGGCTTTGTATTTTATTTGGCCCCGGGGGAAGGAGTTTCTTTTCTTCGCCGGGTGTGCTCAAGTGGTATTCTGGAATCCCTCCGCTCTTCAACCCACGTCTTCCCCAAGAAACTTTGGAATTTCAAAATCGATCTAAAATTGTTCTTTGTGTTCACGTTCCATTTTTACCACTACGAGGCTTGAACCCTTTTTCCTCAAGATTTTCCGTCACCTTATTTCGAGCCCTGTATCCTCTACGAATTTTTTATTTTCCCCCGAGATTCATTTCTAATTTACATGGGTATCTCTTGTTTTGTCTTTTCATATCTCGACCAACCTTGATTTATCTCTTTCTTTTTCGTGCTGCTCCTATTCATTCAAGTGTTGTTGCCTCTGTGTACAAGTAGGAGACAGTAAGTGGGAAATTACCTTAGCCTTCTTAGAACGTAGAACGTATGTTCTACTACTCTTTCCTTATCGTTCGTTTCGTACCATTATTCCCTTCTTCCAATCCATCACTCCTTACCCTCAAGTTTCCTAAGGCGGATGATATATTTGTCATCAGTAGCATTTTTTTAGGATTCTAATTTAATGTTGGGGAGAATAGTTCCTCGAATTTTGATGCTTAACATTCTAAAATTATAAATTTCATTGCTTGTAGCTTTCAACAAGGAATCAATTATTGTTGTTGTTTTTGGATAAGGAAGCCGATTAAGCATTAGTAGGTTGAGAGGTAGAGCAGAATTCTGATAGTATTACATTTATCGGACTGGTTTCTGCAAAATAACCGATGACATTTACTCTGGATTGTAGCCTGTAGAAGAAAGTAACCCAACTCTGTCCAATGTTTATACTTTTGCTCTATGTCCGGCTGCTGGTACTATAAAGGCACGCATCCTAATTAAATCATATATCATTCCTAATTACTGTTTAATTTGCGCGTCGTTGTAATAATTGAAAATCTTGAAGACCCTAAACATTAAGATACCAACTCCTTTATTTTAGGTCTCAAAGAGCTCTGCTTCGAGGAAAGGATGCTTCTTTAGGCAATATAAAGGCTAATATCATCATACCTGGAGGTACCTCAGATTGAGTTTAACTAAATTCTCCCGTTGGTTGACCTCTTCCTCGACTTCGCATCAAAAGTAATGGATAATCTTTCTTGTAGTAGGTAATCATCGAGGAATACGTTTAATTATGTGTAGAAAAATACCATTGATTGGCGATGGTATGAGTACTGAAAGTCATTGGAAAATTGTTTTCAGTTATTTTCTAAAAAAATACTATTGTGCGAGGGTGACTGGCCGTCCGTGTGATAGTTGCAGACAATGAAAAAAAATGCAGCAAGGTTAAGCTTCCATTCCCGAAATTATCCCGAAGACTGCCGGAAACTCGAAACGTCTTTCTGTCAACAATGGCTTCCCACATAAAAATCCTCCCCTCTCCTAAAACCTGCCCGTTTCACGGTCACTCTCATCAAATTATTTTGTTATCATGGACCTCTCTCCTCACTGGCTCCAGGAGTGCGTCCTACCGCAAAGAAAACAGCAAGAGGACTTCTCCGAGTTTCTTTGGTGGAATTCCTATTCCCACCTCTCCTCGTCTGATGATTTGCCTTCGGGGCTCATTCATCTACTACCCTTAGCATTGCACAATCAAAGTGGTTTTAGGAATTCGCGAATGATTTTCGACGGGTGTATTTCTTTAACTCCTTTTTCAACTATTTGTGTCCCGTCTTGTTCTAACGAAGCTGGGTTCTTCTGACCTGAAGAAGCAAGTAGAATTGACGGCGAAGTATCGTCCACATTGCCAATGAACGTCGCAGCAGAAGCACCGGAAAGGAGTATACGTAAGCTAACAAACTCCGCGGAAGTTTACATCGTAAGGTTATTAAGACTGGTAAAGGTCTTTCGGGAATACAGTTACTTTTTTTCGCAATGTGCTAATGGCTGTGGTGACATTCAGGTTTTCAGCAGCCGCAACTAGCGAATGCTTCATAACCTGCTCGAAAGAACGAGTTTCTCCGCATTTGAGATCTTCGCTTCCTCTTTGAATTGTGATTTTGATGCTAGAGAAACTCTTAGAACGTGACCCTTTTTATAATCAAAAATATCGCATTCTTGTCGGCAAGAAGTTTGTGAAAACCTTGAGCTCGGATAAAATTTTGATTTTTCTTTCAATAGCGTGAACGCTTAAACGAGAACAGATGCTCGTAATAAATGGCTAACCTTACCCAAATCTTATGGTATTTTTGAAGTGGCCGTTTTAAAAACAGCTAGAGCTTGCCTTTGGAGAAGGAATTCATAAACCCACGCGTTTATTATGCGCGAGTTTCTTTTTCGGGGAGCAGGAAGTATAATTTTAGTAGCATTGAAATATGCCTTTTCGTGAAAGCTGTAATGAGGTTTTTTATGTGGTGGAAAAGTAATGGGATTGTTTTTGTCTGGCAGTTGCCTGAGATTCTCTTTGGCTTTTGCCTGAGGTTTACTTCCGCTTCCATAGCCCTGAATTTTCTATTAGCGGGCATCGAAGGCTTAGCCGTAGAAATAAGAGTGCCAATGACGCTTTCGTTGAAAGCTCTGGGGAACGTTGGTTGCAAGGTAAAACATAAGATAGGTAAATGACAAAGTGAAACGGGTTCATACTAACTGTTTTATTGTTCTACCTCCAACGTCAAGCTGATATTATTAATGAAGGATTTAATGCACTTTATTTATTTTACACCGCATGCAGTTAGTTAATTATAATTAATTAATCAATATGAACTGTTTCACTCTCTATAAATAATGATCAACCAATTATATGGGCTGAAAGGGAATGTCCATCTCTCAAAGTAAATGTAGATTCAGGATTTTTATACGGCAGATTGTGCTTCTGGGGTAACACATGTGTCAATGTGAAACTGTATTTATAGTCAGTGAAAAAGCAAAGTGACTGATTCCTTGTTGAAGGAATTGGATATGTTAGTGGCTTTTCAAAGAATCGTCTCACAGTGGGACCAATTCCCGGATTGGCGGCCAAAAGTCTAATCTATCTGTGTTGCGTGAGGTATTTTGATAAAATGAGTCCTTATGGGAAAAGAAATGCATTTATGATGCCTTTGATTGCTCAGTAACGATTCCTCTTATTTTCGTCAAATTCTTCTGCAGTTTTGTGCAGTCACGGAATGGTTTTTGGTCCAGAACCTAAAATTTTAATATGGACATTTATTGGAGGGATGGATACATTTCATATGATTATTAGCTTTTAAGTTAAAATAATAGTTTTATTCTGTTTGCAAAGTTTATTTGTTGAGAGGTATGATGGTCGCGATGAAAATTATGCATTAAAATGATACACATTATAAGAGTATTTTAAACAAGAATTAAATGAAACGAAACTAGAGACCAGTTTTATTTGAAAAATTATACGAGACTGTCAATAAAATGGCGATATTTTTAGTACCATTCATCAATGAGATTTTCGTTGTATATAAACTTGGGTACCTCACCACTGACTAGAGTGCCCGCATCTCAGGCTTAAGGCTTCCACTTTTCCTAGAAATTGTTTTTAAGGAAGAAATAACGGGATCTGATGACACTATCATGATTTTCATGAGATACATATTTGTGGAAATTCTCGAAATTTTCCTACATTTTTTCTCCCTATATCATCGAATATCTTTGTTCCTGCTTTTTTGCGCTTCCTTACCAAGCATTCCTATAGGAATTAGTGCCTCCGATATAACATCTAACCCATGAATGGATGGAACTTTATGATAGAAGCAGGTATTGGGTACCAAGGGTACAAGCGTACGTAAAATCTAGCCGTTTCTGTCGCGTATTTGTGGAATGCTTAAGCATCTACAGCATTTCTACATGACAATGTTAGTAGTGATGTATCACACCTATCAATAAGGGATGAATTTATGCCCGTAATTGAGGGAGAGAGTTCAGCATCTGCGAAGAAACAGCGAGCTGTATTTCCATCGTTCGTACTTCCCTTACTTTGGATAACCACACCTACAAGTAATCGCATCGACGATTTGATTTTAGTTTGAATTTCGGACTCCCGAGCATTAACAAAGTCTTTGATATGTGCTTTCTTTTGCCATAACTTTGCCTCTATCCTGGTCGAAACATGGATAAACCATTCAAAAAACCTAATGTATACATGAAGTGTTGATATGCCATACTGATAAGCACTCTCATTGACATTTCTTTTTATCACCTTCTCAATGTCATTCATGTCTTTTCTGGTCGCTCCATAAATATAGCACGACTGAGATGAGGCAGTTCTGGTTATAGCATTGGCTACTTTACCGTCAAGCATTGTCATGCACAGATCGTGATTCACTACTACAGCATCTGGAAAGCGTACCACTATGGATGGTTGAAGATTCGTAATATGTTCATCCATGACATATTTTACCCTATTGATTAGTTCTTTAGTCTCTTTCGCAAAATCCAGCATCACAGGTCTGCAGTACCTCGTGGAAGAGGGTCGGGGATTCTGCCACACCACTGTTTTTCTTCCCTTACGTCCCACTGGCTTGACGTTAAGTTTGAGTGGAACTAGACATACTATAAACAAATCACTGTCATTGTATTCTTTGAAGGTGCACTTTTTCTTGTAGAGGGAATGGTTTCCGCTACCATCACAACCCCATTTTGACACTAAATGCATATTTTTGAGAGAAACTTTTGGTAATCGATTTAAAATCTCTTTCTGTAAATCAATTAACCTCGTTGCTGTTAGATTTAATATTATCTGCGGCTTAACTTTCACCTTTGTGTCCATGACAGGTCTTTTTCCAATGACGATGTTTCAGGAACTTTAATTGTAAAAGATTTTTCAAGCCATTCTTTACAATTTTGTAAAAAAATATCTTCATTGCGGTGCCATTTCTCCCACTTGGATCTGATTTTGGCGTAGTATTTTCTACAGATTGGCCTGATTTCATGCCAGGCGAAGTTTGTCAAATCTTTCTCAAGCAGTCGTTCAGTATGCAAATCAGCAGGTGCATACCGTGCGGCCCAACCTCCAGAAATTTGCCGCAAAATTTTATATAATTCTAGGCGTAATATCGCGATTGACATATTGCAAATATTCAAAAGCAGTAGCATGTTTGTCAACAAGTCAATTTAATTACGTTTCCTAGTAACAACAATTAACTATGCGCGCATGCGCAGATCAACAACTGCTAACTACCTACGAGCCGCTCGCTGCCTTACGTGCATGCTACACGAAAAATGCTTCGCAAACCCGCATCCGCAAGTATCGGCAGTTTATATTAAGGGACCAATAAGAACAATAGTGTATCGTCATAACTGAGTGGATAAGAAAGCGGAGTCTCGTAGGGTTTTTTTGTCATCCTTCGTTTAATTCAAGATGATTTTGCAATTACATATGATCATGAAATTAGAAATATACCTATTAAAAATTTTAAAAACAGAGATTGTTTTGTGACAAAATTAAACTTTGAAAATGGCTTAAATTCGGGAAAAGTAAAAAATCTTTCTAGTCTTCCATTATTTGGAGCTGATTTAGAAAATAAAAGCGTGTAGGTAGAGCGGTTGACGGAGCAATTTAAAATGTGCCCAATAGAGTATTTGCGTGAGGTATTTTGTTGAAATTTATTGTAGCGAGTAGTGTTTGGTTTCGAAATGCCACGTACGAAATACTAAGATATAATTCCTACTAATTAATTTAATAAATAGCTTTTAATATGCATTGTTTTAGCATCGAAATTTCCAAGGTCTAAACGTAGTGTGACGTCATCTCCCATATTAGCAGAAGCGAAATAGCCTAGCTGTGCGTTGAGAGTGAAATAGTATTTGCCTTTTCGAAGTTATTTCGATATTTGAAATAAAACGTTGGTGCTCCGAGCTCCTAATCTTCTTTCACAATGAAGCGTTACATGGCACGTTGACGAATACTTTATCTGGAGTTGATATCCGCGTACTTTTGCATTATGGTACGAAACAATACTCTTTGTAGCTCTTCTTTTTCGAAGTATTTTTAATTGATATCATCAGGCATCTACATGGTAATTTTTGGAACTATTTAGCCTGTAAAAAAGGATATTTACCACACAAGGCAGTAAATACAACACATAACCAATGTAAACAAACCCGGCAGCGATTGTGGAGTAAGGGCGATTACGTCACAGCAGATTCAATATGGCAGCGGTCCGTTTGTTCGCAAGGTTCGAAATATGATTTTAAATCGCTTATTGTTTAAAAAGTAGGAAAGTTACGACAGTCAAATTTTGGATTTATGGTTTTTACTCACCAAAGCAAAATTTAACATAGTTTCCAAAACTTGTGCAAATACTCTATTCAGCTGCCTGCTTTGATATGAAATAAAGGAGAAATTGGAAAAATTGATATTTTTGGTTACCTGAGTTATTCATGTACCCTACAGAAACGTTTTCATCGTTGTGCAAAATATTTGTTTATTGGGGGTTTTGGCCGCGATTTCAGGCATTGGTCCCACTGTGCGTCAGTCAATCGAGCTATAAACCGCACTACGTGCGTTGACGGTTTCTTTGCCGGCCATTTTTCCGTAATCAAAACGAGAATTGCATATTGTTTTATTTTTTGTTTTTTCCTGAGTAAGTGTGAAAACACCTTGAGCCTCCACAGCAAAATCTTGATAATAAGAACTAAGACGATGCAATTTTATTATGTTCATATTCCACAAAATCTCGCCTGGTTCCTCCCTTTTTGAGCAAAATCTTCATTTATTTGTTGAGAATGTAGCCCTTATATCCTTACTGCGCCCAAGGAAACAGTTATTTACCAGCAAAACTTGGCGCTGCTATCCTTGTATTTTTTCTTTGCGTATTATTCGTAGAAAAATATCTTTCTGTGCGATTTAAACTAGTAACACCGTAGTGAACTAGCATTTACAAATTTTTTTCTTTGTAATTAACGATTAAATCGTGCTCAAATTTCTCCCTCTTTATTTCTGTTATTAACCAACGTTGTGCCAGCCACAAGTATACCTCCTTTTCTCGTGGGAAAATCTAAAAAATTATGACATGCAGTATGAGAAAACATTATTTAATAATTATTCAATTAGTATGGCATATTTGTATTCGATATCTGGCGCCAGCGAGCCCTTCCGAAAATTTATGGCATAATTACCCCAGTTTTTGTTGTGCACGGGGAGGGTACCGCTGACAAAATCATTTCCAAGCTTTGCGTTGCGACAGGATGTCCTGCTTTCCAGCTCTTTTAACTGATAGGGACCGGTGTAAGTCGAAGAAAGTATCCGTCTCATCCATAAATTGTTCGTGTTGCTCAGTTATACTCAGGGCGATCAAGTGTAGCTGCTGGAAAAACAATGTTTTCCTCTGATCATCCATGTTAGTCCCCAAGTGCCTCCGTGAGTTGTTTTTGATATTATTTTATGGACCGATACATATTTTTTTTCTACCTTAGTTGGTTACCCTTGGACTCACTTAGTTTTCCCAACAAGTCCTCCAGCCTGCCCTCCTCCCGGTTCCCTCGATTTCCTTGTCTTGCCTTGCATGGTCTTCTGAGGGGAGTGAGCTCCCCGTCCCATATTCAAATGACTGTAGAGCTCTCGGCCGTCTCTCTTTAGATTGGTCGCCGGGAGGAAACCTCATTATTCACGTCCCCCCTCCTCCACCCCCCGTGCGATTTGCAAAGAGCAGCAATGTCTTGGGAAATGGGAGTGAAGAAGAAACGACTCTCACTCTCTCTCGTTCACTGGTCTTCTTCCGTACCCGTCCCTCTCCTGACTGACATTCTTCATCCTTCTTTTCGCCCAAGACTCATTTTCAGTTTTTATTTTTATTTCTCGAATGACCAGAAGAGCCGCGTGCCAGTTCTACGGAAACATTTTGCATCAGATGCACGCGTGCCCTTTTGACTCGACGGGTAAAATGCGTTTCGTTCTTGTTTTCATTGAAGGACGACGGCTTGAGTCGGTGAAGATACCCGAGGTCAGGATTCCCTTTTAAGGGTGTCTCCTTACGTATCGACTGGATTTCCGCTGCACTGTTTCCATGCTATTGTAGCAGTGTATTCACGGTTTGTCATGTGACAGTGCTAATTCTCGTCAATTTCGATGCGATGCCAAACATCGCGTTGAAGTGCAGGATAGGTTTAAGGTGAATCAGTGATTTCACTGGTTTGTTCTGGGTGGGAAAAATCACTATGATGAACTTATTTGGAGGCACTGGAGAGTATGAAATATTTGATTTGTTTCCCATTTATGGTTGTATTGGGCGCTTTATACTTGAATAGTTGAATCGATTTGTAAGCAAAATAGTAGAGCAGGTGTAGACTTAGTGACCAAGAACCTCGCGTACACTAGGCCGATAATTGTATTCTGTTTGCTTTCACTTGTATTAGTTGGCATAGTAATTGCTTCCGTTCAAGTCATTTCTCAATGAGGGAATTTTTCCACTGTAGTATGTATTTCCTTTGTATCTTCATTCACAATTTGCCTTTCTGATGCTGCTACTCACGTGGTGCATCCCTCTTAGGATATGGTGTAGATGGGTGATTCATTGAAACTTTTAAGGATGCAAGCTGTATTTGACTTGGGTTTTAGGTGCCCCAACTGTAAAGGGTATATCGCACCGTCTATATCCGAAGACTAATGCAACAGCCTTTCCTGAGGCGGGATTTGAACCCGCGAAATTTGGGTCGCCTGGTCGACTTGTTATACCAACCAACCCGCTGCCGTGGCTGGCGCCTGAACACCTGGGCATGGTTATCAAGGGCTGGTAGACGACAAGATAATACGTCTGGCTACGGACTTATAGATCGTGGGTTTGGTGTCCTGTGCCACTCTTACTAGATACACACTTTGTAATGCTATGTAATTTAACTAATCTTCCCGGAAAAACATTTGGCGGCATAGGGAAATAAGAGGTGTCTCAGGTCATACGTTACATGCTTAGCCACATTTGGTTTCTTCCTTTTCCCGTACGAGTAAAGAAAATATTCTAGACAAAATTGCGCGATAGAAATAATAAATATAAAGGCGTAAAGAAATTATTTGCGTTTGACCAAAGAGGTATGAGCAAGTTGGAAGGAATGAATGACGACACCGGGCTCTCTTTAAATTAAGATGTTAGCTAAATATTATTGAAACATTCTGCTCTGTAAGGTGACATTATTTATTTCCTAATTTTTTTAAGAAAATAGAATGATCATGGCTAGGAAAAAGTATATTTGGGTTGGAGAAGAATCGATTGACTTAATAGGAAGACAAAGGAAGATCGCTGTTGATGATGGAAAAGAACAGGAATAGCCGTGGAAATCGAAATGGGCAGTGAAAGTGAGTGGAAAGATGACTGATACATAGCGGGATGTTGAAGGATGTGATCGGAGAGAGAATGTTAGAAAAGTAAATTAGAAAAAAGAAAAGAAAATAATTACTGAAGCTGTGTGGTTGGGTTTGAAAGTATCGAGCGATAACAAATATTTAGGCGTAGACAGCGTAAGGGAGCATCTGATTTCGGAATCACCACCTCGTTTATATTAAATTTTCAGGAACCATCTCTATACCAACATTGATCCATTGGAGACCCATGATTAAATAGGATCCATTTTATCGCGAGTATGTTATTAATGGGAAGAGTGCTTATAGAACATGTTTAGGAAATTAGTCTTGAAGCTACATGTTAGCATTTGGAAATGTTTTAATGCTTTGACTGAATGTGCGGATAATTAGTGTTTTTCGTGGACCTAATTTCTCTGTTTTTCTTCGCAAAGCGATATTAGTTCAAATCGCTAATAAATGTATTCAGCTAATTGGTTTGTTGTTTTATTAGTATGTACATGTTTCATGAATCGATTTATTTAATTTCTGATACGGGGAATGTTCCTCTACAAAAAGGGGTGCATCATTGGTACTGTGAATTGTGCTCCGCAATGTCTAAATTAAGTTTTAATGTATTGGTTTATTCGTGAGTTTGAAGTGCATTATACCTAATATCGGTGCTACTGAAATTCGTGCCTAACATCGGTGCATGTGGTAAAGCAGTTGAGTTTTCATCTGTTTTTATTCTTCATCTGTGCGGCTGAGATAAAAGTTTTTGTTTGCTCTTCAGATTGGAATAATTAGAACCGGGTGCCCTATCATTTCGAATGCGTTGAATCATGGTTTCTCTAACCTGTAACATTTTGAGTTTCACTCGCTCTCCAGACACACTAGCTGATTCTCAAGTAATTCTCAACAACGCCGCACTCTCAAGCCCTTTCCATGTTACCTCAATCAGTCATCGTAAATTTTCAGCCGAATGACTCAAATCACCCTTCGACCCCTCGTCCACCACCTACCACCCCCGAACACATCATTCCCCTCCTACTTTGCCTCCCGCGGATTCCCTATCGGGCCGACCTTTACCCACAATGCGCTGCTCTCCCATCATCCCTCCCGCCTTGCGCCACCCGGCTTCTGACCCGCATTCTCTGCTTTCCCCACTCCCGATCACCTCTCCTCGGACATTCTGCCCGCTCGCCACGGGGAGAGTGCACCTGTATCAATGTATTGTTTCCCTAGGCTCCCCCGGCGCCAATCCGCTCTCTCCTCGCCCCGCAATGCCGCTCTCCCGTCACCCGCGAGGCGTCGGTGCAGGTCTCGAGGGTTCGCGGCGTCCAGGACGTCCGGGAGATGATTCCCGGTTCACACGTGCGTGGGCGCCGGGCGGTTTCCGATCATTTATCGGGTAGAGAGTGGTTGCGCAAGGCCTTCCAGAAGGGGTGTGGGGAGTGAGGACAAGGTGCGCAGGCGGGGTGGTAGGAATGGTTAGGAGGGTGGGGGTTCTACGTGCGTAGCCCTTGGCCCCTTTCTTCCAGCGGAGTAGCGGCGACGGCGGCGGGGATCGAGCAGTCGGTTTCTCCGCGGCGCCGTGGAGTATAGGCGCCGCGCACATCACACGTCTCTTCAGGTGGCGTGAGTGACTAAGGAAATCGAGTCGGGTCGGCGGGAGAGCCTTTCTGATCGGTTTTTTTCGTCCTAAGTAGCAAGCGAGGCAGACCTCATTTCTCTCGAATATGGACGTCCACGGAATCCGGGGAGTGCTGCGAATCTTGTTATTCCCTAGGTGGCGTGTTTTGATTCACTGGTGTGTGATGATTCACCCACAAAGGACTGTAGCGGGCTTTTGTGTGCTCTGAAAATTTCTCAGCCTGTATTGGACAGGTTCCGCGACAGGAGAGCCTCCTGAATACAAAAATGAAAAGTTAAACCAATGGAAATAATTACCGAGGAGAACCACGAACAGATTACTTGTAGCATGTTATAAGGGGTTCTTAAATGAAAGATAATGAAAGAATAAACTGTTAACTGAAAGGGAAAGAATGTAAGGAGATGCAGCAAACCAATATTTGGTTTGATGGCAGGTACTGATTTTTATTATATAATTCACCAATAGCCTTTTTCAGCGTGAATATTAATTGAGTGTGTGCCATTGGTTTGGATTATTCACCTTTGCTTCCATCATGGCGTGTAATATTGCTTACCAAGTGCGAATGGACTATTTTATGTTTTTAATGCATAGTTTTGGATTTCTAAGAAATTCCTAGAGACTTTTTGCAATATTACTTTTCAATATCGAAAACAATATGTTGCCTACATTTTTCAAAGCGAGATCTTGCAAATAAAGATAATTTTATGACATTAATGAGTAGCGTACAAGGGGTGGTTCGGCGATGAGAAAATATAATTTACGTCCTTTAGTCAATTCGTCTGAGTTCTATTCATTGGAAATGCACACAACGTGAATCTGTTTTTTTTGTCTTTGGGGGGTCAATTCATTGTTTCTCTATCTAGACCTTAGCAGTAACAATTGAATTCATTGATGGCGACTGCTGGTAACCGTAACGGTGTATTGAGCCTGTATTTTCCAATCTTCAGATCATATGGTGTGGGAACCGGTCTAGTAGACATAACCGATGCGTTAAAAGATAGCCTACTTTAATTTTTACTTTTTTTGAGTGATTTCCATTTCCATTCCTAATGCCCTTCACATTTCTAGGGCCACTTATTTTATAATCCATCTTATAGACAGGTCGATGAATGAATGAAAGTCCGTGATCCACAATATCCGTAGCGTAGACTGGCGTATTTACCAATATCAGCGATAGAAAGCTGGTGTTTCGTGGGCAGACCTTGACATTTTTTCTTAAATCCTTATGCAGAAGCGCTTTTAAAATGAATATTAGAGTGACGTGTGACAATGGCGCCATATTTTCTCCTCTCGATGCTGCGGTGGGGGAAGGCCGTCTACTTTTTCCTTCCTCTACGCCTCCCCATTCACATTATAACAGTCTGCCTTGCGGAAAGAGAAAAATTATATCCCCTGAGCAGTGGTTTGGGCGGGAGGGCGAAAGAGATGAACATTTCAGGGGAGGAAACGTGCTGGATGTTCAACAAAAACTAATGAGTCACAAGACTCACAAGTAGGGCGGGATAGGGGGGTGGAAGCGAGGGAGATGGCGGGTGTTTAAGGTGGAGGCTGACGGAACGGGCGAGGGTGTGGAGTGAAATAATAACATTAATAATTGGGATTAGGTGAGAAGTAAGGGATTGGAAGTCCCTCCGAAGGCCGGTCGCCTCCAAATGGGGTCTCTGCCATTCCCGATTGGATCAGCTCTCGTGTTCTGCTCGCCGGCCGAGGTTGATTGTTTTCAGGGGAAACGACTTTCATATTGCCGAAAGAGATCCCAGGCCCAACATTTCGGAAAGTATCGGGTAATTTACTTCAGACCAGTCGTGGGTTATAATGTAGAACCAAATACTTATAATGGGATGGGCGCATGGACGATGTCAGGGTCTGATTGTAATACTCCATATTTAATCATTATACGGGCTGTCCAAAATTGAATTCAATAGATTGGAGTCGGGATTAGAAATTTTATTCACCATTCTATTTTCTATTTTATATTCATATGCTCTTTAGACTTTTGGAATGCATATGTGAAAATAGAAATGTAATAACTTCTAGTAGGAGCTAGGAATGGAAAATATTGTTGTGTTGGTAATTTTTTTTTTATGCAATGCTTCTCCAATTTCTGGTTTATATACAGGATTTCCGTTATTATTTTCCGGCTTGTAAGACTCAAAATATTTTCCGTGGAAGCCCACGAAAAATCACCCTGCATCTTGTGTGGCCAATGTGAAGTTCAGATTTTGCCGAAAGACCTCCTTCTTGAAATCTTTGTGATACGAATCTTACAATGAGACGTCAGTAAAAACAAGACCGATGATGTTCCGGATCATGTCATGTCGCCATATTTATTTCCTTATTAGATAAAAGATCACGTCTTTGTTTCACCGTAAACAATGTCGAAGGGTAATAGAAAGGTTATTTATTTTTTTCAAATTCTGTGCCCAAAACTAGGGTGCGTCTTGTAGGGCAGAAAATACGTTAATTTATCAGTATTTACTCATATACCTATTTTAAAATTAGGCGCTATCATCCCTTTGTAGTATTTTTGGATAGAGTTTTTGTTGGAAATATGTATTCACGGTGTTTGTCAGGATTTGGTAGTTAATCCGTAGTTTAAGATCACCATGTGTCGTCGTCTCTCAAATGAGTTTATCCTACATTGTCCCCAGAAGAATTAATAGAGGATGATGACTTTTTGATAAAAATGATGAAAAAATTAACAACTAGCTCCTTGTTTATACCTTTGTCAATGCTTCAGTGCTTCAATCCATTCCAATAGCTTGCTTTCTGTGCTGGTATATCCCTCATCTGGCCACATGATTTCGCAATAGTAAAATGCCTCTGCTCCTTAAACTTTTTTATATCGTGCAAATGATCTGTGTGTATCCTCCTTACTCTCGATCTCCATAATCGCTCCTCGTATGTTCTCAAATCCCTTGCGTCACGATCATCCCATCCGCTCTTCCGCAAGATGAAATAACACTCTAGCTCGTTCAGAATAGACGACCTTTTCATCTCTCCGGAAGTCTACTTGACAGTGGCAAAAAAGCGAGTGAGGGGCGCCAGAACGTATATCCCTGAAGCGATTTGGGTGTAGAAAGCGTGCTTCTTTTCCGCCGGCAGAGTATGGACTAGCTCGTTGTGCGTTGCAAACCCGGGTGTTACATAGAATTTATTTTCTGTGGTGTGCTATTGCTGTCTGGTGATTTTTTTATTAGTTATTACCGCCGAATCCGAATTAAATGTTGAAAGACAGCGAAATAACTCCGAGGTACGGCCAAGTCAAATATCAAATTGATACATCCACGTAATATCGTACAAGTTTTTTCTACCAAGGACTAGTGGGATAGGTTTTTTCTTTTACTGACTCAAAGTCGCCTTAATCGTCTAAGATGATTCCTAATTGAGTAGTTTCACTTTAAATTTTTCTACACCCTGATGTGATGTCTCATGCCTCTTTCCTCGCTTCTCAAAGCTTAAGGGCAGTGTTATACTACGTTAAAACATTGTTTCTACTACGTAATTTTAAAAATGTACGTATACAACAAATGTATTCTCATCAGAAGTATCTAAATTATGAAAATTTCAGGTATTTGATATCCTTCACCATTAAAAAGTTAGCTTCCATCTTGTTAAGCAGTCAGAGCTTAAAATGCTGACGTAATTTACAGTAGTATATTGCCCTCAGAGGCGGTCAGCGGGTATCTCCAATCAAACATTTGCGAAGAAATCAGGAAACCCATATCGCTCTGCCCTTTGACCTCTTGTCCGTATAATGTCTAACTTCATCTCCTTTAGCATTGACTAATCTTTTTCTTCGCCGAAAAACGATATTTTCGTAGTAGTCTTGGAAACTGGAGCGGGAAATGTGGCTGCAATATCGAATCCAGGGTAACATTTTCTGCTGCCTTTCAATGGACATTTGGACGAGATAAATCTCTTTAGATCATTTTCGCCAGGGGTCAGGCACCGAGTGAGTCTGGGGCTCTGAAGGTCTTTTGCAAAATAGCAAATCCAGTCTAGTTTGAATGGCACATTCTATGACTTTGACCCAGTGGTTTCCATAAGAGCTCTTCTAAGCTTCGCAACACGTATTGACTAATACTGTAAATCTTCAAGCTAAATTTTATTTTACACTCCTATCTTGTTCAACTTACTTTCCAATTCTTTCATTCCGTGACTGTGGTAATGGTTCTCAGCTCTAAGAAAATCTGTTTGCAAAGGCTCTTTCAGTATTGACAAGTACTTACATGCCCTTGCACCCATTTTACTTAACGCATTTCTATGCCCCGCCAACCCAATGACTAATCAGGACGGAATTTCTGTCATTAAATTCTTTGTGTTCACCACTTAGTGAGTACACTTCATGGAGGAAACTTATGCTATATTCTGAACTATGGTAAATGTCACTGAATAAAAATGGGTTCTGGTGAGAAATAACATAAGCTGTGGTAAACTATGCTGCATTTGACCCGCGAGTAATTCTGAGATTGCAATCGAGTCAAAGTATTGCAAAACATCTACGCAATCATAAGCCGTAAAGTTTGATTTTTCCAAAATATGTCGATGAGATTGAGTTGTTCATGTTCTGTGTATTTAGGATTATCACCCTTGATTCGCAGTGTGACTCCATTTAGGACATTCTCAGCTCTTCACTCCCCCTTTCTCTCTACAGTGATTATTTCCCTCCCGCGCTCGCTGGTGACGCAATATGGGAGAGAGAGAAAGAGCGACAGTCATTCGTTCGGCTTTAGCTCTTGAGCCCACGGGTATTGCGTAGAAGGGAAGCGGATTAGTGAGTGCGGGAGAGGAGGGCTGGGGGTGTGGGAGGGAGGAGGTAACCGGCGGGAGACGGCTCCTCTCTGGCGGGGAGAAGTGGAGGACGGAGGAGGGACACCCGTGCGCGGTCCACGATTGCTGGAAGCTGCCGCGCTGAATCTCGTCGCCGTGAGTCATGCTCGCAACCCTCTTTTCCCGCTCCTCACCTTCTCCGTCACCTCAGACGAACTCGCCGACGCCTGCTTGTGGTGACCCGTCAGACGCCACATGTCACTCACCTGGAGTCTCGATTATCTGATCCTGGAGAATCTATATCTGTGGGCTAGATTGAAAAATAAAGCTTGGAAGGGCGAGGAAAGTGGTGAAAAGGGCTTGCTGGCGTCGCAAAATGACCTTTTTTAAACTACAGCATTACCTATTCTCATGGTGACTTCCCAACAGTTGGTTCTCCTTATAGCAACCCACTTTCTTTACAGGTAGAGTTACAGTTTTGCCAATCAGGGTTGACAGACTTTTGCTCATGAATGAATATAAATTTCTGAAAATGAACGATCATTTTAGCCTATGATTTTTTCACCGGCTGTTGCATGGTGAATTAAGAAATTGAATAATCCGAACAGAGGTTCTTAACTTACTACTTCTAGACATCAACATTTGTCGTTAGGTATCCGTGATTCGTGTAATAGATCTGGACCGAGCATTTTCGCTGACATATTTCTGTGTGAGATTATTAGAAAATAGTACATTTAATCTTAAAAATATGAAATATGTTTCTTAGCTTTCACTTTTCTTGAAACTGGAACGTACTGAAACAAACGAAACATTAGGTACGTTCTTTTTTCCGCCATCATCGTTGAACATTTACATAAAGTTTAGACCTTCGGGTTTAAGTCTTGGACAGTAGGCAATAAAAGGTAATATTGTGCGTGATAACCTTTCAGCTTTCAGCACGTTTAAGAGAGGGCAGTGCTTTAATGAAGTTGAAGGAAGTTGCTTCTCTCTAGATGCCGGAACCTCCGAGGAAGGAAATAGCGCCTTAGTCATGCCTCAGCGTGAGTCTTGTGTTACGGCTGAGAGTGATGTGCCTGCGCATTCCCTGCAGTTAACACAAAGTTTTGCACGTGCGTGGGTGTTACTGATTGCTGAGGCGACAGCTTTTTCATTACTCTTCATAGAGATGTCATAACGCAATCGCAATTCTTCACATCAGTGTGAATTCACTCTGCACCGACTCTCTCTCAGCCGTCAGTAATGTCAATTTTTGCCTGTCATAATTCTTGGGGAAATGTTATACTTGAAAGGTTAATGCATAACCTCTTTATTCTTATCTGAAACTCTTAATTACCTGCAGTGACGTTACTAGGTCCTTTACGGCGCAGAAGCAACCTCAACTGAAGCAGGAAAAGATAGTTGGACTGAGAAGGGCGGATAATTCATCAAGGGAAGAAATCCATAACACGCCTGTTGTCTCTTCTCACTGTGAATTTCACCTTTATTGTTTTCCTGGTGGATATCAAATTATGTTCCAAAAATATGTTGAACATCACTGCACATGACTGCACCTAGGTTGTTAGTTAGTGCTTTATATTTCCGTTAAACACGTTCTGTTTCATAAAAGTGTTATTTTTATCAACAATCGTGAGTTGAACGCTGTACTCAGCGGTCATTAATGTTACTGCTCAAATATCTGGGAAGTACTTAGGATGAAAATGGACGCAGAGCAATGTACATACATATGAGGGAGAGTTACTCTAGCCTAGAGAAAATATGCAAAGACAAAGGGAATGATAAAGGGGAATCTTAGTTAAGTCGTGTAGAAGGCATTCCTTAAAATCCTAATCCAACCTGTGATTATGATGCGAATCTTGAAATTACTAAAGCCTGGAATCTTATACCGGGAAATTATTTTAATCGAGCGTTTGAAAGGTTATTGTTTTCTCATTAGATTCAATCGAACATTATTTACCATTAATGGAATCATGTCAGTTAATGAGTTTTACAATGGCTAAATACGTAAACTTGGGGCAATGCGGTTATTGGAGAACTACATTAAAATTTCCTTTCATGCTACTGTGCGATGCAGGTCCAAAATCATACACAAAAACAAATATAAAGCGCATAGGTTTTATCCTGCGTAATTTACTGTACAGTGCTTTTGTCACGTTTTCAATGGGCAACCGCGCGTCACAATCGCCTGATGATTGAAAATTTCCAGATGCTGCGCACGAACTTATGGCACTCGTGGCCCCATTGTGTGCGAGGCCCTTTCGGCGGTCGCCAGTGCTGTTTCGAGGCCGTTCCGAGACGCAGGGCGAGGGAATGAAGAGTTTTTGAGGGGTGAATGCGGACGTGGTGTTTGGCCGGGCGGGTCGGGGGGCGGGCGGGCTGGTCGGGAGTGGTATAGGGGGCAGCAATTTGGCTGCTATGAGCTCTCGGAGCGCCCTCCCCCGCCCCTTTATCTCTTTATCCTTGCCCCCCTCTCCTTCGTACCCCCTTCCCCTCCGATCCACGTTTCCGCCCAATTAACTGCTTCTGGTTTTGTTCGAAAATGCTTAATTCGATATCATCACATGATCCGGACTGCGGTGCGTTAAATTGTTAATGAGGGGATGTCAACGGTTAGGACCGAATTGAGTTGTTGGGAGGGGTGTTGAGAAGGGTTGAAATAAAGAGATGCCGGCCCTGTTGCGGAGTGAAATAAAGAAGTCGGCCATTTGTTCATGACGCCCCTTCCTTCATTAACCCTTTAACATGTAGCCGTCACCAAAGGAGCCTCACAAGGCCGCCGGCTGTAGGTGACTCACTCCGACGTGGTCCGTGGATCGGAAAGGGAATTGTCGAGGTTATATTGGGGACGGCTCCACTGACAGTGCGTGAAGGGATTTGACGGTCGTGAGAAGCTTCAGTCAGAAAGGAGGGACTTCGGTGCTGCAGAGATTGCCGACGCAATCAGGCCTCGAGTGAAATGGGAGGGATGGAGGGGGGGGGCACTGGTGTGATAGTCAACCAGTTGGAAGGGGGAGGTGGAACAGTGACTATTACTGCCCAGGACGGGAGAGCGAAGGAGACTAATTACTAGAATGGAAAGATAAGGAAAGGGACCAAGCTGCTCAGCCTCAATTGGATTGCTTGGATTTAATATTTAATGCCCGGAGCTAGTTCGTTAATATCCGAGAATTATTTTGTGTGTGGGAACGACTAATGAAAGGAAAAGGAATGATGCCGATTAATCCCTCTTGATTTTGATGTTCATATCTCTTAATCCGCCTCATTGCTTCGGTCTTTTTGAGTATTTCCCAAATTACGGGAAGGTGGATTCGTTATTTAAATGAATTTGTAACGTACGCTATGCATCCGCTTCTGGATTGAGTTGGAAATTCTATTGTTGTAGGATTCTGTGAGACCATTTTTGGCATCGGGTAAGATGATAATTTGATTTAAAATCTTCAGTTATTTATTATACTGAATCCATTTCTGGGATTGTGGGGTCAATCGTTTCAAAGGTAATGAGTGATGTCTGCGATATCGCGCGTGAGTATATTTTTTGTTGTAATTAATTTCTCGTGAAATTTAAGGAACAAAATGGGGATCGGAATTACTTGGTGTAACATTTATTTGAGTCTGTGTCGGAAAGATTTAATACTGTTTTGATAACCTTGCCAATGAATTCGTTAAATTACGGGTACACGTTGTTAAATTATATGCATTCATATTTTAAAACTCTTTTGTTTACGCATGTAGTAATTCTAATAAATCATATGGTTCTCTGGTACATTTTTTTAGATGACACCCCGTTTTTGTAGCGCTCTAGAAGTTTAGTTTTCAGCCAAGTATTCGCATTTTATAATTGAGGAGATTTTGATAAACTTAAAAAATTCAGTATAATTATATACTCCAAGTTGACTTTCCTGAATACGAGGCCCGTACTTGACCAAATGGAAATGGTTATTTGTTTGGTAGGTTCTACCTCAATCCTTCCTAACCAAAAAATCAATCATAGGCTTTCGCAGCGACTATAATTGGCAATTGAATCAAGTATTTTGTTCCGATTAAAAATCTTACGCAGGAATTAACCTCTAAAAAATCGCGTCCAGTCATCCAGCGCCATCAACTACCTACCTACTTCATTTGACTTCTGGAAAGCAAGCAGTGGAGGCTAGATTTGCGATAATTCCGCAGAGGAAATAAATCACCCACCTTAACCGAGACTCAAACCTGGATCCCTCCATATCCCGCCGAGTGCTTTAACGAGTTATTTTAAGCGTCCTTCTCCCCTATGATATTTTGAAAGCTCTAAAGAAATTATATGTCATTTAAAAGTACTAGATATTTTTCCTCTTTAGAAGTATCGCATGAATGTGTACTTACGGGATATGCCGTAGAGGTAATACCGCGGGTAGATCGCGGTATCCAAAAAAAAATGAGATTAAGATGTCATCTGTTACTCCTTCAAAATCGTAGATATACTAAAGCTAGTTTAATATCAGTTGTTGTGTACATACTTAATTTCAGAATACTTGTTGAGGTTCAGCAAGGCCATGAGAATGTGATGTTGAAATATTTAAAACGAAATAGGTGTGACATGGAGGGATCATATCAATGGTTATGTGTACTTATTCCTTATCCTTTGCTGAAGGCCAAAATGAAGGAAGTCAAATGAATTTTTCAGTGGCATATAGCCTAAGTATCAGCATTCTGTGAAACGAATGTAAATATCTATTTAATTAAATTATGAGTGGAATAGCAAAGGCTTTGAGCACATTACTTTGGCTCATTACATTGGTTGTCTAGTACCAGCCACAGCAGCTCTTCAGAGAAAAATTATGGCGTTAAGTTTTTATAAAATCATTGTTTACTGACAAAATGCTTATTTAGATAAAGCATCTTGGAATTACAACGTTTTGTATACAAATTTATTTTACCGAAAATGATTGTGAAATAATGGGAAGAGCGGGATTGTGAAAGTTTTGTAAAATCATGTGTAACAGGTTCATTGAGGATACTTTGAAATCTCGACATCTTCCTGATATGAAGCAAAAGAAATATTGTGAGCCCCGCTTTTGAAAAGTATTCATGAATGATAGGGCAATTTTTTATACTAATTTTGAATGACATACTTGATCAACATGCATGTCTCGTGTGAAACGTGAGTTCAATGGTGTGAAAAATTAGTCAGAATCGTTTTTAGTAATAGCCTACATGAAATTGTGTGTATTCATCCACTCTCTACTTAAAAGTTCTCGTTTATGCATTACTCCAATTAGGTTTCTCATTATTTTGGAAAAATTCACTGCAACAATTTCACTGGTATAGACGTTGTCATGCCGTGTTTCAGGAACCTCTTAGATCTTAGAAAATATCTTTAAACATGCGTAGTGAATAATGCGGGCGTTGTCTCTCTTCCCGTGATCCGGAGAGTGCCCCTCATTAGGGTGAATACATTGATGAAGGTTGTGAATTCTCGAATTTTCTTACATAAGTATCAAAACATTGAATCGTGAGTGGATAACTTCTTAAGGAAGAGTGAAATCAATTGAACCAGGAGTGCACGTTGTGTGTAACGCATAAATGCATTTCAAAGTAAAAATTAAAAATATCTCGCTCGTAGGTTGTTTCCATTTTTCCACGACTATCAACGTTACCAGGGGTAGGTCTTTGAAATGCTTGATCTAGAAGATTCAACCTATCAGAAATAATTAATTTTGTGTCTTGATGTCTTCCATTTACTTCGACTTTCTGCTCCCAACGATAGGGAAATAGACTTTCCAGTTTGACTCAAGCTAAAACTTGAAGGAAACGCGAAACGATCTATATGTTGCGCGTTATTCAATCACAGATGTCTGTTGATTTAAGGGTCTCCTTGGCGTGTAATAAAATCGTAATCAAGTATCCTTTTAAGATGCAATCCCAATCGATCCTTCTTAATGTTTGTCAGGAGAACTCGTTGATTTAGTTTTTCAGCGGGTACAACAAAAGAGGCTTTTGAGCGTTGATTTTTTTAAAAGAATTTTACGTGGTGCATGCTTAAATTTGATATAAACGTTTTCCATTCTACAGCAGATTGAGATATTTCTTTTAAGTACACTTTCCGGGGACACGTTTGATTTTTTTAAATCGGCGCGGGCACTGGCACTGGTGATATAGGAGTAAAGTTGCCTGCCAAGCCAAGGTTCGCGGGTTCGATTCCCGCTTAGGTAGGATTTTCACCATTGCTCTTTTTCATTGATTGTTATGTTCCGTTTCTACTCCATCACACCTGAAACCTCAGATTATGCTCCAAGTGTATGGTTGTGTGTATTCGTCCGTTGTTACCTGTTAAAATGCCTGAAGTAAAAGACACTTTGGGTTGTTTTCAGGATAGTGCGAAATAAATAAATTATAGTCCTTTTCGCTGCTTTTTCAGTTCTTTCACATCTCAAACTCAGCCTTGACTTACTTATTAGTCTCACTTCTTAAAGTGTGTGCTTGTCGCCTTGTGGTTTTCTTCGGCTCTTAGCCACTGTGTGTCGTCCACCTGTGTTTACCCGCTCAATTCCTTTCCCCGTCTTCTACGACTCGCGGTAGTGCTGTAATCAAGTGTTTCTCCTCAGCCGAAACAGATATATTGTCCTCATTTTGTTGTGACCTATATCGATACTGTTTTTTCGTTTCATATTCCGTTGAATTCGTGCAATTGTTGCTTATTGGTACCTACGAAGTAAACTTTTATATACTTACATTTTCTAAATTTAATTCTCAGTTGGCGAGTTTAGCAAATCCTTTTTATTATCATTAATGCATAAATACATTTTCGTAATTCTATGTAAATGCACTCGTAGCTGTTCACATCTCTCGGCGTTTAGTTTCTTCGCGAGACGCGTTCTTCAATTTTACGTGTGGCTGTATTAGGGAGTTTGAATATAACACAGTATTAAGCTCGACGCTGTGTAAATGGCTCACTGAGCCATTTACACATCCTTGCTCTGCCTGCTGTCTTTTATTACGTCCTGGTACTCAGAAGAATCTTTCCTGACGAGTTTAGCAAGGAACGTCCTGGAGCAGCATCCAAATTTAAATCCAGGACTCTTAGTTGCAAAACTCTCAACTTACCATATTATGCCGCCAACACCCTCAGGGTAGACCGTTTATAAATTTTAACATTATATACTCCTTTGCAAATAAATTTGAACGTTGAAAACATTTTAAGTTAAACATTCTAAAGGTGAGGGGCAGTAGAAAGATAATAACAATGTCGAGCGTGTCGGATATCTTCGTAAAGGGGGAATTTTTCACGTTGGCGTTAGCATTAAAAATGTAAATCACTTGCTACTCGGTCTAAAGATAAAGTCAATTATTTCAATGCATTGCAATTCCAATCACGGTTTTTAAAAACTGGTGTCACATTTCTCTCTCGCCCCTTGAACAGCATCAGGCAGCCGAGTCGTGGGGTGAGTTACAGATAAGAGTTTTTAGTACTGTTGTATATTTTATTTCGTGGAAACTAATTAAAACCGAATCGAGAGATACGGCCTTTATCTTAATCTAGGCACTCATACTTAGGGGTACGGTAATGGAGTGAACGGTAGGAGCGTCGGCAAGGGTATAGTGCGATTTAGGCCTGAAAAAGATTCCTCCCGGCCGTGAATTTATTTCTCCAGTATTCTCTACCACCCCAAGTTGTCGACTTGGTTTTTCTACTCCTGTCCTCGTTCTCCTTTTTTATGTTCTTTCCTGTGGCAAGGCGATCGTTTTGCTGGTCTCATATGCCTGTCCTTTTTTATACCAACAATTGGCCAAGTATCTCTTTCCTTAATTAAGGGGACGCGGATTGAGTAGGTACTGGCTTTCCCCTCTCCACCTTAAAATGGGTGTTATAAACCAGAAATATTTGCAAATGCTTACAACGAAAATAGTAATTGACAATTGATCGAGTTGTGAGTTCGTTCATTCAGTTAGCATTAATTCATAATCCTGTTTTTCTTGCTCATAGTTTTCACTTAGAATATGAAATATCAAGCGGGCATTTCATGGCCTAAGTATAGCTTTCAGGGCCGCATCCGTTTGACGTTACGTCTATTTTCAGTTCATTCATCCGGAAATGCAGACGCCTGCATTTGCTGATTCGGTCTCCTACTTTTCCTGCATATTTTCCTCCTTCCCCTCCGACTCCTCCTCTCTCAGCCAAGGTTCATTTTGAATCTCATTTCAGTTCGATTCCACCGCCATCCCCCTCGTACCACCTCCACGCTCACTCTTTGTTTTTACGCTTTCCCCAGCATTTTCCAGCCCCTTGTCGTCCTTTCCCCGTCGCGTTGCTCGGCGTGAGAGACTCCGCTGCAGTACACGAAAACAGCCGCAGCGCCGGACGGGTTGGTGGGGCGGGAGAGAGGGGGGCGACGGGGCACCCGAGTCTGCTCCGACCGCGCTCCCACCCCCGTTGGGAAAGCCCCCATCTCTCTCTCTCTCTCTTCCCCTCACAGACTCCCTCAGCCTACCCTCTCTACGCGACGTCCCTTCCCCTCATGCCATACACGCCCCTTTTCAAGCTCTGAACGTCTCCCTCCCTAGTAACTTCTTCGGCCCCACCATCGTCGCGTCGTCGCTCGTGCACCACCTCTACGGCGGAAGCTTGCTTTGGGGAATGCCGCTCGCTTCCCCCAGGCGTGTCTTTCCCCCATCCCGTTTCAAAGCACCCCTTCCCACTGCGTCCTTCCGTGCCTTATCCTCCGTTTTACGTCGAGTTGATTTATAATGCCCTACCCAAGTGCCACAAATTATCATTTTTTTATAACTCTCCGCTTATTTAGTCATAAATATATTGTATTCTTATCGGAATGTTGCCTGGAATGGAATGTCGAAAATACTCCTTTTTTATGCAATGTACTTGGGGTCGCAAATCCTTACTGAGCTATGGCAACGAAAATATTTTATCTAGCACATTTTTCAGTTGTCACGAAAACACCGAATGTTCGGAGTCCATTTTGCAATTAGCTACATTAAATATGAATTACAATATTGAAAGAATTGTAAATTACTTATGAACCACCGAGACAAGTTTCAGATTTCAATCGCCACAGGTCACCGTTAACAGGCGCAATCATGGAAACTCCAAAATGAGGTGGATAAACTTTTTGCGTTACTATAGCTCCATGTCCGTCAAACATGAAATGCTTGATATTACATCCCCCATGTCCTCCTGAAGTTAAGCCAATTCCTTCTGAAAGTATCTGGGTGAAAATTCACTGAATCACACGTCCATGAAATGCATCTTTAGGCAGGAAAGCAGTTGAAAAACAAAATCCTTTCATTGTTATACTTTCCCTCATGATTCCTCCTGCCCTCACGTACCCTAACATTTGGTGGCCTGAAGGAACGCAGAACGAGAGAGGATTTCAATAAAGGGTCGTGTATTTGAGGCCTCCTGTCGACTGAGTAAACACCGGAATGCCAGTTCAGACTCCTGGGATTCCGCTTCCAGATGAAAGCTTTCTACTTCCCAATTTTGTTTCTATCGTGATTTTCCATCTCCCTCGTTTGGCTTGCGCGGATGAGGTTTTCGTGTAGAGAGGGCCTGGGTTTGCGTCCGTGAAAGGCTGTGCGCATTCCCGCCAAGTTTTCCGTTCAACCGCTGAGCTTTCACTTCTCCTTGCAGCATTTCCTCAGATGACCGCCAATTTTTTCCTCACATATCCACAGCGTATGAATTCGTCATGCTTGCCCACCCGTGGCCGCCGTTAAGCTCCTGATGTGGGATATGGGCTTGAATTCTTATATCTGCCGACTTCTCCTCCCTCCTAATTTATATAAAACGTTGCTTTCCTCTTTTCAATCTTTTTGTTCCTGATAAATACCAACTTAGTTTGCTACTGTACTCCACGTTCTAAATTGAAATTAAATGCTTATTTCACTTGCTTGTTTGTCACTAGTGTACTGTGTACATTTTTTTAGAAATGAGTATTTTTCGTGCACCATCGTGACACTGTTTTCTTTACTATTTTAAAGCATTGCTATGCTTTACCCGCGAAGCCGTTAAATAAGTTTTTTTTTCGCCATACTAAATATTCTTCTTTTCGTTAAATTTTATTGCTTTTATGGAGCTCACTGCGGGAAAGTTCGTAAGTTCGTAGTGGAGAATACGCTAGAGAACTATTTTATATTTACGTACATTCTTTATTTTTTCCAAAGGAGCGTATGGATCTACTTGCCCTGGTTCTATAGGAAGACACTAATCATCTGCTTAATTTAGGATTACTTGCTCTTCTTTACCAATTGGAAAACATCTTTAATGTTCCATATGGGGCCTGTTTACTTTTCAGTTTTTTGTATATGTTCTTGGATCATTTTAACCAACCGTAAACTCATTCTGTTTGAGTAAAATTATATCTCATTAGCGTGAGTTATTCTGTGACCTAGTCCAATTACTCACGAGATAACTGTGTCAGGGAGGCCAACGAAAGCATAAAAATCGGTGATCGGCCAACCATGGTGCGTTGTAGATATGACTGCAGATAATTATTGACGCACTAATAAACTGGAATAAACTTCCTTCGTAAAAATATTAACAAGCACTGATATCATTCATGAGTACTCAAACGTTGCCGATAATTGACACCCGTAATTCTCCCTTTTGACGCTTTGATGAAAAACCTGATATACGACCATCAATCACACGGCCATCAGCTCTGTGTTATGCCAAGTGTTGAGATAACAAACATTGGGTTGTTAACACATTTTAATGAAATATTTTATTGCAGGACGTGACGAAATCTAAAGAAATTTAGGAATTCCTCTTCATAAAGAACAAATCGATTTCTTTTTAAAGCAGAAGTTATCGCCAAAAATGTTAAAAATGGGTTCTCTACACTTTCCCCAAAATATTATGTTAGGCAGTAAAAACTTCTGAGTTAACTGCGATTATTTACTCTGTTTGTGACGTCTATAAACAGGATTATCTACTTGACACTTAGGAGTATAAATACTAATATTAGTTTGATTCTCAAATTTATGAATTTCACGTGTAATTTGCTTTTCCTCCGACTTGGACATATAAAAAAAACTATTGTTATGGCATTGCCTGGCATATATTTAATAACTTCCGGCCATAGACCGACAGGATTTTTTAGCCTTATCGTGTGTTTGGCGATTATCGTGGGCTTGCCTAGAATCCGTTTAATCATCAACTTTCCTCGCATGCTACCAGCTGTATAAGATGGCTTTTTTTGGGTCAATGTCCCACGTCAACCTCGACTAAGTTAGGAAGCTCCGAATCGTCGTGACCTCCGTCGCAAGGATGGATTCAGCACGTCAAGAGAGCGAGGGAATGAACGAAAGATTGCCGATAAACACTTCCCATCGCCTCGTGAGCCTTCTTCCTCCTCCTTATAACCCACTCCGTCCCTTGGTTCCATCCCCGAGAACCTTCCTCATAACCCTCTTCATCCCTTGCATCCATTCCCAGTGGGTGGGTTATAAGGGAGTCGACGTCTCCGAGATTGGAGATGCAGATACCCAAACCTTTTTCTCGCGTGCGAGTGGGGGGAACGGACTCCCCGCTGCGCCGGGAGCAATGGAGTTTTTTTAACGGGCGGATGGGCTCCGCCTCATCCTGGCCCCTCCTTCAGAATCTCGATTTTGTTGCGAGCGCGCCTCAGCAACGAGACTCATCCCGCGGGGTCATTTCTCGAAAGAGAGGGGTGCGGCCGTTGCCGGGGTGAGAGAAGTTGTGTTTGGTGTGCCCAACGATGCTATCTCCTCAGTGAAGTGACTCCCGATCCGTTGATAGATAGTTGTGATCACGTGTCAGCGCACGAAAACCTTTCATGTTACCTTTCTCTCTTCACACTTGGAACTACTTTTTTTACGTCATTTGCATTTTTTCTTATAGCGGGTTCAAGTCATGTAGGATGAGTACCATGCCTCAGGACACTAGTGATCAGGCATTAACTGATTAAATAATTGGAAAACATAGGGAGGGCTCGTCTGCTAGACCTTGGCGCCTGTTGGTTGCGATAAATCCTATTCCGCATTTATATGACGGGTTTTATTAATGGGGGGTCGCTACCCCTCCGACCGAACGGTTTTGCGTCACTGGGTTTAATAGAAGCAAATTGGGCTGAACGTTGTTTTGCTCTTTAGAATATGTGCAGTGCTGAATTTTAAAAGTAATTATTAAATTAATATAAAGTTTTCCTATCATGATACTTACAAACTATATTCACCAGACGCCGATTTCTGGAATAACAAATCTAGATAACTTGTGCCGTTTAACGCTTTATTTAAATGCGAAGTTTTGAAGTTATAGTATAATTCCAATCGGAATATTAGTTGCGAATAACGGTTTTTACGAATTTGACCATCACATGCTATTTCCTTGGAAAAATTGAAGTGTGAATTACTCTATTCGGCGAATTATTTTCATTTCAATTATATAATTCTGTGTCAACAAATACTTAGACCACGAGTTCTGAAATCACGTGTCGTATTTTTTTTGGAAAGAGGTTTGCTTCCGCTATCATCTGCCCTTGTCTTATCAGCAATTATTTCTATCTGTACTTAAAATTTTATTTATTTATGTTACTTTAACCACATTTGGTAACTGTTTCTTTGTTTTATTTTGGGAGAAATATTTCATACTTTCCGAATGTTCAGCTGAGATTACGAAAAATATGGCCGAACTTAATTTATGATTGCGGTCATTTTTCAAGAGTTGAGGGTATTTATGTGCCGGTTACATTTTTATCTGCCGCGCAGGGCTTTAATTGTGCTCATTGACTCTATTATCTTACTTCGCATGTCCGATGAATCATGATTTTATCGTAATCTTATTTTTTCTTTTGTTGCAGGTTCATGGGAGTGTGTGTCCATGAAGGCCAACTCCATGCATTGACTGAAGTAAGTGCCATCTGTTGACTAAGTCGGATTTGCATGAATTATCCACGTATCACTTATGTTAGTTAGCACATGGAATACATAATTTTGAGTAGCTCTCGTTAATACCCATAACAATTATTTGTGCTTATCATAGTAGTGATTGTTGTTGGCTGTCAAATGAGTGGTATCATCATACATTGTTTTGCATTTATCAGAGCTTCCTATTATATTTCAGTAATCTTGTTGCATTCGCTTTATAGCTACATTTATTTTCTTTTAATTTTACTTTTTTTCAGTATATTTTGCGTAATTCAGTTGATTTTATGGTGCTAAATCATTTTGCCCATTTCTACAGGATTTGTTCATGTGTTTGGGGCCCACAAGGAGTCCCCATGATGGAGTAGATTGACTGTTTAGGTGTTAGGAACTCCTTTGGTACAGCACGTCCCCTTCCAACTCCTCTTCCACTGCCGAATGCTTACCAGCGTTCTAAGAATTATTTGGATAATAGGGTAGTAGGTTTTCTATGCTTCTCCTATGGAGAAGTTCTTATCATTCGTGTAAATTGCAATTCACTCCCATTTGCCATGCATATCTTCAACTGTTACGGTATTACGTTAATGGCAGTCAAATGCATATGTAACTGCGCCGTGTAAATGCTTGTAAGCAATGCTTGCTTATGGAGTAGAAATTTTTTATTCATTTATACTCTTGGCAATGGAAATGTTATGATTGCACCTCGTAAGCCATTAGTTTTACCTCTGCGTATGTAATGTGAAATCGGATTACTTTCATGGAGACCCGGCCATGATTCTCAAGCGGCGTCTTGTGATCTATAATGAAGCATAAAATAATTTTTCTAACCCGATTTTTTTTGTTTTTCAGAATCAAATACTCTGGTGACTAAAAATTAATTCCGTATTTTTTCAACTCTTGTACATTTTATGCATTGAATGGGTTAATGAACAAATTTTCGGAAACAGCCTTAAAAACTCTTTTCCACATTATATGCTTGAGAACTAGTTTTGTACTTGAAAGCAGCTATGTTTTTGGCGAAATAAATACGAAGTGAATGATTAATAGATGACGGCAAAAAAGGAAATGATGGGACATGACGTCACTGGACATACCATATTGCCATGATCTGTTGTCCTATGATTTATTTCGAATCCATTATGCAGATGAAAACATATCTTTTGCAACCATAAATTATTTAAATATTAATATTAATAAACGAATGGGTGACTGCATTTTAAAGTATTCTTTGGGATGTCATCCTTTTATTTCCATCACGTTCTGAAACATTCTAGATCTGCTACTCGAGTTAATATTCATAGCGGCATGCTCCCTGAGGACCCTGAAGTGGGATATCTGCATTGTCCATCTTTTAATAGCCTTAATGTAATGATTCCCTTTAAATGAAAAATACACTGGCGGGAGAGATTTTCTGGGGCCCACTTCAATGGTGCATTCAAGTGTCTTCCTCCAATAGCTTTCCAGCTATAAGTTGCCGATCAATGACCTTGAGCGTGAATTTCAGTTATGCGGTGAAGATGGAATATTGGCCTTAGCCTAAGAAGCGACTTAAAAGTTGTCGGAATTGATTTTGAGGCCCATGGCAATTGTATTTTCCTTGCCTATTATTTGTCTGTGCTTTGGGGTGGTGGCTTCCATTTTTTGAATCGAAATGCCAATAATACTCGCCTATAATCCTTGTTTATTTCCCTACGATTTTAATGGATGCTAGATCTTTAGTGAACTTGTTATCTGCGATGCGAATCTTCTAAAGAGAATGAGGCTCTACTGATTCCGGCTGGAGAATCGTTGGCAAAATGTTCCTAGATAATCATTATAAAATTTTGCAAAATTTAGCGCCATTAGCCAGTTTGACTAGTCTTATCATTATGTTGCGTGGCTCGTTTCTTCCTTGATCATCCCTGAAGTAAATCGAGTCGTCTTCTAGCAATATTGTAATCGATTATCTGCCTGAGCCGTTGGTCATCTGAAGAAATATTTGCCCAAAAGTGGATGTATTAGTGTATAATTAAGTCAAAAAAAGTTAGAAATTTGTCTCAGAATCCATCCAAAAATCTCTGTTGAACTTTAAGTGTAACAAAACTGGAACAGTGTGTTTGGGGTGAACCATAATTGATGTAACTATAAGGAAACACGAGGAAATTAAGCCGTGTAGTGGGTGTAGACGCAATCGTAATTAACTCCTTTTCCATTTTTGGGGTTGGGCTTGAGGTCTGGGTAGGCATTTTTAATGACTCGATTTTGCAAATTCTCTCCGAATCATTATTTTTCGACATCATATCTCTGAGTTTATTATTCTCTGTTGCTCTATTGCCTAGTAAAAAGATAGATGGTGTTGTCCTTCCCGTATGAAAGAGAGTAATACGCATAGTCGTTTTGCCTCACGGTGCCAACGGAAGAATTGCGCAGGTCGCCCGCCTCCCATCGAAATTCTTCACCCCTCGCGGCCGTCGCATGGCTGCTCATCCCTTGTGTTATGTGGGTCAATGTCAGCGGAGCCCTTGCGTGACGCGGCCGCACACTCCCCACGCCTCCTCGACTCTGTGCTCGCATTGCGGCTGCCGTGCCTCGCGTGGGCCCGCAGGACGGTCAGCTGGGCTTGCGAATCGGGCGCCTTGGGGAGGGAGGGAGGGGCGAGGTGACGCACCGAGCGGAAGACGCCGCTGCTCCGCGGGCGTGAGGCAGAATCCAATTAGGGAGGGTTCCCTCCACCACCCCAAATCCCCCTCACGGTCCTCTCCCCAGTTCTTCCCAGTCTCTTCCTCCCTTGGCCCTCCCTCATTTCATGACTTGATCCAGCCAGCCTCCCTCATTTCCTATCCCTGTCACCAAACGCTGCTTCCGTTTCTCTCCTTCCCAGCGTCGTATCCTGGCTGAAATTTCCTACCGGCTTGGGCAGTCGATAGGCGGAACTTTGGGCCTGGGATTACTGTATAAAATACCCCTCGCCGGGGGAGATATTTGCCGTGTTCTTTATCTTTCGGTCCACCATCGCCCTCGACATTTCATTCGTTATCGGACAAGAGCTTCGGTTTATATCGGTTTTCAGGTTCTTTCAAGAAAATTTCCATTTGGTCCTTCCGTCGTGTCTCCGTTATCATTCTGCATATTTTTTTGCAATCATTAAGTAGTAAAGGTGCCACGTGATATTGATATGGTTATCAGTGCCTATATTACTTTCGTAATTAAGGTAGCTAGCATTCTTTGCGGGAGTCTGTTGTCAATGGCTGTGGTGATGTCATTATCATCCAGCAAGATTGGCTTTAGAGGAGTACGATATGTGATGTCTGGGGAAGGATGTTCTCGTGAAGAAAATTCGGAGTTTGTTGAATTACTCCATTCTTTTTATATTACCACTATTACATACGCGAAACACGCTTGATAAAAAGAACGAACTGTGCGGATTAATCAGTGGTGATCCATCTCCTTTAAGGTGGGTCTATACCTCCAAGCCAACTCAAGTTAACGGTCGCCGCCTGTGGTAGCCTACTGGGGTGGTAGAAGCCCAACGGGAAACTGTGAAGGCGGCACTGACAAAAATGGAGTGGGGAACGATTATCCGTGAGTGGGGATGGAAAAGGTCTACTACTTTGTCAATGCAGGCTTGAACGCTTAACATTGCTATAGCCTTAATACGAAAGCAGCATCAATGGTTGTTAATTTTTTGCGTATATGAAAGATGATTCTTTGATTGAAGTGGGCTGAAAATCCTCATTTCGGAATCTAGCCTTCGCAACGTGCCCCGTAATATTACCAAAATATTTCTTAAAAACCAAAGTTTTGCTATTTTTATAAAAAAAACACAACCACTTCATGATAAAGTTACTCCACTTAAATTAACAAATGACTCTTCATCTACAGAAAACAAAAATTGCAAGTCTCCAGCTGTCACGGCAAAGCCGTAACTGGGTTAGAGGGAAACGTCTGAAGCAAGCTTCTTAGCCCCGGTATAGAGCCACCTTAATGCTTATCTTTATGCATCGATGCTTTATTTCTTATGATCGATCTTGGGCAATCATCTTTAAATCTCCCACCTCCATTAGCTCCCCTCCAATTTTCTCTCCTAACTCTTGTTCCCCAATGGTCTCGCACACTTTCCTTCGCACATATTTTATATTAGTAAGTCCTGCATTATTCCCCGACCGACCTCAGCCCAACCGGATTGAGCGTACACCACTCTCCCACTTACACGTTTTGAACCTATCATCTATCTCTCCAGTCCACTCCTAATTTTCTTAGTGCCTTCAAACTTTTTCCAGTATTAAACTAATAGTTTCAGGATTGACTTTGTGGTACTCTTTCATAATTACAGAAATAAGAAAGTTTTAAATCGTATTTATCCACACTGTTTTATTGATACAGGTTTCAACGGGTAACCGGCATTTTCAAGGTCCTTGAAAATGACGGTTACCCGTTGAAACCTGGTCAACGATTTTTGATAAATACCGTTTAAACTTTCTTCTTTCTGTAATTTTTCCAGTATGTCGAAAGCCTTCTCGGTTCAAATAATTGAGAAAACACTTGCCGATCTTAGTTTTTCTCTATGGACGTTGTTGACTTTAACTCGATGTCAACTGAGTTTAGGTTTTGTTTATTGTATCTGACGGTCGGATAGTGGGCGTGAGCGTAATCGGATGGGAGAACGTCTCGAGGTCGGTTTTTATACTAAGAAACTATTGTCACAGAGATCATAAAACTGAACCTTGCAAAATTCCCCTCCTAGATCCTAATATTCAGTCCGGGACATCTTCGTTCTCCATTTTTTCTCAGGCTCTTCAATGATTCAAGGGGAAGCTATTTATTCTTTCCTTTCTCGCCTTCATTTCCATTGATACTTCCTGGATCTTGCAATCTAGCATTCATGGACCCAGGTTTTCGACCCCTGCGTCGAGATTCTCTTCTAAATCGCGGCCTACAGCTGAAATTTCCCTGGCTACTTTCTCATATTCTTTTCGCTTAGCTTTTGGCGGTGTCTTTTATTGGAGGTTTTTCTGTCTTACCGACTTTTATGTCTAAACTGATGACTTGAACATATGCACTGAGATTTTAGGAAAATAATACTCGCTTCTTGATGTGACATAACCATTGGCCTCTCCAGCTAACAAATAATCAGTATTTTTTCTTTTGAATCCTAGACAGTTTTTAAAACACTTCTCATTAAGGGACATCAAAGTCTTGATTTTAGGGGAGGCGAAACGGCATTGACGCATCGTAGGATTAGGGGATGAGGGGTGTGGGCCCAACACGCCCTGTATCCTTTCCCGGTGGCCGTCAATTGTGCGTGCTTGTGTGTGGGCTTGCTTGCGTGCGTGCTTGGGTGGGTGCTTGGGTGTATGCGCTGTCCTTGAGCAGTGCTTCCGCGTCCGTGCGTGCGTTGTCGGCGCACAAAGTGATACCCCTCGACGAGGCGCCAGAGCATAGAGAGAACGCCGCTCGTGAAGAAAGTGGAAGCTATTTAGGGGGTGGTAAGGGAAGATTTTACTGCCAGTCAAATATATACATACATACAATTGAAAATCAATGTTCGTAATTGTAGAGATGAGAAAAAAATGTCATTTGTGTTAGTCGTACTGTGGTAGCCTTTGCAAATGACGTAATTTTCACTAGTGAATGGAGAAATTCATCTGATTTTGGTGAGGCATTCATCAAAAATGGTAAATGTCGGAAATATAATCAGGAATGAGAATTGTACTTATAACAATCATAAGCTATTTGAGGGAAACATTAAAATGGACGTTCGTACCGAAGTTATCTGCTAGGCTTCGGAAGTGCGTACATATTTCATTTGTACATGATGTAGTTGCTTTCTTCAAGCCGTGTAAGCTCAATAATAAATACTGCACTCCACTTCAATAGTCTAATATGAAGTACATACAAAATTGATAGACGTAAACAATTGTTTTTGCTATTACCCTTCGGTGGATTAATGCTGGAAAGAAAGAGCCCGGTTTGTGAATAGACTAGAACGAAATATCCTACTTAAAAGTTGTTAGAATTGCGGAAGGTATGTTTATACCCACGTGAAATGTGTACTTTGTAAAAGACTGTAAAAGAAGGAATTAGAAATAGACAAAGCTATGATACTCTTACTTGGGCAGAGTTTTGAACGGCATATTGGCAAATTATTTCCCTCGTCTCTGGCCTGGTGTGGCTGCACTAATAGAATAAAACTTTATGCTTTTCTCCGAGAACGAAGTGGCCCGTAATCGCATTCATTATTTTCTTATTCCTCTGTCCCATGTCTTACTTCAGATCGCATCGGCGCTCTCAATATTTTCTTCTCTTTTAATTTCATTTGTAGTTTTTTGCTCATTTCCTGTTCAGCGAGGAGAAGAGAGGCGACATGAGCGTCTGCGTAAAACACTCCGATCCTGAGTCTGCTACTCTTCCCTTTTACACTCTTTCTGCGATTCCCAATACGCCATTCTCCCTATTCCAGCTGGTTACCTTCATGGCTTTAGCTGGGGTTTAAAAAAATAATTTTGTTAGGTGCTGAATGATTTTGTAACATTTTTTCGTAATATTGTTCCACCATTCGTAATCTTACTGCATTTAAAGAGTGAAAATGTTGTTTTTGATAGCATTTATCATTCTTTGTCTCTTGATCTCTGATATTTGTCATCGAAATCCTTGCCGTAGGGAAGGGGTATTTATGCCAATCATGAAAATTCTATTTACATGCTGGAACGTGGTTTTTGTAGCGTGGCCGCATCCCTTTCTTATCCTGTGCTATCCTTCTGATAGCTCGCACATTAGCTCAGCTGTACCTATTGCCTTTATTTCGGTTTGCTTAAGTAGAGGATTTTGCAAAACCAAGTCCATCATACAATTAATTCGAATCAACTCCTTCTGTCCAACAAGCATATTAATCGCCATCATATTTTATCAACGTGACTTCCCCTTCGCTTACCATTTAATCCCCCTTGATATCGGGAGATAAGTTGGTGAGGTGCGAGATAACTATTGAATGTCGTCATAAATTTTATGATGATTTCATGTGGAATAACTATTTAGTTTACGAATGCTTTCCAATATTCCACAAGTTTTCTGTCTTTCTTGTCTCGCCACCAAAATAATTTTTTTTACGTGAAACACAATTAGTGTACGCATATGAACATCAATTTTCAATTGTTTTGAGCGTACCATGGCGTTGTACCCTTGTGAAAACCGTGATTGAATCTCTCCGAAAGGTTGCGATTCTCATTTGAGAACCCAATGTACGGTTTTTTTATAGCAGGATGTGTGATGCTCGACCAAGGAGCGCTAGCGTTATCCAGCCACGATTATCGTGTATACTTTCTCTGTATCTTTTGCATTACGAAACAAGGCAATGATTTTCTGTCATGTTTAGCTTCGTTATGTTGAATATTGATGTAAAAAATGTGAGGAGGAGAAGTTGGAAAAATTCCTCACTAGTGGATCCACTTCTTGGGTAATGCTGTGGTCTATAATAAAAAAATACTCTTGCCCTTTTCTCTTTCATATTAGCAGCCGCTGAATACAACCATGTTTGTGAAATGAAGTCCTCTATTATGTGTTCATTTTGAGTGCACTCTGCTGGGTTCTCTGCGGGGCTGGATAAATAATTTCAAAAATATTTGAAATTATTTATCATTACTTTCGTGTAATACTTTGATGACTATTGATTGAAAGGGTGTGATGATTCCATTTTCTCACTTTGAAGGGCGAGAAATACGAGATAATATAGACCTTATATAGGCACCGACAATAACGATCCTTATTGTTGAACGTCCGTTAGCCTGTTCATTTTGATTAACCCATAGTATTATTTATAAGTAGTTTTGCTTGCCAAAATTAAGTGCTATCTTAATTTGGGACTAATATTACGAAATAACCCGCTGTTAGGATAGGTAGTTTTCGGAAGAGCTCTTTTTTTGTTCTTTTTGCAAACTGTATTTCTCTTTCTTGTGTTGTCTAATAATCATCAATTTTCAACGCAAGTAAAGAAACTCTACCCTAAAAACCTATTTTGGACCTCGTATAGCTATTTCCTTTTTTTGCATCGTGCCTTCGGCCGTTTCCTTTCTGTTGATGAGATAGGACATTTAAGGGTATGTTTTTGTGCGAACGGATGTGTTGATGTTCGGACGCTACTCGCCAAAGTTGCCCTTGTGACGGCTCTAATCGTTAGCCTACTCGCGCTGTTTATTTTCTCTTTTCGTTTAGTTATTTTACCCTTGTTGATGTTTAAGAATTTCGCGCAGCAACTGTACTTTTGAATGAGGGCGTCGGATATACACAGTGCAGAAGCGGAATGCCGTGTTCCCTTTTTGCTCTCATAAACAGTTTTTATCCGGTGCATGTGGACGGAAATCTCATTTGAAGTCTGACTCAGCAAATTCTTTTCCTTCTAACCGTGCGCGGGTCTCTTTCGCTGCAGAAATTTTTCCCTTTCTGTTTCTCCTTTCTCAGTTGAAAGTTCTTCGCAGTTGTAATAGGGACTTGGTGATTCCTTGTTCTGTCCTTCTTTTAAAAATTATCGTCTCTCGTATGCAGCTTTGCTTCACGATGTCCTTCTAGATATTGGGGGTTTTTCGAAATACCAATGTAAATCACATTGTCGTGCTTGCTATGATTATATGTCCCTTTAGAACGTAGTGCTGGTGAAATACTTTCGTATGTTCTCAAGATAATTTTGGTATGGATGAATGAATTCATTAATTTTGTGATTCTAGCGTTCTGATTCACAATTGGTGTTTAAACGCCTAATTGTCATCAAGTTGTGTAAGCTACACTAGCACTACTTAAAGATTGCTCGCGTTGAAACTTCTTCCTAGAATCGCTCTCCCAAGTTCGTTGAAATGTCTCTCACTGGTGCAAACTCCCATGGGAACGCTTTTGGTGATCATATGGAATTTACTGAGTAGCTTATATTTCTTTCATGAAAGGCATCTGGTTCATGTTGCGCTCGAAGTTTGTTCGGGTGCATTTGGTGTGAAAAATATGTATTTGCCATACTTCAATGAAAGAGATGGCGTTCTAGAATGTCTCGTAAAAATGTGATGTGTACTTCGTACATCCAGTGAATAACTCGAAGTTTGGTTGGGTTGTTAGTGCTCTATACTTATCACTGAAATAAATCTTCCGGCATTGTATTTTATAATTGTAGTTGTAAATTATTTCTTATTGCCGGCAGCTATCAAGATTTGGAAAATCATCGTTTTTATCTTATGCAGTTACAAAATTGTATCTACATTTTGTCAGCAGGGATATTGTGGTGTTCACTTCTCACCATTATGGTGTTTTCAACTGTGTTTATGTCTATGAGTGGTAAATAATAACGAACTGATACATGTTTACATACATACATGAATTGCATTAAAATGTTTTCTAATTTAAAATGGCCTCTATCTTTTGAAGTCTTTGGTGTTGTTCTGACAGTTGATATTTTTTCCAAGCTTCATGCAACTGTTAAACAATTTTGAATGCATCATGGCCTTAAAAGGGGATTGATATTCAGCCTAGAAATTAAAAAAAAATTCTTAGTAATTTTTATCCCTGGAGCGAGAAAATTTGAAAAGGATCAAAATTGCTCGGTGTCTTTCATTATGCGTCTTTCTTTCGTGAATATTTAGCTAAACACGCTAAACTTCTCGTTATCCAAAGTGGTTAATTGAAACACCAGAAATACTAATGTACTCCTATGCTTGAAAACTAGGAAATTGAAATATCCTGGCGTGGAAACCCCGCGAATGTTGTAGATCGACTTTGAAATTTTAAATTGAAGCAGATGCGCAGGCCGAGTTCTAAAAGGGGAGCGGTATTTAACTCATTTTTTCTGTCAACGGGTGGGCATTTTCCCGGTGATTTATTTTTTTCTGAAACACTACTAATTTAAGATGTTTTTCTAATGCTTGATATATTTTTTGTTTAATATTTTACCGTGTTTCATGAATTTGATATTGTTTCTATATCATTCTTGATGTAACTATAAAGTTATATGAACATGAAGGCAACTATAAAGATGCTGTCAGCTCCTGGTAGCGTTAAGGCAGTGATATAAAATATGTGTACAGATCGCGAAGTGAAAATAAGTGAAAAAATCGCGTAGTACAGATCCGAATGAAATCAACCAAATGATACTGGGCCGACCGAGCCATCGAGTGATATAATTGATACGGGGAGTGGCTCGCACAAACTGACGTGAAATACTTGAACAGAGAGACCAAATTGTGGAATCAGATGCCTGTGGGAAATTGGAGGATCCTGGGGAAGTACGTGTACATTTGCCTGGAATCTGGATGTTTCTTGGAGAGATAGTGTGAAGTGCATTGATTTGCTTTAGCGTTTATCAGTGAATAATAAAAGGCTCTAAATCATGGAGAAATTTTGGACGAAGTCGTCTTGTCATCTTGCTTGATGTCTTGTAAATATGCAGTTGTTAAATCGCCTTTATAATTGAATGCATAAACTATTGGGTAGAATGCGCTTCATTTTTCATGGAAATGTCAGCCGTGAAGTCATTACATTTTGACCTAATTTTCTTCGCCAGAGAGTTTTCTATATTTTCACGAAGCTTCCTTCAGTGGAAGAAAATTTCGCAATAAATGTTTTTTGGTCGAAAGTTTTGCAATCTTAATAGAGCACAAATGTATATCAACATTAAAGCGCTAGAAACGTTTTTAAATGAGAATTGTCCTTTTTAGGTGAAATTACATGCCATCTTTCATTTTATAATTTCAAATGAGCCTTTGTCCCTATACATTTCAGACACTTTGCTATTCTATGTGCATCCACATCAAGGTTTTCCTCGTAAGAATTGTTTTAATGTATGTTGCTGAGACAGTTTTGAATGATACCTGTTCAGCATAAATAAGTATCCTTCGTGGTTTTAAAAAAATGGGCGACGTCACCCGTTTGTTTTTGTAATTCTTCTTCCCTATTGTTTTCCTATAAGTTTCCTTACTCGTACTCATTGGGTAGTAGACTTAGAAAAGAACAGCTTCAGTGCAACTTAAAAATATCATTGCCTCCCGTTTTCTCCGCTTCAGTTATTCTTGGCCACATTTTCTAGATGTTTCCTATTTCCCTTTGCCTACTCACTTGACGGTGTTGTCTGACGTTTATGAAATTTATGTGAGCATTTTTGCCAACATCTTGCGAACAATAGCGGTATGCGAAAGTTCTCCCCTGTAAAATAGCTTTTTTGATATTTTATGGACGTAGTCGAGCCAAGAATGACTAACCTTCCATCATTTGTTTGAGCTAATCCCTTCTTGTGTCTTCTTTTCTGCAGAACCGTTTCGGCTGAGTCAGAAAATTAGTTTCACATGGAATTCATCTTTTCATACTAAAAATGTATTCCTCCATTAATTCCACTATTTTGTTTTCTCTTAACCATCGTCATTAAATGTCTTTAAACTTTTTCTATGCATCAGCCAGCTCCTTTATTTACTCACGCCTATTTTTTTAGTTTGTTCTTATCACTACCCATGTTAGTTTTGAATGGGTGCGTTCGTTCAGCACTTCCTCCTCAAAGCGTAACTTTTAATACTTGATGGACAGAAATCCAACGAGGGCCAGATGTCACTTAGATTGCTATTGGCCTGCTTATTTTTATTTATTCCTTTTACTTGACAGTATCTCCTAGGCTTTCAAAAATATAGAGCACATTTCCGCTTATGAACTTCTTTGTAGTTCTGTGACCAATGAAGGCCATTTCCAATTTTAAAGTTTAATTTACGTGCAAACTATGCTTTGAATTTGAGCATTAGAAGAAGTTTAGCTCATGTGCCGTATCAAACTGGAAACTGTAGCTACTAGTGAGCTAAATAATGACCGCTGGAAAAATGCTCGATCCATGTACTTAAGTCTTATTATAAAAAAATAATTCCACTGGGTGGGTATTTGTTTTATCAAGGTAATGTGTCACACAACCATGGCACCAGAAATATCTTGCAATTAACATATCCACAACACAGACTAAAACTATGCGAAAAATGTCCATATTACACTGGTATAAAACTGTATAATAAGTTATCTGTACACTTAAAAAGTAATTCGACCAATTACTACATTTTTAAAAGGAAGGTAAAAGAAATTTTGATAGATATTACTCTTTTCAAGAGTATCTTGATGACGAAAAACTTTTATTGTGTACCAAATGTCTAAGTGTATCTATGGACTTCAAATGATGTATATTTTTGTATGGATTTATGTATGTACTCACAATGCTGTATATATTGTCTCAACAATATTTTATACCACTGACGAGTCACCGACTTACCCTAGCCATAGCTAAACTTTTTTAAGTGCAATGTGACAATAAATGATACTAATAATGATATCGTCGAATGCCTTGTCCACTCCAGTCATCTAGGACCGGTATTTTTTATCAATAGGCTTGTCTTTACGGTTGCTATTTTTGATTCGCTACCCGTTTCTATAGCGAAATTCACCCTCGGAATCCGCGGGGAATTCTTTCCAAGTTTCGGATAAGAAATACGTGGGGGTTTCCCCTGTGATTTGGGAAATGGCCAGGTAGACGCTGAGAGGGAGATGAGACTTGGCTTTGTCTCACTCGGGTTACTCCAAAGGAACCAGCCAAAAGCGCAGATACTGAAGAGGGTTAGGATTAGATGTCATAATAATTAGGCTATCCCGGAATAATATGACGACCGTTGCGTGAAGGTCTTCACGTAAAATGTTATTAATAAATTTGTTTCGTAAAAAGTTTCGCGAATGTTTTCTAAGACTTCATAAAAGATGCGTTATTTTTCTGGCCCATGAAAAGTTTTCCGTAGTATCGATAATTCAGCGATTCACGTTGACCATCTAGTTTGCTCGTTTTGTTTGCCATACTCATGCTCAGAGTTATCATCGGCTGTAAAACGCATCAATTTTGTTGGGAGAGATGTGTCAGGAATGGTTAAATTGTAGTGAGGACATATCTCCTATTCGACTTCGAGTGATAGCGTGGCTTTTTGTTGAACAAGATAATTTGAAAAAATTTTATTTAAAAAATGACATTTTCGTATTCATTTGATCGTGCTTTCGTTTTTTTTTGCTGTGGTATTCCAAGGCATCTAAGTACTACCACGGTACTACAGACTGTGGTACTACCCTGAAAGATACCCGCGAGGACGTGTGGCAGTGGATGTTAGGACACCGGCCATGCCCGTATTTATTGCGCGTAAAGGATGATTCTCCGTGCTATTTCTCTCTTCTTCCTTTTATTCTGTGGCTCACTGTCGTTGATCCCGAAAAAACGTAGCGAACGTTTCTTGGATTATAGTCCTGTAAAAAATTGTATTTCCACTTTCGAAAATCGAGTGAACCGGCTTGTTGAAGAAAGGTGTAAAATGATAAATTCGTTGAGGGGGACGATGCATTTATTAGGTAGTTTAATCAATAAAAAGTGCGTTTATTCACCTATGTTTTTCTATCTTGTGTCCCGTGGTAGTCAGTAAAACAGAAAAATTATAGCTCGCGACCCGGATGGAAATTGCTGCCCAGCTAGTCCTACGGAACGGTACCACGTGGTTTTAGAAGTGCGTTGGCCGAAGTTGGCAGTAATTCGCAGATAAGCGTAGTAGACGCAGCCGTGTAGAACAGACAGTCCATTGCTTTTTATTAAGTATCCTTGATTTCCAAAAACGTGGAATCCATAATCTATAGGAGCAGCTCTATAAATCGAAGGACTATGCTATTTGCTATAAATATGCTATTTGGAAGGACTTTGAGATAATTATTAAGCCGGTAGTTTTTCTGAATTACCTTCAATAGTCCACCTAATGGACCTCCGCAAGTAGTTTTATTATAGGACCATTCTATTATTCGGTAAAACTGCTAGACTATGGGCCAGTAGTTATCAAAGAGTCCAAAATAGTAATTTTCCTCATGGGCCCAATAGATTATTCTAAAGGTTTCCTATAGGAGTCTTGTAGTCCCTTAAGAATTTCTGTTAGATTCATAGCAGTCTAATAGATAAAAAAAATTTTTCCATGGTTTTCTTTAGGAGTCTTATTGGTCTCATAAAATTTTCGTATATGCTCTATTGCTAATATACAACTTGACTTCCTACAGGAAAAATCCTGGGGAAATTTTTGATGGGATGGCTGAATATTTTCACATTTCCTTCAAATCAAAATGATTTCAGCCCTAAACCAGCAGAATTTTTTATGTTACTGGTTAAAAAAGCAAAATTACGGAAGTAGAGTTTATAATTAAACTTATCAAAGATGAATGTTAAAAAAGCAGGCTGCTTATGCTACGATTGTTATTGAATTATGGTATTTGAATACGTTTGTGTGTACTTAATAACTACATATGCTGCTCTCTACTGGAAGAATGTTTGTCATTCTCAATATTTTTCTGATTATGACCTAATTTTTCTTTTTTTTTCTTTTTTTAGTACATCAATGGAGGCAGCTTGGAGCAGCTCATCCAAAACAGGAGTATTGATTTGCCTCACATTACTCGGATGCACTTAGCATTAGATATTGCCCGTGGAATGGAGTACCTGCATTCAAGAGGAATATTTCATCGGGATCTGACCTCTAAGGTGGAGTTGGAATACTCTTACATATGCAATGCAATTTCATAAATTAGAAGTTTTGAAATAAAATGTGGAGAACCTATATTTTCAACTGCATAGTATTTACTTTAGAATACATATATGCAATTACTGAACTGGATAAGAGACATAGATTATTTTTATGCTGTGGAAAGGTTCTCAGGATTCCAACCAGGTTTAATGGGTCCATGACCTACCTTTCGGCAGCTTACACTGATGCCGGTGGAAACCGCTGTCCTGGCTAAGTTTCTTCTTCTTGAGCTTGATTTCAATAGCCTCTTTTACTATCTGGTCCCAATATCCGGTGACCCGGCAAAGTATTTCCATATTCTTGAAGTTATCTCTTTGGATGCGGCTGTGTTCCGCTATTACCGACTTTTCCAGTTGCTTCAGGTGGATGAAACGTTCATGCTCCCTCTGCCTGGTTTACACGGTTGTGTCAATCATCTCAGGAAAAATTTACAGAATTCTGAAGAAACATGGATTAAAGACCATACACAGGCCACATAGAAAATCGGTCAACGACCTGGTGAAGGTCAAAGAACCACTAGGAATGAAGACCCCAGGAGGATACCATATCCCCTGTTTGTGAGGAGACTCATGTGGGTGAGACAGGATGGACCAGGCTGAATCTACATGAATGTTGCTTCAGCCTGAATCATCCGGAAAAGTCAGCAATAGCACAACACAGCTTCATCCAAAGAATCGACTTCAAGAAGATGGAAATACTTTGTTGGGCCACTGGTTATTGGGACTGGATAATAAAAGAGGTAATTGAAATCAGACTCATGAAGAAGAAACTCAACTGGGACAGGGGTTTTCACCTCATTAACACCTGAAAACCAATTCTGAGATCCATTGAAACAGCCTGGAAAGAGCGAGCAAATCAGAAGAAAGGACGGGAAAAACATCTGACACCAGACCTCCTGTGACAACAATAACAATGTTGGGCATTCTCGTCCATGGCAAATCATCATCCTGAGGACGGCAGTAGTGTAAGCTGCCGAAACGTCGGTCATAGACTTATTAAACTGGTTGCAATACCGAGAGAAGCCTTTCTATAAGTGTATTATTCATCAGGAAAGCCTGAAATGTTTCTTTTCATCATCTCTAGAAATTTTCCCTCACTTGTACTTGTGATTATGTCTATGGCGGTGGGTTGCTGGGAAAATAAGCCAATTTCTTTGTATCCAAGTGTAGTTAAATGCATAAAATTAATATTTTGTCTCTAATAATCTCTCTGTTCATTAAAAAATCTCCATGAAGTTCTTCATATATATATTTCATGCTATTCTGTCTTTGCAAATTAGTCAGATACTTCTGTCAAATACTTGTGGAAGTTTCTCCAATTATTTTTTGAGTAAATTGATCATTTTTGAAAAATACCTTGTAGCATGTCAATTATGTGGTTTTTGGTGTCACTTAAGTTTTTTAGTTAATGACTGGAAGTTATATTGAGCACTTGACCATGAAACTGTGTCAAAACCTGAATTGTGAATTAAATTCTTGCTGTGTTGAAGTACACTATGTTTTTCAGTATTTCGTTGTGATTTTAAATGGAAACAGTTCAAAAATCCCTGCAGGAAAGTAGACTAATGAATTATTAATCAGAATCATTAAGGGGGTATCAGATGGCAAAATTCAGTAACCCCTCAAAATCTAAAATTCAGAGTTTTGAAAAAGCTTCTGTGGCAATGACTTTAATTCTGAAACCTACCAGAATCCTCCGTTGGTAGTCAATGGAGTAATTTACTGTGTACTTGCTGTCATCTTTACATTCATGAACTTCATTTTTAAAGTTAATAATATTGATACTTATTTCTTGACATTATTTGGTAAATAATTTGTTGTGGAAATCCAGCATATTTAATGGAAAATGCTTTTTCTTACAGAATGTTTTGATAAAGAGAAATGAGGATACCGGGGAGCTCACCGCAGTGGTTGGGGATTTTGGGTTGGCAGCCAAGATACCAGACCCCAAGTAAGCATTTTACGGAGTACTTTTAATGCTACTTTATTGAGCTTAGTTTAAATGTTTCAATGTTATATGTTAGCTTAGCTGCTCCTGATTCCTTTTGTGGATTTTTTTCTGTAATTAAACATAGTGAAAGTATTTATGTGCAAACTTGGTCTAATAAATACTTATAAATTCCTTGAATAGGTTGAATTTGGTGTTATTCATTTTTTTAGTGTTAAAATTTTATTGATTTTCTTCTTATTAAAATGTATTGTATCTTTAAAAATACAGTCTCTTTATGTTTCACATTGTTAAATGGTTTGCACCATTAATTGTGTACATCCCAACTTAAATGAAAATAATGTAAGGACTTTCATTGGAAAATGATTCAAGAGCAATAGAGTTGTAGTCAGTCCTTTGCATTAGTGCAAAAATAAAATATTTAATGTGAATTTTCTGTTAATACTTATAATTCACCTGATGATGATGTGCCTTAATTCATGATCTGATTAAAATAGAGTGGTTTAGCGTAAGGGTATAACATCATTTTTGGACTCTTGGAAAATTGGCATTTAAATTTAATTTCGAGAAATTGGACTGAAAGCTTAACTATTTTCTTCTTACATATTTTTTTCCATTTTATATTGCATCAGCAATGAGTTGATCCATTGTGATGTTTTATCCTTCTTGTTTATTCAGGAGGCCATATCGCTTACCCACTGTGGGTTCCCCATACTGGATGTCTCCTGAGTGTTTAAAAGGGCAGTGGTATGATGAGCGGTCTGATATCTTCTCATATGGTATAGTGTTGTGTGAGACTATTGCTCGGGTGGATGCTGATCCAGATGTCCTTCCAAGAACAGAGAACTTTGGTCTTGATTACATTGCCTTTGCTGAGATGTGTGGTCCATGTCCGCCAGACTTCTTGAAGCTTGCCTTCTCTTGTTGCACGGTATGATATTCCTGTGTGTTGTCAGAATAACTTCAACTGGAGTGACTACCTTTTCAGTATTCATAGGAAATACGTTAGCTTTACATCCAACTCAATATATGTATATATCTTTGGTGGCTTATAGCAAGTTAAAATGTTAATTCTCTCATGGTGGAGTTTTTCCCCCATTTTTATATTTTTAAGCAAGAAAACATTTTTATATTTGCTCCTGCTTTGATATATGAAGTATGATTGAGCATTAATTGATAATCTGACTCCATAATATATGTAATGAGCCACTAAAATCCATCTAAGATGTTACATCCAATGAAGCATGATTAGACTCCAAGGAAGCCCCTTTATGTAAGGATAAATTGTGGGCATTTTTTATCATAGTGTGGTTGAAAATACACATGCATTTCAGTACCTTAAATTTTTTTAGGAGAAAATTAATTTTTGAAATCCCGCTGAAAGCAAATTGCAAGTCCACTAATTGTTCCCTTCTATGGCCACGGCAAAGGTCATTTTCTGTAAATTAACAGACCAAAACTGGTGTTTCCAGCACCACAATCATGGTGTTTATCAAACCTCAGCAATCATGGTGTTAATCTTGAGAAGGGAGATAAAGGCACCAAATTTTGATATCAATTATCTAAAGTCGTGGAACAATAAGTTCAAATCAAACGAAACAAAAGCCATGTGGAATTATGCCATGATTATATCAATTCACTGAGATTGAATCCCATGTTCCTCTTGCCATTCCAGTGTGCTTGCATATAAGGTCACCATGCTAATGTCATTGCTGGTTGTAAATGGGAATATCTTGCTCACTGAAAAGTCTTTGGATATTTTATTGACTCATGATAGCTTGTTGTTGCAAAGATGGTATTTGCCAGATTTGCAATGAGAGATGGGGAACCTAATATATATATTTATCATGCTAAATAGTTTTGTCATGGCAAATTTCTGGATATAAGTTTACTAACTACCACTATCAAAATCTTCTTGAATCAATCACTTGAATCAACATGAAATTAAGATTGGGAATGAGATCTTGGGAGAATTTTTTTATTGTTATAGTAATATCATTTTTGTGAAAAACTAACTAAAATGTGAATATTTGCATAAGAACGATGGATTGTACTTACAAAATTCATGTAGCTATGTCTTCAATTTCCCTTAATCTTTCAATGGCATCTAAATCCTCTCCTTCACATTTTTCTATCTCTACCTCTCCCTGCCCGACCTCACAGTTCTTAGTTAGCTTTCTTCTCTCTCTACCTTCTTTTATCTATCGTTCATTATGTATCCCTTTAAACTTCTGCTACTATGCTTATCCTTTTTCAATGATTTGCTTACAGAATAATCCTAGAATTCTCCAGATCAAAGTCTTCACTCAACTTTTGTTTAGGGTACCTTTTAGTGTGTTTTTGATTTTTTGATTTTTCCACTGATTTTTTATTTCAACCCCTCAAACAATGCCCTGGGATTAATTAATAAGTTCTAAAATATTTTAACAAACTAGGTTATATATATTTAGAGATTTATGAAGAGGTATATGTGAAGCAATGTTTCATTTTTATTAAGTCACACCTCCACTAATTTATGTTTTATTACATATGAAAGCCAAATTGTTCCTTTCTATCCAGTGGTTTAATCTCAACAGTCATTACAAAAGACATTCATACAAAGATGAGCACAAACAAATGAATAGATAGTACGATCGAGCATCTTTAATCCAACACTGCTGGGACCTAAGTGAAGCCAGATAACAGATTTTTATGCATCATGGGTGTTTCGTTGTGTCTTTTTTTATTCAGGGCATTTTCAATCATTTCATTTTCAAAGCTGTTGATATTTTTATGATATTGTTTTTCATTTTTTTCAATACTTACAAATATTCATTAAAATAATAATGAACGCCTAGTTTCTAACTTCATAAATCTTTATTTTTAGAAAAATGAATAAGAAAAATTGTGTTGGCGATTGATTTACATACATACACAATTGTGCACATATAATTTTCTAATATAAGGGGAAACATTTTAGCATTCTGTGATGAAAATGAAAGTAACAAAAACATTTGCATCACACGTCAGGGGTTTCGTCAACTGGCATGTTGCATCTTGTGATTTCTCTGTCACTGATTATGATACCTTGTATATAATGTGTGATAAAGACCCAAAGTGAAAAAGACATTCTGTCCCCATCAGTCATTACTATTCTTTGACTTAATACTAAAAATATCTGGTAAGTATGTTTTGTTTTTTCTTTGGTGAGCTGACTCTTCCGCATGTAAATGTTCATGATTTGTTGCTCACTAATGAAACTTTGTTTCTCTAAACCTGGTATAAACCTGATGGCAAGATAAATACAATCATAGATTGATATTGCTTCTTGAGCAACGTCAGTTTCATCAACTTCATTATCACTCTCACCTTTGTTACTTTGCACCATTTCAACTATCTGCTGATCTGTGAAATTATGTACAACTGGTGTATCGTAATGTTTCTAACCATTCCTGTAAATTAACCATTTCTATTTTATTTAACTGACGTTTATTGAAGCTGTTTGCATATTCAAGCAACTCTGTCATCACACGTTTTTCTTCAGAAATCTGCTTTGATGTTTTGTCATCAAAACTTAATGCAGGCCATAATTTTAACAACGAATTTCTTTAAACAGATTTTGGGATACTTCCCAATGCATGTGAAAGGGCCCACATTACGTCTTTTAGGTTGTATTCTTTTATTATTTATACTGAAAACTCTTTGGAAATTTTCTTGATTCATGATAGCTTGCAAAGATGGTATTTGCCAGATTTGCGATGAGAGATGGGGAACCTAATATATATTTACCATACCATATAAGGGGAGCGTGGTGGCCTAGTGGGTAGAGCGCTTGGCTACTGATCGAAGGGTCCCGGGTTCAAATCTGGGTGAAGCCTTTGGACGCCCCTAGAGAAAAAAATCCTCGGAGTGTGAGGTGGCCCAGGGAAAGGAACTGGCCCCCCTACCCTGAATGTGTGAATTTCACACGCCTGTGGCTTAGTCCGGGGTGAGCTCTACTCACACCTATCAAAAACCAACCTTTGGGTTGAATCACTGAGTGATGCCATATACAGGTTTTAAAAGTTGTACTAGGTTTTAAAAGGTGTTCGTGGTGCCAAATTATTCAAGAAAGATATTGAAATTAAATGACACTTGATATCGTGAGTTTATTCCTAACGCTAAAAAAATACACTCCATTTTTTTGAAAGAGAGAGCAACGTAAATTTGTCCGTGTGAAAATACCACTACGGAGTTGAAGTCCAACGTGGTCAAATGTCTGACCCTGTGACTTGTTGATTGTAATCACATATGCTGAAATCACTGGAAATTGACATAGTTGCAAGATGAAAGGGAGCATTATCTCAGTCAGAGCCAAATCAGAAATGATTCTCGCTTTTATGAAATTTCTTGCAAGACGTTGATAAAAGCATTTTTGATTTAACCCTTTGTGTAGTGAGTTTTTTTCTTGCTGGCTAACCCCCGGGAGTGAGTTTAAAAAAAACGAAATTAGTTCTAGTTCCAGTTTTATTGCATAAAATCATGTTTTTGTTGTTACTTATCTCTGGAAACATGAAAACAAACATTTATAACATTTTTAATAATTTCTTGCAAATTTTAAAAATAAACATTTGTATTATCCCATTGCAATTCTCCCGTTCCTCCATCTGTAAATAATGAATTATTGGTATTAGCAGAATCTCAAATAATTATTCGCGTATAAAGATATTCTTAGAACAATTGATAGGTTTTTTATTTATTTCTTACGTTTAAAAATTTTTCAAACTGTGGTATTCCTCAAAGCATGGATGCAGGCAAAGTGGTTTGTTGGATTCCAAGCATATGACCCTTGTGTCCTTCCGTTTGGCCTCCCTTCTTTTTTTATGCTGACATACGAAGCATTTTCGCTGTGGCTTTGCTTTTGAGGTGGTTGCTGGGACTGGCTTTGGGAAGTGATGCCTTGAAAGACAAAGACTCTCTCCTCCTGACGATGGTCGACCCCCTCTGGGCGATTTCCTCTCTTTTAAAAATTCTTCAAACAGTTTATCAATGAGCTTCAGTCTGAAGTCATATATGTAGCTGCAGTCTAGTTCCAGTCTTCATTTGGTACACTATGTATGAATTCAAAACAGCTATGTCTATTTCACGAAAAAAAGTTTTATATACCACTTCATTGTTTTTATAACATTTCCTGTGAAACTAATTTGCATGTCAGCCTTATCAATCAAACCCATATTCTCATTATACCTAACTACACTTAGTGGCTTGATTATCCTGCTCCCAGTAGTGTAATCACTTTTGCCAGATTCAATCATCAAGTCCTCATTAATTGTAGCTAGCATGTTGACTTCTCTTTTGTCTCGCCATCTTTGGGCTAACATTATTTTAGTGTGTCTTGAGATGCATTTGCCCTTTTTTATATTCTTAGGAAACTCAGGCATTCCCTTTCGATTTTTTCGAACAGTACCATAAGCACCAGTTGCGTTTTCAAATAAATATTCAAACAAATTAGGACTTGTTTACCAATGGTCAAGGTATACATTGTGGTTTTTTCCTGTGTAAGGAGTAAGTTATGTCTTTACTACAGAACCCGATACACCAAATTTTTCATCATAGTCAATCTCAGTTTCCTTCCCTGTATGAACTATGTGGTCAAGGACAAATCCTGTTTCACAGTCACAGAGAAGGAACATCTTTATCCCAAATCTATGGTAGTTTTCTGATCCTATTGCCTATGTTCTTTATTATCACATATTTGGGGAGCTAAGAGAATTTTCTTTTTCACTTTCACCTTAGTTTTCATTCGTTCATTTTTTCTCCTGGTATTGCTTTTAATGTGCCTCCATCCTCACCATTTTTTAATGAGAATTTATTGTTAGATTTCTAAGTAATGTGCATAAATATTTACTTGGTAATCAGGACACTTGTCTTTCTTTTCAGTTTGAACCAAAGAGCCGTCCTACATTTACTGAAATTGTTCGCAGACTTGAGCGTGCAATTGATGACTATGAGAGAGTGTCTTCCTTGATGTGCGCCTCAGTGGAGAGAGTGGGATCTTTGGCACCATCAATTACAAAGACCTCGACTCCTGTAGTGGCTGCGACTACCTCTCTACTACCAACGTCCCACCTCGCTTCCAAATCCTGTCCTTCAGTAGCCTCCCCACTTGTGGAGGCTGATGTGTGCCTCATTCCTGCCAAGCAAGCGAAAATAGTTACAGCCAGGATCCCATCTTCACAAGCACCAACCTCAGTCATTAATCCTGCCATTGCGTCAAGTGCCACTCCTGCTGCATGTGTTTCTCCCACCAATGGAGGTGGAGAGAAGACACCCACCCGTAAATGTAAGCATGGAAGAAAAGTTGCCGTGTGCCTCTGTATATGGAATGTTACCACCAAAATAGAAGTTTTACTTTTCACTTTTAATCTCACTCAAAGTAAGAGAATGCTGCCCAATACACATTAAGTTGAAAATATTTAAAATGGTGCTCCAAGTTTCAAGTATTAATTCCAAAATGAAGAGATTAATTTAAGCAGAGAAAAATATCTATGTAATACTTCGTTGAAATGCATGTTTCGTGCCAAAATTGCATTCATTATAATTATTGAAAGTACATAGTTACTTCTCATTTGTAATTTTGAATTGAAAAATTTAATTTAAATTTACTGTGATTATCAAAAATATGATTTTTTATATTAAAATGTATTGAGTGAGGCATCGGTTCCTTTTCTTACTTTTGGATTTTCAAAATTCAAGGATTAAAAAGATTTTTCCACAATGATGGATTTTTCACTTATTATTATATTTTATATCACAACTTCAGTATGCACTTTTTCATGAGGGGAAGTCTTGCGCCTTGATCTGTTCGCATTTATCGTTAGGAAAAATAGGATAAGAATTGCACCTTGTACATTCAACCTAGAATAATTTTTGAGTTTGCTAGCTACAAACAAAGTTAAAAAGTAGTCAAGAACAAATTTAAACAAAAGCCAATGTATATAGAAAATGCTTTTCAAAGTTAAAAATTGATGACGGATGATTAATGTTTTTTCTCAACCACTGTTGATTAAATTTTTTCGATTGTGCAATTTTCCTCCTCCCATTTATATTTTGAAATGGAAGTGCTGTCCCCTGTGAGGTTACTCATAAGCGTTGTGTTTTTACCCTTACCTTAATGACATGGCTAACTACTCATATAATTTGTTTTCCAGTATTTGATGACTTTAATTTCATCAACTATCTCAAATCTCACTGGACATTTTCATTGATAGTGTTTGGAATAGATGAAAAATAGTTGTTGTGCTCTGGAAAAGGCACATTTTAGTGAATAAATGAATGTCCATAAATGCTAGGTATTGGGTTTTAAAACTTGTAAATTTAGCGCTCTAAATGAATATTACCTTAAGTTTTGATACCAAACCTGGACATTCTGATATAGATATTGAGGTTCTGGAAAACATCATTGATTACTGTTAGTGCAGAAAGTATGTAACACTGAGTTTTGAGGTTCAATACCCAAAGAACACCTTGTCCAATTTTGATGAAACATACGTTAAAATTTTGCTTATTAAATCTAAGTGATTACTAACAAGATTTTGTTCAACTCTTTTAAAAGTTTGTTTTTTTTGAGCGAAAAGGAAAAAAATAGCTCACTTTTGGACTTCCAAGGAGCAATGCCCAACTATCGGGGATTACTACACAAATTCTATGAGCTAAATAGCAGTTAAGCTCTAAAAAAATAATGTTCCCTTTGTTAGCATTTTCCTCAAATTTCAGATATCTAACTTAATTTTTTTTTTATGTTGTCTTTATTTTTGTGAGACAACTTCATCTCTGCTCGCACTGCATGGAGAGAGATCTGTGTAACACCATTGGCTTTGTCGTTAGCTCAGGACTACAATTCAAGTATTTTCAAATTCATGGAAGTCAAGATGTATTTTATAGTGATTTTCATTTATGTCAAGTCATTTTCAGCCATTGTGTGAGTTGAGCTGGGGAGACATGCTCTTGGAATTTACTTTCCCGTTCGTTTACTCACATAGTGTTTCCAATGGTCATTAGTTAAGGGATTACCTCTTTGTAAGCGGCCCTCCCTTAGATTTTAACTTCCTTCCCTTTGTGGCAGCAAGTGCTGCAATGTCTGTAATGTAATAAAAGAAGAGAGTGGTCACCTGTTCATATTTTTCTGGGAATTGTATTGTCGCAGCAATTGATCCATAACATGTTTACCCTATTTGGTATCCCTGATTTTTGTTGGCAAAGGCACAAAGTTGTTAAGCTTCTTATTATTATTAATAAGTTTAATTTGACATTTCTTTAATTCCATTAACTAGTTGAGGAGTAGGACTCTATATTTACTGTTTTATAGTGCTTACAGTCATTTGAATTTCTTTTCTGTGGTATTGTAATTGTTCTGCTATTTTTTGGAATCTGATAGTATACATATTTCTTCCTTCTTCTTAGCATGTATTGGCCATCTTAATGGGCTTTTTTTTCATTTTTTTGTCTCTAATTTAGGAGATATGCTGAATTTTTACCTTTTCCCTTTGTATGTTCTAATGTCCTCAATTTTCCTATGTCTTCATTGCAAGCTGAAGCCAAGCAAAATTCTACTTCTGTAATTACTGAACCTTAAAGGCACTTTTTCGCACTAGTCTTAGTTGCCGGCGACTGGTCTCCCAAAGACTGGGTACACCATAGACTTAGGAGAGAGTAGATGCCTGTGTCATGATGTCAGAGAGAAGGCCACTTCTCATCCTTGAAGGAACGTCAATGGCAGCACAAAGCTAGTTGCCGTGTGTTGTGTTGCTTGTATGAAAGCTCACATCTTTCCTCATCCCCCCAGTAGCTGAGTTGTAACAGGAGGGCTGTAACCGGAATTCATTTGCCGGTAGATTGACGTCAATGGCTGTCTGCAAACCCTAATTGCTCCCAGTGTACCTGCTGTCCCCTGGAGACTAGTTTCTGATGACTGAGACTACTGTGTGAAAGCACCTTTATTGTTATCGCCAATAAGAACCTTTCTTCCCATATACTCAACATTTGGACAGAAAAAGTTGTCTTACATCTTCAGCTTCTTTTTATCATTAAATAATTTTGAAAAATGTTGGATTATAAATATTTGAAGACTTGCAATTCTACTTATGGTATAGTTGAGTGTAAAAGCTGGTATAATTTATATGTTCCCAAATACATCCATGGAAACTTTGCCCAGAAGGAGGGGGCCAGTGGATGTTTGATCTAAATGGAATTATAGCCCATTCCACGATTTCACTTTACCATGGTGCTTATGGACAACTGTGTTGCTGGCTCTACACCACTCTCTCTCTCTCCCTACTCTCCTTTCATCAGCGGCTCTTGCGATGCCGTTAGCAGCCCGACCCATAAATAATGACTAATCATCTATGCAGAAGTATTAAATATTATTTAAGTATGGCAATGTTATTACAGAGATAAATCAAACACAACATCTTTTAAATACCTATCATGCCCTTATGGGCATGCTAAAAAACACTATTTGATGCCTGATGTGACCATGTGGGCATGCAAAGCTTGTGACCGCCAAAAACTTCTGAAATTTTGGCTATAAAGTTGTGAAGTTCAATGGTTCGGTGAAATTCTCTTTTTAGCTATACAAACCCTCCTTTTCATTTCATCTGCTTACGTCTGATAATGTACAGTGCTAAAGGGCATTTGTATATCTATTTCACAGCCATATTACATCAATGCTTACTGCAAGTAACATTTCCATCTGTGGGTGCTGGTATGTTGATTATACATATCTTTTTTGGCTATTTATTATTCACCCTATGAAAGAATGCATAATTTTCCGTGGCTGGGATGTACTCTTTAACTATTATAAACATTGAAAGAAGTGAGAACTTTCAACCTGAGACTGCCCTGTTTACATCTGGTCAGGATAAGCTTCTTTGACTCACAACAGTAAAGGAGATCTTCAATTGTGTCCCCTGATGCTAAGAAAAGGTCGGTCTATTGAAGAAAAGAAAGATATTCTCAGAGGCAGGTCTTAGGGTGGAGATCTGGGAAACCCTGACCTCTCTCAGTTCCTTGATGCCAATCCTGCACATGCATATGTAATATGCAAGAAGCACTCCTTGAAATGATCATTACTATCCCTTCAAAAAATGTTGGATGGGTAGGACATAATTCTGTCTCACATCTCTGTCACTTGTGTTTCTATTTCAAGAGTGTTTAATGTGTGCATTATTGTTGAACCAGATTAAAAACTTCGAAATATTTTTGTTCACATCATGTGATAAATTTTAATCAAATAGGCACATTATTATGAAATTTTCTACCCCGCTTTTGAGAAAAATGCCGAAATCCTACTGTACTACCTTCCTACGTTGCTTAATCCTCAAGTAGTGGTCCCATGGCCTGCCCCTGCAATAAAACTAAACACCTTATCAGGGGACAACCCATTGAGTGACCACTCCGATGAACATTTGCAGTGCTGAGACATAGTAATCTCCACTGTCACTAAAGTTTGGAAAGTCCTATCTCTCTCACTTCGTATCCAAATTCAACAGAGTTTTCACTAAAAATGAATTCAATGCTTCCTGAACTTTTCTCTTGCTACATGAGCCATGGTATATTTATTAGGAAAATGTTTTCTTGCTAGCTGACTTTTTCCTCACACGAAGAATTACAAAGTGCTTATTTTAAGATGTTGATGTGATTTTCTCATTTACCAATCAACAAATTGACATACATATATGTATTACCATTGGAATATATAGAGCTTGAACTTTACAGCAGGTTTAAATAAATTGCAGTCAAGCAATAATCGGCTCACTTATGGCAGTTTGAATGAAAATGTTTGGGGGAATTTCCTTAGCGAGAAAATTTATAAAAATAAATATCAATGTAGAAAATGTTTACGATTTTCTTAAAAGTAACCTACAAAATGGAGAAGTTTTTTCTCTATATGATGGCGATTCCTCAGTCATGTAGTCACAATTTACAAATATCAAATATCTGGCCACATTGTACTTGCTACGCAAACACATGAGAAATGACACACCACCCTATGCTAATACATAATAAATGAAACACCATAAGAGCCCATAGTAAAGTGAATACCTGAAACTCACTTCATTAGAATAGTTTTATGCATATAATTTTGGAATATGATCCCTGAAATGGCAACAACAATGCTATAACATCTTAATCCCTGTCTAATTTACCACACTTCAAATATCATGAGTGTTGTTTTATCATGGTTCAGTAATCCTCATATCATGTTGATTTTTTCATGATTGCCATTTTAATTTTTCTTTATATAATGGTTTAAAGACGTGTCTTACCTCTCTCTTCATAATTATGTTGGTTAACCATTACCCCTATTGTTTTTGCAGTAAGTCACAGGCGTTCGCTGTCTGAGGAAGTTGCTGGAAGACTCACATCCCCTAGTGATAAAGCACGATGTCACCATGTTAATCTTCGAAGGCAGTGCTCCAAGGAAATTGAAGACGATGACATGGATAGTGTCAGGGAGGTTGATGAAAGACTAAGTTCTGGTGGTGATGATGAGGGGTATGGCCCTTTCCCCCTTACACCAAAGAGAGTGGGAGAAAGCATGTGCCAACAGGACCCTCACTATCGCAGGGGAGGACCCAGAAATCCATTTGCCTTCCACTTCAGGGGTGTGAAAAAAATACTCGGAGGAAGCTTGAACGATGGGAAAGAGATTGGTGGTGCTGGTGGCATTGGTGGTGTAGGGACTGTTGGAGGGTCAGACCTACTCTTTTCCTCTTGTGTCGAGCTCCCCTCTCCCTTCCATGGTCCAACCCCCCCTGACACTCCTCCTGCCTCTCCTTCTCCCACGCCCACACCTGTCCCTACCCCAACCCCAACCTCTATTTCGAATGAACCACCTCTTGTGCCTTCTTGGCAGCGACCCCAAGCAGTTTCCCTCCCATCCTCCCCAACTGCTATCAGGAGATGCAGGGACACTCGAGTTGTGGCGGAAGCACCTGACTCTTTGGGGGGAGATGTGGGGAGGGGGGACTTGAGGTTACCCCATCACCTCCACCACCACCTCCTGCACCATCACCTCCATCACCACCATCACCACCACCCCCTGAGGAGGGCGTGCTTGTCAAGTTCGAACTTGGTCGGTGTGGTGGACTCTGAAGCTGTTGATGTGGGGATTGTTTCAGGGGTTGGCAGGAGTGGTCACCCAGGGGCTGTCTCCGTGATGGTTGGTGGCTGCTCCCTCCTTCAACAACACCACCTGAGAAGAAGGGGATCATGTGAGTCGGGGTTTTTCAGTGTGGGGGATGGGGAGCGAACCAGCACGAGTGACCTCCTCTCTCCAGATTGCTGTGGTGTAGGATTAAGAGGGGGTCCTTTGGGATCACTTGGGGTGGCCCACCCTGGTGGGGGACGGATTGTTGCTGGGTTGGCTGCAGCTTTGGTTGGGCGAGGAACACATTCATCTACACATTCTTCCTTATTCTCCAAGCGTTCATCTTCCATATACACAGACAGTTCTGAGGATGTTTCCAGCCTAGGTGGTGATGTTTGGGATGACCAGCAAAGGTCAGTTTATGGTGGTGTCAGTTATGGGGGGCCTGCAACCACTCCTCAGCACATTACAAAAATAGTGGAGTATTTTGAGAGGAAGCAGGGTGGTTTAGGAAGGCCGTATAGGTGGGGGGCCCACCCATCATGTGATGAGAATGGAGTTGAGGTGGAGCCACTGGCACGGAGGATGGAGATGCTTGGCTTAAGGGATGGATTGCAAGGTTGTCCAACTGTGAGATCTCCAAAGATTACTCTCCTACAGAAAACCTTGGAGAAGACTGACTGTGCTGATTTATGTGCAGTTGAAACTGGGGCTACAAACGGATCTGCAGGCTCATCAGGTACAATAGCACGGAAGAGCAATCCTCAAAGACTGATGATTTGTGAAGGAGCAGTCAAGTCCAAGCTACTTTTTTTTGACAAGAAGTAGTATCCATTTCCATCTTGGATGTTGATCCTTCTTCCATATCTGTCCAAATGTACCATAATACAAAACTCCGTCGAATGTTTATCCAATGTGCTGTTAACTTTTGTGGAAATATATATATTTCTCAACCATTTACAAAGTGCCCTCAGCATAATAGTGTGAACGCAGTTAGATATTGCTCAAGATGTTAGAAATTTTTCGTGGAAATAATGATATTGTGCGCAGAAATGTGTGATTTCAGTGATAGCCAAGAGGTAAGAAATATGAAAATATTAATTTATGACAAAGTCAAAGTCTGATTTTCAATTTATGTGTAGTTTCTTTAATTGGAATAAACCAAAGTATTTATTTTTATCGGTAATGTTCCAATTTAAGATTTTGTTACTTTTTAAATTCCAGAAGTTATAGATAACACATTTTGAGGGATGATCACGACTGTGTCATTCATTGACAGCACGGGGCAAAGAGTTTGTGTAAAGTGTATTTTTTTGCAATGTTGCTGCCATGTTGGCTAAAACTCTAGTCAAATGTGTAATGAACGGTGTTAAAAAATTGGAGGGTACATGGTGTGCTATACGACTTATAGTTTGAATAATCAGTTGTAAGTAAAATGTTTAGTTAATGTACATTCAACTTGGCATTTCATGTTCACCTGCCATGCTACATCTGTATAAAGAAAGAGGCATCTATTTTTCTAATCAAATTCTCCCAAGTTCTGCTAAATGGATGGCTATCTCTCAATGAAGAGTTTTTGAAGAATATAGCCAGCTATTTTTGTTGTCAAGTGCAGCTAGCATTTTAATAATGATTTCTCTTCTTTTAGTCTGTGAGATTGTTATGAAAATCACATGATTGTCTCACCATTTTATTAAATATTTTCCTCTATGAAATTGTTATATTCTTACATACACAGCCCGTAGGTGAATACAGAGTTATTATTTTCAGCTGTGATATTGAATAGATCAGCAGAGTGGTTTTAAGTTTTTCCTGAGTACATGATAGATATCCTTAGTTCTTACCCAACAGTTCGTGAGATTTTAGAAGTAATGACATTCTAAACTGAAGTTGCATATGTAGTTGCATTTGATCACTAACGCATGAAGTTGCATTTGATGATAAAATTTTATCTAAAAGCCCTAAAAATGGAGAGAAAAAAGGAATTGCTCAACTCAAATTAACTGGCAGTTTGAACAGTGCCTTCTCCCAGTTGATTGTCCAATATAACCTAAAAATAGGAAAATAGATTATTTATGTCACTTATGTGTTTGGTAATGGAGAATTATAATCATTAGTCTCTGCTGTATTGTATTAAAATTTTTATTAGTACAAGTATACTTTCTGCTGGTCAGAACTTGAAAGGAAGTATATAATAGAATTTCAAGTCTCAGGACTGTGGATTCAGTCTGTATGGTTAATGTGATTTCTCATGTCAGTACAATCAATCCGTTCAGGAAGCCTGTCAAGGTATGTGGTGCAATAATGTATAGGATAAATTATTGAATGCACATCAAATAATGAAGGATTTTTATACTTTTCATTACATGTAAGAGATACTGGAGTCTTAAATAGGTGGAGGGGATGAGAGGAAAGATACCATGTACATCCAGTCACTCTATTTCAGTATTTTTAGATAACTTTCGTTCCTTTTGTACACTTTGTAAAATACCGGTGGCTATGGGAAAAGCTTATTTTAAATGGAAGTCATGCCAGTATTTTTTTTTGCTTTTGGAGGCCTATATCGATTTGAAGACTGAAGATTAGAACATTCAAACCATCAGTTAAGCTAAAATGGCCCTTGTAAGGGTATACATATCTCAATGTGTAATCATCTAATGGAAACCAACCAACTACAGAGAAGATAAACTATGTGGCCTATTATTAAAGAAAACTCATTGAGTAGTTTATCACCAACATTCTGACCTCATTTGCTTCAGTCTTCCATCTGATTTGATATGTGAGCTTAGTGTGAATGTCACTATCAAAGCAATCTCTGCTACAAATAAGTCATAATGTGAAGTTATTTTTATTTTAAGTGGTTTATGGTTTGTGCCAATTTGACAAGAGTTATCGACTGAATGAATCATTGTAAGAGGTCTGTGTTGGTGCTGACATTTTCAAAGGGTGGACTGCTATTATGACCATATTGTCTAGATTCAACACAGATTTTCATACCTTGTACTTAATTGGCTTTGGTTACTTTGGCCCACATTTGTTTGTATACTAAATATCAGTGTTTGTTTATAAGTCATTATTATTTTACTTCCCTCAAGTAAGCTGAAGTTATAAACTTTGTTCAGAGTGCTCTTGGATGCTGAGTTCAGGGTTCCATCCTTAAGAGAACTAATAAAATGTTACCATTCTAAACATGTGAAAGAGTTACTTTTGTTTAAGATACATCCCTTTGAAATTTTCTCTCCAAATTTTATGTTTACAAGGAATAGTATTTCATTTGCGATAATACATACCGTAGAAAGGGGTAACTTTGAACGCTTTTAGAAATATTTTTATTATAAATTATCTATTTTTCAATTCTTACAAACAATTTATTTTCACAAGTAATTTAATTTCACAACCAATGGGAACTGGAGATTATTATATCTTCCTTAATTTATACTTTATAATTTTCCCAGAAAAAAATCAAAAAGAAGTGTTCAAAGTTACCCTACAGTAGGGGTAACATTGAACACACTTTTAAGGCTATTTAATGTTCAACATTAACTAACTCTATGGGTAATTTTGAACACAATATCATTACCTACCCACAGTCAGTTTCACTTTTGGCATATGTTACTTATTATTCTTTTTAAACCATTACTGGAGACAGAGACCTGGAAGTACACTGCTGTTGATTAATAGTTTTATGAAAAAAACGGAGTCAGATTTATCAATTTTTTTATTCTAATATATAAAGGAAATTACAAAGTTCTTTATTCCAAAAAATGAACCCTCCCCTTCTCTCACTTTGAACATTTGACAACTCTTTGACAACATCTTCAATAGGCACGCTGCAAATATCTTCCACATTTGGCCATATAAACTTCAGATCAACATTCCTACTCTTCCTCAGAAATTTAAAGTTAACATTCCCTATACTTCTTGAATATGACTCTTGAGCCTGCCCAATGAAGAATCTGTTACATGCAGGTTTAGTTTGAAATTTTACAATGTAGAAATGATCTTTTTGAATAGTAACAATAACACTTTTGTTGACATTTCCAGTTGTCTCCACATCTCCAGTATGCCCCTCCTCTCTCAGTTGTTCCTCACTGGATCCAAGTACAGTGCCTTCAGAATTGTCATCTGATGATGACACATATTGCTTCTTTTTCTTAGACCTTTTTCCTGCAGGACACTCCATTTTGGTGTGGACTGTTGATTTTCTGCTGCTTGTTGGTGATGATTTTGACCAACTGTCATCATTACCACTTTTCAAATCTTGAAGACTAATACTTTTGCCTGGTGGAACATTCAGCTTCTTTTTTCGCTTTCTTGTAGTTTCCTCAGTCCCTCTCATTCTTTTTAACATTTCCAAGACTGATTAAGACATGTGTTCTGCAACATCCTGAGCATGCCTCATTGGTTTATCAGGGAATGACATTAGCACTCTGTCAGGATTGTATGGGAAAATACCACACTTTGCAAAACCTGATTTAATATATTCTGGCCCATATTCTCTTCAATAGTGCTGTGCAATTTTTTTAAGAGCTTTGGAAATGCCTCCTTTGTTATACTGACACTTCTTTTCTTTTGTGTACTCTTCCAGTCTTCAATGACTTTCCTCCACGATCTCTTTAATGGAGCATAGAATGCCACATCTAATGGCTGTAATATATGTGTGCTATTTGGTGGAAGACAAATATATTCAATGTGAGCATCCTGAGCCAACTGCAGAACTTTTTCTGAAAAATGACTACTAAGATTGTCACCAATGACTATAACTTTTCCCAGCAAATTTTTCTTACAAAATGGTACAAGTGTCTTCTCAAACCAGCCAGCAAAGATGTCAGCATCAAACCATCCACTTTTACTTCGGTTGAATCTTGTTCCCTGAGGAGCTCCCTCCATCCATGTATCATACAATCGCTCTGCTTTGAACACTACATACGGAGGTAGCAATGTCCCATCAGCACATCCAGCATACATAATTGAGGTGGAACTTTTCCTAGAGTCCTGAATTCTATCAGGATAATTAACTCCCCTTTTAAAAATACATTTTTTTCTTCCCGGGTTGTCCAAAAGATTTTTTTCATCGCAATTTATTATGTTGGAGGATGGTACGTCACTTCCATCACTATTCTTAAGTGTTGCTTTAAGATTTTCAAAAAATTCAGACACAATCTTATAATCAACCCTGGCTCTTGCTCTCTTGATGTTTTGGCTTAATCGTACAGTCAACTGATCTGCATGTCTCTGTAGGAAACTGGCAACCCAATCTTTATTTGGTAGGTTATTCTGAAATATTTGCACATTCCTTCCTACCCTGTCTAAATAACTTTTGTACAAATATCTCATATCTGTTTTGTCAAAAGGGAAACCCCATTTTTAAACTTCTAAAATATTCTTCACTAATAAGTTCTCTTCAACTGCTGAGAAAACAGTAGGACGTCCAATTTGGCCTGTATGCTTTCCGTGAAGTTTATTGGAGAGTGTACCTGTAGGTATTTCATATTTCCTTTATGCTTCCCTCAAAGACATCTTCTTAGTCCTTATCTCCTCCAATGCCTTTTGTAAGAACGCTTCTGTGTAGGCTCCATATTTCCGAGCCCCAATTTTCCTCACCTGAGTTCGAGGCATTCTGAAATATAGATGAAAATCATATTAAAAGAGAAATAAACAAGAAATTAACATGCACAACAATACAAATAAATGATGGGGTAACTTTGAACAGTGTTCAAAGATACCCCATCACAACATTAGGCAATATGTAATAACAACTTTATAATCAATCACTTTTTAAAAAAATGGTTGTTTGGTGTCACTAATATAATTCATAATGAAAAACTAAAACTACAAGAATAGTGAAATCATATAAAATAATCGAAATAACTGTGGTACATACCTTAAAAAACAATGTAGAAAAAACACGAAAAAAAAAAAACAATTCACCACATGACCCAAGGTTGATTCTACAGGTCTACCAACTATTGAACAACTTTAGGAAAATGAATCGGAGAGAGAAAAATTGAAAGACATTTTGCATTTTGGAGGTACATATATTCAAAAACTTAAGGTCACGCTGAACGTTCAAAGTTACCCGAAAGTTCAAAGTTACCCCTTTCTACGGTACCTATTTAAATTTATTGGAGATTTTTGAATGAAAGATTGTGCCTGTTTACAAATTAAGTATGAGATGGATTTAAGGACAAGGAGAAAATGGAAAAGAACTATCATTCATTTTGGAGAAGACAAGTTGGCATTTATTCATTTTATATGTGTACCGTGGCACAGGAAATGGATAAATCAACAGTGACCGAAGGTTTAAAAGTTGCCTTGATTTGTCTGTCATAAAGAGAAACTTTATTTTCAGCCTGTATGTACATAATTCTCTTCCTTGAACTACGACCTTGACGTGATGGAAGGGCTTGTGCGTTCCAATGACCCCCAGAGCTGGCAGGAGCAAGTACTATTGTACCCATGCCAGATAGGTCGAAGGGAAGGAGCCAGACGAAAGGTAGTTTCGTGATGGTGTTACGTTAAAAATACCGTTGAGTGGCGTGGGAATACCTCTCAACTATCACTTACCAGAATATGAAAGTCATTCAAAGAGAATTGATGCCTGGCAACTGCGGGATGCCACCCACTAGGGCGGGTGTCGTACCCGGCAGCGGGGGAGGCAAGGCCTCTGCGGTTGTCATCACACAAAATCCTTGCACAGCAGCATCATCATTGGCGGATACAAGGGATAGAAGGGAGAAGAATAAGAAAAAGAGAAATAGGAGGAGGAAAACAGTGGTAAAAATAGGAACTTGGAACGTGAGGACCGTGATGAGGGCTGGGAAGCTTGAAAATATTAAACGAGAAATGAAAAAAGGAAAAATAGATGCTTTGGGATTGTGTGAGGTGAGATGGAAGGATAGCGGGGACTATTGGAGTGATAACTACAGGGTAATCTATAGTGGTGGAGATGAGGGTTAACGTGGGGTAGGTATGGTGCTGAACATAAAATTGGGGCTTTGAGTGGTAAACATTGAACAGGTGAGCGACAGGATACTAGTAGTAGAAATAAAAGCACGCCCGACGAATTTCGTACTGGTCCAGGTATACATGCCTATGAGCAACCATAGGGAGGAAGATATGTACGAGCAAGTAGAAGAAATAATTAGAGAAGAGCCGGGAAAGAAAAACCTGATAGTGATGGTTGACTGTAATGCAGTGGTAGGGGAAGGGAGGGACGGATTAGAAGTGGGAGGGTTTGGGCTAGGAAGAAGAAATGACCACGGTGGCAGTTGAATTGTGAAGAATTAATAAATTAGTAATGACAAACACTTGGTTTAAACATCACCCCAGGCGTAGGTACACATGGAAAATGCCGGGTGATACTGGGAGATACCAAATTGATTATATAATGTCAAGGCAGAGATTTAGAAATAGTGTAAAGAACTCGCGTAGCTATCCAGGGGCGGATGCGGACTCTGATCATAACTTGGTGATGATGAAGTGTGAAGTTAGATTCAAATGGCTTTGTAAAGGTCGGAAGATAAAGAGGTGGAACCTTGAAGCCTTGAAAGGCTTGAAAAGGAGGGAATACCAAGAGCTGGTAGAAAAGAACATAGTTGAAGCAAAGCGGATGGGAACAATAGAGAGAAGATGGGAGATTATGAAAACAAGCATCGCAGGAGCAGCAGAGAAAACAATAGGAACGGTGGAAAAGAAGAGCGTTAAGAAGCAGTGGGTAACGGAAAAATGATAAAGCAAATGGAGGAGAGAAGGATATGGAAAAACGTCAACACTGACCTAGGCAAGACGAAGTACAAGGATTTGAATGATAAAATCAGGCGAGTGATCAATCGGGCAAAAGAAAACTGGTGGAAGGGACAATGCGAGGAAATGGAAAAGCTGCAGGTGGAGGGGGAAGTGGCCATTTTGCATGCCAAGGTGAAAATGTTATCAGGTGGTAAGAGAGGGTAAACGCTACCAAAGGTTAAGGACAAAACAGGGAAGATATTAATCGAACAGGAAGATATCCAGGAAAGCTGGAGAGAATATGTAGAGGAGCTATATGACAGTGAGTATAGACCCTTGAGCCTAGATTTTTGAGGATGAAGGATCAATAGATAAAGATTACCTCGGACCAGAGATACTTGACAGCGAAATAGAGAGGGCATTAAGAGAGATGAAGGGTAGAAAAGCTGTGGGAACAGATAACCTGCATTCGGAGCTACTGTAGAATCTAGGTAGTAAGGGGAGAAAATCCTTTTTCGAACTCATTCACAGGATCTACGAGGAAGGAGTATGGCCAAAGAATTTTGTGAAAACAGTATTAATACCTATCCCGAAGAAGAAGAAAGCATCAGAATGCGAGGAGTATAGAACAATCAGTTTAATTTCGCACGCGGCAAAAGTTGTACTGAAAATAATAAATAGAAGGTTGAAAAGCAGAGCAAACTACTATTTAGGCAATTACCAATTTCGGTTCAGAAAGGGAAGGGCCACCAGAGACGCGTTTACGGAAATGAGAACACTTATAGAAAGAAACATAGAGTATAATCAGGATGTTTTCGCTTTCTTTGTGGATTTCGAAAAGGCGTTTGACTGAGTAAACTGGGAGAAACTAATGCTGATATTGGGGAAAATAGGAATAGATTCGCATGATAGGAGACTCATCCGAACCTATTATATGTACATGAGGGTGAATCAGGGTGGGCAGTTATAGGTCGTGGGGTGCTGCAAGGTTGCCCATTGTCGCCTTTGCTTTTTAACAACTATGGTGAGGAAATGGTAAGAGAGGCATGGGAGGAGATATGTGGGAATGAAAGTAGGACGCCAGTGCATAAAGTCGGTTAGATTCGCAGACGACCAGGCTTTGGTCAGTCTGTCATCGAAAGGATTGCAAACTTTAGTAGATGCATTGGAGAAGCAGTGTGAGAAATATGGGATGAAGATTAATCATAAGAAAATAAAAGTAATGAGTTTCTCTAGAACAAAGAAAGCGAAGCTGGTGATAAGAGTAGGAAGTCACAAACTGGAGCAAGTAGAACAATTTAATTACTTGGGTAGTACGCTAGTAGAAACAGGACAGAGTAGCAAAGACATTAGGATGAGAATAGCACTAGCGAAGGAAGCGTTCAATAATAGAAGGGAGCTGATGACTGGGACCTTGAGTAGGGATGTAAAAAAGAGTCTGGTGAAGAGGTTGATATGAGTGTTGCGTTGTATGGGGCAGAAACGTGGACCTTGAGAAAGGAAGACAAAAATAGGCTGAAGGCTTTCGAGGTGTGGGTGTGGAGGAGGATGGAGAAGGTGCGTTGGATGGAAAGGAAGACAAATGAGGAAGTGTTTGACATGGTGGGCGAGGAGAGGAAACTTATGGATGAGTTTAGAGTAAGGCAGGGTAGTTGGCTGGAAGCGGTAATGAGGGGATGGTTTGTTGAAGGCCGTGATCGAGGGAAGGATGTTGGATAAGCGGGTAAGGGGAAGGAGTAGGATTGGTTTTATGGACGGGATGAAGAAAGGTAGGACTTATGTGCAGATGAAGAAAGAAATACTAGAGGTAGATAGGACACGGCATGTGTAAGAGTCCGTTGGATATTCTCTGACTTTCATCATAACCTACCTCTAACCAGTAGATTACTTAATGAATGAATGTATGCACTTATAATATTTTGCTCCGATTTATTCTGCGGCATGTAAAGGGCCAGGTAGGAAACTTTTTTATGTTATAGAATGCAAGTCATTATGTATGTCCCATGTATGAAATCAGAAGTGGATAAATACCCTTGCAATGATGCAAATACATATCATATGCATTCTCATGCACATGTGCAAGATATTACCTTAAAGTATGGACATTTGCCTTGTAAAAATCATTTGACCCAACCAGATTTCGAACCTAGATTCCCAGTTGCCCTCCAGGTTTGTTTGGAAGTTACAACACTAAGCCATTTACAAGGTGATCAAGGTGCATTTCTGTGGTGGTCTAACCCAGGGTTGCTACCTTTTAAAAATGTGAAAAAAGGACATCAGGCTGAACTATTTTACCGGGGGATTCTGGGGGCCGAGCTCCCTAGAAAAGCCTGCAAATTTTTGGAAAAAAATAACTCGTCAATCTTAATAGGGTACAATAATATATGCTGAGAGGGGGGGGGGGGGAGCAACAGTTTTTTTGTACTGCTGGGCGTGTGGAGTTGATGCCCGCCCCGAACGAAAAAACATAGATTAAAATGACACATTTAATTATTGCCAATATTTACAATATTATGTATTTAGTTTTTTATTTGTTTCTTCTGGTTTCTAGTCTTCATGTCCCAAATTCTCACCAATAAAAAAATGGACATCTGAATAACTTCTGATTACTGATTGCTAAATACCAACAACAAAATGAGAGGTTGAATTTTTAATTAAAAAGAACAGATTTTCAGCAGGATTTTTTTTTTATATCCAATTTTACCAAATTTTTTTGTGTCCTCTATTGAAGTGGTAAAAAGAGGACTGTCCTTGTCCTTTTTTATAACAATGGAGCGGAAAGGATAAGCGCTGAAAAAGAGGCTGTCCTTTCTAAAAGAGGATAGATGGCAACCCTGGTCTAACCCTCTCATATGTTTCACCATAGCTAGTGTCATCCAGTGTGAGTCTAGATGAACCTCACTTTAAGCAGTACTTTATTGGACTGTTATTATTGGAAGCATTTGACTTTTCGGAAATGTTTGCTGATTTATCTGTGGTTTTAGATTATAAGTATGGTGTTCTGTGAGGTGATTGGTAGGTTTTGGCTCTGGCCCCATATTCATTTATTTCACTGTGGGATCATCTTTTATTTTTCCTGGTGTTCAGTTCTTTGCGTTAATTAGTTTGGTGATATCAAATTTTTAAAGCGTGAATCGCTAGGTCTTGAAAGCCGTTATCAGTGGTGTACAATTGAGGTGTTTTCAATCAAAAAAGGTTTTACCAGTGGTGCACCTAAGAGGTGGCTGGGCCGGCACCCGCCAGGGGCTTCATCACAGAGGGGGCGGCCCGGCGATATTTCCCCCCCAAATCTAGGCTAATGATATGATGATGAAAAGTTTTGCAATATCTTTCCATAGGACATACGTAAATTAATTCGATATGTATATACTTTTCTACATCTCGGAAATTGAAATATATCTTTCGGCCATTTTAAAACTCAAAGAATGGGTAAAATTTAATTTTAAAGGAATATTTTTAATGCGGAGATATCGTTCTCTCCATAAAAAAACAATGAAGTGCACCAATAAAATATTTTGGCCGTGACGAGATGAAGAAGACGACCGTTTCGCGTTTTCCTAGTTTTTCGCGTGTTTTTCTTCACTCTTTCGACCGTAGAAGCTAAATGTTTACATTTATACACTTTTCAATGAGTGAATTTTGTAGTCAAATAAACAAGGAGTTAAACGATATATTACACGGCTCTATGGAGCTCCGGCGGAATTTCATACAATATCTTAAAGTTCAGCGTTCTACCTTTTTTGCGCCGAAAGTAAGTAAACAATCTCATCCGCATATCCATTTAGAAAAATGTAGAGATTATAAAGTAAAAACTAAAAGAGGAACATAGAGAATGAGATAAAAGAGGGGACAGGGGCGGAGTGCGCTTCCCCTTCCGGTTTGCCAGGAGTGCTGGAATTCCTAGGTACACCACTGGCTGCTACCGATACTCTGATAAAGATACATTTCTAAGTTTCTCCACGAGGGGGTGATATCGATTGCTGTGAACTTGGTCGTGATATCTCTCATATATTTTTATATGTCAATGGGTACCCGACCGTTTTCCCGAATCGTTTTTCCCGATGACCTTTTTCCCGAATTTCTTCTTTCCTGAATCATAACATATTTTTTTCCGAATTACTGTTTCCCGAAGACCTTTTCCCCGAATCGCTCTTTTCCGAACCAATTTTTATTTATATTTCCATGCAACATAATATACATTTAAAAAAATACAAATTTATTTTTTTAAACAATATTGTGCGCGAGAGCACGGGGAAACTCAAGTACGTTTCTCTCGCTTTTATATTCTTCGTATTCGGTGACAATATTTCTGGGCCTATTCTGGTATTCCTCTCTGTCAGGGGGATGATCATGGTCCCCGACCGCAATGATAATGGAATTCACAGGCCCCATAACTAGAGGCCCTCTATTAGGCCCCTTCCTCCAATACGTGGTACCTCCATCCTATCTTCTTCATTGGTACCTCCTTTTACCTTAGATCTTTGATATACAAATCCGTCGAATGTCATCTTTGTTTCGCCAATAATTATCGGAGCCTCGGCCATTTTAATCATAATAAACAAAATATAGTCTCATAGCAACGCATTCGGAACAAACAAAAACCAATCCGGAAAAAAGTCGTTCGGTAAAGAATTAGTTCGGGAAAGAGGTAATTCGGGAAAAGGGAATTCGGAAAAACCGTTCGGGAAAAAGGTAGGGAATCGTTCAATGCGATGCTTTCATAAAATACTCGAACTATCAGCTCGGACTATTTCATTTATTTAATTTTTTCACATCACTCCAGAATTCTATTGCACTCTGTTGTTGATGGAAAAGCATTTCTCAAATCCATTGAATAGCCTATGAAAGTCGTCTTTCGCTTTCGGCGTCGTAAGTTGACTGCTAATGAACTTTTCGTGAACGCGAAACACTACAGACTAGCGAGAATGCAAATACGGCCTTTTACGAACAAGCGTTTTTTCACGTCACAAAGTTGCATAGCCTCTCATAAGGCGAAACAGTGTGCGGTACCTGTGTGCAAGTGCCTTCAGTGTGCAAGTGGCGTCGCGTCGCGGGAGGGAAATAACGCGCAGTTTTTTGAGCTACAAAGAAAAATAATTGGTCTGACAATCATTAAAAAAGTGAAAAAAATACGAACTCCGAATGACTAAAATCTTACGTAAGATTATTTCGAATCCCCCACCCCACCCCCCTATGTAACATATCGTAAGAAGAGCCCAACTTCGACCCCCTGAAACGTCTTACATTATTCTTAAATGACCTCTAAAATGTAAAATTGAAAGAACTTCTGTTGGTTACCTCAGAACATAGACAAGTTGATGAACCAAATGTCTTGAAATTTTGCACATCGGTAGATGATGGCTCTGGTTAGGACAAATGCTTTATAATAGAGACTACGGGAGCCAGAGAGGGCTCACTGGGGGTTTATAGAATATTGGAGATATATGCATCTAACCTTTTAAGCCATAAGAAGGTCCAAGATATCAGAAGTAAAGGCGGGGTCCTGATCGGCCCTGGAGCCCCTAACTGGTGCTTTCTTTCGTACCTCATACTGATTAACCTTCAAAAACTGGTTTTTAAATTATCAAAAGCGGTCCTGCTGGCCGGAATTAACAAGGCATTTAATTTAAACACACATTTCCAAGTGTTCCCTAAAGTTCTTTTTTCAGAAAACAGGGCCCATTCTTTGGTGGGGGCATAAGTTCACTTTAGGCGGATAAAGATTAAAGTGATGAACCCACCATTTTGAAATATTGCACGCAAGTAGTTGATAGCACTAATTGTAAAAAGGACTTGCTATGTCTAAAAGGCCCAAAAGTGGTCCTCAGGTGGTTGTGCTATATTGCTGAACTTGGATTCCGCACTGCTGTAGATTTGTTCGCTAATTTTTGAAGAAGTGCTTATGTTCAAAAGCTCATAAATAAGGTCGGAGCCCATTCCCTAATTTGTTTCATAAATCATGCATTGCCGTGAAACATTCACCGAGGTTAATAATCCAAAGCCTTCAAAGTTATATGTAACTAAGAAAATGCAACATTTTCAAGTAATGGTATGCTCCGTTCTGTATTAATGGGGAAAATTATTTCGAATATTTTCTTGCAAAGCTGTGGGTACTTCGGTTAGTTATCTATAAACTCTATAAACGATCTATGACTACTCATGTTTCGTCGCGTAGCGACCTATCCGCGGTCACAATTTGAATTTCGTGTTGCCATAGCAACCTCGACTTTCTTTTGTCACAGATGAAGCGTCGATTTGAAAAAGCATTTTTTGGTGAGTTGTGCTGCTGTATTTCTCCCATGAGTTGTCATTTACTTTATATTTTGGATTTAATTAAATAAAATCCGGTTATCCAACTTGTTAGGAAATTCATGGCTGTCGACGATTTCATTTCCGTTTCATCCGATCGTCGATCGTCTTGAATGAGCGGGGAATCGCAATGTCGGCAGCCACGAAGTTTCTGACCTTGAGGAAGTTGACATATTTCATTTGGCTCATTCGCAGATGGAAAGAACCAGATGGATTTGCTACCTGTTTCAGTTGGTAGGTATTCGCTCGAGGATTAAAAGCTGCGTTTTCGAAAATATTTCCCATGATGACACCGAAATGTTGACTTAGTCAATTGAGGGTTAGCTGAAATCTCATTTCGATTATTCCCAAGTTTAGCGTAGCATCGAGGTCAAAACTACACTCTAGTATTAATTAATTATAAGTTAAGCCTATGAATGAAATCATTGAATTGTTAGCTATGTAATACTAAAATTAGATGCGTAAATGCGTGTACTCGTGTTCGTATGTGTAGCTTATTTGCAGAGTACAGATGTATTGGTACTGCATGGGAGTTAACTGTGACCAACCTGCAATATCAAGGGAGGTAAGGTATATTTGTACCCCGCTGACTCTGGCGTATTGGATCGGTAGTAAAGAGATATTTATCGTGGAGAGAACAAGAGGGTTATATAGTTGCAGCTCTTATATCATACAAGACGTTAAACCAAAAATTGGGGAAACGGGTGTAAACATAAAAAGAGTCACATTATGGATCCTTACTACCTCCGTGTGAATACCTATCTTATTTTGACTATTAGTAGGATGGGGGAACAGTTTGGAAACGATTTATGTGCATTTTCATATTTGCTGCTATTTCAACAGGCTGAAAAATATAGGTATACCTACTACGCATTATAATGCCAACCAATTCAAACTTTTCTATTACTATTATTTTTTTTTCTTCTATTCTTATTTCAGTTAATTGGAACTACACGGCCAAAATTTACTATTTTATCCTCTTCTTTAATTAATTATTTACTCATAGCTTAGCTAAGTGAACTTCCAAAAAAAACTCCGAGTTCAAACACACAAGTATATGCTTATATCTAGATGATTTATTTTCTCGACCTCTCTATTTATTAATGTTTTTCTCTCAGGAGATTGTCTAAAATATCCAGAGAAAAAATAATATATGCTGTTTGCTTTATGCACGCTATATATAGTGCATACATACATACTATATATAGTACAATATATTGTAATTACTATGTAATACTATAGTATTACATAGTAATACCTGCATTTTTCCTGTCACTTGACATACGATTTCAGTTGCACTCAGCGATTCAAAACATTCAAAATAAATCAGGCCATTATTTTTTTGATTAGTGTGCTGCAATGTGGAAGTGGTGTGGAATGAGAAATAAACCGGTGATTTGAGCTAACTCCAGTGATGAGTGACGTGGCCATAACCGCTAACCGGAGTTATGGAAACATCTCTCGGGTAAACAAAGCAAAAATCTAACCAAATCTATCTTGCAAGGTATTAATTTTAAAAAGCTCAAAATTATAATTTTTATAATCAAGAGACTACCTCTGCATAGCTACCCAAAACAACGCATTATTCACCACAAATAATATATCCTGCAGATTCATAACCCTAGTTATGAATCCCACTGTCTCTCTCTCTCCGGTACACTACCTACAGCCCTTGGTGGGCCTTGGCCTCCTCCACAAATTGCCTCCATTCTTTTTTTCCTCCAACTCTTCTTCTCCATCCTTCAATGTGCATTATCTGCAGATCTTTGATGACATCATCACTCCATCTTAGCCTTGGTCTGCCCCTTTTCCTTGCATGATGTAATTTTTCCCTTAACATCCTTCTAGGCATCCGTTCTTCTGCCATTTTCTCCATGTGTCCCAGCCACTCTATCCTCCGAGCTTTCACAAATCTAACTATGTCCTAGTCTTCAACTAAATATAGTCTAGCTCCGCATTGTATCTTATTCTCCAGTCGTTGGTTTTTTTACAGGTCCATATATTTTCCTTAGTATCCATCTCTCAAACACTCTAAGGGCAATTTCATCCAGCTCTTTCATGGCCCATGTTTCTGATCCATATGTGACAACTAGTTGGACAATGGTCTTATATATTTTGAGCTTTGTTCTTCTTGTGATAAGCTGGTTTCTGAACAAATGTTTGTTTGCATAATAAGCACGATTACCTGTCTGTATTTTTTCCTTTATTTCTTTACTTAAATCGTTATCGTTGGATACCATTACCCCCAGGTATCTAAAGTGAGACACACCTTCAAAATTCTTTTCTCCAATCTTCAATTCTTTAGCTGCTCTTCGGGTCTCCGAGTTTGATATTATCATATTCTTTGTCTTATTTTGATTTACTACCTGCCCGATACTTTTTGATTCTTTTTCCATTTCAGTGTACACTTGCTTCAGTTTGTGAGCAGACCTAGTAATGATTACCACATCATCTGCATATGTGAGGCTCTGGCTGGATTTCTCAAATATCATTCCCTTCTGATCAATCACATTATGTAAGGCTATAGATCAAATAAAATGGAAGATAAACCATCCCCCTGTTTAACCCCTCTATTAAACTCAAATTCTTCACTCATGGCTTCTTGATTTACTTTTACTATTTCCTAGTATCCTTCATGGTCATTTTTACTAACCTTATGATTTTTTGTGGTATGTCATATATATTATAAGAATATTCTTCTAGAGCTTGATACAATCCATTCCGGTTAATACTGTCAAAGGCCTGTCTGAAGTCAACAAATAAAAAATGTAGATCTATGTCATATTCATAAAACTTTTTCATTATCTACCTAAGCACAAATATTTGATCAGCAGTGCCCCTGCCAGTCTGAAATCCGCATTGGTAAACTCCAAGGATATCCTCTGCATATCGTTTAATTCTTTCACTAATTAGGCCAGATAAAATCTTATACACCACGCAAAGCAATGTGATACCTCTGTAATTTTCTTATATTAATTTATCCCCCTTCTTATGAATTGGACATTTTATTCCAGTTTTCCATTGGTATAGCATATTTTCAGTTTATCATACTTTAGTGACCAGTCTATGTATTTACTGCTATCAGAGGTGTGCCCCCGACTTGAATCAATTCTATAATCACACCATCCTCACCCGGTGCTCTATGGTTGTTAATCTTCTTGCTCTCTTCTTTTGTTTACATATTCTATGTGCTTTCTTTCTTAGTTTTTTATACTTCTCGGATTTACTTCAAGTTTCCCTGTGCATCATTTTTTCTCTAGCTCTGTTTTTCTCCTCTATGGCCTGTCTACATTGTTTATCTAACCATTCCTGATTTCTCTCCCTCTTTGCCAAATGTTTCTTGTGCCCCTCCATTACCACCTTTTCAATCATTGCCCACTCTTCCCCAACACTTCTCTGCATCCATCATAGAAATTATTTTCTGTATTCCAGCTACATAGTCATCTACTACATTTCTATCCTTCATTTTAACCATATCCCACTTTTTTCTCTTAATTCTCTTCTCCCTTAGTGCAGCAATTAATTTATCTCTTATTGTTGCTTTTATCATGTAGTGGTCACTATCACAATTTGGCTCCCTATGGGATCTTACATCAATGACTGATGATGCATGTCTCACCTTAATCAATATATGATTGATCTGATTTATCACTCCATTTGGTGCTTTCCATGAGCCTAGGTGGATTCATCTATGCTCAAAACATGTACTTTTTATGATCATACCATTTTGCCCTGCAAACAGGCAGAGTAAGTTCCTGTTTTCATTTGCGTTATCATGTCAAGTGTGTTTTCCTGCCACCAATTTTAGATTTTCTTCTTTTCCCACCTGAGTGTTTAAGCCTGCCATTCATTCATTACAGTAATCTACCGGTTAGAGGTAGGTTGTGATGAAAGTCAGAGAATATCCAATGAGCTCTTACACGTGCTGTGCCCTTTCTACCTCTAGTATTTCTTTCTTCATCTCAGCATAAGTCCTACCTTTCTTCATCCCGTCCATAAAACCTATCCTCTTCCTTCCCCTTCCCCGCTTACCCAACATCCTACACTCTATCACGGCCTTCAGCAAACCATCGCACCTCATTAACCCTTCCAGCCACCCACCCTGTCTTCCCCTAATCTCATCTATAAGTTTCCTCTCCTCGCCCACCATGTCAAGCACTTCCTCATTTGTCTTCCTTTCCATCCAACGCACCTTCTCCATCCTCCTCCACACCCACACCTCGAAAGCCTTCAGCCTATTTTTGTCTTCCTTTCTCAAGGTCCATGTTTCTGCCCCATACAATGCAACACTCCATATCAACCTCTTCACCAGCCTCTTTTTTACATCCCTACTCAAGGTCCCAGTCATCAGCTCCCTTCTATTATTGAACGCTTCCTTCACTAGTGCTATTCTCATCCTAATGTCTTTGCTACTATGTCCTGTTTCTTCTAGCGTACTACCCAAGTAATTAAATTGTTCTACTAGCTCCAGTTTGTGACTTCCTACTCTTATCACCAGCTTCGCTTTCTTTGTTCTAGAGAATCTCATTACTTTTATTTTCTTATGATTGATCTTCATCTCCTATTTCTCGCACTGCTTCTCCAATGCATCTACTAAAGTTTGCAATCCTTTCGATGACCAACTGACCAAAGCCTGGTCGTCTGCGAATCTAACCGACTTTATCCACTGGCCTCCTACTTTCTTTCCCACATCTAGCTCATCCCATGCCTCTCTTACCATTTCCTCAGCATGGATGTTAAAAAGTAAAGGCGGCAACAGGCACCCTTGCCGCACCCCACGACCTATAACTGCCCACCCTGATTCACCATCAGCTACCCTTACCTGAGCCCTCTGCCCCATGTATAAGTTTCGGATGAGTCTCCTTTCACGCCAATCTATTCCTATTTTCCCCAGTATCTGCATTAGTTTCTCACTGTTTACTCAGTCAAACGCCTTTTCAAAATCTACAAAGCAAGCAAAAACATTCTGATTATTCTAAATGTTTCTATCTATAAGTGTCCTCATTACCGCAATCGTGTCTCTGGTTGCCCTCCCCTTCCTGAACCCAAATTGGTCATCGCCTAAATAGCAGTTTGCTCTGCTCTACAATCTTCTATTTATTATTCTAAGTAAAACTTTTGCCGCGTACGAAATTAAACTGATTGTTCTATACTCCTCGCATTCGGACGCTTTCTTCTTCTTCGGGATAGGTATTAATACTGTTTTTACGAAATCCTTTGGCCATACTCCTTCCTCGTAGATCCTGCGAATAAGTTCGAAAAACGATTTTCTCCCCTTACTACCAACTAGATTCTTCAGTAGCTCCGAAGGTAGGTTATCGGTTCCCACGGCTTTCCTACCCTTCGTCTCTCTTAATGCCCTCTCTATTTCGCTGTCAAGTAACTCTGGTCCGAGGTAATCTTTATCTATTGATCCTTCATCCTCTAGATCTAGACTCAAGGGTCTATACTCACTGTCATATAGCTCCTCTACATATTCTCTCCATCTTTCCTGGATATCTTCCTGTTCGATTAATATCTTCCCTGTTTTGTCCTTAACCTTTGGTATCGTTTACCCTCTCTTACCACCTGATAACATTTTCACCTTGGCGTACAAAATGGCCACTTCCCCCTCCACCTGCAGCTTTTCCATTTCCTTGCATTGTCCCTTCCACCAGTTTTCTTTTGCCCGATTGGTCACTCGCCTGAGTTTATTATTCAAATCCTTGTACTTCCTCTTTCCTACGTCGGTGTTCACGTTTTTCCATATCCTTCTCTCCTCCATTTTCTTTATCATTTCTTCTGTAACCCCCTGCTTCTTAACCCTCTTCTTTTCCACCGTTCCTATTGTTTTCTCTGCCGCTCCTGCAATGCCTGTTTTTATAACCTCCCATCTCTCCATTGTTCCCATCCGCTTCTATTCACTTATGTTCCTTTCTATCAGCTCTTGGTATTCCCTCCTTTTCAACCCCTTCAATGCTTCAAGGTTCCACCTCTTTAAATTCCTACCTTTACAAAGCCTTTTGAATCTAACTTCACACTTCATCATCACCAAGTTATGATCTGAGTCTGCATCCGCCCCTTGATAGCTACGAGAGTTTTTTACACTGTTCCTAAATCTCTGCCTTACCTTTATATAATCAATTTGGTATCTTCCAGTATCACCCTTCATTTTCCATGTGTACCTACGCCTGGGGTGATGTTTAAACTAAGTGTTTGTCACTACTAATTTATTTCTTCTACAAAATTCAACTGCCTTTTCACCGCAATCATTTCTTCTTCCTAGCCCAAACCCTCTCACATCTACTGCGTCCCTCCCTTCCCTGACCACTGCATTCCAGTCAACCATCACTATCAGGTTTTACTTTCCTGGCACTTCTCTAATTATTTCTTCTACTTTCTCGTACACCTCTTCCTCCCTATGGTTGCTCGTAGGCATGTATACCTGGACCAGTACGAAATTCGTCAGGCGTGCTTTTATTTCTACTACTAGTATCCTGTCGCTCACCTGTTCAATGTTTACCACTCAAAGCCCCAATTTTATGTTCAGCACCATACCTACCCCACGTTAACCCTCATCTCCACCACTATAGATTACCCTGTAGTTATCACTCCAATAGTCCCCGCTATCCTTCCATCTCACCTCACACAATCCCAAAGCATCTATTTTTCCTTTTTTCATTTCTCGTTTAATATTTTCAAGCTTCCCAGCCCTCATCACGGTCCTCACGTTCCAAGTTCCTATTTTTACCACTGTTTTCCTCCTCCTATTTCTCTTTTTCTTATTCTTCTCCCTTCTATCCCTTGTATCCACCAATGATGATGCTGCTGTGCAAGGATTTTGTGTGATGAAGACCGCGGAGGCCTTGCCTCCCCCGCTGCCGGGCACGACACCTGCCCTAGTGGGCGGCGTCCTGTAGTTGCCAGGAATCAATTCTCTTTGAATGACTTTCTTGTTCTGGGAAATGATAGTTGAGCGGTATTCCCACACGACTCAACGGTATTTTTAACGTGACACCATCACGGAACCACCTTTTGTCTGGCTCCAACCCTTTGACCTATCTGGCATGGGTGGCCCTACCAGGAGCAATATACTTGCTTCTGCCAGTCTATCTCTTGGGGTCATTGGAACGCACAAGCCCTTCCGCCACATCAAGGTTGTAGTTCAAGGAAGAGATTTTGCCCCTGATTTTCATAAAAAGTTTTGACTAATTTGCAGTTAGGCTAATTGCTCAGTAATTACATCAGAATAACACAAAAGATTGGAATAAATTCTGTGAATGACTGAATTTGGCATGGTATACTCCTTTTTCTGCTGTTGTTGGACTAATCAGCCCTGAATTTTGGCTAAATTCATGATATTTGGTGACCAATCCAACTGGTTAACCAGCCCATGATGCTGATATAGATTTAAGTGAAATGATCCAAAATTGCCTAAATTAGCCATAGATTGTGTTAGTCAGCTCTGAATGTAGGTATTGGTATTGTTTCTTTTTAACTCTTTCATCTCATGCCTGTGCTCCTTCATTTCACAACCCTGTGTAAATGCTGGTTGCTCCACAGTGTTGCTGATCTGTGCACATACTTCTAGCCAAGGGGTGCATTTTTGTTTATTACATCTTTTGTGTAAAGTTTAGTGGTGGCACAAAAAGAACACAACAGTTTCATTGCAACTGTTTTGCAATCAAAACAGTTTCAAAATGGATCAGTTCTGCGAAACACCCTGTTGCGGACAATAGCCAGAGGCACACCAAACAACAGGCGATCGATCGGAGCTGTTACAACTTGGCTGGTAGTTCTGTATTCTATGTACGTAATAAGAAATCTTTCACTTAAATAAAGTAGCAATTTCATTTGGATTCATGAAAGATACTTCACAGTTCTACTTCTATCGGAAATGATGGGCGGGCAGGTGTTAGCTGAAGAAACCAGTAACTGCCTGTAACAGATTCAAATCCAACAAATTGTAGCTTATAACCGCAACACAGTCACACGTGCAGTGCAACTGGAACGGAATATAAGGCAAAACAGTCAGTTTCGGCTACCAGTTGCTGCTGCTCAGCGCAGAGTGCAACGGCTGTGGCATGATCATGAAACTAACCTGTTGTCTGCAACAGTTTGTTTGAAACAATTGTCTGACCGAAACAATCGTGGCTACAGCCATTCCGCTCCGGCAACACTTTATTCCACCACTAGTAAAGTTCTGAATTTTTAAAGCTTTTGGCTTAAGGTCCTTCATCAAACTTTTTTGTTCAACTCTTTTTTTCTTTACTTTTTTAGTCTCCTTTATGGATCTCTGGAGTGGTGACTGTTGGGAGAGGAACATCAGTCCAGGTGGGTAGGGGCAGCATATGGATTTGGTTATTGAGACCCAAAGAAAATTGAGAGAAAATGGAAAATATTATCCCCCTCCTTCTTTCAGTGTAGTACATATTCTTCTTTTCCTTGATGTTTCACCAAAATGGTGTCACAATTTTTTAAAAGTTACAGCACTTGAGCAGTTATCATTCTCCTATCTAAAGTGCCAAACAACATATGGTTGCATTTTGGAAAATTTTACATTGATTTTATATCCATAATTATTATTCAAAAGCAAATGCATTTAGGAATGCTTTTTAATAAATAATCTTCTTCATCCTGAAGTATGGGACCTGAAGCAGGCACATAATAATTTATAGTATGTACCATTATAATGTCAGCCCTGATGTTGTATCATTATTCATATCGACCAGTTCGCTAAAACCAGGTAGCTTTATTATAGTTTGTTTATTAGTTGTTGTTTTTTAAAGTCATAAAGTTTCAGCTGTTTAATTTTGTAAAGCTGAATTTAATATCAACATATTTCTTGTTTTCTTTTAATCTTCATTAGTTGCTTTTGTTAACAATATGTTTTATATGTTCCTCCTTTTGAGTTTTATTTTTAAGTGATAAAGTCAATGTCTGAGGGCAGTTGTACGCATTGTGCATAGATGCAGTTCATGATATTTTGGCCATTCTTTGCATGCTGTTCCAATGATGAGTTGGTATTTCTGTTAGATTAATTGAGTACGCAAAGATTTTGGTTCTGTCATTGAGCTGCCTTGCATCTTGGTGTGTCAGTACACCGCTTATACCTCAGAAAATAGGGGAAGGAAGGTGTAGAGTGATTAATGATTATGGGGTTAATGAGAGGTTATTTTATGTTGTGAAGGCTATGTATGATAGAATACTACTATATTAAGGTAAGTATGAGAGTGAATGCAGCCTTGAGTGACTGGTTTAACATTCATTCATTCATTAGAGTAATCTACCGGTTTTTGGTAGGATATGTGAAATTCAGAGAAAATCCCACTGACTCTTACATGTGCAGTGTCCTATCTACCTCTATACTATAGTATTTATTTCTTCATCTCACCATAAGTCCTAACTTTCTTTGCCCCATCCTTAAAAACTATTCTCTTTCTTCCCCTTCCCCACTTGCACAACATCCTTCTCTCTATTATGGCCTTCAGCAAACCATCACCCCTCATTACCGCTTCCAGCCACCTACCCTGCCGTCCCCTAATCTCATCCAGAAGTTTCCTCTCCTCACCAAATAGATCATATGCACTTCCTCATTTGTCTTCCTTTCCGTCCACCACACCTCCATCCTCCTCTGTACCCACATCTTGAAAGCTTGTAGCCTATTTTCGTCTTCCTTTCTCAGGGCCCACGTTTCTGCCCCATACAACGACACTCCATATCAAGCTCCTCACCAGCCTCTTCTTTACGTCTTTACATAAGGTCCCTATCATCAGCAACCATTCTTTTATTGAACGCTTCCTTTGCTAGTGCTATTCTACTCCTAATGTCTTTGCTTCTATGCCTATTTTCTTCCTGCGAACTATCCAAGTACTTAAAGTGTTCTACTTGTTCCAGTTTGTGCCCTCCTACTTTTATGATCTGCCTCGCTGTCTTTGTTCTAGAGAATCTCATTACTTTTGTTTTCTTATGATTAATCTTCATCCCATATTTCATGCACAGCTTTTCCAATGCATCTACTAAAGCTTGCAAACCCTTTGATGACCGACTAACGAATGCCTGGTCGTTCACAAATCTAACTGACTTTACCAGCTGGGCTCCTACTTTGATTCCCACATGACTCTCTTTTTTCCATTTCCTAAGCATAGATGTTAAAAAGTAAAGGCGACAATGGGCCTTACCTCGATTCTCCGTCAGCTACCCTCACTTATGCCCTTTGGCCTATATATAAGTTTTGAATGAGTCTCCTATCAAGCCAATCTATTCCTATTTTCCCCAGTATCTGCATGAGTTTTTCCCAGTTTACTCTGTCAAATGCCTTTTCAAAATCCACAAAGCAAGCAAAAACATCCTGATTATGCTCTATTTTTTCTACCTATGAGTGTCCTCATTACTGTAATCACATCCAAGTAGCTCCACCCTTTCTGATCGCGAAGTGGTCATCGCCTATAGTAAATTGCTCCACTTTTCAACCTTCTATTAAATATTCTAAGCAAACCTTTTCCTGCGTGTGAAATCAAGCTAATTGTTCTATACTCCCACATTCTGACACCTTCTTCTTCGAGATAGGTATTTATACTGTTTTCACAAAATCCTCTGGCCATGCTCCTTCCTCGTAGATCCTACAAATAAGTTCAAAAAGTATCATCTACCCATATTGCCTAGATTCTTTATAACTCTGAAGGTAAGTTTTGTGCTTGCTTTCATCTCTCTTAATGCCCTTTCTATTTCACTCTCAAGTAACTCCGGTCCGAGGTTGTCCTCATCTATTGTTCTTTCATCCTCTATATCCAGATTCTCAGATCTATCGAGCTTATATAGCTCCTCTATGCATTCTTTCCACCTATCCTGGATATCTTTCCACCTATCCTGGATACCTTTGGTATAGGGAAGGCAAAACTTGCGGTGGCACTTGCCTGTACAGCTTATGACGTCAGGGAGAGTTAAGTATACAAGATGTGTAGCATGTATAAAGCATCTGAGTCTTCCTTCAGAGGTCCCTGTGAAAGTCCTTTGGTGCATCCATCCACTAATCAACCCTTAATTCACATTCACTGACCTCAAAGTCTTGGCTGGCGAAAGCCACCAAGTTTCGCTATGTCTCGGCATTTGCCCTCTCTTACCATCTGATAGCATATTCACTTAAGCATTTAAAGCACCCACTTCCTCCTCTTCCTGCCACTTTTCCTTGCATTGTCCCTTCCACCAGTTTTCCTTTGCTTGATAGGTCTCTTTCCAGAGTTTATTATTTAATTCCTTGTACTTCCTCTTGCCTAGGTCAGCATTGACGTTTTTTCTGCATCCTTCTCTTCTCAATTTTCCTAATAATTTCTTCGATAGCCCAATGCTTCTTTACCCTCCTTGTTTCCACTCTATTGTTTTGTCTGTTGCTGTTTTCATAATCTCCCATCTTCTCTCGATTGATCCCACCCACTTTTCTTCACCTATGTTATTTTCCACTAACTCATGGTATTCCCTCCTTTTCAACCCTTTCAATGCTTCCATGTTCCACTTCTTCATCCTCCTACCTTTACAAAGCCTTTTGAATCTAACTTCACAGTTCATCATTACTAAGTTAGTAATTACTGAGTCCGTATCTCCCCTGGATAGCTTCGCGAGTTTTTTTAGCTGTTTAGTGAGCTGTTCCTGAATCTCTGCATTGCCATAGTGTAATCAGTTTGATATCACCCAGCATTTTCCATGAGTACCTATGCCTGGGGTGATGTTTAAAACAAATGTTTGTTACCACTAATTTGTTTCTTCTACAAAATTCCACTGCCTTCTCACCGTGATTATTTCTTGTCCCTAGCCCACACCCTCCCACTTCATATCTGCCCATCCCTTCCCCCACCACTGCATTCCAGTCGCCCATCACTATCAGGTTTTTCTTTGCCGAGACTTCTCTAATTATTTCTCCTAGTTGTTCTTATACCCCATCTTCCTCTTCCTCCCTATGGTTGCTTGTAGGAATAACAAAATTTGTCGGCTGTGCCTTTATTTCTACCACTTGCATCCTGTCGCTCACCTGTTCAAAGTTTACTAACCTCATCCCCAGTTTTGTTTTCAGTACCATAGCTACCCCATGTTGATAGTACTCTAATTATCTCCATAGCTACTCTAATTATTTCTCCTAGTTAGTATAGTCCATAGCTACTCTAATTATTTCTCCTAGTTGTTCTTATACCCCATCTTCCTCTTCCTCCCTATGGTTGCTTGTAGGAATAACAAAATTTGTCGGCTGTGCCTTTATTTCTACCACTTGCATCCTGTCGCTCACCTGTTCAAAGTTTACTAACCTCATCCCCAGTTTTGTTTTCAGTACCATAGCTACCCCATGTTGACTCTCATCTCCGTCAGTGGAGATTACCCTGTAACTATCACTCCAAAGGTCCCCGATATCCTTCCATCTCACCTCGCAGAGCCCCAAAGTATCTATATTTTCTTTATTCATTTCCTGTTTAATATTCTCTATAGCTTCCCAGTCCTCATCATTGTCCTTTCGTTCCAAGTTTCTATTTTTTCTGCTGCTTTCCTCCTGTTTCTCTTTTTCTTCTTCCTTTCCCTCCTATTTCTTGTATCCTCTGCTGACATTGTTATGCAACAATTTCGTATGATGACAACCGCGGAGGCCTTGGCTCACCTGCTGCTGGTCATGACACCTGCCCTAGTGGGTGGTGTCCCTTAGTTGCCAGGATTCAATTATCTACAAATGACTCATATTATGGGTAATTGATAGTTGGGATCCCTCGAGGGACTCCCACCCCCGCTTCCCAATGGTATTTTTAACCTGATACTGTCACATGTGCAGAACTACCTTTTGTCTGGCTCCTACCCTTTGACCTATCTGGTATGGGTGGCCCTACCAGGAGCAATATGAATTGCTCCTGCCAGTCTAGCTCTAGGGGTCATTGGAACGTGCTCTCCTTCTACCACATTAAGGTTGTAGTTCAAGGGAAGGGTGGTTTGATATATATGACCAGGTATAAAACAGGAATGGGTATGTTACTGTGGCTGTTCAATGTTTTTATAGATAAATGGATGAGAAATGCATGTAGATATATTTTCAGCATAATGGAAAGGGATATAAATGTGCATGTTCCACTTTATGCTGATGATGCTGTGTTACTTTCTGAGAGCCCACAGGAATTGCAGGGTCTCCTGTAAGAAGCAACAGGGAGAATGGGATTGGTGATAAAAGGCATAATAGACTAAAGTAGTTGTTTTTGACCATGAGAATGGGAGGAATGGCCATTGTAATCGGTTGTATCATGAGGGTAAATAGAGAAATGATTGAGCAAGTGGGCGATTTGATATACCATGGCTGAATATTTGCGAAAGATGGAAGGATAGATGAGGAGATTGGGAGGCATGCAAATGCTGGAAAGAAAGTTGTAAGTAGTTTATGGAGTGTGTGACAGAATGAGTGTTTATACAAGGAAGTGAAAGTTGCTGTGTAGAAAGTTTTCTCCTCCCCAGATCATTCTTGGAAGTAACACGTGAATATTACAGGACAAGAATAAAGTGTAGGCTTAAATTTAAATAAGCAGTAGGTACCTATTTGGGGTAGGTACCGGAGAGATGTTCGCGGCAAAAGTAGGAGGGATAGGATAAGTGTGAAGGGTTCGGAACTTAAGTAACGACTCAGTTTAAACAATTAACAAGCGTTTATTAAAGAAATAGCAGGTTTACATCCGTGAAGCGGTAGCTTTTAATGGCCCGTTAGATCGAGCTCTCTTGGATGGTGGCAAGCAGGGATACTACATACCCCATGACTAAATATTCTCCTATATAGACTCCATGCATGAGAGAATGCCGAATGAATACTCCGGTAACGGGCATACTTATATGTGTATATTCATGCCTATGTGAAAGGAGTTTCTATATTCATGGGAGTGTGCTTTCGCATGGCTTGACCATATTGATAGAATGGAAGATAGTAGAATAACTAAACAGAAATATGGTAGTGTCGAGTGAATGGTGTGAGTGAAGCTGTACACCAAGAAAGTCAAGTGTGAATGTGGAGGAAGATAATTTTAAATGAGGGATATTAGGAGTCAAAAGAACGAGAGCGTGTATGAAGCAATGCATAAATGTAGCAGAGGCGAAGGAAGCATTTTTGCGATTGGTGCGCACTGGCCGCGACGCAATGTAACATCCGGAGCGATCGCAGGATCCTGGACCGCAATGCTTCTTGAATGTTGCTGGAAATTTCGAGGGAATTAGATGTTGCAGAACAAGTTTTACTGTTGGCTGCATGCGCGACGGGGTAGAGGGAGAGATTAATTCATGGCTATCATGGTCATGAATTAATCATGGGCATTACATTAAACAAACATATATTCGTGGATTAAGCGTAGTTGAGTAGTAGCTTGGTAGAGGACTCTGGATAATTCAAGCTACTGCTGCCACACTGTGTTGAGTAAAAGAACGTCTTGTGTCTTGAAGCGCTTGAAGCTGTACATTCAAATAAATGGCGGCAGTGAGTATTAGAGGATTGAAAACGTGTCTCCATGAATTAATGGGTTTAGAAGTTGCTGGTATATTATCTATTGGTGAGAATAGTGACCTCCAATTAAACCTTAGGACTTGCAGACGATGCCTGGTGATCCATGAGCTTACCTGTATAGCTACATTTTAGGCAGGCCCTCCTTGCGTACCAAGAGATTTTTAACTGTAAACATTTGGGTAACTATTATTTGCTATTTTCCGAATAATTTTTACCGTTTAAGGTTAAATTGTCAACACTTTCTTCTCGTTAAATTTTCCAGACGTTATGGATTAACGATGTAGAAAATAGACTTAATGAACTTCAGGGATATTGAAATGATAAAAATAATTTTCTCTCTTTCCTCATTTGAAGTCAAAAGAGATCCACCGTTAGAGAAAAGAACTAAAACCTGTATAGACTGTTATTACGGAATAACCTGGCGCCTGGAATAGGAAAAGCCAACAAGGAAGGCTGCTTGTTTTTTAAACGTCAAAAGCGATACAAACAACTGCATGCAGCTTACGTAGCGCGGGACACCAAAATTATTCATCGCCGGCCCATCCGTCCATCAACATTGATTGATGCCAATTTGCGGTAAAAATAGTGTAGTTCCCCATTGCTTGTCTTTATAGATAATTGGCTGCGGGAACTCTTTTCTACACGGATAAATATTAACTCTCCCTTTTAATCAATTCTTTATAAAAAAACTTTATGAAAAATATGAACTTCTGTTAACGTATGGTCACCCATTTTCATTGCCAGCCTCGGTGGTGGCGGGGTCACAGTCTAGACTGTGGCGGGGTAAAGACCTCGCCACCAACCCTTGGGTCGCGGGTTCGAGTCCCGTCTTGGAAGGTTTCACTTCATTCTGGTCATGAGTACGTGTGTTACGTCTTATAAGAGGACTCCGTTGTCCTGATTTCGCTCAGAACAAAGTCTTATTGCTATAATTCAATACTCAAGGACTTTGCATGCACCATTGAAGTTCAATCGGGAATGCCAATGCCTCGTGCATAATTTTAATGGAGATTTCTTTACTTGAAAACCAGCTATGCTTGGATGCGGGAGAGCTGGAAATTTCAGGTATATCCTAAGGCTACTCAATTTATTCTACTCATTAAATTATGACTGGCTTTTTTCTATACGAATATTGGTGTTGGCTCTGAAGCGTATTCATACACTCCTGACCAAGTATAGTATAGCGGAAGTCATATGTACATACGTATACGTATATATGACTTCCGCTCCTTTCCATTTTGTCCTTTGGACCATTCCATCTCATAACTTTCATTATTATGACCATAAGACTTTTTCCGAGTTCGACAATTATGACGCCACAGTGGATGGCCATTAAAAACATAAGCGCATGCGGAATCGTGTGAGTAAGCATGAGTAAACAATATTTGTATTCTTTGTTCGATCGATATCTCGCGGAGTGTTTTTAATTTCATGTGAATTGGATTTTTTTGCCAACCAGGAATATAATTGTGCGTGATTATTATGACCCTCATGGTCACATATGCGGTTGATATAATTACGTAATAGAAGGTTAAAAAAAAATAGCTTCTAAAATGCAATCCATTCTTCCGATGTCCACCTTGACTGCCTCCAGCATTGTATGTATTACACGATTTTGGGTAAAATGTTTACAACTTTTTTTACCTAGGGAGAGTTTACCCGCTCTTTTTTTTAACAATAACCACGAATACAGGTAGATTTTAAACGAGACGGCGAATAAACTAGTTAGGAAGAAAAATTATTATAGGTTCCACGTGGATTCCGATGCACCGTGCGCTTTCCTTTCCTTTCAAAAACAATATATTTTTTAATTCCTTTGGAGTAGTTTTTTGATCAACTTTCTTTTTTTGTGCCTTTGAATATCTGTAGCTGCCTTTATTTTCTACACGGAAATTTTTTTCTAGATGTTGAATCAAATATTTTGGTCTCAATTCTTATAAAATCCCCTTGAGATTTTTTTAGAATAATTTTTTATTAGGTAGCATTCTTATTCTTGTGGTTTTCGTATTTTTTATTTCAGGTGCCGAGAAATCAAAACTCCAATACGTATTAATGTTTTATCACTATAAACACGTGAAATATTATTCGTGAAAACATGTAGACCATATATACTAAGTATCCATGTAACATGACACCCTCAAGGGCTTCTACCTTTTTGTAGTAGTATTCCTGTTTTCATCCAGCCAACGGATTTACTCAAATTATTTGGTTCATATGCTGAATTTACGTCGGAGAGTCTTAAAAATCGAGGAAGAATTGTGTCATCAGGGTGATTGAGAATGTGTGGTGGATTTTATTTTCTCATTTAAACTCTGGTGTAATAGGGATCGATTAAATCCACTTCCGTAAAATGAGATATGGTGAGAAAAAAGAAGGGGCCTTGTGTCAGCGAGCCAAATTAATTTCGGGGAAATAGAGGTAACCACTTTTTACATTCGGCTACTTAGATGTAATTGTGAGTGAGACTCGAGGAGAGGCTGTCGGAGAGTCGGAAGGAAGAGGAAAGTTGGGAAACGTAGCGTCATAGGACGGCGACTGAGGAGGTTGGGAATAGGGAGCAGGATGATGATGCCGCAAGGAATAAGGGAAGCACATGAGTCGGATTCGTCTGTGAGATTTGGTGGCAGATAAGGGGGTTTTTGTCCAGGGAATTCCCTTCCCTTAGGCCCATTTCCTCTTTCGCCATGGTAATAGCGTCGTCTCCTCCTTTCTCTCTTCCTCCCTTATCGAGCTCACTTTTCCTCCCTCTTTTCTCGGTCATTCTCCCATCTCCCTCTCATCGTTTTTCCTTTCCTCCCATCACCTTGTGCCAAACTTCCCAGCTCCCATCCTGAAGCCATTTGGAAGGACCTCTCTCCCTCGTGCACATCTTTTGGTCCGCTCGTTGAAAAGGACGGTGGTTTTATTATCCGAGGAGTTGGCTGTGCTTCGGGTTAGAGCTTGAAGGCGAGTATGAAGGGTTTGGGAGGAGGTTTGAGGAAGGAAAAGTCTGCGAAGGGGAGGCTAGTCTTGTAGGAAATAAAATTGAGAACCTGGTGAATAGGGATTATGAAGTAGAATGAGGTCTAGGAAATAGAGAAAAATGAGCTGGAGTTAAGAGCTAAGGATATAGGGAAGCAAAAGGGTGGAGATTATTATTATTGTTCAGAAGAAAATGCTTCGAGTTGGCTGTATGCCAGATGTTAACTTACATACGGATTGTCAATAAAATCAACTGATATGCATCAGAAGTGAACCTCCCACGTCAAAAAGTACAAGTCACTGAGAAATACAAGTTTGGGGAGAATTTTGCGGACGAATGAAGTCAATATTCTTTAATTATTTTAGTCATGATTTTATAATGATTGTATATGGCCATTACACAAATGTCAATGCCTGTGAACAAACACAGAAGAATAATGGCAAGATGATGGATAAGATTAAGCAAGAATATGAACATGAGCCTAATTCTGAAATAATATGAGTTTTAATTTAGGTAGAGGATTTTCGACCCGTTATCCGTTTTACGATGTAAGTATTTCACTGCTGGAAATCATCGTTTAGATACTCACTTGTGGCAGTAGACAACATTTCACTTCTACGAAGACTAAGGCAACCTTTGTAAATATCGAAAGGTTTCGTTCAAACATTAGCCTGAGCCTAAGTTCGTCGCTAGGAATTCTGCGTATTTTTTGTAGCTGCTATTTACCATTGATTTGATTTGATGATATATTTTCTGCGTCATCTTTACATTGCAAAGAATCTTGCTTACGCCAAGCGTTTTCGACAATTTGATTGGTTATTGAGGCAGGCAACTGAATACTGAAGTGATTTTCGCCACAGTCAATTGGTGAGTAGAATGGCCGGGAAGGATTATTTAGGGTTTGGAGGAAGGGCGGAGTGAAACTCGGCGTCGGAATTGGCCTACTCTTGAATAAAGGCGCTTAGGGGTCCACAGTTTCACGTCTCATCCTAAGGACAGGGTTCTACACTCGAAGTGCTCTTCCCATTGCATCCAAGTAGGCTTCGTAGGTTTCCACTGAAAAATCTCCACCGCTTTCGGTTCTTGGCTCTGAAGCCTCGGAATGGGAAGCCAGAATGAACGGACATTATTTAGGCGATGAATGCCCCCCTCAAAGGGAAGAAGCCATCATTAATGGCTTAGAATCCGTGTAGCATGACGTTGACCCCCGAATTAAGGTATATGTTATTTTTATCAGATACGGGTAGTAGTAGCACTTCTAATTAACAATTCACAGAAGGGAGCCACGGGTAATATACTTTTACCATACCATCTTGTAATTCGTTGTGCTAGTAAATACGATTTTTCTTATTTTTCATCTTACGTGGGAAATACTGTAGTGTATGGGATGGAAATGTTATGCCTAATGCGATGAAAGTAAGAGATATGACATAAGACAAAATAAGACCGCCTAATTCGGATATCATTATCATATTTCTTATATTTGGAATCCATTTATACGACCGATAACTTTCCTCGCTGTATTTTTTGCCGCTTGTTCAAATCCATCTTCCCTTTAGTCGTGATGATTTAGGTAGGTACCCTCGATGCCTGTGACGCCTTTAGTCGTGATGATTTGGTTTCTCAGTCTTGTCGGAAGACTTGGTCCCCAGATAATCACCGTTTGAGTGGCCTTGATTGGCGGAAGCATCATCCAAATTTGTATCCTCAAATCTTCGGTCCATTGACGAAGTCGTGGCATTTGTTTGGCTGCAACGCCACGAATTACGTTTCCAAGAGAAAGGGAATATTTCCGTTTTTTGAAAGGGTGATCATACGATGCTTTTTATGAATACAATTCGAAATTCGACGGCGCCCATTTTTCTTCGGCCAAATATTTGGGCAGACGTTCGAGAATGTGGCTTTGAATGGCGAAGCCAGGTAGACAAGAAACCAGAATGGAAAGACGACTGAAGTTTGAGCGTAAGGAGAAGAAAGAGAAGACGGAGGAACGAGATAGAGCGTGAGCCCGTCTATTTTTCCCCGAAGGCGTCCGAGGGTTAGGGGGCAAAGAGACTAGTGTGTGGCTCTCGGACTTGTGGAATACAGAGGAGGAAGAGAAGCCAGCTCTTCGAGCACGTCTTCTTCTTCAAAGGGAGCCGTGTGTGTTTGATACGTGACCCGTTGGTTTTATTCTTATGTCCGAAATTCACTCTTGGCATTCCCATCTTGTGCCTCTCCTTCACTTTAACTCCCATCATCTTGAAGACATAAAGAACTCGGTGGCGGGAATATTTATTCACCCGAATGGTTCACCTCGCTTTTATTCACCTCGAAGGCTCTAGTGGTATGTATGAAGGAGTCGTTTGAGTCTGAAATTAGTTACACGGCTGCTGAAGAGGGAGGTGCATCCATTACTGTTTACTACTTCAAGGCACGGCCCGTCGAGTTACATGCGAAGGTTGTTTTCCTATCCGTCCTCTACTAAATTAGGATCCTTGTTCAGGCAACCAGAATTAACTTTCATTGGAAACTTATTGGAGTATATCTAATGTTCTCCAAGAATTTTTTTCGGAATAAAATGTGGTATGAGTTTCACTGTTGGTCAGAGGAAGGAGCGTAACGTATGTTAAGCACTAATTGTAAGGCGTGTGAGATCATGTTATCTTTGCCCGTGCACCAGCTCCTTTTCATGATACGGGTTCAAAGGTCTGATTGGATCAAAACTGATTCCAGGTTAATCACATCATGGGTTTCGTTTGGATAGTTTATTTAATAGATTTTACATTGATAGAAGCCCAGGACATCTGAACGAACGGCCAACCACTATTTTTCTCTTTTGACTCTAGGCTGTGGCATTGATGATAAGGGCAACAGATGATAGTAATATATTTTAAATTGGCTGGTAATGTGAAATTAGTCTATTTCACAACCTTTCTGACTTGTTCTCATGATTAACAGTTACTCTATTTTGTGACATTTCATTTGCCACATTGTGACTTGCTAGCTCTTTGAAAGAATTGAGAATCCTGACTTTTCTTTGACTCTTGTTTCGTGGGTAGTTAAGAATACAAAAGTGGAGTTAAGAGATGTAAAATAAGAAAAATCTACTATATTTCTGCATGAAGGATTGACATCTTTGCTCATACTAAGGGTTTTCGGCCCACCTAGAGTGGAATTGGACTTCCCATTTGCATAAATATCTGCATAAAAATCTATGTGTGTTTGTGAGGAATTCACCCTAGTTATAAAACATAAGGACTCCTTTCCCTTGAAAGAGGCGGTAGTGCCATCGTATATTTCAGATATGTTTTTGGAATTTAGGAATCTGTTTCTTTCATGTGTTGCCAATTGATTTGTAGGTCATTTGCGGGAGTTCCAAGACCACCAACCGTTAATAGCAAAAAATAAGGTTGCTAACCTCTACATTATGCCTAAATTAAAACGCCATTACTTTTCGAGGTAGGTACAATCAAAAGAGCTTAATTTTTGCTGCTAGGGTCAAATTAAAAATTTTCTAAAAACCTAAAAAAAATTATTGTTATTTTCTAACTTCGATATTATTATTCTTCTTTTTCAACTAGAGTTGGATGCTTTTCCATTTTAATGGGACGATTGACATCTCTGTTCAGCAATTAAAAAATTATTCTTTGGAACCGCATTGCTATTATGTTGCCTGGAATCGGTTCACAAGAGTTGCTGTTGTACTTCTGGAAAGGTTAGTTGCTCTTTGATGAGGAATGTTTGTCTATCTCGTTGTTGTATTTAGTTAATGTTATGATGAAGTATTTTTGGTTATTCACCATACAAAGACTGTGAGCTTCAATCTCTTCAGACTTGAATGCCTTGTTTCGGTTTTAGACGGTGAGAGGCAGAATTTGCCTTAGCCGGAAACCTATTTAAGATGTAAATATCGTAATCTAATCGCATTTAGTATTCTTAATATCTCCCCAACTATTACCCTCAATTTGATCCGCCAGGCAAGGACGGGACGTACCTTGTTTTTCTTGTGGCAACGAGTACAATTAGTATCCGGGAAGGAACTTTAAAATGCATATAACTCATTTTTGGAGCTCGTTTTTTTAAAGAATTGAATTTTAAGAATCTGGCTCGAGTCACCGCGTGAAGAGCCCTGAACTATGGACATTATGCGATAATTCCTTTGTTTCACTCGTCGATAACTTATTGGATCATTAAGTAGCAGAAGACCGGACTGGTTGAATTAGTTGAACCATGTCGAACCCATTGAAGTAGGAGGGTATAAATGGCATTGATGACCCCTAAGGTAATGACAATACATTTTCGATATCACGCCGAAGTCAGAAGATTCAGTTCCTTCTGAGAAAAATCTTTCATTCCCAAAGGTTGTCACCAATGTGTTTTACAATCTTCCAGATACTCGCAGTCGAATGATAAGAAAGTTCTGAGAATCCAAAGGAGGAGATTAAACAGTCTAAAGTTGTTGTATCGTTGCACATCTGTTAGCAACAATTGTTGGCTCTATTGAGTCAGAATCACAATACAAAGAAGTGGTTGACTAGCGAAGTTAAAGTTTTTTTTTAAACTTAATAAACTAAGCTATGAAAACGCGAAAAGTTTTCTTTAAACCGCGTCAGAAAATCCGCAACAAACGGAACTATATAATTATTTGAACTAGACTGTAAACAAACAAATTTGGTGCTTCTCGTTGTGGTCATTATGGTATGATCTAATATGGAGATTATGCATTTACCTAATGTTTATCTTTAAATATGATCCATGGTATCTTGATAAATACTAGAACTGATAAACATTTAGACTTAAATATGAGTGACTTTAGTTTATCTCAATTATCAGTATAAATATGATGCTTGTGATCCCCTTATTTATATTGGTGCCTACGAAAATAAATGTATTTCACTTCAGGTGGTTCCACCGTAAAATGACTTAAATGTCATTTTATTCATATTCTTTCAACTTGTAAAAAAACTTGTCCTCTATCTGATATGAACAACAAAATATGTAATACCTTTCCACGCTATTTTATTCTATAATTAAACTTGAAATTACATTGTGTTCAATGGGTGAATGAGAGAAACACAGGGAAAAATAGTATTCTTCCATAAAATATAAATGCTATTTTCGCGGAAAACTATTTATATGAAGGGAATAATCCAGAAAAACTGAATAAAAATAAAATCTAGGCATCTTACTACCTTATTTTTTTAGTTTTTAGCCAATTACTGCCGCAATTGAAGTCAAAATGCGGTAATTCATAGGAAATGGCGCTGCAGTCGGCTCCTATGGCAGGAAAAAAGTGCTCATTTAAAATACATTCGTGGAATAATCTCCATTTTTTCTACTTTACTTTTGGTTTTCTGTAGGTACGCATTTCATAAGCGAAATCAGGATTTTTTAGACAAAATATAAAAAAATGTTGAATTTAGTATTTGTTTTGACTCACACAGCGCGGTGGAACCACCTTTAAATATATTGATGCACAAAATAAGGGCCTACCATTCAACCAGCCAATGAATGAAACTCTGCTCACAATAATACCTTGCTATACCGACCTGACCAAAAAGCTTTTTTTAATTATCCATGCCGTAATTTAGAACTATTTAGAAATAAAAATAATTAATGAGTGAAAATTTGTAATATGAAGACGTTTTTCTATTATAGTAAAGGGATGTGTACCATTTTATCATTTACGTCGACCGAATGATATGCTTAATCGTGATTTTCCATGTACTTACTTTGATTATAACTGTGTTTCTTTTTTAACATTCATGTTGATTTTTATCGTTTTTAGATAATGGTATTTAGATTTTGTTCAGATTAGAATATTTTTCAGAGAAACTATTATATATGTAAACTAATCCTGTCTTAGTCCACCCTGAAGAGTAAAATTGAGTAAAAAAAATGCAAATTTGGGCTTATTAACCATATCTTAGTGATCTTGAAAAAGGAAAAAAGTACCTTTTGCCAGTAACTACAACATAATTAATCAGAGGCACTAATGCCTTTGGCATTTTACTTGAGTTTCCTGATTGGCTTGTATAATTTGGTGGCGATGGAAGGAATTCGTTCCGTGAAAGCTGGCGAAGCAGTTCGTTAAACATTTTTGCGATAAAAGTTTTATTGGAAGTTGCCGGGAAAATTCGTTATCGCGGTCGAGAAAGTTGAGATCGTGATACAGACAGCACTCAGTTTACTTACTTTTCCGATCACGAGCACATTCCAGAATGGAGTACATGGGAATTTCTCGTACTTAAATCGTGTTCTGAATATCCCTGACGCATTCCAGTTCTAGATAAAGGAATTGAGTTTTTCATTATAACCAGGAAAAAGAACGAAAAGAATTGGATTGGGGATAGAGAGTCTCCACGTAGTGTAAGGGATGGTGAACCCAAGATCGAGGTCGGGTAGGAAACGGGGGTGTGTGTTGGAATACGGGCAAAGAGGAGGAAAACTGAGTAGCAGCGAAGACTCAATGGGTGAGCTATCGCGAGGATTAACAACCTCAAATTTTGTTTAATGAACACAATCATTTGTTCTCTTTAAAACCAATTGGCTGAGGAAATTGGTTCCTTGGATCCAAATAGCGTGGTCCGTTGCGTAGTAATCGACCTTATAGGTTTTGAAAGGACCGTGACCGCTCTGAAGATTCTCATTTTTTATTTGCGGAAGAGGAAAATGATGGCATTAGGGCTTTTGCTTCTCTGACCGTATGAGCGCGAAGCCTATCGCCTGAATGATTTGCGAGATTTTCGAGTCTCTTGTCTCTTCAAAATTGATCTCAAAATATTAGTAGCTAATGCTAGTTAAGATTCTAGTAGTATAGCAGACCGTATGAGATATTATTTCCCTAGTTTGAAATAGGGTTTCCGTTGGATGGATAATAAAGCACCATAGATTTAAGTTCCTCTGAATTTATTATATTTTTGGCTCATGCATTGGAGATCAAGAAGATACGCGAAGATGACTAGTCCGACACACTTTTATCCATTACGGTATTTCTCACCCTTCTGGGACACGTTCAAGAAATTCAATCAATTTGAAATTCGGTGTCTTATGTGTCGTCTACGGATCAGCCTTAGCGAAAGAAATGTAATGTAATTTTTCCTTATTCGGGTAATAAGAACAAATATTCACATTTGTAAACGGCTTAGCTAACGAATTTAATTTAATTTGCATGCTTGCAGCACGGAAAGTCATAAAAGTGATACATGGCCATGCATATTTCGTTAATGCCTTCTATTAACTATTTCTGCCTCTTGAAATGAATGTTTTGTGAGGGGGAGTCTCTTAAAATGCAGTTCAAGATTTCTATGGCTCACCGTGGCATTCTCATTTTTATGCTGTCGCTTGATGAAACATTATCTATTCCTGGTAGTGACTTATAGAATCGATTTGATGGCCACTAAATGAAGATTAGACCTGAAGCAACGACCCTATCAGAATCACGGGTATATTGTTTTTGAACGGAATGGGAACTAAGGTTGTGGATGAAGACATATTTAGCTCTGAGAGGAAAGAAATGATATTGCTTATTAAGTCTGAACTCTTTGGCAAAGCTCAAAAAGCGTTCCAGCTCGAGTCTCTCCCAAAGAATCCTTGGTGGTTTTCGCGGCTCTTCAATATCTCTCCACCACGCTCTTGTCTTCTCCTGCTTCGCAATTCTCTGTCGGTCCTCTTTTCCTCTCGAGAAGAACCTTATCGGGGCTCGTTAATCGAGAGGGCAGCAACGCGAGGAGCGGCGGCGGTGCGGGCTGGGCATGCTGTGGGAGGAGGACGGACGGTGGACGGGGAACGAAATGAGTGAGAGGGAAAGAGAGTGGAGGCTGGAGCGGTTGTGAAGTTCGTGGGATACTGAGTTAGAGGAGTGAATGATAGCAGGTTCCGAATAACAGGTTTTGTTTATCTAAGAGAGAGGTGGGATAACAAAAAGAAATAAGATTGCCAATAGGTTTGATCGAGGCAAGAGGGGGTGGCGAGAGCAAGGTGATGGTATTGTGATCAAGTGGTAGGGACATACTGTGATGAGTGCCTTCTGATTGCTTTTCATGCATGACATCAATGACAGATCATTTTTATGATGCATAACTTGGTGTATAAATTCTTATTTATTCTTATTGATGGTTACAATTGTTGGATGCGAGCGTTTTTTTAACTAGCAGGAATTTCTCTTCTAACTGGAATCAGAAATGGAAGCATTTTACATTTTACCTTTATCCATTCTGGGTCCTTGTCGTGTTTCTCTTCCTCAATTTATTTACCAATTATCCATAACTGGCCAATTGGCTGACCATTAACTGGTCAATGTTGCGCTCCCTTCATGAAATAACGTGCTGGAGTTCCTCCTTTGAGAAGAGATCCAATTAGAGGAAGCAAATGAGGAAGCAATGTGACACTCGAGAATCCTTGTGGCTACACAGAGGGATTCATCTGGAAGCGAAACTCTGGACAGGTTAGATCACTCGGAATTGATGAAAGAAATTGGTCGGAGAACTTTCTGCTGAACGCTCTGTTACGCCATTTTATCATCAGGTGCCATTTTTTCCACCGGGAATAATCACCGGTGGCCAGGATAATGATGAGGAGAAACAACATGGCTGCGCCAAAAAGATCGTTTGCTCGGTATATTGCTTGCATCTTTATCTACGATGGCATTGCCATTAAAAAATTATGATTTAGAAATTCGTAGGAGGTTTATTTCAGGTTTTTTTACTGGCCAATTTAAAGAATTTGTCAATTAATACTTTAAATATAAAGTCGATTGGTATCAGTAAGCTTCCGCTGTCCTTATAAATATATAAAATTTTGTTGAGAAGTACTCAGGCTCCTTTGAAAACCTTAATTATGCATTGATTAAGCATAAAAGTAAACTTTCGGTAAGCCCGATATTTTCCCCCGATCTAAAGATAAACCTCGCGACGATTGGTAGTCATCGCCGGACAATTCGTGATTAAATTTTAGTATTTATCATATAACCGATTTTCCCGCCAAAATACGTTTATGAGAGTCGTTGAAGTTAACAATCGCTTAACCATCGCATACTTGTTGTTTACTTTCCAACGCTTTCAATCTTTGGTACTAGGCATATATTTAAATTCCTTCTCAAGTAGGATTGCAGAGAATTTTACATGACATCAAACTTATGAGTAAAGGAAGATCTTGTTTGTGCACGTTTTCTAGCCAAAAAGGAATGCTAATATTATTTTAGATACTCCTCATTGGAAGGTAGCATAGGTACTAAATGCAAATGAATAAGAAATAGCAGAAAGGGTTTGAGTCTCCTAGAAGACTCGCTCAATATGAAAAAAGGTGGTTGATGAAATACATAAGGAAAATTTGCTGAAAGAAGTAATCAGACCAAGTTTATCAGAATATTCAAGTTCAATAGTGCTTTCAAGGAAGAAAAAAGGGGATGCAGAATGTGTACTGACTGCAGGAGGCTGAACTGTTTGACTGTCAAAGACGATTTTCTATATTGATGACCTAATTAGCAACTTGGCTAAAGTCAGATATTACACAGCTCTTGATCTGAAAAGTGGATATTTTCATGTGAAGATGGCTGAAGACTCTATGCAGAAGACTGCTTTCATCGTTCCTGGGGGACAATTCGAATTATTGAGGATGCTGTTTGGATTATGTAACGGGGCTGCTGTGTTTCATTGCAATGCCACTGAAATATCCAAGTCGTAAAAAATCAAAATTAAGTTCAAATATATGTGGAAGATATTTTGATTGGGACTTTGACAATAGAAGAATATATAGAGATACTGCCAGAAGTTATGTAACGAATGAAAAGGTATGATTTAAAGTTAAGGTTGGATAAATGTTTATTTTTGAAAAAGGAAATCGAGTGCTTGGGGCTTAGGATCAGGGCAGGGGAGATCCTACCGGGATTAGCAAAAACGAGGGCAGTCAAAGAATGTCCAGCACCTACAACTAATAAACAAGTTCAAGGTTTCCTCGGTTTGACCGGTTACTTTAGGAAATTCATTTCTGGTTACTCCACTATCGCCAAGCCGCTTACTGATTTGCTGAAAAAAGTCTTTTTAAGTAAAAGAATTGTCATGAGAGGAAATCAAATGAGAGCAATAATGATTTTAACCCTTCGGTGGATTCGCCCGCGGCAAATTGCCGCATACTTTAGTTTCTAAGCTCTCCATTTGGTACCGTTTGTATTTGATGCCTGTGTCTCCAGGTATTCATTTTTCATGATAGGAGGGAGTATTTCTGATATCCGGATCAATTATCCACCGGACGCTTCAGTAGCTGTTTGACATCGAAGAGAGTTTGACGTTTGACTAAGGATATGAAAAAAATTTAGGAAAATTTAAGAACAAGCAACCGGTTCCTGAAGCACCTAAAGCAGTAATATGCCATGTTTGCAGGGTGCAAAAAAATTGCAGGTCAAAAATTGTGTGCCAGTGATGTACACATAATGCATGTAGGAGGCATTGTCGTCAAGAGACAACATGCATGAGATGGGAAGATGAACAGGACCTAGATATGAACTAAGATGATTAACAATGTACATTCAGTATCAAACAATTAAAGACGTAACTGTAACAACATAATCAGCATTTTTTATTTTTAAATTGTCTTGCCCTTAAATATAGGAATGCAATTTATTTTTGCGGTAAAATTGCCGCGGCGCGCCCACTCGTGGGAGTGAATTTGGCGCGCCCACCGGAGGGAAAAAGAAAATATGTTCTCAAATCCAGTGCTGAAGATTTATGATCCAGACAAAAAGACCGAATTCCATATCGATGACAGCAGTTGTGGTTATGGTGCAGTTTTATTGCAACGACGGGATGATTTGAAGTTCCACACAGTGTATCACTATAGTTCCAAATCACTGAGGCTGAATAGAAATATCACAATTGAATTGCAGACTTTGGCTGTGGTAAAAGCATTTGAGAAGTTTAGAGTTTACATAATTGACAAACCGTTCAAACTTGTAACGGATTGTCAGTCAATGAAAAGAATATTGGAAAATGAACAGCTGAATTCAAGGATTAGTCGATGGACTTCGAAGTATTCTGAATTAGATTATTCAATTGAGCATTGGAAGGGACGAAGATTACCTCATGTGGACGCTTTCAGTAGAGTGGACAATATACTCGAGAGTCGACGAGGTGGTAGACGACGACTTGGGGTTTTCTCAAGATACCGATCCAGAACTGAAAGAAATTAAAGAAAAATTAAAGAAAGAAGAAATGTCTCGAAGAAAGTCAGTAGAATACTTTCATATTCTGAAGGATAAATGTAACAAGAAAGTGAATGACAAATTGCTATTTGTAGTACCATATAAGCATATATGTTCTGCTTACTCTATGGTAGTACCAAGAGGGATGAGGTATGAAATCATTTTGAGTACCCATTTTGAAGCCTAACCCATTTTGGAGCGGATTAAGTTTTGGGAGAAATGAGAGACAAGTATTAATTCAGAAATATGAGTAATTATATAGCTAGGTGTATATGTAATTGTGTGGAATGCTTGGAGTTCAATCAGAAGGCTAAAAATAATGAAGGGTGCTTACACCCAACTGATAAAGGTAACTGTCCCTGTCAAAATATTTACATTGATCACTTAGTTTTTTAAATTAATAAGGACTTTTAGTTAATTAATTAATAAGGACTCCCAGGGGTAGTAAGCATATTATTGTGGTGATTGAAGCCTTTTCAAAGTTCATAATCGTGAAGCCAACCAAGGCGACTGCGTCCAAGAAAGTAGTCCAGTCTTTGAGACCGTTGTTCGACTTGTTCGGATATCCCAGACGAATAATTCATGGCCGAGGGGCAGCTTTTATCAGTGAAGAATTTACAACATTTTGTTCGAACAAAGAAATCAGTTATCTGAAAATAGCAGTTCAGAATCCCAGAGCCAACGGCCATGTTGAGCGATGAAACCGTACGATCATGATTGCAATTTGCAAGATACTGGAGCAGCCAAACAAGTGGACGAAGTGCTGGGAAGAGTACAACTAGCTATGAACAATGCAATCTAATGTCGCACGGAGAAGTGTCCGACAGAAATTATGTTTGGAAATAAGGTGATAAATAATGTTGACGACGAATTGAGGAACCTGTTGGAGAATGGGTTTCAGCTGAAGAAATTTATTGAAGATAGAGGAAATATAAGAAAAGAAGCTGCTGATAATCTTAAAAATGGACAAGCTAAAACGAAAGAGATCTACGGGGAAAGAAGTGATCATAAGAGATGTGAAGTTGGTGAATACGTTATGATCGAGCAATAAAGAACGGACGTGTAAGGAGTTAGAACAACGGTATCTGGGACCTTATGTGATATCTAACGTTTTGGAGAATGATCGATACGTAGTGAATGACATTCCCGGCTATATGAATCAGAAAGTGGTTGAGTCAGTTTTATCCCTGATCGACTCAAATAATGGACAGCACTGACCCCGGATGATTTAATCGAGGACTACGTGTTGCTAAACATTTTGAAGGAAGTGCTGCTGACTGAGAATAATAATTTTGTTATTCACGTGTTTACAAGACACTTGTTCAATTTTTATTTTTGGTGTATGTCAAGTTAAGTCACGTAACCACTGGTAGGAATACAGTCATCAGGATAATCAAAATATTGTATTAATTTTGACTTTTACAATTTTTACTTGGTTTTCTTTATGTAAATCATTACCTATTGACCAAAAAAAAACAGTAGTTTGTTGATTGAAAAAAATAAACGGTTTTAATTAACATTGGTTAGTTAAGCAACAAGACGTTTCTCTTTATTCGTAAAAAATGATGAAGTAATTGATAAGATTACAGTGTGGAGCTCGTATTATACCCTTGTTTTGTATAAAATACATGCGTTTCAAATTTATCTAGTAAATTTATCTAATTTATCTTGGTGGATGTCATTTTAGTCCCTACACTTTCAATGTAGTAATTTCTTGTAATTCTTTTTAAAAATCTCACTCTTTGATTGAATTTCCACAAATATAAATTAGTTGTTTTCCCTATGATAGAGCTGAAGGTATGAGATTGAAACTTTGTATATAGCGATGATGTTGTGCAATTAGGATACAAAAAAATTCGTGAGAAATGTTTGCCAAAGAAATTTATGATTTTAACATTAACTTTCATAAGGATGAAAATAAATTTTAATCAACCCTTAAACAGTACGCTTCTTATAATGCAAACTTCACATAGATATCTCCTTTGTGGTCAAGAAAGTAACCTTTAGATTAAAACGACTTTCAGCTAATAACCTGAATGTTGATTCGCCTATAAAAGACTAAAGAATTCTCTTTGATGATGCAGTCCTTAGTGAATTTATGCGAAGTTTGTTAATATCCGTTGTGAGAGAAAACATTGATACCTCTAATGACAATTCACCTCAAAATGCATAAAAGAGTGCTGTTTTTGAGTATTTTTATGGTTAATTTTACAATTTTAAATTTCACGAATTATTCGTTTGAAAATACAACGGTTGGACCAAATGATCCAGATGCAAAAGTAATTCATGGTCAGTTTTTTGGCCAACCATCTCGATTTAGAAAATTTTGTGGAGTCAACATGGTTTGTGATGATGAAACTTGTCTGAAGGGAAGTTGGCAATATTTTGAGCTTACATATGGATTATATGAGACCGTTAAAAAGAGTAATGAGAATCTTAAAAGCCTGGATGACAGATACGCGTGTACAGCAGGTTCTTGCATTTTTCCCTATTTTTTTTTACACATGCTTGGAGAGACCTAACAAGTAACAATAAGACGCGATCGAAAATGCTCATCTACGTTGTGAAAAGACGGCGAAGGGACATGTCATGGCATGTTTGCCTATTATTGTTTTCCTTAGTTTCAGATAACTTTGCTCATTTTTCCAAGTCTTCCTTCTCGTGCTGCCAGGAACGTACGTCTATACTTAATATGAGATGGAGAGCGATCTGCTCACCATAATGGGTGTCGGCACGTTGATCCACGTGAATATTATTTATTTTAAAAATTTTTGGAAAATATTTATTGCTTTTTTGTGAATTATTTCAGAGTTCCCGTTGAAAGAACGAGTGAAAGAGAAATTCGAGAGTCACATCGGGCGAGGAAATCAGGGGCGCTTTTACGGTAGCGCGATTTTCAGAAGCAAACTATAAAATATCGTCCCTGGGAGCCATCGACCTAATCGTTAATTTATCTTGTCATATATTTTTCTGTCGTATATTATCCTTTTTTCACTAAACTGTCCAAAGTGACTAGATGATATTCCGAAGATGGCTGTTGATTTATCCGCTGTCAGTAAAAGTTTTCCTTAAAGCGACTCATCAGGGTATTCCTTGCTTTTAAAATTTACTTTTGAACGTCCATTTTCATGTGGGCCAAAGGGAAAGGTAAATCCCTTTCGGCAATCATGTGTTACCATCTCCATATTTCCCGGTACGGGCGAAAGTGGTCGAGTGTTGACATAGTTCCACTCTTTCCGCTAGATGGCCGGATCAAACACCTTTAGGGGGTGTATATCACGTATGCCTCATTTCTTTCAAATCCCAGCATCGTAAGTTTTAATCAAAGGAGAAAGCGTTGAATTTTCTTCCCAGAAGTGTAAATATTAATTGATTGATACATTTATATCAAATAATGAAATAGTCGGTTAATTGGCGGAAAATCTGTATCACTCACTTCTTAAAAGACTCCAAGCGCACCGATATCGTTAATTGCCCTTGTTGATAGTAGTGTTATCATTTATCGGTGGTGGTAAACCTGGTTCATATCACCGCGAATTTTCTTATGATTGATCTCTAAACTGTAATTACCAAATTATTTCCAATTGCACGTTCTCTTGGTGGTATTGTGATATCTCCTTCTTGAGCCCTCAGTCGAGCTTTTTCATGTAGGGATCTGTCTTCAGCTCTCTCTATACTACGTGGCTTATTATCTAAGTGATAATATGCATAATGCTTGTGAAGAGTTTTCTCCTTCTTTCTTTCGCACCTTTCATTCTAGTCACCATCCTGTTCCTTTCGGTGTATGCCAACCTGATTCGGACAGCCTTGAAATAAATGATTGGAGTACAAATTGATGCTTTTTAAAAGTGTCTATTCGTATGTTATTATACATTTTAATCCCTTTGAAGATGATTTTTTGAAAATTTCATGGGCTTACCTATCGTTTTAAAGATATGTAGCTTGTTTGCAAGCCGTTTGATCTCCTGTGCTCGAGGGGTAAAATATGTATTTATTAGAATGTGTGATCACAACCAGAAATGTTGATTGGTAGATTAGTAGAGAAAGAATAAATGGAAATAGAGTGGGTGCGATACCCTATTTTTAGGAAATTTAATATTCTATTCCCGTAATCCTAAATTTAAAGGATACTAAGGCATATAAATTTTTCCCTTATGATGAAAACTTAATCGGAGCCAACCTACTACTGAATTATCATTCATCGGCATTTTGATTATGTGTTTCTGTAACTACTATGTCAATTCCTTTGGCATGGATGTCTCTGTGTCTTTAGCAATACGTTTTCCCACTGTCATCGTAATGATCAGCCTCATGAAATAAAAAATTGGAATGTTATGGTACCTGTCGCTCGCACAATTAGCATTACCAGCTGGAGCATAAGGTCTAATCATCTGGTTTTGTAAACTTTTAATCCAGTGTATGTGTTCTTCTTCCTCTAGACCGTTATATTGATTTATAGGAATTATGGCTGGGTATATATTGCGGTAGTAAAGAAATTAACCAGCAGGCGATAGTGAAAAATGCAAAGACCACAGAAAAACGATACCTCGTCTTAAAATTAATATTCTTTAAGAGGCCCAATGTTGGAATTTTTGTTTTATTTTAGGTTTAATGAAATTAAAATATACTATAAGCAGTTGACTAGATATTGGGCAATGTTTACTTTAAATTATTATGTAGAGCGTGGCGTTTTATGGAAGCACAACGTGGCTCCTGGGTAAAATGATGGAAATAGATTGGAGGCATTTGATAGATGGGAGATGAGAATTGTGAATATTCGATGGGCAGAAAAGTAGACGTATGAAGAATTATTTCAAATGAGAGAGGAAGAATGAAAATTTTTGTTGACATTTTACAGGAGACAGAACAGGTGAAAGAAAGGAACATGCGATTATAGGCCAAGATGTTCTCGACTGTTATCGATGAAATAATGTGAGAGAAACAGGGAAAAGGGAAGGAAAGATTGGGAATACCAGGCAGGATGAAAGTATATAAAAGTATGTTAAGTTGAAGGGCGATTCGACGAGGAAGAGCCGTTTGGAGATGGAAAAGCTGTGCAGGAAAGTTCTATTGAAACCCACCCTAACTGGTAGAATATTGGTAGAGAAAACAGGATCTTTGTCAAAGCTCAATGCCGTGAAAAGCAATACAAGACTGGAAAAACTACCGTGAAGAATTCTTAGCTCAATATTGAGCTTGAATATATAATAAGACTAGCTGTCCCTGGCATGCGTTGCAATGCAACGTTTTCTTTCTAAGTAGGCAGTTATATACAAAGCAGACATGTGCAATATAAATGATGGACAATGATTTTTTGTCTATTCGCAAAGTTAAATACTCTATATTGAAGTCCCCATTCATTTCCATACTTTTCATGGGTTGGCCCACAAATCTTTTCAGGGTTCAAAATCGGTCCCTAAACAAATTAAAAACCTAGTTCAATGAATTCCTCGTACCTACACAGGAATTCATAACGCACAAATGATGGCATGAGTTTATATTCCATGCCTATGCTGCGGTTTATAAGTGAATAAAATATTATAATGCTGAAGTAGTGCAAATATTTTAGATTTTCGACCTTAAAAATTCAATTTTAGGGAAATGCGAAGCATATACGAAAAATCGAATGCAAGAATTCAAAACCTTGCTCTTTAAGTGATCTAATGATAAGCATTTAAAATCCAAAAGCAAACAATGAGACCACTGCACCAAGTCTTATTCTACGTACAAATAAATTACGTTACTTTTAACACGAATTATGTCTCAATAATACGATTCTGATGCACGTGATTGAGCAACTCGTAAACTATCTGCTTCGTGGCTTGCTTATTGATCCTCGCTTTTTTGAGAAGCTCGCATGCCAACACTCATTTGTTGAAACTATTCGCGCTCCACCTATTGTACAATTGATTTAATAATTCAGAAACCTTCGAAGGCAGGTGCACAACAACTCACCTAAGTTTCCCCGGCATGCGTTTCAATGCCTCTTTTTCTTTCTAAGTAGGCACAAATATGCGAAGCAGACAAATTTACATTTCAAAATAAATGAAAGACAATGATTTTTTGTGTATTAAATTAAAGTTGAAAAAATGTATTCAAGTGCTTGGGAAGTATACAGTGCTTGGGAAGAATATTTTTGGTTTTACCGCCCTATGCAAAAACAAATAAATTTTACGGTTGTCCCACTCGTGAGCATATTGTGAAAAGCATGGATTTTCCAGATTTAATCCACACACTTGAAGCGATGGACCTTTTGCCTAGTTGATGGTCATTGAGAAGGCAAGGTGAAGAGGGAACTGTAGTCGTTTGACTACAACTATCAAATTAGTCACTGGACCTGGCCTTTAAATGCTGCAGGAGTGAATAGCCATGTGGAATCGCTATTAAATGGATAGTCACGCCTGGTTGCCAAGGAAATTTCTATTGTTGAAAAGGAAGACAAATTGATGATTTTCGAGATAAAAACGCAATACTTGGACAAAAACGAAGCGTATGAGAAAATAGAATGAAATAATAAAAAACTGCATTCTTTTATGCGTTCTATGATACAAATTTCCATCCAATATCTTGAGTGCAAGAAAAAAAGCAATTAAAGAAAAACCTACACCGAATTCAATGCTTATCTTATGGGAGTAAATATTAACAATATTGGGGTAAAAACAACCCCAAAAACTGCCATTTATATAATTCAGAAACCTTATGGCCACGCGCACAAAAACTCACCTAAGTTTCATCGCAATCGGATGAATGGTTTTGGAGTTCGTGAAAAATGAACAGACAAACATTCTTTTTTATATATAAGAAGATTATGGTGAAATTGGAGAGGTTTGAAAAATGGGGCTTAAAGGGCCCGTTTACACGGAGCAATTCAGCAGCGCTTCTCAGCAGCGCTGCCGTTGGCTAATAATTGGGTGGAATGAAAGTGTTCACACAGGACCACAGCCACCGGATGGAAGCGCCACAGACGGTTTCAGTGGTTCCCTCCGCCGCAGACGCCGGCGTAGAAAAGTGGCGCGTCTAGTGAGTTTAGCCGTAGCTAAACGGCGGTGTTCTCACGGAGCGGCTGCCACGCCACTGTTCAAGCAGCGCGTTCGTGGCCCTGCAGAAGCGCTGCTAACGAGCGTTCGAATTTCAAGTAAAGCAAAGGTTGCAGGTTCACCCTAGTTAGAAGCGCTTCTCACGCCCGTTAGCAGCGCCACGCACGCGCTGCTAGTGGCGGTTCGACGCTCGTTAGTGGCGCTGTGGAAGCACCACTTACCAACCACATAGAAGCGCTGCTGAGTGGCCTCGTGTGAACCCGGCCTTAGGAAAAGGAAATCTGAGGATAACGGCAGGTATTCAACAAAAGAGCGTTAGGCGGAATGGATGCCTAAAGGCATAATTTTCATATTGAGGGACATGGTCAATGAAAGGATTCCCTTTTTATTTTATGCATGATCCAAAGTGTTCAACGCATTCTTAAATATGCAGGATATCATGCTGATATGCAAATTCATGGAGACAGTTGCGAGTCTTAATAGCTTCTTCTTCATGTATCTGAGACATCCCCAAACGTATTGAATGCATCCTCTAGAGTATTTCTCCTGTATTAAAAGAAGGAAGTATCCAATCTGTACACAATACGTACATATTAAATATTTCATGTAATTTTTTCACAAGCCGTTTTGAATACAAAGAGTGCTGTGTTTTTAGTTTTGATTAAGTTGAACTTAACGATAAATTCTCTGAGTCGATAGAGCTTATTCTAGTCGATGCATGCATTTAATTACACCGATTTTGATCAGGGATTGAAAGTATTTGTGTGGTTCCCAATTTGAGTTCGTCGGCATTTGTAATTTTTCATATTTTGCTGTAACTTTAATTTGTATTGAGAAAGTGGCAACTCATTTCTCTTGAAGGAGATTGGTATTGTAGACCTTCGCTTTATAAGTTTCTGGGAAACATTTATTTTTGTGCCGATACAGTATTATGTATTATAAATTTATACAGTATTACGTACGACAGTGAGATACTGTTGAGATTATTTGCATATAACCTAAACGTCCTAGTAAATTGTTTATAATACCGGGGCTTAGCTAATACCTAAATATTGTAAAACCTCTCTAAGGGGTAAGAGGGTCGGGTTAGCAAACCATGGATTGATTGATAAATTACTGGTTAAGGAAGAAACGTAGTTAAAGGAAAGAGAGCCGAGCAAGTATACTCAGTGAGTATATACTAAGTATACTGAGTGAGGCAGAAGAATGTTCCGGTAAGAACATTAAAGGTTCAGGAAGTATGGGTAGTAAGTTAGTCAGTAGGGTAACGACGATCCCGGGATGCAGATAGAGATAGATTGGCAAGGCTAGGTTGAAGATACGACCATTGTCACCATTGCTACTTAATTGTTACACTGAAAATTCGAGGAAAGCATTGAACTAGTGCATATGGACCTTTTAAGGCAATAAGTTTAATATTGCTACGGTTCTTGATTCATGTTGAATGGCATGGTAAGAAAAAAAGGGGAAATAAAAATAGGTTAAAGTTAATTGAAATATATTTACAGATGATTCGGTAACAATTATTCAGACAGAAAAAGACTAATGTCAAAACTGAGCGTGTTTTATGGCAGGAATGCAAGGCTTGGGATGAAAATGAACCGGATTAATAGGCATGAAAAGGAGATGAAATTTTTAGAAATAAAGAAGAATACGATAGCTATTAAGATAGTTGATAATGAATAGGATAAGGTGGGACAGTTCACATGTATTGATATTTGAATATTGGGTATTTTGGATGAATATGTATTTAGTAGGAGTTGTAATCACATGAGTTAACTAGTCAGTAAAGAGTAAGTAAAGTAAGAATTCTAAAAAAGAAAAATACTTGGCAAGGAAGAATCAAGAAAGAGGAGTCAGTTGACGAGGCGTAATAATGAGAGGAGCCTAGAATTTGAAACTCCGTCGAATTCATTCCGGAGCTACCTGAAAGTGAATGCTAAGCTCTTTTATCCGAAATACTACTGCCATTAATAATTAGATTGTTTAAATTTTTTCTTCCTCTAAAAAAATTAAGGAGCGACGAGATTCAGTTCTTGATTGCAATGAAGGGCGTTTCTGCCTCAACTTTGCTGCCGGATAAGGAAAAATACCTAAATAGATACTCACCATTCTTTGAAGTTTAACTTGTGTGTTTTAACAGCACTACGATATACGTATGCATTCAAAAACATATACATCTGCATACTTCACTGAAAACCGCCGCAAGGGCATGTAGGAGAGGACGCCAGCCATGAAGAAGGAAGGAAAGTGGGGAAAGGAATATGAGAAGTAAAGATAGAAAAATGAGGTTGGTATGCCATGATGGAAGTGTCAAATTCCATTGCCTTCCTTTGCTGGTTGGTTTGTTATTTGGGGAGAAGACCGATAACTGATGCATTTGCGCTATTGAGGTCGAGCGGTTGGATTACGAAGGTTAAAGTTAAAGAGGGAATAGAGCTACGCTGAAGAGAAACCGGGCATCGGGATTTGCCTACTCTAAACAAATAGTGCCCAGGGGACCAGAGTTTTACGTCACATATGACAGACCAAGGATAGCAATTGAAGTACTCTCCTTAAATCACCCAAGTTGGGATCGGGTTTCTAGTGAAAAAATTTATCTATTACCAGGGCTCGAGCCCTGGTCGTCGTGATGAGAAACCATTGCTCTAGCCTCTACAATAACCCGATCGCTGCTCTCTTATGCATTTTTTATTTTGCATATTAAATATTTTTGAGCAGAGTCTCAAGTGCTTGCGGAGTACTCGAAAAGTGTCATAACCAGAGAATAGTTCACCACTCACTTTTTAATCCGACGCAAATCAACATGCCTACCATAAAGTTAAATTGATTGAAGCAGCCCTTCAAACTTTGTCTGCAGACTAGAGGGGGTTTCAGAGCAGGGAATGTACGGACTTGGTACGTACGTTCCTTGGCTACGAAGGAACCTTTTATACTACCTTGAGCCAAAAATGCCAAGTTTCACTAAGGTATGGTATCCATGAGCATTTAGTGAAATGAAAGCGGTTCATGCTAGAATAGCGGACTGCTGTAGCTCAACTGAGGAGTGATTTAATGACGGTGGGTGTGACAAGAGGCTATTCGCAGAGAGAAATATTATCACCGCGTCTCTGGGACATTGTGATCAGCATTCTTATTACAAGAATAATGAACTAGTGCATATACCAAAGGGTACGGGGATGATGTAGCAATGCTCATCTCGGGGAAATACCTTCACACAGTATCCGATATTGCACCAAAGGCCCTGGACGGGCTGAGGGTGAATACAGTTAAAACTACAATTGTTTTGTTCGTCGGTAAAAGTAAGAGGGAAGGCATCACGATTTCTCGCCTGAAAGAGAGACTGTGATCCTCAACCACTGTTTAATATCTGGGAGTGACCTTGGACTCGAAATAACTTGGGAGAAAACCTGGGGACAAGAACAAGCTCAAGTGCTTCAAGCCTTTGGGAAAACTTGAGGACCTCACCAGATAGTTATGTACTGTACATGCTCTATGATAGTTTTATCCTGTCTACTATACAGTTCAGTAGTATGGTGAAGGATATCCTGAGTGAAACTCAGTCATTTACGAATGTTGGCTTGTTTAGGAATGACGAGGGCAATGAGGATTACCACAACGATAGCCTTGGAAACTATGCTAAATCAATCACTACTTCATGCGGATATAGAAAACAGGCATAGCTGGTTTTTGCCGAAATCACACAGAGCAGTGATATGACAAAGAAACTATCTCCGGCCACAGAAATGTCTGATCATAGCGCGGGAAGTCATAGCCCGTCTTCGTGCGATGCGACAAAATGGTCGATATCTTCAACTCAAAGGCCCCCTCCTTTAAACCCTATTATCCATCGCGGAATGTTTGGGGGAAGCTGTTGGGGAATTATATCAATCATGGGGCCAAGTCATGGTACACAGATGGATCCATGTACGAGGACAAGGCAGGAGCGGCGGTCTTTGGCAAGGCACCCGAAACCAGGTTATCTATCCTACTGGGAAAATATGTGACTATATATCAGGCTGAGGTGTATGCCATCATAGACTGTCCACACGCCGTTAGAGAGATAGGGACCTCAGGTCCTATACACATATATAAGGAATGTAAATCAGCGTTTTAAGTTAACGCTTCATAGTACAAATCAAGGCTGTTGCTGGAGTACCTGGAGAAGCTCCACGGTTTGGCAAAATGGAACAAAGTAAAAATCTTCTGGGTACTTGGGAATGAAGGTATTACCGGAAATGAAACTGTTGGTGATCTAGCAAAAAGGGGAGCTCAATGTAATACCGTTGGCCCATAGGTACTTGTAACAATTACACCCGCTGTATTAAAGGCTGAGATCAAGGCGAGGGCTACAGTTCAAGTGTAGACGTACCTCTATAACATGGGCGTTGAATATATACCTAGTTGTTGTTGTTGCAAAGATGATGATCACATTTCATCTATTGTGCGAATACATGCATATAAATCTCCTCCCCCGCTTTGTAGAAATGGCGTGTATGTGATTAATTTTCATCTATTTAAAATATTTTTGTACTTTTCTACACTTTATGTTTAAATTCACAACGCGTTTCACCAACTGCACCCGACGATGCCAAAAATTGGTGAAGCGCGTTGTGAATTTAAAAATTAAGTGTAGAAAAGTAAAAAAAATATTTGAAATGGATATAAAAAGATTCTACAAAGTAGAGCCTGAAACTGTGGATTTAATGTGATTAATTTTTAGTGAGAAATGTTCTGCAGTTCGCTTGATTCAAATTTAGTTGGAGCCCTTACTTAAATACACCAAGAAAAAAACGTTGTAAAGATCCAATGCGAGAGCCTCAAAGTCCGCTTTAATTAATTTCGCGGTAGATGACCACTTCACCGGAAAAAATCTAATTTTTATTCTTTCTCTGGAGATATTACCTTTGAATGAATAAGGAATAACGAGACGACCACGCTTCATTGTGGAACGCCGGATGTCGCCATAATCCCGTCGATTATTTTGTACTTTTCGTTTGCTATCTCTTTAGAAAGTGACATACCCTATTCTCTATTTAGTTGTTTAATATTCATGACTGTCGTTTAAACATTAATTTAAGGAACGTTGCCAAATGCTTTCCTTACATCCAAGAATAATGCTTCGACTTGTTTTTCCGTTTCATCTTAAGGATATCGCGGAGGAAGAGACCAAGCTCATTTTCATATAGTCTATTTTTCGTTAGCCGTTGCAAATAATTATGTGCTTAGAAATCTATGGCGAATATGATGTCTAAGATTTGGGCAGATAATTTCCTGGATCTTGTTTTTTTAATGAGGTAAAATTACTTCTATTTGGCCCACAAAAGTGACTTATGAGTGAGGAATGCTACAGTATTATGGTTATATGTACTAAACGTTTCTGAAGTGATCTTTGGGGATGGTATCTGGAAATACCTACGTGACGTGAGTGATAAGGAAATAATTGAACGATTGAAATCCTGCCAACAGAATGTTTCAGTAACCTGAGTCTCTAATCACATATCTAGTATTGTGGCGAACAAAACTATTTCGATTGTGTTAAAGCCTGAGAATTTCTAATTAAAAGTGATTTTATTCTTTATTTTTTTCTAATTTTCATATATATTAAGTAAGGAAACAAGTTTGATGGCCTATAATTTTTTTACGACCTTTAAAGGTTAGTCAGACATTTTTCATGTTTTTGGAACCTTTTGAATTCCAATAACTCCCTGCTTATGGGTAAGTATTTCATGCCAATACTTGAATTCTGAAAAAACATTTCAAAAATTTTTATTTCATACCTGGGAAATATGGGAATGTATTCTAATCGTAGCCATTAATATAGGAGTTGTAAATTGCTCGAAGTATAATATCCTGTGAAGTAGAGGCACTGTAATCGAACTTTTAAGTCCCTTCGTGCAAAATGTGAAATGATATATTTACTAGCAGAGATTTGAATTTCTTTGAACGCTTTGTGCCAAGGCCCTGCTTAATCCCAATTTTTTATTTTTCTTGAGAAAAGTTCGCATTTGTCTCTCGGCTTTAAGTTCTCTTAAGAGTTATCGTGGGCAATAATCTTTCCGATAACTCATTCGCCCGCCCCGTGGAATTTTATTTACGTTGTCTGCAATTGAATCGAAGATAAGATGCGATTTCGATTACTGCTTTTACCTGCGACTAAAAGAGGTTACGAGATTCTAAATGAAGGATAAAAAACTCAAGCTGTAATTTGCATGGAAAGGGATTATGCAATATGGAATGCTGGAAATGCTAATTAACTCGTGGTTTATTGTCGTTAGAAATTTATTGCTTGTGTGCCAACATTCATATCATCATGGAATTCTCTTCGATATCCGTATTTTGGCCCGAGATTTCTTTGAATAGTTTTTGATCGTGAGAGATGAGATCCTTTCTTCCGGAAGGGAAACGGACAAACGGATGGGTCAAGGCAGAGAAGGTCTGTATGCTTCGGGCCGGAGCACTGTCACAGGGATAGGACATCAAGGGGAGATTTCCGGGAACCCTAGGTAGGAGACGAGGCGAATGGAGCAGGAGTCGGTGTGGGCGGATTAAGAAGAATCGCTGGGAATACGGGATTTTAGAAAGAGGGCGAGTTACTCGAATGGGCCTGTGTTATGGGGCCGGCCACCCCCCCTTCCGTCCATAACACAACTGCTCGCACTCACGCACGCACCCCCCTCTCACCCCCGAGAAAGGGAGAGATACACACACACTTTCATGCACACCCACACAAACAAAACACTCATGCGCACATTCGCATTACTCTCCCCCGGTTGAGTTTTCATTTGGCCCCTGAAGAGGGGATTTAGCATGAGGCCGAATTGGAAGTGAGGGCTTAGTTTGACTGGGGGGGGGGGAGTCGGAGATGGGGAAGCTTGGTCCGTGGGTGGAGGACGGTGGAATGAGAGGAGGGAAAGGAAGAGAGCGTCGGCGAGGGAGGGACAGGAGAGAAGGGGGGAGGAGGAGCTTTAAATGGCTTCCCTTATCTGTAGATTTCAGATCCTGGAGGATCCCGATCTCCATCCATCCCTCCCTCCCTACCATTTTCCCGTTCTCTCTCTTTCCATCCCCCTCTCAATAACCGATTCAGTCACCCGCCCCATCCTCCCATCCTCCCCCTGCCACATCCGTCACCCATACCACGATCTCTCTTTGCCCATGTTTATCCCCATCTCTCTTGCCTCCATCTAAACCCTCTCTCCTCGACCAACTTCCCTTTTCCTTTCTTCTTTATTTCTCCTTCCTATTTTTCTCTCCGCTAATTTTCCCCGAATAGCTTCTCCTTCTATTGTCCACCCCATCACCTCTTGCAGTTCCTTGAGCCTATAACTCGCACACGGACGGGTGAGATATGAATCGAGCTAAAGTCGGAGTCATTTCACGGAGTTGGACGGTCTAGGTGGCTTATAACGCTTGCGAGCGCTGCTGAGTGGTCAGCTTCGTCCCCTCGCCAACTGATCCTGTAGAAGTTACTAAGGGATGGACGGCATGAAGGAGGAAGAATATTGAAACATCCAACGTAGTTCATCCATTGTGAAAACCAAGAAATTATTTTACGTTCCCGCTTGCACACATTTACAGATGTAGTAGAATAAGCTGCTGATTTAGTTGCAATAAAAACATGTTTAAGAATAAAGAATGTCTTCGAAGAACATTCAAACGTTCGGAAATTAGCCTACATGAGATAACTTTCAAAGATCGGCATTCATATCACTGTCGCGTTGCCGTCGCAATTTCCAACTGTATCATTATTAGTTTATCAGAAGGAAAAAAAGTGCACCTTTATTTAAAAAATGGCATATCTTATTGATGTCACATTTATTGTTCTTTCCAAAATTATTCGAAACTAATATTAATCGCCATTCATACCATTTTCAGATAACTTGACATAACGTTTCCATAAATTTCAACCCTGGTTTAAATGTTGTTATGATGTTTATATCCTCTTTTTCACCCAGAAGCGCAGACCTCAAATCATTCGTTTAGTGTACGCAGCGGAGTTTAATTACGCCCTCCGTAGAAAGTAATTAAGGCCTCCTCCTTTGTGACCCGGATTTGTGCGCTATATTCTGCAATAAATAGTATATTTGAGGATAAGTACTGATTCGCTATTTATGAAACTTAATAGTTGACGAATAATTACCATTCGAGTATCAGGACTTTGGGAAGCACATTCCTTCCTCTTTGTATAAACACATTGTATACGTATGACGGCTCCGATCGTTATTTATTCGTTATCTTTGAAGACCTGCAACGAAATTGGCTTTTGGAGATCGTTTTGCTTTCCTATTCATATTTCTGAGGTCATATGCTGACGTATTAAATGTAATGAAGGCGAAACGAGAAACAAGTCGGAATGTACGTTTGTATTATGCGGTAATAGTTAGAAATTAGACAGCGATGATTGGAGTAGAGGAGGCTTGTTGCTTTTTTGTGAAATATTTGGAGTAAATTACTTGCTTTCTTGAATAGGTGACGTAGTTTAATACCTACCCCTTAGAAGGGAAGAGAATAACCTACCGATCGGTCATAAAATCTAGGGGATACTACAAAATCATTCCAAAGGATTGAAAAATCAAACTCAAATTATCAGTCTGAGGATTGCTCCACATCCTTGCTTTTAGCCTTTGGTTTCCTAATTACATTCGCATTTTCATCTCCAAATCATCTGTGAGTGTTACTTTTCTGCGTATCATGTCGATTATTCAATGAGGACCCACAGGACTACCTAAAACCTATGGGAATGAAAGATGAATTAATGGCATTTAAATTTCCACTAAGTATTTTATTGTTCACGTCCATGGTTTTATTGCAAATCAACATAATTAGTGCACCATGGTCATGAGCAATTAAATACTTAATGGACATTGCAATTTTGTAAATTCATATTTCATTCCTACGATGAATGATTTCCACGCAGCTACACCCGCGGTTACACCTAAGACTGTCGGCAATGAGATTTTGATATATCCTATATTTAAGTAGGTAGTTTTTGTAAAAGCTTTTTTCAGCCCAGTGACTCCTTTACAGCTAATATGTTAATATTTGTACCCAAAATTCTGCAATATAGTTAATTATATATGTTTAACCAACTTTTCAAGGAACAATTTTTCTGACGAGTTGCTGTATCAATATAGATTTCGATCTTTGGACTGTAATTAGTTATTCTTAACGCCGTAGCACATTGTTTATAATTTTCATTCGGAGTGAACCCCTGACTAGCTTGCCACCGTTGAGGTGGAGAAAAATTGGAAGCTGAAAGCAGAGATCGATGGATCGTAGGGTGGCCGCTAATAATACAGGCGAAAATTTAGAGTACAATAGATGAACATGTTAAAAGAAGTATAAGAGGTTGGGGGAAGAGACCTTGACTTTGCTTTGTTCGCGTGGGAATGAAAAGATAAATTGTGAATGGGTTTTCCCAAAGGGAAGAAAGAAAAAAACAATGTGGCATTGTCATGAAGGCCAATCTGGCCAAACACCGATTTCCGTGTGAGGAAATACATACAAACCTTAGTCTGGTGGGTGGAGTCTTAGACAGATTTTTAAAAAGAGGGATTTTCAAAGGAAGATAAAAAATAGTTACGTAATATATCTAAGTATCAAATAATTTATTTAGTTAAGCACACCACACATTCTCACTTTTTGTTAGTTATCAGGATCGCAAATTTGACTCATTCTCATTATTTTTCCAATTTAATTGGTATGGTTATTCCCAATCCTGTGGCAAAATGATGAAAGAGAAATAATTTCATTAACATCTGAATGAAGCATCTCATCAGATTTTATTATTAGCCTGTTGTAGGATAAACTGGGAGAAGACTAAAGCGACTTTCAGAATAATTGAAATACGATGCGCTGCTCTGTATTTAAAGAATTAAACTCATTATCATAATTTCAAGTGTAAAGGGCATTTTTTTGCATCAGGTACATAAACCTACTGTAGTAAGATGGCATGGTGTTGGCACTGGTTACCATTATTACCATTAATGGAGGAGGAAAAAAAAGGTGCAGTGTAGTTAGATTATTTTACACAGCTATTATGAGCATTCTTTTCATATGGTCTTCTATACGAATTTGATGATTTATTTTTTTGTGTGGCTGGGGAAAATATTTATGAAAAGTGTTACAGTAAGATAAAATGCCAAATGTTTTTGTTTACCTCAGCCACTTGTAAATTGTGTTGCTTGACGATAAAAATAAAAATGCATTCAGAACACTGCCATAAAAATGTTGAGTGATTCTCTCAATCATAATCGTTGCAACGGAATATATTAAACGTATTTTAGTCGCTAAGACATTCATGATTTTGATTTCTCATAGCTTGTTGCTTTTAACCGATCATTGAGTCGATAAACGTGCGTTTTATATTCACATTACACTTTTTGCGGATGGAATCTGTTTTGAATCTATCATTTGTATACGAAATAAACACGTATCTAAACTATTGTTTCAGTGATAATGATAAATAGAATAGAAAAATATTTATTGATATGTCCAGAACAGCTTCACCTGTATTTTTTTCTCCAAAACTAAAATACTAAAATGGAGCGTATAAAAAGATTGTTGATATTTGCAAGAGTCCAACTTAGTATATGAATCATGTGCCTGAAAGATTTTGCGTTATTTATTATTCACTTTGGTGATTTGATACTATATACTTACATTATTGTGAGAATAAGCTAAAATAGGTCAATGTATCACACTCATTGTTCATTTCTGCCGCTCATAACAGTTAGTAATGTGACTAATAAGTTTGTATACACTCTTTTGAAAGATTCTTGTGAAATTGCGTTTGTCAATTATATTGAACTATGCTTCTAATATGACTAGTTGAATTAACCTTGCCCAAATCATACCGAAGAAATTTCCGATATTTGGTAATTTTGGTACCCTAGGCTTTCTTATTGAGACCCCTTAACTTCTTATGTAGGTCACGGAACTTCCTTCATTGAGGCTTCCTCACCATTGACCTTTCCCCTCTGCCGTTGAATTTTAGAGTCTATTGTCGCTGAATCCGCCATCCATATCCTCGGTACCCGAAGATTGCCTGGTCTCGTACTGACTGACCCCTACTATACCCTCCTTCGGTCAGATATATGCCATTATCTACGCCATCGAAGTGGGAATACCTTCGCCCTTCTCTCTTGTGGAAGCAAATAAAAGCAATGGCCAATGTGCAGGAAACTATTCCAGAAACCAGAGCATAAAACGCTTCTAATTTGGAGACTCCGAGAACGTTCTTTTTACGACTGAGTTTTAACGAACCCATGGTTTCAGCAATGGAAAAAATAAAAAAATACTCAAAATAAACCTTAAAAACCTTTTTTTATAATTTTCAAGGGATTTATTATTCGTATTTTTTATTGCATTACCTTTTTTCCTCTTCAAACGAAAAGGTTACACCTTGATCACCACAGTTATCAGTACGAAATGCTAAATGCTTCGGTGCTAAAGTGTGTTTTTAGCCACATCGATGGCAGGTATTAATTTGGTATTTGGAAAGGTGGTTGCCTGTTAGAAACTAAGATTGCAATACTTTTCAAGCTTCCGAAACTATGGTTAAGAACATATGTTTTTTTTCAAGTTGCTTGCTTTTTTAAATATTCCCCTATTTAACCCGAGGAATCCGAGTGATTTAAATTCTTAAAACTTCTTTTGAAGGTTTCAATGGTTATCCTCAAAATGCATTTTAAAGATGAATGTAATTTGGTTTATGAGATCTATGATAGTTTCGAGACTAGATCCAGCCGCAATCAAAAGATTGTGTTGAGGTGACCATAGTTCCTACCCACGCTTACCCTATGGTAGGGTTGCCATAAGGTTGAGGTAAACATTCAGAACATCAACGCATCATAATTTCTAAATAATAGCACTAATGTTTTTTTTATATTATATATATATATATATATATAAATAATATCGTTCAAACAGAGGGTGAAAGAAAGAGGATAGGAAACACACAAAATTGTGAAGTATATATATATATATATATATATATATATATATATATATATATATATATATATATATATATATATATATATATATCGGTTTACGACGTTCTACGTCTTCCGATTCCCAATTTCCATGCCTCAATCATTCCAGAGTTCTTCATCTAATCCTCTTTCTCTCATTTCTTTCTCTATCCCTTGTATCCAACTTTTCCTCGGTCTGCCTCTCCTCCGTCTTCCTTCCGAGTTCCACAGCAGCATTTGTTTCGGGAGTCTTTCATTTCCCATTCGTTTTACGTGTCCATACCACCTCAACTGCTGCGTTATTATTTCATCTATTATCGTATCATTAACATTCATTATTTCTCTAATTCTTTCATTCTTTATATTTTTGATTTACCGGCTGCTCTTCGCCAGAAGTCCATTTCAGTCGTCAGTAACAGTTTTTCTGATTTCTCCGTTAGTGGCCATACTTCACAGCTGTAGGTTACTATGCTCTTTACTATGGTATTATAAATTCACTTTTTGTTTTCATTGGATATTGTATTGTCCCACAATAAGCTATTTAATAGTGCTATTGCTTTTTTGCCTTTATTGCATCTATCCCTAATGGCTACCTCCATTGTTTTACTTTCTGCAATTTGCATCCCTAGATATTTATACTCTTTACAGTGTCCTATTTGTTGCCCACCTTCTAAAATAAGATTCTATTGCATTCCTCTCATACACATATATTTTGTTTTGTCAATACTGATATCAAGACCCCAATTTTGGTATTCTTCTATTATTTTTCTGGTCATGTATTCTAAATCTTCATAATCTTGTGATAGAATAACTTGGTCGTCTGCATAGCTTAAGGTGTATACGATACTTTCTTTCAAAGGTATTCCCATGGAGTTTCATTTCCTTTTCCAACCCTTTACCACTTGGTCTAAATATATTTTTCAAAGAGTGGGGGAAATGTGTTTTTATTAACATAAAAAATGCACATTCAAATACAAATTTTATTTTACACAAAAAATTTTGGGTGAAATTATATTCATAAAAATATACATTTTTTACTCGTCCATGGGATGTAAATATCCTCAATTCTTAAACCAATGATATTTCTCTGAGTGTGACATTTGTTTCAGCACTGCATTATTTTTCAGGGCATTATAACGATGCTACAGATGTGTCTTGACTTTCTGATTATAGTGAATCATTAGGAATTCAGTTTTGTCGGTGGTACAGTGTACCAATAATGCAACGAATTCAGGATCGCTCAACCGGAAACAGTAGGTTTTTACCTAAATATTCGAATTACATGTTACAAAATTTCGGACTAGCTTACTCGAAAAATTCAAGATTATTTTAAATTCTGCCGGTACGCTTTATTATATGCCAAAATTCAGGAAAATCCCGCTTATTCATGACGTATAACAACCCTACCCTATAGGGAACTGTTTTTACCTCTAAATTATATACATATAGAGAACTATTAAAAAAAAGACTAATAGCAGAACCTAGTTTCCTCTGTATTTTTAATTACGACGATGTAGATTAGAACCCATGATCTTGAAATTAATGTCTAATTAAAATTTCTCATACCTTCTAGTCCACGGCGCTTTCGCAAAACAATGGCACTACCCTTGCATGACTGCTGAACATTTGGCTACTTAAGAATCAACGCTAAACCGTATATCGGAATCAACCACTCTCTTCATAGAAAACATTTCGCTGCTGCAATTGATGTTTTTAGGGTAGTATTCATCCGCTTTTAATAAATAATTTTGAATAATTTTCCATGAGCGCAAAATCGACAGCCTATTAAGTTTAGATAGTTATGAATATTCTCTTTTGTAAATGTCATGGGTAATGGTAAAAGGAATAGAGGTTGTTTTGAATTACTCATACCACATACCTACGAAGAACTGGAAATCAGAAAATAAATATACGTATCGTATACATCTATGTGCTACACTACGAGCCGCCGAAAGAGCGTATGGCAGGGGTTGTTAGGACACCAGCAATAGTAAGGAAGAGTTGAGAAAAAAGGAATTGGTGGAGGGAGTGTGTAATTTTGTCGTAGAATTAGTGTCTCGATTTGATTTTGATGTAGTTGTTTGTGGTTCGCGGTAAAAATTATTGAATCTGTTCGGCAGTTAAATACGAATAAGTTTCCTAAATAATGTCAATTTCCCTAGAAAATTGAAATTACCTTAATTAATGCCATGGTTATAAAAAATTTGATATGTATCGAAACATGTAGTTGTTCATTCTTTCAAACTAATTATGCTACTGACAACGGTACATTTGCGTTAAAGAAACAAAGGAGAATGAAAAATTATGCTTGACGCAGTTATCTATTTCTGCAGCCTGCATTTTAAGTTTGAATTTGATGCTGTATGTGGTTGATTTGAGCGAGATGAGCGGGAGGGCTTGATGTGCTTTATTCATGCAGCCAATTTGCTTGGCGTAGTGTTTGATAGCAATATTGGATTCATGTCTCAGGTCTTTATGCAGCGAAATATTTTTCAATTTTTTTTTCTGGAATTTCCGCTAAAACGATGGAAAAGGATGGACTTGAAAACTTAGGCTGAAGGTCGAAGCTAAATTTAGTAATGAAGGTTTGGTGCGATTTTCGTGTCAAACCTCATCTCATTCTTCCTCGAGAGAAGATTGAAGATATTTTAAAGAGCACCAGAAGCCTAGAAGGCGTGAATTTAAAAACGAAACAGCATTAAAAATGTTTAACCTAACGGTGATTTTTCCCCTCTTCTTTACTGACCCCTGTCGATCGTTTTAGGAACTCTTATGAATGACTCGTATTGTCGAGAGCACCACGTGAATGAGATGCTCATATAGATCCATGATGGCTTATCTCGCACCTCTCCTGTATTTGATTCCGTAATCGAATCCATCCGGCGGCGATATTCCGAGTGATCAAGGCGGCAAGGCTGATCATCGTGGGTGTGTATTGACGCTTCTCGGCCGCCAGGGCGACGTCCTGAGTAATGAACGAGGAGGATTTTCTCAGGATTTTAGGATGAATGCTCTGTCCTTGTAGTTGGCAAACTAGGAGAGGGGTTGGTGTGGGATTATTGAAGCAAAGGGGAACATTCTGTGCTGTATGTTTAGGATGAGGAAGCGTAAAAGTCGAGGAGAGCTGGGAAAGGTGGTAGTTTCGGAGGAAGGAGGTGGGGAGAAGAGAGAGAGAGAGAGAAAAGGAGGGGGAACGAGACGGGAGGGGTCCCGGATAGAGGGATCCAGGATCGATTGCTCGCAAAGCTCCCGAACAGGGGCGCTTAAAGCTGGAGATAAGCTTGATGAATGGAGTGAAGGAGGTCGCGGTGGGTCGGGGAGGCAAGGGGGGTGGTTGTTGAGGGAAAGGGGGTGGGGTGAAGGATTCAGGAGGGTGGGGCGGGGAAGGAAGAGGAAGTGTAGCGTAGGGGGTGGGGTGGCGCGTTTGGTGAGACCTAAGGAGAAAAGGATGGCTTCTCTCTCTCTGCAAAGGGGTTGGCGAGGAGAGGGTGACTGGGGGGTCGTGGAGGAGGAAACCTTGGGGTTTGTATGAGTCTGGAGGGTTGTAACTTTTCGGGCTCGGCAACGGAGAGATGGGGAGTGGTTCTTCATTCGCTGGAGATGACGCAGACGAGAGAGCGAGAGAGAAAGTGCAAGACGAAGAACGTTTAAGGAGAAGACGAGAGATTGAGTGCAGGGAAGGAAAAAAGAAACAGCATCAGCGAGCAATAAGAATCGACTATAATGGAAATTATAGAGGATGAATTAAGTACATACTTGGGTTTTCCGAAAGATTGGTTTGGCGAGTGGCATCGTTTTGTTGTTTTTCCATCGGGGCTCCAAATGTTCTCTCTTTTCATCAGTTTCTCTTTAACTATCATTCTCCCAAGATTAATCTCAATTACACACCAATGAGTGCAACAGACTCTTTTTGAGGTTTAACCATGGGGACGGTAGGACCAAAGAAATTGTCGCATTCAATTTTATCGTAAGATTATAATTTTGAAAATAATTCATATTTGTAAGAAAAATAATCATTTGGCATTTTGGTATAATGGGAGGTGGTAGGAGAATAGAAGCCCGAGAAACAGGAAAATCGTTTCCTTGATTTATCTGAAGAAAACGGTTGGTAGATGGACACCTCCAAATCAGCATAAGTTAGGGAAAATTTGTATGATTTTGTGTCACTTCAAGCGTACAAGAAAGACTTGGTCACCATTAATTTAAAATTGATTCTTAAATAAGCTGGCGTTGTACCTGAGGGGCATGTAACTTTACATTATTTTATTATGGCTTTAGTAGTTTTGGGCAGATTATCGCGCCCAAGGATAAATAACTTATTAGATGCCTTAACATGGACTTTTGAGTCCCCAGTGCCACGTGGTTTATGATTTTTAGTTAAACAGTATGGGCTCTTTAAGACACTGATTCAGACCTAATTTTGTGGAACCAAATCATTATTTATAAAAAAATGACTTTTAAACTTTGACTTTAACTTAAAAAAAGACTAACATTGATAATTGCAGTGAATTGCTGACTCTTGCTTAGTTCTTTGTGGACTATACTTAGCTATCGTTTTTATTAACTATGGAAAATATTTGATTTATGTGAAATAAAACAAAGGCTATATGCGGATACCTCTCTTAAGTACCTAATTAGTATGGAAGTCATAGCAATCCGTGAAAGATAAAAAAAATTGAAGAGGGCTTTCATTTCGATTTCAGGAAACATCTGCATCAGCTGTATGACTTATCGTCCGTTAAAGTTGGAGACATTATAATTCACCTAAAAGTCAAGAAGCTGTTTCGCAGAGAAGAGACAGGAAAATCAAATATAATGGATAATTGATCTTGCACCAATCCAAGATAATTTTTATTTCCTTGAGGAGATGTATCAGTCGGAAGATACCCGGAAAGGAATAAGAATGGGGAGCCATAAAGATATGACTCAAGATGTAAGTCGAATAAAATCCTTGGAAAAGAAGCAGAGGATTAGACCAGGAGTACTATGGGGCAGACCACGGAAGAGATATCTTATTCAAAGGTATGATTAACGCGGAAAGGGTGACACTGTTTACATGTAACTTATTGAAATTGAAACCTCCTTTTCATTGGAAAATTTGGAACCCCAACTGTTACTTTCCTGGCAACAAATTTTTATTCCAATTTTAACACAAACCACATTTTTATTTGTGACTTACCTATTTATGGCGAACTGAGCAATGTCATCAGACCTAATTCATAATTGACATTCTACAGACATTATTATACAATTGAGTTTAATTGATCAATATGAAATTATCTCTTTTTCATTGTTGGGTTTGCTTTTATGTGAGTAGATCACTGTTTTCTTGTGCTATTTGCAATTTCTCATAGCTCATTCATGTGATTAAATGCGTGAAATCCATCAGTTTGTCCCCCTATCCTAGTGGATACAATGCAGCTCAATAAATATTGATGTTCAAGGTCTCACTTTAAGGAGTTACCGTCCTGAAAAGAATTTTGCGAGGAAGGCTGTGCAAAATGCTAATTTAGAGATGCAAGTGGTACAAATTACCTTATATATCTAGAATATTTTACTGTAATTAGGCAATAATATATTTAAGTCTTGACGTTGCGACAGCCTTAGTAATTATTTTATATACGGCTTTTCCTTTCATTAATCTTCCTTTTCTCATGCGTCGTTGACCATTAAACTCAGCGGAAGTCAAAAGGAGAGAGAGTGGGAAGTATACAAGGCAATGAGAAACCCTCCGCACCTGCAGGGAAGCAGGGGCCTTCGACTACCCTCACAACTTTCATCAGCGGAGTCTTTCGTGGGGCCCATGTCACCTTCGCTTCTCTTCTTATTCTCTCCACTCTCGTGTTTATCCTGCCTCTGCCTATATTTATATGCATCTTCTATTATCCTACCTACTCTCTACTCTTTCTGTATCTCCTCACCCTGAAAGATATCAAGATTCTCGGCTATTTCATACCGTTAAATTTGCTCCTTCCTCAAGTCGATTATTCTTTTCCCACCTCCTCCTCTCTCTAAGTCCTATTCTTAAGGATTTCTCTGCATCCAATCTTCTTCTCTCTCCTGCCCATGGCGACGAGAAGTCTAGATATCATCGACAAACTTTTAGAGGGGAGAACGTGGCTCGCACCCGTTTGTGTTTGTTTCCTTTTTAATGCAAAAAAAAAGAAATCCGTTTGGCGCTCTCAACTGCCCCCATCTTGAATCCCCCTCGTCTTGTGTGCAAGAACACGCACAATCGTGGCCGTCGTCTGGGACCGTGCGATTTCTCTTTCTCCGCCTCCTTCGCAAAATGGGAAGGGTTTTAAGGACGGTTTGTCGGTCGGCGTGTCCGCGAGGCACACCATTATGGCCTCGAATTACAAGACAGGCGAACGTTTTATCCTTTTAATCATCTGCACCATGAAAGAGAATAAAGGGCGAACTAGAGAGAAACAGACGTACGGAGATAAAAAGAGAAAAGAGGCGGATTGCTGGTTGGTTGGTCTGCCGGTTCTGTAGACTCCGGTCAACGCTGCTGAGATATCACAGGAGGGCGTGGACTGTCCCGCGGCTCACCCGCCGTCCAACCACCATACACACCCTCCCTCTCTTTTACATTCCCAGGTAACCCTACCCTTTCCTCACCTGTGCAGGAATCGAGGCTAACTTCGAAGAGATCGAAGCATTTTTTAGTTTCTCTCCAATACTAGTGCCCCTAGGGAGATATGGCCATTATTTTATCTTGCCCGAAGGTCTACAGCAAGTTTCTCTTTATTTACCGGCGAAAAATTGGCACTTAGTTCACCGGGGCCGTACCGGTTCGCTGGCACTCTCTTGAAGCTCTTCGGCAGATGCGAGCGTCTTGTTGCGAGGGGTGTATTAATCGGAGTGATCGAATTCGTGGAAGAGGTGGGGGAGGAACTTTACCGCAGGACATGGGGAAAATGTGGTTGGGACGACTCTTCCTCTCTCCATTTCATACAATCACCGCGTTTATCTCCTTTTACCTGCATAAGGCGCCTATTGCTGGAGAGTTCGATGCACGTTAGCCGTGTCTTCGTCATAAAAGGCGAGTAAAAAAAAGTAATTCTCAGATTATAGTCTCCATTTGATATTTCTTAACCCTCATATTAGGCCAAAAATCCCTATTATTTATGCTGCGGAGGCGATATTCGAAATATAGCGAAGCCATAATATATTTGCATGTTAAAAATATTTTGATTGAAGTTTCTTTCTTTAGAAATCAATATCTGAATAATGATATCGAATTACCTTGGTATCTTTGTTATGATACGAAGTGCGAAAAGTTTTCCAAATTTGGCTATCGGCTGTTGCTTTCAATACCGTTAACGACGAAAACGTCGGTGTTAACTCATTGTATACCAATAAGTGGCTAGTTTCTTAATGGCTGGGAAACTTTTGCTTTGGTGCAGGCATGTTTTGGCATGTATACTTTGGTACCTGTTGAACTTATTGTTGTTTAATTTTAAATATCTGGTGTAGTAATTTGACCGATTTTTATAGAATGATACAACAGTACCATAAAAATGCTGTAATGCATTGTAATTTTTGTAATTTCTGTAATTCTATAACGTATAAAATTAATCATTAGGTATTAGAATTAAGACAATATCAATAGTTCGCAATCCACGTATAAGCAGAAATAAATAGCTCTCTTGAGTAAGTTAAAAAAAATCATTGCCTTACCTTGGGGACAATAGAGTGAGCAGATAACATTTACTCGTAATTAAGTGGAGGCTTTTGTGCATTTATTGGGCCAAAAGATTTCCTCCCTTTGATGCACAGTTTAGTACCACTCGTTTGTTTTTTAGGACTCGATGATTTTTCATATTCATTTATTTGAAGTTATACTGTCACGATCATTTTTTATCATAATAACATTTATTTTTGGATCTGTACTAATGAATTTGTGCATTATGCATGCCTCGTGGATAACTCATTTGAGGAATTTGAGATACATAATTCTACATCTTATCTTTCAAGAAAATTTTCAAGTTTCGAGATGAGGCGAGGTTAAAACGAGGAGAAACTTAATGACAATGCGTATGACTCTTTATTTGTTTACTTCCCATGTAAGCCAAATGTGATTACACGAAAATATTGATTTGAAGTGAACGTGCCGGAATTTTTGATCTGATTTTCTTTTTTATTGACGTTTTATGCTGTTTGGCGTCATATCAAACGAAAAATATCCTGTCTATTACCACCGCCCTTGCCATTCATGTAGATGCAAATTTGTGGCACGTCTACAGCCCAATAAGTAATAAATGGAGGTTCGGTTTCTCCTAGCACTGACCTTTTTATGCATTGACTTGATGCACCAAGGTCATGCGATAGGGTTCTAACCTAATTTACTTAGATTTTCCTAGCAAAAGTTTGGTCAAAAAAATAGGAAAATTATTTATTTCATAATGAAGAACTCAAAATAAACTAGATTCAATCGAAGTTGATGCATGTACCCAACAGAGTCACTAAGCATGTACAAAGTGTTGGAGCTGAGGTTACGTCTGACTGTGAGTTCCTGATTATTTGAAGGACCTGAGAAGAACTGTAACTGTAGAATTCTGAATCAAGTGGATAAAATTAAAATATTAGGTATCAAGATGGGTTAAAAAATCAATTAATGGTAATATGTTCAGATAAGGTCATTGACATGCACGGAAAATTTAGTTGTTACCATTAACTCAATTCTGTTTTAGAAAACGTAGTGAGCTTCATTGTGACAATTGGAAACTAATGGCCTTTACCAATGGGCCATAAGCATGTATTTAATCTGTATTCATTGGGCTTTCGCGATTGAACATTTTTCTTCGCACTAGTTCTCTACCTTAAAGACTATTTCCATTTATTTATTTCAGTTTCACCAGAAATACTGCTGATTGTATTTGGCAGCTTCTTTTTGGTTTGAAATACAAGGCATTTTTCATATGAAACTAGCGTAATTTTTTTCCAATCGCTCCGAATTTTTATAATTACTTCTCTATCATTTATATTTCGGCTAATCAAGCTATTTTACAATTACTCCTTTCGGCATCCTCTCCTTTTCCCTTCGGCCTCTCTCCGGCTAATCAAGTTATTTTGCATCCATATCATTTTCAAATCTTACTCCCGTTCTAGTATTTTTAAACCAAAAATGTCCTTATATTATATTGCAGAACTTTTCTTCTCGTATCTCTAATCCTCCTACATCTACCGGCTGCCAGTTTCGGTGGTGGCGTGGTCAAGTTCAATATATCTAATTCTGAGGTTGCGGGTTCGAGTCCCGCCTGGTAGGTATTTCTCCACCCTGCGTATGGATGTTTATGAAAGGTTAAATGAGTAACTGTGAGAAAGGAATGAATAGTGATTTATTACAATCAATCCACCATCGCATCAATTTCATCGCATTGTACTATTCAACACAACTTTTTTGCTACTTTTGATTCTCGTCTAAGCTTAAACTTTGCGCATCCTCCTCCCTAAGTACCTGCGTGGATTTTTTCTCTTTATAAATTTACAGGTTTATCTAGATGTTGTTGTGCAAAATGAATGTCGCATATGCCTCCGCCGACGCTTCGTGTGTATTTGCACAAATCATCAGGGACACATTAAGGTAGGTGAACACACACTCATCAAAAATTACATTGAGTTCAGTAAACGGACCAAACTTTTTTAAAATTTCAAACGGAGGGTATCTATAAAAAATCAAATAATAAATAAATTGACAAATATTTTTACGATCAGCTTATTTTTAAATAAATGATAGCATCAAATTTTGTTTCATATAACTACTGAATGAAATCAATGCAATGATACAAAATTGTGATTAGATCTTCTTATGTAATAGTAATTTTGTTATGAGCATTTACTAGAGTAACAAGGTACAGATATAAGACCGGGACAACATCTATAATTAGTTTTTAAATGAGCATCTTTGTGCGTACGCAACCGCTGCGAAAATTATACTGCTAGAGCAATTTTTAAAAAGGTAATTATTGCGCAGGCGGCCAGCTGTGAAGGTTGTTTCCTTTATTAATTATGGAAGACATATATTGAAATTCAGTTTCAATCAGGAGTAGTGTAGACGGAGAGAAACGGTGATAGTCCTACCACTGTATTAATGGTACATCGTTAAACACCATATATCGAAGTTCTCTTGCGACCAAAAATCTGAATCGGAAGAAGCCATTCCTATGGTGGCGAAATGAGAGACTCGTGCGTATAATTCTTCATATCCGATTTCCTTATTCTGAGCCTTTTTTCAATTGCTACTCATCAATTGAAATATCAAATTTTGCATAGGAACATTTCCGTTTGAATGCAAGAATGGCGAATTAGGGAGGTGCAACAATTTATATTTGGATCATTTATCTTTCATTATCAGAAAAAGGACCTGATAATTATTTTTGACCTTCAAGTTTAGATAAAGATGCCCTCAGTAGTTTCAGTATAACCTTATCTTTCTCAGTCACCGCTCCGTCCAAACCCATCTCTTTCACGTGTTTGTTTCAAAGATAATTTTTTTTTTATTTCGCGGTCATCGTAGATACTCTTCGGTCTCGTCACGTTTTACCTCTTCCTTTCTATGTTCACACATTTACCCATCATTCCCACTGGACACACACCACCTTGTAAAAAATAGTTCCACGATTGACCGAGATAATGGTCGATTCCCCTCACTGAGCACACGAGCATTTTATTCTCACACTGATTTCTTACGACACTTCTCCTTCTCGTCGCCTCCCTCAACCCCCTTGCCTAAATCCTAAATATTTCCTTCCCTTCTTCAATTTTGTATTTTATCATGCTCTCTCCCCAATCATTCTTCTGCATATCCTCTCCCTCCCTATTTTATGAACTCTCCACCACTTAACTTCCCTCTTAGCCAATTTCCTTAAAATAAGGAAAAATACATATTTTCGTTAATTCAGTGCTAATAAAAAAGTTAATTCAGGTACTGTATAACTAATATAAATAAGTGTTCTTCTCCTTAAAAAATTATCACTATTACAAACCATGTTAAAACTTTTATTTGCAGCTATTGCTCGCCTCCCTATATAAGTTAATACATGCGATGTATGTTATTTAGTTTTATTTCTTTGCATCGTGCATGAGCAATGAAGTAAAATCACGTGATTCAATGTCTTTCATTTCCTGGCTTCGGTTTTTATAAGAACTTCAAAATATGAGCTCGAGGTGAATAGATTATGGATCGCTGTTGTTCCCAGCCAAGAATAGCTCCAGAATACTGGTCTGTGACATGTAATCTTGAGAGCTTTGCGTGAACTTAATTGGCAGAAGCATCAGGCAGTTGAGTGATGAATAGAGGATAAGAGAGAAAATAAGAAAGAGGGATCAGGGGAGGGATATGACAATTCGTTGGAAGATAACATTTAAAATCCCGAATTTGAATACGCAATCCAAGCTGTTTTCTCAACCCAAACATAAATATTAGAGTGCAAAATTTAAAGAGAAACGTATTTGATAAGGTCAATGCTACATCCCGTCTATCTGTTACAAGAAAAGTGGCTCATAAGCCCCTTGTTCGCCGTTTTACTTGGGCGGGAACTGAAATTGCCATTAAAAGGGTATACATTTTCTTTTTTTCGAAGTCGAGAGTACGAGCATATTGTTGAATGGGTTGACATTTTAAGCACACGGTATTTGGTCTTGTACAAGACTTGGTATGCTACCTTGTTCTTGATTTTGAGAACGGAATTTAGTATAATTTGAGTTGTCCGTACTGTTTTTCACCATCATTGAACTTGTACTTGCGCGGAAGCGATATTTTCATCCATATCGTAATCCATATCTACTGTAATTTTCTGCCAAGCAGTTTATGGCAGCAGACCAAAGTATTTATTGGGACATTTTCACCTATTTCTGATTTCACCTCCAGGAAATTACTTAGTAGCCGCTTTGTGGTATGTGAGGGGCTGATTTAAAAATATGAAGATCGCACAGCAGCTATAATAGCAGATGTGATTGGTCTATTTCGACTAGATCTTACTGGGAGCCAGTAGCAAACTAGTGCCACATCAGTTATGAAATCAAATAGTTCAGCAGATGTGATAGCGATCATGCTTGTTAACCAGCATGCTGGTTAAGCATCTCACGGTACTGGAAAGTATCCTAAAACTTGTAGTGTATCAAATGTCGTGTGATACGGGTTTTAGTTAGACATTAATTAACATCTGTGTCAGCCGAGCTTATTCATTACAAAACGGAATATGCCATATGTCTAGCCCATCCTCTCAAATCAATTTTGAATAACAATTTGGTTGATTATCATATTAGTCATCTGCCATTCGTGAACAACAAATGAAATATAGTTCTCACATTGTTGTAATAACTCCAAAGTAAACGAAAATGGACTGGTAAAGCATGACGTCACGAACAATTGGTTACCAAGGTATTATTTTCCAAATAAATGCAAAATCAGTGCCAAATATATAGGAAAATGTTGTTTGGAAAGTTATTTGACGTCACAACTTTACCAGTCCATATTTACATTAAAATGGGATTTTAAGTCGCATTTCACTAAACGAAGTAGGATAAGGCAGAACACATTAATAATAGCTGGCTTTTTAAATAACTTTAAGTTTAATTTTATACTTCAGGTTTAATAAGCTCCAAAATCGTCCATGTTATTATGTCGTCCAAATCGTCCATATAGATTATGGCAGGTATGCAGTCAGTTATATTCGTACATCCCAATTAATTGTTGATTTCAAACATCTCCTCTGTAGTGGTGTTACATGTTAATCGCTTTTAGAAGGTTAATGATGGTTGTGTACTATCTGAAAACCGGAAATATCTTGCGTCTGTTCAACCTTGAATCAAGGAAAATATCTGCTGAATGAAGGCGAGTCCCTGTTACTTCCGGACGCTTCGTTCGAAATTTTAGCAGATGGCATACCTCACCACAACTTATCTTGTCCTTCAAATCGCTTAAATGCTTTGTGCCCTTCCAAATAATCTAAATTTTTATTTAATTAGAAGGAAGAGTTATTTATCAAAGATATTTTGGTAGCCAGAGTCCAGACGTATATATGCTTTAATTGATCGCACAGTGCCATTCAATTATTTGCCACATATTTGAGCTAACTAGGTACTCTAATTTTTCCTCAAAGTTTCATTTTTTTCTTCAGCGCCCGTACTAAAACAATTACTTCGATAATTTAAATATTTTTAGGTCCCATAAAATTAAAATTTTCTGCTATTCCCTGCATGGTGATACGTTATATTCCGCTGGGCGTAGCACTGAGTAATTAAAGGAATTAATCTGGTATGGTGTTTTTAAATGCTAAAATCGTCTATGCTTACACAAAAGAAATATTGTGAGATAAGAAATGAGTTTATTAGCCATAGCTTAATTAATTTCGTCCCGATATAGCACCATGTTTTCTTCATTAAAAAAAAGGAAGAATTGATTCAATACAAAGTCAATTTGGAAGTTTCTCCGGAAGTTATAGTTCTTATATATTATTCATGTTGTCATTATCCACCCGATGCTGTTCGACTGAAATTCACTAGTTTTATCGTAAAGTTTAAGAATGTTTTTGTCATTGTCATTGGCAAGTATTCTTAAGACTTTTTGGTAAATATTCTTTGATTAATGAAACTCTTTGTTCCAACCAGTCGCCTTTCAGTGCGCCTTGACGTTGCAGCTTTCGTCTTCTGGGGTAATGAACTTAGTTCGCTGCAATGACAACGAACTTTTAAAGTAGGTAGTTAGAGCAGTTAAGTTAAAACATGTATTATTGCGGACGTGATAATATCTATTAGGCGAGGTGATTGGTGGGTTTGGACAAATTTAATCAAAATCTCTACTTGGTTGAAATGAAAGATTACCCATATAATTTACTCAACTTTGAAATGATGAGTACAACAGCGTAGTTTTAATTTCTCAGAACTGTTATAGTTAGTTATTTTTTGTTCATGGCTGATTATAGGATAGTATTATTGTAGTTCATAGCCTTAAAGATATTATTCGAATTCTAATCGATTAGAGCGAATAAAGGCGGAAGTCGTTAATTTTGACTAGAGATATTATCTTCCTGTGGAACGTTTTCTTGAAGGAAGTCAGGGTGCTGTATTTTGGTAATATGTACTTCAGATTCGTACGATATTGTTCCTTGCTTACTACTTGTCCAAATAGCTTACCAGCTGGCAAATATAAAACGTACTATTCTATTGAAGGTGAATTTTGTCTTCGTGATGGGAAACCAGGCCTCTCTTCTCTGGTATGTGTTTCCCTAACATATGTTTCAATGCCAGTATTATCTTCGGGCTTAAATAAAGGAACCTGGCTTGCAATAATTTGTTTGGATATTAATTTGCATAAAAAGCACCTTGGGAAATGCTGATCATATGTCATGATAATCGGTACTATTCCTGTTTATTGCACTTTCCACGTATGCATGCTTGAAGCTATGCCGAAATTCCGGGCATTATGCAAGCCCGTGCAGTAACAATCGGTCACAGGAGTAAAGGAGTAGGCTTTTGCTCTTTGGGAGATATGGGAGCTAACGGTGAGATTGATTGTTTCCCCATATGATTTATATATTAATGCTGCGTAACAATGATAATCATTCACATGAAATATTACTTTAAGTAATTAATGTTTTTAATTTGTTCTATGTTCCAGCTAGTGGACATAATAATTATTTTAGCTGGAGGTAGTGAACTGCTTAGGGATGCATACGCAAAAAGGCGTCAACTTATCAGGAAAAACGCTGAAAGTACGTTAGTTTAGTTTTATCTAATAATCATTACGGAAATAAATTGGCAAAATAAACTACGAAAGAGTATAAGCTACTTAGAAAAGCATTAATATTTACTTAGTTATCATTATTCATCACATTGATGCTTTGTGCTGTGAATTATTCCTAAATTTTGTTCGTTAACCCTGAGCTTATCTTACTATATAATTCTACTGACTCTTAGCAATTCCTAGTTGGCTCGAAATGAGAGATTTACAAATAAGTAGACCACCAGACCGAGCAATATGCATGTCGTGTGACTGAGAGAGACGCATCTCCCCAAAAATAATCCTTTTGATCATTAATGTGCGAAGTTCATTTTAAATTTCACTTTTGTTTGGTTGATTTTCTTTTAACGTTTACGAAAGCTCCATTTCAACTGAGTTTTGCTATTAAGATGTTCGATGAAAGCTAATGGCATTCAGACATTCGTAAGAAATACTGCCACCAAAAACTTGGGAGTAGCCTAAACAGGGCATCTGACCGCTCTTTCAGATTGCTTGAAATAAAAATAAATAAGCCATTTATTAAATGTAGTTTTCTCAGTGTATTATACGTCATTTATTTGCCAACTCTTCATTTTCTTCTATTTTTTCTATTGGAAGGAGCTATTTCGAGCAGACATATAACGTGCGTCAAACTTGCCTCGCCAGACATGTGGAACTACGATTCTGATCAGAATATACCCTCGAATGCCGGCGGCTACGTTCCGTACAGTGGAACATTCTGAGAATCTGAAGATACAGGCTCTTTATTGAAGTGAAATACTGTGCAAATATGCTGGTGGGAATTATCCAGAAGTTTAGATAACATAGGCAAGGATAGATTTCCGGAAGGAATGATCATCGAAACTCAAACACTACGCGGGAAATTCACCAACGATTTTCTCGTAATGTTGATCTTTATTACCAACCAGAATCCTTCATTTCAAGTTTATTACTGCCTCCTCCATATAATCTCACTTCTTGAAGTGCTTTCTTATCGATTCCGCATTCTCGTTTCCTTTTTTTTTGCTCGAGGGTAAAAAAGGACATTTTTGGGAAATTTTAAAATGGCGATAAGGTACATGAAATCATGAAAATCAGCAACGAGAACGCGGATGTTAAGGGCTGAAGGAACGTGGAAAACGTTTGGAATACGCTTGAGTGAAGATAATAAATACCAGAAAGAAATTGAGTGATGTAGTATCTTGTGGGACGTTAGTGGTGAAGACCTTAGGAGAAGTGGGATGAAAGATGCGGCGAAGAATGGAAGCGGGTCCAACAGGAAGAAGGCTGCTTGAGCTTTGGACAAGTGACGGTAGACGCGAGGTTCTCTCTCTTCCTCAAGCATTGAAATATAATATCTATTCCGGGAAAACTTGGCATATCTGTTCTGAGTGGGCAGATGAAAAAAAATACAACGGTAATTGAAGGTGATGATTTCAAGAAAAATCCTCAAGGCAGTAAATACAATCACGTTTTATGTAAGGCACTCATTCCAGCAAATTGGGCAAAGCATATTATTCTAGGCTCTGACCCTTGAAATATGGGGTGAGTGTTTAATTATTTATTGAACAAAAATCTAGACGTCACACTCTAATTTAGAGATATTAGGTTTGAATGATTTATTGCATTACTTGATTTTTCGATGAATCACTATAAACTTAATAGGTAGGAGCGACCATGAACATTTGACGACGAGTAAAAAGTAAAGGCTGACTTATTTGGGGTGCCTTTTTATTAGAGCTTATATGTCACTTTCTAATTAAATCTACGCCACACGGAGTGGTGAGTAAGAATACTTATGAGGAAGACTTAAAAATAATTACTTATTTGGTGAAAATTTTATCGTTTATTTTGCCCTTATATGTCATTTTCTTATTGGATCAACTGTGTTCTCAGAAATGAATGTGCGATTGTGAAATAAAATGCAGTACAGATCAAAGCAAAACCACACGTTCCAGCTAAACCCATCAGAAAGTACTGTTGAAACAATCATTTCTATAAATCTTTTTAAAAGCAGGAAAAGTCACAAGTAGTAGTAGTATTTTTGTTTAACGTGCTTCAACGGCTAGGGTCATTTCGCACTTACTGTCTGCCACGTGCAGACAGGGGCAACAGCACTCGGACGAATCGGAGGATCACCTCTCCAAACTCGAGCCGAGCCCAACGATGCTTAACTTCGATGACTGATCGGGAACCGGTGTTTCCATCGTGACAGGGCGTTGCCCAGGAACAGTCACATTTGTCTAACTAATATGTATTGTGTATGTGCTTATTTATGAAAAATACAGGTACGTATATAGTATTATTTAACGTATGAGTCGCAGCTTACCACTTGGCGGTTTCCGAAGTGCCATATGTACATGAAATAGATCAAAAGTAGTACCCTTACATAATGCCTTAAAGAGAATGGAGCTAATTCCTTTCTAGATACCGCCTCTCTCCATTTCTACTAATTTGAATTAAAAACACTAGTTTTTTTTAGCAGCTCGGTGTTCAAATGTTAAATTACATATTTTTTATAAAAATATTCTAGCGGTGAATTTGTTCTTCTACTCTCTGTTAAGCATTGATTGACCATGATAAAATAATAAGCGAAACAAACCTTATTGAAATTTCTCTGCCCAATTTGTATTTTACTTTCCGGTAATCTTCAATTCCCGCGCTTATTTTTCTTATTTATGGGACTCGTCTTTGCTCTCTCGTAAATGTAGGTTGCCTTCTCCGTACATACTTTAAAATCAGGCGTCGAAGTCAACATGCACGGGGAATTGTGGAGCCTTCAGCGAGAAATGGATATTGGGTGGGAAGAGAGGTAGGAGAGGGAGTGAAGGGGTCGCGAGAGGACAAAGCGGGAGGGTGGGAGGAGATGTTGCGGGGGCGTGGCCTATAAATAAGTGGGCGCATCCAATGGTAACCTATCATTACACTCGTCAAGAGATGAAAGCCCTTCGATCTTTTCCGTTGCCATGGCGACGGGTTTCTCTCCTTCGTACAAGCAGTCTCTTTCCGCTTTTCTTTTGCGCGCTCCTCATTTCTCTTGGTTCTTTCTATGGCCTCCTCTTTCTCTCTCTCCCATACCTCCCCATTTCTCATCCTATCTATCATAACCTGCTCATGGATCAATGGGAAAGTTCAAGTAATTTTTAAATTTTACTTTGCAACACCACGCAAGTACTATTACTGATTTTCAATCATTTATTTTCAGGATTAAAAAAATAAGTTTTCACATTTTCTTAGAGCCTTTTTGCTTTTAATTGACGTGACCTGATATGGTAGAGAAATTGATTGCTTTCTCAGCTCGTTGTGTTCTTGGTATATTCTTGGTTTTTTATATAAGTTTGTCTTTTTATGTGGTGCATGAACCGTGGGGTTAGTCAACCTTGGATTCACTGTGTATGCGATGCTGTGATTCAGTATCAATGAAATATAAAAAAAACCGGAAATATTTATGTATCCAAAGCTACAAGAGACAACGTAATAACTTTAAGCCCCATCAGTATTCACATCAATAAAGTTGCCTCTGAATAATATTGGCGTGGTGAGTCACTGAAGAGAGTATCGTAAGCAGAGTAGCGACAGAGACTCGCTAGACCTTAATAAGGCATTCCGAAAATTGTTCTTAAAGAATGCCTAGACCTAAACCGATATAAAAAACGATGAAATTATGATAAAATATGTATCGTGTATTTTAACGTTAGTTAAATTTCCATATTCCTCAAAATTACTCTCAATAATATTGATTTCTCGAATACATGCATAAATATGGTCAGTGAATTCTTCGCCACTTCTGCCCCTGAAAAATGCATTGCGCCGCTTCTATGCCCTCAACTATGCCGTCAGTCATTTGGTTGTAAATTGAAATTGAAATTACTTTTATTTTTCAGTGGAAGAATCGTTCATGCAATTTTAAAGTATGTGTACCTAAATATTGTATGCATTGTTCTATTGGGAGAGGCATTGCAATTTCAGATCGCCGGAAACTTGAGGAATAAGGGCTGTGAGGGATTGGTTGACTCGGAACCTCATAATTATTTACAGAGGGCTCCCTTGGAACACGTCATTTCTTTTTATTAGTTTACTGTGACTAAATTTCCAAGACCTTTTCGGTATGATTAAAAAACTGAGTCATATTTTTCAATATTCTTTTTCTACTCTCCATCAAACCGATGATGAAATTACCCTCTTGCGTTATTGTAAGTTATTTTCTTCATTCTTCTTTCCATGGCTTTTTCTTGCATTTCATCCTTACTTTCATTGCACTTATATTGCACTTTCTTCGGATCTTCTTTCCCCTGTCATTTATCTTACTCATACTATTTATTAATATCTTGTATTTCATTTTGTTCCCCATAGTTACGTTTTCCTACATTTCCATTCATATTCTCTCTCTCTCCTTAATTCCTCTCTCATCCTGGAGAAGGATCTTTTTTATACCATTCCTTCCTTGCACCGTCTTTCCCTTCCTTATCCACTTCCTTTTCCTTATCTTTCCCGCTGCCCCTTCCTCTTTGCTCCGCCCATTTTCCCATTTTCCCTTCCTCTCCCATCTTTTCCTCCACATCCCGCCTTTGCTCCACACATTCGCAGTTTGTCTATCTATCCCTCCCTCTCCCTAAGCCCTCCCATTCCCTTCATCCCCATCTTTGAGACTCGCTCCCCTCCCCCTGCTTCACTCCCCCACTCGTACGTGTCCATACTTATAAAATGCCCCATCATTCTTTGGCATTCCTCGCTATACTCTCCTCTTTTTTATATTCCCCCATTTTATTTTTACTACTCCGGTTATGAGAGTCGTTTCCATGGTACTCTGGAGAGATCTTTGCTTCCCCCTCCGAGAGATGCTTCCCGCACTCCGTGGCAATCCCCCAGCCAACGTCCTGTTTTTATATCCTTTCTAACCCCTCTCCCCCGAATTTCTGTGAACCTGCCTCTTCCTCTGAACCCCTTCCTTGTATATATGTATGTACATCCTCATATCCCACCTTCCTCCTCCCTGAAATCCCGCTTCTCTCCCCCTCCGTCCATTCTCTCGGTCTCGCAACACTCTTCTCTCTGAAGCCATTCGCCATCCTTTTCCCGTTGCCTGCATATTTGTTACCCTTTGGCCGCACCACTTCACTTCGTCCCCTAAAATCCTCTCGAGAATAGCACATCTCGTTTTCATTTATCCCTCCTCGCTAACTTGTCACATTCTCTTTGACTGAATGCTTGATTGAATTCAGTGGGTGGCGAGATAGCATAATAAACATGTATATTAAATCTTCTTTGTGATGCTTTGTGGGAGCTCCTTGTTTGTTGGAGGTGTTTTAAGATACTTCGTTAATCTATCTTGTAACATATTGGAATCCCAGCCATGTTGAATATTTCGACGTTAAATATTTTAAGAAGCAACCACGTACGTGCAGTGAGTTCTATTTTTAGACTCCGCACTGTTACAGGTGTGAGGTAGCAACAATTACGCTACAGCGACCACAACCTGAGCTCGTGATCAAACTGAAACCAAATAATAGCCGATAACAGCAAAACTCTATTGTTTAAAGTTACGAACACCTGCACACGCGACCACGACCTGAACGCGTGATCAAACTGAAACCAAACAATAGCCAATAGCCGCAAAAACACTATTGTTTAAAGTTATGAACTCCTGCACACGAAGGGAAAAGAGGGGAAATTCCTTCGAGAACATTCTAATAGAAGGAGGGAGAATATGAGTATATACACAGGCGAGTTAATCTAAACTGAGTCACTATATATGTATGTATGTACTCATAATTAATTGGTAATGGGTATTTATTTGTGCAAGTGAATACATTAATTGTGTGGAAAAAGTGAAGTGAGCCGTGAAGGCAAATAGAAATTCCCAAAGGGCGAATAAACCAATATGATACACTGACAAAGGTAACAAATACACCTGATATTGTGATTCATGTATAATATGTTTTTATTGAGTGGCGTGTTGTATTTCATATAAGTTAGTACGGGCCAATATCTAACCTTTGATGTGGAGGGAAATACAACTGTGAATAAATAGAGTTCATAAGTTATATGGAAAGGAAAAATTGTTATTTATTTTATTGGTAGAATAGAAAGATAATCATTATATGATAGGTAATTGTTTTAAATGTTACAACCTGTTTGCTTTTACGAAGTGATTTCCTATAGAATAGCTTAGTATGATCGCGTAAAACTCATCATAAAAGCGATTTCATTGTGCAGGCTTTTATTTGAGACGGTATATTTTTGTTTCCAAGTTTTTTCGTTTCGAAGTATCTTTGGCAGCCTTATCTTGTGGTGTTATATATATTTCAAATCTATTCCAAAATAAGTGAAAATTCTTACGTGCTGGCGAGAGCATAAGTAGTGAATCTTTTTTCGTAGGTGTAAAATAATTGGTGTTTTCATACTTATTAGCATCGTATTCAGCTCCCTCGAAACAACCAGTTATAGTCAATGATAGCGCATTTTTTCTTGTAACAAGAAAAACCCGCGTGTTGAATTTTATTACTTTTACTGATTTGTATTATTTTAAATATTAACTTTTCCAATTTATAAGAACCAATCCAGTTAATTTATAATTCCCCCTTTGCTTTTAAGGAGACTACGTTTTGTAGAAAAGAAAGGAATGGTGAGGAGTGGATCTTGGAGACTTATGAAAGAGTGGATTGGATGAGAGGGTTATAGCCATGATAATGTCCCCTTTTCTGCTATGCGACGAATATTTTTTCCCGCAGGGAGCGGAGAAGATCGCGCACTAGTGTAAAAAAAGTAGAGAATGAAGTTGAAAAAAATCGTCTTTGATGGAGAGGGCGGCGAGTTAAAGCATGAGTGCGGGACGCGGAATATTTTTTGCGGAGGCGTTAGTAAAAATGGATAAATGGGTCTGAGGGAGTGGGGGGGGGGGCGAAAGTTAGTGAAGAGGTATGAGGTACCCAACGACTTACCACGCTTTTAAAACTTTTTCTTTTCTAAGGGAACATCTCAGCTCATCTCTACCTTTCATCTGAACATTTTCCTTCCTCGGCGGGGAAAAAGATTAATGTGGTCAGAGCACTGACGAAAAAAATTTCATATAATTTAAAAAAATAATTCCATTCCATTTTCAGGGAAATCCATATTTTTTCGTGTAGGAATATTAAAAGTGTATTTAATCCAGTTCCCTTTGTTTTGCAGTACCCATTTTCGGGATTGCTGAGTTCGATGGCGGAAATGAGAGAATGAAAGCGTTCGTTGTGAATAAAAACAAACACTAAACGTTAATTGAAAAGTAATGATAGAGATTGAAGTATGAGTTATAGCATTATTTATTATATACTTTATATTATTTATTATATATATTATACTATAACATAACAAAGCTATTGAGCATTTAAAGTTGCCACTCGGCCTTGCAATCGATTGAAAGAAAGTAAAATCTAGTATTTGTGGGAAATTATCTCATCTCACGAGCTATAAAAATCTCTGTAAGTACTACATATTTTTGTGATGCCGATAGGAACATATCCGGCGTCAACGTTCTCTCTTCTGTTTACTTGAAATCATGCAACAAACATCTTCAGAAGAGAAAGAAAGCTTCTTTTAAGTAATACCAATAGATAAACCATCTTCATCATCATCATCTAAATCATTCTCTAAGATTCCATTCTAGACTTGCATCTTTTGCTCATCCTTTGACATTGTTAGGCATAGTTAGATCATCGTACGAGACTGAGAATGAGTCAGAAGAGTATGTAGTTGTAACTACTTTTCTGAAAGTGGAAATTGCCGATTCAAATTTTTAAATATGGGCATTGATAGTTAACTAGCGCTTAGTGAAAATTTATGGACATATGCCAAATTTCTCGACACAATTTACTTGGCCATATTCTTTTGAGACGTTACGTACATAAATTGACCTAAAAGGTATTTTGTTAAGTAATTTTAAATTTTTGCGAAACGTTTGGTTGTTTTTTTCATCCAATTTCAAAATATATTTTTCCTTCTGAATCTGAGCCATAATTATACTGCATTGTTTAGAATTTCGCTGAAATAAGGGAGCTATAAAATTGCTTCTCGGGTGTTATCGATTAACAGTGTATCGTGTGTGGTTTGTCTGAAAGTATTTTATATAAGTGTTTGCAGAGCGGCATCATACATGTATTATAACTGAATGTTCACATTCTTGTTTCCACTTCAATGTTTAAATGTTCTAAGGAATCTAAATGCTAAAAAAATTGTGTGACAGTTTCCTGCGAGAACAGGATAAATTTTATCAATTTCATCTTGTGGAAGTTAACGACTTAAAAAGAATAGGAGCCAATATTTCCTCATTCGCGCAAGTAAGTTCTTACTCCCTGTGGCAGGATCTCGATTGCCTTACGACAGCTAGTCATCATTTGTGAGCCTAAGAAACCCTTACACTTCCTCGGATGTTCTCCGCTCTCCCGATACTAGTGGTACAGTCGTTCAGTTGCTTGGTTTCTCCTAATTCTACCAACACGTAAACGCTACCCCCCTTCACCCAGGCTTTTTCCACTTCCTCCCATAATACTTGTCGCAGGAGAGAGGTGTGGAATGTGCACATACACATACGGGGATGAGTGGAGGGAAGGAGAGAGAGAGAGAGGAAGTGGTGTAGGGATGAAGTTTCAATTCTTTCGAGCAGAATGAGGGTACGGAGGGCAAGGGAGGGGGCGGGAGGGAAGAGCACTCAGTGGTAGGAACGCAGAGGAGTCTGATGGCTCCGACTTTGACGTGGCGGATAAGAGCCGACGAGGAAGCATATCTGGCAAACGCCTCCCTAACCTATTCCCCTTTCGTGTTCTACCCTCCCTCACACAGCAGCCCCACGCTCCTCACACAACGACGTACACCACCCAACCCCCTTCCTGCAATAATCCATCCCTTGCCCCCTCTCCACCACACCTCCTCCCTCGTCAGAATACCCCCTCCCTCCATCCCACATCTCCTGCGAAAACTTCTTCCTTGCCTCCTTCTCCTCCTATTCCTTCAAATCCTTCCCACCCCTTGTGTTTTTCTGGTTCCCCCGCCCTATCCACCGCGCCCTTCCCCAATTTTGTAAAACTCCGACCTCCAAACACCGCGTCACCCTCCCAAAACCCCTATCCGCGCCCTACTCTCTCTCTTCCCCTACCCTATACCCTCAGCGTCCCCTCCTATCCCCCCTCGACGTTCTTCATCCCAGATACTAACACACTCGCACACATACATGAACGCGCTTTCCCCCCTTGAACCTTGCACACCCCTTCCGTTTATACGTATGCCCTACCCCCCCTACCCACCCTCCTCTCAACCTCTCTGTCCCCCCCTCCCACCACCACCATCGAAAACCACCCTTTTCCATCCCTCTCCCCTCCTCTGTATGTCCTCGGGGTGGAAATCTGTGTGTCTCCCCGAGATAAGGAAAGTCGGGGAGACGGAAAGCTTTTCGTCCCGTAAATAGGTCTTGTCGGTGGATGCGGTGAAGGATGGAGGGTGGAGAAGAGTGAGCGAGGTGGGGGGGGGACGGAGAGGGGTGAGCGTTAAGGGTGAGGCGGGTGTTGCAGAGGAGTAGCAGGGGAGGGATAGCATATGAGGGGTTGGTTTAAAGGTAGGAGAGGAAGAATCCAAGGAAGAAGGACCAAATAAAGGAGGTGGGGTCGAGAGAAGGGGAATGGATGGAAAGTGTAGACGAATCGGGGGTAGGGGTAGAGTGATGCTGAGGGTTTGGGGGAAATGAGCTATGCAAGTTGTAGGATGCGTAGGGATCGTCCTCGTAGGAGTAAAAAGGAGGAAGGGAAGGGCGCGGATGATGGGCGCAGGGAAATCTTGGAAGGGCTAAGGGAAGGCTAAGACTGGAGGACATGGAAAAGGAGGAATGGGTGAAAGGGAAAGAGGAGGCGAGATTCTGTGAGATGGATGTGAAAGAAGAAATCCAGGATAAGAAGGGAGATATCGAGGAAACACGCAGAAGACGAAGGGTGGAAAATAAAAGAGGGTGAGGGCAGAATACTCCAGCATGTGGAAGAAGTGGGAGGGTGGGGTGGATTGAGAGAGGGAGGGAGTGCGATAAAAGGTCTTTGGAGAGTGATTTCAGGAGATGGTTAGATTTTGGAGGGATGATGGGGAGAAATGGAGAAGACAGGAGGGAGGTTGGATTTAGATGGCAAAGGGGACAATGAGAAGGAGAATGATGCAGAAAAGAGCGTCCGAGGAGGCTGTCCTGTCTGTGTGTTTGACTCGGTGCATTGGAGAGGAAAGCATCAAGGAGGAAATGTGTCGGAGTGAGAGAGGGAGATTGGACGGTATGAAGGGGGAGATTGAGTAAGGAATGCGTTCTCGGTATGTATCGATTTAGAAAATTTCGCTGATTTCGAAAAATCAAAGCACTTGGAGAAAAAGCACGAGACGCACTATATGGAATAATCGAAGATTGCTACGAATCCGGAAAACTGCCAGAAGACTTCAAGAGGAGCTCAGTGGTGACCATTCCTAGACAAGGGCTGAGAAATGCGAGGAGCACCGAGTCTAGTGTCACATGCCTCCAAAATCCTTACTCGGATAGTAGGCTGAATAATTGAAGGAAAAATTGAAGAAAACCTGTCAGAAAACCAATTTTTATTTAGGAAGAATAGGGGGACAAGGGAGGCAATACTATGCCTGTGACTACTGGTAGAGAAAATGATCCACGTGAGCGACATTGTATGTAGCCTTCGTGGACTTGGAGAAGGCATTCGATAATGTCGAATGGAATAAGATGTTCAATGCTATGGAAAAACTTGGCTTGGGCTACAATGACAGAAGAATTATCTACCAGCTCTATAAGGACCAGGTGGCCGCAATACGCACGCAAGATGGAAGAAATATGGGGGCAAAAATTAACAAAGGGGTCCACAAGGATGTAACCTGTCACCAGCACTCTTCAATATGTACATGGAGGAGGCAATAAAAGAAATAGAAGAACAAGGAATAAAAGGAATCAAAGTGAATGGAGAAGAAATAAACATGCTGCGCTTCGCTGATGATATCGCCATCGTAGCAGAAAACGAGGAAGACCTACAGAACTCACCGAACACAATTGGAAAATTGTTCCAGGAATACAACATGAAAGTAAATAAGAAGAAAACCAAGATACTTGTGTGCGGAAGAGAGAAAGTAGTGGCCACGTTCACCTCAAAGGAGAAAGATTGGAGCAAGGGGAATCATTCACCCACCTCGGGAGCACCATTACCTGGAATGGAAGAAGCACGACAGACATCAAGCTTAGAAGAGCCCAAACTAAGACGGCATTCATAGCCAAAAGGCCGCTACTCTGCTCGAAGAGCATAAGACTGAAGACAAGGAAACAATACGTGAAAACATTCGTGTGGGTAGTGGCACTCTACGGATCAGAAGCATGGACCATTGGAAAAACTGACCAGAAAAGAATAGAAGCCTTCGAGACCTGGTGCTGGAGGAGGATGATAAAGATCAAATGGACGGATAGGGTGAGAAACGAGGAGGTACACAGAATAATTGGAGAAGAAAGGGCACTGTGGAGAACCATACGCATTTGGCCCCGACGGATTCCTCCTCCCTAAATTACATGGGCTGACTATCACCAAGTAATTGTGTTGCTATACTACCTTCATGTGATTTTAATAATTTTACCTATATATTTTTCAAGTTATTTTACTATAGCTAATACCATATTGTCGCTTTTGTATTTCTGAGAAGTATATGAAAATCAATCTGGCGTATTTTTTGTCCAAACTACTTCCTTCTAACAAACCTTTATGTATTTTTATGTAAATGGCTCTCCTGGATCGAGGCTGTCCTCATTCATGTCTCATCCCCAGCTGTGTAATACTGGCCATAAACATTGACCATAACGTTCTTCCCCATATCCTCACCTTTTCTTATTAGTTTTACCTCCATTGAAAAGTTAACCATCTCAATCGGTTGCTTCATTGCTTTGCTTAATGTCATCTGTTTTATCGTCTTCTGGTGGTGTTTACTGTATATTCTCTTTTTAAGAAAATGTCCATAGCATTAGGAATGCTCTTCGCACCAACTCCGCGTCCGCCTAGTTTCTTGGCTGAGATGATTGCTTCTTAATGTGGTTATTAATCTATTTAGTTATGCGGCTTTATTTATTTTTTCTTCATTATATCTTCATTATTATCCATTGTGTATCCATGAAATAGCAGTTCTAATCGGAATTTCCTATCAATTTTTCCCCTCGCTTACCATTTTTAATGAGCCTCCCTCACGTACCATTATGAGTCTATCCTATCAACTTCACCAGCTTGTTGTCTGCCTACTCCTGGTATTTATTTTTATCCCGGTTAATTTTATGATTCAAATTTCTCCTCCTCCTTTTCCTTTCTCGGTGTAACAGACACAATAAGTTAGTCATAATGTGGATCTGCATTTATCCCTACGAAACTGTGCGCATTTACGCTGCATCAAAATATTTGTCTAACAAATGCACGACGATAACTATCTTCTCTAAGTTCCCTGTATTATCAACACATTACCTTGGCGATGTTAGGAGCAAGTATCTTTTATTACTGCACTTCTCCATAGGAATAACTTCGTTATTTTCTACCCAGGGTTTCTAACCGTACTTCTCTTTCAGATTTTCTTCGCCCACCGCTACATTCCATTCTCCTAACGCTAGTAAATGTTATCTTTTACAAGTGCTTGACATTTTTTCAGGCTGGTACCTATTAGTTACCATCTTATTCACCTCGGGATATCGTAGAAATCTGAATTTCAGTTATTTATTTTGCTTAAGTTCCTTGTGATAATTTTCTACAGCGTATTTCGTACTCCTAATTATTTCTTACGATAGGCCAAACATCTCTCCTCCCTTTCTTGATTACTAACTGTCTTTTGTTATCCATGTTACGTGTACGTCCCGATCGATAATTTAGATAGCATATCCATCAGTATATTTTAGAATTTCGCTCAAAATATTTGAAGCAAATGATCGCATTCTGCCACCACATATGTCATTGAATCTTAGGACGAGATTACGACCGGGAACTTGTCATAAGTGCGAAAGTCCCTTTACACTCCGATCTATATCTATTGATCATAGAGTAGGGAAAGAAGTTTCCATCACAGCTGACCAGAAATTACAAAATGGAGTATAGTTCAGTGAAAGGCTTGGCGCTCTCTCTTCAGGAATGGCGACAGAGGAGGAATGCACGTGAGGGGTGTGAAGAGTGATACGGGAGGCGGAGAAGAGGATCCCGGTTGCAGGGTACGCACCAGGGTGAGCTCATGGGTAGGGGGAGTGACATAGAAGCAAGAGAGGGTTGCAAGGGTGAGTAGCGGAAGAGAAGGGAAAGTTATTAAGAGGTGAAAGGTGATTGAACGATATAAATGGGGGAGTTTGACGTGGAGTTTGAATTAACTGATTTGATTGATCTGCCCATCGGGGGAAGAAGGATGGAGGGGGGCCGGAAGACCCGAGGTTTGTTCTCTATCGGCCTTATAGATGGTACATTTAAGGGACGGTAGTCGGGAGGGTAGGCTACCTACGCGAGAATAAAAGGAGATCCCAAGAGGAAAAAGATTGGGAGAGGGAGGGCGGGGAGGGGGGAGAGGGAACGGCGAAGGAAAAAGATTGGGGGAGAGGAAACGGCGAGGGGAGGCGTTGGGGAGGGTGGTGTGTGACGGAGGATGGTATTCTGGGGAGATGGAGGGAGATCGAAAATGGAGACCGGTTCGAGATCGGAAGGGGATGGATTTTGAAAAGAGATAGAAGGTTAAGGGAGTGTGAGAAGAGAAGATTGAGGGCGGTATGTGGAGAATTGCGGATCGGGATGAGGGGTTCGTCGGCCAGAGGATAGAGGGGAAAGTGCAGTGATGGAAGTGGAGGGTCTCTTGATTCCTGCGGAGAAGAAGTTTGTCTTCGTTCCTTGAAGGGTGGTGTAGGCCCCGGAGAGGTGGTGGAGGTCAAAGGAAGAGGGAGAAAGAGGGGTGGGGGTAGGATATGGGAAGACAGGAGTCAGATCAGGTGATGGAGAGGTTGATAGAAGGGAGTGTGAGAGGGGGTTTGGAGAAGTAATTTGCGAGCTCTAGGATGAATGATGAGCTCTTTGCTATTGAGTGGGAGAGAGAAACTGTGAGCAGATCCCTCATCACATCACAGTGTATTAATACTCCTCTGAGGATCGGCATAAAGCCGATGTTGATAGTTCTTATTGTTAGTTGAAATTTGGCTATATTCGCTTTACATGCTAACTCTTCACACAGCCCAGATTAAGCTTTCCCTATTTTAATATAGACCGTCTGTTTAGTTTTTTAAATTTTTATTTCGGTGCAATAGTGTACATGTTGTAATATTTCTATGTCATTAATTAAAAACCTTTTTCATACCTTAATGTTAATTGAAATCCTTTAAAAGTCCATGTTTCGTAAAAAAAAAATTTATTTTTAGTCATGTGAAAACCTGAGTAGTTGCCATTACGTTTAGTAAGCTGTTAAATATTATAACAGAGGGCGTAAAAAATCGCTAATGACATTCGTAATAATAAACACTTCTGTAAATGTTTACAACATGGAATCATTTTTAGCTACATTATCATGTACAAATCGTGGCTTTAATGTATGGCAACGCATTGAACGACGAATTTTTTCCTTTTATATTTTTAATTAATTTATTTTAATTCATCCAGTATTAATTTTTCTTCGCATATTTTTCAAAATTATGCCGTATTCATTCAAGCGTAAATCAGCTGCAGAGCTCAATTTTTTTAGATTACTCGAGCTACATGTAATGCCTCGTAGCATATGATTCGTAAGGGTTTTTTAATATAGAAATATGCCATTTTTTAGGTGGTACATCTATTGAATTAGCGTTTAACAAAATCATTTTCTGCCTGCTTTGTTTAAGGCCGTTCTTGTAGGTAGTAATGACGCCTCTCAGGGTGTGAATAACTCTAGCAGATGAAAATATAAAAAAATAATGCGTCTTGCAGGTATCTGTTGGCTTATTATTTTCTCTTTCTCATATTTACCTTCGGAAACTCCTCATTCCCTTTTCTGCTATCGCTCCCTCCTATTTCCCCTGTCATATTTATGCCTACTTTCCTTATTCTTTCCCTCAGCAGCGGAAACCTCATTTCTGGGTTTTTCTCTCCCCATTTTCCTCCTTTTTCATTTCCTTCTCTTCCTCTCCTTATATCCCCTCCTCCTCTCTCCTCTTTTCTTCAGTCAGCCTTTTAGGCCTCGCTTCTCGTTAATTCCGAAGGGGTTTCAGCTAAGTCAGTGATACTAAAAATTAGTTGCTTGGGAAATGATAATTTGTTTTTCTCCTTTTTTCCTTATCTCACATCTCAACGTGCATTATAAAACACCTAAATGCCTTATTACGTAGTACTGTGCAATTAAATTTATTGAGAATGATTTTGTCTTACTTCAGCATTTGAACGTGTTTAGCTTTTGTGTAATTTATTTGGTTTCTCTCGTAATTGTGTTTCAATCGATTTATTTTTAGCGTGAGTTTTTTAATGACACTGCATTGATCTTTATTTCAAAATTTCCCGTTATTTTTTCGCATACCTTTTTCTCATTATCTCTCTATTCACCTGTTCCATTTTAGCTTTGTTTTTCGAAAAGTGCGCAAGAACTTGAACCTTGTGGCATCATTCCGATAGATCTCTTTATTATACCATGCTGTTTATTATTTATTTTAGCTGTTCTAGCCTTGTTTTAGTTTTTTTCGTTATTTTCCCTGATTCACAGGATGTCCAATTTGTCTTCTCTCTCATGCTATGCGAATTTTGGAAATGTTGATTCATCCTTGTTGGAACTTAGCCAAAAATGATTAAATTTTGACTCAAATAAAGTTTTGATGAAAAAGGAACGAGTGTTCTCACATGTGAAGTAAAGTAATGCTTTTGAGTTTACTAGAGTAAGATATTCTTGGGTGGAAAGTGCTAAAAGGAAGGGTGGAACATAGGCTTATTGATGAAGGGGAGCGAATCTTGCTCCGCTGTTCGTCCCTTTCTCCGATGCCTAGGAACCACTATGAAAGAGATGGTGAACTTTATATTAAATATAGGTAACACTTTAAGACTCGTTCTAGAACTTTCTTTAGGCATACAATTTGCGGATCCCTTTTTCTTTACAAGTCTCAGAAAAATGACTTCAATTTTATGAGAGCGTTACTATATGACTGAGCTTAATCTAGCTGTTATCCTTATTCTGCCCCATTAAGGGAGGGAGTGTCATTTGGACCTAGTGAGGCATGAGTAACACTATTGACAAACACCATTTGCAATGTATGGTTTACTAAAAATATTGTTGAAGGGTTCATCCTAACATTATTATTTTCTGTGACCAGAGGAATCATTGTTTTAATTCCACCATTTTCAGTCTTTACTTTCGCAAACGAAGATAAACATTTGTCTGGAAATATTTTGCACGTCAACACTGTACTCAGCGGTACTGATTTACTCCATCTAAGTGCTGTGCTTCATGAAGTCTGAAAAACCATTATGAGGTGAGTTTTCGTTCTCCGCCCGAGACTTTTCTCCCTTCAATGCGATCCAGGCTTACAATATTTTCACGTCACTTTGAATGGATTTCAATGACTAGGGGTGCTGAGATCGACTCTGGCTAGGGACGTATTGTGGGTCTCTCACAAAGAGATTGGTAAAAAAATGAAAATGGTTGCCGATAAATTTCACGGTATCTGTAAACGTTCCACAATGGCGTTCTAACACTGTTAAGAATGCCAGCCCGTTGCCCCGGTTCCGTTCCTTCCAAAAACCCCTTCTTCCATCTTCCCTCCCACTCTCGCAATCATAAACCTCCCTCCCTCTCTACCCGCCTCTCACCCGTTCTTCCCTTTGCGCTCCTTCCACGTCTCTCTCGCTCTCTCTCCTCCCCACCCTCTCTCTCTCTCACCGCCCCATCCATCTTGCTCCCTTTTTCTCCACCACCCTCCCCAACTCCCATCCTCCACCTCCCCCGCCCCCTCAAAACAGCCACCCTTCAACCTCTCTCTCTCTCTCAACCCTTCGCAATCTCCGCGGCAGGCGTCGCGAGCGCCAAAACAGGAAATAACGGCCGGAGATGAAACTGCAATCGCAGCGTGTCATAATTTCCGGTATCGTCCCGTCCCGCCCTCCCCTCCTCCTCCTTTTCATCCTCCGCCATCCTCTCTCCATCCAGCCTCCCCTCCCTCACGAAACCCTCTCATCCCCTCGCAGCCTCCCTCTCCTTTTGTCGCACCCTCTGTAGGTTTTCCACCCCCTCACTCACTCCCCGTGGCACCTTCGCTCGCACTCGCATTCAAAAGGGTGGGAGCGAGAGTGAGAGAGGGATGGATGGAGAGACCGTCCTCCCTTGAGCGGGAGAGGAGAGAAGCCGGAGAGAAAGGTCTCTATCGTCGGACTCGCTGGAGCAGAAAGGGGAAGGGAAGGAGGAGGGGCGAGGTGGGGGGAGTTTTGTGGAGGGTGTACAAAAGAGGGGGGGGGGGTAGAAGGAAGAGGTGGTGTGCGGGTGTGACGGCGAAGGGAGGTGGCGTAGGGTGTGGTGGGTAGGAAGGGAAAGGCGCACAAGAAAAGGATATTTTATTTTGGATGAAAGACCTGGAAAAGGGATCTGAAGTGAGATAAAGATGTTTCAAAAGGCGTAAAGTGTGCGGAGGTGGGGCCGAGTCTTGTGTGTGGGGGGGGGTGCATGGAGGGGTGGGTGGATGGAGGGGATGGAAGGGGTCGGGCGCGCTGCGGGGATCCGAAATCTCCATGGCTGATATTTATTCTTCTCGCGAAAAAGGAATCTCTTTTCCTCCTTTCCCAACGTCTCCTCTCCTTACATATCTGGGTGGAAAATGAAAACGGAAAGCCATTCTAAGGAAGGAGTGATCTATTTGGAGAGAAGAGTAATGCATGTTTCTTGGTAAATATCAGAAACATTTTGGAAATAGAGTGATGGGTGCTGAAACTTATGAACTTGTATTTTATGCTATGGTGTAATATGCGAGGGAGACATTCATTTCTACACTTAACAAATAGGGTGACTTAAAAGTTTTGTAAAAACGCGATCCAAGAATTAAACGACCAAAGTGGTGTCCAATGAATTTTTGCTCTTGTTATCCCTCCGACCATCACAGAGAACGTGGCAGCGCTTTTCATAAAGATTAAGGGCTACATCACTTTTATTTAGAGGTTATTGGTGAGTAATTAAATGACAATGACAATGTTATCAAAGATTTTTTTTATTTTGCAAAGACCGTAGTAAAAAACATTGGGTACTTCTTGTCGTTTTATTAAACAGCTTCTTTTCCGAAGAATTCTGGATTAATTATTCGGTGAACGAAGAATGCCAAAACTTATTTTTGCGTTGCGTAGCACTCTCCTGATAGTAAATCACCTGATTTTGTAAGTGGAAACCATGGATTAAACATGAATTTAACGTCGAAGGCTCTTATTTATTCTTTCTTTTACGAATTCGGTTACCCTTTCACTACTTTAGCCATGTGCGATTAGGTGTCTCCATTTTTGTATCATGATAGCGCTTTTTCGACGTAAATCTATTTTTATTTTATGTTAAAACATAACCAGCCTTATATAATTAAAATGGCAAAAGAAACGATGGTAAACACTGTAGCGAAATGCTAAGAACGGCGGATAATCATCGTGCCATGGTAATGTTCATCTTCATGCTGATGTGTGTTCCGGCACTTGGCCGAGTGTTCATTTTGGTAGTGCGGTATGGGTTAACTGCCGGTGTGTTTATGCAGAGAATTGTGGTACATTGCTTATTATAGAATAAAGGGGTATTGGTTTAATTAAGTGAAGGAAAAGGATGGATGGAGACAAGTCCAGGCAATTGTCGGTAGTGTTGCCATATGAGTTGAATTATTTTGCCTTGCTCTTGTGTATAATCACGAATTGTGGCAGGAGAAGATGAGTAGAAAGAGGATATCATTACAATTATGTCAGTTTGAGGAAATTATCTTGGGCTGATTACTACTATAAAATGCTGCGTTTAGTCTGCAAATATCTATGTTTTTGCAAGATAACTGTTTCAGGCTGGACCTGGTGCAAGTTGTCGATATTCATAATTAATAAAAACACTTGGTAATCTTCCACAGGTTTATTTCTGTGGCACGACGCGTTTCACCACTCTGTTGCATAATCACGTGCTCATGTGGCTCGTGATTATGCCACAGAGTGGTGAAACGCATCGTGCTATAGAAATAAATTGTGGAAGATTACCAAGTGTTTTTATTCATTATGAATTTTTTCAGGAGCTAATGGGTGGATATGTAATTCAAGTAATCAACTGCTCTATTCTGTTAGTAAAATTTTATTTCATATTTTATTCAACTTGCGAGTTGAATAATAAAAAGTTCAGCATGAATTATAGTATATTATCCTCTTTATTTTCATAGGATCATACAATTTCAGAAAGCTTACTTAATAAAGACAAAGGAAGACATTGTAAGAAATTGTTTATGTAACTCCTTATACGCAGAAAAGACAAAGTAAATTTAAATTTCAAATACATCTAGATAGTTATGTCACTGCTTCATTATATTTTTTCTTCCAATTTAGATGCTTAGGAAGACGTCTAATCCGGCTGATCATCAATCATTCAATATCAGCAATCCCTTCCTGATGTGGCAGGACGCCTGGTGAGTAGGCTGTAGTTTTTATAAATTTGCTTTGGTGAACCAGTAATTGGAATTATATTTAAGATGTGTTGATCCTGTATATTGACCGCGTGTGTGTCTGCGAGAACGCTATACGGCAAACTTTAATGGCTGAGGATTAAAAAAGATATATTCTTAGCATTTCCTGTCGTATTACGACAAGGAAGCGCTACTTCGCTGTTAGGGCGTCCCGATAAAATCCTTACAGTTAGATCGAAGTTATCTTTATTGCGGTAGGTATGCTACTGTAGGTATACTTTATTGCACAATAAGGTAGAAGTTATCATTTTACTTGGTAATCCTTAGTTTCTCTCTCTTAATGAGAAACGGCTACTCCTGGTAATGCCCATTTTTTTAGATCATGAATTACGAGCAAGAAATCTGTCCTCAGCTTTGGAAGGAACTTGGTTCAGCGTCATCTCAGCTTTTCATTTCCTGCCTTCCTTTTATTAAAATACTTGTGTTCAACTGAAAGGCGTTAAGTAGGATTAGCTGTTTGTATGGAGTTATATGCGGTCCTTATGGAAAGATGAAATCTTGCAATGATGAAGACGACGTTATGACTCAAGGAATGATGTCAGGATTTCGTAGGCAGTTACGGAGGACATAAGATATGAGACAGAGATCTTCTCTGAAGTGAAACGGGTGGCGATGTGCTGGGTTGGGGTACAAGGAAGAGGAAATGGAGAAGGCCCGCGGAGGGTTATGGGGAAAACAGATTTGATCACATCTCCAGTAAAGCTTGGTGTTATGAACCAGCCTTTTGTCTCCAGTATTGTACGGGCTTTTTTCCCTTAAGGATTCGACTTCTTCATATTACGAAGAGGGATGGAGGTTTCATTATCTCGTGTGCCAAAAGTCTTAAATGGAAGCGATACTTATTTATTTCAGTATCCCTTCCGGAAAGAACAATATATATTCATAATTCTTAGAGTATAGAAACCATAAATATTGGCATTTATTCCTAATGTATACCCTAAGAATGTCGTAATTAGAGGGTGTAAACTAGTTGCGGGCAACAATGTCACCAATTACTTTGTTTCAGAATGATCAACATGTTTTATGAATACATTTGATTGTGAGTCATAATCATAAGTTCATAAGTAATATGCGTTTTTTAAACTGAGCGAGTTGAATTATAAATGTGAATCAATGAATCAATGAATTTTATTTCCAACGATAAATATGGCTACAACAAAAAAGAAGTTTGGAAATTTACTGACTACGTTTTCTAGTTATGTGGTCATTTTACAATAGAAAACTTTTATACACAAAAATAAGGTCTTTACATAAAATGAAAAGTAAGAAATATAAATGAGTTCAGTCATCTTATATAACTTATTGCCACCTCCTGCAGCGTTTTTAAACATATCATTATAACTTTTACTGCAATATATGACAAAAAGTTTATGGAATAGCTTATAAACCAAATTATTACCAGAATGTTACATTAATTACCATAATTCATTTGAGCCATTATTCTAAAATATTACGCAAAGAATTTACATCTCTGATTTGCGTTAACCAATTTTTAATTGCATTATTAAACGATTTAATTGAGCTGCATTTTTTATTTCAAAGGGTAATCTGTTATAGACCATAGGTCCTAAAAACAAAAAAGAACGCTTAAATATTGGATTCTTGAAATGTAACTTATCTTTACTTCTTGTCCTATAAAATAAGTTATCAGTTCAACTATTCCCACTTTATATATAGAACAACCTTAACACTTTAAACACAAAAAGATTTTGTAAAGGTTGAATTTTTAATTCATTATATAATGGGAAAGAGCTTTCTCTAATTGGTTTGCGTAATATTATTCTCAAAAAATGATTTTGGGTAATTCTCAGTTTATTTATTAATGTTTTAAATGTACCTCCCAGCAAACTAAACCATACTGTAGACGTGAATGTATCAATGTAAAATATAAAGATCTTAAGACATTTCTTAAAAAATCAAATTTTCTTATAGACGGCTTTAATTTAGATTGCAACAATTGGATATATTTTCCCCAGGTCTCTTTTCAACAAAAGTGACTCCTAAATGTGACTCATATTCCTGGATTTTTTCAATTTTCTCACATTGAGAGTTTAATTGTTTACAATTTTTGGAATGGTAAATAATTGGAGTTGGTAAATCAAAGCCTCTAAAATCAAAGTTAATGTATTTTGTTTTGTCTATGTTTACGTGCATCTTATTTGTGCCACACTAATTTTCCAAAATTATTAGATCGTCTTGTATTAGTGTTTTTAGATTATTTAAATTTTTATGTGATAAAATGCAGCCAATATCGTCGGCAAAAGCTTGAATTTGCCCATTAAAATATTTTTGCAATAAATCATTGATGAAAATTAAAAATAAGGTTGCGGATGAGACTGACCCTTGTGGCATGTCGACTGTGATGGGCAGAGGTGAGCACAGGCAGCCCCCAACCCTCACCCGCTGTTCTCTGTCAAACAGGAAGCTACGGAACCAGTCGAGTGCCACACCTCTTATCCTACCGCTTCCATTTTATACAATAGGATTTCAAGGTCGACGAAGTCGAAAGCTTTCTTCAAATCTATGAATAGACCAGCTATTTTCGTATTTGAATTCAAGCTTGAGGAAATGTTATTGGTGAAATTAATTAGAGCGTCTTCTGTTAATTTACCTTTTTGAAAACCAAATTGGTTTCGAGAAAAAAACATAATTCTATTTAAATATTTAATTAGTCTTTTAATAATAATTTTTTCGATTATTTTGGAAAAAATAGAGAGGAGACTAATTGGTCATATGTTATCTTCATATGTTATCTGGGCAAAACGAATTTTTCTTCTTAAAAATTGGTTTAACAATGCTCGATTTAAGAGTTTTAGGAAAAATTCCCTGACTGAAACTTAAATTACAAATATGACGTACAACTGGTGCTATATATTCAGCTAAAATTTTTATTATTACAGCATTAAAATTATCAAAACCTGCAGATTTTTATTTTTTAAATTATTAATAATATTTATAATTTCTAAATCAGTAGTTGGTTCAATACAAAGAGATATGTTTTGTTACTTGAAATTCCAAATAATTTTTCTACCTAACGGAAGTAGCACTCATAGAATTTTCAAACTATTCATTCTGTAAGACGAAGCTTTGCCTTAGCAGCACTATATATTCGTGGGATTACATGGTATTCATCCAAAAGATGCTTTATTTAAAGAATGATTTCTCTATAAAATGTTTTGAAGCTTCACTTTATCTTTTAGTTTTCGAAAGAATTAAAATTCCGACATGAAATATTTCCATTTCGTGGAGCCTGAGACTGTCAACCAGCTCCTGGTTATATAATTAAGCACTTTGGCTAATGGATGAATTCAATGCAAAGCCTAATAATACAAAATATGTGCTTTCAATTCAATGCTTGGCGAGGCTATCCACTCGGTACTTAAAAAAATAGACGTCGGCCGTAGAATTTTGATAAAATATGTATGTGGGATATTAAGTTTTTAATAGGCGGTTAATCTACTGACTAGCTATAGATTTTGATATTGATCTACGCCTTACAAAGCGCTCACCATTGTGATGCAACAAGTACTTAATGTAATCTAGCCTGGAGTCCACTGCTCTCCAAAACATTTTTTATTAACTTTTATATCATACAGGCTCCTTGTCATTACCGGGTACTCCTTACTCGATGTTATTAAAAAAGTTTTTTTTAGGTTATTCTACATTTTCTGTAATTAGGTAGGTTTTTAACTAATTAATGTACACCCATCAATAGCTTGCATAGCTTTTGTAATGATTTCGCAATTTCTAGAGTAGTTCGTCATCATCAATATTCTCAAGCGAAAGGAAACTACGAGGTTAAATCGTTGTGGTAGTGCTAAAGTGCTAAATCGTTCAATAGTTCTAAAAGCATGATCTATTCCCTGCATCGTGAATAAAGCCTACGCTTTCGAAGCTTTTGGAAAGTGTGTTGACCAAAGAATAATCAAAACCTACAGGCTGTATTCATACAATGTATAAGGTATGTATGCGTGTCGTAGCCCCTGCAAAGGTTGACAGTTACCCTGCAGTTACCTTCAATGGTTCATTGAAGGTAACTGCATTGTAGCTGTATAAGAGGTATACTTAGATTTTGTGGAAATCCTTAAGGTGATACTTAGTTAACTAATACTAAACTGACATTTTACCGTCGAAATAATTGCTCATTGAATCCTCAATTTTTGGGCTCTTCCTCCTCTTCAAGTGATTTTAACTGTCGTCATTTGTGGAATTTCAGCTAAACAAGCAGACGCTCACTTGTTAAATTTTCTATATTCATCTCAACCTTACGTTTTGGTTTCATTCATATATCTCGTTATAAAACTATTGGGTTACATGTAATCTATTTCAAAAGCCATTTAATAATAACATCATAATTGAGGACGTCAATACACCAGGGGATACTACCTATGCTTTCAAATGTACCGTGATTCATTTCAAGTATGAAGAATCGTAAAAAGTAGGGTTATTAGGAAAGGGATTCACCCTTCCCAAACTAGCGTCTTGAGCTCGATGAGACGTGGCTTTGCGCAAGTTTTTCAAAGTGCCTCCGAAGTCTGCAGACAAGGGCTGCCCACCTCCATCCCCGCGGGAGATCCCAGATTGGAAATACGGAGTTTTACGCGCTGAAAATTCCGAAAGAATGACGGAATCGGAGAGACAGAAGTAGAAGGGGTGAATGCAGGAGCGGGTGATTCTGGAAAGCGAGGTAAAAAAGTAATCGTGTGCGGCGAGGTCCGGAGGGTGGATCGAGGGGAGTGGAGGAGACGGGTAGGAGCTCCGTCGCTCGTGTCATACGGAGGGTGGGTGTGGAGGGACTTCGGAGACAGTCACAGGAAGAGAGGAGGACACAAAAGGTCGGTCTGCGATCTGGAAGAGCGCCCCGTGGTGGGAAGGGACGTAGACCTCTCCGTCCAAAAAGTGGGTGTTGGAGGAGGAGGAGTTGGGTGCGGGGTTAGTTGTTGGGCGTGGTGGTGCGAGGCGATGGCGGGAGAAGAAGAAGGGGTCGGCGAGTGAGTAAGTGGGAAGGACGGGGGACGAGCTGGTGTTCAAGAGAGGGAGAGAGATGAGGCGAAGAAGTATAGAGAGGGAGCTCGGAGGGGGGAGGGGCTGAGTTTTGCGGGGAAGGGGGCCTGAGGATGAGTCTCGGAAAAAGAACGAGCCCCAGGCGCAGATAAGGAATGGGAATAAATCTCCCATCAGCCACCGCGGAGGTGGTTCTTCCATTCGGGGTCTTTCTCGTGTGCGGCGATAATGCTCCCTCGAGGAGGCGTGCTGCCGCCGCCTGAAAGGGTGCTGCTTTCGCGAGAGAGAGAGGCCTGAGAAAAAGTCGGTTAAAAAGGGGCGGGGTGCCGGAGGAGCGGCGTCTTCCTTCTCCTTGGAAGCAGGCGGGAACCCGCCTCCTCCCCCGAGTCTTATCCAATTCCTTCTCATCGTATCCCCGCACTTGGCACCCGCCCCTCCCCGACCCCGCCCGACTTCCTTATACAAATGTGCGGTCGAGTTGGCACGACACCGATTGCGAAAAAGACGTATGGAGGGAGCTTTTTGAAGGAAAAGCGGTTTAGTACGTTTTACGGCCGTATCTTAGAACGTGTGGCACGCATGCCAAAGCGAGGAAGAGAAGAGCCGCAGCACATAAAATCTTTGCTGTTGCGCTGAATTTTAAAATGACGGGCAGTCCCGGAGAGGAATCTGTGAAGGTTATTCCACCTCTCGTGAATTTCATCAGCATAAGCGTCTTCGTGAAAAATTTCGCTTCTAAAAGCAGAATAATTACGCATTATTAATGGGGCTGAAGCATTAGGAACACCGCCGGTCTGTGAGGGTATTTGCCTGAAGTAAGTCGATGGACTAAATAATAGGCCTCACGCGAAAAACCGTAGGCATTGCTAACCAACGAATGGGAAGATGGAAACGATAAATATTTTAAATCGTGGATAATTAAATTTCTTCAATTATTTTATGCTGATGATAATTGAATCTAATTTATTTGGATGAAATTCTAATGTTTAATAAACTTTAGGGGTTCTGAGGATAATATATTTGACATATTAGCCATCATATATTTTATTAATATTGAATGACGCCACTCAGAAAAATATTATTGAACATTTAATTGAGTCAATGTCCTATCGTAGAGAAGATTTATACTATATATCTTGGAGGAGATATAAACTATATTAGGGAGCGGAGAGGGATTGTCTAACCCTGGTAATCATCACAATGTTATTTCTTAGATGTTTTTCTGGCTTTGGAGTGTGATATAGTGGATTTGATAAGTATAGAAAAATCAGAGTTTACTCAGCCTATTTGCATTCAAATTGCGATATCGCTTGAACGCTATCACGAATACTGTTCATACCGGTTCATATGATTTTTGAAAACTTGGCAGTTTGGCCCAATAGAAAATCATCGGGCTTCTACGGGAAAATCTACGCGTTACTTTTAGCAGCATGATTCTATTATGCCTACTAAGTGTATCAGTTGCAAGACTTTATATTTATTGAATTAGCAATTTATATTTTCCTTTTACTTTATAAAAATATAAGATTCATCTTTTAATGTCATCTATAGTAGTGCCTTTTACTCAGTAATTTTGTTTTTGCTTCCTTGCATAATATATAAGAATATATTTGCATTTTATAGGACGCAATACTGACGTTGCGTCTTTGGACAGAGAAGATTATAGAATGCTGTTGTACATAGAGATATTAATATGACGTATTTACATTGCATTGTAATTTTCTGTGCATAGCATAGCTGATTGTAATTCTTCACATCTTACGTAGCTTTAAAATAAGAATTGCTTAAAATTACTCATTGATTCTGGATGATATTATAATTTCAGTGTAATATTCCCGACGCTAACACGCCACTGCTCGAAATTTCTATCTGAAATCACGGACGAGGATTCTACACTATATACCTAAGTATATACCCTTAAATTTAAACCCATGATCCGTCATAGAGGTTTGCGTCCCTTGTTGAACCTAATATTCCCGTTATTCTATCAATTTCCTTTCTTCTTTTCCTTACCTTACCTTACGTTTCCTTTTTTGAGTTTCTATCCCAGGTACAATTTCTGCCTTTTTAGCGGAAAATCAACTTATGTTCTCGTTCCCTAAGGGGCTTTCTCATCTCCTCTCCAAAAAACATATTCCGAAACTCATCCCTCTGTCTCTCTCTTCCTTTCTCTTCTCACCGTGGTCTCCTCTGGAACTAGCAGCGAAAGTATCTCGTCTTGCTCCAGGGTTTTCTTGCCTTTCTTTCCCTCACGCGCCTCGCTTAGCTTTTGTCCACGTCGAGAAGGGTTCCTTGGATAGAATGTAGAGTTGGCGTTTAGGGTAATAACGAGAGCCTTCCATTGAGAGCCTTATTTTTTCCAACGGAAAATTACTCCCTATTGCCTACTTCATCTCTTTTTTGTGCTCATTTGTTTCTCTTGTTTTGCAATAAATGGAATACCTAACTTAAAAAAACATTATGTTACTATTCAGATAAATATTTATATGCCGTTATCATTTCTCGAATCCCTGCAAAAAATTAGAGACACGTATTAACAGTATTAACTTCCTTAGTTGTGTACTGCAAATCAGTGAAGTTAATGAATTCATCTTCATGTCAAAGAAAAATAAGTATCAGCTCTGTAAACCGTATTCACCTTCTTTTTGTGGTCCCTTGTCTGACGGGGCAGTTTATTGTATCCTGTGTTGGTAGTGAAAAAAAAGTTCCTTGCGCCTACCGAAATACGTTAATCTCGCTTGTCCTCTTCATGGCTTCATTTATCATTGCTCCATGAGCAAATCCTTTTGTAGTTTCTTCCCGAAAACGTTTTAATATTTTTAGTTCCAAGGACACTTTTCGAACGTTTACCATTACCTTTATTAACAATCACTCCAAGCGCGGCTAAATACCAGCCACATGATCTAAAGGTGGCTAAGTTGTTCCATAACACTTTGATTTGATTTTATTTGACAACCTGCTAATATAATCGCCTAATTTGATATGCCTACTTTTTAAATTTAATTTTTTCAACAATCTACCGAAAATAGTGGCTTCGAATAACGATGTTTAGGTTTTCTTTATTACACTCGTTTAATTTTGTTTCCCATGCTGCATTTCCCAATCATTTTTTCTCTAAATGTTAATGAAACCATCTGCTTTAAGAGATGACTCTAATGCTTGTTCTTTGCCTAAAATATTGCTATAGCTCCCTGGAGAAACTTAGCTAAATGGCAAATTCTTTATTTCTCAGTGAAATTTTCAATTATCGAGAAGCGAGTTTAAAGTTTTGGATTATATATATATATTTCTCTAGGAATATGACGAATAGCCACGAAATTTGGCTTAGAAATTAATTTTAAGAATGAAAATTTAACTTTTCATAATTTTTTACTCATTTAGAAGGGGTTACATCACAAATATCGATGGTTAAGAAAGCTGTGTTAGCCACAAGGTCTATTCAGCGATTAAAAAAAATCTATTTCTGAAAATTCTATTTCTTGTGTCCTGAAAAAAATCGCTCTGTAGCCTTTCAGCGTTAGGCCCTTTGACCCATGGCGACCCCACCCTTTACTTTTCTCCAGCCACTGCAGAAGGAGCCCATCCTTTCTTTTCTCACTCTCCCCTCGGTCCTACGCATCACGTACCCCTCCCTTTTCCACGACCCCGTTGCCCTGCTCCCTATCCCCGCTGTCATTCCGAGCTACCCACCACCTCCCTCTCCTAGTTCTCTTTCTGGAAAAGAATTGCAGGCCCCAAGGGGAGAATGAAAGGGGAGGCGGGTGGGGATAACGGGGGTTTGGAGAAAGAAGGGAGGCCGAGATAGTATCGAATGAGCTGAGTGGGTGGCTGAGGGAGGGAAATTGGGTTAGGGGAAGGGGTTTTTCTGAGTAACTACGGGGGAAAGGTGAGGGTGGATGGAGGGGCAAGATTTGGTTCAGGGGGGGCTGATTGTGAGAGCTACAGGCCAGGGGGAGGGGCGTTTTGGCTCCGCAGTAGCTTCCTCTTCCTCGCTTCTTCCTCCGCCTCCCCGTCGCGGCCTCGTCATCCGCCTCTGCGTCCTTTCCGCCTCCCAACCAACCACCCACCACCCGTATTCCCGTTCTGTTCTGTCCTTCTCCTCTTTCCTCGTTCTCCTCATCCATACCGAACGTACACTCTCCCTCTTAGTCACTGTACAATCTAAAAGGCCCTCACTCATCAATTCCGATATCATTTTCTTCTTAACATTTCATCTCTGATCCGTGGTATGTCACTGAAAGTGATTTCAATTTCAGTGACATACCACGTAACTTCAAATCTTTTGTAATTTCGTATTTTTTCATGCTTGTTAGTACTATCGATGTTTACATTCTGCCACACCCGTTGACTGCCGTTTATTGCCAGATTTATTTATCCTTACTGTTGCATTAGAACCTTGAGAAAGCTTGCGGAATGGAGAAATGATTTCCTGCTCAGGTATTTAAATTGAACTCTCCACAAGGGTGACAATAGTCCTAAAACTTCTCATGTCTTCGTCTAACTGGATGTATGATTCTTTTTGTATTATTTAACGTTTACAGTTGCTTTTAGGTGACTGTTAAGTTTATTCATGTAGTTATGAAGGAGTATTAAGGACTAACTTTGCTGCTGTGTGCACTTTTAGCAGATTATAGGTTTATTCTTCGCTTATAGGTTTTAATGAAGCAATAGGTGTAGCAAAATGTGACATCAACGTGGTAAAAGTTGTTTAGGAGGACGAATGTTTACTTTGCTAAAGTTTACGTTGAAGTTGAAATGAAAATTTTCTTTTACCATGGTAAGTTTCCTCTACCTTTTGATGACACTCTCAGTATCATAGGGAGGCCTAGAGGTTGAAAACCCCTTAAGTTTCCCTCCTTTTATTCTCATTTTGTCTTGCTTTTCCTTCTCTTCCTCTTCTACTGAAGCCTCTTAAGATCAGGGCATCCCTTTGTCTCTCTTCCTCTTCCCCCTTCTCGCCGTCCTCATTTAACCCTCTTCCAATTCCCAACTCTCCTCTCTCTCTCTTTTTCTCCCCTTTACCAACTCTCTCTCTCTCTAGCTAAAGCCTACGGACATTGTTGTGGCTGTTGGGTAGATGTTAGTGATAAGGCCCCCAACCCCCTTTATTCTTGCGCCCCTCCGACCGACCACGCTCCCTCATAAAGGGGTGTGCGAGGAAAACTCCTCCATGGCAGGTCGAGGGAGGCCGCGGCAGAATGAGGAGGGGGGAGAGCGTGTTTGGGGTGGGAAAAGCCGGAGGGAGAACGCCTGGATAAGTTCACCGGTGACTCCTCCCTCTTAACTTTTCCTACTCAGCGTCCCACGATTTGGCCCTATTGCTCCCATTCACCTAAAACCTATTGCCTTGGAACACCTTAGTCATTGTCTATTATTCTACACTCCTCATTCCCTTAAACGTTCTCTTTTTGTGAGGCTGGCATCCTTCAATCCCTTCCATTATGATTTCCTTTCCCTTGTCGTCCGAAAGCTTAATATTTGGTGATTGTGTAGCTCTTTTAGTGTTGATTTTTAGGCTGATTGAGATTCATTTTTTGACAATTTTATTTTAGGCTGGACACGTGTTCCGGTTTCAATTTTAGTAGCTACAATTATGAGCAATTATACAGGCGTTGCTTAATTTTAAAGTGATCCAATAATGTCCTGGAAAGCTTAACTTCCCTAGAAGGGAGGTTTATTATCTTTCTTGAATTTACTATAATTTTTCTTCTCCAGCATTGTAGCAATTACTTTATTCTGTAAATTAAGTCAACTTTAGAATTCCTAATGAAATCTTATTTTGCCTTGAAATCTCGACATTATTAATTATTTCACGCTTATTAAAGTGATACCTAAAGCTCCTTAAGCCCAAACATGGACATATTATGATTAATCATGATGAGGTAGTGAGAAGAGAAGCGCCAATAAATTTTAACTGAGTATCTCATGATATTTTCGATGGTTGTGAAAAAGGAAATATTACATTGTAGGTACATACCCTTAGGTAAGATATCGCAACCGCATGAAAATTATGCAAAAAAAACTACTTAATGAGGTAAAAATAGTCCAAGCGGAATGGGATATCTGATATTACTTCACTGATTCGCATAGCATTCGCATGGATAAAATATATTTAAATTTCTCGTGGTGCAAATTTAACTGGTCTCAAGCCATCCATGAAGTGAATTGGACATCAAAGTTAAACGTGATGAACGTACTAGTTCTGCCCAAATCTATAATATATCGTCAAACTGATTTCAATTTAACATATTATAGTCCTAAGTAGGTGGTATTTAGGGGAGCTCAGAGAACTATGATATGGAAACTTTCTGGATGACCATATTCCTTTCTCTAATTTCACTACCCACCCCTTCCGATAATTTGCTGAGAATCTGCTATCATTGCTAAACTATTACTATGCTACGCTATACGCTATATACGTAAATCTGCGTGACCTTTAAGATGCATGCGAAAGATGTCAGGCAGGCTAATCGCGTGGCCTGTTTGATTGTTCTGTTTCGCGGCTAGCCCTATATTCGGCTTTCATTCCCTTTATTCCTTTTCTTCTTCCTCCTACTTCTCTTCTTTTATATCTCACTCTCCACATTTCCACAAATGCCTCTCTGCTCTCGCAATCCAATTCTAATCCAATATTACGTTTCTCCCCAGCAGGTTTTTGCTCTTCTTTTCTTTTCTACGGTTCCCGTTTTTTCTCCGCTTACATGAGTGGTCGTAAGCCTCGTAGGCATTTCGCTCTTTCGTTCCGAAGGAAAAGGGGGAGGATTTTCTCCTCGTATCTCGCGTGCAATCGGGATTCGGGGGACTCCATCGAACCCCGTCTTCCCCATCCCCACTACACTTCCTTCCATGGTTTGATTTTCAAATTGTCTTCCAATCGAAGACGAGGTGGGTCGGAAAGCTGAGTAGTGGAGGAGAATTCACAAATGACATGGATACTTACCTTCTCTTTTTGCTGAGCTCTTTTTTGCCTTTCTTCTTTCTCCATGACAGGTTTAAGAAAATTTGTTGCCATAAAAGTGTTCCCATCGTACGAAAGTTTTCGATCGTATCCTGGGCATTTACCTGCCAAACGGTGGGCATAAACAAGAAGTACAGCGGGAGATACCAAATAAACGACCTTTATCATTTGGATAAATTATGGCCTAAGAATCCATACTTTTATTTACTCTATTATACTGTTAGAATTCACGCGATCATGTTTATACGGGGATGAACTTGGTGGTGAAAAATGTATTTTACTGGTCTCGACTATCCTTGAAGTGAATCGGACGTCCAAGTTAAACGTGATGAACATACTAGTTCTGATCAAATCTAGAACATATCGTCAAGCTGATTTCAATTTAACGTATTGAAGTCCTAAGTAGTTGGTATTTAGGGGAGTTTTAACCTCAATGATTTTGGATTGAAAGCGGTGAATCTTGAATAATGATAAAAAAAAGATTTGGTGTTTGGAATTGATAATTTTTGGATTTTTTAAGGACATAAAATAAAATAGTTTGTATGACCAAGGCGTAAAAAGTTCTAATGCAAATATTAGTCCAGGTAATAGTGTGCAAGTAATTTTTCTGGAATTCACTTAGGTGTTTTTATGCAGGATATAATCTTATGATTTTGAGTGGAGCATACATAATATGCTAGCCATTGGGATCAGCCTTATATGTGATGTTTCGATTACATATAGCGATATTAGACAGAGATATTATCACCAGGTTAACCAGCCTGGTTAACCGTTGAAAGGTTTGCTGTAACTCTTTTGCCAGGCAAAAAGCAAACGCCGCAGATATCCTCTTCATTTTTTTATTATTATTACTTACATTTACTCTAATAAAATACTTGGATTTTGGTTTCGAAAAATTACAGTTTTAGGTTTGATATCGTGAGCAGAGTCCCATTTTGGTCGCAAGCCGGCAATTGCACTTGCCCAATAAATCGAAATTTAATAGTATGACGCTCGTTTGGGCTCACTCACCTATCATCATGTACAGTTTTTTTCCGGGTCAACTTAGGTACCAACTTTTAAAAAATCAAGACGAGCTGTTACATTCTCGTCGTTAGATATACAGGTTAGCTAACGATAAAGTGTTTAGTATGCTTGTAGGAGAATGAGTAATCGGTCATCATTTTTTATACCTTTTTAGCTCTGCTCGCGTCATCTACATGAGTGATTTAGCTCACAGGGCCCTTAAAAAGAACTTTTAGCCCGGTGACACGAAAAACATCACATTTCCCGGTAAACTGACGCCTTCGAATCATTTTTCCCCAAATGAATTATCGTTTCTCTGCCGCCATTTTCTTTTTGTGGACATTTTTATTTTACCTTCTCACCCTCACTCTCGCGAGCTTTCAGGCCATATAGCATGCTTTATTGGAGTGGCGAGGGAGACGAATGTGGAGAAGTGGAGTGGATATGAGGGCGATGGGGGTGGATTGGAAGGTGGGAGAACGGTCACCGAGAGTTGGAAGGGGGCGGGGCCAATCGAGAGAAATTGGAACTCCGATACGAATCGGCGTCGCTGGGACTGCTTTTGCCGGTCTGGCATTCAAACGACATCCATCACTCGCATGCACTGCCCTTCCTAGCTGTGGGACCTCCTCGAGCACTGTCTCAACGTCCGTACCTCTCCCGGCTGTCCCCACCTCTCACCGTTCTCTCTCTCTCCCCCTCTTCTACCCCCCCGAGGGCGACAGACTCTCCGGATTTCTTCCCCCCCCTGCCGTTACCCCACCGACCACAAGGGGCGGGGAAAAATATGGTGGCTCGTCGAGGCGAAAAATTGCTTCGCCATATAACAAATATATAAATCGACTAATATTTTTTATGCTCCTTAAAAAATGCCTCTCGCTCACTCACTCGTTCGCTCTCCTCCCATTCTTCCTTCCTCCCCCCTTTGAGCATTTCTCCCACCTTATCTGTCACGAGGGTTTGACCTCGGTAGGGGCCCACTTCCGTGCCCGTCTGTTGTTTTTTTTTTGTAATTCATTTTTCGTTTGAATATTTTTATATCCTTCTCCCCGCCCTACCCGTCCAGTTCTCTACCGAAAAAAGATATGGCGTGTGATCGCGCCGGCTACCTTCGACCGGCGACCTTCCCATTATGCTCGCTCTCTTGATCATCGATCGGAGAAGATTATTAAGAATATGGGCGTGAGTTTGAGGAGGTGGAGTTATATATTTTTTTAAAGAGGTTTGGACGCTTGGACTACCGTTAGATAAGAAAAAAATTCAGTTGGATCGCTCCAGGGGGAAGGGCGAATTTTTCGAGGATTATGAAGTGTGGGGGAGGAGCGTGATTACGACCACTTTCTTTTTTCCCACCCTTCTTTGTCTCTGCCCCTTTTGGTAACAACATGCCTCAGGTCTCTCCCCTTGTAGCAAATACAAGGGTATTTGTCGTTCGCGCCCCATTGCCTACCCACTCTTTGCGTGACAATTGAAAGGGGAGAATTAAAAAGGAGGGTATTGTCATTAAGGACAGACTGGCCTTAGTTGTATCAAATTGTCCTCACACATTTTCCAAGGTGTCCTATCTGTCGGAATAAGGTATTATTACTGCTTGAATTTCATTTCTCGTGAGGTTATATTGTTCTGCATTCTCTGACGGTAAGAATCGAGTTAGTTTAACACCAACCATCAGCTTCGAAGAATTACGTGAAATTCTTGATTACAGATAAGAAGTTAACAAGTCTTATGAACTCATCTGGTGGATACAATAGGAAATTTTGAATAATGGTCCTTCGTAGACATTTGACTGTAGACATCCTTAATCATCTTACTTATTTTAATCGACATTAATATTGTTAAATTACTTTATCCACTTAGGAAGGATGCACGGTTTCACATTGAGGTGCATTCTTAGGAAAAAATCCAAGGTACATTCTTTGAAAACTTTATTGCTAGATGGAAGATATATTTAAATTACGGCTGAGAAAATTGTTATTTCCAGTTACTACCGAGAACCGACTTGGCACTTGACTCAAGATTCATAGAGATTGGGTGGTTTCATTTAAGACATCCATTTGCTTTAAAAAAATGCCTTACATTTCTGATTTACCTGCACTTAAAATGTTTTTATTTAAATTTTAGGTGAAGTTTTGTTAGAGGCCCTAGAAATAGTAATTTGTGATTATTGGTTGAGTTGAACTGGATAAGGAGTTTTTGGACTTACGGAGCCAGAAACTAGCTATCGTATAATTTTTTGCGCAGTGGGTGACATTTGTCAAAATTCAGTTTTCTCCAACAAGACGTTTAATCACAATTATTTCTGCCTATTCATGATGGGTCAGTTCGTAATTAGAATTTCTCGGTAGTAAAAAGAAATGTAAATTATGAAGTTAAAATTTCGCTAATTCCACATAAAGTATCGTATTCCACAAAGATTTAATGTTCATAGATTCAATCTTTCTATTCACTCAACCAAAAACCACTATGCGAGATCTTTAGGCCATGTGAGACGAGACTATCTTATTTTAAAATATTTTTTTTGTCATATTTGCGCTTTGCATGGAAGTTTCTCATCCCTTAATGCTTGTGTTTTACTTCCTGTTTTGTATTTGGTCATGAGGAACATGCTCAGTGGAGGAACTATTTCCCTTCTTAATTCTCCAACTTTTTTTGTTCTTTAATATCTTTTTCCGGAGCAATATAATACTCGCCGCGACATCTTATTTGAAAATTTTCCTTCGCTGAGGGTGAGTTAGTTTCTTCTTAAGAAGCCTTTTGCGGATGTTGACTGTGCGTTATCACACTTTATGCAAGAAGTTGTTCAACCATTAATTAATACAATTTTCATGTGATCCAAAATATTTTGTTATATCTCATGTGTGAGTGTTTACTATTGTCCCACCATAGGTCTAATATCCTCGTCTTTGTATAAAGGGACAACACGACATCGTTAATTCGACGAATAATCATTGTTCTTATGTGATAAATTATTATAATTCGTTTTTTTCTATGTCATATATAAATGTATTTATTTATATATATTCTTTTATCAAACCATTTCATAAATATTTTTCATTGCATATTGCTCGTTGACTACCTAATTTAAGGAAAAATGACACTGGCAGCACAGAAATAATTTCCCACATGCAATGTTGCTTATTAAACTTTTACAGGGAAGACATGTATGATTTAGAGTTTTCCAGAGTAGGCAGAGGGAGACCATGTACGATTTAGAGTTTCCCCACGTAGGTAGCTTCCTCTTTATGCTTTTATAATATTTTTTCAGAACATTTTTGATTTCCGTGTCACGGAAGTAGTGACTTGCGATAACCTATCTTATTTTAATTGCAATCTTAGCTGTCAGGATATCGAGATATGTGTTTCCGCCATCATCCTTTCGTATTATAGCTTTACTTTAACAGGTTTTATGTAACAGATTGGCTATTTCACATATTTAACAATATTTCATGTTTATAAGTAATTTCCAGCTTAATCAAGGAAAAGAGTAATTGGAATCAATGTAGATTACTGAAGGGTTATCATACGGTTTAAAAGATGTTCTATTGACCATATTCTTCGTGTTAAGTAGTGGTGAATAGTATGCCATGGGATCTCGAGTTATTTATATTCCTTCATTTCAAGATCATATTTGATCGTGTTCACCTTCGAGCTCCTTGCCTACCCTAATGCAGCATGTTCTTAATAACTATGTTGGATCCAAATTCTAACCTTCATTAATGTTATTTTTATTAAAATGTTATGTTATTTTTATTTTAATGCTGCGTAAGATTATCGATATGGTGCTGGGAGTATAACTAGTATAACCAAAGTTCAGACCTTGTCTACTTGCACTTTACAAGTTACGAAATAAATGGTCTTCGAGCTATTGCGCAGAATAATTTGAAGTACTTAGGTACTAAAAAGGGTTGAACACGTAAGCTTGAAACCATGCATAAGGATAATGTTTTCCTCTTGCCTCTGTGAGTTTTCATGATTTGTGTGGTGATACTCTCTCAAATGAAAAAAAACCTTTGTCATTTGGCTTATATATGAATAAGGTGTAATCGTTTAATTTTTATTAAACCCGTATTTCAGGCTAGTAACTAATTGCTTTGGTAGTTATAATAAATGGAATGAATAAAGAAGAATAAATTTTGAATTTTATTTTTCCTTCCAATAATATGAACAAATAGGTAAATTGTGGAATTTATGGTTTCAAAGCGGAATCATTTTTTGAGCAGAATTAAAACCAACGAGGGCTATGGTGGAGATCACTAGATAAAGGAGAGTTTCAATGCTGTTGAGATGAAAATGCTTATTTAACAAATTCAAATTTCAAAATTTGTTATTTCACCTACATATTTTATGAAATTCCATTTTTCTGATAATCGTGCTATAACTCTTTGAGCCTCATTCAACGCTCTTTCATTACTAACCATTCTGTATCACTCCCTTCACATGCTTTCTCATGACCATAAGGCTAAACTTCTTAGTCCTAACCAACCCTGTGACAGTATTAAGCCCTTTTTAGCGCTTACTTTTATTCTCCTCAACATCGCTTTCAGCGCTTTTACATGATGTTTTTTGTACGGCACTGGTTAATAAAGGTGTTAATGCAAAATAATGGAGGGGCAAAGTGTGTCAACTGCATTCTGCGAAGTTTCGATACGCTCTTAAAACTTAACATCCTTGTTCTAAGAATGTGTATCTCAGATATACCATTTATTATACCATATACTCATATACTCATTATACCATACCATACTAGCTATACCTGTGTAAATCAGTATTTAAACTTTGCGCTTTTGTTTATTACCAATTTAAACCTACGTTCTCAATATGCAGAGTGCTTTGATGGGAAAATTTTCGTCAGACATTTGATAGCACAATAGGTGTATACGTTTTTTTAAGATGAGATTGCAGCCTGCTGTAATTGAAATCTGAGCCCCCATAATATCCTTGAAAATATCACTTTCTTATCTCGAGCTAAGATTTAAGTCGCAAACGGTGGCAGGAAAACCTGGAGAGGAGGGGATCTCGAATACAGGGCCGTCATTTCCGCAACCGCGCAACTATAATGGGTTATTAAAATAATGGGGGTCTCAGGCGTACCCTTCATTAGGTAGTAAAGGGAGGGAGGAAAGAAGGCAGACAGGGAGCGCTGGTGGATATAGCGGAAGCCGATAGAAAATAATATGAAGGATAGAAACTATTTATTGCTTGCTTTTCACCATATTTTGGCCTTCGTCCCAGTATTAGTTGGGTGGTTAACCAGGTGTGCGTCCCGAAAGGCCATTGGAGCTCCAACTTTATTTAATTTTATGCTGACTCATGCTACTGCCGAATTTTTCTTATAAAAGACAAACATAGTGATTATTCTATCGCAAAGCTACTGTTTATAGCATTATGAAGATCAACCTTTCTTAAACGTTTACTAAGCTACCTACTATTTATTAAATGCATCAGTTAGTTTCATAAATCTTTAAATCTCAATTCAAATGCTTGAAATGAAATACGAATAGGTGTCTACATCGAGGCAGTAATGAATTATTATTATCCTGGTAATGAATATTCAAGGCTGGCTTAGTTATGTCTTTTTCAGATTTCATTTTTATTCTGTACTAATAACGATATAGTGTTGGCCATTTTTATTTTCACTTCTAACGTCAAATCATATTCTATAGGCTTATATTTGTGCAATATTTGACACACCCCTTCTACGTTAGTTATCAGCTACTCTTAAGCAATTTTTTATTCCACTCAGAGTCATGCATACTTTTGGTAATCGCTGTCTTCCTCTGTCCTGAAACTCCCAAAACATGTTTGCGTGTGGAGGTGATGTAACTTTTCCCAATTTTTCATGATAATTATTATATATTATTGTGACATGAATTTACTGCGGGAAAATTGGGCCGATAGTGTAGATTTTATATATAAAGTATTCACCAACAATGTTTGGAGCAAAGGATTTGAATTATGAAGTATTACGTACTTGAGAATCGTTTTGGCTTAAACTTTTTACCTACTCTGGTGACAGACTAAAGACATTTCTAGACTGTGCTCTGGTAACAGTAGCCAAGTATTTATTTTCCGCGCTAAGCACCATTGCGTCCCCATAAAACACTGACTACATGGACAGTGTGATTTGGAAAAAAGCGCTTTTCTCGGCGTAGCGTGCTTTAACTTACCCAAACGACACTACCTCCCGACATACTCAATCATCGTTTCATCTATTACCACTCTCGGCAGGATTTTATTTTTTTCAGAAGTGCAAGAAAAAAAGAGCATTGGTTCCCAAAATGGCTCGATCAGAGGAGAGTGGAGAGAACTTCCAACGCGGAAGCAGGGAAGAAAGGCGAACTAGGGTGCCTGAGTCAGGAATAGAGAGGGAGATAGAGAGGAGGATGATGGGAGTTCAGAGTGTTACCTCCCCTTTGACTGCTAGGAAGAACCTAGAGGTGAGGATTTCGTAGGCCATGAGAGGAACGAACCGCGGTTGTTCTTCGACCCCTCTCATATTCTCATCCAACTACGCACATTTCCCTCTTTTTTTTAAAGAATATTTTAACTGGTAGCGTGAGCGCTAGGTATAAAGACTATATTATTTTGTTATTTTTTTCCTCGTGTGGGGAATAAAGGGGATGGGAGGGATTAGAGGTTACAAAGGGGAAGACGAAGAGGGAGAATTGGGGATTGAAGTGGGTGGGTTAGGGAATGGGGGAAGAGGGTGTCGTAAAGAAGGGAGTTTTCTTACCCCGTGTTCACACTCGATGCATTTCGGTTTAAAAACTATTTTTTTCGAGAGGCCGCACGCAAAAAATGACTATAATGAAGTTTGGGGGTTTATCATTTTTTTACCATGGGAAGAAATGGGGGAGGAATCGTGAGGGAAAAAAGGGGTGTTTTGCGATGCTATCAGCGGTGCTCATCCCGCGCTTCCGCCCTCGTCGCTACACAAACCTGAGAGGTCGGAGGAGGAAGGGAAGGAAGGAGGGGGTAAGTGGGAGGTGGAAGGGAGGAGGAGGGGGAATGGAAGGTCCTTAGCGTCTTGGGAAGCGAGGGGGGGGGGGTTGTGGGTAAGGAAAAAAGAATGGTCATGCATAAAGGTGGGCTTAGGCGTTTGGAGGCGGGTAAATGCCGTTGGTAGGGAACGGACGCCATTTTCTAGCACGAGAGGCGATTAAATGCGATGTCTGTAATAGTGTAATGGAGAGGGAGGAAGAGGAAAGGGTGGGCTCTGGTGTAGGAGAGGGTGGGACGGAGGGAAGTCTTCCAATTGGTGACACAACAGTCGGCATATGGTCTTGAAAAAAATGAAAGCTTTAGGTAACTCATAGTTGAACCATTAATGAGAATCGATTGGGGAAATGTGAAAGGTATATGTATTGATTTCTGAGAAGGTTTTACTTTTAGCATATAATTCGTAAAAAATGAAATGCGATAAACTGAAGTTGAAGATTAACTATTGAGTATTTCAATACAAAGTGCTACTCTTGTCGTAAAAAATGGTGCAATTAGGAGATGCTGAGGCTGAAGTTATGTGACGGATTCTGTTATAGAGTCAGATTTTTAACTCTGCAGTAAAATCAATTCTGAGTTTTCAAAGAAAGAAATAGTATGTGACGCACTCAATATTTTGGGTAATTTTGATTTGTATATCTTAAACTTCAATCACATATTATCAAAAATCGTATTTTTTGCAAACTATAATGTGAATGCACTTCCCTTGAGATCCTCGAACTAGATAGCGATATTTACCGTAATTTTGACGAGTAATATTATGACGATTTTCGAGTATAGTTTTTGCTTGCTTTTCCGACTTAAAGCTGACTTCTTAGTGGAGGGTGAAAAATGTGCCCATGATTAATTTTTTTTAGCAGTATGCATTCAAAGGCAAACTTTTTAAATTACAGTTTAAGTTCATTTTTAGCGCTCATGCGTAAGGGAGTTTTACTGACTTAGTTATTGTTTTAAAATTTCGGCTTGGTCAAATTTGCATGGGAATGAATTTCCACATTAACGATAAGATGCGGAGATGGAATTGGGATTATCACGCAAGAGAAACACGAAGGTTTTTTGTAAGTCACAGTCAAGATTCTAGTAATTTGTATTTTCGAAATCCCACAATTCGTCAGCTATTGAGACAAACCATGAGGAAATTATTTAGTAATGTAAAGTCCGAAGTACTCGCAATTATTTGCTTGAGTGAGGATCACGAAATTTTCTACGCTGTTAAGGCAAACGTAAAAAGCACCCGCATATCATCCGGGGAGAAAATTTAGCCATCGGAGTTGGGGATGACCTATTACGAGTCTTATTGTTAGTCGGTCAGATAACTTACCTCCGGTCTTAATAATACGATACAGCAAACTTAAATCTTAATCCCTTTCCAGGACGCCTTTCCGCCTCTTTTATTCTTTTGAGTTCCCATATGTGACCGCGCGTTGCTTCTCCCTCCTTCCTCATCGGTCCTTTATTCTAAAAGACCCCTTCCCATATCCATGGGAGACAGTTGACGTTCGATTTGACTTGTAAAAATCTACTGGGCCACCTGGTCAGCGACACACATTGATATCCGGATGATTAATGACTCTCCTGGAAGTTGGGAGAAAGGGGTAAAGGGAGCGCAGGGACAGCGGAGGGAAATACCAGGGTTGCACGTACACGAGATGACGGAAATGGGGTGTTGGATGAGGGTCTGCCGTTAAACCTATGGAATATTGTGGCTGGGTAATGCTAAGCATTTACTAGTCTTTACTACATTTTCTCGCCTCCCTTTATATGAAATAATACTGATCTTATGGTGATCAATCTTGGAAATGCATATGAACTGCTGTTGAACGTAATGCCCGGTGAACTCCTTGTCATACTATATGAGTTACGTACTTTGTATTTCCAACCATAAGGTAATCTAGATTGATTCTGTACCTCTTTTTCTATTATCATACTTACGGAAGTGAAAGACTACAGCAACGAGTCGTAAAAGAAATAGTGCCAACATTGCCAATGAAGTTAGCGATCGAGCATAAATTAAATGACACTCCTGGGAAACCGAAGTGCTGTTTATCTTCTGTGATAACCATTTATTGGCTTTAATTATCATCGAAACTAAAACTTTGACGATTATATTACTTTGCATAATTTTTTATTGAATACAAGCATCCCACAACACGAGTAGGTAGGTCATTGGAGGTGCGGAGATTTACTTACGTCTTCAAATGCTCCTCTATTTCACCGAGAACTCTCCATACCCGGCTTTGTGAACACCTAACCGCTTGTTGACACAATTTTTTCCGTTGTCAATAAGTTTAGTGATTTAGCAAAACGTTTACTACCGTACTCGAAAGTAAAAAAAAGTAATAGTGTTTGTTTTGCTAGTGTTTTACAAATTTCTGTGGCCCTAAATTTGATAGAATGTAAGCGAAAATGGAAAACTACCCATAGTAATATAATTAGTTTACGAACTTAATCATTTTTGACCTGATTTTTCTGTAATCACATACTCAAAATAAAGCTTTCGTAAAATGTTCAGGTGATATAATTTTTAAGTAATGCATTTCTTCAATTGGCCTTATTTGAATTACGTCAGGGCAAGGAAAACGAATCTTTTATCTGATAAGGGTTGCCATTTGGATTGTGAAAGAGGTTTCGACGGGCTTCTATGAAGAGCCATATTTCTTCGCAAAGGGGTGAATAAGCAAAAAATAAAATTTTACCCAATTTAAATCTCTGTGCAGATCACAAGAGCGTGAGAAATTCACATCCCACTGCCAAAAATGCGGCACGGGGCGCATAGTATTTGGAAACCTAATACCCCCAAGATGTGGGAAACGTCGATCGTGCTATCAATAGGCCTTAAAACGAGAACTCTTAAAACTCCCTCTCCCGCGAATCGACTTGAAAAGGAAAAAAATCAAAATACCCGGCGCGCGCGCCCGGCTGTTTTTATCGGCATTCTTTTGCCCATTGTTCGACGGATGATTGATTGCCGGTGGGAAACGCCTGCATCGTCGTCCTATTCGCTCATTCCCTTTGAGCATCATTCACTGCCCACGCGCTCGGGCGCATGCAGCCCTTTCGTACCGCCCCTGCACCTCGCACCCCACTCCCTCGCTCATTCGCCTTATCCTGTCCAGTGCTTACCTTTCCCCCGCCCGTCATTCATCAGGGGTTGCCAACCATTTTGCCTTCTCTTTCGACGTTGAAATAGTCGCTTTCGTCTTGATTTTTTCTTAATTTTTTAAAGTCGGAGGCACTTCAATCCCTGGAGAATGTTGGACGTGACTGTTCGACGAGTGCCTTCTCATTACCAGAGTCAACATTCGATTCCCGGAAATGGAAAGAGATTGACCAGTTCTGTGGTATCTTTTCGTTTCCGCGCAGGGAATAATCATCTTCACTAACCCTTCCGTGTAATACAAAATTACACTGTGACTCTCTAAATAGGAGGCTAATGCCGTCGCTGAATATTTACGGTATCCCCTCCTCAGTTATTTCTCTATTCATCCCAGATTTGACTAATTTAATACACATCCACTGATTTATAAAATACCTAGATTTAAATGGATTTGGCATTTAGTCGGATTGTTGATTGAAACTCCTTACTCTCTCGCTCAGTCTTTGTTTAGCTGCAGTTGTGTGGAAAGAATGGCAAAATGGTGGATTGGATGTGTAACTTTCTGAATCAAAAAAACAATTTTTTTAATCGAAGTAGTTCCAGCATGGTTGAGGTGACTTCCACTAGGAAGGGTGAAGGGCTACTTAATATTCCTTGTTCATATCAACGATATCAACTCAAGAATTACCAGCAAAATTATATTATTTGCTGACGACGCGGTGATTCTCTGAGAAATTGCACTAGAATGAACTTTGAGGACCTTTCATTGAACGTAACATCGTTAATGCTCAGGTTCTTCAGTGGCTACTAGGATCTAATCTTAAAGAAATGCGCTGAAACACACATTATGAAAGATATTGACGTCACATCTTTTAGCGAGGTAGCTTTGGAAGTAGCAGATGAAGTCGAATGTATAAGTCAGAAATTAGTTCTGTTCATTTCTTACCATTTTCATTTCCCGGATTTTGATTATACTGGCCGATTAATTATATTGAATATGCATACACTGGAAGATCCTAGAAGAAACTTATGTATTTTGTTTCTATATAAGTTAATGAATCACTTGGTTTATTCCCCTGAACTGTTAAAGTTCATCGCTATTATTGCTCCAGCACGTGACGTTAAAAGCAATAAACTACTTCCATTCCGTTTCTCTCTTGGAACTCATTCAATAAACCTGTAACTAGGTTTATAGGGGATGCTAATAAAACTGATTAGATATCGGTGGTGGTGTGGTAACGTCCTTGCCTACCAACCCGAAGGTCGCGGGTTCGAGTCCTACCCGGGTGGATTTTCACTATTCAGGGCATGGGTGTAAATGTGTTGTACTTTCGAGTTAATTTGTAAGAAAGGACCTTGTAGACCTAAAATTAGCTCGCAATAAAGAAGCCATTATTATACACATATTTTTCTTTTGTACAGTATTTATCATAATATTTATTAGTTCTGATTATAGGTACAATTATTCAAGCATTTGTTGTTTTGTCTCTTATCATTTATTTAATTATTTTTGGCATGTTTGACATTTGAATTTTGAGTTTCATTTGTATTTTCTCTGTGTGCCATTTTATTCATTATTTAACCACTACTGCTAAATTTATTGTGAGCTTCTTACTGTACTGTTGTGTTATAATTGCTTATATGTTCTTTTTAATTGGGCTTTGACCCGTGGAGTGATAATAAATAATATACTTGGGCATAACCATAGCTTCTGACTTGTGGGAGGAAAACTCATTCGAAACATTTGCTGAACTGCATCAAAGAGATAGGGACTAGTGATGGGCCATTTCGGAACGATTCGTTCCAAAGGAACGAATCCACTAATGGAACGAGAAGGAACGAATCCAGTTGTGGAAATATTCTCGTTCCAAAGGACCGAAAGGAACGAATGGACCGAAAGGATTCGAAGGACCGAAAGGATTCGATGGACCGAAAGGATTCGAAGAACCGAAAGGAATAAAAGAAAGGAAAGGATTAATAGGAACGAAGGATCGAAAGGATTCGAAGGACTTAAGGAATCAAATCAAGGAAAGGATTCATAGGAACGGAGGACCGAAAGGATTCGAAGGACCGAAAGGAATCAAATAAAGGAAAGGATTCATAGGAACGTAGGGAATAAATTGAATGAAGGGAATGCAATGTGAACAAAAATAATCAAAGGAAAGAGAGGACTCAACCAATTCGCAGAGATGACAGGCCAGGTACTTTGAAGACGAGGAAGTAATGACGTATGTTAATATATTGTACATCGAACGGTAAAAAATTAAAATAAACGTTGGCTTACAGAATAAATATATCGGAGGTCCTCAAAGAACATTTAGTGAAGAATTTCCATTTTTTGGCGGGTTTTTTTATTATAGCTCCTAAACTAAGATTCTGATCTTAAAACTATTTTCCCAGGCATTTAAATCTCATCGTTACCTACAAGTTGGTGCTTTTTTTCTATCTCTTATAGTACTCTGGTAGCATTGTGCCAAAGTCGAATTGTGGTAAAACTGTCAAATGTTTCTTTCTTTCACGCCTCTACTGGTGGGGATACGACCTTGAAACGTGACAGGCGCATGCACCTTGACATTCTTTTCACCAATAATAAGTAAAAACCAAGATTATTTATCGTTAAACCGACTATAAAATTAAAAATGGCGGTTTTTTTTGGCATTTCTGAAACGAGACTTTCTGTTTTTGCTTCATATCTTTTGAACGGTAAGTCGGATCTGGAATCTGACGACATATTATATTGGAAGATTAAATATTCTACAAGATTTGACCAACCCTGTTATTCTGTGTTGCTTTATTTTCCCACCAAGGGTCCTCAAACACGAAATTTAGTGAACCATTTCCCAGTTTTCCATTGTACCTTCCAAACTTGAAGTCAGATCTCAAATTTGTTGACGGTTTTTTTTTTAGATGTCATCGAGGTTTACAACTGTATGCCACTACTTTTTCTCCAACACTAATAGTTGGCTGGTAACATGGCGCCAAATTCGGAATTTCGTGAAACTAGAAGTCGGATCTCGAATCTGTTGGGCGGTTTTTTAGATCTCATGCAGGCCTACAATTCTCTGCTATTCGTTTTTTTTCATCCCTTGTAGTTCTCTGGGAACATGGTGCCAAAGTGGGCTAATACATGAAACTCTCTAATGTTTCTTTCCCTCACGCCCTTACCAGTGTAGTATGTGTAATACGACCTTGAAAGTCGGCAGGGGTATGCGCCTTGAAATTATCTTTACGGATAATTAGCAAAAACCCGGATTCTCTTGTAGTTATGACAGCATGGTGCCAAAGTGATATTTTCGAATGTTTCTTTCCTCACGTCTCCTAGCTACTAAACTAAGAGTCTGATCTCGAATCTGTTGGTTGCCTTTTTTAGATCACATCAAGTCCTAACATTTATGCTAATCCTTCCTCTCTAACACTTATAGTGCGCCGGAAACATGGCGCCAAAGTTGGATTTTTCTGTTTTTCCACAGTAGCTTCTAAACTAGAAGTCATATTAAAATCTGTTGGGTGGTTTTACCTAGATCTCATCGAGACCTACAACTTTCTGCCTAGTCTTACTCTCGAACACTTATAGTTTGCTGGAAACATGGCGCCAAAGTCGGATTTTCCGGATTTTCGACTGTGGTTTCTAAACTAGAATTTGGATCACGAATCTGTTGGGCGGTTTTATCTAGATCTCATTCAGGCCTATAACTTTCTGCTATTCGTTTTCTTCATTTCTCGTAGTTCTCTGGCAGCATGATGCCAAAGTCGACTTTTCGTGAATCTTTAGAATGTATTTTCTTTCCCTCACGCCTTCACCAGTGTAGATATTACCTTGAAACTCGACAGGCGCATGCGCCATAACATGAACTTTACGTATAAGTAGCAAAAACCCGTACTCCCACGTAGTTCTCTGGCAACATGGTGCCAAAGTGAAAATATCGCATGTTTCTTTCTCTCACGCCTCCACTGACTAAGACGTTGGGGGCGCAGCCCCCTAGCGAGCAAAGCGAGTCTCTGTATAACTATCCAACACACGGGTATGTTTATTACATCTCTGAAATGCGCATTCGTTGCACTTTCACTGGGATACATTGTCATTTTCACCACTAACGGGAGTTTTTCACAAAAAAGATATTAGCTGGAGTGACGGAAAGCCAGATGTGCCTTCATTATCTTCGGTAGGTAGCGTGATTCTAGCCCATAATGGTATAATTTGTGGGCCGTAGTCGCCGTGGTTAAGTAAGCATCACCTCTGCATTTCTTTTGAAAGTATCATATTCGTGTATTATTTAAATTATTTGAAGCAACGAGTAATTGACGAGAGCAAATAGCACGAATCATATTGAATTGTATCATTGTCATGTACCCTAATGCCCGAATTCTAAGGCGCAACTTGAAAAGGAATGAAAGGGACGAATATTTAAACTCGTTCCTTTTAGTGAACGAGAACGAAAGGAACGAGTCCGAGAAAGGAACGAAACTGCCCATCACTAATAGGGACTCATAAATTGGATAGTTGTAAAGACATGGGACGAAGAAGCAAGGAAAGAGTTTTCTTACATTCGTAAGGCCACATCTTGTGTACGCCACAAGAAACTGGGCCCCAGGGAAGATATATTAATTTCAAGGACGCAAGCATACAAAAAGAGACGCGCATTTTGCTAAAACTACCATGAGACAACAGTAAGTGTAACCAAACTATTTGAATGGATTTGTTGGGATCCACTGCAGACTTGAAGATTCCTAGCTAGGTTAAGGTTACTAGGAAATGTTGTATATATTTATTGCGAGTTTCAGGGAGACACGGCAGCTTCATCTATGGGACAAACGAACGCGAAAAAAATAAAATTAATTCTCTGTCGAACAGATAGCTTCAAGAATATTGAAGATATTCCATCACCGAAAGGAAATGTTTTATCTCTCTCTCGCTTGTAGACGTCTCGACTATCCCCATTCCTAACCGTTCAGTTTCTTTCCTTCTCCTTAATGAAAGCTTACACGGAGAAGAGTTTTAACCTCTTTCTTAAACAAGAATAGAAGAGCTAGATTAGTCATAATGGGTCGTGTGGATATGTGGATTCTGAATCTAGAAGAAAGAGGGCAGGATTAAAGAGAGATTTAGGGTGAATACATTTTGAGGAGGAGTAGAGGGATAGATAGAGGTCATAATCACATGTGCCCCGTAAGTCCTGCTGTTTCACAGTTTCGGCATCTTCGTCGGAAAGAGAGATCCTCAGCGGAAAGATGCCGTTCCGCTGCTCGCAGTCCGTCCGCTTTTACGTCACTACTATGCCTCAGTACCTACCCTCTCCGGTATCTACACTTTGACCTCTACATTTTCCGTCTTTTCCTTCCTTGTCACACCTATGCTTAATGCGCAAATATTTTTTCCCATAAATTCATTTATGCATATTCAAATGATTGAGATGCGTTGAAGGGAGATATGATGCATAAATGCAGCATTCATGTTTCACCATTGGAAGTTTTTGTTTTCAACTAATTTTTTCCGTCAGTTTGTCTCGTAAACAGCTGATACGAACCTTTAGAGACTCCTAAGCGTCATTTGTTGTATTGTCGCTAGAGAAATGTTTGATCCTATCGCTAGTTACGAAAAAATAGTTATTGTGTTGTTTCCATTGAGTTAACTTCGTCAGGTGTGGTCATTTGGCACTTACCGTCTGCTACTTGCAGATAAGATAACAGGACTTGGAATGATTTGGACGATTTTGATCTTCGGTAATCTAGTTGTAATCGGTGTTTGCATCGTGGGAGGCCGTCGCCCAAAAATTAATTAGGAGAGATAGACGCCAGAAATCTTTTTTCCGTGTTACGTTCATGAAAAGAACTCGAACCGAGCAAAACAATGCTAAACCGTGGAATCCCATTTCCCAATTCCTCTCTTTTGTTCTCTCGCTTTCATGCTCATGTCCTAACACCTTCTTCCACACACTTTTCGAGGATTTCAGGATCATATGTGGACGTAGACCACACTAAATGAAGAAATTTTAATACCTTGTCGTAGTAAATGGGTTAGAGCCATTGTAGGTACATTCCAGACTCTTCTTCATCTTCACTCCAGTGTGGGTCTCCGTCTTTTTATTCGACACTTATCATGTATGCCGGCTGGAAGAAAATTTCGCGAGTTTTATATTCTGCTTAAATGTTGGGAAAAACTTTTGATTGGGGCTTTACACCAAAGACGGTGAAATTCGCCATGAAAAAATCATTTGACTTGATCGGGTTTCGAACCCGGATCTCCCAATTGCTAGTCAGGTGTGTTAGCCAGTTACACCACCAAGCCATCTTAATTCAAGGCGAATTTCAGTGGGGGTTTATTTCAGAATTTCACCGTCTTTGGTGCATAACTTCGCACCCGTGCGCGTGACTGCTTACCTCATCATTTGTGCAATCACATTGATTGGAAATTTTGATCGGGGGTTTTTACGAATCGACCGTCCGTTTCCATCCGGCATAAAGCACGACGCTGATTCATTACTCAGTAATTTATATGCGTAATAATGTACTTTCCTTGTCTTAAGTCCTCGTAATTTAACCAACGGAGATCCAATCTTGCGACTGAAACCCTTCATTCCTTCTCCTCCATTAACCAAACACATCCTCCGGCTCACAAGAGGGCGTCCAACCCATGGCTGACCCCCATACAATCTTCCTCCCTAAACCTTCGCACGTGTAGGGACAGAGGGATAAGGGCGAGAATGCGGAGCAGCGCGTGTAGGTGTGTGTGAGCGTGTGTGCTCGTATGTGTGAGTATGGGAAGTGAGAGGGAGGGAGGGAGGAAGGATTGAGGGCGCAGCGAGCGATCCCAGGAGGCAATCTGCTCATCGTATTAGTGACGGAGGAAGGATTTTTGATGGGGGAGAGCGTGCATGAAAGGGGGAGTGGAGTCAAGAGGGGCTGAAGGCGGGGTCGAGAGAAGCGGTGCGGAATGGTCGTTTGGCAAACTAGGATTATATGGAGAGATGTTTAAGGGATGTGTTGCACAGGGGGTGGTGTGCCGCGCCCCCGATACAGAAATGCACCATCACCTTCTTTTCTTCACGTGTCTCCCTTAGATGTGCGTAATCGTACTCCAGGCTGCGTTGGTCCTGCTCCACACACCGTTCAGGCTGCCGGCCCTGTGGCTCTTTCAAAAATCCTATTATTCCTACTCCCGAAATGTGTCAACCCTCGACTCCTATTCCCCTTTGAGATACCGGCTCTCTTTGGTCCAGATCTCACCGCGTCGTAAGAGTTGTCGGCAAGGCATGGATTAAGTGCGTACACCCCTGTATGAAGGGACTGGAAGCGTGCGACGTACTACGGCGCTCGATGCGTACATAATTCCGGAGCTCCCTCTGGTGCAAACAGCTTTGAAGCTACTTTCTCATAGTTCTGCGATTTACTCTTACCTTGAAAGTTTCTCCCCTTTCTTAATAGCAATAAATTGTCATAATTAGATTTCAGATGTGGCTATAGTCTTTATCATGCTCTGCGCGAAATAGTTTTTATAATCTTTTTATGATACCATCAGTATTAATGATCTATTGATCTACCATGGACGGCAGTGTTGCGTGGACTAAAGGGATGGTCTGAAGTACCAGCAGTCCATCAGAACATCCCTTTGGTTTTCACCCTCACACCTTGAACACCCGGAGGAGTGAAGCAACTATACTTGACCAATTTGAATACTGGTGCGCCAATATCTATTTCTGGGGCTTTAAATTGGGAGAAAAAAAGTTCAACACATCTGCGGAAGCACATACACATGGTTTCATTTAACGTAAAAGCAGTTAAATGCATATCATTTAGATTGGTTTACTTTAGTCATGCCTCATTTCGAATTCAATCCAAATTTTAGGGTACCTATCATGAGGAGAGAAATTAACTTACGGATGCAACATGCTGTGAGAATTTGTTAAGCTGCTTAAAATAGAATAAAAAAAATTCAAATTCGTTTGATTGTTAATGGACAAATGATTTTCACATGAATCCCTCGATAGCAAATTTCATGCAAGAATCTTAAAAAATATGAACTGCGGAGTTGAAATCTATTAAAAAAGGAACGTTAATAACCGTATATTTTGTTTTCTTTTCGGTACTTCATTCAGAAATAAGGATGAAATAATTTTACCTAATATATTGCGAAGCTTTTTTTTACCAAGATCTATTGGCCATGTGGTGGAATAAGCCAAGGGAATGAACATTACCTCCATTTCGTGTGCCGTCGATACAGTTTGATTAACCAATGGAATATGGAATAATTACGTTGCACCCCAAATTTTTGTCCCAATCCTCGTGTCAATGCCCCAAAAATGTTGAATTTGAAGAGGAGAAGAATTTTTTCTAGTATAAGCATGTAGGAAATTCCGGAATCGAATATGTGTTCATTAGTCCGGAGAGAGAGAGGGAGAGAGCTGATGAACGCAGAGAAGTCACTGAGGAGGCCACACACCTAGCTAAGCTGTAGCAGAAACATTTTCAGTTAGTTCGCCGTGTGTACAAGAATAGAAGGTAAAAAAATGTTATGCTGTAGTTGCCGATGCAGAGTCAGGCCTAAAGGTTTTGATGTAAAGGCGAAGGCGAGAATAGAGAATTTTCTGACGTCAGTGAAACGGGGTTGCCCAGATTACAAATTTTTGTGAAGCGTAAATAGAAATGGAATCGTAAAATGGCAATAGCAATGGAACCGCTGAAGACCTTAGCGTCCCACTGGGAAAACATTTCACACGCTCTAGCCACGTATTTACGCCAGCGCGTATGGAATCTCACGGATTGGCGTACGCACCTCCGCACGCTTTTCCGACACGTGACCTGTATCGTTACACCGGCTCTTTCTCCCCTCCCCCAGCCGATTGCAAGCCATAGAATGTCTGTCCACCCCTCCCTTCCATTTCGGTGGTTCATAAACCGGCTCACCCCTCTTCCTGTTTCACAAAGCTCACTGAATCTCTCCCTAGTTCACCACTCAGCCCTTGGAACTTTATGGTACGTGTCTCCCCTTAAAGTGAAGCAGCTACTTAATACTGCTTAGAGGAAAACAGCCTAGGCATCTCTCTCCCTTTTCTACATTCTGAAATCGCATTCCAGCACCTCACCGACTGGTGACGTCGTAGCCGTGCGTCATTTTCACCGACTTAATCATTCATCCTAGTTTCAGTGACGCTGTTTTTTCTTTGATATTGAAGTGAATTGGTTTGCGAGATATAGTGGGTTGTTCGTAGATATTCACTGTTAACTCTTTTAATTAAAGCTCGCTGTCCAAAGTAGTCCCCTACACACTCTTAAAGGTAATCTTATTTAAGTCACCTTCACATATTTTTAACAGTTCCATCTAAATCTTATGCTTGTTACTTTATTAATCTTAAGTTTCAACATTTATAGTATGAAAAATACTATTTTATTTACAATTTTTTTAAATTTATAACCAGTGTTGGTTATAATTTTAGAAGTAATAACATTGGAGAAGTAACTATGTTTTCTTATTCAATATGTTGAACGATAAACATTTCCCACGGGTGACGCCTGAGACATTCTCTAATAATAATTTTAATCTTACTTTACCAGTGTATTTTTCAATGAATTCACCAATTTTGTATCGTTCAAATTATAAGTCTTTGTCAAATTGTAATATAATAGTTGTATTCATTAGCTAAAATTATCACTGTTTACTTCGCCTGCGTGTACTGTGAATAGCCATCTCTTCAGCCATAAAAAAGTTAAAACTTCCGACCACTAGATTTTTCAATTTAGCACTCTGGTATCACATGTTTGATGCATAGCATGCTCACATGCATGTGCATGTATGTGAGCATGCTATGCATCAAACATGTGATACCAGAGTGCTAAGTTGAAAAATCTAGTGGTCGGATGTTTTAACTTTTTATGGCTGAAGAGATTAAAATATATCGATCGGAAAGATATCAATTAGTCCAGTTTAGACTAGTCCACTAAGTAATGTGCTTCCCATATTGCTCTCAGAATATGCTATGTTAACTGATCTCCTTTTCTTTAATTTTTCTATCTATATACTGAACGTAAGTGAAGATAAAACTTAGTAGTTCTGATAGACTGCAGAGGGAGATGCGAGAAGAACATGTTTATAGGGTGTCATCCCGTTTGATAGTATTTTTTCGAGGATAATATATGCGGTTTCCTTATTGCAGCATAATTAATTTGATGAATACAATTAGTTGTCCAATAGTGTTTTTCAGTCTTTTAGGTTCTACTGTTCGTGAATATATTTTGTGACTATGCTCGAAAGTCTTGTGGACCCCTCCTAATTCTTATATTTTTGTGGGCCTCCTGATATTGTTTCTCAAGGATGAGTGAAAGAGAACACCTCTTTAACCCTTAAGATCAACCGCGGACCCTCGTTTAATATAATTACTCTTCTCTATTATTTTTGGAGACTACCTGATAAGTATTTTATGTTCGCAACCATTTAAATGATAAATAAAATAAAATCTATCCATAAATTTACTCTTATCACTGACATATTATTGACTATCACCTATTGAATGGATCTCTAGGTTATCAATGATATCTTTTATTTATGCGTATATTTTTCGTACTTGATTTTACTCCCTTTTTATTTCTGGAAATCCTATCAGTTATTTTCACTCGTATTACTGATCGTAGTGGTTATAAGGGTACGGAAAATTACGGAGCACGGATAAAGTACGGAGAGGGGGAGGGAAGTATGGAGATAATGGCGAGACTTTTTGCTTACCCTTAGCGTAAGGCGCCATAGGGTCCTCAGTTGTACGTCCCAGCTGACAGTCGGAGTACTGTTCTTGAAGCGCTCTCGCGGCACTCTGCAAGGACTTGGGATTCCGCAAACAATATCCGCAAATTCCCAAATTCGATCTCGGGAATTGGCCTGGGTAGCCACCCACCCTCTTTAATCCAATCTCATTAATTGTTGTTTTATTTTGACTAATCGCGACGTGCAGGTTGTCTATCTTAATTTGTGGTGTGTTATCTTATTCTAAATGCGACTTTCTTTAAAAAAGTTGATACTGTTCAATGTGAACGTAGGTCTGAATTCTTTATGTTACTCAAAAGTTGACTTGCTAGTTGTAATACTAGCGTGCAAAAAATCTTTTTAATAAGAAAAAATTCCATGATTAATAAGGTATCAAATGCGCACTTTGTACTATGCAAACTTATAAAACTAGCAAAATACCCGCAGGATCTCCTATATATTTTATAATTACCCTTTCATAAACCTTAGAAAAGCTAAATCGGATATAAATAATTGGTCAATTGGTGAATTTGTATAAAGAAATTAGTGAACTAAGAACTAAAAATCTTGGAGTTCTAGCTAACACTCAAGAAATGCGAAGGTTCTAATTTTTTTGAAATTTGAGAAAACGGGCTATTTTTGAAAAACTGCTTCATAGATTCTTTATGGCGGCAAATGGTAAAAATAGACTCATTTTTTTAACTTAGCTTAATGCCAAAGGAAATATTCCCAGCTACTCCGATGAATACATCCTACTTCGCAACTAACGACAATATCCATAAAATACAGAAGGAGATCGGACACATTTCAAATGCCGCGTGTCAAGAATATCCATATTTGCTGCCGAACTAAATGTCGGCTTAACCGTAGTTGTCTCCCCGAAGCGGAGAGATGAATGGGCTGCTCGAGAGCCGCCACTTTTCCTTTCGCCTCCTGTCTCCAATCTGAATCCTCGCTGACTTCCTAATGTCACCTCCCAACCCATGCTAGGGTAGAAAAAAACTCTCATTTCGTTTTTGCTAGCAAAAATCTCTCCTCATCCCTCCCCGCACTCCCCCATGAAGTCCACTAATCCCCAGTTGATGTGAGGCGGGTGCCTAGAGACAAGAGCTCCACCCCCTCTATTCCCCCGTCGCATCCCCCTCCCCGGCCTTTAGCCACGCTGCCTACGGCCCTTGGCTCTCCGGGCGCACGCACCCCTCGCCCTGATCTGCACCCTCCTCGCCCCAAAGCTCTCTCCAGTAAAAACTCCCGCGAGGCTAAACCGCCCTCTCCCTCCACCCATGCTTCATTTCAACCCTCCCCACATTTTTCCCACCCTCCGCGATCGGGGCTGAGTGACTAGACGGCCGGGAGGGTGGCGATAGCCGCTCTGCCACGCGACTGGTGTCCACTGGCCCCTTCCGCTACGACACCCTGCTCCCCACCACTCCTATCTTATATGACTCCTTCACCCTCCCCCCTTTTCATAAATGCCTCCCCCTCCGTCCTCTCACCCCCTCTCCTTCTCTTTCTCCTCACTCCTGACTCCGACCGTGCCATAAATGTTTAATGCTTGGTGGAGAGGGTGGCGAGGTGGGGCTGGTGATGACGAGATCGGGGGATGGGTATAGTTTGAAAAGGCAGGGCAATGGGAGTGGGGAAAAGTTAGCCAGGCTGCCGGCCGTCTGACTCCTCGTTTTCTCTCTCACAGTGGGGGTTCTCGGTGACCGAAGCGGCAGGGGGCCTTCCGCAAGTACCCACGGATTTTGCTCCCGTGCCCAAAGGACTGCTGGAAAAAATAATAAATGAGAATAAAATATGTATGAATATATAAATTAGTGGGAAGTGGCTGGCACCGGTGTGTTGTAGATTCGGACAAACTTATTTTTCGGCCGCAAATTTGCTCTTGGCGACTGTTCTGCTGGAGGGAGGGGGAGAGCGGGAATAAGGTAGGAGGTTGAGGAAGTAAAGCAGAATTTCGCTAAGGAGGAGGGCGTGAAAAAAATCGCTCTTTAGTTGCCAAGTCGTGCGAATTTATTCCATGTAAGAATGTTACAGTGATTGAGTGCCCCTCCATATTTTCCGCGCGGAGATAATCTTTTGGAGCTCGAGAAGAAATATTTTCTGCTGGTTGCTATTTCTATAAACTGAGTAAACGGTAGCACTGTGTCGTATGTCATTTTTTGCTTATCGCACTTGCGCCCAAATCATTTACCAGAATCATGAACCAATTTATCATTTACTTACCTTTATTCACTCAAGCTTCCAAAAGTAGGCAAACTTCAATTTTAAACAGTTAGTTATTCTTAAGGTAGATGAGTTATGTTAATAAAGTTCATTTCGTGATCACTCTGAATAGATAAGACACTTTTGTGAAATTCGTGTTATAACTCTTTGCGGTAGAAAAATCATTGCTCCCTTTGTTTGCTGGTAATTTTCCTGGACTTTTTAAAAATGCTGTTCAAGTAATTTCTTATGTCTCATGGCTTTGTTGGGAACAGCTTATGGGAAGCACTTCGAAAAATAGGGGTTTCTGTAGACGTAACTGAAAGAATTAAAAGTCTATTCGTAAATGTGAAAGGAATGGTTAGAATAGTTGAGAAAACGTCGACAGAGTTTGCTATGAGGAAAGGTGTCAAACAAGGAGACAGCCTTAGTCCTCTACTATTCATTCTGATGGACCAGATACATAAACAATGCAAAAGACGAACACCAAGGTGCAAGATAGGAAATTATAGGAAAAGGCCTGTTTATGTTCACTCACTGGTATATGCAGATTACATTGTATTGATTGCCAAGAATAAGAGAGATTTGAAAACAGCAGTGGAAGAATGGGCTAATGCAATTAGAGGCCATGGAATGAGAATGAATGTGGGGAAAAGCAAGGTTATGGCGGTGTCAACAAATAAGGTGCAGTAAAGGCTGAACATACTGTGGGAAGAGCAAGAACTAGAACAGGTTGACAAGTTCGAATACCTGGAGACACAGATTACTAGTGATGGAAGGCCAGACTCCGAAGTAAGCCACAGAATCCATAAAGCAAACCAGGTGTATTATCAGCTTAGCAGAACAATTGTGGGCAAGAGGGAAATATCGGATAAGTCAAAGAAGAGGCTGTATAAAACTATTCTCCAGCCAGTATTGGTGTACGGAACAGAGGACGGAACGGAAATCTCTTAGATAAACGCAGGAGCAGATTCCAAAGCTGTGAGATGAGGTATCTAAGACGAGCAGCAGGACGCACTAGAAGAGATCGAGTGAGAAATACAACAATCAGAGCCCAATTCCAGCAAGATCCGATAGTGGAGTCGATGGAAAGAAAAACTTTAAGATGGTATGGACATGTGGCTAGGATGAATGAGGAAAGGAAACCAATAGAGGTGATGGAGGCAAGACCAGAGGGAAGGCGAGGAAGAGGACGACCAAGGATGGAATGGGAAGAATATGTGGAGAGATTGGCAGTCAGGCGCGGAAAGAGCCTGAATGAGGTGAATCGTCTCGCTCAAAACAGGAAAGAATTGGGAAAGTGGCTGAGGGACCCCGACGCCTAACAGCAGAAGGGGATTCGAGAAAGAAGAAGAAGAAGCCTTGCATGAAGCTGGCAAAAAACGTACAAGGATACGACTAATCTCCCGCCTTTAGATTTCTGTGTAGGTGGTGGATGTTCTTTGAAAGTAGGCTGCCGCTCATTTTTAGCGTCCTAAAATCAGTTACTCACAGTAGATATCATAAGTGGAGCTTTTACATTTGTGCTTACCTAATTTTGCCTTGCTGCCTTTGCTGTAGTATTTGATCTGGCCTTGAATCATGTATACATTCTGACGAGGATCGAAAAACGAAGTGTAGAACGGGTGAGTGGGAATTTTATCGATTTTTAGAAGTGAAAACCGTTTAAGATTACTGGGAGCTCGATATCGTATTAAGAAGTTGACTACGTTCATTGCTTTATGATTTATATTAGAGTCAAATTGAAACTTATAAAAGGCAGCTTAAAATAATTTTTGAGATAGTCCTGCATTATTCTACTTAATCCGTTCAGGATTCAATATTCTACTTAATCCGTATATCCGTTTAACCTTCATTTTAGCTTATTTTGAGAAGCAATGTTGGCTATGTGTAGTTATTTTGATGTTCTATATCTTATTTGACTCAACCGAGAGTGAATTTTTCTTAGTTTCTTACGTATGCTTTCTGTTAAAAGGTACCTACGAATGAAATAATCTCAACGTAAATAGTTCCAAAAATTAGGATTGAATTCCTAATAGTTATATGGTAGCTCTTTTTTGGTTTCTTCATATGAGCAGACGTAATTTTGTATACTCTATATTGCAATGTAGTCTACTAGCAGAACAGCTGTCATTCAGGTATCCTTAAGAAATTTCATGGATTAACGCATCTATGTAAAAATATGTTGGCGTCACCGAATAAATTTGTGTATTGAACGCAAATATCTCTGTTTAACATGTGTTTAGAATAATAAAACTTAGTGAAAATTTCTTTTTTTAGTAATAGGTGTATTTTAATGACATTTCAGAATCTGAGGGGTCGTAAAAGAGGAATTGTGAGCTATAGGAAGGGTGTTATTAATTTTGGTCTCATTTTTCTAATGTGCAAATGATGTATCCCCATATCACTGAATTCGAGAATTACCTGATGCAAGAATGACGTGCATCATCGTTAATCTCTAGCTCTTTAATACTCACTTCAAAAATCTAATCCTTGATTATGCCTTTTGGAGAGTATTTTGAAGTCATTACCTACTATTAGTTGTCTTTTGTGTCATTAAAATTTCGTAGTCTGACTTAAGGATAAGTTGCCTGCTCCGTATACTCAATCTTATCCTACCCAAAGACTTCTCATTTCATCGTCGAACAAGAACTTCAGAGCATTGCAAAAAATAAGGGATCATGTTTATGAAACCTGGAATTGGGAGATGCAAGAAAAAACAGCAGGGAATGAGGAGACGGAAAAGGAAATGAAGAGGAAAAGGTGGGGAGGCATGGTGGCCGGGAGGGAAATACGCAGAGGGATGGGAGGAGGTAATGAAAGAGGGAGGCTGCGTCGGTGAGAGGGGACATAGGGTGGAGGGGGGACGAAGGAAAAGGGGATTCATTTCGCTCGTGTGGTTTATTATCGCGCAACAACATGGCGGTTACTGGTGTGAAAACGGTGGGCTTCCGACCGAAACTGCTCGTTGTTCCCATCCCCCTCCGTTTGCACTCTACCCCTCGGCCTCCTCCTTCCCCTTCTGTCCTCGCCCTCTTTTTTTCTAACCTCCCTTATGGTTTAGACTGTGCCACCCGCCATCCCTTTAACCCTCCTCCCACTCCCATCGTACACTTCCCCCCCATCCCAGGCATCTATATCACTCTCCCTCCCTAAAAACGCGTTATTCCACATCCGTGCTCCCTTTATGAATGCTCCACTGACGGCCACGAGCCCCGTCCCTCCGCCAAGCCTTCTTTCTACTTCTACTTCGTCTCTCACCACTCCTCTCTCGTTTGTAGCTTGCCTTTTTCGTGCTTTCCCTTGACTCTCATTCTCCTCATCCTTGTATTTTCTTGTTCTGGCCCCCCTATTCGAGGATTTGAAGAGCAGAGGGGAACTTAGACATTGTTTTACTAGCGAACGTGGTTCAGTTTTACAAATGTACTGAATGACTGTATATCTCCTATTACCATAGTCAGAATCCAGCATAACTTCCATGAATAATGTGGAACGTGCGCATTTACTTACCAAACGTACTAAAGCTATCGGGCATTTTAGATAATGTATATTCAACATTTTAATGGACTCACTGCGCAAGAAACGATGCCATCTAGTACATCCTAAAAATTCTGATTGAGTAACATACGATTTACCTTATATTCCCGCTGCTAGACTCTTTCAATAATAAATCAATTTTACCCTAATAATTCCAAAAGAAATATTTAAACTCTCTTGAGAATTATTCATGAATTCAGGAGAATTATTACAATTTATCTGTTTATGAATGTAAAAGTATTGCATATACTACAGAGGTCATTTCAAATAATTTGTGTAATGTATAGATACTTAAATGTGAGAATGCATAGACACGCTTACACTATTTATTAGTAAGTTGCAAGTTGATTGCTGCTCCTTATTTCCGTCCACTTGTGATTTGCTTGTAAATTAGAGAGTAACCAAAAGCGCAATTCCCTACCGTCTATTAATTGATTTTTGTTCAAATTTTCACAAAATCTTAATGTATGCGCTAAAATTTCGCGAAAAGCATGGAAGTCATTCGTCTAACATCGGTTGAGGAATATAAGGAAAGATTATTGCCAGTGGAGTGTTACATGGCTATTCCTATCTGCAATTAATATGGGTAAAGTATTACTGGAATTGAAGCTTCCTTCGTCTCAAAATTTGAGTCATCTCAAAATTGAAGACTTTTCTTCAGCCTACGGTTTTTATCAGAGGCAATGAATCTAAACTACGTAAATGGGTCCAGGATGATCACTTGAATTGAAGAATAAGCCCCACCGTAATGTTCAAAATATTTTTTACTTTGAATCTTCTTACTAATAATATTTCGTTAATGTATCCCTTTAATTTTACTAAAATATTTTTACTATCTCTCATCGAAAGCAGGTATATATGTATACGTATTAGTGGCTATGAAGAAAAAGGTACATTTTTTTCGTAGATGACCATAAATGCTTGGATATATGTTTTTACTTATCTGTTTCTGGCCTGTAATCATCTTTGTTTCAGAGCCTTAAGCTCCATTGTCGTAAAAATATTTTATTGCTTTGTGGATCGTAGAAATTGATGACTCTGGCCACCATCCATCCATGATACATTCGCGTTAGTCTTGGGTATAAGCAGTTCTGATTCTACTATCGACAAGCCTATCTCCGCCGGCATGTTCCAGCCGTGTGATCGGAGAAGGGGGCGGACGCATTGAATGAGTGGAATGCTAGGGGACGAAAAGAGGATTTGAAAGTTAGTTCGAGGAAGGAGGTTCAATGCCAGCCAAGCTGTCAGATCAGTGAATGCCTGAATGCCCTTGATGCATCAAGTTGACGTACACCTGCGTGGGTCAAATAGCGAAGCTATCGTTAAACCAAACCAACCAAAGTTATTGGCGTTGGTTTAAGAAGTATGGAAAAACAAGTTGGTTAAGTTCTAAAATCCCTTTTCACAAACAATACCCTAATAGAAACTATTGGGAATAGTAAAGTCTGATGTTAAGTAAAGTCTGATGTTTTCCCGGCGCATAGCGTCATGGAAAGCTATTCGGGTTTGCCTCCGGGTCACTCCTCTTAGCGCTGCCCTCATTGGGAATAATTTATCGTAAGCTTGGTGAAAGCATCATCTTGTATCAATTACACCTATGCCCCTTTCTTATATACTGAGAAAAATAAATTTAATGATGCAACATTCGTATGCTAACAGCCTTAAAGTTTTATTTCTTTCATTCTTGTAATTGGCACCTATGCATATGAACTTTGACCTCATGATTGTGACAGATAAATTAGCGAATATTCAGACTGGGTAATGAGAAATTTGAATGGAAGTAGTGTAGCCACCAAAGAGAAAGCATACAAAGAAATAGTCAAATCCAACTATGGAGTACGCAGCAATTGTATGGGAAACACATCAAGAAGGGCATATCAGAAGTTTGGAGATAGTACAAAGAAAGGCGGCGAGATACGTATTGAACAGGAAAGAGAGGGTGACGGAGATGCTGGGTATTCTGTACTAGAAGAGTCTGGTAGAAAGGAGAAAAAAGAATAGGCTGGGTGGAAAGTTCAGAATAGTAAAGGAGGCGGAAGCGTGGGGGAACTGCGCAACAAAATAGAGGAACCTACGTTCATGGGGAAGAGCGACCGTAACTATAAAATTAAACAGAGAATACAAAAAACTAACAAAAAAACATTCGTTTCTAAACAGAAGAATTATAGAATGAAATCAGTTTCCTGGAAACCTATTTCATCCCTCCCCAACCAATATGATTATGATTCCAAGAGGATAATCAAAGATTTTTCACCAGACTCAGTACACTTGCACTTAGCTAATAAGTAAAAATATATTTGTAGTGGGCATTTATACCCTGTTCCAAACTAGGAAACATTAAATTTAATTTTACACATTATAGGTGGTCAACTTTGAGTGGTAAGGATAATTGTTTTGATGCAATCACTTTATGGGATGAACTTATAAGCGTAGTACAAAATTCATATATTTGAGATATGTTCTTATTTTCTTTGTAGATGATCCACTCACATTATTCTTATTTATGGAGTTATCAATGCTTGCGGAAACATGCAGTTGTACGCTTTCTCATTGCAAGCCAGTTTATTTCCATTGGTTAAAGTATTGGAATATACCGCTCAAAGGAGTTTTGTAGCAACTTGCAGATTAAATCTCTTAAGATGCTGCGAGGATAACGATGGTTGTTGTCTGTAGTTGTAGAAGACTGTGAACCTAAAATGATTGTCGCCTCAGTCTTCCTAAGGTTTTCACTAATTCTCCCGTTCAGCATAAAATGAGCCGCTTTTTTGACAGTTGGTATAACAAACAGTTTATTGTCGATGCCAACACCAATGTTCTTCAACCGGTGGTACGAGGATCGGTGCAGGTCCTCGAAAATTTGCAGCCAACATACTGTAGCCACGCGTATGAAACTGTCTAGCAATTAAGAAGCAGCAGATGTCGTACTAACTAAGACAAGATAAAGATATTTATTTCACTGCCAAAATAAAAACACTACAATACATAAAAAACCAGTGAAATTAGGCACCCCATAAGATATAATCTTATTTAGGGGTTGCCATTCAATGAATATAAGACAATGCTCCGCAGTACATTATACGACATTAGCGTTAAACAAAAATAGCTCATTTATGACTCATCTAACATGTGTCCATATACTTTGAATTGAGGTATGTGAACAACCCTCGTAAACCAATACAAAATACAATAATAATGCAATAATAGAAAATATTCATAAACAAAAATATATTCAAATAAAATTTGTAGAAAAATAGTGTTATATAAACAATGAGCCAATACAAAATACAATAAAAATACGATAATAGAGAATATTCATTCACAAAAATATATTCAAATAAAATTTGTTGAAAAATAGAGTTGTATAAACAATGAACATAATCCGTGGACCTTTTGTCTTGAAGAAAATCAAGTAATATTCTTAAACAGAAATTTAATATCCTTTTTAAGAAATAACTAGCCTCTCAATTTATACGTAAAGACAGCTTGGCTGTCACAGCAGTGTAATTTTTGCCATAGCTAATCATACAGTTTTAGGGCTTATTAATTAAAAAAGTGTTTATAAGCTTCAATTCTAGGTTTCGGAACAAAAGTAATTTGGTGGCATCTTAATGTGTTTGTGCAGGGACATGGTTTATTTTTGTGTCCACTGCGATTGTAAAAAAATCTTAAGACTTTATAAACAAATAAATGTCTAATTGGGAGGATTTTTAACCTTAAGAATAGCGGGAAGGAAGATTCGGTCCTGGAAGTTCGTAAAATCACCCTTAGGATTTTGTTTTGTATAATTTTAATTGGTTTCACGTTAGTATAATAAGTGCCTTCCTAAAAAGATATTCCATATTGTATCCTTGAATTAACTAGAGCAAAGTACACAGTCCTTAGAATAGAAACTGGGAATTTATATGTGAGTAGATAAAATTTTCTCAAGGAAATAATCCGCTCAGATTTCAATTTGTTAATATGTATTTTCCAATTACAATTTTTATGTAGAATTAAACCGAGGTACTTTAAATGATTTATATTATCAATTTTTAGACAATTTATACACACGCTTCCTTTTGACGACAAGCAATGAGACCATCTGTAATAAATGTCATCTGATGGCGCAAGTATACTTTTCAATCCAAATAACATATACTTAGATTTGACTCTTAGAACAAAGCACAAGAACCAATAATTAATTCTATTCAAATCATTTTGCATCTGTAATACAACATCGGAATCAGTAGTCGACGAATAACATAATGCCGTGTCATCGGCAAAAGAAGTAAGTTTTCCATGAAATGAACCGTTGCACAAATTATTGATATTTATTAAAAATAAAATTGGTCCCAGGACGGAGCCTTGAGGCACACCACATGTGAAGGACACCTCACTAATAAATTGGTTAATTTTACCCTTTGAGTCGTTTGCAACCCCTCTAATTCCGACCTCCGACAGTCTAGATAACAATGTAGCATGATTAACCGAATCGAAGGGTTTGGTTATATCAATATATAAACCACCGGTCTTATCATTTCTGTTTAAGCTCTCATACAGATCGGAACAGAATTGGAGTAGGGCATCCACAGTAGATTTGTTTTTCGAAAAATAGAATTGTGAACTACTGAAATAATTAGTTTTATTTAAAAACTTTAATAGCCTGGATTTTTCTATTTTTTCCAAAATTTTAGAAAAAACCGGAAGAAAAGAAATGGGACCATACTGATTAATATAATTTCGATCACCTTTCTTAAAAATTGGCACAATTAGTACACATTTTAATTCACCAGGAAACATGCCCTGTTCCAAGCTTAAATTAACAATATATGTTGAGATGGGAACCACATTTTCGTTAATAGCCTTAACAGTATTGTTGGAAATGTTATCTAAACCCTTGGAGTTATTAGGATTCAATCTTTTGATTGTATTTTGAACCTCTTCAGTGGATGCCGGTGAAAAGAATATAGAGTGTTGAGAGTAGTAATTAGGAAACCAACGATTATAATCTGGAGGTAATGTATAGTTTACTGTATTTTAACGGGCTGTATTTTGCTCGATGATCTTGCTAAAAATTTAATAAACTCATTGGCAATACCTTGCAAATTTGTTATAAATTCACAGTCGTCTAGGTATTTGATTTTGTCAACTATATTGATTATTCACAGCATCCGATTGGATTAATAAAATATCAACTGATTAATATTTCTGTCTTAGCTGTCAGCCGGCCCCTGAAGTATTTATCCTGTTTTTATATATTTGCAGCTGTAAATAGGTTGCAGAATAGTCCCCAACACTGTAAAGAGTACATTTATTTATTAATTTTATCAGCTGAGCTCGTGGAGTCTCATTTAGTTCTTGCAGTGAAACTCAGAATCCTGAATGAGGCTCTAGCTGCTGATAGTTATTTTTATAAATTTAATTCACTATTCTCCATTAAAACAGTCCACTATTATTGCAGTTCTCTTGCCTCCGTGGGACTTGAACCCTTGCTATTTCGGCCACAGACGGAGACGAGAAAAGGGGGATATGTTCAAGGAGGGAATTAACTGATGGGGAGAGAAAGGAACCCCCTGGAGGGTTGGTTTGTTAGATGCGATTGTTTAGGGGGGTGGAAAGAGAGGCGGAAAGTGAGACTGGGTTGGGCGGGGGGAGGAGTATCCATTTTCATTCATGCAAATCGGCATATGGGAAGTGTCTCTTCAAAGGGAGTGTGAAGAGAGGGGTGTATTTCGGACGGGGAGATTCCTAAATGGTGGGGGTGGTGTCCGTTGTGACAACTGTCCCCTTTCATGCAGGGAAAAACTGATTGAGCCCATCCCGCTTGCCTTTTTACCGATTCCCTTTCAGGCCCCTCCGACTCCTTCCATTGTCCTCTACCCCTTCCAAATCTTGTAAGCGAGCCCTTTGTTCTGAAATGAAGCTCCCGAGCAGCTTCCCTTTGCTTCCTATTTCATTGCTTGAATTGGGTGTTTATTTAAGATTAGTGATCTCACTTATTAGAAAAAAAAACAATTCTAATTAGAGAGAAAAAACTTAGCAGTGAAATTTGGCAGTTAAATATAATGCTGTTGTCCACAGTACTCGTAAACCATTGTCCTGATAGTCATTGACAGGGGCATCACTCAAAACAGATCCGAAATTAGAACAGAGATATTTTGAAAACTAATCCGTATTTATGAATAAAAATCATCGGTTGACATAAATATATAATATGAACATATGAACAGATTAATATTTTGATCATTTATGCGAATTTTCTTATAAACATTATTATTCAAATGAACACTTTATTTGTATTTAAACTAAAATCTGTATCTTAAAGTTAATGCAAAATCGTCAATCTTGATATCCAAAGCTTTCAATGAGTTCCTTTATACTCATTAAATATTTTGCCACTCGTGAAAAACTTTCTATAAATATAATACTTGTAATATTGTGTAGTGTTCTTGCGGTGAAATGTGCGAAGGAATGCGAACACAAAGAAAAATCGAAGTTCAATGGAGTCATGCATGTAGTTGAGAATCTAACTTAAGTTGCTAGTTGGTTCTTCTTCCTGTAAATCAGGGCTTGCGACTTCCTTCGTCGCTTTTGCAACTCGACGAAGTGGCTCCTTTGGGGGTCATTTATGAACGTATTCTCTGCCGCTCAATTTGTTTGGTGATATCTCACTCTCCCTTTCTTTCTCAATGGTGTGCGCTAGCGTGATACATCAGCCCCTTTTCATCAACGTCGGCCACGCTTTTATTCAACTGCAGCCGCATATCGTTCTCCCAGCCATCTATTCGTGGGAACGCTTCCTAAGAGGAACCGACCTCTTATTTCCTATTGTGAAAGATTCCATGGCAGAAATTGTAGGATTGATACTTGATCGTATCTATTCTGTTAATTTTTTATTCAACATGGCCATGTCTTAAGCTTCCATTCCTATAGGTTTATTGGTTGGTCTATTCTGAAGAAGTCGATAATAGATGGCATTTTCTCATCTGAATCTTATTGTCAGTCAGACGTTATGCAGTTTAGATTAACTAGTTTAGACAATATATTAGGCTCTTGAAGAGAATAGGAGCTTGTGATATCGTATGGTTAGAAAAATATAAATCGGTAAGCAGGTTTTATTTAACTTTTAAGCTTCCCGAGCTCCAATTTTCTTGCATCGTTGTGCTCAACATTCAGCGCTGTTTTATCATCATTCGAAAGGACCTCATCATTAAGTGTGGTCTTTTGATTTACATTATAATAGTGGAAGCCAACACTATTGTATTAAGATGAAGAGCGTTGAAAAAATTACTATGGCGTACGGACCCTTTTGAGTGAAAGCGATTCAGGAGTTTGGTGGAACACGTAAAAAATCCTTTTCATGAAAAATGTTTCAATAAGCATTAATTTTAAAGTATAAACCTTATTTAACTCAAACCGAAGTTTAAATAAGTGTATCCTCTTTTATAAAAAATGCGTGCAATGTTTCAGTTTGTAATTTCAGGGAGTTTGTGAAAGTTGTAGTCATTGTAAACAGAAAATTGTATTCGAGAGTTCTTTTTATTTTCACTGTTAAATTTACTTACCTTTTGTTAATGGTAAACGATAAAATATCATTCAAATTTGGTGCTAGGGAAGTTTTTCAGCAGCTATGGTATCCCGAATATGAGACTTATCATTGTATATTATTGTTATGAAAGTTTTAGAACTTTGTAAAATAATTGGCTGTAGACCAATATTAAACTAAGGGTACATGCAATGGTAAAATTTATCAATTTAGAAATAGTAAATCTCAATCGTGAGTTCACCGAGAAATATGGATGTTTAGTCATTTTATTTTTTTATTCAATAATACATTGTGTTTGATCCTATTCAAAACAGTGCATTTGTTGAAATCAGTCTATATTCGGACAGAATAATCGAGAAAATTTCGTTGGTAAACATTTTCCATCCGCTTTGAATTTCGCGGTCGTTTTCGAAGGGATTTAAAAGCCAACTCATATATCTAAAAGGGATCTTCTAAGATTTGACCGTACCATTTACCACAGTGGCTTCCTTTAAACCCATTTTCCATGGCCGCGGTAGCCACTCACAATTTTCGACGCACTGTTTAACGCAATTCAATTTTTCTTTTTCGCGACCCAACTTTAAACTGGTCACCCTTTCTTTGGCAAACAAGCCGTATCCCTCAGGCGGGATCCGATAAATCCAACCGCACAATCCGATCATTCGGAGCGTAACGGCCCTGCTTTCCATTCACCAACCCCCCAACCTATCTCTTTCATTCCCTCCCCTAAGGGGAGAGGGGAGCGCTTTACCCTTGCGCCCTTTTCCTCCGTCACACACTCCCTTTTCTGCCCCGGTCTTGCCCCTTCTTTACCCCTCATCCCCTCGGAACCCTCTCCCCACAGAGTGCAATATATTACATACTCATTACAAATCCTATTTTATGTATCTCCTTTGCAGGAGTTTTTTTTGTAGTGAAAACCGATCTGTGTTCCATTCAAGCGGAGGAGTGTCTTAGGTAGGAGGTAGGCCGGATGAGAGCGGAGTGTGAGAAAATGGGAGTGCGATGATGAGCGTTTGCAGTATGCCACGAGGATGCGGAAGGCAATGTAGAGGATATGGGTTTCACATCACTACCGAGATAGAGTAACTGCGAACGCCTTTCTTTGCTTTCAGCCGTGGGAAGGACATCTGTCGAACGAATATTTCCTCAAGAAGCTTGTCTGCCAGTTACAGCGTCATATATTCCTGATCGTAAATTATTCTTATGAAATAGTGGTAGAAGTCGAATTTTTCTCTCACTAAACAGACCTACCTACTACCTGAGAACAGGGTCCAATGACTCTGTTCGCAGGTAGTAGGTAAAATTTAAAATGGTTGTTCTCCTTTTGAAGAATATAAATCGAAGTTAAGAACAAGATAAGTTACAGGTACCTAATTCAGTTTGAGGGCAATGATTTAGTTGTAAATATATATGAAGTTAGGATTAAATATGATTCCTTGAAATCAATTATATGATGAGTTTCCCCGGAACGATGAAGCGATTTCGGGAAACACGGGAATATGAATGTGGGAGTTAATATAAAAAAGAAACAGATCCTCTACCCAGATTTATCTCGAAAAGGCTGAATTCTCAGCTTTTTCTTCTCAATCAACCTCCCCTAGAAATATTTCTTTCATTTTAAAACAAATTTATTTGTGATTCAATATAACCTTGTGCGTAACAATAGGTCAGTCTTACTTCCATAGTTAAGTTTCATCACATGACTGCAAACACCCGTAAAACGATGGTTGTGATAATGATGGTGTGATATAAAGCGTGGTAGGATGGTAAAGTCTTCTTTCAATTCTGCTGTTTTTAGAAAATAATGTTAGGGCATAGAGTTTAAACTACAATTTATCTACTTTTTGAACGTGCATATCGTTGGTCATGATTAAAATAAGGTTTATTCCATTCAAAATTAGTTTTCCACCAGTGGTTTCTGAAAGTTTTAGGGATGGTTGAAGATTGGCGTTAACGGTAACTTCAGTCGTAAGATTTTTTTTGCTCTCCGACGATTCTGGTGGTCTGCATGCCCCTGCGATCCCGATAAGCCATTGGCTTGTCTTCAGATTTCTCAGGGGCCGAACCACCTGAATTTGACACCAGACAGGACTCGAACCCGCGACACTGAGATTAGCAGGCGAGGACTTTACCCCGCCGCCACAAGGGCCGGCATTGTTGAATGCATTGTTTATAACATAGGTATTTATGATCTCGTAAAAGCGACGACTGTGAATGTGAACCATCAACTTCAAAGTTCATCCCGTATCAGCTTTCACGTTCACGGGTGACGCCAGCGAATAGGCGGTACGTGCCTGTAGGCCTATACATTAATAAAATATATTTGAATACAATAAAACATTTATTTGATGCACACAGATTTTACACCAAATTACGTACATTTTATAAATGTTAATCGAAAGAACATTATCTAAGGACGAGCACAAACAACCTTGCCCTGAGACATGAAATTTCCACTCAGGCGGGACTAGAACCCGCGACCCTTTGGTTGACAGGCGAGGACACAACCTCATCGTCTCTGAGTCCAGCGAAATGTATAAAAGAACTTTTCATTTGTCTTTTCTTAACGTTTATAAGGAGGTAATAATCGTACTCCTCCATTTATTGGCCCGGAATCAGTGTTTACCACAGTATTATTCGCTCAAAATCGGTTTTTACGTTGCAAAAATGAACGCATTTTCGTGTAAACATTCGCATCCAGCCAAGGACGTCCGATTTATGACACAGTCGTGGAAATGAACCTCATTCACGGTTAGGGTTTGAAATTGACGTCAATAATTAACCGTCCTTTCCGCCTTGGCTGTATTGGATTAAATTTCCCTAGAGAACCGGATTTCTATATTATAATAATAATAATAGATAAAAAAACAGAGCCGTAGGCATGTGCCAGTTTTTGCTTATCAAAATAAGTTTAACTATGGCAGAGGTTAGTCAAGTATTTGATTTCGTTTTCAGCTAAAAATTTTTTATGCTCTTGTTAAAAGATAAAATTTCTGTAGTCTTTGAAAGTTAGGACACTCTGTCGAAGAAAAACACAGTTCGCGCTTGTCATCGTTAGCAGGTAACCTGTGTAGCCAAGTTGTTTATTGAATTGTCACAAACGCTATGTTATCTTTTTTCCCTGGCTGTTTTTTCAGCTCGTGCATATGTGATGTTTAGGAAGGGACTGCGGTGGAGGAAGGGGGAGGAGGTGGGGCCGGGAGATTGGCTTTGTCATCCATCCCCGCTCGCCCCTCCCCGCCCCCACTGGCGCGCGTGTCCGCACAAAAGGACCACAGCGGGGCCTCCCTTCCCTCGCCCCTCGATCGAACATAATCCTCGTGGGACAGAGAGAGGGAGGAACCCCGGATCCTCTCCATTTAGTTACCACTGCCGGTTTTTGATTCCCATATTGATGCCTCGGGATAGAAAAGCCACGGCGTGATCGCCTTCGCTTGACGCTCACAATGAGGCTGGGAAGCTTCTACGGGGGTGTTTGCTTTCCTGAGCAAGTGGTCGACAGTCTCAACCACGCCTCCCCCAAACACTCTCTGTTCCCTTGTCGGTCGAATGTGGTCAGGGTTTGCTGAGTTATCGTCACCCAAGATCCTCTCACGTACGTCGCTTTGGCTTTGTTTTCTTGTTTGAACTATTTCGACACCTTCAAAAGAGAGCCGATTATGTGCTGACTCTTATACACGCGCTTCATTCTGTATTTTTGTGCCAAGCACTTGAATGTCTTGCGCTACCCTCTGGGGATGGGATATCTCCGGGAGCGCTTTTTTCTGTTTCAATTTCAGGGCATGCTTCCGAAACATAAGGAATATCGAACATCTGCATGTCCCCTTGTCCCATAACGGCTAAGATTTATCGAATGTCATGCTTTTGAATTGGCTTTGTTCTGCGCGATTTGAATAATCCGTAGGCGTCTGAAGATTTCTGAAGTCCACTTTCTTAGCATTATTATCATCACGTTTGAGTTGATGCAGTGGCTCTTTTATATTTGAAATGCAATTGAATACATGACGTTGAGCTTTGCGATTGCTCCAATATTATTCTGTACATCTTTCATAACTGCTTCGGAAGAAACGTTTTACGATCGGTTGACCAGCAGTCGTTCGCAAAAGATCTAGAATATGTGAAAGAACTAGTAAGAATTAAGTACCACGTCGTTATATGCTGATTTGGCAAGAGGAGTCAACTCCCAGGGCTATTTAGAGCGCTTGGTACTCTACCGGCCCACTTACTGTATTCGGGAAGGAAATAAGGACATTTATCCAGTCACTATTCATAATTAATAGCGACAATTTATTTATTGTTGACTGTTCCATATCTTTAATATCTCCCATAATAGCGGTCAAGGGATATTAGCAAAAGCCTGTATTAAATAAAATCATCTATTATTTAGGAGCAATTTATTAACAATTATTCCAAGAGATACAAATTTTTGCCTCTCTTGAATTTTCTTACCTTGGATTGAACTTCTACGGATCCCCCAAACTGGCGCATTATTCTCTCAGTCCAAAGATTTTCCACAATATAATTATTCAAGAGTAACAGAAATTGCCTATTGATTATTCAAGCCCATATACTAATGCAGATACACTTTTCATTTTGACCATTCTTTGGAAAAAAAAATTTAAATGAATCCTTGAAGATAGGAATTCAGGAAGTGAAAAATGTTGCTTATGAAGTTTGGTAAGGTAGCGTTTTTATGGGCCCCTATATCGCTGAGGAAATATTTTGCGGCTTAAATCGAACCAAAATACTTGGAAATTCGGAGCGGTTGATAAAATTCTTTCACTCAGAAATGCTTTTTATAGCTCTTCTGTCGTTTTTCTCCCAACATTTAAGAATTTATCTATCTGAGCATTTAAGCTTTTACATTACGAGCTCACTCAGCTGTAGAAAATTTATCCTGGTGTCGATAACAATCCTAAAAAATACAAAAAGGGTATTTGCTGACCTTTATACATATAACTATGTATACCTACGTATATATATGTATGTAGTATTTTTCTTGAAGGCGATTGGACAATAGGGAGTCATTTGTCTTTCTTAATTCCTCGTTGCGTGGCGGTATATGATCGACGGCAGAGTGACAGCTTGATCTCGGAGCGCGATAAGTGAAAAGGGTTGGAGAAAAGACAGAGAGTGCAGATAGGGCAGGGAAATAGGAACTACGAGAGGAGAGGAAAAAGCAAGCTAGCGTTAACTGCCCTAGGAATAGTCGGCCGTTACAATGGATCTCTGAAAGGTCTCATTGCGAAAATATTTAGTGTTAAAGTTGCTGAAAAGTCAGAGTTGAAAACATCCAAGTTTGGCTGAATAATCTGTTGAAAGCTAGATAACGAATATTCATTTTATTCAGCTACATAGCTTAATATATTTTGTGGGGAAAAACGACCACCCGAAAAAGTTTAAATTAAGGCCACAGAAAGATAATGTTGAAAAGTATTCCTTGAATAGTGGTGTTATTGAATGGGATAACTTATCAGAAGATCTCACAAAACCATTACCTAAGAATGTAAATATAAAAAACGTATTTTGTAAAGTAAAACATGAAGTGTCTATGATATTTTCTTTTTATTTTTTTTATTTACACCTAAACGGAAGTGTTACTCTGCCATCAGACTTAATGTCTACTTGGAATGTAATTACAATTAATTAATTTCATCCTCCGAACCATGGAAGCTTTTAAATCCTGAGTGGGAATGAAATTGAGGGATGTTACCTAATTGAAGACCAAGATCATTTCACTTTATGCTCTGCCACCTCATAATGAGCCTTGAGAATTTTGTTACATTTATAGTTCTCTATACCTGTTGAATGGCGAGTGTATATGAAAATAGTCTATATCTATTTACTCGTTTCCCGAATATCAGTGTCTCTTTTATCATAAGTGCTTGTGTAATAATCCTGTAGTTTCCCATTATCGGAGGATAAAGTATAGTTTACGTACATGCGTTAGCCACTTATATTTAAAATCGCCGACTAGTGAATGCTTGCGAAACAAACTCAAGTTATTGTAGTTTTTAACGAATGAAAGTTTACGAGGGAAAAGGTTTTCGCACTCAACAAAAGAGAATTCATGGGCATTCGCGTGTTCAGAAACAGTGTTTTTACTTACTTTTCAACCCATCAAACTGTACGAGGTCTTTGTTATTTTATTGCTTTTATAAACGTTAACATTTTTATCTTTCGCTATCGGGTTTAGGATGTTTATCGTTGGCATCAGATTACTATTCAGGTTTGCGTGATAATATCCCAACGAGGTCACAGATATTGTGCTTTCAGCGTGTAGTACATTATTGATCATTATCGTTTCAACCACGACTAAACATGTAGATCATTGTGCGTATGGAATTAAATGACCTTAAACCCCCTAGATGGCATACCTAATGTGGAAAGTGACTTGTGAGAAAGACTACCTAGAAGATTTTGTATTGTAGAGGGGACTAATTCATTGTGATTGTACTTGGAACATACAATTATGGAACTATTGGGTTATACTAGTAGAGTGTTGAGAAATATTTTTATCCTGGAGGTATTAATCAATTACGAGGCTGCATTTGTACAGGACAGCGTGTTTTTGATTGATGAATAATTTGTCCTTCTTCTCCTTACTTAGGTTATGTTTTACCTTTGAGGTCGAGGGCTTTCTTCGTCCGAATGCACTTTTTGTTTCTAATCGTGATCAAAATGATCCAATGACTTCCGTTATGAGATCTTTACCATAAAACATTAAAGATGTCCACTTTGACAAATTCAAAGAACTGCGGAACTGACCGCGCAGTAACTTTACCGGAGTCACCCGCTAGTGGTCAATTTCACACAGTTAAGGATGTCATTGATTGGACACATTACAATCATGTTACTTCGTCTCTTAATTCACATGAAATTCGAAATTTGTCGTCTCTCCATCCATGTTTTTGTCATTGGAAGATATAATATCATTGGACCTAATCGATTCAATACGATGTGTATATGTTGATGACTATATTTCACTCCTCATTCATATATTGCATCTAATTTATGAAACCGATTTAAGTTCGTAAAAAGCTGCGAAAATGGTTGCTTGAGAATGCTTTGTCTTTGATGTAATTTATTATGACATTAGTCACATGAAATGCTGAGAACATTAAATTATTCAGCATTTAAACTAATCCAAAGTTGATGAAAAAGAAAGGCAAGGAAGTGGAGAAAAATGGGAATTGTATGTGCCCAATGTGTTTCATTAACCGAATTCAGCCGTAGTTTGCTGTTTATGAATCCGTTATGATTTTCGTCATCAACAATGAAGAATGAGCGGTCTCATAGGAAAATTTGGTAGATATATTCTCGTTTAGGAGTTGTAATTTTCAAGCCTCGATTATATCAAAGCTTTGAAGCATTGGCACATAAAAATTTGTTCATTCTCCTGTAGGAATGAATGAAGGTTCTCGGGGGTTCCCCCGGGTTCTCCATGTCTGCCAACGTTTCGATTATAACTGGAAACCTATTATGAAATAATGAGATAAAATGAAAGAAAAGGCGGGAATGTAAGACAACGGCTCAATCAATCATCCGTATGTTAGAACGTCCAAATACGAGAAACGGCATTCAGAAGCCCTGATAATGGAGAAAGAGTCGTTCTCCGTAGACATGGATTCTCTAACCCGTTGGAACCCTCGAGAAACCTTCATTCACAGCATTTGCCGGGAAAACCTCAGATCATTCATCTCTCGTATTGAAAGTTTTCGAAACTGAGACGTCAAAATTTTATAATTTTCGAGTCAATATAGATTCCGTGTGAGTCGCAGAGAGTAGTTTAAATTCGAATTCAAGTACTACGGCAGTGGTCCTAATAGAACGTGCAAACTGAATAAAGTGTCGGTTTGAGCTGAGAGTGGTGTGGCGTTATACTTAAAGGCCCTTTTGAATGGGGCACGAAATTGAACAACTTCAAACTGCATGTTTTTCTCAATCGGGCGTGCAATCATTTTCGAATTAGAACAGGGGCTATTTTGCCATCTCGCGTTCATGCATTCGCGCATGCGTTCTTGCAATACACGGATTAACATGATGCAATTTGAAATGCACGTTCGTACGTACATCAGATTGTGCAATTACGTGCCCAGTGTAAAACGGGCTTAAGAGATTACAAGTCTGCATCGTTGAGTACTTCCCGAGCCTAAACATATGGCTATTTAGCTCGGATGTCGTGTGAGATTTACTGATGCATACGGAGGGCTATTCAATTCTAGATTTTCATTATTTTAGGGAACTGACTCTGGCTATTTATGGCGGTTGAATGAAGTCATGATGCTTAGCTGACAACTTCGATCCATTGCAAAGTCAGGACCAAGGGTAAACATGAATCTAGGACTGGCCATAATTATTTTAAAATATGCTGCCTAAATATTTTGGGATATTAGTATTCAAGCCTGATTGGCTTAATTTAAGGGTGAATATCAGGAACAAGAATGGCTCCCTAAAGTTAAGGTGAGTCTGTCGCCAGAAAATAGGCTAGGCTAACTTTCTCCTGTTTTTGGACATTGGCCAAATTTCTGGGATAGATAGAAAAATAGAGGTTCATTACAAGCATGCCTTGTTATAAGGTTCAATTCTGGGCTTTTGGAGCTAAAACCTCAGGGTTTGAAATCAAAATATTTGGCCGGCTTCCAAAATTCTCAGCAGCATCTTTCATTTGGGGCTGAATCCAAAAACTAATGAGAGATTATCCGTAGCAATATACAATTTTCATATATTGATTGTGCTGAATGTATTTGTATTGTTTCGCTTGCTCGTAACATCCTGGGCTCTGTTCCTGATGCAGTCGGGCTGAATATAAGGTTTTTAGTGTAAAATGCCTTGATAAGTAGGAGGAATAAGTTATGGGAAGAAAAATCATGGCATTAATATTTATAAACTACAAAAGTAAGTTAATAGAACGCTTTCCTTCTCTAATTCGTGGTATTGGCATACCACTGGATTTAATGGTGAGCATTAACGTTGAATATTCACTATTAGAAGTATTTTAGAGACGAATGACCTGTGGATCGGGCTGCAAATTAATTATTATTTAACTTTTGAAACTATGAGTGCGGATTATTTGGATCAAGACAAAAGTTGGGACCAATGAAATGATGCATGGAAAAATGATAAATAGGTTGTAATCGCTATAGCTGGAATTACAGTGGAGGAAAACACCATAGAGGTTATATTCGCCATATAAAAAAAGGGGATGAAATCGTTAAACCTTTTAAATAGAATAAATGCCAAAATAGGAAAATAATATAAATAAAAATGGGGGCAGGCGTAATTATTATTAGACATAGGAAGAACCTGATATAAATTCACAGAATTTCTTTACTTATGGAACAGGATCAGAGGGAACGGGCGAAAGTTAACTGATATCGGAATTTAAAAAAATCGAGCCATAAGGTTTCTTTAAACAAAGAAAATCATATTAGGAAATATTCAGTTAAACAGTCATGAAAACAATACCTGGCGAAAATTTGTATTGATGGAAGGTGTGGGCGTATGAGGAAGATTTAAAGTGGTTGAACAAGGCGCGAATAGAATATTACGGAAATGAGATGTCTGGACCGATTGATGAACGCCGGGTTCGGAGAAGAGTCTGTAGAATGTACTGAAAAAAGAGTAGGCGAGTAATTGAGTAATTGCTTGCCTTATTGAGTAATTGCTTGGGCCTAACACGAATCTCGATATTTTTTACTTATTGAGGGAATAAAATCAAGGAAGAAGTAGTTTTTTAGTTAGAAGAAGTAGAATTGAAAGAAATGTTATAGTAGATGCTAGCCCAAGAAATTTTGATGGAATTAGTAATTGACAGGTAACTGGATATCTCGGAGAGCTTCGATCAACCAGTCCTAAGATTTGCAGTGTGAAAAGAAAACAATTTCCACACGATTGTTCAATGTGTGGACCATCGTTACAACGCTAACGTGACATAATAATCAATCTTGTGGAATTATCAAGTGTTCTCTTTTCACAATGCTTGATTTTCACAACGTAGAGCCTAAAACGTTTTAACTTACAGTTAGATCGATACACTATCGTGATGATGCAAATATAATTGCTGTCAGGATTGAGTAACGTTATTAAATATCAGCAATGAAAGGTGACGTCATTTTTGGATGAAATCGTAATTAGATTTATAATATTATTTTCAAACTAGGTGGAGTAACTTCAGTCATCTCGGATTAATGCTTGCTCCTGGGCGCATCTCTCTTTTCAAGCCGTTGCCGGGAAGCTCGTGGTAGAAATCTGTGTTAATGGGTTATCGTAAAGCTGAATTATTTCTGGATGAACTGTTTGTTAATGAAATATCGGGGTCATTTCGCGTTATCCACCCTTAAGCTCGTCTGGAGCAACTTGGAAGAATTTGAGACAAAACAGGAAAGGTGCAGAATGGTTATGTGAGTTACTTGACTTCCTTTATTAAGAATAACATTTAGAATAACATGAAAGAGCTTTGCAATATCTCAGCTAAATAAAGTCAGCATAGAAAGTACATCATTCAAATTAATGAACCCTATGAATTCCATTGTTTTCTTTTCATTCCATTTCCATATTCCATTGGGTTTTATTGTACCTACTTCAATCCAAAATCTTGACTAAACGTTTTTATCGAAAGATTTGATGATATACTTACTCTTTGGTTATAAATTGACATTATGGTGTGAAAAGAAAATGAATTTTAAGCTATTTCCTTCTGCAAGGTAAGCATTATGTTGACGTATAAGGGAAATGAAGTATCGAGTCATTCAGGTGAAGTTGACTTTAAGAGCCAGAGAATGGGCTAAAAGGCTTTGTGCCTTAAAATACAATTATCGAGGTCAATCGCGCAAAATAGAATTGCCTGTAATTCAACGGTCAATGGAAGAAGTTTCTATCTGAACTTCCAGATGTCCACTTGTCTCTGCTGTAATGTTTTCTAATCTGCTCCCGTCCATTCTAATCCTGTCAGGAATATATTTGCCCCTGCAACCCCCTCCCAAACGGGTCTTCTGCTCTAGCTTATTTTTCGGTGCAGGTGCTTCAGCTGCAGGACTCGCCCTCCTCCCGATTCCTGTTCTGGAACCGCAACCTACCTTTCTCGTTTGGCTGCATGAGTCGGGAGGGTGAGACGCGGATGGTGCAGGCGAGCGGGAGTGTGAGGAGAGCGGAATGATGCACACATATTCACGCGCGTTTACGCGCGCGCGCACACACACACAAACGCAATCTCACCTTTTCCATCCACTCCACACTCCCACTCGCCCAGCCTTAAACACACACTCCCAACCGGGCTCTGTCCTTCATTGTGTCCTCAGCGGGGTGCTCGCGCGATCCAAACTCCCCTTTCTTCCCCTCTCCACTCTCATCTCTTCCTCGCCTCATTCCTATCATCCCATCCCGCTATCCTTGAGTGACGGTTCGTTTTTCTGCGCATGCCCCCCGAGCTAATTAAAACGAATCCCGGGAGGAGGAAGCGCTGTGGCCGAGCGGAATAATTAATGGACATCGGGCGGACGGAAGGTGTTCGGGGGCTTCGTAGCAATAAGAGGTCGAAGGAGTGTGAGGGCGAGAGGGCCGGGAGTGATCGGAGGACGATGGCCGGCGAGGTGGCCGGGGGAAGTCGCGAATGAGGTTGGGGGAAGGTGGAAGGGTTGGTGCTGCTCTTTTAAAATGGAGTGAGGCAAGAGGTGGAAGGCCACTATGGCCCATTATTGGGCAGCCGAATGATGCAGGGTGGAGATAAAAATCGAGAAACTGGAAGGGGGCTCCCCCAACAGTTTAGTATCGTCCGTTTATGATATTTTTTATTATTATTTTGCATCTTATCTGCCGGCATTAAAAATTCATGCTCGTAGTGGAGGAGGAGTCGAACCACGTGAGACTGGGCTTCCTTTCGCGTTCCTTAGCGCTGAGGTAGGAGGAACGCCTTATTGCTAGGACCCAAGGAGGAAGGGGTGCCCAAGGGAAAGGGGAACAATATCACTAATGCTCTTTGCTATAAACTGAGAGCAGGAGGTCCTACCAGGTGCTATCACGTTTCCGAAAATTTGAATTAGGTGGAGGAAGTGAGTATTTTTTGAAACACGATCTATTAGGTCCGATATTCAGCAATCAGTCGTTCGGCTGATGAGTAACGGCGTTTTACTCTTCCTCGAAGAGTTATCATCCCATTTTGCATATTCTCGTTTCCCCCACTCTTTGCCTAAATTACAGAATTTCCTTTCAGTGTATAGAGGATTTTGCAGTAGCGGATGGTGATCCGAGTGACTTAGCCTGCTGGTGGGCTGTAAATCACCTCATTTTTTTTAGTTCCGTGAGAAAAAACCATTATTATATTGATGAAAAATGAACAATAGTTTTCATTAATGGACTCCAAATAGCAGGTTACATCTGGTAGCAAGGTACCTCTATCCTGCATATCCTCCTCTTCGTCCGAACACTAGTGCGTAGAGTTTTATAGGGTGGGTTGCTTACCCCAGCAATAAATGGAAAGTTATGAGTAAAGAAACCATTGAGGATTAAATAAAAATAATGGCAAATAATTTTTATTAGATACAATTACTTACCCCGGCTGAAAATATTGGCCAAGATGAATTCTATAAGTGTACTTAGTTAAAAGTATTAAAATATTTTTAGGAATCCTCTACGAGTTCTTTGATTATAAATTTCCAGTTATCGCATGTTTATCCAATTTCTTCATATTTATGATCCATAAAATAATATTTTAACGCTAAAATCATTTGATCGTCCTTTATTTTTAACTGGCTGTAAGATTACTTGGGTTAAGCCTTGTTTTCCTCATCTTCGCTAAACTAGGAAAGCATATATTTTTAGCAACCCTTGCATATATTTGGCTCTTAACATAGTCAGCCGTCAGGATTAAATAAAAATAATGGCAAATAATTTTTATTAGATACAATTACTTACCCCGGCTGAAAATATTGGCCAAGATGAATTCTATAAGTGTACTTAGTTAAAAGTATTAAAATATTTTTAGGAATCCTCTACGAGTTCTTTGATTATAAATTTCCAGTTATCGCATGTTTATCCAATTTCTTCATATTTATGATCCATAAAATAATATTTTAACGCTAAAATCATTTGATCGTCCTTTATTTTTAACTGGCTGTAAGATTACTTGGGTTAAGCCTTGTTTTCCTCATCTTCGCTAAACTAGGAAAGCATATATTTTTAGCAACCCTTGCATATATTTGGCTCTTAACATAGTCAGCCGTCACATTGTTTATGCATTACGAATGACGTGATCTAAGTTATATTATGTTAATGTATACGAGGAAAACATCCTGAATTAAAATATGTGTAATTCTGCATGGCATAACTACATTCATAGAATAATAATATTGTCCTGATGGGAAGTGCTCCAGCCTGTTTTTATTTAGAGCGACGCTCATATGTTCATTCAGTTATAGTCTTTTCAATGGACTTTTTGCCAATCATCAAAACGTTGACGAATGACTCTTTGAAAGGATAATTGATAACCTTGGAGCGATTTGCGGCGTAATGCGACGTTTACCCTTTCGTTTAAACCGAGCAATAACATGGCCCATCACGCTATTAGCGTCGATTTTATTACCCCGTTATTTGGCCAGTTCGATCGGAGGGGATGGACAAGTCAAATTGATTGATGAATTGATTTACATACATGCGATGCTCAAAGTTTGATTATCTGTTAGGCCCGATCTCTGTGCCAGTTGAAAAATCTCCCCGGGCGAACGCAGAGCGGAGGCGGAGCAGGGAGATAGAGATTTCTCCAGTTCCGTTTTTTGTGTGGATCCCTTCCTTCACAGGGGTCTTCCTCTAGTAAAAGCTGCGAGAAGTACGCATTTAACTGCGTAATTTATATCAATGTGCCGGAGGCCCCTGGTATTTTGATTTTTAGTCTCACTTGTTTGATTTTTGACTCATTTTCTTTTGTGACGGTAGGACTTTCAACTTTCAGTGGTTGCCCGAGGATGGTGGTAAGAAGATGAAGGAATTTCGAAGGGCTTATTAAGATTTATATTCTAGATTTTGAGAGACAAACAATGGAGATTTTTTAGTGGTGGATACGGCAAATTTTAAGTTACCCTCTGGAAAAAATGCTGGAATAATTAAAAGAACTTAATTTTTGTAAATGAATTTCGTCCTGATTTTTTAACACAGTAGTAGGTACTATTCAAAAGAATTATTTCTTCTTCATTTTAAAGCAATAACGAGAGTCAATGGTTCTCACCAAAGGTGATATTTTTAAGTGGAAGAAGGTGATTTTTTTGGAAATACTCTTCGATGTGTGTTCTCTAACATCTGGATAATATATCTTCGTAGTCATGTAAAAGGTGCGAATATCGGTTTGACGGGCATGGGAACCTATGTAAAAGATTAAAATTTGGTAGAAATCTCAAATATTTCCGGTAATTTAACTCGAGATTACATTAAAAGTTAAAGAAGAAAATATAACCTTTGAAAAATGCACCCGATGGTCATTATTCTGTCGATTTACATTTCCAAAACAATTCTTAGCGTTACGTGTAATAAGTTGGATATTAAACAATCACAGAAAATTTCTTTCATTAAGTATTATCATAGGAAACGAGAGGTTGGATAGAGGATTAAGCAAGGTCCGCGCGTGGTTCAAAATAAACAATGGAAGGATATAAGTCGATGAGCAGTGATATCCAGGTTGAGGCAGGATCACAATTTATCTTCGGTGATATTTTATCGGCTTCATTACATAATAATATATTAGACAATAAAAAAAGGTTGGAATGGCAATATTGCTAGAAGATGCTGCTGGTAGTCCTAATTAGCGAATTAGGGATAGTTCGATGGATAATTAAATGCACCATTATTTGTACTTTGCTCTCGACAAACGTAGTGCTGCTTTTGAAATGCTCTGCACATGACTCAGAAGTTCGAATGGAAAAAATGCTGAGAAATTCAAATTATGACTGAGCTAGAACCGGGAAGCTCGGCATAAAAAATGAGTCCTCACTCATATCATTCCAAGCCTCTTAATTGCTAGATTTTGGGATTTATTTTTTTTGTGGTATATGTTATGTACCTTGCAAATTTTTTTTCATATTTTTGCATTATGTTCAAAGATGGCTTTTGATTCGAAATGTATCAGAGGACTTAGAAATGGATGCAAACCCGCATGTACTCATAGAATCCTTGCATCTTTGTGTTCAATGTTAAATCTCCTTTTTGATCACTATTAACAGGCCTGCTGATTCCGGGCTTGGATGTTTGCCTCGATTTTCCGGTCACAATCGCACTGTAGATGTTTTAACTGACTTATACCCCACTAATATGTGTGACCCTGTCCTTACTATGATATTATAAAGGCGACTTAAAAGCCCTCTACATGGACCTGATTATTAACGTCTCCAGAGGTCCAATTTCCAGATTTATTTGTAGTAATGTGGCGTTATTTATTCTTAATTGGCTCTGGCATATGGTTAGGGAGGATTTTTCATTACTTTGTTTAAAATATGAAAGATGTTTTTCCTGCGCTGTATCTCCAATGCCCGCCTTGTGTTTCTTGGGACATTTTATTTACATATTACCCTGCAAGCCCCCGAAAGAAGTGGCAGAGGGTTCCGTCCAATAGAATGGAAGGAAAGGAGACAAATGTTGCTGTGAGTTATTAAAATTTTTATTCTGTAGGTGTATTATGTTTCTTCTTTGGACTCTTTACCAACTATATGGAATTTTGTCTGCCATTAATACGTTTATCCAGATTTAAGATTCTCTTTCTGCTAATCCTTTCCCTCTTTCTATCATATCGGGGCTTACCCCCGTGTCATTTAATATTGAATTGTATAATACCTTGAACAGCTAGATAGATATAGAAGGCATTTAGAGGTACAGAAGCTAAGGTAGAAGTGAGGAAACTGCGATTAGTCGAGTATTTTACTTTGGCCTTCGAACGGAATATTCTGGAGGCCTCAGAAAGTACCTGTTTCCACCCGCAATGCACTATTCCCGCTTTAAGCATTAAGAATCATTAAGAATGTTCGCAATTATTGGCAGTCATCACTTAACATGAATTGGGATCAGATTCTTCAATAAATGATGAGTATCCTTAAGTGATATTGAAACGCAATAGAATAGAAGTGTAGGTAATCTAATATCCCAGTGCCCATAAACGATCCCAGGCTTGCATATTGAGATGTAAGCATCAGCACGGTCTTCCTGCCAGTAATATATCTCAACCTTGAGATGATCGCTCATTACTCTAAACATTTTGACGTAACGCGTTTATTTATCTAGATGATATAAGAGCTAACGTTGTAAGAGCTAATGCTGATATTCAATCAATCTTCGCCGGTGGGCTGGTCAGTCATTCATTAGAGATGTACAATCACATGACGGCTTAAAAGCGATTTTTCATCTCAGATTTATGCGAGAGAATTTTAGCATGCGAGATTTTGCGTGATACGGAGAGTAATAGGAAGCAAATAAAATACCATACTCATCTGTAAATAGACCGAAGCGTTAAGGGTTGCGTGTAGAAAAATCACCATAAGCAAAGCGTGGAAAGTAAGGAGGTTACATTGTTTAGCCACGCATCTTACTTTTTCATATCCCTCTTCTTCTGCCAGCTTATCTCTTTAATCACAATTAAGTTATCCATAACCGCACACTCTTTCCTTCCTCTTGCCCTTCATCGTCCTGTGGAGCAATTTCGTAATCGGAGAGTTATCAGAATATTCCTAATCTCTAGTGCCTGGGAAAAATTAGCGATTCAGTAAATATCATTCATATATATCTACTGTCGTAACAACAGTCCCCAATTACGCTTTATTAAGATAAGTGGCTGTGGGGAATAAATTATATTTTTTCTTCTTATCTTTATCTCTTTTCCTCGAAGTAAGATGTATGCATATTTATTTTCTATCCTTTCTCTTTGATCTCTTTGTTTCATTTTCCTCCTCTGCTTTTCTTCATTCCTGACTCGGTTCTATTTTCGACGATTTAGATCGATTTTCTCGATTCGTTGATGCCATTTGGAGTTGGTGTGCCTTAGAGCTCATCCAAAACACAGCTGCTCCTACAGGGGTAGACTCTTTTAAACGAGTAGGACATTTGTATATGGAAAGGTGGATTTGATCATCTGAATGTTAAGTCTTACCAAATGCAAAGCAACGTAAAGACTATAATGCTTGGACCATGTTCCAAGTAGAGTTGGTAATTAATATTAGTATTTACAGAGTAAAGCTTCTACTAGGGGGTAGTTGTTTATGTCATTGTGCGCGATTTTTCAAAAGGAGTTTTGGACTGTAATAAGGTTGAAACTCCTCTGAGAATTTGAAATATGAGGGTTCACGGAATGTTAAACACAATAGGAGATGAAGATGAACAGATTTAATTAAACGTTTTCATGTATCAAGAGAGAGATTTTAATTTCAGGCAGAAATTATAAACCTTGCTAGTTCACCACTTCAAATGGCTAAACCGTTAAACTCCATGTTTATTATTCATAATCGTTATTCACAAATTTTGAGAATAAATATTTCAAATTATGATTGATTAGGCCAATGGAATATTTCATAAATATTTGGCCTATTTTGTGATAACCATTTGGTTTTACTCTTAAACTTTCTGGCATGTACATTCGGCATATCACATGCTCAAAAACTCAGTTTTAAAGATGTCTTGTCATTAATGTTTGGCACCTTACGTCCTTGCTTGAATTGTTGTATTTTCTATTGAGAAAAGAAGTATTTAATTTCACCTGTCTACGCTGAACTACTTAGTTTTGAAACACCAATGGCAATGAAACTCCGTTATAGTAAATTTTACACTATATCAATACACTCTATGCGCTAATTTCAACTTCTAATTGCTATTTGCGGTGGGTTTTTCCCCTAATAAATCACAATTTCGCGGTGTACGCTATGTTTATTCACAATCGGAATCTTTAAATTGAACTCACCAAAATATTTCCGATTTTAAGCCCTTGTTGCACCTTGCATAACCCAGTAGTTGTTCGCACCCGTGTAATTCATCTTAGGCATGAGCTATTTAAGAACACGTGGCATTCTTAAGTCGTTGGGAATTTTCTTCGCTGCAAGAATGAACACATCAACTTATATATTAATCCATAGTTCTTAGCTGAAGGTAAATTATTGATGGCTGAACCTATTATTATAGATATGTCACTAAAAAAGATGGCTCTGCTCATAATTTTACCACCTTCAGACACCTAGCCTGTTAATAGATGCTGGCCGAAAGTTCATCGGTAGATTACGAGGCTGGACTCCCAGGGCAGTAGGGCTAATTTTCACCGCGCTGAAATAAATAACGCATCGAAATTCACGACTATCGACAGTTACGTTGGTTGGGACCATAGAAAACCCGTATTATCTCAAGCAACGCCTCAGGACATAAGGGCCCGATTCCTCCGCGCTCGTATTAGAAGCGTCCAAAGGGGTATCAATTCGGTTCTATAAACTTCGGTGGGAGAGAGAAAGAGACACGCATAGTTTCTTCCAATGTTTCTCGCCAGGTGTTCGTAAATCGCCCTTGCCTCCTCCATGAGCTGCAGGAGAGTCGGAAGAAAGGGGCGTGTCATGTGGGGCGGTGGAGGCAGCGCATAGGGGCGTGGGAGTGACTGACCCGTAATTAACGGGGGCAGGAAAGGGGGGTAGCGGAAAAGGCGGAGTGAACAGTGGGAGGGAGAGGAGGAGGCTTGGTGGGGGAAGGAGGTGAAGGCGGCGCCGAGTTTGACTGCCGCCATGTTCAGAGAAGCAAGCTCGTGGAGGTGTGAGACGTCCGCGATGGCAATTCGCTATTGAAACTGAACTGTAATTTGCTTCAAATGAATCGAGCTCTATTGTTTACTCGGATTATCTGCGTAGTCCTTTTTTTAAGAATTAATTCTTGTTTTTGACGAGAGGATGGACACAACAGCTTAAAGTGTGCAAATGCTGGAAAGATATCGAAATTAACTATGGAATATTTTTGGAAAAAAATCATTTGACGTCATTGAAATGCGGCTCACGGCACTTTATAATTCTGATTTTAATATCATTTTTGTGTGACTAAAATACTACAGTCCAGAGATTGTTTTTTTTATTCCTAGTAATTTAATGGAAAGTTTTATTGCATCAGTGCGTTAACATTGCCTAAATACTCAACCATTTAAATTATGAGTTAGATGAAATTGTAATGGGACTAAAGTACTAAGTTCCAAAGATATACACTGTAATTTTAGCCTTGTGTTTGCAAATTTTCACGCAGTAGTGCATTAAAATCGCCCAACACCTGTCAATGAAACCCTGATATTTATCTTCTTCTTATGTTTTTATATCATTCATGATGACTCGATATTTTTAAGCATAACATTGTGAAAATACATTATGACTGAAACAATGATAACGTTGTAATTTTCACAAAGATTTTATTTCAATACGACTGGTTTCATCGCATAGGCGACATCCTCCGGTCTTACATTTTTTACGGTCTTACAAAATTACAAAGTTATAATTGCTTCAGACATTCGTGGTGACATTAAAAAAAATCCGGAAAAATATAATTAGTGTTCCCAAGTTTGTATAATTCTATCTATTTTTCTAATTTAGATAGTCTTTTCACAAAAATTATTTGAACGTAACTTAACAAGGACTTAACTCCAATCTACAATAACGGATAGATAATCTAACACTCCAGCGTTTACAAGCCCCACCCTTTGGAAGACCCACGTGAAAATGTTGTTATTTAGAGACCAGTGAAAATATTGACTGCAATAGTTGGCAGTGATGAGCACTTACGCAACGTTTTGTTAGAAATAATTTTTTTTTAATTCATTTTTTATCAATTCACTTTTGATTTGTTTACTGGGTGCTCCGATTGCCCAAATTTAGTAAGTCGACAACATTTCCAAAGTATTAATTTCCTCAAAAGTTCTTAGCATAGAATCCATATCTCCTGCTTATAAACTTCTGCCCCGGTTGAAGCTGAAAGCACTTGCCTCACTGCTTTGCTCTGCGGATACCCTTAGCAAATTTATCGTTAGTGGTAAGAGTTCCAATGTAATGCGGCAATGTGTAATTATGATCCTATGTAAGAGCGTGGGTAATTTGTCCTGACAATAAATTTTATTTTTAATGAAATATCTCACATGAAAACTGAAGGAATCTCAAGCATATGTAACTTTGTTATGTATGTGAAATTCATATCTAAAGCCTTATTATGGAAGTTTTATGAAGATTAACTTGGAATAAGAAGACGAAGAAGAAAGAGAGGAAAATGGACTGAGAAAAGGAATGAAAAGATACCACGAGAATACTTGAGTTGGAGAAAAGCTGGCAGATTTCCCGTATTTTAGCTGTGATGTTGGTTAGATGAACACGGTGGATCTCCATAACAATGCTTTTTTAATTTTTTCATCCATTTCCTCGCCACTTTCATATTATAATGACGGGAAAATATATAATTTGGTCATCGACCATAATGCTGTTTCCGCTTGTCAAAAGACTTTTTTTTATGCATAAGCCGTTTTCATCTTGATCCTCATTTATTATTTTATTCATTAGTATTTATGTCGTAGCTTTTTATTTTGTTCCTTTTTTCCTGCACGCTCACTAGAATAACGCCACGCTGTCTCGCTCCTAGCTCTGTAATTACCATTTACGTTTCGATCTGGAGTGAGAGAAGGAGAGAGTGACAGGAACAGAGGTGAGCAGGGCAATTAATCTCTGTTGTCTTCGATGGCTGCCTACTGCTACGCTTACATTAGGAGTGAGTATTCCGGCTCAGTTATAATAATAGCATCTTTCACTGCCTTAATCCATTAACATGGTTGTCAATGCAAAGCCGCATGCACACTCATAGAGTGGTCAAAACATCAAGTATTGTGTTTGATGTTTACTATTATCGTCTTTGTTACGATTTTACCGCACCAATAAGACGATTCATTACGCGAGAGTATTAGTAAGGTATTGTTTATTGTTATAAGGCATTGTTTAAATATTATTTTTTATTAATTTAAGATATGTAATGCATCGATTTGTGGATTTTACGGAACTACAATATTTTATATCACCCAGGCAGTATTTATGAGGTAATTTTTCTTTCTTCGTGATATCAAATTCTATTTCAGTGACTATTTATCATTGGTAAATGTGAACATAAAATAGTTATTTCTCTTGGTAAAATGATTAATTAATCTAAAAAATTAATCTGAGTGTCATTATAAGTAGCGTGGGTTATCATTTTTACGTGGGTCGTTAGGGAATGCAATCAGTGGTGCACTGAGCATATTGACGAAACAAATGACCATCCGTATCCTGTGAAAGGAATTAAACTTTGAGGCCACTCGTATATCGATTTATTTTCGGCTTCAAAACGCCATATTCGTAAACGTTGGCCTGTGTCCTTTAAACACGAAATCTTAGAATGCGTCATTAAGGACCTCTCCTTTCGGGTTGCTGATATCAAGCGCACTCATGCTCGTTTGTAAAACCAACAGATATGCGATCGATCGGACTAATAGCCTCCTGGCGGGCATAGGAGAAAAATTGAGCTTCCCGTGGGTTGCTTTTATATTCAAGGCATAATGCATGAGGACCAAGGGAAGGAAGGGTCACTGAAGCGGGAGGGATGAGCGCGATCGCCTAATTGATTACCTCTCTCATTGTTTGGAGTCGTGTCTGTTAAAGGAGAGAGGGGCGATCATGAGTCTAAATGGAGTTGATGTTGATGGATAGATACGGGGAAGGCGATGCATATAGAAGAGTGCCTGAGCAGGTGGGAAGACGAATTAAGTTTTATAGGATCTAGTAGATGTGAGGAGTAAACCCGTCAGGAGAATGGGTGAAAATTAGAAGAAATGTGTTAGAGTACTTATGCTGTGACGTCAAAATTCAGTACCAGGATGAAATAAGTTCATTGGAAAGAGGATAATTTGTATTGAATTTTAAGGCATAGAAAACTGAGTTAACGTCTTTCATGCTTGTATAAGATTGAAAACGTAGGTGGAGTGTGGAATTAATTTAAGGACGTTGTGGCAGTCATTCAAAGCTCAAGGAATCTTAAAATATATTTTAATACCAATTATAGTTTTCGAGGACATATTTGTAAAGATAAGTACGTATTCCGCTTTTAAACTAGCGAACCATTACTAATATTGTTTCTCAGAAATTCTAAATTTTCCGAAATAATCTGCATCGTAGGAATTCCTCCTATGGGGACGGTCTTTGGTTAGTACCTGCCTATGAACCTTCAATCACTGTATCATATCTTATGTTATTAAGCCCGTATCAAGTTCTTTGTTGCTCTACATCCATTCATAGGTCGTACTAAATTCCTATTCTTTTCTTGCCTTTCCCGCACCAATATTCCCAAACCTCCCAAAATTATACTGTTGTCGCATTTGTCAACTCTTTTCTCGCCAATCAATACGTTCTTCACCCTCTTAGGCTGGCTCCTTCGAATCTGCACCACCAATTTCCTTCCCCCTGCTACCATATTTATCACTTTTTCGTTTGCCTTGATTTCCACCCGGCTTGTCATCTCTAGGTAATCTTTCCACATTTTTTAAAGCCTCCAGTCTACGATAATTTTCTTTACTCAAGAAATATGTTTTAATTATGTGTATAAGGTTGTAAACCAACTCTTTTTTGGTCTTTGCTTCTCTCAGCTTCATCAATATGTCCTTCACCAATGCAATCTTTATGTCCTCGCTACTTGACCCATTCTCATCCTTTGCCCATCTCCCATCTCACTATTATTGCTCTGCTATTTCTATTTTATTTTTGAGCATGCTAATTGGCATAACTAACCCGTTTCGACGTCTTACTTAGGATATTTTAATAGGCTTACTATATTTTAGGCATACATATTGGCTCTCATTGTAAATCAATTCTTTGGCGATTTCTCATTTTTTCCAAAAATTCGACGGTGTTCAGTGTCATAGAAGCAATAAATAAATCCTTAAATCCAGCCCATGAATATTCCCTCGTTGATTTGCATTTTAACGGCGTGTCATTGTGCGAGAGAAACCCAAGGAACAGGGGAAAGGAAGGGAAGAGTAAAGAGGAGAATAGGAGGAAGGGATGGAGAGGAGAGTCAAAGGAGAAGAATACCCTCCTCAGAGAAGAATATCCTCCTTCCTCAACCAACGAAAGAGTGGCAAGAAAGAAGGTTAAATTGGTGTGGAGGTAAAAAAATATAGAGGGGGAGTTGGAGGAAGAGTGAGATAAAGACCAAGAGCGGGATAAAGGTGGGCAAGAATTCGAAGCAGAGCTTAGGTAGCGTGGAAACGTGAACTCCACCTCAGCCCCTCTGATAAATTAAACATGAAGAGTCCCTTCTTTTTTGATCCACATCCCACTCTCCCCATGTACGATATTTCCTCTTCCCTTCCTTACCGTCTCCTCCACGCCTTCCTAATTCCACTTTCTCTCCTCTTCCGCTTCTTTTTTGTTTTTTTTTTCGAGCTTACCTTTTCTTCCCGTCTTCATTCCTTCCAAATTTGTCGCTCACCCATGTGCTTTGCTTCGTCACCTCCTTCCCGTCTCAAATGCAACGCATTCTCCATCCTTTCGTTTCTTTGTTTGGCCCAATGAATGAAAAATCATGTAATCCCTAGATACCAGTATTTTGTATCAATGAAGATCATTTACTTTTTGTGAGAATAGAGTAAGAATTCCCAAATGCGCTGCACTCTGCACGCTGTCATCAGTACTTGGTGTTGGTATTTTAGTGACGTGATTATGTATATTAATTTTGCGAAAGAAAATTTTCAATTGATTCTAATTTTGAAAATAAATAATGCGTAATAGTAAAAAAATATAAGCGTTTCTTCGGGAACAATACTAGAGTAATTTCTCATCCTCTATTGATCTCATGTTATTATTTTGAAACGAAAGATTTTAATTTTCAATATACTTCGAATCTTATAAAGAAAGTCTCAGGAAGCAAAATTTTGTGCCATGAGTTCTTGAAGAGTCTTTAATGTCTCTACAAAGTAGGTAGTATTAATTCTGTAAAATGTTGAGTTTATGCCATATTTCCTTTGCTTGAGCGCAAAAGTAGGAGCGAGAGTTATTAAATTGCTAGCCTCAAACTCAACTATCATTAGAATGAATTTTCATATTCGGTGAAAAGAAATTGCCAACCTGTAATATGGCCACCTGAAAACGTATGCACAGGAATGATGTATACATCATTACTCCTCGAAGTTTGGCTTTTATGGTGTATCAAGTCAATTAATTTCCCAGTGGCTAGGTGGCCAAATTGTTCTTAATGAAAATTTGTTCTCCGAAAGACTAAATTAAGGTCCACTTTCTATGTAATTAGATTGACATTCATAAATGAAAAATATTTGTGAATGAAAAGTGAATATTGACTATTATTTTTCTATTTAGATAACATATATGGCACCTCAGATCTTCACAATGCAGTAAATTATTCCAATTAACTTCCATTGATTTATTTGCACATCAAAGGAAATTATCAAAATCCTTTTAAATCCATATTCCTGTCAATTATAGGCGTGAATCACAAGAACTCTTGAACGTTCTTTCCCTGTTTAGGATCTTACACAAACACCTTGCATTTAACCACTTAGTCTGTCTTATATTCCCATCTCATCTTCAACACTTCCCCCTCCCCCTCGTGACACGAATATCAGGACGAAATCTTACGCCCGTTTTCCTCCATGTCTTACCTAGTCGACCCGCTTCCATTATCGCGCCCGCTCTCAACTGGCGGGTTTTTATCTGAATGAGTGCTTACTTTATAGAGACTTTCCCGGCTTGCGCTATCGCTGGCTGGGGACTGTAGTCGAGCGTGTCTCCCACTTCACATGTAAACCGTTGTCTATCTCTGGCATCAATGAACTTCACTTTATGCTCATAGAAAATCTTCTATCGTGAAAAAGAGCTCTCTTAAATACTATGAGTACTCAATCCAGTAGTTAGGTAGGTATGCATAAAAAAGTTGGAAGAATGCCTTTTAGAGGCAAAGGGCAAGAAATTCGTGGTTAATCCGGAATTGGAATCGATTCAAAAGACATTTTAAGTCCATTGTCTTCATCATCCCCAAAATCATTTGTCTTCTTATGGTTTGTTTATGTCTTATGATTAATTATGAAAGTTGCCGTTCTATCGTTTTTCTTCGTTTCTCCGTAACATTTGCTCGCTTCAGTATTTCTTATACGTTGCCTTTTTCCTATTTCATTCTTTCCTCTGTATCTTTTCCAATTAATATCTTCCCCCATTCTACCTTCTCACCACATCTCATTCTCATTCCGTGGGCGTTTCTTCCATGCTTTCCGTCTTCTTATTTCAGTCCTTCTAAGACCTGAGGATATAAATTCTACAAATTCAGGCGAGATATCGTGGAAGTTCTTCATAATATAAGAGAAACAATTGCACTTTTCCACAAATTACTTTAATGCGTACAACGCGTTTCGGCTCACAGAGCCATCATCAGGTACAAGACCTGTACTTGATCTTGTACCTGATGATGGCTCTGTGAGCCGAAACGCGTTGTACGCATTTAAGCAATTTGTGGAAAAGTGCAATTGTTTCTCTTATATTACCTGAGGATATGTTGGTGCGCTCAAACTGTCAAACAAATAAAAATGCAGAAATAAATGTTAGGGAGGTTGAATGGGGAGGAGGCCCATTGACGCCTCCGACCGCATGTAGCGTGCACCAAGCTGGGAGTTGACGCCACCCGGCGCTTCCTCTCTTCCCCGAGGGGCTGGCTCAGAAACTAAGGCTTCTCCTCGCCTCCTCCTGTCTCTACGCTCCTTTTCGTGCCTTCAATTCTGCCGCCCCGTTAAGTGCCACGCCCGTTGGCACGATCTGTACCAGCCACGCCCCATTAATGGGTCCTCTTCCCTCGGTGGTCTTCTTTCATGTTCTTGGTGACTTCACGGTGACTTCAGCCTATTTTTATTTCAAACCTATTATTCGATTATTATTTTCGCAACCAGAAATCAGACGGCAACAGCTAATCAGAAATATTTTGTGATGTGCTGATAACTTTTTCATGTTCCCTTTGGTAAAGTTACAGATAAAATTGGATAAGGAAAACTCCTTTCCTAAGAAAGATAATTGCATGAGTTATCATTTGACGCAAGTCACGAAATAAAAGGAACATTTCACAGGAATATTTTTATGGCATTCCTTACGTAAAAACTCACTGTAGAGTCCGGCTACATTAGATAACTGGCTATGCACATTTTAGCTGTCAATGAAGTCCATGAGTCGGCCTGTGCCACTGTGTCCGTTGGCAACATTGAGCTTGGCTGTGATGCACACATTTGCTGTAATAGCAGTGAGTATTTATAGTCAAATGTCCTTAATCGAATCTGTGAATGAGTCAATGCATCAAGTCGGAAAAAGTTGAACAGTTTTATTTATGATCCACTAGGAAAGAAGGGATAGAAAATTATTTTACCGAAATGTGTGCTACTACTATTATCAAAATTATAGTTAACAGAGTATAGGCTAAAATTATAAAGTGACTCAATCTGGGAGGGATTATTAGGGATAATAAGTGTGGTTCAAATTCGAAATGGTGTCCTAATTTAAAATTGTAACAATACAGAGTGTAATGCCTTTTCATTTATTTTGAATACTTCTTGTAAAAAACTCATTTTTTTAAGGTGAAAATGGGATACTTTGCTAGGACAAAAATAAAACGAAATTCGCTTTGAATATTGCTCATTCTTAACTCTGTCTCACAAAAATCATATTTACATGTCATGACTCGCTTTTGACGCATACCTTCCCCTAATATTTTCTCAATGAATGCCACCGCTCTGAAAAGTCTCCGTTAAAGCAAATTTTTTTTACAAATTTTAAAATAAATATGTTTAGAGCGGTAAAATTTAAATATATCAGCCTCTAATGCATTAACTCCTTGAAGTGCTGTTTTGTATTTCATCGAGCTTGTTTTAAAATCTCAGATTGTAACTAATGCGTTGATAATTCGGCACAAGTTTCGTCATTTCTAATCAATCTCCTCCTAGCCAGGGCGTGCGGTAAGGGGTGTTTGGCTAGCCACCTCATGAGTTCGTTCACAATGGTCATTTTCATGGTTTCGGAAAGTGATAAATTAATTTTTCATTTATGTTATTAAGTTCATTTATGGTTTACTACTTCAAATGGAAGAGAGTAAGATAAGAAATGGAGAATATAACTCTCTTTTATTCGTAGTTTGTAAGGGGAACATAATTTTTTTAAGGCTCAAAAGGTTATCTGCAAAAAACTGGAAAAGCAGGAGCTCAGTTTATTCTTGATACACCGTTTTATCCAATCAAGTGGCTTTGTGATTTTAAGCCATCGTTTCTTGTTATAAGAAAAGGACCCGAGATTTCCCCATGTTAATATAAACTTCCGGTTCATTTTGATACTCAATTTATTGCATTAGAGTTGAATGTAGTTTTGATGCTATGGCTCAACAACATCTTGATGGCATCAATGAAAAACGTTTACTGGCAGAAAAATGCATGTTTCGCGAAGGAGGCTTTTAAGTAGAGAGATGAGTTTGTAGTCCCCATCCGCCAGAAGCCAAGATCAGCATGTTGTTAGTTCGAGTCTCGGAACAAGGCGGACGGGTTATAGACGCAGGATGAGGACTCGTTCTCTCTTGGTGGAGGGAGCCTTCTTCATCCTCCCCCAGCCCTCTCGAACCATCCGCCAACTCCATCCCTTCACGATATGGGATGGGGAAACCCCTTGGTGGGAGATGGGAAGAATTGAGTAGATGAGGGGGTGAGGAGGAAAGGGATCGAGGGCATTGTTGCGTGGATGGGCTGGGAGATCCAGAGGGTGAGAAGGAAGGCTGTGGCTTGGTTTTCGGGGAGGTCGCGGAGGGAAGAGAGGAGGATGCTTTGAGAGGTTGCGGGTGGTGCCTTCCAGGGGGGTGGTGGGGAATTTTGAGGGAGTACAGGGAATGGTGTGATGCGGTGTCCGGGGGTCCTGCTGAATAGGGTAGCCAGAGGGAGCAGGGTGGGAAGAAAAAGAGCTTGGGAGGAGATGGCGGAGGGGATCAGGGGTTAGGCGGGGGAGGGGAGAAAAGCGATGAATAATGATGTGTACGCCCCGGGTCTCGCGTCGCCTTGGTGAAGATAGGGATCCCGGCGGGAGGCTGCGAGTGTAGAAGGGCGGGGGCCGGGGAGAGCGTGGTGTTGGGAGGGAGAGAGGAAATGGAAGGGAAGGAAGGGGGATTGGGAGAGGAGATGGGGGGGAAGGGGTGTTATTCGGAGCAAGGAGAGCTCAGAAGTTCTGGAGCGGTTTGGAGGATAGAACCAAGTCTGCAGCTGGCGGAAATGGCAAGGGTTGTAAAATACAAGATATTTACGAAGGAAGGGCTCCTCAAGGTTATCAATTTCCTGTTTTTGCATTATAAACCATTCAGGGCTTCTTTAAGGATCGTTTATTGATAATCGAATCATTTTTTCTGTGGTCCCTACAGTATAACTGCACACAGGTATTATTCAATCATTTTGCCCAGTAGATAATTTATCAAAATGCGGGGAGTGTATTTTCGCTATTTTGTTGCAATTTAACTATTCTCCGAGGTGGATGGGTTCAATATATTGAAATTAGATCTTTTATCTTAAATTATATGTAAAATTAAACTTGAATTGATGAAAATTAGTTTCAAAGTGTTATTAAACATATCTTTTTTTCATACGAAGTGAAGTTATTGCAAAATATACGTAAATAAAGCGTAGGCAAATTGAATTTGGCTCTTGATTTCTCTATCTATCCTAACATAATCTATCCTGTTTTTATATCTGACATCAGCTCGTTTCCCTGTTCTAAAATGTATTTAATAAATCATTAATCCCTGAGCATATATGCCACAGTTTTGGACATATTTACCTTATAACTGAAATGGGAACTGTGCTCTGCTATGCCGGTGATTTCTTCAAGTAGTAAACATAGGTTCTATAGATGTCACTTTTCAGAAATTTAGACTGGTCAAGAAAGTGGTCATACTAAAAATATTTTATATTTATAAGCTGGATAGTAATAAGTACTCTTTGTATGTATTGGTATTCTTATTTTTCTAGGATAAATAATTTTTGCCCACTTTCTTAGCTTTTCTTGGGCCGATAGACTTCAAATAGTGTTTCATATCAAAGAAGGCCAGATCCTCTAATTTTCTCTTGTATTTATGGATCGTTGTTACCCATCATGAGTTATCGCCGGGTTATGTACTGTTTCATTAAGTATGTCATTTACGATAAGCTAAGGTGTCTATATGAAATTTTACTCTGTAAATACTGTACCGCGACCTTCATTAGGTAAATTATATTTTAGCGATATAGTCGCGAATCTGGGGATTGCAATTGTTTTTTTTAATAGTTCAGTCATTACGTCAGTAATAGTAACCTAATCATGATCGCTTCATCAACTGTAACGTAATCCCAGGCTATCCCTGGAATAGATTTAAGGATCGAAAATTTTAGCGAAAAACGTTTACGAAAATTATCCGACTCAATTCACATGTTTTCCAGCACTCTATGATTAGATGGGATGAGCTTATCATCCTTCCTTTTCCTGATAGGGGAAACGATCGAACCTAGGTTGGCATGATCGCGTCCCCTCTGGTTCTTAACGAGTAGCCAGCGTGACACGCCCGTCGTGAAGGAGTAATGGAAAATGGGAATGAAAATTTTTTCGCGGCCATCGTTCATACTCTCGAATATAGAGCGACATAGTCGGGTTATACGATGATCTTCTTAGAGAGATCAGAAAACTCGGCTATTTTTTTGCTACAGAATCAACTAATGAAATGTCCCTACAGCTATTATCGTCTTATAGACCTTAAGTCCTGTATACGAAATCGTGGTTGCCTCGGTCTGTGATTGGCAATATTATTCACGATTCAGAAAGCAAGGACTTTCTACGTATTATGGCGTCTTCATCATTATCTTTTGAGTCAAAGATACCTTAGGTAGTCCATAAAAATTTGCCACCCTGATAACAGGTTGGTGATAGGGTCTGGCTTCGAGGCCTACCTCGAGGCCGAGGCGTCAGGGCTACCCTGAGGATTGAACCCCAGCAGTGGCAGAGATTTTTCAGATGAATCCCGATCCCTTCTTGGGTACTGTGTGGAGGGTTTTTTAAGTGCAGTACCCCATCCGTCGGTTGAGACGTGAAGCTGTAGACTCCTTGGCGTCTATTTTAAGGGCAATCTAATGCCGATGCCGGGTTTCTCTTTGCCCTTCCTCCATTTATCATACGTATTCCTTCTATTACCAACCTATCCACTATCCGTAGAGGCTCACATGAAAACAGCCGACGATCGCCTCTCCAAATACCCGTCCAACCCGATAGCAAATTTCATGTCTTAAGGGGTTCCACCGGCGTAGTCATACTTAAATGAGTAGCTATTTTACGCTTGGACGGTATAAGGAAGTCGTTTATGAATTGGGTGTGTTATTATACTTTCCAGGCAGCCGATAGGGTTTTAATATAGCAAAAAACTTATACTAATTTCATATTAGTCGATAGGTCATGCTGGTCTTCAAAGGTGTTGCTATATCTAGTAGTAACTACTAGTTTCTAGGGAAAGAATTGCCCGCGAACTGGACCAGATATTGCCAAAAAAATTATTTATGGCTAATGTCGTTAGACCGAGTTGATAATTCATTCACATTGTAATTTATGTGGTACTCTTCTCTTTAGCTTCAACTAATTTCTCGCGATCCCACGCAACTTGATCCGTGTCGATTATTATATCGATATTAGTCTAATGAGACAGAAGTTCTCGCATATCATGGAATGGTATTACAACAGAAAACCCTGGAACGATAATTTGAGATATTACGCCTATTTTTTACTGCAGGCAATACAAGCCTGCGATATGAACAATAAGTAGAAGGTTGCTGGTAATATTGTAATTGGCAATAGTGACACATGATTCTTCATGAATGAGCCTTTTATGCATTTTTAAGGCTACACCATTGTCGGTGAATTGCGATTCTTGAGGTCCGCAAAATTAGCATGCGTTCGCAGAATTTAATACATTTGCAACTGCGAAGGTAAGCGACAATGGATTCGGATCAATCAATGTTGGAGAGTTTTTCCTACTATATTTAAAGGCTAAACACTCATTTCAAGACTCAGGGTGCAGCAATATGTCCCAGAAAAGCGCTGTCCACTCAATACAAATTCCCCAGGAATACTGCAAAATATGGTATCCCATTCGTGGCTGAGTTATTCTTTTTGTGTTTAACTTTAGTTTTTGTAATTGCTATTAATCTATCTGTATAAAATACTGTATCTGTATACGTATAAAATTGAAGTTCTGATTATTTTAACGCTACACACTTCTAAACCCTTTGACAGATTTGAACATAATTTGGCACAGTTGCTCCTTTGGACCCAGAAGGATAGGGTATATAAGGAAGATACCAGGGTTCCTAGGTCCCCAAAGTGGACGCTTCGGTGGTTTAAGATTGTAGCATTACTCAAATATTGCTCAATTTTGAAGATATAAGCACAAAACCTTTAAAGCCATAACTAGGTCTTAAGAGATAGGAAGACTCTGTTGTGTCTTAAGTGGCCTAACCAGTTATTTCTTTATTACATCTTAACGGATGAACTGATGATCCAATTATTTTGAACATTTTGTGGTAGATACTACATGATAGCACTAGGAAGAACGTAGCCCATATGTGAAAGGTCCTGAGACACTCCACAGGGGAATGCCACAGGGCCTAAAAAATACTGAAAAGGTACTGAAAGGTTGGCACTCCATGGTGTTGTTTACGAAAAAAATTCAAAGAGGTTGGTTTTACCCTTGTTTTTTTTTAACTTATACTCCCACTAGAAAACGTTGGAATCGGTGCATAGGTTTCTTTTTTTTTTTGCTTTTTCAAATCACTTTCTCTCATATAATTACGCTTGGAAACTTAGTTTCAGATGACTGAAAGAATTTATTAAATAGTGTCTATAATTGTTGCATTCGATTTTCGCATTCTCTTGCGTGAGTTTTCAGATCCAAAATCGTCAATTTGTACACCATTTCAACAATATAAATTTTATTTGCACGACAACGCAGCATAGGCTTTAAGTGGGAACTTACGCCCGAGACACTTAAAGCTCAGGTTAAATGATCATTGCAATAGAATTAAGAGAGATTTCAGTTTGGGTATTTTTCTCCCCAAACTCTTCATGTATGATTAATGATTGCTACTCAGTAATACATTTTCACGTCGTTTGGGTAGGATTCTTTTAATCCTATGAAGTAATTTTTCTTCATTCTATTGAAATTCCATGAAGTACCATTTTCATGTCTCCTATAAAATTATTCGTTTTAAAGCAATTATTGATTTTATTTATTCGTTTTTAGCTTATTGAAATATTTTTAGTTGAAATGATTAGTTATGTTCCTTTTTCGTTAGCAATAACCTCTTGCATGGCTAATAACCTATTGGATTGAGGATATCAGTGTTTAGACCTGAATTCGTAGGTATCATTCTTAGCTTGTAAAACTTCTTTAGCTTGTCTGGTGCTCACTGGTATGGGCTCGCCAAATTGCGATAACTACTCAATGTGAAAACGCAAAATTGTTGCCTTTCATTTTCAATGATGTCTTTCTCTCGAAGTAAACGAAACCCTACTGTTGTTTATCTGAGGAAACTTCCCATCCGCCATCGCGCGACATAAGGCGGGAGCGGCGCCCTCTTCACTGCACGCACCCTCGCTCGCCCGAGCGAAGAAAACACCCCTCCCCGCCGCCACCACACCACCCCCGCCGCTTCCCTCTCCGCCCCCGTTGCTAACCCAACTCCACCCCACCCCACATCGACTCGAAGGAGAGGCGACCAATCATATCCAAGCCTTAGGTGGCGTTACCTAGCAACGCCACTGTCAAACTGACTGGAAGCCTCGCTTGACGGCCGGAGGGGATGGGACGAAATGGAAGGAGAAGGTTGAAATGGCGGGGGGGGGGGGGGTGTTGCGGGTTGCGGGGGCGGTGGGGAGGGGGTAGAGTCAAAGCTTGAAGAGAGAAAGGGCGGGAGAGCTTGGGAAGGGAAGGGAGGGAGGTGAGTGTGGCAGACAGGAGTGGGGCGAGAGAGGAAACGCACTCGAATTAAAAGGAGGTGAAGTCGAGACTGTGGCGGGGTGTCGGAGGAACACCCGAAAGGAGGTGGGTGAAGGAGGAGGTGGAATGAGTTGGTTGGTGGGGGGGGAGCAAGGGAGGAATGGATGTTCTTTTTATAGCATGCGAGAGGGGAGTGAGCGGCTCTAAGGCGATGCCACGGTTTGAGGTGGAGTGGTAAGGGGTTACTTCGCACGCTCGTACGGTTGTGTGTGTGTGTGTATGGGAGATACACGCAGAAGGGCCGTGGTTTTCGCCCGGGTAGGGGGACAGGACTGTGAGGCTATGTCGGTTGTTGGTTGTCAAGTAGCTGGTGGGAGGGGTGTGGGGGCCGGAGGCGAGGATGTTTGATGAGGACTGACGTAACGAGGTGGTAAGATGACGGAAGATGGAAAAAAGGGGGAAGTTGTAAAAGGGAAAGAGGGTGGGGTAGAGTGAGTCGTGATACAGTGGGAGGGATGGCAGGCAATTCTCCCAATGGCGGTACAGTTTCTTTCTTCATCCATGAGAGGAAGAGAGCGAAGCGAGCGAAGAGGGCGTACCTATGATGGAGGAATTAGGGTCATTGTAATGTTGCGATAGGGGGCGTGGAAGAGGAGGAATTTTAAATCCAGTCGGGAGAAGGATCTCACTGATGATGGATTCCTAGCAGACTGATACCTTGTCCTGGAGAGGGTATTTTGTTATTAGAGAAGGTTGCTTACTATAGAAAAAGATTTAACGCATATGCTCGGCGGAGTGTCATAAGATGTGTAATAATTTTGGGCTTATATCCTAACTACAAAAGTTGATTCTTAGAGTCGTATGGGTGTGGCTCCATAAGTGGCTCTTCTTGAAGATTTAACTGTTACAGTTATCCTACTACAAAAAAAATTATTTCATTTGAATGATTGAAGGCGAAAACACGACGAAATACTTTCATCGGACGAGCGAAATTTACATTGTAACTAAGTGCGGCACCGTAGGGGTTACAAGTTAATGTACACAATACTGTTTTCCCAACCCAACAACGTTTAATGCAATCCAACTAATAAAATCCCTATGGTGCGGGACTTTTCGGACACCCTGTACATTATAATCACCCATCGCTCGTATTTTAAACAGGGGCAGGTAACTCTCATTTTGTTTGTATTATACTTTTTCATTTGGAATTTATGCAAAAACATGTTTTGAAACATTAGTAGTAATATCAGACTCTATAGGATATTTTTTCTCCATATAAGCTTTAGAAGAAATCCCTCGACCATAGTTAATTAAATTTAAGGAGTATTAATTGTAGGTAAAGGCTGGTATTCAGAATTCCAGCTGATTTATTGGCTGCAAATTTGTGAAATGTGGGTGGGATGTAGAATGAGGTCCGCGTTGAAACTATGGCGAGATCAACTAAAGGCGTGAAAAACTATATTAGTCGTGAAATGTTAGATGGATTTTCCAAATGTTCTTCCTCTTTTTCCTATGCTTGGGTAAAGGTGAAACTAATCCAGTGCAACTCCACAGTTCGTTCAGTGGTGGAAATCGTCACACTCATCTTAATGTGTTAATTCTCATTACCACTACGACTATAAATTTACTCTTGGTGTTGTGAGAAAATGGCCGAAGCTCAGAATTTAACCTTGATACGATAAAGTCGAGTGTTCACATTTATCATGAATTTTCATTGATGACATTAGACAATCGGCCTTGTACTAGCTTATGTGGAATGAAATCTATAATTGCTAATATGTATCCTTAAGTCTTGCTATCAAAGCATACTTATTCTATGATGAATGCATACGTTCATCCAATGTCTTAGGCTCTCCTCAGTCAATTATACCATATCTATCTCTAGTTATTCTTTCACCAATGTTGTTTTTTTTGGATAATTTTGCAATCAGACATATTATCTAAGTTAATTTATAAGTTATAAATAACTATTTGTTGGAGTGTGTCTACACTTATTAAGTGTCAGGTACGATATATATATTTGTCATTTGATCCGTATTTCATTTATTTATCCAACGAGAAATGAGTGTCTGTAAACGTCGTCTGTATTATTTTGAGTAAGTTTATTTCATAAATCTTGTTTTTTAACCAGGATAGATTTCACTCATTATATTCCCTTTTTATATTTGTAATAAAACATGAAATAGTATGGAAAACCATGAATCTCCTTAATAATACTTACGGGACATAATGTTGATAAGTGCTCTGAACAGGTGTGAACATTTTTGGCTAATCATTTGATTTACTACGAATGGTGAGCATAACCATATCTTGGTGCATATTTATCCATATCAGTGAAGATAATATTTGTCAACAATCATATTACTGTCAATATTGTGCAACCATAAGGGAGTAAGGGGTTATTATTTCCTCATCTAAGTAATGCAATTTTCTAGGCTTTAAATAAAAGGGTCTTTTGTTTTCTGGGGAAGATCTGATGACTTTTATAAAACATCTGGTCTAATGAAACCAGTTTTCATTTTTAGGATATGGTGCAATACAGGAAATAAACGATTCAATTTTTATGCCAAAGAGTGCTAAAATCCAAAACGTTCGAGTCAAGGTGGAGGTCAAAGCTTAAGCTATCCTCCTCCTCGATCGCTTATCCATTTCTTCCCTTATCATGGCCGGTGGCCTGACACTCCATGAGAGCCCCTTGCGACTGCTTGCAGGATATTATGTGGATATGTGAGATTAGTGGATGTCTAGGTACGTTCTGCTTCTTCTAAACGATCCTGCTTCACAGTCATCTTTTCACCAGAACAAAGTTTAATTCATACCTTTAAGACGATCGGTGAATGAATTAATATGTTCAAGTTATTCAACCCTCTTTGTCGTTTTCAAAAACATCTAATCAACGTCTGTGCAAAACTTATAGGTCATTCATCATATTATTTCATTCAAATATGGGTACTGAAAAAGTCCTGATAATCACAAAATAACAAGATACAGGAGTAGACATTTGATGTATTAATATTATTTCTGCTACTTTATGGGCTCGTTCTTCCGTCCATCTTTCCTTGTATTTTGCCGTCTTATTTTTTTCTCCAATTTTTAATGCAATTAATCTTTCATATTTTAGCTTCGCTTTTATTCAATACGCAAGTTGTACTTTGTACTCGTCCTCCGTGACATATTTAATCATATTGAATGTATTGGCCTCAAAACTGCGATTTTTATAGTGATATTTTTATAGCACGTTATTTTATTTGAACCTAATAACACTATGTTTATCAAATGTTAATTATCAGCCAGCATTTTTTAAGTACATCTCTTGAAAATACCTCTTCATTTTTTTAAGTTCCTCCCTTTTTATGTATGTACCTCTTGATGAAACCGTCTCAGCTGTGTTACTCCAACTTTTCTTTGGAGAGTTTTAAACTCATTGTCAGAGGGTAGATGATGAAATTGGAAGTTAAACCTGTAATTTCAACTGACTCTTTCCGTGTACAGCTTGAGTACTGACGGTCCCGAGCAGCAGGTAAATTTAATCCAAGTAAAAGGGCGTAAATTATGCCCTTCCCCGCATAAAGCCATGAAATGTAATGGCTTCTCTTGTTCCAAGGTATATGTTCATCAAAAGACAGGAAATATATCCTACTATGCCGTGAAAGATTTCCCAAATCGGAATGGTTTTAAATTTTCTCTTGAAAAATCGTGTGGGTATATTGCCTTTTCCGCCTGTTTTAAGATCTACCTACATTAATAAATAAATGAGTGCCTCTCCTTTATTGAAAATTAATAATAATTTAAATTTCAGATAGCTATTTCATATAGACTCCGAATAAGTCAAAGGTAATCAAGTTTTTCTTCGTTTATTGTGTACATTACTTACATGTGTGTTAGTACTATATAATATCCTGGTTTTGTCTATTGCTGTGGACGTTATAGTCCTGAGGAAGTCAAATAACGTTGTCAGTGTCTTCTTAATTTTTTTTTAAAATTTGTCGGATACTCAATTATTCCTTGATTAAATATTTAACGTTGTCTAATTGTGTAATAAATGCATTCCTATTTCAAATTGTGTATCAAATACGACTGACTCTTTTTTGGGAAAAGTCTTAACTCTACACCTCCGCAAGAAACTTCCGCAAAAGCAATATTAAGTGTCGTGTAGTAGAGATTTGATAAGAATTGCTTGTGAATGGAATTAAGTAGGAAAAAAACTGCTGCTCTGTGATATTAGACAAGTATTCTAAGTGGTCTGATGGTAAGGAGTGATCGATAAGCGTAGTTAGTGGTGACCTACCCAATGAACAGAAAATTAGGGGTCCTGGTTATTTGGCTAATTCGGAAATTTCCCTAGTTCTCTGGTCATTTTTCGTCGCATAAAAGAACGTTTTTGAATTGGAATAATTTATTATTTGTGGAAAATATTTTGATAGTATTAACATTTTCAAGCAACATTTTGTGCCTAGTGACATCACGCTAATGTTTCTTCAGAAGATAAGTCAATTTCAACGCTTACTAGTCGCCCATTTTTCTTTGTTAAGTCCACACATACGATTTAATAACGACCTAGGTGTCAACTATTTTTTTTAAATTTCAAAGTAACCATGTAAAAACACCTTAAAAATGACTGCAAATAGTGCTTTTTATTTCATTAGTGATTCAAATCTACCAAGGTTATCGTTAATAATTGTATATATTTCTAAGCGTTCCATAAGTAGATTCTTATTTAATTTAGCATTATCGCCATAAACTCAGAATCCGATTCTTAGGAATCAGATTTGAGAAGCTCATTCGTTTGTCATTTCAGCCTCTAAACCTAAACACCTGTATCATTTTACCTTATTTGCCCCTCTAGTCGATTGTGACTGGGCGTATCTAAACCTTATTGTGGCTGAAAATTCTGGAATTCCCTTTACATTTATGCTTATTTTATGAAAGAGAGCTAAATAAGAATGAACTGTTTAGTAAATGTACTCAGCCATAATTATAGGGCTTAAAAATAAAGAAAGATAAATATCTTGAAAAAAAATCTGTGCTAACGTTAAGCCAGCCATTTGGTTTGTTATCTGACTCCCAGTTCTCATTAGGCTACGGGTTGAGCTTTTGCATATCAAAGCATCAATTTTGGTCATTTCGGCCGAGGTGAAGTCCATTATCCCAGCGGAAAACAGGTAATCAAAAGTGCCTACAAAACAAATAATAGTTGTTGAGGCCACTTTGTAAATTTTAAATCCCTTGCTACTGCTCTCTCCTGCGTTTTCTGAAAGACAGGTCCCAATCTATTGGATGTGAACTCATATTAAAATACCTCTGGTTCGACATTACCAAATTTATTAATTTGTTGTGGTTGAACACAAAAGTGTACTACTATAAATCAGTACTTTACCTTTAGAGCTCAGTAAATCTCTTTTTTTTTTTACTTACGGCTCGTTCCATCACGTTGTTATTGTTTGAGAGGCAATTTCGGCTTTTATGCTCCTTTTATAGCTGCCTGATAATTCTTTCAAATAAAAAGCAATTCCTTGGTCCTCACGAGCGCTCGGTATGTACAGAAATATATAGTTTCAGGCAACCCATTGATCTGAGATATAGTAGTCCTTGCTTTTTTCTTAGAAGTTGAATCGTTTTGTTAGCTTTATATCAGCAATCTATGAAGCTGATCCAAATATCACTTCAATTTTGCCAATACTTTCATGAAAAAGCGGAAACTTTTGAGGATATTCTTGCGTTTTTAAAACATACAAGGTATCATTTGATTGCTTCTTTCAAGTTATCAGAGGCAGGGTACGTTTCGACAAAACGTTTACCTTCCTGAGTTATTGAATGCCTGACGTTAAAGAAACTATGGCTACTTAACTAATGCAGATCGCTTTATTAAATGCAATTTTTATCCTTGTAAAACACAATGTGAGAAGGTAGTAAAATTGAATTGGCTTAGAGAGAGCTCCGTCCATTCCCCATTTATATCCTGAGGCATCGTCCATCACCATTATTCTTATAATGTTTTATTTGTTGCATTCTTCCTTATGAAGTAGGCGTTCCTTTCTTTATCGCGCTCAAATATCGTTGGCTAGTGCCAGTATAGCTGAGAGTAAGTTTTATTTCCCCTAAGCTTTACATTATTGAAGCTTCTTAGCCTGAATCTTGGGGCTCATGCTCATATCATATGGTTGAACATTGTTATGATGTTTGGTTACCGTTGATCGTCATATGACATTACTCTGACGTTTATGTGTTATCACCTGAGAAATCAGGTTTGATACATGACTGCTGACTCTCGGTTAGTTAAAGTTCGGGGAGCCTATCCACATCTCTTATCATGCCGAGAAAGTCGTTGACCTGGTAGAACACGTGGCCTTAAAGACTTTTAAAACCACTATGAAAATCACATAAGGAAGTATAGGGAGGGGTTTTCTATGATTTGAAATACTTCAACTGAAATGCTGTACCCACGTAACTAATCAGGATTCATAAAATTTGAAAAGCCCAGTTAACAAAAATTTGGAATGAAGCAGTTTTTACCAACCGTTTATCCTGGTTAAAAATATTTAGCATTGGTGATTTGTGGTTTAAGGAGGCTAGAATTATTACTTATGAAAATACCGCTATGGAGTCAATCGCGTGTTTTTGACTTTTCGTCGTGTTTTATTCTGCCGAGTTCTAAATCGAACGGAAATCTGTTTAAAAAGAATTTGAGTACGACGTTTACTGGTTGAATTTAGGCTGCCCAGAACTAACAGTCTTAAATACTTAAACGAATAAACTTCTAGGACACCATGAGATACCATTTTTCATGTGATAAGTTTTAATTCACTGGATTTATCCCAGAATTCTGTGGCTGTTGATGTCTTAGAGTAGTTTTAGAGTATGAAGCCACTAGGGAAATCGTTAACCCTTTACTATGGCTCTTGATGATGTTCTATAACGTAAACTCACTTTGCGTCTATTAATGCAAAAATTGCTGAAATATATATCCTCTCTTTAAAGATGCATACCATCAGTCTCAAATATAGGTCACTCATTGGCTTTAGGATTTTACCTGAAGCTATTTCTATTTGGAGATAACTGCAGCATCATCTGACGTAATTAGTCCTGGAAAGCGAAAATACATTCGAAATACTACATTTTATTAATTAATTTCTTCTAGAAGCCTTAGCTTTTACTATGGACTATCAGAGCATCTGGTTATTGTGCTGAGAATTTCTAAGAAGTCTTAATTTTGGGGACAAAGCATTGATATTGTCTGAGAAAACAAAGTATGTATTCTGCAACAATTAACTAATGTAGCGGAGTAAATACTTTTTCTCCTATCGCTGCTCATAGTACAGGATTATTAATCATTTGGGTTGGAGCGGAGAATAAATGGGCATTAGACGCGAAACGTTTAACTTCGGCGCGCGCGCTGCAGACCATTGAGTTGGCATTTTTTAAAAAATAGTTTGACTGATGGATTAAAAAATTGTTTCTCTGTTTTTGAAAGTCGAAATTTTTATCCGCAGAAAAATACATATCTTATTCGAGGAGACCTTCCCAAACGTCGCTTTTTTCACACCACAAATATTGAAAAATTTTCACCTTTCCTTTTTTGTTCCTTCATTTTGACGTATTGTGTGCAATAAATATGCATCCTACGTATAGTCCCGTGTCCGTCATCACTGTTTAGCTACATAATTAAGCCTGGTCTATTCTAAGAATTATTCAAGGTGATAATTAATTGACTTTCCCTGGTAAATTTGTGATGTTCCATGTTAAATGAAGCTTTTACAAACCACATAAAAAATCAGAACCCGGGTCGTGAGTTCTGAATTTTTAATGTGGTTTGTAAAAGTTTACTTTATTGAATATTTAAAGGTGATAAAGATGCTAAACATGGATCAAATAAAATAGATGTAAATAGAATCCTCTGAGAGGTTAGAATATATGCATAGTAAAGGCAATAATCCAATTGTTTCCTTTTTACGATGAAATTGTCATTGTATTTGAAATCTAATCGTTCTATCCAATGAAATCCAATCGACAATTATTGTAGTCACAGTTCGTAGCTGCGGCGCGCCATATTACACTAACTTCAGATATTCAAAGCGCCCTATCTTTGACATTGATGAACATTAAGGGGTGATATTTTGTAAAACGTTAATCTTTTCTAGCTTATTTCTTGTCATTTATTTTCTGGATGATAATTTTCCAGGAATGACTAATGGCGTTACCCGTGTCGTGGTTGAATTTCCTATCTAATCCTACATCTAATGTCAATCGTTTACTTGGTCAGCCAGTCCCAATAACTTCAGGATATGCTTAGTAATTTAACTTCGGCAAAAGAAATAAATTGCATTGATAATTTTACTGACTTTCTTCGTTTTCATTTTAATCCACGTCATCATCCGTGTTTCAACATCTGTCTCCACCGGCATTGAAATCTCACCAGCACAACGTATCGTGCGTATAAATGTTCAGTGTATCATATTCAGTTTTTTAATAGGTACTAATGACTGCATACACAAAAACTATTGATGATCTTGATTTAGTGGTGTAAGTTTACATTGAAAAAAAAACTCACTTAATCTTTTTTACAGCACCTGTAGGAAGGCATGAGTCTTGATAGAGGATCGCTTGTCTTGTGTTGTTTATGAAGGTACAAGGTGTGTCTGTGTCTGATAATTCTGAGATAGCCATACATATTTGTGTTATAAATGTTGACTAATGTGGAATTATTTCGGAGGTTTGGTCCATCCCTCCATTATCCATCATCTTTTCGATGTTCTAGTTTACTCTTGTACTGGTTCATGTTCCTTTTTCTCATTTTAGTTCATTGCTTTTTCTTTCCTTCCGTCTCAAGAATCCCTATTCCACTGTTGGAAATCATTAAGGGGTGGAGCAGAGTTGAACTGCTTCAACCCTCTCACTCCTCCTACCCCCATTGCTTCCGAATGCGACCCGCATTATACGAGGTCGCTTCACGCGAATACTAACGAAGGCGACGCCTGAATCCGTTATTCTTCGGGCAAAGAGATACCTTCTTTACCATGGTTTTTCACCCCATTGAGTTTTGGACGCCTTGTTCTTTCATATTTTGCCTTCTCACATCCCTTTACTTATTCTAATTTTTCCCGCTCTTGTTTCTCCGGGAATTGCGTGCCGTAAATTTATTTCTGCCGAGCGTGTGTAAAATATTGATTAATTCAAATCGTACTCCTTCAAGGTGTGTCAGCAACTCTAGGAATAGCATTGTCATTTTAAGGACTTTCGTTGTTATTCATTTGATACTAGTTGTTCCCATGTAGTTGCAGGCCATACATATATTTCAATCCTTGGGAAGATGCCGTTCGTCCACAACCATGCCATTCTTCAACGTTTAGCGGTCTTTTCTATTTTAGGAGACTATGAGAAAAATAAATTATTGTTTTTATTAAGGCTGTATGAAAGACGAATAACGATAATTTTTAAAGTTCTTTTATACATTCTTTTCATTGCCGATAACGGTATCATGTCTCTGAATAATGGTGCAAACCTACGATATGCAGCTAATTTACAACGATCGGTCGACAGGAATACCTCAACTTCACTAGCTCCAAAGAAAAGACAATTTCAAAACCTACCCAAAAATTATAGGATAGTTTCTAGGCCTCCTCATCTCCAAGAGGTGCTGGAAAATTTTTATTATTTATTATTATTCATTCATTCATTACAGTAATCTACCGGTTATAGGTAGGTTGTGATGAAAGTCAGAGAATATCCAACGAACTCTTACACCTGCCGTGCCCTTTCTACCTCTAGTATTTCTTTCTTCATCTCAGCATAAGTCCTACCTTTCTTCATCCCGTTCATAAAGCCGATTGTCTTCCTCCCCCTTCCCCTCTTACCCAACATCCTACCCTCTATCACGGCCTTCAGCAAACCATCGTCCCTCATTACTCCTTCCAGCCACCTACCCTGTCTTCCCCTAATCTCTTCTATAAGTTTCCTCTCCTCGCCCACCATGTCAAGCACTTCCTCATTTGTCTTCCTTTCCATCCAACGCACCTTCTCCATCCTCCTCCACACCCACATCTCGAAAGCATAGAGCCTATTTTCGTCTTCCTTTCTCAAGGTCCACGTTTCTGCCCCATACAGCACCAAACTCCATATCAAGCTCTTCACCAACCTCTTCTTTACATCCTTACTTAAGGTCCCCGTCATCAGCTCCCTTCTATTATTGAACGCTTCCTTCGCTAGCGCTAATCTCCTAATGTCTTTGCTACTATGTCCTGTTTCTTCTAGCGTACTACCCAAGTAATTAAATTGTTCTACTTGCTCCAGTTTGTAACTTCCTACTTTTATCACTAGCTTCGCTTTCTTTGTCCTAGAGAATCTCATTACTTTTATTTTTTTATTATTTATCTTCATTCCGTATTTATCACACTGCTTTTCCAGTGCATCTACTAGAGTTTGCATTCCTTTCGATGACCGACTGACCAACGCCTGGTCGTCTGCGAATCTAACCGACTTTATCCACTGGCCTCCTACTTTCATTCCCACATCTAGCTCATCCTATGCCTCTCTTACCATTTCCTCAGCATAGATGTTAAAAAGTAAAGGCGACAACGGGCACCCTTGCCGCACCCCGAGACCTATAACTGCCCACCCTGATTCACCCTCAGCTACCCTTACCTGAGCCCTCTGCCCCATTTATAAGTTTCGGATGAGTCTCCTACTCCTATTTTCCCTAGTATCTGCATTAGTTTCTCCCAGTTTACTCTGTCAAACGCCTTTTCGAAATCTACAAAGCAAGCGAAAACATCCTGATTATGCTCTATGTTTCTATGTATAAGTGTCCTCATTACAGCAATCGCGTCTCTGGTTGCCCTCCCCTTCCTGAACCCAAATTGGCCATCGCCTTAATAGTAGTTTGCACTGCTCTCCAACTTTCTATTTAGTATTCTAAGCAAGACTTTCGCCGCGTGCGAAATTAAACTGATTGTTCTATACTCCTCGCATTCTAACGCTTTCTTCTTCTTCGGGATAGGTATTAATACTGTTTTCACGAAATCCTCTGGCCATACTCCTTCCTCGTAGATCCTGCGAGTAAGTTCGGAAAACGATTTTCTCCCCTTACCACCTAGATTCTTCAGTAGCTCCGAAGGTAGGTTTTCGGTTCCCACGGCTTTTCTACCCTTCATCTCTCTTAATGCCCTATCTATTTCACTGTCAAGTAACTCTAGTCGGAGGTTATCCTTATCTATTGTTCCTTCATCCTCTAGATCTAGGCTAAGGGGTCTATTCTCGCTGTCATATAGCTCCTCTACGTATTCTCTCCATCTTTCCTGGATATCTTCCTGTTCAATTAATATCTTCCCTGTTTTATCCTTAACCTTTGGTATCGTTTGACCTCTCTTACCACCCTATAACATTTTCACCTTGGCGTACGAAGCGCCCACTTCCCCCTCCTCCTGTATCTTTTCCATTTCCTCGCATTGTCCCTTCCACCAGTTTTCTTTTGCCCGATTGATCACTCGCCTGAGTTTATTATTCAATTCCTTGTACTTCCTCTTGCCTACGTTGGTGTTCACGTTTTTCCATATCCTTCTCTCCTCCATTTTCTTTATAATTTCTTCTGTAACCCACTGCTTCTTAACCCTCTTCTTTTCCACCGTTCCTATTGTTTTCTCTGCCGCTTCTGCGATGCTTGTTTTTATAACCTCCCATCTTCTCTCTATTGTTCCCATCTGCTTTGCTTCACCTATGTTCTTTTCTACCATCTCTTGGTATTCCCTCCTTTTCAACCCTTTCAATACATCAAGGTTCCACCTTCTAATCTTCCTACCTTTACAAAGCCTTTTCAATCTAACTTCACACTTCATCATCACCAAGTTATGATCTGAGTCCGCATCCGCCCCTGGATAGCTACGCGAGTTCTTTACACTGTTCCTAAATCTCTGCCTTACCATTATATAATCAATTTGGTATCTCCCAGTATCACCCGGCATTTTCCATGTGTACCTACGCCTGGGGTGATGTTTAAACCAAGTGTTTGTCACTACTAATTTATTTCTTCTACAAAATTCAACTGCCTTTTCACCGCGATCATTTCTTTTTCGTAGCCCAAACCCTCCCACTTCTAATCCGTCCTTCCCTTCCCCCACCACTGAATTCTAGTCACCCATCACTATCAGGTTTTTCTTTCCCGGCACTTATCGTAATTATTTCTTCTACTTGCTCGTACACCTCTTCCACCTCTTCCTCCCTATGGTTGCTCGTAGGCATGCATACCTGGACCAGTACGAAATTCTGCGAGCGTGCTTTTATTTCTACCGCTAGTATCCTGTCGCTCACCTGTTCAATGTTTACCACCCTCACTCCCAATTTTGTGTTCAGTACTACGCTTACCCCACGTTGACTCTCATCTCCCCACTATAGATTACCTTGTAGCTATCACTCCAATAGTCGCCGCTATCCTTCCATCTCACCTCGCACTATCCTAAAACATCTATTTTTCCTTTTTCCATTTCCTGCTTAATATTTTCAAGCTTCCCGGCCCTCATCATGGTCCTTACATTCCAAGTTTCTATTTTTACCACTGTTTTCCTCCTCCTCTTCCTCTTTTTCTTCTTCTTCTCCCTCCTATCCCTTGTATCCGCCGATGATGATACTGTGCAAGGATTTCGTGTGATGACGACCGCGGAGGCCTTGCCTCCCCCGCTGCCGGGCACGACACCTGCCCTAGTGGGCGGCGTCTCGTAGTTGCTAGGAATCAATTCTCTGTGAATGACTTTCATATTCTGGGAAGTGATAGTTGAGAGGTATTCCCACGCCACTCAACGGTATTTTTAGCGTGACACCATCACGGAAATACCTTTCGTCTGTCTCCTACCCTTCGACCTATCTGGCATGGGTGGCCCTACCAGGAGCAATGGTACTTGCTCCTGCCAGTCCAGCTCTAGGGGTCCTTGGAACGCACAAGCCCTTCCACCACGTCATGGTCGTAGTTCAAGGAAGAGTTATTATTATTAGCATTGTTTATTTAGTATTATTCTATCATCTGAATTCATTCTTTGCAAGTCATGTTCATTGAGTCTCTGAACTTTACATGCAGGTTATGTTAGACTGAGGGCTATCCATCTCCACGCTAACGTACATCTCCGCAGTTCATGTTGCGAGCCTTTGTTGTTAAAAAGGACACGTGCTTCTACACAAGTAGGTATTAAATTTAATTTCATGGCAACGGTCTTCCTCATAAGCTATAGACTCTTTCATCTGTTTCATGGTAGCCTATGAATATACTCGCTCCTGCGTGTACGCAGCCTGATCCTGCGATATTTACCGCACTGTGAATTCCACTGAACAATCTAGATACGAATGAAATAAAAGCATTGGTAGTCATTTAAAGGTGTGCCCCGCCTTTAGGCTTTCAGAATAAAGACGTGACAAAAAGTCTGGCGAGAAAGATGAAGTTAGTTTACGATAATAAAAAAATCATTAACATCTATGATCTAGTTATGAATGCGTTTCTAGAGAGTTCCGTTCAACTAGATGTTTTCCATTAGCTTCGCAGACGGCATGCTTTCGTCGTGTCCTCGATTCATTTGCCTTCAAATTCAAAGTGTTATTTCCGGAGATGGTGTTTTACCCAACGGTTCACGATTTGGCGGCAGAGAATTATGAGTGGATTTGAGAACACAGTGGACAAGTGGGCGTGGCTATCTGCTGATGCACGCGCATTATGCACCCGAAGTCACCCTCCCATTGGCCCAGGATGGTGAATGGGAGCAACTGCACCCCACTCTTATCCCCTTTCCCACGAAAGTCGGAGGCAACGCCGCGCCGTGTCTTATGCCCATTCGTCTCCAAGTGAAAAATGCTGGAATCAGTTACCCCATTCGGTTTGTGCCTTTGAAAAGAAGACGGATATCGCATTAACATTTCTCTTCCGCCGGAAAGAGGAGCACGAAGATTATTAACTTTCTATTCCTGGCCTGAGCCATAATTTGTGGCCTTCAGACGGTACGACATTCAGAGCCTCTGTATGCCGCCATTGCTCGCAAGCTATGACCACAGCTGAATACGATGATCACTCGAGTCACGAACGTAAACGAGTGGGGTTGTCAATTCAGCAGCTCATGTCAATAAAAACTATTTTCGAAGGTACTATATCTCTGAAGGAATTCCTCCCTAGTGTCAGTGGTAAAACCCTCGGCGAATACAACGAAATATTAATAAATTCTTGGAAAAACGATTAAATTAGGGATGTGTGATTGATTGAGTGTAAGTGTACGTGCGTTTATAATTACACAATGCTTGGAAGATAGGAAGCCTTTGCCATCAATCAACAAACCTGATTGACTGGTTGTATGTAACTACCAAAATCATATTAATGAGAATGCTAAATGAGCATATTAATAATATAATATCAGGTTCACTATCCTAGATGGGATCCAAGAAATTCTGCAATCGATCGTACAAGTTCAGGTTTAGCGTAGGTACATATAGTCTTCAGGTATTTAAGAAAACGACTGATTGATAAACTAAGCGTGTAACCCTTAAAAATGTAGTATCACCATGGAAATAATTATTCTAAGAAAATTTATGTTATCATTGCCAATTTTTAAGCAGAATCGGAATGGAAAAAAACAAGTGGCAAGCAAATACAGAAGCATCTATTCTACGTATTCCATAAGAATAGGCTCTACGTTCTTGGCTCGAGCAGTCAGAACTTCAAATATCCGTGACTCATCCAAACCTTAAACATGAAAAATACTACATTCATTCTGTTGAATCTAAGAAAGATGTGGACTGCGATTAACAATTTTGGAGTTACCGTGCGCAGTGGTGGATCGATAGATTTACATAACAAAAATACGCCAGGCTTTTACGCGATAAGGTAGCGAATAATCAATCCCAAACAAGACTTTTTCAACCGGAGATTTGAGATAGCGTATGAAATTTCTGTGTCAGAATTTCCAAATCCGCGCTGTATTTAAACCGTGGCTCCTCCAAGTCATATAACACCACTAACTTGTTTCACTTGTTTCAGCCTGTATTGTACTACAAAAATTCTGTAGTAAGTGGTTCTTTCATGGGTAGTTTTTCTTCAACATGCATTCATATAGTTCTCAGAGAGGCAATGTGACTCATACTTTTCTATTATATAAAATATTTCCGCGCATCAATCTTTTCTCATTGACCAGTTATTAATCTCTGAGTTTTTTCCTATCATTAATAATGATTTGATTGTACTTTGATGAAGTATTATATTGTGGTAAACAATAGTTATTTAAATTTAATTGTTTCAGGCTTGACTTCGTGGAAGTGATAGATATCCATTTTTAATAAAAAAAAACTTTGTACTTTTCCACACTTTATTTCACAACTGCGACCGGTTTCACCATAATATGGCAGAAGGCCAGCAGGCCAGAAGATGCCATATTATGGTGAAACCGGTCGCAGTTGTGAAATAAAGTGTGGAAAAGTACAAAGTTTTTTATTAAAAATGAATAGTTATTTAGTCGTAGATGATTGCCGCGATTCTGACTACTAATTTGTTTTTGAAATCATGGTGCCACTCATCACAAGTATTCACTATTTACTTTATGCAATGCTAGTTTATGTAGTTTATTTTTGGGTGCATTCAAGATTATGTCAGTATGCTGCCATTACGGCGTGTCTGAAAAGAAAAATTGGCGATCAGCACTCCAACCTATGAGAAAAAATCGTAATTATAAGTGGTATTATTTGGTAATTCCATGCGTGGTTAACTCTGATATCTCATAAGCCGACTTTTTTTACATTATATACATAATGTCAATATTGAACAGAGTTACGTAGTATCTAATGATTAGAATTAGTGACGCAGATGGAATTTCTTTCGCCTTCTCCCTTCTCAGATTCGTGTCCGAGAATTTTCACTTCTATATTTTTAGTTATATTGAAACGAGGAAATTACGGAATAATTGACTGAAGGAAGAGAAATTGGCCAAAGTAAAGTAGCTACACTAAAGTAGCTATAGAGACTCAAATGACATCAAAAGATATCTTAGTTATTAAATGGAGATCTGACGTTTGACCGGCTGGACTCTAGGCCATATTTTATAACAGTAAAAATAATAATGGTGTGAAATCTATTGAAAATTCCGGCACACAACGGGATACCGTTGATAGAAAAATTGATTCACAATTATCGTTTTGTGACGTTGTTAGTTATTATCTATTAATTTATGGTTAGAGGAATATTCAGAGCATTTCAAGTATTTTAAGAAACCTTTTTGATTACTTTTTTCGTAATGTTATAAAATTCTTTTAGCGTAATTCGTCATCCCAGTTGAACGATTAGCAACTAAGACATATTGTCATTATTACAAGTGTATTTGGTCGTTCTGTGTGCATTGAAACATATATATTTACACACCCGTTTGTACCACTTAAATGACCTTACATCTTCATCAATTTTCCTTTTGTAAATGTGAGTTCAAGTTCGTCACTAACCATAAAAATGAAATTACGGACTCTACTTTTTGAATGAGCAGAATCCAGCAGAATTAATGAATGCGTTATGAATTTACAAACAGAAATATGAAGGAGACTTCAAAATTGAGAACAATTAAAAATTGTGGGCCCATTTATTTAAAGGCTAAATCCCTTTTAATCCTTCTTGGCTGTCACTATATATTGCAGAAACTTACTTTCCTTTTCTACGTCATTGCCTATATTATCTTTCTGTTACATTCTATATTCTTAATCATACCCAATTACCGACCCCCACTTACCCAATCAAATCGTAGTGTATGACTCATAGGCCTTGATATATTGTTGCGGGTGTATGGTAAACGAATAATTGGATATGTTGAAATTGGTCGATGCTAATAATCAAGTGTGGCATAGTACAAATTATTTCTGTAATATATTGTGTCTTAGGGCCGTATGCAGAGACGTCCCTATAGGGCTAACTGTACCGATATGACGTCAGAAGCAGGGTGAACCGATTCGAAACCGATTTCTTAGTCGTCACTATACGGTTGTCGGGTCAACTCTCCCTTCAAATAAGGTTTCGTAAACCGATCCCTTCCTGATAAGTTATAGGGTGGTCTGGAGCACCCTATAGCTGTAAAGTGATGGGTTTCTGAACCAATATGGCGGAAATGCGTCGATCGCCTCTGGATTTTGGCTATTTTTTCCTGACGTCTGTTGATGGTAGCGATCCAAATGTATTTAACCTTGCGTTTTTAAGTCTGGCGATATTCAATTATTACATTATATATGCCTGTTATAATGCAACGTCCGAAAAATGTTCGGATATTTAAAAACCTCATGTGGAATTGTAGCGATATTTCGCGTATCACCAATATAGTTTGACCCGTTGGTTCGGTGGATCCGCTCTCGCCTCTAATGCGGGCGGCCTGTATTCGGTACTCGGAGCCGGAAAACTTTGTTTTTAATTTTTTCGGAACATTTCTAGATGGTTCTATAGAATTATGGTTCGGCGTTCCTGACGATTCCTCCATCTTTGCCACCAATATAAAAGCCGCTTCTTCTGCCACTCAAGGCCGTCTTGTAAGAAGAGCTGTACAATAAACATCTTCTCTCAACAAAGAAACACCGTATCATTCCGCGCTGCCTACGCTACAGAATGTGTATGGAAAATAACTTGATCTTTTAATTAAATTTGTTGTTAGTAATATTGCATATGCTTTCAAAGATTTCTTTAGAAATAAAGAGTATAGAATGTCCAATTATCTATAGAAGTTTCAATGCGGTGAAATGGAACAATGCATAGCCTTACCTTAAATAGCATTACTTTTTGGGTTCAGTACCCTGTATTTTTCATGAAAAAGCTGTGAAAGCTATCACCATCTATTCAGGCTATACAAGCCCATTCACCATCTTTGTTACCTGTGGCATTTTCTGACATCGCTTGACATCCTAGTATGCTCCAATTTTACTTTTTTCCCGCAAGATCTTTTTAATATTAAACGCCTTTTCACTCAACCATAGGCTTCGAGGTTTACCACATTTCATTAACTGTTAATCAATTCTTTATTTCTGTATATGTTAATATCAATGGTCTTGATCCATTAACCTAAGGTTCATTAAAAGGCTAGAATTTAATGGTTTCAGGTGAAAACCCTTTATATTGCTATGAAAAATATGATTGAAAATGCGATTTACATTTACAGTGCTTTGGGGAATTATTCAATAACTTTTAGAAAAGTAGGTTTAAGGAGTAGACTTAGCTCTCTCCACATTTTCTTTAAAGGAATAATTTCTGCCATAGGTTTAATTTATGGTTACAATGCATTGAGAAAATTCAATTTTACAGAGTCCTAGAAAGAAATCTGCATGATAATGGTATTTTGAACTTTATGAAAACCATTTCCCATAGCTTAAAATATTACTAAATATATTATTTGATCTATTGAAGATTGTCAGTCATCTTGGTGCAATAGTTCAACAAGTTGGTTAATAGGAAATGTGACAGATATCAATACCATCCAGTCTTTTTGAGGCAGGTCATATGTGTAGCTCGTCCAATGTTGTTCAATCAGCACTGATCGGCGCAATGCATTGTGGACAGTAAACATGGTAAAACTTCACACGAAACTATTCATCCTATTCATCCGTCACATGAAACTTCACGGAAGCATGACGTAAGTATGAAAATTACGGCGATCCAGTCGACACCCCTACTTCATACAGTGTCGGTTGGGTTCGGTTGTCGGGACGCTAAAGACAACAATTAGTAGGGAAAGTGCCACCGATAACTGTACCTACTGCTGCCACCCTTTGGCGCGTAGGGAAAGTGACAGTTTCGTCTCTGCATACGGCCTTCAGTCTCAGTCATTGTTATTTTTCTGCCACTTCAACTCGCTAAACATGACCTACGGTATTCGTGTTTCTTTTAATGAGGTTATGACATGCTGTACAGTGAGTTTTTTATCAATCACTTGCAGAAGCTATAAAAGTTATTTTGATTACTCCTCACACACTATTTTCCAGTTTTTCACAATCGTTTTAATTTCGGTTACAGAGTCAGTAATTATAGTGGAAAGCTATTTTTCACTGGCGAATTCTCACCGTGCCATTTATACTTATGTCTCTACAAAGATTCCAAATATATTAGTTTTGTTGTGTCCTGTTTAACAGGTAGGTGTGGAGCGTATCTTGAGCTTACCCAGTCCCAACGAGTGATGTCGGGAACCAGTTCCTTTATCTTTTTTATGGTTGCTCAGATAAATCTAGACACCAAAAAAGTTATGTGTTTAGATCACACCGTCCACAGTTGTCGCCACTAGTTAAAGTAAGACCGACCTAACGATGGCTTAGTCCTTAATAAAGACCTGATCTTTACCATCATACCACTGATATTTCAAATTAATATCTATCATGCCGAAATGGGAAAAAGTCGGCGGGCTTTGAATGTGAATGGTTTCTTGTTCCAGATTTCCCCGAATCACGGAGATATCGTGGCAATGATAAATATATCTTATTTAACTATCAGCCTATCCAACAGATTATCTTTTATATGAATTAACAACTATGTATTTCCTTTGTATCTTGATGATATTATTGTTATCATATTTATATGGAGCAATCCCATGTGGAGAAAATTGAACTCCTCAGTATTCCCTTTCACATTAAGCCTTCGTATAAATGAAATTAATTAGTCATACACCTTTGTCATCTTTTTTAACCATCTTATCTTGTCCATGGTTCAAATTCCTCTAAGGTGTTAGCTATTCATCCTTCGCCTTCTAAAGTCGATGTTAAGCATTCCTTAGCTGCGAAGTGGAAACCATTGAACACCGTGGATTGTGTTCTCAGCTTTGGTCACCCGGCCACACCTACCAATCTATTCCCCTCGCGACCATTTCCGAGTGCAGTACATGGTCTCTCCTAGATTAACCGTCGACTTTGCCTCGCGCTCATCCCATCCTCCCCTCGCCCCTTCTTCCCGACGAGCGCGCCCTTTCGCACCTCTCGCGTCCCGCCCTTCGCGCGCCCGCCCGCCTCAATCACCACCGCCCCTTCCCGCTTGTCCCGTCGCCCACTCGGCCCTGTTTGCTCCCGCGCAGCTACCCACGCAGCCTCCCTTAATGAAGACATTCCTCTTAGTCGCTCATCGCTCCTGATGCTGTAACTACCTCTTTCCACGCTCACCACTTTCTTCTTCTCTTTACTTCAGATCTTTCCCTTTTCTCACCACATTTTCTTTCCTCCTCGTCCCCTTCGATCCATTTCGCATCTTTCCTCTAACCTCGCAAAATATTTTGCCTTTCAACTCTTTCTTTATTTGTTCCACTGTTCATTAACCTTCTCCCAGCTTATTCATATTTACTGCCACAATGTTCTCTCCTTTATCAAATCCGAGGGTGAGTGGGATGACTTTATTTCTATGGAAGAGCGTAAAGCAATTTTTAATGGGCCCAAGTGCTAGGTGCGAAAAATTCGAAATTTTCCTTTCTCCTTCTTCATGGATCTGTAGTGACTGAAGTGTTAACTCTCACTTTTAAATTCGATTTAAATGCTAATTTATAATAATTTAAATCAACTTGGCTTTGCTTTATTTAATGGCCTATAGATAAAATTTGAAAAAATTGCCATTGTTGAACAGAAAATATGGAAAATCGTGTCCTATAAAACCTGAACGGTCTATATTATTTATACCGTATAATTAGCGTTTCTTCACAAAATCATATGTCAGTGGATGCAAGGGCAACAGTCCTTAATTTTGTTTTCGTCATTGAAAATTTAGATATTCTGAATAGACATGGCTTTATATAAAGCCAATCCTTTATTGCTAAAAGTTACCTGTGTAGGGGCACTTCAACTTTATTTTTGCTGCGTTCAAGGATCATGCATGGCAGAAAAGGATAAATATGAATATCTAACTCAATTTTCTTTTATCATCATTGAAGTGGCTACTATCTCGTTATTATTTTTTCGTAATTTTTGCTTTTTCATTTCAATTTTTCAGAGGGATGTCGAATTTCTTTGAAAGTTTTATAATCCAGATTTCAAATCAAACCTAGTTCCCCGGGCGCCGCTAAAACTTATTTTGTGATTTATATTCCCACTGGTTAGTTATGATTCCCGTTAAGGTATTTTTCTAAATGTAATAAAAAATTGTGGCCTATATTTTTAAATGGCCTTGACAGTTTAACGCCCAAATATATACTTTGTAATAATTCGTTTTTAACTACTAAAATTTAATTTGGAGTTAATGCTACATGAAAGAATCCGCTATTAATCGGAACATTATTGATCTTCGAGTCAGAAAAATACACCCTTACATGCCTGATCATCCATCATATGGAAAAACAATTTTTTTTTCAAAGTCCTCAATTTATCTTTTCACTACTTCCCTTACACTCTGCCTAATCTGTATAAGCAGCTCGGCATCCGTCGTCTTACTTCTCTCTTTATGCCTCACCTTTTCACACTCTTCCATTGTACATCTTTAGGCATGGACATCCCGACCTCGCCTACCTGATTCGCATGCTCTCGCCCGAAGAAGACATTTATTCTATCCGTCCTTTTCTCTCTCATCCACGCCCTTTTCTCTACATCTTCTCTGTTCCGTACAGCGTCTAGGGCAGAAGCTGTCACCCCCCTCCCCCCAAGACCTGTCCGCACGTAACAGCCTGTGCTTCCAACTTCTTCCTTTCCACCTCACATGGCACGACTTCTGGTGGACCCCACCTTCCTTTTTCTTCGTAGTCTCCCCATGCACCATCGTTTTACACCTTTACTTTCTTTTTTTGCATTTACAAAACTAAGGTTGTGCCTATTAGCCTCGGGTTAGTCTGCTTCGTCTCTTGTAGGGACGATTGGAAACGCACGGTAGCTGTCCTGGACAAACCTTCTGAAAAGAAGACACCAAGAATGAAAAAATGAAATTGAGCTAAAAATATACGATGTAAATAACTCAATTTATAGATGGAATATCCGAATTGCTATTGTATTAAATAATATTTAAATGAAACAGAATTTCAAATTCGAGGGATGCTTTACCGTCAAAAATATAATGAAAATAAACGAATGCAACACCTGGACGTATGCTTAGATGTCGAAATTATTATCTTCTTACGGAATTAAATAAAATTTCTTTGTCACTAGTCAAAAGGGTTAGAACACTAAATAGAAATATGCCTTCGTTCAAAATACTTGAGGATACTACAGTACAGATTAGCACATCATTGCATAGTAGCGATGTATTTTTAACAAGCCACCTCTTCTACCTGAAAGATATTTTCGTATTTTGAAAGAATCAAATAAATGATGGCAAGCAATATCAATAAAGTTCTAATCTTGGATAAGAGGAAAAATGCCACGTAAAACTTGCATTAAAACTGCATTGTCATCATTTATACACCACTACATGAAAATCTATTGAAAGAAAACAAAATATGGTATTTCATTCATTATTCAGTCTAAGTCTCACTGAATTATATTGCATTTTAAATTCATAAAATAAATACCCCGCGTTCCATTTCCCATTTATACGCATGCTATTCCAGTTTGGTACCGAATATATTTACTGGGCTTGACGCACAGAGGGCTGAAATCAGAAAAAGCTGGCCAAAACTCGTATATTCCACATTTTTTAAATTAGACCTATGATTTCTTCACAGTTGAATATTTTTAGGCTCTTAATATTAACTCCGAAATATTTAGCCAATTGATGGAACCGAGACCTAGTTTTAAACAAAATGGCGGAGACTGTAAAATCTGAAAATTGATTCTCTGAACCGTTAGAATATCAAAAGCTAATTTAAATTAAAGGGTAGTGATTCAAAAGTAGGATGAGTTTAAAAACAATAAATTTAATTGTTAAATAGGTAAAATATAAAATAAATAAAAAATAATTATAAATGATAGGTATGAATGCACTAAACTATTAATTATATTCATCCGAGTCGTCATTATCCTCATCGGAACTGGTGGGCAGATCCACCAAAAGGAGGTCCCGAGCTTCTTTTGGTATATTTTTCTTTTTTTTTTGGAAATCATATGTTGATATCGATAGATGTGAAGTAAGGAGAAGCCTTCGAAAAAGATCCTCGAATTCAGCAGATCGCGAAATTTTTCGCTTATGATTTTTCGCTATATCATCGTATGTCCTTGTATCTCGATTCTAGGGCTTCCTCTGATATCTGGCCTATCGGGAGCACAGCCACCTTTGCAATAGATGCTCCACTGTGTGGACAGTAGGTGGCATATGATACCATGGGTACAACTTTACATAATGAGAAGCAGTGCTGCAGCAGTCGTCAGAGAACGCGGTATGATTTATTTGAAGCCCTGATGGTAGTGCTTTCCAAATTGTGGAAAATCTTACAATAATTTCCTCATCAGTACCTAGAATTGGAACAGAAATACGTTGTAATTATTTGGTAATCTACAAGTTATAAACTGATCATAGAGCTTCATTTTTGGGAATATTCTTAAAGCAATAAATTATTAACATACAGAAAATTTCCGAGGAAAGCTTAGGATTGGAAAAAAAGCGTCGGGAGGTGTTTCCATCATTAGTTGTTCCTTTATGCGAGAGGCTGTGTGATTGAGCAGCTCTTGAAGGCTTACTTCACATTTTTTTCCGCTACAGATATATCTGCTGGATATGCAGTGCTCTTTTCAAACCTCACTCTCTCATAACTGGGGTACAATTTGTGTACACATTTATTAGTGGTCTCGCGAAGTATTCTGTATTGTAATTTTGTTAAATTGCAATTGACAATTAACGAAAGAGCTTTCTCAGGCGTCATATCCTTTTGAGTTGTCGCTGTTGACCATTTTGTCAGCATCCGCTTTCCTCTTGTGGTTGTAGTCACTTCCGAAATGATCTTTGCGGCCGCACTATCCCCTTCGGCGCTCAATGTCATTGATGTTGCAAGCGATAGCTCCACTGCTGACGCTTTCCCTCTTAAATCCAAAACTTTCCTACTTTTAGATCTAGTACTAGATCTCTCGAAATCGTCTTTCGGTCTTCCCTTACTCCTATTCTCAAAGGAATCTGAAACTACCTGGCAGTTATATTAAAATATACTCTAAAACATTAATGCTATCGAAACGTGGTAACTAATAAGTGGTACTAACCTGAGACGGATGTTCAATGAAGGTATTATTTCAATCCATTGGAAATATAATATCCTTCTCTAGGCAATTCCAAATTTTTTTTAAAACCTCTCGTTAGTCCTCTTACATTCCTCCCATTTAAGGAAGCATTTATTAAGAACATTTCTGCACATCACCTCTGTCAACATTTCCTTTACATCTGAATTTTCTCCTATGTTGAATGTATTATGTAGATTTTGCAATGCAAATAGTATCTTTTTGACTCCAATGACTTCCCCATTCCATTGAGAATCACTCGATGAATTTCTTTTCGAGTCAATTTCGTGGGTTCCATTTTTTGTTTTCCATGTTTTGGCAGAATGAATCTAAATTACGGCAACAGCATATATAAACTAGAATATAATGTAATGTTGATTAATGGACACGGGATATGTGCACATCTTGTCCTGGAGAGAATACCTGATTACCGATCCGTGATATCCTTTGATCTGCGCGTCGAACTTTCACACTACGGGTAAATGAAGTTCAGAAAAATCTCCGTTTTCTTGCTAACTTGGAACAACCGCTGAGTTCCTTCTACACTCACAAGCAATATATGACTGAACCGCTCCGGAAATTCGCGAAAGAGAGATATGTTTTGAGCCATTAGGAAATGTGCATTTTCAGAACAACCCACTACAGCTATTTCATGGAACTCGTACATGCACGTGTCCAAGAGAAGCGGTCATTTCTGGCGTATTAACCGCTTCATACGCGACGGGGCATTAAAGCAATAAACGGCATTTATATAAATGAACAATAAAGTGTAAAACATCACAATAACTGACCCTCAGTCGTTCAAGGAGCAATAAACTCCAATGCTGGAGGGGAATCTTCCTATGGCAAAAGGTTGGGGGTTTGCGGGCACAAAAATGATTATGACGGTCTGTCGGGTTGTGACTGACTCCGTGTCCACGACTCTACCTTTCCTTTTTTCAATGGGCTGAACTTCAGAGAGCTGAAGAATTTTTCCAAACAAAAATATGCATGTGTGAATATGTAGTTGGCAATTTGGGGGATCCCAAGAGTGTGAAAATATTCCTCAGAAGCCGATAACTCCAGTTCAGACTGGCAACCGACGATCCGGCGCGCCGCGACAGGGGCGATGAAGCTTGCTTTTTAATTCATTCGAGGCAATGGTTGTCAAGTGCTCATTAGAATAAATTAGGATTTAGAATATCAAACAGAATTCACCGTGGCTGATTGTGAAAAAAGCAGTGTTTTTTAAAGTTTTATTCTAGGTCACATTAGCTACCACCAAATCCGAAATTTCCGCATCTCAACTCCGCGCCGGATGGCGGCCTCTTCGTATAATACTTAATGGTCTGTATTGGATGGGGGCTAGTTAAGGCAGGATTTTTTTTTCTCAGACGGTAGCAGAGACTTCACTTTTTATTTTGGTATAGATATTTTCGGGGATAAATGGGGATAACATTAAGTTTTTCTCCACTTTATTCGAAAAACACGTTAAAAACAGTGCTTTTTTATGTTAATTAAAAAGTTGTGCAAAAAATATATTAATTTAAAAATGTATCCCTCATCCTCTTAAATAAACTGCATAATTTTATGCAATGTGTTTAAAAAAATTATATGTAACTAGAATGTCTCAAGAGCAAGAAGTATTTTAGAATTTTTGGGGAAATAAATTATCTGAAATTTGTGGCTATATTTGATAAACTTCAGAGATGTCTGAAAACATTACAAAGCTATAATAGCTAATGGTTTTGTAGTTTGAACTGTTTACAATTATTATATGTCATTTCCTTATTAGCAATAAAAAGTGAAAAAAATCATTTTTGGCCAGCTTTTTTCGATTTCAGCCCACTGTGCGACGTCTGCCCACTTTTCTTTATATAGCTTGGTGATTGCGGGACAAAACCTTTTTATCTGCCTAATTTCAACCTCATAGGTCTAGTGGAAGTACCCAAACGTTTATATAATTGTTAATTGAATTCCTGTCTTTTGAGACATGTTAACTTTTACATATAATACCAAATAATCAGGTATGTTAAAAATATCATGTTAGAATGGTATAACATATCAATACTGTCTACTGTCACAAAACGATGATCCACATCTATAATATATTCAGATATAAAAATTAGCGTAATAAAATGATTTATACGGTGATTTTCCAATGAAATATCTTCTTCCTACATTTTTGTATATATTTAATGCAACTTCAATTTTTATTCATAAATATTAACATAATGAATATGCTGGTTATTTGTTCATGAAAATCACACAATACACTATATTTTCTTTAATGAAGAATTTTACTCGGCAGCAAATTCCTGACAAAGCGCCCTGAACAGAACGTAAAACTCTAATTCCTATCTTAAAAATACTGTTAACAGAAAAGCTATGACTCCAACAATTATCTCGGCGTATATGGATCTAAATGATACGCCATCTGAAGTTCGAAAGCCTCAAGATATATTCAAGGAATTCTCCAGTAAAATACTCACTTCTATTAATGTGCATTTAATCTAATGCTGAGACTACCTCAAATTACCGTTCATTAACGTTCACCTAATCATTTTTTCATGAAACGTTGCAATATCTTGTTTATAACAGCATGATAACCAATGTTAACATCCACGAAATATCTTGGAGTATTTATATTTTTACCTGAATGACGATGTAGTAGGCCCAAGACCAGGTGACAAGAGTAATAACTAGAACGAAGAATAAATATGGAGCAGTTAATCTCAGTTGAACTCTTAACATAATTATAAAATCGCTATTACTTCTTTATCTATCTATGTCGGTAAATATATCCGCAAGTTTGAGGCCAATAATGGTCGTTGTCATTGTATTAATCTTAGAGGGGTGGAAAAAATATTAAAATCAGTGCTGAAACGGGAATACTTCAATTTTCAATTTTAATTTTAATTCAAATTCTTTTCTTACAGACATCATTCACAGGCTTAAATGTTCCGTGGAGCCTTTGGCTCATGAGGAACAATATCACATCATGATTATTACATTTAAAGTAAGACAATGCATTTTGGAATATTCCAACATAGTTATAAAAGTGTTTGTGGCTCAGTAAAAAACACTAAAAACATCAATGGATCATATAGGAATTTATTTACCCTTGCAGGAAATCCGATCACAAGAAAATAAAATATTGTATTTCCGCCAATTCTAACCGTTGTAAGGTTTTTGAGTGTGCGTAAGTGTAGGTTAAATAATTATTTTATTGTTGCAAAATAAATTGCCTGCGTTAAATTTCTCAATGATTCAATGCTATTTCGGTTTAAATATTTACTACCTAAATGTATACTGTACTTCACTGAACTCTGTATGTGTTTTGGAATTTTTAATTTTTCCAGGCGGCTGTAAAACAAACCAATCCCATCTGTCAAATATCAAGCTCTTAGACCAACTGGAAGTGCCCAAACATTTTTACACGTCACTGACTGAGTGTTAAACAGATCTAGTTTGAATATATACATCGAGATACACGAAGCCGAAGTGAAATCCAAAAACCGATCTACTATCTATTCTATGGGGTGACGTAATTGAGATGCGGAATTATCAGTGTTGCTATGTTTCCTTTGTATTGATTCTGAGCAATATTCAAATGAAATCAATGACTTCTGTCACTTTGAAGTGTAAATTGATATTTCAAGCACGTAAATATATGGCGTTTAGATATGGAGCGATCACAGCTTTGAAATTTCGTGAAGATCGCCCTTAGGGAATACAGCATGTTCGGATAATTATCCAATATATTATTGTGACTCACTGGCGCTGGATAATGCCTGGACGCGTTTATCGTGCATTATTTGAACTGAGATTTATCGGTGGACATTTCTTGATCAAGCGATAAAATTTTGACGTAGGGACGATATGGTTGGATGTCAATTGTTTTATACAATTTCCAGTGTTAATCATAAGTAGCAATTGAGCAGAGGTGAATAAACCTTGATAATTTCAATATAATAGTTGGGAAATGAAAGAAAATTGATCTCATTGATTGAAATCAGGTAAAAATCTACGTATTAGACACCTCGATTATGGAGTACCTCAAACATATTCACTCAAGCCAAAATAACCAGCGATAATCAATTTGAGTAAACATTAGTGATCTAATCAAATTGTTTTTTTATTTTCACTAATTTTCCAAAACGTAGACGTTTATTTTATGTATTATGGCGTCCTACTCCAAAATAACGAGGACCCTACAGCTTCCGCTGAAAATGGAGGAAGAATTGCTCCCATTAATTAGTTACAGATTTTTATTCTGACTCATCGTCACAATTCTTTCAATTCAATAGATGAAAAAAACGTGCTCTAGTTTCCTAAAAATTGAAATCATGACTCGATAACTCAAGATTGATGATGGATGGATGGAAAGGCCTCAATAAGTGTGCCAAATGACTAGGTTCCCAGCCGGTGTAGCCGCCTACACAGAGTTGGAAACTGTGTTTCTTCTTTCGGCACAACTTATTTTTGGCACTTCCTCTTGGGAAGTACTATAGGTTAAATCATTAGATCTAGTATTTAATCTGTTATGTGCCTTTCTACTGATCGATAAATAGTAGAAGAGATGTAACACTAGAGAAAGCGAAATAATATTTTAAAATGCATGTTAAGGTGTTTCTATCCCTAGAAAGTTAGATTTCACTATAATCATCATCGGTCGACAGTCAATTGGAGAAATTGGTAAAAAATTAAATAGTAACTCATTTAAAGCCGGTACTACATATATACCGTCTTGAATGGGGTCTTCATGCCAGGAATAGCCTAAGAGGTTTAAACAACTTGAGTGGATGCCAATTCTTTTGCTTTGTAGTTAACCACATATTTTGTAAAACCCATTTCGATGGGGGTAACATTAACTTTTCCTAAAAAAATGTAATTGAAGATTGAAAACCTATTAGGGGTATGGCAACGATCCTATTATATAAAGATTGGCTTCCTTTCCATCTGAATGTTTTTCCTGGAATTATCTCACCTCTATTTAATTTATACCAAAAAACTAAGTTTCGTGATTGTGTTCTCAAATTTTACTGCCCACGTATAGCATTATCTCTAGTTTGGGTAAGAAATCTGGCATAGATTTGGCGATGAATGTGAAGCAAGAAAGAATGACTTTCGTTGCATCGCCCAAATTCCTCCCTCTTCTCACCTTTAGTCTCACCTCGTAAAATCAGTTGAAATGTTGTCGGAAGGGGAAAGGGATTCTTAGAATCTACAATAAGGGCTCACTGCGGGAATGGGGTCGGAATCAATTAATCTAAGACCTGAACCTCCTGCCGCCACGTAGCTCTTCCATTACTGGGGCCCTGTCCTCATCTTTCTAAGCACCCAATTTATCAACCTCATTATAATACATCTTCCCACTGTCTAACTGGGTAAAAATAGCAAACAGTTGAATGATTTGGGACTGAAAGGTATAGAATTTCAATAGTTTTTTTTCTGAAAAATCTACTTATTTACTTTTTATAAGTATTTATTGCATGTATTAATAGGTAGTTTTCACCCTCAAAAACCTACATTGTAATTTAAAGTATTTGTAAAATATTAAAAAGTCACATTTGAGACTGAGAAGCACATTTAAGGAATTAATTATTTTGAGACTGCTATGATTTCTTTGCCACGAATGACGTGGTGATACGCACCCATAGGTCCTAAATATTTTTACAGTACACCTGCCACCTTTTTTCGATCAGTTTACGCAAGGTTTATGTTGTTCATAAATTTTATTTCCACTATTTTGACATTAAAACAGCATTTTACTCACCATTTTATGCATTAGAAATTGAATGTTATTGGCTACTTTATGCACGCTCATTCATAGTATTTGTCGATGAGGTAGATTTGTAAGTCCATTTAAACTGATGTCTTTCTAAATTCCAAAATCAACGGCACATGCATACTAGCTCCTTTATTTCATTCTTTATTTCCTTTTTTTTACAGCAATCTCTATCCTCTTGATTATTTTTGTGACTTGCTCTATTTTTATCATCCAAATTTCTTATCATCGCATTTTTCCTACGATTCATCTTCATATCATATTTCTCAGAATTTTCTTCTGCAACACGTCTAACAACGGCTGCAATCCTTCACTGACTGACTGTAGAGCCTTGTCATACTCGAATCTAACCTGCCTTATTCACCCTCCTTATACTTCCACCCCCACATATCTTTAGCATATCAGCAGCATGATTCGACTTGCATTTCGTCCTAGCACATTCGAAATTCGACATTCGAGGGAAAACAGAATTTTCCTTTAGTCCTCGTTAACACGCTGTCACTCATTACCCTCTCCTCAAAATTGATTCTTGGTTTTTCAAAATATTTTGGCAGATGTTTATGTTTCTCCTTACGCACGCAGTGTAAAAGATCTAAAAAATTTCATTATATCCTGTTTTATTGGTAAACTTCCTCTTGAAATGAAAATTCCTATTGTCTTCCGTATCCATAAAGAAATACACAAGTGAATTTAGTGGCATTGAATCTGCTGAGATATTACACATTAGTGAATCACACACACAATAGTGATTACACACAATATCACGTGTTTCACGTAAAAGAAAGATTCTTAGTTACAAAAATATGAGTGTGAAATGTGATTAGAAAAATGCAAATTATACGGAACAGCTGTTTCTATGACCTTATTCGTTGACCGATTCCTGATTCTTTGGGTTTTTACGCACCTCAAACGTTTCGAAACAATCGGTTTCGAAAATTACATTAAGAATGCTTGCTGCGAATGGCGCTTGTGCACCGGGATCGCTGGTGGAGATTAAATTTCTATCATTCATGTTACACGCATGGCCACTTCCCCTTTTTCTTTGCCTCCTCTTACTCGGCCGCGATGTATGTACGACGGGAATATCCCCAGTTTTTCCCCGAGATGTTCGCCCTCGCTCCAACTGCCTCTTTCGTACTTTTTTCTTTGTGTTTGCAGCCATTAAAGAGAACAACACTTAACCCCGGTGTTTCCGCTTCGCCCTTAGAACAACCCTCGGACTCTCTTCACCATCGAAGTGTGTGTGTGCAAGATAAAGAGAAAAGCGGGGAAGAGCGGAGTTGTTCCCCCTTTCGCCCTCCCACCATCTCCATTTCTCCATCTCGCTCCCCTCCTCACCTGTAACCGCCTTCCTTGTTTGGCCGATCGCTCCATTCATCGCATCTCCCTCCACCTCCTTTGTGCCCCTGGTATCCCCATGTCCCCTTGGTTCCCAGTCCACCCTACTCACCCTGCCTGTCGACGCGACGTAACGCAGGCTCCTCGACATGTTTTCTGTTCCGTCTTTCTCACTTGAATTCTTTTTCCCTTCCCCTGGTCCACTTCCATTTTCCTACCTTCACCCTTGCGTACAGCTCTTAGGTTCACTCCCTCCTCAACCACTCTCTTCGCAATAAGAAAAGTTGACAAAAAGAACATTCTCCACCCACCTTATAAGCCTCTTCCGACTTCCTACTCTCGTACTGCCTCCTCTTTAACCTTCCCATGCCTTTCCCCTGCTCCTTCGTCGATTTCTTCATGGTTTTACCCTCTCTCTCTCTCCCTCTTCCCTCCTCGTTATTTTCGTCCTCGTCTTGGGACGCAGAGCGTCGTCACCCATTCCTCCGTCGTCCCCCCTCCCCCCCAATGCGAACCATCCTCGATGTCCCACCTTTCCCATCCCCATCTCGTCTCCTTCCCATCCAACTCGCTCGCCACCTTCGCTCATTCCTCCGCCTCACCGCACCATTCCCGGACTCCACCCACCCCACCTCCTCCTCTTTCCACCTCTCCTCAGTCCGTCCATGTCCCGATCATACATCTTCTATAATGACCCATTTGGTTGCCGGTCGCAACAAGATGAACGAGTGGGAAAAACACACGCCCTCAAACGCTCCTCTTCTTGGCTTTTTAAAGCCTTATCCTCGACCCACTATCCCATCCTCTACTCCCCCTTTACTACCTGCCTGTCCCCTCCTGCCGTGTGTCACGACACTCTTTCGTTTCATTCCTCTTCTCCAATGTCCCTTTCCAAGGGTTTACAATCCCTCGCAATGGCTTATATGTAGTTTTTCGAAAATGCTCATAACTAAGTAAACCTCAAAATTTGAATAAAAATGTCTTCGTTTCCTTAAAGTGGTCTTTAGGTTTTATCCGCCCATCCAAGTATCCCTTCGTTGCCTTTACGTCTATTAAGTGCTTCCTTAAACTTATTTGAGTAAATGTTTTCTTTGAAACCTTTTCTCCAAAGTTTCAGGTAGACATAAAAATATCTATCCTCTCACCCAGATTCATGATTAGGTGATATTAAATGTAACGTTAATTAATGCGAGGAATTAATGAGTGTCTGTTTTCGGTCGTACAGGAAATAATTTTTGTTTCTGTGATAGTTCCATGAAACTATGTCTGAGCACGGTATTTGATTGTCTCTTGAAAAGATTTTGTTCCAAATGTTTGGGGTCCTAATATTTTCATTCTTCCAATGAAAATTTAGATGATGAAAATGTGGTAGTGGAAAATACTCAACGCGTACAGTGGATAACAGACCCCACATTAATAGCCGTTCCTTAGGAGTCTTCCAGCCTGAGTGACTCCCAAGGCCTAAAATAATGATTCTTAAACCTATAAAAGTGTCTCAATGCTGAGAGACACTTGAAGGACAGATATTTTAAGGTCCGAAACCTATAAGCTTGCCACGCTCGTCTACCAATTACAAGACCTTAGCCGATTCCTTGACCTTTGTATTTAGTTTAGTATAATAGACCGGTCTCCAATAGGGTAGTTTCCTTCATCAAAGAAAACAAAATTCATTTATTGCGACCGGTGCCCCAGCATAAACGTATTCATTACACGCAAATTATTTGGATTAAAAAGTCTGAGTTTACAAGTAAATTGAATGTTAATTTTAAGTTCATTTGAAAAGGCTCGGAAATGGCGGAACAGCGGCAGCTCTTATGATGACGTAACAGGTAGATAGTCAACATTCCGAGGTATATGGAATTGTCATCGACTGTACTTACTATAGTATTTCAGAGTCCCTAAAATCTGGTGAACATGTATTAATATACCTCGATTAAAATGCTCAAATTTCGGAAAGTCTCCTCCGTTGAGCATGCCATTAAAAGAAGTTTTCTAGGCTCCTACGCTACCTGCTAGTACAGAGCTACCGGGAAGGAGTTCTACTCGCATGAGCAGTGAAATGAATAACGAAACTGCGTACCTGTGACTTCGCGTTCTGTGGTGTTCCGGCCTAGATGTTTACGTTTTGATCACTTTCGTTTTGACAAACATTTCCTTTATCTCATCTTCTATTCCTTTCATTTACCATTCCTTTCATTCATACCTTGCATATTTCATTAGTTACCTTTCATCATCAGTTCCTTTTGCTGATATACAAAGCCACAAGGTGTCATGAGCAGAAGTTCAATGGCTTTACAAACTGGTTTTGTACGGACAATCTACCGTAAGTGGATGTGGCCATGGTGGTGGAGTTCTTTAGAGAAGATGTTCGGTTTAGTGCAGGTGAAATCGGAGGAGTAAAGCAAGGTACTACTCTCTTCTGACAGCTTTTAACCACAAAATTCTCCTCTTCTCGATTAGTGGAACCGCGACGTAAGCTTTCTTGCTATCGCTAAATGTTGTTGTGTGACACTGCGGCACAAAACAATTTTTATAAAGCAATGTTCTCGGAGGCATGTTACTGGTACTCCTTGGAGAATATGATGCTGATCAGCTGATGCAGTGAATCACGAGTTCCCATCAATGGTCTGTGATCACGGTGAGGGGTGATCAACGCATTTTAGTTGTTTTAGTATTTGCTCACACATAGTTTTCTTCGAGATTTTGCCATCCATTATGCTATTGATGGTAAGCCTTTTTTGCTAATTTCATGTTCTGGCAATGACACCTCGACAAAGTGGATGAATTAAATTAATGTGTAATCGTATCATAGCTGCGGCGCAGCACCTGCTCTCCGTATAGTTATTAAGTGACGATTTCGTGCTTGCTTGCGGGAAATATTTCGAAATGAATACGAACAAAATGGTTTATTTCATGCTTTTCATACTAACTTTACCTAAAAAATAGGAGCTAGCACCATTAATTTGAGAATATATTATACTATACGATTTTCATTCCCCATACCGTAACCATAAATGTTTCATTATTTTGATGAGGTTTCTCTATGTGACTAGAGCAGCTAAATTAATAAATAAAGCTCATTTCCATTTTACACCAAGTTTACTTTTGTAAATAGTTTTTTTCCCGTCAATAAATGTATTATTATTATTAAAGCTTTCTCGGCGGACGTCGTCTGCAGATAAGCAGCGGCGGCGAACCACCTAGCAGCAGATTGCGGAGGTTGCGTACGTACCTGTGACGTCACACGTAGGATTAACCAGCATGCAATAGTTTGCCGTCGCGTTTTCGCGCCGTTGAATTTTTTCACTTTTTAATTAATAAGGAAAAATACTTCACGTCATTTAAAAATCGAACGGCTTCAAACACGTACTCCAGGGGTTATAAACTTCAGATCTAGGCAATAAAAAAAAATAGGAAACCACCCTATTCTGTTTCAGGATGCTGCGAACAATATATTGCTATATTACTGAGGCATTGCGGAATGAGAGTTAATGAAAATACGAAATGTATCTCTATTTAAAAAATCTCAGCATAAGGCTTCTTAATCTTTCTATGCCTTTTCGGTTTGATGGATAGTAGATTAAACTAAAATTATCTGTTTCATGTATATTCAGCCTTGACAGAAAATTTAAAGAAATACAATTTATTTCTCGGAAAAAATCGATTGGTTCATTCGTTTAAATTATTTACATTTATACATCAACTAAATTCACAAAAACCAAGTCAGTAAATCTAGACTCCTGCGAATTGTTTAAATGTATGGAAAAATTTAGGGCTTTAGTATTGTGAAAATTACGATGTCTACAGAATGTTGATATTTTTTGCTCTCCTTTCTGTGTTGTAGTAGCCTTTTGGGATATATTTTAAAGGTAACGTCATAATAAACTTAGAATAACGTATTTGCTTCATGAACTTTTCTAAAAACCTATGTGCATAGATTGTATTGCAATATTTTTCTCTGTGAAGTCTAGGTATCTTTGTCTAGTGAATTCTTCTATCGTATTATCGTATTCTACGGCATTTAGTGAAAAAAATATCTGAGTGTTGTACAGTCTAATATCCTACACACTATCGCTTTGTATCTTTGATTAACTTTATTAAAATACTCACTCCGAATAGCGGGACGCATTCCTGTAGTGGATATTTTTTCTCGTATTTTGAAAAATTCAGACCTACCTAAATTAGAAAACCAATTGGTGTTTTGTATCTGGGACAATTTTTCTTAAATGTCCCGTCAGTTCAAATCAATTCTAAAATAGTGGATAAGGGACGTTCGCGAAATATAAATAAGATATTTTGTCAGATAGAGAAGAGGTGATGACTGAAATCACAAACAAAATCTTCGTATTTCTTGTGTCTCATATCCCATGAGCTACACCGAGTAGATGGCGTCTTTGCTGCCAGTTTATATATTCACCCCTTCACGGTGTGATACTCTGCAATCTCTTGCTAACCAGTTTTAGACCTATTCGCCTTATGCATCTTTTACGCTCCATGACTGTAGTTATATTTATAGCCAGCCTATTCGTTGATACAAATGTTCAATAGAGAGACGATTTTTGGAAAAATGCATATGAATAAAATTTTACTGTAAATGAGCTTAAAATGCGTATTTAGTTCTTATTTTGCGATTGAATCAGTGAGTCATTCAATAACAGCGTTTTTACACTCTTTGGTTTTAGGCTTTACTTTGTAGAAATTTATAGTATCCATTTTAAATGATACACTTTGTATTTTTTACATAAAAAAATAAAGTGTATAATTTATAATGTAACAGCGTTTTTATTGTAGTACCATTATTTTGCCACCACGTGTTACATTAGCACTTATATTATACTAATTTTCTGATTTTATTTGCTTTAAAGTCCGTCATGTGACAATTTATAGTTGCATTTGAAAATAAAAGATGAATCTCATTGATATGAAAAATTTGCTTACTCTGGCTATAATATTTTTGTATGACTTATTAACCGGAGAAGCTCGGTTTTTCCATATAACTTTGAAATTAATCCTTCTATGTTATCCGTACAATTCCAAATTCCTTGCTTCGAAATATTCCATTATTTGTTTATGAAAATTAGAATACACCCCTGCATATTATTTTGAAAAAGCGTTGTTAAAAGCGACCGATTTCCACGAAAACCTACCCAAGGTTGCATGTCAAATCCTATCTCTCAGATCACAAAATCATCGTTGTTACGTGGTACAAAGCTACCGTTATCTCATTCATAGTCGTTGTTTCATACAGTTTCCTTATTTAATAATTTCCTTCTTTTTCTACCTATTTATTTTCTCTGTGACCCATTCTTTCTTTTCCGACGATGATTTCGCTGTGGGCTTGGTGGTAGCTTCTCTGTTTTTTAGTATTGGTGTTTACGTACTCTTGGAAATAGGTAACAACCATTTTCTCAGTCGACGTTAGTTCATAGATGCGAGTAAATCATCTTCTTACATTCAATGTCCCGCTATTCTTTTTCCCTCTGATCCAACTATCTCCCAAACCCGTGTCTTTCTTGTCGGACCACTTTTGATTTTATGATTCACTTTTGGCTCTTCAAAATGGAATCTCGCCTCTCCACGCCCGTCAACCATCCCTCTCTGAACGAGAGGCTGGATTGCTAATGTCTCTGTCCCTTAGTTGACGTGCATTTTCAATTGGGTTGACAGGGGTAAAATGACATGGAGACAATAGATTTGGTTTGATTTCTCTCATAACTAAATTACGTATCGCACTTCTAAACACATTCTTTTTTTAAATGTTCTTGAGTGGAAGGAGGATGTACATCGGGTAGATATAGATACTTACCTGGCTACATGACTTTTAAATTTCTCTCACAAAGCCTGTGTTTACCGTGCTGAGCCTTAGGTTTTTTACTCGAAATTATGATGAATTTGTTTTTGCTATTGTAAATTTAGTTTGTGTGATTACTTTATTCTTGAGTTTGAGGCAGTCATTTTCCGGCAATAAGTTTATATCAAGAATATTTTTAATATTAGGCAAATTTAATATTTCTGTATTGCAAAAATTGACACATATAAGGATAGAATGTGTGGATAGAATAGTTAAAAAGTAATAAATATTTTACAAATTGGCTACTTGAATGTCTTAAATGTCAAAAATGTTGACCCGTATTGTAAAATAAAATCAAGCTGAAATGTAAATTGACTGAAATGTCCAAGGAAATACCCAAGGTATTGGAAAAAACTAGGAATTTAATGTTGTATCTTATTTTTGCCTGGGCTGCACATTAAGGTATCTGTGAATCTCAATTTAAGATTAACGAGGCTTGATTGAGTATTCAAAACTGTAGAACAAAATGTTGACTCATCCTAAATTGAGAGATATATTTCGTAAACTGTGAATTGTTAGTTTTTATTGATTTTATGGTATTTAATGGTTATTATTCTAATCTGTAAATTTGCAGTGGTTGCATAACTTAATATGGAACGATTAAGCGGACTATTTTGTTTACTGATTGTGAATGGAGCTAAAATTTATTCCCTGAATTTCCTTGAGTTCATACCAATGTCTGAGTCAGTGGGAATTTATCAGACACAATGATATATTGATATTTTTATTATTATTCTCGTAGATTACTACCGAATAATTCAGTGTTAAACATCGCGCAAAGACATATACGCTTCTCCGATAGATAACTACCCGCTCTCGCACCGAATCAAAGAGTGTTAGTATTGCCCCACTCCAACATTTATCTTAACGACCCTCTTTTAGCATGAAAATGAGGTTTCCAACTTTATTTTCTGTACCTTCACACATCATACCGTTTCTTTTATTGTCATCTTTCGCAACCAATCCGCCCTGCCAGCACTTTAGTACTGAATCTGAAAAAAATACCTTTTCGTTGTCACATTTATATTGTTTGTTGCTCATCGTGATAGTGTGAGTACGGATGTGTATAGGTACATATTTTTTGTCCCATTTTGACTTTTCGCCTGATTCCCTCTCCAGCCGCACCTGCCTCATGTCGCCGTGGTGGCGAAAGGTCTCTCCATCCAAGAGTAATGCTTGACGTGGGAGGGCGGAGGAGGGACGAGTGGTTGTCTCGGGATGCGGAGGAGAAACTCGCGCTGCCTGGATTCTTCCTCACCTCGACCGCATTCAGGAATTTTTCCAGTGTAGGTTATTTATTTTTTGTTCCCTCTCATGGAACCTCCTCGTAATTCTTTGAAGCTCCTCCCGCGGTTTTGTTTTACGTGTTTCAGTTTTGTCTCTCATTCTCTTATTGCTTTTTTTGTCGATTGGAGGGATGGAAGAAAATAAAATCCTCATTCGCCTGTGTCCGTCAGAGGCTTCTTTAATTGGCCCTCGAGTGTCGTGTTTCTACGGTTTCTTTTTATTGCTCTGTCCATGAAGCTTGAAATCTTTGGTGTCCCTCCCGGTCTCCCTTCTCTCGTTCATGGACCCACTATGTTTTCCTTTCAATTGAATGGGGAGAAAACAATTATATAACGATACTTTTGTACCATGTATTGGGTAATTGGAATGACTAGATATTTTGAGCTCAGTAATTCAACCTGATGAGAAAGAAAGATAAATGAATATTCATTGAAACTGCTGTTTAAAATGTCAGTGTCTTCCGTTTGAGCTGCATGTGAACTAATATCTCATCAACTTTGTCTCTTATAATTTAAAAGGTGTAATTACTGACTTATGCAGATATATGCAGGATATTATTGTTTGATAGAGTTATAAGGTAAAACTTCAAACGCTTTACCTATGCATGCAGAATTATAAGCGTTTTATGTAATTGTTTTTAAAAACTTCCCATGTTATTAATATTTTTATCTTCTCAATTTACTGTGATATTTGCTTTCGAGGTGGGGTCAGGGTGAAAGATTGACTTAATTTATTGTTTCATTGAAATAGATGGAATTTGCTTCAACTATATGAACATTTATAATAAATGGCAAAATTCGTAGAAATTTTATTCAATAAAATTTCCGCGAAAATTATGCATTGATTTAGACTATTTCATTAATAGTAATTTGTTGTCTTATGATAACTTTAACGCCAATAAAACTCATCGTAGTTCTTTTGGATCATTATAAAGTTAGAAATTTGTGCGATCGAAAATGTTTTGTCATAATTGCTAGCGTAAGTTGCTCAACAACCGTATCAAAGGCAAAATCCTCGCTTGAATAAAAATTTGAATGCTAGAGTTAAAACAATCGGTTTCGAATTCTGAAAGTTTTATTCTTGATTGCTGAAGGTCTACAGTGAGGAATACTTCATAATTACGAAGAAGAATTACTTCCTCGATATTTTCAAAGACAGGGATTCAGTGAGTTCAAAGTTTTATTTGAAATCCAGTAGCACCTACCTCGAGCAAACGACTTTCCTCACTAATGGCTAACTAAAAGAGATTTATTTATTTATATTATAGATTTATATAGAGATTATAATTTAGTACTCATAGTTTCCCTTATGTTCAGCTAGGTTTCTGAATAGGTGATACCTAAGTAGATCTCTGCATTAGCTCTCACCTTCCTTGTTATTGAAGTAGTTGTGTGATGGATTCTCTAGCGCTTATTAAGCGTAATTAGTATTATCAGCATATTTGTTTCGTCTTATCTGATAGCGTATCAGAGTTAGTGACAGCTATATTAATTTTTTGATCATGGTTAACCAGGTATTCCTTCCCTTTTCGGTGACTCGCCACCTCCAAGACGGAGAAGAAATAAATTGAAAATTGGACCCGATAACCTGGATGACAGAGTTTTATTCTATTCGACTTTGTCCTCCGACCACTCCCACGCATTCTGGACGAATTACGCATGGCAACGCTGCGACACCGCTGCTAAGGCTTACCACCTAACCGCTCCGTATACTTGCCCCATTCTCCCCTTCCTCTTTTCCATCCCCACATTCTCATCTCGTCCATCTTGTCCACCTCCATGTCTCACAGACACGGGACAATCTCGAAGCATCGTTCTCACGGGGTTCTACTTCTTCAGATATTTTCTTTTTAATTCTCTCTCCACCTCCCTATTCGCCTTTCCCTGATTGCTCATCCTCATAAAATTGATACCAGCACTCCATCATGTTTCCTCCTCAACCTTGGAAGAATCATGTCAGTTTGGATCAGTTTCGCAGTTAATAATACTTTTTCCTAAAACTCCTGATTCTTGAAAATGGCGGTTGTTTCCAACGATGATGGAAGAAGTCAGGAAGGTGACACCTATTGAATAACTATAGGAGACGCTCTTATTTATTTGGAGGTGGTTACACTTCATTCATGCAACCCCCTTAAAGTTCAACACTGATAATTGAAAAAAGTTAACTCTGCAAAATTAAGTCAACGTCATTCGAGTACATACGGACAGGAGTACTATCTATTACTCTCAACTTCGGATTGATTTATTGTCTCACCTAAGAAATTATTCTCTCGAAATGTAAAAATATCGGAAAGATTCAGAAATCAATATTTCAATATCATGCTTATGTTAATGCTTATGAATAATATTTCTTCCTAGCTACCTTTAGAAGGGTTGTTAGTTTTTAAAGTATGAACTGAAGAAAAACAATTTTATGCGATAGCTAATTTGTACTTATAATGGTTTGGTATTCAGTATGAGGCATTTAAGTTAAAAAAGTTAAAACTTATCATCAATCACTTTTATACGTTTTAGTTATTCAAGTTATTTATAAATCTCTTCGGGTCAAAGGAGAGATATCGTTTCTCAAAAAAGAGAAATTACCTTATGATAAGAAAAACCGTGATCCTTGGAAAAAAGGATTTAGATAAAGGTTTTTTTGTAAGGCAGAAACGTTTTGCTGTGGTTATCAAACATCCGCATTATAATAAACTGAGCCGTGTTATGTTTTTATTTTTCGTGGATTCCAGATATTTGTTGGTTTCACAAAACAGTAAATTTTGATACAAGCAGAATACATGGAATTTGATGGCGGCGAGTTCTTTCAGAAATATAGAGATATCTCCAATGCAGCACGCTTGAATGCGGGTAAGGTGATGGTAATATACTCCTTATATTCCTAGCGAGTCCTAACGAAACTAAATTAATGTTTTACACGAGGTAATGTCTTTAAGTACAAATGTGTATAGAAATATTACGATTTTCTTTGTGAGAATTTCACGTAAATGTGGGGCATTTGGAATATGGGTTACTCTGCTTTATGATGAGATCTACCCGAGAACTTTTGAGAATGCTTATAATGTTATCCTTTTCGAGCTATAAATGGACAAATGTGATATGTATGATTATAATTATTTCCTGGAATATAATTCGAACTGGAATGCGGCAGAAATTAATCTTTCTGCTCATGAGAGTGCCAGCTCAGGTATAGTCACGATACGGTCACAGCGGGTGCAAACTCAAGCCCATCAAGCAGAATTCTCAATGAGTCAGTCGAAGGCATAAAACACATGGCCGTTCTCCAAACTTTCCTGTTTTAGCGTTATAAAAGGAGGGTACCGTCTTTAAATTGAGTTTCGAGACGAAGTTTAGGCGTGGGAAAGATTTTCGTCATAGGATGATTTTTAGTGGTTTTTGCGGTGACAGTTATCTCGTCATGGGGCCGGCTTGACAGTGTACGACAAAAGATGCTTGAGATTTAATGGCGCTGAAGGGACAGAGGGGTCCTTTGCGGTGAGGAAGGAGTGGAGATAAGGGCACTGCATGGAATGGAAAAACAAGGGGGGGAGAGTGATGGTGTGTTTTCAGCCAGAGATGGGATAAACTTAATGCGAGAGTATGTTTGCACAAGTGGGAAATGAATATATTAAACTGCAATGCGAAAAGGAGAAGGAAATGCATCTACCGCAACGGTACAAATACCACGCACAGCCCCCAAGGGCCGTTGGCAGAGGGTGTTAGGAAATTTTACTTGGTAAATATACGGGATTAGGACTAAGAATAAACTTGTTTAGTCTTACCCTCATTTTTATATCGTGGCCACGAATCGTTGAGATGTATACCAATTTTTTAAAGTACCTATTTCGATATTGTGTCCTGGTCTTTCATTATCCTGTAGCTATACCTATTTTTGTGAGTTGAAATTTTTCCCAGAATAAAGCGAAAATATGAAGATGTCGATAAGTCAATCTATCATTGTATATTTTGCGTCATCAGCCCTGTATTGCGTGGAAAGTATATTGCCGCTTATGAAAGAATTTACAGTGGGATTTTCAACAAAGGGGGAGATTCCAGGTTACACTAAAAAGTTGCGAATGTATTATCGATAAAATTGTTGGAAGAGAAAGAGAGTAGCTCATATTACGTCAATAGAACGAAGGTGAAAATGCATGCAATGAAAGTCGAGGTAAATAGTGCTGGGGAAGACTTGAATTTAATGAAATAAAATATTAGGCAGAACTGCGTAACAAATTGATATCGTATTCTACATTTCAAAGCCTGACGTTATGTTTGATTTTATATTTATTTAAAGTAAATTCCTATTTGCAGTTTTCTTAGTTTTTATCAACATTTCTTCATTCATTCCTTTTCTTCTTCCTCCTTAAAATCACTCATCTCTTTTCTATTAATCTCCGAGGCTATACCCATTTTATCTCTTTTGCTTGGTCATTACCCTTACATTTTTAAATTCCATGCATCCTCACGAGGCAATCCCTAAATAATGGATCCTCACGCCCCCATCCATGGACCTGCGGCACCCGCCTCGCTCTCTGCTCTTACGTTCTCCTCACTCGCATGCCTCCGCGTTTTCTCAGGCATATCGGATTCCCTTGCCCCACCTTTTTCTTTAGCTGTGGCTTTGACGTTGCGATCACCTGTTCACGTATGAAAGAACATTCATCACGCTCGTCGGGATTGGTATCCTTTGAAGGTGTTGCTCAATTACATCAGTCCTCGCCGTTTTCCACGCCATAACAGCTCTCCCTTTTCCTTTGCCAATCGATAACTAGTTGGAAATAAATGCTCCATTTGAGAAGCATTCATTTCTTACAGGTAATCGACGAATGAAATTATGGCCTAAAATATGACGATAAGGACTCATAGAATAAGCGAGATCTTATCGATCTGTTGCCGTTGCGCTTCTATTATATGCATGACGTTGTGTCTCCCACGTAATAAGTGTAAACGTTTTTATTTCTAAATTCACTTATTGTGGAATTTATTGGAAACAATATAACTGTGGAAAATATGAATCGAAGCCAAAATCAGTTCATCGTAATCCACAAAAATATTTTCAAATATATTTGGCAAACAATGGAAAATACTGATCAGGCTCTGATTCAATAAGAATTATTCAACTGTGCAACCATGGTGTTGTGCAACCATGGTGTGTAGAGCTCATCAGGTATGACTGATACGGCTAGCCAGCAATGAAGAACCTAGGAAATAGCGTTGAATCCATCATCCAACAGATACAGTTTACATACTAGTATATTCCTCATTCTTCCCCAACCAGATATTTTGTGAATATTCTTAGTGTAACTTTTTCTCTCTTACAAATTGTGATTCCGCTTCTGAGGCTGTACTTAATTCATGCTTCCTCGTCGTGCGAGTTTTTCTCTCTGATTGCCTCTGCTTTGTTGAAAATTATGTTGTTTGCTTCATTATCATTTCCGTTGTCAAATGAAATTCTGTTTGGCTTTCCTTTTTTATCCTTAGAGTAGATGGAGTAATGTGGATTTTTTGGCTTTCCGGTAATATTATGTCTAAGTAATTGATTTCATTGGCCTCTTTCGTAGTTCTTATGCTCTTATTTTTCTTCTGCTATTTTTTGCTATGAGACCTGAACTTAGCCAGATTAATAACCAAGCCATGGATGCCTAAAATGTGGATTTTTTTACTTTATCATAGTGTATGAGCTAAGGTCTTTCATTTGCGTTTGACTGGCAATTCATGTACTCGAAATATTCTAAGTATACATACCCTCATGTATGGCTACTGATGTTGCAACGCAAGCCACTGAAACTTGACGTCGCGAGTGAATTGACTGCGATTGGTGGGCGGAAACGAGAGAAAAATGACAACAACCTTAGCCAGTTTGATTAACTTCAAGTAACAGCATTTACATAACCACAATTATTACAATAGAAAACAAGCCCGTAGGCTAAATACCGTTAAATTGGTCTATACAAGACGAACACAAGTCACAACTTGTACCAAGCAGATACGTCTCTTCTCCGGCCGCGGTCAGGTTCAAAGAGGGCTAGTATGTTCACGGTACACTTTATCAGTGCAGGAGGGGAATCAGCTGACCAGTGGAGGAGTGGGGAGAGTAGGGGAGGTGCTATCACACTTGGGATTGGTGGGAATGTTCACAGGTCGACTTGAAAGTGGAAAAAGATGTCAGCACCAGCGCGGACCGAATAAAAGCAGGTTGCTTGCAGGAACCGCAATGACCTGAGCGTTCGTGGTGACCAGAGCCAGGTCGCGGCACTTGTCTCTTCGCACTCTGGCACTTCCGAGTCTCCGAGGATTTTCGAGTCACGAGGTTTCGAGGAGGAAAAATTGGCACATCCGCTGGGGGAAATTTTTTGGAAAAGGAAAAAGGAGAAGGGGGGGGGGAATTGCACAGCACTGACACAATCACAGAAAGTTCCTGGCATGCTTCCCTCGGTGAATGAGAAGCTTGTTTCAGGTTTCGAGGAGGAAAAATTGGCACAATTTTTATTTTTATCTAGTGGATTAGGGCGTATGTTTAACTAATATTATGTATTACTCTCCTTCTATTTACCCAGTGAGCCAAAAAGGCGAATGAAATTCATTCTATTTATCAAGGAACTCTTTAAGGTATTTGTTTTCTTTCGGCCATAGACGAATGTGGCGAAATAAATACTCCTTCAAGTTTAGCGTTTTCCTTTTGGCATTTAATATGATTCTGTTTATTAATAAAATACAAGAATGCAGTTTTTATAATTCATTACCAACATTTTTATTAACTTTATTTACAATGTAATAATGGGTTTTAGGGCACTGTTGTTACTCTATTTATTAGCTACCTGCAAACGGCACCTTTACGCACTGCTGGATATAGCCTCCAAATATGTGCTGGGACAGCAAGAGTCAAATTGATAATTATTAGAGTATACTACGATTGCACTTTAAGTGTAACTAAGAGCTGTGTTCGCTGAACATAACACATAAGGATAATTTCTTCCGCATTTGAGCACCATTCATCCGAGACAAATTAACCTTGATTTATCATTGTATTGCATCGATAATGTTGTTTATTGCTTAAATAAAATTGGGATGGAGGCCAAAGTTAGTGTAAATTCCTCTATTAAAGATTCATATTTCATATCTTTCCGCTCATCTATTTCTTCAACGACTATTTTGATCCACATCTTTTTGATCCATTGACTTGTGGAATATCCCGAAAATAAGTTGTAATTTGTGTAAAAGGTATTGAATGCGTTTTCTGTAGCAGTATCGTAGGCTATTAATAGAAATATTTTTTATGGTAATATTAATGAAGAACATATTTTACATTCATTTCAAGTTTGAGAAATATTATTTGCTTTGGTGTCAACCAAGTACCCTGTCTCTTACCACAAGGATGCAGTTGGAGATGATTCCTCAACAGCCATTCACCTTTTAGCAATGTGCATTTTAGTGGTATAAAACCTGCGATTATATTTTAAATAATTTCGTTTTAACCGTCAAGAGCAACTTCTTCGTCACAGCGATAATAGTTTTAAAATGTCTCATTTACTCGTTTGTACTGTGGAGTGGTCATCCAGGTAGAAAATAAATGTAGAGAAAGAATAAGTGAGTACGCATTTCTTAGCCAAAGAGTTATGACAGCTAAATTGATGTTTGATCAAGGGAACCTATCTATCACTGGTGTATATGCACCTTAGAACAATGGACTGTAAACAATCTGAGATGTTCTATAACGACCTGCAGTCGCAAGTAACTAAATTCAACCTAACTAGCCTTGTGATTAAGTCACGCAAAGTAACAATAGAGATGAGATATTTAGGAGAAGTAAAAATGAACGCTGAAATGGGTAACTTCGGGTGATAAAATATTAGAGGCCATCCAGGAGAAAGATAAGATATATATGTAGCGCACTTAAAGAACTGTACACTGGAGACCTAATTAATATACCATACAGCCAATTGGCAAGTGCAGTAGTTTGTCAAGTGCACTAAACGACTTGAGAGGTATCTACCTATCAGCTAACATAGCTAATTTGGTCGTCAAGAAAGGGTATAGAAGTTAATGACACATTTTAATCAGATGAAGAGAGATTCCGCACGAGTGAACATGATCCTCAATAACAGATGGACTTCAAGGAAATATCGTTTGATTCATCCACTTCAGAGACATACGTTTTGATTCATGATGGGAGCCAGTTCACTCGGAAAGTTCAGATGAAGTAACAGTGGATACGTTAGATCTAGCGGAATTTGACGAAACTGAATGATTACATTGCCCATATAAGTTATGAGCTACTCAAACACGAAGGCGTTTTAATGAAACTCAGATTTTTGCATCGTTATAATATGTACTGGTGTACGTATAATATACCAGACAACTGGATAACAGCAAATCTTACAACTATTTTACCTCTTTTAAAAAATTGGAAACGAAGCGACTCAGATCGTTATAGAGGACTAAGTTTACTAAACGCGCCACATTAGGTCTGCTGTAGATTGATTAATAAGTCCCGGGAAAGAAAAACCTGATAGATGGGCGACTGAAATGCAGTGATGGGGGGAGTGAGGGAGGGATTTGAAATGGGAGGGTATGGGCTTGGGACGGGTTAGAAGGTTTATATGAGACATAAATTAGTAGTAACAAACACTTGGTTTGTACATCTCCCCAGGCGTAGGTACACATGGAAAAGGCCGGATGATAACGGGAAATATCAAATTGATTACATCATGGTAAGGCAGAGATTCAGAAGCAGTGTACAAAAACTCTCGAAGCTATCCAGGGGCGGAATCGGAGTTCATAACTTAGTTATGATGAATTGCGATGTTAGATTCAAAAGGCTTTGTAAAAGTGGGAGGATGAAGAGGTGGAACGTGGGAGCATTAAGAGGGTTGAAAAGGAGGGAATACCAGGAGCAAGTGGAAAAGAACATAGTTGAAGCAAAGTAAATGGGAGCTATTGAAGGATGATGAGAGATTATAAAAATAGGTAGGTATAGTAAAAGCGGCAGAGAAAAAATAGGAACAGTGGAAACGAGGAGGGTAAAGTAGTTGCGGCTTACAGAAGAAATGGTTAGGAAAACGGATGAAAAAAGAAAGTGCAAAAAACGTCAAAACCGGCCTAGGCAAGAGGAAGTACAAGGAAATAAACAATAAACTCCGACTAGTGACCAGACTGGTGAAGGAAAACTGGTGGAAGGGACAATGTGAGGAAAAGGAAAAACTGCAGGAAGAGGGGGAAGGGGATGCTTTATACGATGAAGTGAAAATTCTCTGGTGCGGTAAGAGAGGGCAAATTATACCAAAGGTAAAGAACAAAACAGGAAAGATATTAATCGAACGGGAAAGTATCCAGGGTTGGTGGAGAGAGTACGTTGAGGAGCTATATGGCAGCGATATTAGACCCCTTGAACCTAGATATAGAGGATGAGAGAACAAATGATAAGGATAAACTCAAACTGGAAATACTTGACAGCGAAATAGAGAGAGACTCACGAGAGATTAATACAAGAAAAGCCGTGGTAGTAAATAACATACCTTCGGAGTGTGTGACGAATTTATGTAATAAGGGAAGACGATCTTTTTTCGACTTCATTCGTAGGATCTACGCGGTAGGAGTCTGGCCAGAGTATTTTGTGAAAAAAGTCTCAATACCTATCCCGAAGAGAAAGAAAGTGGTTTAATTTCCCACGCGGGAAAAGTTTTGCTTAGAATAATAAACAAAAGGCTGGAGAGTAGAGCAAAGTACCTCTTGGGCGACGAGCAGTTTGGGATGACCAAATGACTAGGGCTACTCGGGATGCGATTGCTATGGTGAGAATACTTATAGAAACATAGAGTATAACCAGAATGTAGGGTTTGATTTTCTCCCGGCGAATAGCTGAGGTAAATTCTTCACGGGTTTCCGTTCGGGTTAGTGGCTCCATCTTCTCCTCTGCCGACGTTTCGAAGGAAGACTTATCCTTCATCATCAGGGCCGTTGATGATGACGGATAGATCTTTCTTCGCAACGTCGGCAGAGGAGAAGATGGAGCCACTAACCCGGACGGAAATCTATAATCAGAATGTTTTTGCTTGCTTTGATCGCGAAAAAGCTTTTGACAGAGGAATATGGGAGAAACTAATGCAGACACTTGGGAAAATGGGAATAGATTGGCGAGATATGAGACTCATTCGAAACTTATATATAGCCTAAAGGGCACAGGTGATGGCGGCTGACGGTGAATCGGGGTGGGCAGTCATAGGTTGCGGTGTAAGGCAAGGGTGCCCGTTGTCGCCTTTGCTCTTTAACATCTATGCTTAGGAAATGGTAAGAGAGGCATGAGAGGAGCTAGATGTGTGTATCAAAGTAGGAGTCCAGCTGATGAAGTCGATTAGATTCGCGAACGACTTGGCGTTGGGTAGTCATCTACGACTAATACTCGTAAAGGATTGCTAGCTTTAGTAGATGCATTAGAATTTCAGTACGAGAAATACGGAATGAAGATAAATTATAAGAAAACAAAAGTAATGAGTTTCTCTAAGACAAAGAAGCGATGCTGTTCATAAAAATAGGAGGGCAGAAACTGGAGCAAGCAGAACACATTAAGTACTTGGATAGTACGCAATAGGAAAATTGGCGTAGTAGCATAACATTAGGAGGAGAATAGCGCTAATGAAGGGAGCGATCAGTAATAGAAGGGAGCTGATGACGAGGACCTTAAGTAAGGACGTAAAGAAGAGGCTGGTGAGGAGCTTGATCTGGAACGTTGTATGGGGGTAGAAACGTGGTCCCTGATAAAGGAAGACGAGAAAAGGCTACAGGCGTTCGAGATGTGGGAGTGGACGAGGGTGGAGAAGGTGCGATGGACGGAAAGGAAGACAAATAAGGAAGTGCTTGACATGGTCAGTGAGGAGAGGAAACTTCTGGATGAGATAAGGGGGAGCCAGGGTAGATGGCTGAATGCTATAATGAGGGGCGATAGGTTGCTCAAGGCCATGATAGAGGGAAGGATGTTGACCAAGCGGGGAAGGGGAAGAAAGAGAATAGGTTTTCTGTACGGGATGAAGGTTAGGACGTACGCGAGGCAGAAGAAAAAAATAGTCGAGGTAAATAGGGCCCCGCACGTGTAAAAATCTGGAGGATTTTCCCTGACTTTCAATGAAACATACCTTTAACCGGAAGATTACTTTAATGTAAACACTCTTGTATTGACGATCTCATCCTAGAACGGAAAAGAAGTACCACCAGGACTAAGTATTAATGATCAACTGTGTCTAAGTACCATATTATTACTGCGTGGGCAAACTACAACTCGCCACTTCGATATATGCTCTCAGCCAAGCATATGGTTTTAAAATATCGGAGAAACAGATTAAATCAATGGCATTCAAAGGCATCTACCCCGTGGGGTAGAAAACTGTCATCGACAATAGGAAATTAGAACAACACTCATTCGTATCACCATTAAATTTTATAGTGTGTCATGTTGCTCATGAGTGTGATAAAGACAAATATTTTCAACTTTTTAGATTTAAAAGGATATCTGGGAGCATTTCAAAAACTCAGAACAAATAATAGATTAAGTAAAGAGAACGAATAAGAAAATGGCAGTTCCCACATTACTGTATGATTTCAAACATTGTGAACCTGGTAAAGCACACCTATGGGCCTTGGAAATAGCAGTGATGAGTTTTTTTAAAGGACTGTTCGACAGTGTTCGAGACTCGATAGTATAATAAATGACGATATAAGAGCTTCATTGGAGGTTGAAGAAATTACAACAATAGTTCATTGTTGCAAGACCAAATGGAAAGACCATTTTTTGTGAATGCCCTTAAATAAAATATCGAGGAGTGTAACGAAATATATCCCCCATGGTAAAAGAAGTGTGGACCAACAAGGCTTGGCTGATAAAGTGGAACAGGCTAAAATACTTGTATCTGGCAAGGCAAGTGACTTAATGGGTATCGTACTTCGATGATGCAAGCCTGACTACATGGCATGACTTTTAGATTGAGGGCGGAGAAGAATTTTCATTCCCTCCGCTTTTACTTGTGAATATGTAAATTGTGTTACTTGAAAACCTATAAACTGTAATGCTCTTTAGTTTTTCCACGATCAAGGCTTTCGCAGTAAATAGTAGAAAAATTGCCTAAATATTTTTTCCGAGGTTAATACAGAAATATTAGGGATAAGTTTGGGGAGTGGCTTAAGTACGTGGGTATAAAAAAAATCAACAGGAAGCACTGAAATAAGTTAATTTTTAACGTATCAAAGATCTCATAATATTTGCTACCTTGAGTGAAATATTGTTCCCGGGAAAGTAATTTATTTCTTACCTTAAGGATTCTCTAACTTAGTATAAATTATTAATTCTGAACCATTTTCGTTGTACGATATACAACTAGAGCATTTGCCATAACTTGCGTAATATGCATTGACAGAATGAAAATAACTCTAATAATATCGGCTTTTGCAGCTTAGGAATATTTTCTATGGTATCACTTGCGGACCCTCAATCTTCGTGCCATACAACGCACGCCTAAACACTTTCAAGTTGTCACTGATATAATAGGGGTATGCGATAATGAAAATTTAATAAAGGTGATAGCAGATTGGCTGTGGAAATGATCTCCTCTGGCTCAATTTATTGCGCTCTGAGTGTGAGTTCGTGCAGTGTCCGGTAATAAATCACTAGATATAAATGGCTTCGAGGAAAATCGTCTAGCAAAGATATCTTTTGAAGCTACCTATCTCGAAACGGATTTTCATATTATGGCGTGGATGACACCGACCATCACTCTCGCGCGTATGTGAGATTTGATCTCTCTTTTGTTTATGGAACTCTGATAATGTTTGCATCCTTCAATGAATCTCTTCGTTCATGTGACTGTTTATCTATTTTCATTTTGTTTATTGCCCTTCAAAGCTTCTGTTTAAGTTCTCTTAACACTCTTGTCTTTGTTGACTACTGACGTTTTTGTATGTATTTAAAAAAAGGTTTTTAAAAATACTTTACTTCATATTTTACGAAGATTGTTGTCATACTGTCACCCACCGTTTCATTGGATGCAAATAGGCGAGTTATAAAATACGTGTTTATTTTCTACGGCTAAGTCATAGAACTGGTCGATGTCATACCCTACTTTCTTTTTCTACGGAACGATATGACGATAGTACTACCAAATGCTCTGCTAATAGTCGTAAAAAAGTGAAAATTGTAGCTCTGTATTCATTCCACATATTTGAACGGAGATCTGTATTTTACGAATTTATGTAATGAAAGGGTCTTTGTCGCCATTATTTTGATTTGTCTGAAAATAAAGAGTGCAGTCGTTTTATTTAGAAATAAGAGTTTAAGTATATTTTTGGACAATTATAAAAGTGCCATCGAGCGCATTTTATCTCTGAATTTATTATTAATATATTTAAGTAATCAACCGGTTAAGGTAGGTTTAAATGAAAGTGAATAAATATCCTCAAGATTTTTACATGTGGAGGGCCTTATCTATCAATAATATTTCTTCCTGCATGCCGGAGTACGTCCTCCCCTTCCTCATTCCGTACAGAAAGTCCATTCTTCCCTGCCCCGCTTACCCAACATCCTCCCCTCTATCACATCCTTAAGCAACCCTTCGCCCCTCATTACCTTCTCCAACCACCTACTTTAATTTTTCCTAATCTAATCTAAATGTTTCCTCTCCTCACACTCCATATCAATCAATTCCTCTACCCTTCATCCTTTCCGTCCACCACACCTTCTCCGTCCTCCTCCTCAGCCAAATCTTGAACGCCTGTAGCCTATTCTCGTCTTCATTTCTCTGAGTCCAAGGTTTTTGCCATACAACGCTACACTCCATATCAAGCTTTGCACCAGCCTCTTCTTTATATCATTACCAGAGGTCCCCGTCATCAGCTCTCTTCTATTACTAAACGTTGCCTTCGCTATTCTCCTAATTTGCTACTATGCCCATTTTCTTGTAGCGTACTATCAAACTAATTTTAAAAAACTCTACTTGCTCCAGTTTGTGCCCTCCCACTTTTATGATAAGCCTCACTTTCTTTGTCCAATAGAATCTCATTACTTTTGTTTCCTTGAAATTTATCTTAATTCTTTTTCACGCTGCTTTTCCAATGCATCTACTGAAGCTTGTAATCTCTTCGATGATCGACTAACCAACGCATGCTCGTCCACGAATCTATTCGACTTTATCGGTTACCTCCTACTTTGACTCGCACATTTAGCTCTTCCCATGTATCTCTTACCATTTCCTAAACTTAAATATTAAATAGTTAAAGCGACAACAGACACAGTTGCCTTTCACCGTGACCGATAACTTCCCACGCTGATTCTCCGTCAGACACCCTCATCCACCCTCTGGGCCATACAGAAGTTTCGGATGAGTCTCCCATCTCGCCAATCTATTACTATTTTCCCTAGTATCTGAATTAGTTTTTCCCAATTAACTCAGTGAAACGCCTTTTTCGGAATTCCAAAAATAATAGACATTGAAAAAATATAGATAACATTTTCTTATTATTTAAGCATATAAATTCTCAGGAAAAGTTTGGAATCTTCGAGCATTTGGTTCCGAATCTTTATCCATTCTTCCCGCATGAAAAGAAAAAAATATTTTTTTATATATTAAATGTCAGGTTAATGTTATGCTCTGGAATGAAGGACTGAGTATGAATAGTACGCGCAGTGTTCAACTGACGGAGCTATTTCGTTGGCTTAAGAATGTTTTGGTCTTAAGCTCAGCGAAGCTACGTTTGCAAAGCCCTGGGGAACAGTTTTTTTTTCTGTCCGAGACCTCAGTTTTCTCGGTATCTTGGCCGGATATTTGGTAAGGAAGATTCACTTTATGTTTCGGGTGGTTAGCCATAGGGTAGACGCTATTCAGGACGCTAGTCTACGACTTCGTAACCATCGCGTGATGGACTGCCGAGACGGGTTGGCGTGGGATTGAGTGGTGGGGAAGACGCAGAGGGGTTCCCTTGTGGCAGGAAGGAGAGAAGGGGGCGGCGGTGGAGCGCTCACGGTGCGGCAGCGATGGCCGCCCTCTGCTCGCGTGCTCCGGCCGCGCCCTCGGCGGCCCGCGGCTTCATCGCATTGGCTTCCCTTGGGAGGAGGCGACTTTTCACATAGCCTTTGGGAAAGGGAGATTTAAAGCGGGATGGGAGCGTGGGAGGAGGCGGGGGTTTCGGCTGCGGGTGCTGGTTGGAGGGTTCCTTCTGATTCCCATTCCGTGACCCTATCAACGCCCCCAAATACAATTTCGCCTCCGGGATATCTCTCCCTCCGTGTCAATTCCTGCACAAGCGTCGAGTTCCCTTCTATCATCCGCGACCGTCGTACCGAACCTTCCGCGACCCTCTTTTCCTATTATCCACGTGCTTCTCCCCCTCAACCTGTTTTTACCTTGGAGTAAAACCATTTCCGCTACACTTTCTTCCCCTCTCTCCATCCATATCCTTTAAATCCCTTCATTCATTCTTCTCGTTTTCGTCAGAGTTTTCTTTTCAACCCTCTGCTATATTCTGTATGCTTCTTCCCCCTATCTTAGATTAGAATCGTGTCGGAAAAAGTGGTCCCTCCTCGATTTTCCGCCTGATTGAATACCGGAGACGTTCATTTCTTTCGGTATAATGAAGTGGAGATCGTCCGCCGTGAGGTAGTACACTTTTGCCTACTTCGCGTGCCATCCCCACTTCGAGCGATGAGTATCGTCTCGTAACCTTGCGGCAGTATTTGTTTGCTCGACATCAGTGGGAATCTGCTGAACACAATTACTCAATACTGTTGATTTTTTTGTTTGTATAAATATCTATTATTTTTATCTCCAATTCCTTATCCTATTACGTATAAATATAAATGACGGTAGTAACTAAGAGCAATTAGTAAATATACTTTGAATATACTCTCGATATGGGAAATGAAAAACACTCTTCTTTCCGAGTCAAAATTGACAAAGCCGTGTTTGATAAGATGCGTTTACTATAGGCTCTATGTTTGTCTATGTGAGAGGCTATGTGTTTTTCTATCTGAGAGAATTTTTTATTGTTACGGTAATAATTTAAACACATATATTTACACTTAGACAGCGAGTCCGGAAGAAAAATCAAAATACAATTGAAAGTGGATGTTGAATAATGAAGATATTGATCGCTAGTTTTACTTAATTTTCTTTTTGTGTTTAGTCCAGTGTTTAGTGTCTATATATTTCAAATGTTGATTGGTCGTTATCTACGCGAGTAATAGATGGCGGTCAGTATGCAGTTATTTCTAGTGAATATGCGTTAATGTATGGGTGCAGTTTTCGCCTGAAGTTGTTACGAAAGAGGAAGCATTTTAATTGATGGAGGTGTGCTGAGGAGGAAACATGGATAAGGAGAATGACAACGATGCCGGTGCAGAGGTAGAAATTAATACTGTGGTCGGTCGGGAATATACGCACAAAAACAGACAATGAAAAAACCCAAAGAGAAACTAATGTAGGCATCTGGGACGTAATGGCATTTAGCTGTCACTTCAGGAATCTCGTTGGTATGTGCGAAAATAGCGGGAATGCACGAAGCGAGCCTCTAAGAACCAGCTCTTGCCAGTCGAAATAAAGGTAGCAGCTTAGATTGGTTAGCATTCACATTCCACCTATGACATTGATGTGAAAGTGGATAGGAAAAGGTGAGAACTATCGGCGAAAAATGAAAAATGACGACCTATCTGTCGCGGAAACTAATTTATAACCTTTCTTCCCTGATTGTGCATTATTCTATGTGGTGAGTGCTCAGGTGATTGTGGTATCCTTAAAATATGAAGCTGGCATTACTCTTATTAGCTAAAAATATAAATCCCATCGTCAATTGTTCCTTTGTTAAGAGGTTTGTTATCTCCTACTAACAGCAAACCATATAACCTTCAATGCAAAAAAATGCCACTTCACTCTTAGTCATTATTATTTGCATCTATCGTTAGAGAAAATTGGTATGAGGGATCACAGGACGTGGGAGTGGTTGTCGACGTGCAAGTGCAGACCATTAAAAAAGAGGAAATATTGGAATCGAGGGAGAGACGGAAATCCCTTTCAGCCGGGGCGAATTTCCCCATTCACACGAGATGGGATTTGATACGCAGCCCCACGTTATCCTGCGTCATCCTCAGTCCTCTCTTTACTGGTTGTGTGCCACTGGCGTGGGCTCCCTCCTCTCCCGACGCAGCGAGCGCGGCAATCATACTTCAATTGTTCCCTTGTCATAAAGTCTTCGATCGGGGCGCTCGCAAATCAAAACCCTTGTTGTCGCGCACTGTTGCGACAATTTATGTCTGGAGGGTTGCTATTCCTCTTGGGAAACTTATAAATTGAAAAATGATACAGCTTTCTGTAATTTATGCCCTGAGAACTTGTGAAGGACAAAAAAAAGAAATAAATTAAATTAATTTATGCTAGTAATAGGATTAGATGAGTCTCATCCTTGGATTAGTTTTCCATTGAATAATTATGGCACCTATGGAATTAATATAACGTGCATTTTCTTAACGGCTCTGAACACAGCATATTACATATTCACTATTTCTCATGTGACCGTGACATCTTGGAATATTTGACATGTTATTAATCGTTAACGGTAGAGGTTCATAATTTTTTGATCCTCTAATTCCAGAATTTCAGTTCATTACTAAAAAAAAATTTAAAATTTTTTCTCGGGTGTATAAGAAGGCTCATAACATAACACAGAAATAATCGGTCGAATGAAATATCTGTTATGGCCTCTTTCGAGTTTCATCGGGGAGAAATGCAGTGCGACATTTTAAGACTATGCTTTTATTGATGAAACGAAACTAATGTGTAAGCATATCCAGTGCAATGAGCAACATTCACATTATTGGCGGCTTATAAAAATGATATAAATATAGCTGTACTCAACTATTCAATTACCCAAATGCTAATTTTAACTGGGCATAGGTTATAAATGAGAATCTCTTTGCTTTGTTTATCGGCCAACGGTAGTGGATTCAAATTTTTTGTGAAAAATGAACCTTCCAGCGTGGCTATTGCCCGAAACAAGTTCACTAACGTTGTATAAAATGATGTTTTTTGTAAATTAATTTCGTTTTAAATATAAGTAAACAAATCATTATAGTTATCTCCATCGTCTCAGGCTCAACCTTGTGGAAGTTCATTTTATCGTAAATGAAAAGGAAAACTTTGTTATATTCCATCAATTTATTTTCAGGTACAACTAGTTTCGACGCAGCGGCGTCATCTTCAGGTACCTACAAATATAACAAAGTTTTCCTTTTCATTTACGATAAATCATTATAGTATCGACAAATCTTCCAATAATTACCCATGTTTCATTCATATTACCAGCATTATTGATACATCTATGTGACTGATTTCGTATTATAATGCTACTGTTATGTATTAAATTACATTAAAGTAATCTACCGGTTACAAGTAGGTTTTATTGAAAGTCAGAGAATATCCTCTGGATTTTTAAGCGTGAAGAGCCCTATCTACATCTAGTATTTCTTTTTTTATCTCCCCGTACATCCTACCTGTATTCATCCCGTCCATAAAACCTATTCTATCTCTTCCCCTACCCCACTTGCCCAACATCCTTCCTTCCATCACGGCCTTGCGTCACCCATTGACCTTGATTACCGCATTGTTACGTATACTTTGCCATTAATAATTTCATGAATGTCGTACCTACGGAAAAATTTCTTTGAGCATTAATTTAACGGCTCGAAGCAAACTTAAAAAAAAAAACATTAATTTAAAAAATTATACCTTGCTTCGTGTGTGACCTTAACTTCTGAACAAGTATTTTATAACTTTTTTATTATCATCTTTGATCTATTATAGATCGACTTAAATTGCATCCAAATACTACAATTTCTAGGGTCGTCATTGTCTCCGGCAAAACCGGGGATCCCAAGAGAAGACCCTATTTAGTGAAGTGTTTTTTGGTTTCTCTCCTTACTTTTTCATACTTTCTCATAATTTGTTGGTAGCCTTTAGAGTGCGCTCTTACTGTAATGAACATGATGCCTCCGATCTTATTACTGATATGATTAGTGGTTATAACTGACGAAATTGAAATTCTCAACCGTAATATAGAATGATGCAATTTGTTTCTAAGGCTTGAGGAATCAATCAGAAGCAATCTTATAATCATTTAATACCGTAAATATTTTTCCGCTTCATTAATGATACTGGATGGCATGCATGTATTGGCGTTGACATTAATTTTAAAAAGGTATGAATATAAGTATGACATTCAGTATTAGTATCGATTGTGGCCAGTGTAGTTCCAGTTTTATTCAACGAATTTTCTTTAATAACTTATTTACCTCCGTTATACATTAATTAATGGACAGTATTTAATGATGACTTTACTATGCATGTTTACATATTTTATTTGAAGTGAGTAAAGGTTCATTTGAAACAGTTACTTGCGGTTCCAGTGCACTATGAAAAGTGATCAAGGTGGACATTAGTCGTCTATTCTTGCAGACTCGTATGCCTATCCATTTTTTGCACGTCGAAGAGGTTATGTAATTTTTGATGGTTTTCTTAAAAGGGAGGCCTGTTTACTAAACACTCTCTCTCAAACTCAAGATCAGCTCATTCTGCTCACTCACACTTGCGATCTCTTCCAGTCGCCGAAATCCCTGGAATTTTCGGAGAACAACAGCCCCCGAAGCATGCATTGCGGAGGAGGTACATTTGATGCTATCGACGTTAATGAGCGCCCTCCACCTTTTGTCGATAAAAGGGACCGAGTTCTTTGGCAGTAATGCATTACGCACGAGCGTGGCGTATAAGGTTTCAGGCGGCTGGTCTCGGATTTTACATTCCACCCGAACTTATCAACCAATTTTATATTTTATCATCGCTCATTCAATCTTTTCAGCATACATTTTTACACAAATTTATGATGCAATGAGCCTCCATTGGTCTGTAATATCTTAAATTTTGAAGCATTGCACTTTATATCATTCATTAAATTGGTTGCTTGATTATTTGGAAAGACGAGGGAAAAACGGATTTTTGGAGGACTGGAACTGTGGGTTTTCAAGGAAAGCGATATTTGGGAATGGCTGGGGAGAGAAACCCTATATCGGTATTTGAAAGTATGAAGCAGTGTAGGTAAGGAGGATGAAGGAATGAAAATAGCTGGAGAGGACTACAGACTTGTTCTAGACGTATAAGTTTAGTAGAGTGAGTAGTGCAGGTAGATTCGAATGCAGCTGAATTAATGGGCGAAGGACGTATTGAGGCAACGGCGTGGCGGTGTCTGTAACGCGTTTTTTTCGGAAAAAGGTCGGGTAAGCGAAGAAGAGAAAAAAATGAGGTTTGGAATCGGCCGACATGGAGGAAATTTTGGGGGAAATAATTTTGGGTAAACAGTATTGCGTGGGAAGGAAGACTTCAGATAACTTGACTTTTCTTGCCTCGAAACGTCCGAAAGTCTGTTTATATTTATGATGTACCTATGATAGTAAAAAATGAACTGTCTACGCTATGGATATTTTTATTAGAAGACTTTGCTATTTCTATTTAAATTATTTATTGGAAGGCTTTACAGTTTTTTTGCAGGAATTTTTCATTATTCACGCAGAATTCCCTACGATTTGTAATAAAGAATGACATACCCTGTGATTTTCTGTCATATGCACTATTTTGTTATTTTAGTATTCATTGCTGTGTATTTTCTTTATTCATAGTGACATGGACTTACTACCACTCGTATGGAGAGGATCATTTATATACGCAAAGTTACTTTCCCGCGAGCCGCCACTACTACGTCTGACAAGGTTGCTTTGGCATAATCCAAGAAAGGCGAGAGAATGGAAAAAGGATTTGGAGAGGTAAGGGATGAAAAGTGAGCATCTTTTCGTAGATTAGCGGCTCTGTTTCTTATCTCAACGGAAAGGTTATGGTTGGGCCGCTTCGTTAAAAATATTTTCACGACACACTGACGGTTGAATTATCTTCCTGTTTAATTTTAATTAAAGATTGAATAGACCGGAGTATACATAATAGTCTTGGGTGTAATATAGATTGGCCCTTTAATATTAATGTCAATCACATTTTGAAAGTACCACCATATACCCTAGGCATTATTTTCTCTTAGTAAAAAATGCCTAATCCTTTTCGTTCAAATATGCATAAGTTCTGTTTTTATCCATTTTTAACAACGATTTAAATCTTGTGTGCATTAATATAATGCTCACAAATGTCATTGGCACTTTAATATTATTTATCACGCATACATGTACAGATGCTACATATCACTTGAATGATATAGCCTCAAATATGGAGAAAGTAATGTCCTGGACACATATTTTTACCTTTTAATTGTACTTGATTCAGTCTGTAAGTTTCCCGAAGTCTGATTCAACCCCGTCATAAACTCTTGCATAGGTATCGTAATTTTTTTTCGCTCCTCTTAATTGAATCAGTTTCACCAGGCAACCCGCATTGGAATAATGAAGAGCGCAATCTCAATCTGCCAGTAGTAATTAGAGTAGTATTCTTCATTTTTTCCCCATTCCTTTGTCGTGTCATTCGCACGTGCTTATTTGCGTTCTGCTTATGATCACGCACCCTGGCCAGCTCTTTAGAAGTTCTGTCGGAAATCCGACGCCGGGCGTCGCTTCGACTGCTCGCCGAGGAGAGGCGCCGCCGTCGCCGCCGAGACAAAGAGATGCAATCGGCGCGCGGCGTTACGCGAGCGCGGGCGCGTGTCTTCCTTTACCAGATGTTGGAGATGCGGAGGATCGAGTTTCTCCCTCCGAGGCCCAACCGATTGACCCCCCTCTCATCTCGCTGTTTTTTTCCGACTCGCCGTGCGCATGGAAGCAAGCACGCGCGTGCGTCTCCTCTGAGTGACGAAGACGTGAGGGCGAGATCTTAACTAAGCACGTCTCTTCTGCCTTTTTTTCCCCATGGATGGATTCCGGGTTGACTATTTTTTACACATAGCTTTGAGCTCGTCCGTCGGTTGGAAGTGCTTTCGGCGTTTTCGTGGGAATCAAGATTTTTTCCGTCGCCGCGCTAGATAATTGAAGAAAGGGCATAAGGAATATTTTATGGCCCGAAACCATGGCGGAAGCGTAAAGACATGCTTTTCGTCTGCTATCCTGTACATTGACCCTCGTGTTATGTCTTTTTTTGTTCTTTTTTGTATAGTCGGAAGGACGTATGTCCCTGAAAATTGGATTTTTTTTGCCGATATTATTTGGGTAATCCTGTTTATGGCGAATCAGAGTGTTAAATTGATTGCGTATGAAGGGAAGGAAGCATTTTCGATACTAGTTTAATTATTGAAACATCCATAATTATATGGAAAATATACATTTATTTACCATAAATACCTGCCCTAGTATATTTCTTTGTATCTGGAGAGATGTGTGTAGTTGAATCAGAAAAGTGAAAATAACTTTTGAGGTGAATGAAAGGGTAGAATGATTGTAAATGTAATGCAAATTGTTGCCTTCTTGTCCGAAATATTTAATTCATTTTATCTTCTTTAAGAACTGGGATAACATATGCCAGAGCGTACGTGAAGATGAAATGCGGAAAGTTACTGCTGAAAACTTCATGCGTAGGCAAAGGGAAGGGAAGTCGATTTTCTTCATGAAAATGCCCTCTTATCTGCTAATAAATTATTATCGTTTGAGTCCCTTTTCGCTGAAGTTTTTGGAGGCTGATTCACTGCACGAATGTAAGGGGTACGAGTGATTTGGATGATTTCCGTAATGAATTTTACCGATTTGTATGATTAGATGAACTGTTGGACAGATAAATTCTTGCCGCTGTTGAACTACCTTATAATGGTACAGATACAGCTGTATACTAAGGTATGAGCTTTATTTTTATCCTTAATTTTTTTCTGTAAGGTTTAACTTGGCCTGATCAACTTACAAGGTCTTCAAGGTCACATTCTTTCCTGTTTGGATTCCGCGACGTATTTTTGGTCATTTCATTTTTCTCCTATAATCGTAAAGACATCTAATCCTTCTAGGCTGCTTAGGTGCTGCTGCAGTAATTGAACTGTGGTCTCGTATTCTTGTCTTATTTGCGACTGGAATTAACTTATCCTATTGGAATTATTTTTATTTTGTTTATCTTTTATTATATTGGCAATTTTTGTTGATTTATTATTATTCATTTGTTCACTTTTTATGCCTTCAAAGTGTATTTCCATTTTTTTGCCTCAGTATATAATTTTTATTTACCTTTTTTATTTCTATTGTTTTTTATTGTATCTTTTTCTCATTGAAATTTAGTGCTTATTGCTTGAAAATGTTTACATTTGCTCAGATTTTCGCAGGTTTTTCACATCCTTTGTTTGGGTGTACACCTGCTGTGGGTTTTCGTCATGGATGCCAGTCTTCCTTAAGTTTTACCCACACGTGTACATGTCATTCAGACTCTTAATTTATTTTTTACATGTATTTTGATCCTTCACTTAAACTGCAAATATTTTTACCATGCCCAATATTTTCTAAAAGTAAATATAACATAATTTTTTTGCACGTGAGTTTGACGATGATTTATGTGGAATAAGGCTCCTGGTCACTATGTCGGCCTCATATAGTCTTTTATCTCTCTATCTATTCCATCTGTCTTGGCATTCATCTGAAGTGGCCAAATCCATGCTTCAGGATTGTATTGACATATTTAAGCAATGGACGGCTTTCTGAAAACATATGACTTTGCCAGAAATATTGCTATTATTCAAGGTTTTAATTACGATAGGCATGATTAGTTCCGCTGATCCCTACGTATCCTGCACTTCTTTGACCTTGAGAAGGTAATAAAGTTTAGAGCTTGCGGGGTCACGCAAAGGATAAATCACGTATCTGTTTGAAATTGAAATATTTTGTCCAGTAATTAAAACTATTATGTTACTTATCATCTCTGGATTGCAAGAAAATTATTTCCACGAGGCCCGCTATATGATGCTAAGGATACCTGGTCTAGATAAATAATCCTCTTTATAAGACGATTATTTCTCAAGGACGCTATGTTGAGCTCTATAGCTTCATTTTGGCATTATGTCATGAATAAATATCGAGAGTAGATGACTTTGATAAGTTGAGAGACGGAAGGTGTTTGAAGGAATGGAGATGAAAAGTGCTATGAAGGGAGAAAAAATTGATCAAAGTAATAGGGAGGTGGAAATTAAATATTTGGTGAGATAGAGGAAGTGCACAATGACTGCTAAATGTTACAAACTGCGCCAATGGTGTGTCGTGGACAAGTTTTAAACCCTGTCAAATAATATTTTGAGCTGGTCAGTATTTACAGGAACGGCTCGAGTAGCGACCTTTGCTAAGGAGAATGTCGGTCTATAACTGAGTGAGATATATCCATTATTTGAGATAAGCCGCAGTTTTTCGGCACATCTGCTTCAATCCTTCCGAAATGACTTATGACGCTGAATTAGTACGAAGGAATAAGAGTTGAAATTTTGCTTTTCATGACCACAATAGATTCCCTGCTCCACTCGAATAACACAATGTTCTCACTCTCCGGCTGTCCTGCTCTCCTCCGTGCCACGACTGCCATCCCCCTCCGCTTTTTTCGTCCCCGGCGGCGCTCCTCCACCACAACCCTTCACTTCAGACTGCGGGGCCTCTCGAAGGGCCACCAACCTCGCATATAGGTGGAGTCTTTGAAAAAGCCCTCATTGTGATCTCGTCATCATCGCCCCATTTAATTCCCCTATCGTGTTTCCTCGCCAGGGCACGAACCCTTGCGGTGGCACCGTGGCGTCCGGCCCTGCCGCCCAGCTTGAGACCAATTCCCTCCCATTCTCGCCCCCGTCTCCTCCTCGTCCAGCTCGTAAACAACGCCGCCCGATGCGGCGCCAACGGCTCTATTTTAACGATCACCCGGTGGTTTTTTCAGCTAGAGGTTATTCAAGGTCATTTCGTTGCGTCTTGTTGAGACTTTTAGCCAGACGCTCTGTATCAAAAGAATTAATCAAATATTCCGCGGCTTTTTCTTAAACAAACAAATTTTGCATTTTAATTATTCATTTTTTTCTTTTCTGACCATTTAAGAGGAAATTCAAGGTATTGCATTCAGATCACGGTCATTAAGTGATGCTTTACTTTTATGCCTCAGGAAATGCATTATTGGTTCGTACTATTCGCCCATATTTGAAAATGTTTTGGTGAAAACAATCCACACGTATCAGTTCAATGTCCTTTTTATTTTATACGTCGATTATCTTGTACGTCGGCATGATAAATGCTTGAATACACAGCCTATGCTTTGTTGGAAGTACATACATATGAATTTACGGAAAATTAGTCCGAGTAACATCATCTGGCTAATTGATGTAGAAGAGTTACGTGAACGAAGTGAAAGACATATGTTTCATTTGTCAAAGCTGGAGACATTATTTTGCTGTCACGTTCCTCATACAGTTTAAACATTTAGTTTGCATTGTGCGACTACCTTTCACATGTCATTATTTGAATATTTGAGGTTTACTTGGGACTTCCATCGAATGAGGTTATCAACGTCCGACGTTTGGATGGTTGAATATGCCACTGAAATGTCGATGTAGTTCCTGATTCAGTTATGGAACCGACTCTGTCCTTTCTAATGAATCGCAAGTTGATAATGCATATTGGTGCATTGGCAATGCAATGGTGCATGTACCATCATGACTCCGGGGGTGATTATATTTGAATACTCGTTGATAAAGTGCACATATTACGGCAGACTATGCGCCAAGGATTGGTCGGATCGCTCCCTTCTCTATTTTCCGACATCATCCATAAGGATGGTAAACATACGGGCATTCTTGAGGCACGGAGGTCGAGTGGCCACCCACGCTCACTACAAAACTTGCGTAGAACCAACCTTCCCGTCTACATGAAGGTAGACAGAGTTCCCGCATCCTGGGACATTCAGGCGTTACAGTTCCCGAGCACGCCTCTTCTCACACACCCCTTATTCCCTCCCTTTCGTTATGACCACCTATGAAGATGAAAGTCAGCCAGCGATCAACATAATGTTTTTGTCCTTCCTCCTTGTAACGCAGGTTTATTCTTGTGATATTGCGTGTATAATTTATCCTACTTATGATTCAATATAATTTTCAGCTCGCATGATGGAGACAAAATTCCCATAAAATATTTCGGTGTGAATGAAATTTCAATTTCTTTTCCAAGAGATATTTGGAAAGATATTTTTACCTCAGAATTCTTAATACACAAGAATTCATTTTTACATACTTTCACAAATATCTTCAATGCATCTTTTCCATGTGTCTTCTCTAGTTATTTAAAATGGCTAATCTAGTTTGCTAACCCACTAGCAGACCTGATTAATAGATCGAATTGAGTTTTTCATGGGTAAAATAATCCCTTGAATGCAGTGATTATCTGCCTATTCTGAAACTTGTTTTTCTCTTTAAAACAGCCCCGTAATGAGCCGCTTAAATTAATGAATAGTTAAATTTTAAATAATGTAGACATGACTAGTGTGAGACGCTGGGTGGAAGCTGAGTATTCACCGTTTTCAGGAGGTTGGTAACCTCACAAGTTGTCTTTTCCCAGGTTTATTTCATACTCTTCATGATACGCATTTATTGGTGATGTGCTGTATTTATGCACTATCCACTGCTTTTCTGTATCTCCCATATTTATTTTTATGGACCATGATTTCTTGTACTCAGAGGAAATTCTTTTTTCTTATTACTTGGTAGCCTTCAACTAAAGCAAATAAATGACATTGAGTTGTGGAGCTGCCTCTTTATAAGACTTAAAAAAATCACTTTTTTCTATTCGGACCAGTAAATTGCATAAAAAGCTAAGCTTTCTTTATTATTGTTGCCCAAATTAGCGTACATAGTGTTTATTGTAAAATATCCTTTACGCCTTTATTGTGATTTTGCCCTCGGTGATGATGGGGTAAAGTTCTCGCATGTTAGTCTCAGGGTCGCGGGTTCGAGTACCCCTTGAATGGATTTTTCACCACTCAGGGCATGGGTGTTTGTGTTTTTCCGTTGTTACTTGTTGAAACACCCAATTTAAAAGGCTAGTAGGGCTGTATTCGGGATTGTGGAAAGAAACATATAGCTGGGAAGCCTATAAATTCTTGTCCATTTTTATGGTTGCTCACTGTGAATTTCCTTGTCATATCATTTCATTCCGGTGTCATAAGTCATCGAGCTAGGTTCACCTACTAAGCTAAAAATGCTTCCCTCTTAGATGAAAATATTTTGGTAGCGAAGCCGAGATTTTGATAGTATTTTCAAAACTGACATTTATCTTTATTGAAAGTTCGGAACTTTTTGTCCATTCTTTCGGTCAATCGGCAGCAGCAATATTTGAAAAATAGCTTATATTTTGCTGCACTTTAAATGCTTAGTTTGTCTTTTGCATTCTTCTTCTACCACTCACAGTTATGCGATTTTAATGTTCTGGACACTTGCAATAATATCGCTGTGATAAACTATTGAATACTTTATTAGCATTTAAAACTTTTATTTTTAATATCATTTAGCATGAGAAATTGTGATAGGGTCCATTAAATTAAATTAAATTTTGCTTATGTGATCAGCATTGTAAATCTGATCAGTTTTGAATTTTTGAAAGTCCACCGAGATGACATGCCTTAGTGGAATTGTAAAGCAAGAGATCCTTGTACACGTGGGCTCAATTTCCATATTTTTTGTTTTACCAACGTTAGAACTCTTCTAATTAGTAAACATTATCGAGGACCGATCCACTGTGCGCAATATGTGTTTCCCTCACTCACTAGAACATCATATATAAGCGCGTGCGCTTGCCTTAGGAATCTGGCCGTGAGTGACCGATGAGTATGCTTTCCTTTTTGCTCGCGTGGTGGCACGCGAGTAAAACCCACTCGTGAGTCTGAAATAGCTCCGCATCCTCTCGTGACACAAGGAAAAGTTTGGAACTCCTCCATTTAAGCACCCTTGTACCAGGTAGCGTTGAAATTGTGATTGTCAGATCATGGAGTATCGTATTCATTGGGGGAATGAAGCTTCTCTTGTGGATTTGAATTAGCGATGGCATTTGTTTTCGGTTGCCGGCCACCTGGGCAGTGGCGGGTGCCTCTTCAGCTGCTGTTACAGATCCGGTCGCCGCCCTTCCTCTATAGCTCCTGTCATCCTACTCTTTCTCATCCTGCTCTGAATAGATTGCATATTATCTGCCTCTTGCTGTCACATATCCCATAGCTTGTGAGAAAGGTTTCAGAGGAGTTAAATGTTTTGAAACGTACTTTTGATGTAAAGAAGAAACCGTGTTGCTCCTACGCTGTGGCACTTTCGAGTAAGATGGTCCATAGGTTGTTATCCAAATATATTGAGTAATGGCATACTGTGATGGACTAATTTCTCCTGGATGACGTTGCGGTCGTCTGCTAATGGGGGACAGTAGGTAAGTGCTAAATGACCTTAGCTGTGAAAGACGTTAAATTGAAATGCTACCGCTAATGTAGGCTGCACACGTCATTATATTTTTTTTGGAAGTTCAGTATTGGTGATTACAAATAAACGCATTATTAAGATAACTCTATTGCTTTTCATTCCACATAGTTTATTCTACATTCCACATATTGCTGTTTATTTCACACCTTGACCTGCTGCAGTCGGGAAAAATTAACGCTGAAGTCAGGGTGAAAATGTTTTCCAATGAGAACGCCTACATTCCGCTTCTTTTATAAATGTTTCAGACCCTCTGAATATTATTAAGGAGACTAATTAAATGATCCAAAATATGCATATGCACCTTGTAATGTAAAAACATACCAGGATAATATATGGCAAAGAAACTCAATTTATTCATGATTGCTGCGTTTTATATTTTAAAAGTGTTATTGGTGACGAAGAAAACAAAACCATCACCCACTCCTTGAATGTTATCGTAAAAGGCTTACATCAACGAGGAAATTTTAGAATTTCATCTCTTTATTTAGAATACGAATAATTTTTAATAGAGGTAATTTTCATCTAAATTTTTATCAAACCTCGCGTATGGCGAAGACACATGAGGAAAATTGACTATATTTAACACAATACTTGATTTCTTTCATAGTGAATGACAGGTTACAGAGAAATCTTTTTGACTTAAATTTTGATACTTTAGCTGTGGTATTTTTTCTTTGAAAATAGTTGATGAAAATAACAAGTGGGATTTGTTGCTGTAATCAAATTTTCAATTAATTGCCTTTGCTTTAGTTGCATGTCATACATGCTTTAGTTGGGCACTGTAAAATATAATCCCATAGAAAGTGTTAAATTTTAAACTAGAATGCTCCATATATCCCCTTAAGTCTGTCTTCCGTATCACTGCCGAAATCAAAGAGCTTCTATTTTTGTTTCTTTTAAATCCGGTTATTATAGGCACCTAGGCATTATAAATATCTATTCTAGTAAATATTTCACCAATTTTTTGCAACATGCGTAAGTATTGGACCCTTAATTCATCGTGATCATTCTTTAAGTTGTATAGTTATTTATGAGTGCATGAGAGGAAGCTCGGTCATGGTCATTTCGATTGCCAATTTAAAGTTAAGTTACATTTATGGGTAACACGAGAAACTAGTAGTCCTTGAAACTGTTTCTTCCACTTGTTTCGTTTGATTTGAGAGGCAACTACGATAAAACAGGGCGTAATTTTTCACTTCTTAAGTCAAAGTATATAGGAATGATATTGTATGGTTGAATTGCTATATGATTTGATTTTTACTTGAAAATGAGAATGCAAGTAGTGGGAGACTGGAATATGAATGAGGTTCCCATCACCAACTCTTCTTTTATGAAACGCCCGGCCCTTATTTCGCATCGTTATAAAAGCTCGATAAAATGATTTGCGGTAATGATGCACGGCCGCGCGGCACTTCCTCTCTCTCTCTTTCTCCGCACCTTCTCCTCACCCTCTCTTCCCCACCGACCGTCCATTATTTCCATTTAACCTTCCCCTAAGTTTTCTCTCCTCTCTCCCTTGGTTTATGCCTCATATCCCGGGCAGGTGACTAACGTCGAAATATTAACTCTTCGACAGGAAGCGACCGATTGGTCGAAACTTGTTCCATTGTAATTCATATTTATCATCCTAACTTCCCGGCGATCGCATCCAGTGCCCGCCGTTCCCCCCTGCCACCCACTTTCATTTTGATGTGAATTCCATTGTTAATTAATCTGCGTAACCGTGCAGGCGAATATAGGCAGGGGTATAATGTACGTACAAAAGAAGTTGGGCATAGTAGAGAGTGAGAGGGAAGGACGAAAGGATAACGGCTGTTGAACGTGGGCTGTCGGCGTTGAGCTCAACGTAGGAGTTCGGCATGGCAGCTGGTTTTTTTAGGTGCAATTTTCTTTTATATTTCGTTGTACTTGTCGGTTACTGTAATCTGTAAGTTGATGCCCGCTGAATTGCACTGGCTTCGAGGCAGTTCACCTCTTTCACATAGTGTTGCCGAAAATGGGAGCTGAACGAAAAAAGGTCATCTATCCCTCCCCGCTCCCGCAGGACACAATCTCGACGTTGCCAATGTCATTTAACAGTTTCTTCACTTATAATCTGGGTTTAGTTGATTTTCGAAGGTTTACAATTTAAAAGATCCCTTGCATATAACTGTCCCGAATATGAGGCAGTGTCATTCATCGACTTAAGTTTGCTGCTTAAGGAAATGTCTGTATGTAGGTAATGATTAAATATACAATTTAACGAAACTTAACGTCTACTTTTTCGAATTTCGTTCAGTTATTCATATATTTTGTTTTATTCCGTAATCGTATACCTTGAAAATAAAATATGGTCATGGCAAGTGCCGTGGCGGGTTCACTTGCATCCCACGCCTATTTCTCACGGGAGCATTTTTCGACTATATGCCGGTCCATATTATGGTAATGCGCATGGAAATGCTTCTTCAAATGAGATGAACGTACTTTTTTATTTTCGTCATGCCCCAGGAAATATTTTCGTTGAATTATTTTTAAAATGTTTATAATTTCAACCTCATGAAAATAAATCCATTGCATCTTATATGCGGTAAAAAATTAATTTGCCTTGCATATTGCGCATTGCATGAAGTTTAAAAAAATTAAACTAAAGAAAGGCCAACCTACTAGGCATCAAAATTAGGTATTCTTATTTCCTTTTCTAGGTATATTTTGGTTTTCGATTTATGTGACCTTTATGCAGCTGCTAATTACATTCAGCAATTAAAATCTGCATTTTTCCAACTAACTTGTCAAGCCAATTAAGTTCGCCAAAATAACACCGTATGCTAACCGAAGAAGTTCTGAATAAAATTCTCTTAGTGGACGATGGTTACACTCAGCACTACGCTGGTTCATAGGCGCTTCAATTATAATCTGTCGTACTTAGATATATAATGAACTTACGCATATAATGAACTACGGTAGTCACATTCTGTATGGCAGCTACTACTTGTGGTTTTTTTTATCATGAGATTTTCTTAGCCTTACTTAGATGAAAGAGCAATATTTGGATAATGGAAGAGCAAGGTAATATGGATATTGTTCAAAGAATACAGCAGTTCGCATTGAAGTAAAACATTTCGACGGCGAAATAAAACGTAACTGATGATAGTGGATTAACACGGTATGCATGGATTTTTTGCAATGGTGTTAAAAGGGATTTTTTATTAGTTTTTCAAAACTGACTCAGTGAAAACTTTTTTAGAAAACACCTAGGCGGACCGCCTAGGTATTTCTCGCCTTCTCATAGCTTCTCTTCTTACTTCATGGCAATGCACCAGCTTTCGCGGAATTGCTTAAAAAGGTGGTTTTTGGCATGTTAACGGATACATTTAATGGTTAAAATGTATGTATATACTCGATAAAGCTCTCATTTGCTTTTTCTGGTGTTCTAAAAGGAAATACTTAAAGTAAGGCACTTGGTGACATTAAGGACTTAAAAAGCTTGCACTTGTATAAAGGTAACTAATCATTGGTGCTGGAGAAAAAGGCAAGTTAATTTAAGCCTTAGAACAGAAACCATTCTCACATTGCTTAATCCATCAATTAGGCGTATAACGGCATCCAGCGTGAGGTTACTTCATAGCACTCTAATCATGTCAAATTTGATGTTGCCAACATCGAAAACTAATTGTCATGGAGCCATCTATTTTTAATAGCCTTATTAAAAATAATCCCTACTAGTACTGGTCATCACTACATCCATGCGCTTTCCAACAAACGAAGTCATTGAATTATTCGTGAATAACTGGCTGAACGACCGAATTGTTACATACTGATAATGATTACATTTCTACGTCCAGTAAATATTCCAGCCAATTCCTTCTTCTCTATAGTTTAATTAGCGTTTTATCCATCTTCTTTTACCTCTTTCCTACATAAACTGTTTTAACTATTAATGCATGGCATTTAGAATCATATACTCTTGTGCTTGTCTTTGTGTCCAATATGTGTAAGGTTTCTATTATCTCTTGCTAAATACATATGTAGCGGTAGTATCTCATGAAAGTCTTTTGGGAAGAATCGCATTTATTACGTTATTTTTTTGGCTCACGAAGGTGAGACACTGTAGCGTTTGAATAGAAATACTTGGTATCATTAGTGCCTGCTATATTAAAATAATTATTGCGACCGAGAAGATGTATGAAGTCCGTAATCGCACTTTTCTCGACAACGCCCCCGTTCGCTATCCGGGAGCGGAATTACATGTCGACGCGCAGCCATTTTCCCCCGCCCTTCCCCACTTTTCTCGCTCCCTCCTCCTCTATCTCCACCTCTGCTGATGTTAATCTTCCTCGAGTCGAGAATGAACCGATCGCCCTACTTACTTCTCTACACCTACCGTTAGGCATCGAAGACAATTATGGTTGTATCAATAGCAAATGATGAGCGTTTTTGTTTTCCTCTGGAGAATTTCAATACAATTACGGAGTGGAGTCTTAACGATATTGGAAATTATTCTTTAAATTGTGAAAACATTATACTCTCTTTTTTAAGAGTTATTATTTTTGAAGAAATATTTTCAGTGCCGGTAGGAATGGGTTGTGCAATTAAATTATCTAGCAATTTAATATCACTGGAGAGAAAAGAACCCAGGAAAGAATCCATGTACCCTGTATCAGTTGAATTTACCCTTTAAATCTAAAAGGCATTACATTAAGATCAATGTTCTAAATAAATTTTAAATAATCATGTAAAGTAATGCTACCTAAAGATACAATTAGCATTAACGTTTGCTGAACAAATGATATGAATAACTGCACCATTGCATCAATGCTCAGTTATTGCCTTTGCCTTGAAGTGATAATAATTGCAACGCATATTCTGAGAACAGGCCCCTATTCACTATCATCAAATAGCGCTGGTTATTTTGGTTGTCAATAGTTGCCATCTCCACTAAAAAATTTATTTCACTCTTCTCTTTTTCAAAATTAAAATGAAATCTATGAGCATTGTCTTTTCTTGGGTTAACTTGGCTTTTCTTACCTAACCATGATTATACGATTCGGTTAACTCATAAAAGATATGTCATTCAGAATTCTACACCTAATGAGATGTAATCATAGCAAAGTAGTTCTGCTTGTTCGTGTAAGCCTTGCCCTCAGGAAATATTTTAGTGTTTTATTTCGGGTTGCATCAGCTACCTCAGCCATTTGACACCATTTGTGCTATGGAATAAAATATAATTCAACGTATGAGCAACCGGTGTTATGGTCGAACCAGTAGATTGATATAGACGGCTTACACGTTTATAATTGTAAATTCTCACCCCAAAAACATTTTCCATGGTAGTAGAAGACTGCTAATAAATTTGGCCATCAGTATGTCAGACTTTTAACTTATTTAAGCCATATTTAGCGAGTAAAAGATATCCATACATGACGAACATTTAATTTTTCAGTCCAAGTTTGCTTGGAACACCGAAATATATGGACTGCACTATAAATTTGTATCATTAGATTTCTCTCTCAGTTAGAGTAAAACTTACGAGCATCCACTTTTGTATTTAACTTTGAACTCACAAAATACATAAATGTATCATTGTGAATAAGCCCTGAGTAAATAAATTTGAGTCGTAGCTGTATTTCAATCTTTAGCAAATAATATCAGTTACTAACAGATCATTTATTCCAATAGTATTTGCATAGCAGGTAGTATTGAGATTAGCTTGAGAGTTTAATTGGATAAATATCTTGCAGAATTTTTTTTTCTACTTAAAGCCACTGCTCTTTTGCAATGTTGATCCATGCGTTCATCGTTTTATTTTACCAAATTGAAGTTTTAATGTAACGTTGATAATATCAGTGTGAGGGCTCCCCACGATATATCATTCCCGTTAACTATAATCCCAAGGAAACTTCGGAATTTGGTTACTTTTGTTATGTCCTTATTTTTGTCATTTTAGTAGAATGCAAAAATAAGAACGAGAGAATTACTTTATATCTTCTCCTCTGAACGAAAAATGACCGTGTCATTACGTACGGACTTTGACGTATTTTTTTCTCGTTGAAGTGTCTGATTCTAGTTCTGACAATCGTGGATTCTTTTTCTGTTTGGGCCACTTTCGAACTTGGCAATCCATGCTATCTTCCCTTCGTACCTAGAGCGGAGATGACGTCAAATTCACGTCAACACCTACGCCGGAAGCGTGAATATTCTCAACATGAAGAGTGAACAGACCGAGTGAATGAGAAAGCAGTCTTCTAATGCTCAAGTCACTAGGTATGGGTGTTATAACATGGGGATTTATGGTAAATAGAAGTGAAGAAACTTTCAAATGTATATATATATATATATATATATATATATATATACATATACATATCCTTATTATTAATACATATATTTATTTGATATTTGCACATTTTTGTAGAAAAATTGACGCACACGCTTTATTCTAGAGAGCTTTCGAGAGTGAATCTACTGTTGAAGTCAAGGAGTATAAAACATTTTCTAATATCCGTGTGTTGAAGTGATTGTTAGCTAAGAGTTCTCTGAATAAGATAGATAGTGTAGATATTCCGTACTTGTTTGCTTTATTCAACCCACGAAATTTATTTTCCTTGCACTGGAAGGAAAATACACCCTCGTTAAAAGAATTTGGGTGCAATGAAAAATACTCATATAGGTCGGCATAATTTCATCGGCAGCATCGGTTGCAACTAATGAACATTAGAGCTTGTCCACTATTCGGGTTCCCACCGCATTCATTGTTGACTTGAGACAACAGTTTTTCCCGGTATTCTCCGAGCGTCTTCGACCTGAAGACGCTCGGAGGCGAAATACCGGGCGAAACTGTTGTCTCAAGTCAACAATGAACGCGGTAGGAACCCGAATAGTGAACAAGCCTTCCTTCAAGCCCCGCGGATAATGAACATTACATTTGTTTATTCCTCTGGGATTGGGAGAAGTTATTGGATAAACCATAGACTGGAAAAATTAACCTTTAATGTAAAATATAATTAATTTTCATGATGATAATGTCAAGCATGTAATTGGCCTGTCAACAGGTGATAAATCGTAGATTATTCGTTCACACTGTAATAATATATCCGTTTCGTGTTTTTGCCGAATACCTTCTTTGTGAATAAAGACTTCTTCGGCTATAAATCTGTGGTGGAAGACAGTGAGGATCTATATTTTTTTCCACTTTAGCTGTCCCTTGCAATGAAAAAATAATCATTTATTCATCATATAATGATATTGATGAATTATTTTATTCTTTTGCAGAAAGATTTGCCTTCTAAATTGTTTTATAAGAGTGGGAAGCAATTTAGAGATGCAATTGACTTTAATTATATACCAACGTTATGATTGTGGATGTTGCTTTTCGTATGTTTAACGAGATGATGGCCGCATGATGTCTCTTCCGTCGTTGAACGGCTCCGAAAGTGTCAAGCGAAGATCCCACTCGGTCTACCTGGGGATCAAGATATCTTGAATGGCAGTGAACTATGCGTTTGGCAATTTTGAAAATGGCCTTAGTCACGGGGAAATGAAGGAGTATCAGTTTGGCTTATTATTGAAATTCATCGCATCCAAATCGTCCAATCTACAAATAAATCACGCCCATCATCAGCGCTCAGGTTGCTTTGAAAGACCATGGTAATACTGAGTCATTTAGAATAACTGTTATTTTTTGTATGATTTCATACCAAGGATATAGTTTACCTCAGACAAGAACAAGAGGTATGTTTGACTTCAAACATTTAGAGTGGGGTGAAAGTGTTTTCATTGTGTCATCTTCAGCACGAGGTTCATTGCGTAGGTCCTGGAAATCGCGTCGCTAGGATTTTTTGCTGGGGTATCCTTTCTTGAGTGCGTCCGACAGGTTTTTTCCCTGAAATATAATGAAGGGCGCGAAGGCATAACTTTTCAAATTATTTTCCGTGTATATTGATGTAAGTGGTGCCGTGGGGAAGATAAGGATGCTTGTGAGGATTCCTTATATTTACTTTGATCTACTATTTTTAACTGTTTTCAAATCTACTTGTCTAAATTCTCTTTATCTTTGTTTTATTGAACACTTATTTATTTTCTTTTGAATTCCATGCAATTTCCTGCGTTCCACTAAACCCGTCATTAATATGGTCTTTCGTCTCATTTCCAATTTATTTAAATTTGACATAGTGGAATGAGCTATTCAAACGAAATATACCTCACGGATATGCGTCATGAAAACTGAGAAAAGTCCTTCTCATTATCACTTGGATTCAATAATTTGCAATCAACATTTTGGTGTAAAACCCTCTCCACACGCCTTTGAAGGGCATTATGTTGGTGTGCATTATCAAAAGAAGCTGTCAATCATGTACAAAAATTATTCGTATGTACATTGACTTTCGTTTATCTTTCAGAGATTTTAAATGATTTCAACGGTAGAATAACAAGCACTCCAAACAAAATTCTTGAAATAGGCGCGTAATCGAGTAGATAGATCACACATTTTAGAGAGGGACCTTGACGACCTCTGATCGAGTGAGCTCTCTTTTTTTCTCTCACGATGCAATCAGTTAACGAAACGGCTCTGCGAGTGGTGTGTGCCCGCTCTCTCCGTGACAATCAGATCGGAGTTGAAAAAGGAAAGGCTCTTATTGGAACGCTTGTGCCTGCATTGGTGAAGATCTTGCTGCTTTTCATCTCCTTAGAAAATTGTAACGGTTTCCCCAAAATGGGAGAAATTACAGGGCTTACAAACCACTAGGTGGAGACAGTATCTCAAGCGAAAAAAATCGCCTACAGGAAAATTTGGAACCGGATGTGAGCACAATAGATGTGGGAAGATCACCCAATAATGTTTTGGGCACACACCGTGGCAACGTCTTCGGATAATTTCCTGAAAAAATCAACGTAATTTACGTAAAATACTTCCTTCTTCAACGTGGTTTTTTCACGGATGCCTGGTAGAGTACATACGTAAGTCCCATTCAATCTAAAATTTTACCCTCAGGAGGATGGCCGCGTGAGAGGAAATTTTATTTGAAAACCTTTCATGACATGACTCTAGTTCTTTTAACATGGACAATATGGAGATAAATTTCCCGGCCAGGTGAACATTTTTGAATAAATTATGGCTGAATTAGGTATTGGTGATAGTCAAATATTTAGCAGTGACTGGATTCTCATAAGCTTATATTAATCCGTTATGCATTATGTATTTAATCTCTTAGAAGAAAAATAGTATTATTCTAACTTGATAGAACTTAACCCAAGTATTAAGTGCAATAAACTCAAAATATAAAAAAGAAGGAATATGTGATCGGCATATAAATGAAGTCATAGTAGAAGATGTACCTTGTGAGCGCGGTAGAATGATAAACAATTACTGTCAACCATAATGTTTTAAGAGTTTCGGTTGATTTTGAACATTTTGAAGACCAATAGAAAAATCTTGATTTAATTTAAACTTTTGATTTGAGGAAAGACCGTAATCTTAAAGGTAAATTGATTCATCCAGCAATTGTGCTATCCACATCGAAAAAACTATCGTCATAACTCACCCAGCATCTTTCTTATGATTGTTGCTGTAGAAGCGCATATATACGTTTCGACTGGTTCTGGTAATAGATAAGACATAAAAATGAAATACGCACTTAGTTTCTTTAAGTGAAATCCCCCAGTTTTTTAAGAAATAATTTCATAGCCCACCATACAAATAAATGTCTATATGCACCACTAATCGTCGATCGACGTGTCACAACTTGTGGTGAAAGAAATTCAACTCAATTTCTATATTCTGTTATAATGCATATCGGGAGGAGCCGAACCTTCAGATTTAAAGAATTGTATTCGTTGATACTGATTTTTCACAAGTCCCCACTATTACTCTAGATTCCTCTCACACAATTTCCACTTCTAAAGGATGTTAAAGAATGAATATAATTGATGAATATTTCATATTGTCTTATTTGGTCTTTCATACTTGAAGTGACTGATACAATGTACTAAACCTTACACGCACTTCTTTACGTTGTAAACATATTGGTATTAAATAAGTATTCTATATAGGCAAATTTAACTTATTTACCTCTAGAATGATATACATGTTATATAAAGAGAAAATGAGGATGACAGTTTTTTCCATTTTTCATCTTGTAAGAACCCGATTGGAATATGTAAATTTCCTTGTAAAAGGGAACAAAAGAAATGGAAGATTAATTTTTCTACGGGCCTCACCCCTCACTTTCTTTCGCCTCAGCATACCAGAAACGGCTATACGGACGAACCCCTAAGAATTACTTGAGTTTTATCATGTGAACCATCCCTTCAAATTTCTTTTCCCACCGAAAATTTGCCTTGGGGATCTGAGGTAGAGAAATCGCAAGGGTAAGGTAGGTTGGGGGAAAGGTTGGGTGGATGTTTAAGCACAAAGTTAAGCCTTAATCTTTCGAAGGAGAGGAGAGGAATTACTCTGCCTGTGCCTTGGCAGATATTTCGCCGCTCCTCCTTCGTAATCTTCCTTTTGGAATGCGCGCGTTTGGCTGTTCGTGCGAGCGATCGGTCGTTAAATATCCGATCGGGCACCGCGCGGCGGAGCGCCCGCCCGACGCTGCTCCGGGCGTCGCGGCATATGCCTGCGCTTCCAGCCGATTGGGCGATTGCCGTTATCGCGGGGGGGAAGGGAGCGGAGCGCACGGAACTCGCCTGAGTTCCGCGGCCTCTACACGCCGTCTCTTCCGCCTCCTTATTCCTTGGACGCCGCTGTCTTCGGGCCGCGCGCGCTCGGCTAATGCTTTGACGCCGCCGCCGCCAGTGCGGGCATAACACCCCCATCTCCAATAGGGAAAGGAGCTGTGGCATATGCTTCAGGGCGAATGGCGGTTTCTGAGAAGCTGATAAACGAGAACTAAAAATGATGGGACGTGAGAGAAAGAGGGACGAGACGTTGTATTTACTGAAAGTTGTATAGCGGGTTTTAGATATCTGAGGAATGGCTTAAGGTAAGAAGTAATCTTAGATGATTTGTAAAACTCGAAAGGTGTATGTGAAATGACTGATGTAACCGTTTTATCCGATCTCTTATTTTCCATTTTTCTATTCACATTATAAGTTGCATTTTTGCTGAAGAATTACTCAATTGAGGCAACTTAATCGAGTGAGAAAATCAAAACAATCCTAATCAATTTTCGTCGTTAGTAACTCGGCCTTCTAAGTGTTTATTTCCCAATCACTGTATTTTTAAAAACTGATTTAGCTCTATTGACATAAATATAATTTTATTACTTAAACTAATCCCCTTATTGAGGGCCGAATCAGTTGTCATTTATGGCAATCACTTTGCTACGGTGATCTTTGTAATAATGATAAATGTCGATTTTGTGTCAAAAATAAAACTTGAATTAAGGAATGGCATTCGTAGTAAGTGTATGGGAGCACATTGCTTATGTGGGCCTATATAAAATCTTTCCTGTAGTAGAATCAAAGTTTTCATTTCGATAGCTACATAGTGTAGTAATATTTTTACAGAACGGTGAAATAATCCAATGCTTAGGTGGGGAAACATGTAGTTTAGGATTCCTGAGCGAAGTTATCATGCATGTAGACCTTGTTTATGTTATGTTATTTACTATGTAAGGTTGGTTTGAGTTATAAAAGTAAAGTTTGTCTCTTACTCAACTGAAAGGCGTGTGAAAGGTACTTATTTAGGTTAGCATGACCAGTTGCTTTCCATGAGCCTTTGATGGCATTCTGGGAAGTTATAGTACTTATGCTATGACAACTTGAGGATATTTTATCAATGAGCACTCAGAGCCTTCATCCGGATTTGAGGCACGATATTCTTCCGTCCGCTGCGAATCGCTCTGCTCTCTAGGCTATAATGAAATGAGATATATGAGGAATTTGAGTATGCAGATGACTCATAAGGAGTTAGCCAAAATAACTTGAGGACAAGAATATCATTCCAATACAAACGTCTAAATAGCAAAAAAAAACCCTTCGCTTGTCGATGTCAGCCATGGGCTTACTATATTTTTTAAATTATCTTGTGGTCGGTGGGAAATTTTCATATAAAAATCAAAATTATTTGTATTCTTCCCTAATTTTTGTTTTATTTTTCCTGCTACATCTTAACTTCTCTTGATGTGTTTTTTTTACTTTGATGATAGGACTATTACCTATTGGATTATATATTTCTTTTTATTTAGTAATCCTTATCTTAATGTGAAACTAAATTATTGTTGTATTTTGCAATACTTGATTTGAAAAATCAAAACTCCTTAATAATTTGCGTCAAAGTATGGAAACTAAGTTTGTACGCTTTAAGAACTACTATGAGACAGTATAAATACGAAAAACTGATCACTGGAAAATATACTTCTGGCCATTTATGCTCACTACATGTATTATTTTTCATTTCAATGTCAGATTGTAGCGATTGCAAGAGGAGGAAATTTTGCTGACTGCCAACCGATGGACGTCTCACGATCCTAGACGGGTCTTTGAAGAAACCCATGCACGCTTTCCAGTAATATGTCTAATTGTTTGGCTTATTTAAACCTTGGCTTCTCGATGCTCGGGGAGAAAGGAGAGACTTTTACCACGCACAGTTCTTGACATGTTGTTTTAAATACGGAGCCTAAATGGTAAAATTTTTAATAACCGTCCAAGTTAAAACCTAATTTTTTATTGTGTTTAGGGATTTTTTTGCAGTGTTTAGGGAATTGCTTTCAGTGTTTAGGGAATGCATTTCACTGTATTAATCGTGGAAATGATTTTAGAGAATTCGGGAGAATTTATCCAAGTGATTTCCTTATTCTGTTGCATTAAAAGCCCTCTATGAAAAATTTCGGAATGCCAACTAAACTTTTTCTGTGGCATTGGTTTGAACAAGCATGGCATTGAAACATTTAGCGTCGCTTTAAAGTTTTAACGAAAGTATTTAACCGAAAAATCACTGCGCAATTGAGAGGGGCGCATTATATAAGTCTCTTTAAGGAAAGTTGGTCAAACTTTGCGTTCCGTGCGCATAGATATGATAACATTTATCGGGTATATGTTCATGTTGTAGTCCTTTGGCCATTAATTGATATAGCGAAACTAATCCCATGGCATCTTGCAACGGAAGAATGCTGCAACAATTTCTTTTATTACCCAAAATAGCGTTCATGTCTGTTAATGTAACTGTCCATGTTAATGATCATTGCCTAGTAGGGATCTGTTGTAGTGCACAAGGCACAGGGAAGCTTCTGAAGAATATTTATAAAATTAGTGGTTACTGGTCTTGGGAGGAAGATGACTGCGATGAATGACAAGGACTTGACATGAGCCAGCAATTTCTCTTTAATCTATATGTTTAATGAAATAAAGAGAAATCCACTCCCACAGAGAAGTTTTTTTTATTTTCAGAAGGATTTTCTGTCAATGACTAAGGTTAGGGAGTTCAGAATATTCAAACATACCTCTACCTCCCTCCTAATATGCTCCATCCGCCACCTAAGCAATTCCTTAATTCTTCATTAGGCTCCCCCTCATTCCCCAGAGCAATCCTACTGAGTCAACACCTCCTTCGTTGTGAGTATAACTTTTTCCCGATTATTCATATGCATCCTACATCCCTAGCCAATCGGAAACGACATCCTTTCCGCGCGAGCCTCCGTCGGTCAGCTGCGCCAGCCCTTGTCTAAATACATATTACGATATAGAAGGAGTAAGCCGGAGCTGGCGAAGTGGTTGTTTTGATCGTCGTGAGTGAAACAAAAGGCAAAGCTGATGGAGGAACACCTCAAAATACACATTGTTCGAACACTTACTGGGATGTGTTCATTTCAGACTCTCTTAGTCTCTCCGTTAGGTTGATTTTTTGTTCTGCTGATTTGTTTTCAATATTTGTAGCTTTAAATCCAATAAATTTCAGGACAAAAAACTCCTTTCTCTCACTAAAATGCAGAATTTCAAGAAATGCCAACAATGTTATAAACTATTGATAAGCTTTTTCCTGAGAAAGGAACTCAATCATGTTTGCTATAAAGAGGCACTTAATCCAGTCTAAGGACATTGCAGTGGATTTATCATTTCAAACCATTACATTTTACAACTATTAAAATAACTTTTGATACGTTTTATGAATATTTTAATATTTAGTATATTATCGCCTACATGTGCTGATTTCTCATTGTCAGTAGTCTTATTTTCTAAGAGGTTTCTTGAGGCGTCACTTTGTGAAAATTTCTAACGTTCATGGTGAAAACTTTTAACTACTATTTTCACATTTATTTTATTTGCCAACCAAGGTCAATACATTAGTGTCTTGATACACACCGTGATGATGACACTGATATGTTGAAAGCTTTGCCGGTAGATGAAATATGAGAGAAAATAGTACAAATTTATATACGTTCATCATTAACTCTTGTTATACCAATATTTTGCTGGCGGTATTGTTTGTGCATGTCGGAAATGCTTTGCTGGTGTGTTTTTCAAGACACGTCATAAGTAGGTAATGTTCTATACATTTAAAATGAAACCAGCGGTTATGTTGGTGAATTGTTAGCTCTCAAGTGGGAAATATTTCTATCACTCATCATGAGTCTTCTATAGCTTTCTTTTTTGATGACAAGGATCTTATTGCTGTTTAAACTTCTTCTGGGATGTAAAATTGTGTTGCATATGGCGTAACGCTTCCCCTGTTTTTCCGTTGGCCATTATATCACGAAGAATTGGACCTGTGCATACATTTTGTAGAGAATTTTTATTGCTTCGTAAACAGTACCCAGGAGAATACTTTTCTCCTGGGTAGCAATGAGAAATCATTAAGCACATGAAGCATATTCACTGTCGTCAAAAAGTGGACACAGCTTACAAATGAGAGAGCTCAATAAGGGGATATTTTTAACGGTTTACCAACGGTTAAGAAAGAAAAGAGTTTACCATTGTTTCCCACTAATGACCCTTCAAACGTGGATGTATAAACAAAAACTGCTGGACTCCAAAGAGACCAATGTAGGTGTGCGGGATATCAGTTCGCACAGGTCATGCTTTTCAGCAGCTCAAGCGATGCGCCTTAATGCATGGCACTGCTCTACTTATATTGAAACCAAACCGTAAATGATTTTTTTATGAAAAATTAAGCTGAAAATAGCCATTTCAAGGTAAATATCACATGTTGTTAGCGCGAACTCCCCCTATTTTGTTAACTTACTGATATTTTTATTTTTCGTTATCAAAAAATACCTTTTAACTTTCCCTCTCTTGTTTCCTGTGAATGGTGTTGTTCGCACACTTTTGGGATTTTAAAATTATTATTGCTTTCTATAAACTTTGATAAAAGGAAACTACCTACATAATAAAGTGTAACGGGTTGCCATTGCACGTAAAGTGTTAAACGTGGAGTGAACTCCTAAACTTATCATTCCATCACCTTGCTCATCGGACTCTCTTAGAGTGAGAGACACCTCTCTTGGGCATGAATGTAATTGGGCACTATAATAATTATAAATTTTACGCTTGTGATAATACATTTCAATTCCATGAGTGCATTGCGAGTTCTAAAAGGAACCTCGAGACGGAAACATTTTGGAAGTCCTGATTCGATTCCAATGTGGTGTCTTCCTATTTGAATTATAATGAAGTGGTCAGCGAAAGGTTATCTTGAATTCAACACGAGAATTACTTGCTTTTATACAATATTTAGTAATTTGCTTGTTTAATTCTTTTATTTGATGGACGATGATTTTCTTCATTGTTAGAGTGGTGGTAGAGTAATGTTCAAAAGAAGCACTTCCTCACCCCTTCGATTACTTCTCTTATTTCAAACAGTGCTTGGTGTCTTTGATCCAGTCAGTTTTTTACCTCTAATGTCCTCATGTATTTGTGTTTTATTTAGTGGTAGGCCATTTGTAGATTAGATATCCTGAAAGTCCGGCTTTCTATCCCATTAATCTGTCATAAATTGAATTTTTGCCTGCTGCTTTTGATGCAAGCTGAAGGTAACGGATGTCGGGTACAGTGTTATTATCCTTTTAAGGTTGTATTTTCTTTTGGATTGATAGGTTTTTGTGCGGAAAAGAAATGAAACTACCCTTTTTACCGATACTCATTTAAATACTAATGGCTCAAATAACTTCCATGCATAGCGACGATTTATAGCTTGTCTACAGCTAAATCTAGACCATAGCACTGGTTTCCAGTAATAATACTTTATCACTGCATTAATTTATACCAAATTTTCATTGCAATATTCTCCACAAGAATACTGTTTTCAACCACCTGCGATTAACCCAAAAGTCGACTAGCCAAAGCAGCCCTTCATGTAGTTTTCTTTTTTAATTAAGAAGCCTTTCATGATATATAATCGTGCCATCCTTCCAGCTACAGATTTCATTTATTATGTACAATACATTGATATAAACATTCATTATTTTACGAATCTTCATTGTCTTTTTAGCAGAGGCGTATTGAATTTCTGAGTAATTTCTCTGGCGCAAGATGGATGATCACGCCAAAAAAGCACTATTCAACCAAAGAAATAGGGCAACATATGCTGGAAAGAGTTAGGGATCGAAAAATTGGTACGTTAATTAAAATTACATCGAGTCGGATAGGGGGTGATAATTCATAATGGAGATAGAGCGAGAAACTGAATTGCCTGAAAAGCGTTAGCCTTTTCTTTTTTCGGGACTTCCGTCTTCCTATTTGCCTCCATTTCTCCTTTTACATTCCGCACCACTTCAGCATTTATTTTCACAACTGAGGAAATGGGAAATGAACCCTTTTATCTCTCCGCATTCATCTCCTCCAAACTGATTATTCATAATGCTAATGGCGTGTACACAAAGTGCTTGTGTTTGTGTGTGCAGAGTCACCCTTGCTCATCCCATCCTGCCCTTTTGACGGTTATAAAATCCCCAGAAATTGATAGCCTCTGCATTTTGAATCTTGTGGAGCCAATTTTTAAAGAGCAAGTAAAAATTACTTCCGTTTCTTCTGCGCCTTCTGCTATATTTAATTTGACATCAAACTTCACTCATCCTTCATATCCATCACTAAATTAAATTCTGGATGCTTAAAAACTTATAATTATTTACATTTACGTTAACGTCATTTCTTTCTTCCTCTTGCTCACCTTTTCAAATTAATGTTGCAATTAATTTTTTACTTCCAAATTACAGCACCTGTGTAGCTCATCCACGCTTGCCTTTTTTCTCGTACTCCGCCTTCGGCGTAATTGATTTCCTGCGCCATAATCTGTGCAATAGCCGCGTTTTTTCATCCAAGCATTACTTTTTTTTCCAAATTTTCACCTTTCTATTCATTTATATCATAGCCTCTTTTTTGTTAAAAACTTTTCTATGCATTAAGTTCATTGTACGATACATAAACGTCCTTGAGGTTTATGCGACTGGGTTTTTTATTAACCTATGTTAAGCTCCTTTAATTCCTTGTGCTCGGTTCTCATAAACTACAGTTGCATTCCAAATCTATTCCGCTTTGGCTCTTGACCGCGAATCGCATCACATCCTGTGTATCTAAAGGTTTGTGCTCGTCCCCGATTCTTTATTCCTTAGAGCACTACTTTTCATTTCCCACCTTTGTACATTTCCTCTTTCCCTCGTCTTCCTCTTCTTCAGCCTCAAAAATCACCCCCCGCCCCGACGAAATTCTCCCTCTCTTTTCTATCCCATCCTTTCCTGTCATCATCTTTCCTATTCCTCCTTCTCCCTTCCGCCACTAGCGCCCCGACTCCGCCTAAGCTTCCTTTCATTCTCCCTTCCACCATAAACTCTCATTTCGGCCTAGCTACGTTCGTTAATGCTTATAATTACACCCGGACCTGCTCCCTTCGGCTACCCCGGGTTTTGCGTAATTAATATCAGCATCTTATCGCGGGTTATCGGTTCGTAAAAGGGACGAACGTCCATTATACGGTGGAGTCGGAGTAATGTATTCGATGTTCCACGAAAAGGGAGGGTTCCGAGGAAGGGGTGGCCTAGGGAGAGAGAGAGAGGGCGGTTGGGGGTATGAAGAGGGGTTTGTGAGTGGGGCGCACGGGAATCGAGAGGTCAAAGCAGGTTAGAGGTGGGGAAGGGTAGCAAAGAAGGAGGAGAGTGAGTTGGGAAAAAGGTTAGTTTGGAGCGTGGGGAAGGGAGGGAAGCAGCAGTAGGAGAGGATGGGCATTTGGAAAAGGGTTTGCTAGAGTGTGCGAGCCCTACGCGTTCATGACTTGGAGAGAGGTTGCTACGGTGAGGGGAAGAAGGGTTGAAAAATTTAAGGGCGTTAGGAAGAAGAGAGGAGCGTGGCGAAGAGGTGGACGATGAGGGAGGAGCGGAAGAGAGGGGAGAGAATCGAAGATAAGACGGCGAGGCGAGCGTAAATAAGGCGGAAATTAAAAGGAGCCACTTTGGGTGTTGCGGATGGAGGATGAGAAAAGGAGGCCTTGGGACCAGGAATCGCAGATTTTTTTGGGAAGTTGCGAAAATACACGTGCACATTTATCAAATAAAATGAGAGTTTGAAAGAGGAAGAAGGTTTATCCAGCATTTGTGGATGAAAGCATTGAAACCATACGAATGCTGTCGGCATTGGATTATGAGATTATCGCAAAAAATGGGTGTACTGCGGATGGATTTAAAAAGATAAAATTTGATTGTAAAATAATTGAATTACTTACAATTAGTGGATTTTAATGATTTTTTGCGCTTTTTGTGTGAGAAACGTAAAAAAATGCAATGATGTTAAGTTAATATATCGCTGGGGTTCATAAGTTTTACTAGAAATAGTTCATTTGTGAAGTAAAATACATAGTTACTACTTTCGTGTTCTTAAGCGCTGAATGAGCGCGGTGAACTCGAGAACGCGCTATTATTCTCCTAATCTTTGATGTTTATCAGTTACTCACTCCTACGGAATTCAGTCTATTAGTTATTCTGTACTCTCCGTTTTCTGTTACAGTGGATTTAGTTTGAGCCATTTTTAATCTGCGGACCTTGAGGCCGAGTTTTCATCAACCATACAGTCCAATTCCAAAGCAATTTTAGTAAATGGTACGCGATAAGACTAATCTAACTCGTCTTCTTCGAGATGAATTGTAAACGTGGTTGTTTTTTTTTTAGATTTTTTGTTTTAAATCATGTCATTGTTGCGTAGGAAGTTTTAAATTTGTTTGATATTTTTTTATTTTTGTTGGTCCTTTAGTATTTAATTAGTAATCCCATTGCTTATTTATGTCTTAAGTTTTGATTAACGTGATTGCAGCATTTTTTTTACTGACAGACATTAAGATATAATTCCAATAATTGGAAGTTAAGAGTTAAAGGTAAATTGGATGCGCTGGTTTAAGTTTATCTACTTAATTTAAGCCTAATGCCTAAGCCTAGTTTGCGGATTTTATTTTCTAATTTAAGGGCTCAATGTTTTGTTACAGTGGAATTTTAAGCCCTAAAGAACCTTGATTTGAAAATACAAAACATTTTCCTGTCAAAGGATGGATATGGCCAATGAATTAACCTTATATTTGGGCTATAATTAATAGATTATTCATTATATAACTCTTTGATGGGCATTAATGATATTTGAATTTGGTAAATAATTATGATTGAAGAATTCTTTGACATTTAATTCTCGTTACTGTTATGTTCTTATCGTAGTATACAGATGAAGAATACAAGAAAAAGCTACCCTTTTTGTCTGCAACGTTTTGGTAAAATAGCTAAAAACTTATTAGTTTAATGAATGCCCTGATTTGTTGCTGATATCAGTGTGGTACAGTGTAGTTATCTTATGTGGTGTGAGGGCACCTTCAAAGCTAATCACTTTGGAAGTCACAATTTGCTGCAGAAAATTTTCGTTCGTGTCAATTTAATACTCATTCTTTAAACTGGAACAGAGAATGGAGTCAGTATAAACAGGTGTACATATAAATAAAAGTTTGGTGACATCGAAGGACATAAGAAGCTTATGATCGAAGAAGTAGAATAAAAAAGTTTGAGGGAGATGAGAAAAGATATAGCGGCAGAGTTTCGGAGGAAGGAACAGGTCGTGTGAGTTACGTTTGGGTGAGTGGTGGATTTTGGGCGGGGCACTTTTGCCGGAAGGGTTTTTTTTCGGAGTAGGGCGGCAGGTGGGGCTAATGAAGTAGGTGTGTGCGTGTATGTTTGCCTGTGTACGGGACCGAGCGGGATGAATGTCTTCTTCGCTAAATGGCAGCGCCAAAAGACAGAGCAACAAAATTGAGCGTTGAAGATAACGAAGGTAGGGGCTTTTGTTTCACCTTCATTCTTACCATCCTTTGGCTACCTCCTCAAGTTTTCCATCTTGTCTATTATTTGTAACGCTTACCTTCTATTCAACTTTTTTATTCACAACAAACGGGAAGACGTATAGATATTGTTAGGGTTGCTTCTAAAATCGGAAATGAGTCTCCTATTCTTGGCTTAAGTGCACCAATCATAAGTGCAACTAAGATAGCGTGAAATGGAAGGAACATTCGAATATTGTCTTTCCTGGATTATTTTTTTCGGATAACCTCAGCCTAAATTCTTCGTATATTGTCTCCGTTATTTGCTTGCTAGTGGTAAGCATCTATCTAAACCCACAAATTCGATTATCCTTCTACTTTTCACCAATGCATTCTCCAGAAAGGTTCATGACTGAATTCCATTCTGATAATTAATTTTCTTGGATTGACCTTAGGATGTGCCTTGTATAAAAAACAATACTTATAGTATCATCTTTGTTAAGTTAATTGAGGAATAGATTCATTATTCCTAAATCATACCTAATTTTCGAAGACTGTACAAATCACCAAATGTATCAATGTACAAAGTACCTTTTGAAATATTTAGTGGCAACATTTTGCTACTTCAATAATTTTTATCAAAGAAAAAAAATCAAATTATCAAAAAAATTATTTAATTTGTAATGATTTATTAGAAAACTAACAATAATATGGAAATCCTTGAAGAACCCAATCGTTAGTTGTTATGCTTCCCGGTAATCTTGGTTGCATTTGAAGTTATTTGAATGGGTAAAAGCAATTAGTTTCCTCAAAATATCTCGTTCAACGAGTTTACTACTATGCAATAATTATCATTTATAGTTGCAGCATCAATACCTCCCATCTCGCCAATTGGTTTTAGTTGTTTGATAGAGGTTAGGAAGTTTCCATGATAAATATTCTACGAGACATTTTCACTACTGGAATTAATTTTCTGAGGTAGTGGAGCAAATTTGTTTTGAAATTGAGTTCGAATTATCACAACGTACACTAGAGTATATCCAGATTCGTCGCCGAACGGAGATTATCAATTCATGGTGCCCAAAAAGGATCCTCTATATGTGTCATTAAGTCAGCATTTTTCGCATAGATCCTAAGGTCTCGCTAAAGGCTCTTTTTATCTTGTGTATCCTTCAATACATATTGCGTGCATGGAGTTGGATTTTGTTGAAAATAGACTTATTCTTTCATTTTTCGCGTAGGAAAATCGTACAGCTAAGTTTTATTCGCAAATTTTTTATATTGGAAGCCGGGTTATTGGTCGTTATTCGTATTTTTTTTATATCTTCTCTTCAATTTTTCAGAACGCGTGCTCGAGCATTGAGAGCGTGAGGATAGACTATTAGCTGGTGCCCGAAGGAGGGAGAAAGCTCGCTTGTATTGAATGTAAGGGAGGAAACGGCGGAGGAATGGGTGAGATGGTGGTGGAGAGGAGGAAACTTCAGGCATACTTCACTAAAGCACGGAAAAGCGAAATGGGAGAAAGACAGAAAGGTGGTGCGATTATTATTGAAGCGGCAAACACAAAGAATATTCTCGGACTCACTCAATGCAAAACTTTAAACAAAACAAGAAGCGTTACAGGACGCCTTTTGCGTCTTGTAATGTCATTACCTCACGATTATTCCTCATGCATAGGAAAGAGGAATAATCCCCGATATGTACAATCACGAATGTATAATTTTATAGTCAACAAGTAGAGGTAGACTAAACCCGATTGTTTGCTAATGCTTTCGAGACATTTCATATAATAAGTTCATATTAAGTACTATCAAAAAACAAAATAAAAATTGAAATTTAATGTGGAAGAATTGGCTTTTTATTGGAAGTTTATTTGACACCCGGTTATCGATGCCCTACGTATTTCCTATTCGCGATTAGGAAGCATGTAATTCTACATAGTTTTTTGTTCTAAGTTGGTAATACCTCCTGGGCGAAGCGCCAGTAGCCAGTTTTTTAAACCCACTTTTGACAATACTGCAGAGATATACAATAATAATTGGCAGCTTAGGAGTGTAATAAAATATACAATAATAAGTTGCAGAATTAATTCTTAATGAAAAATGGACTTAGTTAATGAGTCGACTGATGGATTTCAGGAAAATATCATAATTTATGATGTGGCCCAAAGGATACGATACTAAATTATAGCTCAATATTTCCTTGTTTTACGGTGGGCGCACATTATTGAGACTTTATTTTGCACGAGCGGAAGGTATCCGTTGAAATTCAACGGGTAAGAAAGAAATTAAATTTATCTTGTAAGAAAATCACAAAGCCTGAAGAAAAACTTTATGCGTGGTCTTTTGAGGAGTTCGTAACCTATCTTATATGTTGTGCTCATTGTAATAGACACGCTGACCGTTTTCCAGGTGCACGGAGAGATGAGTGACTGTAGGTCCTCTTTCTTGCACGGGAAACCCAAAAATCGGCCTCGCAGACTCATTACTACATAAATAGGACCCAGGTTGATAGATGGTCACCTCGTCCCTCCGGTTCTCTTGAGCCGTCTTCTGAGTGACTAACAATTGATCGCTTTCCTTGTGTACATACATATATTTGCATTCAATGAGTTAGTTAAGTACCGCAATTCAACGTTGATATGTGCGTTGTGTATCTTAATCAGAATTGGAGAGTAGGGTACAATCCAGCGGTTGGCAACGTCAAAAGGAGCATTGTCAGCAGCAGCCATGTTTATTTGACCTGAGAATCCTCCATCACCCGGACTGCGCCTTCGGTATAGCCATAATCATTGGTTTCGGTAGCTAAATAAAAAATCTATGGTGATTCTTATTGCACTTTTCAATTTTCATGCACGGATGTCGTTAATTGCGCAGATTTTCCATTCTTCTTTCGGGTAAGAAGCATGAAGTGACGTCATTATAATTTCCGCCATCTTAAAACAAATTGAAGGCTTGAAATAGATGGGTCTGTATTTGAACCAAATTTATAGCTGGTTACCCATCGGTAGGTTGGGTAAGGATGAAATTTATGCGGTTCTTAACTTAACTCGAGAAACACCACGGGGAGATGCTTATGAGATCGCTGGTGGGCATGTCTTTGACCATCCAAGTCTAACCTTTGTCGTTTTTCTTTCAAGGGCTCATTTTCTCGCAAATAAGACATTTATTTTGCTTTGGAAGATTTTTTTCGAAAGGTTACTCTTTATTTCTATTAGGCATGTTGACGGATATATTTTTAAGTCCAAGGAGGGGAAACAGTGGAAAGTCTTAAATAGGCAACTCGATGATTGAGTGAATGCACCTAAGTTAACTGCACTTTAACACTTTTAAACATATATAAATAACTCGTAACGTTCATGATGTCTGAAAAACAGTTTGCAATCGTAATGAGGGGCGGACGGTTCCACAACGTGTAATACATGCTGAGTATTAATCGATAATAAACAACGCCATGTTTGTTGTGGCAACAGATGCATTATTACCATTGCTATTCACTGCACGTAAATATTCTTGCACATTTAATTGCGTGTGTAATATATTTAATTCCATTATGTGTATCGTTTACTACGTAAGTATTCTTTCATATACATGATGTGCCCCTTTGAGAGCTACTTTGAGAATAGACGTTGAAGAGTATACTTATTGTAAATATGCATTGAATTTATCGATTACCCCCTGAAGCAATCTATGAAGGGCCCTTGAGACTCTGGGCCCTTCTTATACGGATTTTCTTTCTTCATACTATCATGGGCCTGTAGGAAAACGTGATATTTAAATGCTAGAGGCGTGAATATTCTCTGAAAATCAAATATCAGGTTGTCAAGGAAATATGTTATTGTTGATTAAAGAGAAAAATGTGAGATTTTTTAGCTATAAACATGATTTTCAGACAATTACGAAGCTTAAAAGTAAATTGATTGAAAGAATTAGAAATTTCATTTATTCAGCCATCTATTAAAAATAATTCCAGCCCTCTATATTGAGTGAAAGTAATTTTAAAAAGCAAAAAATGAAACCACTGGACCGAACCCAATACTTAGCATGGACCACCAGGGACCACCAGGCGGGGCCTTTGGGGGCCCTGAGGGATTTTTAATATAGCCAATGATACAACCAGATATGTTTTCTATGTACATGCCAATCGGTCCAGTAGTTTTAGCATGATGGAGCAACAGGCAGACAGGCACTATTACATTTTTATATATTAGTAAGGATCACACCCCTAACCCTGAAAAAAGGGGTTTGGTTAATTGAACCCTACAGTATTTGTTGTCTACCAGTAACATACATGTGTTCCAAAGTTCATCAAAATCGGTCCAGTGGTTTTTGGAGGAGATGTGGAATATACCCACATACATACATTGACTTTTATATATATAAATGTTATGGTAGCTTAATAGAATAAAATATTTTGCAAGAATGCCTCAATTATTGGCAATAAAAGTAGGAGTAAACGAGCAGCTTTGCCTTTAACTCCGCTAACTATAAGTAGTAGTAAACAGGTACCTGTGCTTTCGACTCCACCGTTAACACGCTGTGGTAAAGAAATATTCTATCATTTCTGTAAAACATTTGGCAACCTTGGGAAAAGTAAAGGACTTTTTTTAATGAAATGCATATACTGAGTCGCTGAAAAATTTTGAAACATGGCCATTTTTTTTTGGCAATATTTGGAGTAATTGATTTTAAAGAATCTTCGTAATAATATTCACTCATGTTGGTAAACTCATAGAAGCACCAGGTGAAGATTTCTCGGGATTCCCACCGGGTCAGAAAAGTTGCCAGTGTTTGCCAGGAAAGTTGTCAGCCGCTGCCAACGTTTCGACGGATATTTCCACATTCGTCATCATGGCTGAAGATGATGGCGAAGATAGCCGTCAAAACGTTGCAGCAGCAACTACCCTGACCCAGTGGGAATCCCGAGAAAACTACACCAGTATCCTTGCCCGGGAAAACGCAAAATCTTTCATTATTGAAATACCGTCACCCCAATGCGTTCTTACCGGTATTTTTAATCATCGACTGTGTTGATAGAGGTGATTTCGTTTCACCGTAAATACTTATTGCTAGAGCCAAAAAGAGCTTCAAGGTTTTTGCCAACTAATGGCCATCTATCAATGTATAATTTAAAAATTAAAGGTAGTCTATTTGTTAAATGGTATGCACTTTGCTGGTGGATAATTATAGTTTCTCTGTTGTATTATTATGCAATTTCGGGTGGGTACTCTACTATGCAAATAGGGTTGGACATCACATTACTTTTTCTGAAGAGCTGAGTCCTTCGCCCTTTTTACTTTCTTAGTTATTGTGTATAATTTTACTACTAACCCTATTTTCATTTCAATTGATCGATTTGTAGAACTTGAAAGAACACCACGCATTCCTTCTTCGTATTTTTCACACTTTTTTATATTTACCGATGAGTGAATTAATCGACACATGAAATAGGTTACATAAATTACCTATTGGTTATTTTAAGTTGTGTTTTGTTGTGTGGTAATAAAACGCTGCTAAGACATTATTTCATAGGTCTACTGTTGCTTCTCATATTTTACGTCCATAGTTTTGCGTACTCACTGATTTATACATACTATATGAAAGAACTTACAAGGGAAATTTAAACTTCGCTCTTTTGGCCGGCCGATAGTCTCTTCTTACACCTCACCCACTGAACGCATTTATGCCTTCGTTGAACACTACCTACAAACTATAGTCCACTCCCTGCCCTCCTACATCAAAGACACCCATCACTTTCTTGACGGCCTCTACTCCACCCCTATCCCCCCCAACTTTGACATCTTAATGGCCACCTTCGATGTCACCTCCCTATATATGTACTTACTAGCATTCCTCGTTCTGAAGGATTGTCTGCCATTCGCCACATCCTTAACCAGCGCTCTACTCCTCAAATCCCTAGCTCAGCATTTCTCCTTGATCTTTCGGATTTCATCCTTACCCACAATGCTTTTTCTTTCAATAATAACTTCTATCTTCAAACCAAGGGATGCGCCATGGGAAGTCGTTTCAATCCCTCGTACGCAAACCTCTTCCTTGGTTTTTTTGAACAATCTTTCCTTTCTTCCTGTCCTCTAAAATCTCTTCTCTGGCTTCGCTACATTGACGATATCTTCCTCCTGTGGCCACACGATGTCAATACTCTGAATTATTTTATCTCATCCCTTAATGCCTCCTCATCCCTCTCTTTCCCTTCCAACTTTTCCGCTTCCAACATCACGTTTCTTGACGTCAACATCGCCCTCTCAGGCCACAAATTCAGCACTTCTGTCCGTATGAAGCCCACCAACAAACAACAATATCTCCATTTCAACAGCTACCACCCTGCTCACACCATAAGGTCCCTCCCTTACTCCCTTTCTATCCGGGGCCACAGAATTTGCAACAACCCTGACTCCCTCGACAAATTTATTTCGAACCTCCACCAACCTCTTCTCCGTAGGGGTTATCCAGACTCTCTCCTTCACAAAAAAATCTTTAAAAAAACACCAAACTGCCTCCTCCAAAATAAATTACTAATCAAAACATCTCCCTCACCACCACCTACTTCCCAGGTGTGGATTCCGTAAGGTGAATTATTAGAAATCTCTACCCAATCCTCTCCGAAAACCCCACCACTTCCAACATTTTCCCTCCCAAAATTACCTTCAGACGCCCTCCTAATTTATCCGCCATTTTAAAAACCACTAGACCTCTGTCAAAATCTTTTAAACCTACAAAATCCCTCTCAACACCTTGCAACCGTCCACAATGCAAAACTTGCCCCATGCTCATCACCGAGCCTTTGCCGAATAAGTTCCTCTCCTTTACTCTCCCCTCTGTTTCCTCACCCTCCTGCGTCACGAATAATATCGTCTATATCCTCCAGTGTCAACTCTGCGCTATTGGCTTATATTGATATTGGCTTATCCACTTTGATCCTTATTATTCGCCTAAATGGGCATCGGTCTAACTGCAATAACCCGCCCACCCTTTCCTCTTCCTTCCCTGTGGCTGAACACGTTTTCTCCCACAACTCCACTACCAACCCACCCACCTTTAAGGTTTGTATACTCGCCTCTCTCTCTCCCTCCCTCCTGTCCTCCACTCCAATTGAGAGATCACGAGCCCTCACTTATTCTTCTTTTTAACGCCCTCACACCACCAGGTCTTAACAAATCACTATATATTTATTCAATCAAGGAAATTCACACGTGGTGAAAATATATCCAACAAGGAGTCTCAGGTGTGACAAGTAAAAAACACACAAACAAAAGAAACTCACACGAGCGGTTTCATTTTCGACGACGCTGTCGTCTTCTTCTGAAGAAGTACTCTCTCCAGTTATACTACCGCCGCCCGGTGATATGACGGCTTGACCGTCGAAACATCCAAGTTTTCTTTTATAAGTGTCTTTTTTGCGTGTTTCTGTGTTTGTTTAGTATATCGCTGTTTTATTTATGCATGTGCATCGTCGCCGAGAGCGATTTTCTACCAAGACATTATATACATACATATACATACTATATATATATATATATATATATATATATATATATATATATAATTTTATATACGTATATGAAAAAAAAATGTCCGTCAAAGTAAAGTAATTCAGCGGTATATTGATGCCAAGTATATGGTGAAAATAGAAAATAACTCAAAATATTATTCATCTTATTTTATGTCAACATTAATCATATCGCATTGGCGGTAAAATATATATGGTACAACATTATTACGGGGTATGGGGACCAATCTCTCCAATACTGCCCTTGCAACATTTGCATTATGCATATTGATGCATTAAATACGTAGTAGATAAGCAATAATCCCGTCTAGCCTCGACTATGAGTGTTTGGATTCGTTCGAGTGGGCCCTCTCGGATAATCTTCAACGTTTTCTATTACGTACAATGGTCAATCGCTGGTATCCTCCTGCACTTCTAGCGGACGTTTAGTGCCGATTACTCCAACGGAGTTCGGAATTAAATAATGGAAATTGAGCATCCACATGACTGTATCCCTAATAATTCGCGAGGGCTAAGATCTTCTTCCCCCACGGCGAAAGTTTGTATCAATAACTAAGATGGTACGCGATATTCAACGGTGTGAAAGCAGCACTCAATTGGGTGGTGGGTGCCGTCTGGGGTTCGGCCACCATGTCGTCGACCCCACGTACACGTACGGGATTGGATATATTAACCCTTGAAAAAGTTTCATTTTGATATTTCAAACAGCGTTGTGAATCTGTGGTAAGAAATATTTCCCAACTCCTTAAGCACGGAAATTTGGGCCCTGGAAGTACTTGTGGGCCTAAAAGACATGTCACTACACCCGCTAGGAAAAAAAAATGAAGCAATATAGAACAACCTCCGGAGGAATCAATGAAGGGTTCTTGGGGACCTTGGTCTTTTTTTATACAGCCTGTGTCATTCCAAGGGCAAACCTGCATGCAAACTTGTAATATAAGGTCATACATTATGAATTGACACGGAAATCAAAGGTTTGGAGCCCCAGGACCTATCAGCGCCCCACCTTATATTCTGAGGTCTAAGACCTTGTTATTGCTTCAAAGGTTTTGAAACAGTTTTGGCAATAATTAATTCAAAAATAAAGGGAAAAAAGTCATTATTACCAGAAAAGTTTGATGCATCAATACTCGCGTGGAGAAGGTAAAATTGAACACCAACAAGGGTGTTCGTTGATCTTGCTGGCTCAACGATTCGTGCTTAGCTGAACTCCTCACAAGTTCCACGCTTGGACGCGAACATGAATGACAGGCTTTCATGCCGACAACCCGCAATATTTTTCAAACAGCTGGCAGAAATTTTCAAAATCAAGCGAAGTAAAAATGTACGCCGTGGAAGAGGGTTGAGCCATGTTGTTTACTGATAGCAGTTTTCAAAAATTCAGCCTTCGGTTTGAATCATAGAATTTTAAAAGTATAATGATGCATGCTTAAGCATTGTGTGACGCATTATTTCCATTGCTCAACTTTTTTGGGTAGAATATTTTACCGTGTTTTAATTTCAAATTCCATTTGAGGGCTAGAAGTTTGACTTATCAGCTCTTTCTAATGGGAAATTTAAGTCTTAATCTTATGTTAAGAGCTTTGAGAAATTTAAGCAAACACAGTGTGGCTAAGCGATATTTTATAAGTCGACGCTTCGAGTGTGGAAGGATGCCAAATCGGCCGTATAAATATTTTGGCTAAGTAGCTGATTTCCTCGGAGTGAGGTTGGCATTTGTTTTGATAACCCTCATAACAGCTTTGTCAAGATTCTTTGAATATGGTGGCTACAGAATGTAAGATAGTCTGCTTTACAATCTGAAATTTTTACCTTATATGATCGATAGGGCGCCCTGAAAAAATATATTTTATACCCTGATTACTTAGTGACAATATATAAATTGTAGAGATCAATATCGAAAAATAAAATATTATTAGGGAAGTACGTGATTAATACGCCATGACGCGATACGCGATACGCCATACGCATACGACGCGATACGCCAATACGCGATAAGGACATGAAATTGAGGCTGAAAATGACGATTTTAAAATTCCTGTTATTGGCGCAAATAGTCGATTACATTGAATTATTTTTTTCAGATTGATGAAGGAATCATTTATTTACAATATATGAAAAAATCGAGGCATGTTGTTGTAGGTACCTGTGATAGAGATTCTACCTAATGAGGTTTACAGGATTCGAAACTTGCTATTTTTATTTGCGGACGTGCTCCTGATTTTTGGAAGAAATATTCATTCCGGAAATTCGTTGGTAGCCATTTGCACCTTTGTAATCAACTATACGACTTTTATTGTGTTGAGTGCCATATGCTGCGCATGTTTATATGAGTAGTTTCTAATTCCTCCACTTACTACGCTATAACTATCACATTAATTATCATATTTTTTTTATGAGTTTTAAGAATATCTTCATACCATGACCAAAATAAGGAATAACTATTTCCTATTAATGCCTAAAAAGCATTTCCTTTTCCTCTTCTATATTTTGCACCGACATTTCTATTGTTATTCTGAAATTCCTGAATTATGGAGATGAAGAAGAGCAATGAAACACAAGAATCAAATATTATACTCGGGTGTTGTTTAAAAGAGGATGGTGAGCTTTTACAGTGATTTCAGGTAACCGGTCCTAATTATTTTAAATTTTATTGTTTGAAAATTAAATTATACACATTCGTGAGGAATGCTTTAAAGATAAGCTTGGTTTTCATGGCCATCTTCCCGGCGTGGAAGTTGTATTTGAGAGGCTCCGTGATTACATATAAAGTGCTTAATATAACTTTTAAACCTGAAGTCGTCCACCTCCACCTCCTCCGCTCTTACCTCATCTATGCAGGTCATTAACATCCTACAGTCCATCAACCTTTTTCGAAGTCGCATTACGTTTTTTCTTGCCCACTTTGCTCCCTCTCGTGCAACAACTCTTTCTTCCACTTCGAGGTATATATTTGCACGGGGATGTGCTCAAACGTTCACTTTAGATGCAAAATTAAAACTAACGTTAAAATCTGGAAAGTTTTGTCAAATTTTGCCTTAACTTGGACATCAGCTTCGGCAAGATTGTGCTACATTTTATTTGGTATTATTGTACCGGTGAAAATAATAATAATAATATTACTGAATAAAATTTTCTACTTCACTACTTATTGGGAGGAGATGAGACAAAAGAAATGTTAAAGAAATCCACATCAAAAACCAAATTACCCTAAAATCTACGTTTCTCTCATTTTCGGATTTTTAGTCTCTTTTAACTTTTCACAAGGCAAGAAAATAGCGGCCAAAGGGCTGCTTTTCCCATCAATACTGCTACCACCGTAGGTACAATGAAATTCATTTAACTGTCGATTTGTAACCAAAAGTATAAAAAAATTGTACGTGAACACAACCGATGGTAGTAGGTGAGTGCAGGTATATATTCTCTCCGAATGCGACGTAAGATGCATGTATTTGTCTTTATTAATTTTTTTGGAAGTTCGTAACGTAAGACGTAACTATGAGATTAAGTAATTACCTACTCCGAAATTTATCCTTATTTAAAAATTTGATTATTCTGGGTGACTAAATTGATATAGGTATTAGGTACAACATAAAAATAGAGCAAAAACTAATTACTTGAGTATGTCAACGCCTCTTGGTGAAACCTTCTCAACCTGCCCTACTTTCAAAATTTCTGACTTCGCGAAAGTGGTTTCGTTTTGGCCCACCCATCAAATTATGGTTTGGGGCAAGGAAATTAAAGTCCAACTCCGTTGCCTTGACTTCACGTGTGGCTCTGTCGACCTCATCCCCGTCTTCGAGTCGGAGCTCATCATCTTCCACCTCTGAATACTCCTCCCTCCCTTCGCACCCATCCACCCATTTCTCCGCATACACTTACTCACTCCTACGAAGCATTTAAAAAGGATAGCAGACTGGCAGACGGATATCCCAGAAGCCGGAAATCATCCATACTGAAACACCGTTCTTAAACTCCGCTTCCCCTCAATTTCATCCGCTTTAACCTTCAATCCCCCCGCCTTCCTTTCACTGCGGCCGACTCGAAGAAACTCGTACTGCGAAAGAGGAAGAAGTATGGGAGGTGGATGATGGCTGGGAGGTCGAGGAGTCGAGACAGAGGGAACGACGGACTGAAGGCGGGGATACGGATAGGATACGTAATAACGTTCATTTTTTAATAATATCATGCGCTAATCGCGATGAAGTCCGTCGATCGTGGCGACCGTACCGTAGGGGAAGGGGTTCGCAGCGGTCGGTCAGGAGGACGGTGAGTGGGGAACGGTGGCGAGGGGTTGGGAGGAATGGGTAAAAATTTTCACTTAATGATCTCCCTCTGATTCTCTCACCTGCTTCGATAGGATGTTCGCGCCTACTCCCCATGCCTCTCCAAAGACCCCCAAATTTCTCCTCATATCAACTCCACCGGCTTTGACAAAGCACTTCCCCACTTAGCAACGGCATTCACTCATACCCGTCGGGCTCTGCATCACATAGCACAAGCTGTTGCTAGCTGTTGTTAGAATCGCTTTATTTTTTATCCCACGTACACCTTTAATTTCCCTCTTCGAGCCTATGTATTCTTCTTCTGAAGTTGTAATCGTATGCATGGCTGTTTTCCGGTCTTAATTTTTCATTTGCTTTCAGGCAAGTGCGAAAAGAAACGACGTGTTTTCGAGGCAAGAAAGTTTTTATCATTTAGGCCGGACTTATTATTGGAGGATTAAAATATGTGAAAAAGTGAATCATGGTTGACCGCTTTAGTTGTATAAAAATGAACGCACAAACATTTTTTTTTCGAATTGGTAACTACCGAGTATGAAAATATATTCTCCATCTTATTGTAGGAAGATATATTTTCATTGTGCTTTATTTTTTTGATATTTCGGTATAAAGGAAAGTGAGAATTGGCGCTTTATCAGATACCCATAGCAAAGGACTTTTAGATATATTGTAACAATCCTATACATGTACAGTATTGTTATTCTAGCAACATAAACAGCAATTATTACCATTTGATAGGATGTTGACGTTGTATCAAATCTATGCAATTGTACATTGAGGAATTGATTCCTGATGGTAACAGCCAAGTAATTTTCGGTCGATTCCTTTTAGCATTTACTGTAAAACTACCGCACTACCAAACGAAATTCGTATCAAACCGCACTGCAAGAAGCGATTTTTTTTGCTTAATCAATTTCTTGTTAAATCATAATTCCCACCATAGTCACGTTTTTCTATATTGTGCTACAGCAGTTGTGTTAGCTAAGCTTTTCTGAAAAAGCAGAGAAACCCCGCTCTGCAGGATACAGCCGTTGATACTATGGTTGGGCCCTCAAAGTTACCATATACTCCCAGAGCCTCTTTTTTGATAATGCACGAATTGGGTCACCTCTGTGTGATGAGAACTCCTCTCTTCTCCATACATGATGCCTGATTTTCATTCTCCAATATTTGTCATTGATTAGTTGTTTTTATTAGATAAGACATCTCATTCACATATCTTATAGGTTAAAAATGTGAAAATGTGTCCACAGAAGTAGTCGATTTCTTAAATTATCATTCCACCATACGAAAATTGATTTCATGTGCCAACATTTTACAATTGGAGACATGTACTCCCCTGGGTCAAATTGTTTGGCCAGAATTTGTTTTTGCTTTGCATACTTACGACAACGATGTAAGCTGGGGTGGAGTACAAGGGAAAGAGTGCTGGTATGTGGCATGGAAAAGAAACACAAGCAGAAGACGAGAGTCAGGTCCGTCTTATTTTAGTATTCATCGGACAATATTATCGAATTTGGGTATCTAATGCCAGTACGAGGAGAATGACGTCCTTAATGCCTCCAGCTGCTTCGTTGGGAAAAAAATCTCAATAAATCATACACTACTTGAAAAATAAGTTTCAACGTTAGCGCTAGTGTCTGTAGTAGCAGGAATTTGAATTAAAACGTGTTCGCTTTCTTCTCCCATCCATAAACATATCACAGAACTTCTTCACCGAATTATAAGGTCATTTTCTTTCCAAAGAAAACCACGCCGCTCGCAACCGGTCCCATCTCCCATAAAAGTCGTCCGCTTGCCCACCCATACACCCATAGCACTCTCGCGCCCTTTTCATTCTCCCTCTCTTCCTCCCTCCTTGTGTTTCCAACTATTACTTCCTCTTGTTTCTGTCCCAGACGTTTAAGTCACCCACCTGCCGCGACAACCTTCGACGTGACACTGTTTATATGTAATTGAACTCTGAAAAATATTTTTGGCTCTTACAGCTCCAAAACATAATAGCGAGGAATGCTCCTCTTCAGAGGGTTGATAGCTTCCACATGGCTAAATGGTATCGAAATAAAAGGCGAGGGAAGTTTAATGCGTACATTAATGATGTATGGCAAACGACGCATAGCAGTGACGGTTGCTTCATGAGCAATACATTGTGAGGAGGAAGTTTTCGTTATTCGTTAATTTACCGACTGAGCCCACCGGTTTGGAAACCGACGCCTAATTTGTGCTGACAAATAAGCGCTAAAAGTCTCTTTAAAACCTTCTTAGGATTGATAAGATTTCTTTAATCGTTTTACCAAAACTTCTTACTGCTTATTCGGAGTAGTTTTTCCATTCAAAGATTGATCTGTTGTAGCCCCTTATCCTTCCTATCCTGCACATTTCTTTATTTCGACATTTTCCTAAAATATGTTTTCCGTCCTAATCATATGCTTGTAACCGTGCGCATTAACAATTTGTCTTCGCCTTTTTAGATAGTGTGTGAACCTGCTTGCTGTTCTGAATTCTGTTCTCTCGTGTTATTTGTCTTCATAATCCCTTCAATGCTTCGTAAAATTAGGTTAAATTTTGATCTCAATTGAATCAAATCAGATGGCTTTGAAATCTTCCATTTGAACTATTTTCTCCTTTACATACTTTTAGGAAATCATCGCTGGAGACATTACTGAAATGAATGCAATTAGAGGAGAACGCGTAACGCCTTTGAGATAGTGAAAACAGAAATCTGAAAGAACATAGAGTATAGAAGGTATTTTCACTAAAGGTTTTTGTTCGCTTCTTAAATTTTAGAAAAAATGCAAGACAATTAAGTTAATTCTAATGATTTCATTACTAAATGTAATACTATTTCTCCACCAAGGTAAGTAATTTTTTTATCAATATTTGTACAATATAGACAAAGCGTATGTAAGTAGGAACGGAATAGGATTAGAAATTGGCTGGAATTGGTTAAGTGAGATGTGCTGATACTGAGCTAACCGATATAATGAGCACTGAAGCCATTTTTGAGCGCATCGGAGGATCAATGTGTCAGATATAAGAGTGAAAATGGAAAGAATTAGGTCCTTTTCATTTTTATCTTAAAGTCGTGATTGGCCGGGATTGGTGATGGACAAAAAATTAGGAAAGGATGAGTTATTCACATTGAAAGATTTTATGGGTGATTTGGAATCAACTATTCAAACCTGGCATTGCAAGCGATATACCATGGGAAATGAGTTAGCGAGAGATTAACTCATGAGTAGATACCAAGGGCATTACACACTGCTTAAACAAATTGATGTCAAGAGCTATGTGTCAAGGAAATTCCAAGAAGAATTCGTGAGGGATATAGGCCGGGAAAGCACCACTTTAGGACAACATAACTATTGGCTTGAATTTATGGAGTAGTGCTTTATTAACTGAGTCATAGCGGGAAGAAGAACAAAGAAAGAAGAAAAACGAAGTGTTTCATTGGTAGAGGTGTTTGAAAATGTTTTTATTTTTTCTGAAATTTGTTGATTTGAAAACCAAATTGTGGTGTTTTGTGTTTGTATTATGTTTTCTAAATTTGGTGTTACTAATTTCCACAGAGTGTCATGTAAGCAAAGGAGTTATATTAGTCACACTGTAGCATGAACATCTAAAGCATTCGAGATATTACTAACTAAAAATTTTATTATTTAAACAAGGAAATGTACTGTTTACACCTATGGAAAAATGCTTTCACACCTGCAGTTCAACAAAACATGATATTCACTTGAAAAAATACTTATTGACATGATAGATATTAGGAAAAACAAAACATATTTCTTTCTTCAGAGTTGTTTGAGAACATAATAATCCACTTCTTTCCAAGGTTAAGTAACACAGCTTAACTTTCATTGAGGCTGTTCAATTCCTTTGGGAAGTAAAATGGCACAGTGTTGTAATAGCAACAGTACTTACATGCTTAGTAAACTATGGTCAAAATGTACCTTATTCAAATACCAGCATTGTGAGTGTCTCAGGATTAGATGGTCTCCTCCTCCTGTCACTAACCACCAGGCTGTACTTTGAAAATGATCTCTATGAATCCAAATTGAAATACTGGAACCTAATATACTGGAGGGCAGCTGCTGCATATTCTTTGTGTGAAAGTTTTAGTCCTGTGAGAACCTCTGCAATATTAAACTTTCCACAGTCTTCTCTACCAAGTTGTTCCTTGACTGTAGCCAAAAATGCTGTGTGGGCTTCTATGAAATGCTGTGACTCCACACTCTGAAGAAATGGTGCATTTTTTTATTGTTTTGTAGTTATGTGGCAGTTTTATTTTTTACCGCATTTTGAGGATCACACAGTGATTCAACAGACTGAATTATCTTTCTTGCGGGATCTGTGGTCTTGAAATGATTGAATTTCACCAGTGCAGATTGAGTTGCATAGACGAACTTTGCTTGTGCTGCCGCTTTTCCTGTCATTGGAAGCTGGTCCAGTTCATAGGTGACGGCCTAACTGAAGGTTCCCTCACTAAGAATTTTGAATTTCACTTCAATGTCCCTTAATTTCCCCTCAAGAAGGTGTATTGTCGGGTAAGTGGAGCCCTCCAAAACGTAATTAGTTCCATTAGAGGTGTACAATTCACTGAAATGTAACTGTCTGTAGTTTTATCATCTGGATATCTGTTGATGAAGCGTCTTTTAGGAAAGCATTACCGTCATCCAAGGTTTTGACATATTCCACCAAATCTTCCATGTGAGTAGCGAGATAAATAGCAGACTCAAACTAAGAATTCCACATCGTGTGAACAGGCATGAGAAATACTGCAAACTTTCCTTTACCTCCAGTACCTTGATCCTTTTCTTTCAGAAATTCGATGTACGTGCTTTTGCGTTTTCGTGTATTTAGAAATGCACTTTTCACTTTCACGATGACCAAATTCAACTGTTCCATCTGATGTTAAAAAATTCTGCCGATTAAATTAACTTTATGGGCCCAACATTGGACATGGTTCACTTCTTCCATCAGTCCTTGCAGAGTCTTGAAGCACTTCGTCATGCAAGGTGCCGAATCTGTAACGACTGCAACGACATTCTCTCGTTGAATTTCATAAATGCCAATTGTGTCTATTACAGCATTAGCACAATTAATGCCGTTTGCCGAGTCAAGTACTACGGATGACGCCAAGTGCGTCTTCTGTTCCGTAGACGAAACAGAAGTATGAAGCAAAATGTTGAAAACGCAGTTATCGTTTTTGCCTGTGGTCTCGTCGCAGAAAATACTAACGTATTTACCTTGGACTTTATCCTTTATTTCTTGTCTTTTTATTTCTCCGAGCACAGGAATATACTTTTGTTTTATTCTATTTACAGACGGCAGGTCACCACTTCCACGGATGTATTTATGCATCCAATCTCGAACAGCAGCATTATCCAGCTTTTCAACTGGGATATTAGCCTTCACAAAAGCTTCTGTGGTATCCAGGATAAATTCTTCTTTTAAATCTTTGGCACGCCCAGCTTTCACTAGTGTTTCTTTTAATGTAGCCATCTTGAACGCATTCACTTCACGCCCTGATTTCCTATTGCTTTTAAATGCTTTTCGGCCTTACAATGTTTATCGAGTGCATCTTTTCTTTTGTAATCCAACCGCAATCACAGTATTTACACAGTAAAACATTGCCCGATACTACTAGTCCTTCTGTTTTAAATAAGTTTGCTCGGTCCGATAAATTAAACTGCTGTTTCGGCATTATCTCTCGTTTAGTTCGCTCTGACTTGAACTAACTGACTGCCACATTCTGCGGGAGACAGAGTAAATACAACCTTGTCCAATTCTACTCTATTCAAAAGAATATCTTGTTTTCATCCGTTTTCTGGTAAACCGATAGCGCGTCTTTCCACAATGTATCGCACGTACATACGTTGTAACCGTTGTAACTTCTTACTTATTGTTAGTGGCGGCAGTAGGAAACTTGGAGAAAACTTAATATCGTTGCAACACTGCCGATGGCCAGCGCCTTGCTGAACATGTATTTTAGACAGTAATTTAATTTCGCGAATTTATTACAAAAACATTCAAGCCGAATACGCGTAGGCAAAGATGCCATGAGTGAACAACAATATGGCAATAAATACGTAAATAATAAAATTATATATTGTATCTTTATTTTAATTATACCGAAAACAAATTTCGCTCTTTTAAAAACGGTGAATGTGACGGAAACCACCAAAATCCGTGTTCCTTATTATAACTGCAGAATTAGCTTTATTTCGTTAAAACGACAAAAATTAGCGAAAATGTAGTTTTTATCGCGTATTAAGAAAACCAAACACCTCTATCCATTGGTAAGGGGGAGAAGAGGGGTTTTTGAAGAATTCCCAAGCAGGGAGAAAAAGTGACAAGAGAAAATACTGAAGGGAGATGTTTTAATATGTTGACGGGTGTATACAATTCGCAATAAGTATTGTGTAACTTGCTGAGAAAGCACTTATGGCCAAAAAATGCTTTAACCTATAAAAAATAATCAAGATTTAAATCTTCAAGCTTGGTGTAAATATTTACATGAATCTTAGAGCAGGAAATTAAAAATAGCTAATTTTTATTTTAAAATTGGTCTTATATAAAATGTTGGGATCAGTGCTATTGCCATTTCTGAGCCTAAGCAGTTTAGGGTGGCTAAAGTCGTATATTTTTAGTGTAAGAAAGAACCAAGGCCAAAGTTAGAATTTTGGCCTCTGAATGGCAGCATCTCTCGATAACATTAGTCAGCTGATTTACGGGAGGAATATACGAAACCTTTAGCGCGTTTTCCTCAAAAAGCACTTCGATAGACTTGATCCTTTAACACTTTAACTCTGAGCCCTCGATATATGAATGATTGTTAACTTATAATTCGCTTACAAGAAAGTGTCTCCATTTCGCTTCTCTCCTATTTCGCAGTTCCCCATGATTGTTCATTGTTAAATTCATGTCTAATCACGAATCCTGCAAAGCCCTACCTCGCATTCATGCCGTTTCTCTTTCCTCAGACCCGTTTTAATTTCCACTTGCTCAGGGATAGCGGCTTCAGTGGAGCACTGCACCCGTTAAACCTGCTAATTGGGCTCTCAAATGGCGGAGGACAGGTGCCAAGGATGCTTTCAATTTTAGGAGTGATTCTCATTCACTAGTGCTCCGGAATTTGTTGATACCATGTGTTAAATTCTTTACACCGAGGAACGATATAGCAGCGGTAAGCCGTGAAAGCAGGGGAATTGCCTCTTCTTTTTTTGTCGAGGCCCCCTGACTGAGTGACCGGGAGAGAGAGCAGGGAGAGGGGGCCAGGTGATTACGTGAGAGGACGACGCTCCGATGGAGACGTTTCTCGGCCGCGTTCCTTTCCGCTGATGCGGATCGGAGAGAGGAGAGAAAAAGGGGAGAAGGGATGATAGCATTTTGAAGAAGATGGACAGACTTTGCCGCCGCGAGAATTCGTTTCGGTGGAACAGATGTAGCATCTGACCTTGAATTATCAATTTTTTCTGCATGGAAATCATTGATAAAGCCGAAAGCTGAAAGGCGAGCCATTGAAACCTTTGAAATCGATACCTAACCATTGAAAGAAAACGAGAGAAACCGAACCATTCAAAACCGAGTGAAAAATATTTCGGTGTACGTAAAAGAGAATTTAATCTGCTTTTCTAAGCCTGTATCTTTACTTTCTGCTGATTGTATATTTCTTTCTTTAGAATTACGTTTCTGTGATATTGAGCTTCTGAGTGTTTATAGGAACCCAAATATTCCCACGGTACAGTTTTTGTAGTGACGTAGAAAATAGTCTAAAAAACTGCCGCAGTAAACTTGTTTAATGATGATATGAATATAATAACCCTGGCTGCTCTTGAATGCAAATATATTTGTTTAACTAAATCCTACAAACTATAAATGCACCACAAGAGTAAATCTTGATTTTTTAATACATCAGTAGCAAGTATTTATTGAAATACTGTGATAAATGAAAATGATGCAACTAATGCATTTTTGCTTGTGTGGTAGTCTGTTCAACTAGTCTCGAAGCTGCACAATATAACGAAAACTACACGAAAAAAGATGTTAAATTAAAACCATGGATTACCGGAAATCTCTTACGTCATATTGAGAGGAATAATTAACTCCTCAAAAAAGGGGGCAGACTACAAATCACGAAGTGATGTTATCTTTTGCTATTGTTTTCTAAAATGTTTGAGAAGTTTTTTGTAATCCTCCTACTAAAATCTCTTGATAAAACAAATTTTTTAGCGCAGTTTGGATTTAGACATGAATCAGGAACTGAATATGCTCTACAGAAACATATGATCGAAACATGCAAAGCGATAGCTGTAATAAATGTAATTTAAATTTTATTTTGGTACATCATATTATAACTTGTTCTAATTGCTCTTGCAACTGTCTAGCCATTGAGAGAGTGAACGAACTGAAATATTTCTTTTGAACTGTAATATTTTGGAGAGTAATCTACGCTGAGATAAACATTTATTTATTGTAAACAAATACCTTAGAAGAACTTTGTCCAAATTTTACTTCTTACGCAAATAATGTCCACTTCCGGTAAAAAAAACATTTATCATGCTCTTGTCCATTCTAAAATCTCTTATGGTATAATCTCCTGGCGCAGTGCATACATAAACACATTTTAGTTTGCACTAGCTTTGCAAAAAAGGTCCGCGTCACAGCGTAAAAAATTCTGACGAACACTCCTTTCCGTTTTTGTGATCCTCAAATTATTGCCACTACGGCATTTGTATTTATTTAAGGTTTTAAAAATTATTTGTGCCAGAAGTGGCAATATGCCGAGAATATCAGACCAATTTATATATTATAGTAGTTATAGTTTTGAGAATGAGTCAAACATAGTGACAAATAGACCAAGATTAATATTATATAAACTTTCTCTTACTTTGAAATGTATATTCCATAACGGAGTCTTACAAGCTTTGTAAATTAAGATATGGTTAGCGGAAAATAAATCAACTCATTTGAAATTTACAAAGTAAATTTAAAAAATGTGTTTACATGAAACTTGTTTCCTTGTCAATAAATTAGAGGAGGAGAATGAATACCGTTGGAAGCACAAAAAATGCTGAAACACAACGGCTGCAAGTAAATTATGGGTCCTTTCTTATTGGAAAACGAGCTTTCACCTCTAAAAACCTTGTAATAAAACCTTTAATCGTGGACGACAACTTGCTGAATTAAGAGAGGAAGGGGAGTAAAACCTATGAACGATTACGGTTAACTTATAGCGTCAGGGAGACCAGAGAGTGTTTTTTTATCCTCGTTTCATCCCCGCCTCCTCCCCACATGTTTCTATGAAGGAGTCGAGTGGTTTGCTTGTGTGTGAACAGAGCAGCGGAAGGAGTTAAAGTGGCAGCGGTCGAGGGGAAAGGAGAGAGCGAAAAGGCAGCTGATGAAGATTTGTGAGCGGGGAGAGGGGGGTGCATACGTACGTGAGTAGGGCATGGGTTTGAGGGGACTGGGAGGTTTTATAAGGTGGCGTATTCGGAGGAAGAGAGAAGGGTAGGTGGGCGGGCGAGAGGAAGGAGGGGATTGGGAAAGACGATGAGAATAATAATTTGTCTTTGTTTAATGCGCTCGGTTTTAGCCATCTCATCTCGCTTTTTATGTCCTCATTTTTCTACTTCGCCCGCCGGGGATTGAGTCGGCCGTGTCTTGAATTGATAATGAAGCTGTATCGGCTGCCTTTTTTCTTTCACTTCCCTCTTTTTCTTTCTCCTTGTGACTCACAAATTTCGCTCGCCGTCTCTTAAGAGCATTGCATTGAGCAGTTTACCAACTGTGTGAATAGGATTTCTTGTGAAGCTATCCTTGACATACACTCTACATTCATAAAATATACATTTAATGCCATTGATAGAGCGGCCTTTACTTTTCCAGCCATCATTATTAATCATAGAAGAGAGGTGGAGAATTGGGGTTTCTGACTGGTAATATTAGATATTAATAAGTCTTCATGGACGGCTTAGAATGAGGAATGTCATAGACATGTTTGCATGTTCAGAAATACGATTCGACTCGAAGAAGGCACCTAAAGTCAATGGTGCAGGCAATTAGAGATACCGGCACGTTAAAGAGGGTAACGAGATAAGCGTGATAGGGAAAGAGGAAAAACTAGAAATTTTGGACAGTGTAAAGAGAAACAGAGGTTGCCAGGAGATTTAATTTTGGAAACATCAGTAATTTCCGAAGGAAACATTAACGAGGACTCACCGTGGACATGCCATTTATTTTTTGGAGTACCTATGATACTGATGATAGGTTCAATCTAATAAACGAAGAGGATTTTTTAAGCAGTACCAAAAGGAGACAGATTGGGTACTATCCTTTGTTCCATACCTTAACTCTTTTCTTTTAAAAATTCATTACTGTTACACGAAAACGCTCGATAATGATTGATTAAATTTTTCCTGATTTAGGAGATTGATTTTTTAGATAAAACTACCCCCATTAATACATAGCGACCTATCTTTTTCTTATCCAACAATCTTGATTTTAATTTCCTCTTTGCTCCTGGTGACTATTTTGGCTTGATGCATGACTATCGTAGTGCTCCTCGTTTTTCCAATCGTCTTCATTAAATGTGCTGTGAGCATGAGAAAAGTCTGATACTTCTAGCGAAAAGTACTTGATATTGTATTTCCATGGTTCTCTACATTAATTGAAATTTGTTTTGATATGGTTTTTACTATGACTCACAATTATGTCATGTATTTATGTTGTCTGGATTAGTCACGATATGTTCTAATTTTATCATTTATCCCTAACTCACTGAACAACTTCATTTTAATACCGTAACTGTGCTTAATACCTACATTTATTTGTGACCCTATTTCTATTAGCAATTCTTGACAACAAATTAATCCACTTGCCATAGATTTACACTAACGAATGAGGAAGTAATTCTTTCATAATCTTTTTCCTTGGTATTTAAGCCATTAGTACGTTATGTTCTATCATTGCGATTTTATCACATATGTAGGAAGTAAACGAGGTAATATTAATGAAATAGTTTCTCGCTTTGTAAATTCCTCACTTTCTTATTTTCATCGACCATGGTTTCGACATACAATGACCTTGTATGTCGAAACCATGGTCGGTGAAAATAAAAAAGTGAGGAATGTACTATGCGAGACATTACTTCATGTGTCGCGTTTCCGCAAAGTTAAACCTGAAACTGTGACTTATATGAGGTAATATTAAATAACTGTTTTCCAAGCTTTACTAACAAGTTTGAAAAATAATTTTCATGCGTAATCCTGTAATTAGGAGCTTTATTTGATTGACTTATATTGCACGTGATATATAAGATAGATAACATTATAGCCCTCTGCTCTCTTCGGCTTTCCAATATCTTTATGGCCGTCTAAATTTATCCTTCGGCTCTTCCATCCATCTAAATGCTCTCTCATAATAAGAGCATATCACATTTATTCTCACCAATGATATTTAAAAGAACAATCAATGCTGTGAGAGATAGCAAGAAAGGATCACGCAACGTCAGCGAAAAATCTGGGAAACCTCGGAAACTCAATGCTTATTCCGTTAATGACCGCGTAAATGAATTATCTCAAAATTTCTGAAACCATTTAATAAAGGCTATCTCGACGAGATTTGCTGTTTCTGTGCGAGATGTTAAAACATAACGTTCACGCAACATCATTCTCTCCTTTTTGGAAGTGCGTTATAAAGCACGCGGACGGCGGGAGCGAGATATTGTGCACAGCGTGAGCATGAGAGAGGAATTAAAAAAATGGAAGAGGTTTGAAAAGGGAGGAGGAGGGGTGGAGTCTAACATGCATACTGGCTTGGACATGCATGGCAAAAAATCTGCTGATGTCTTATCATATCGTAATTGATGACATTTACATTTTTTGCTGCATAAAAGCCCCTTAACATTATACGGTATGCCTGTCGGGGATGAGCTGCAAAAATTGCGAGGTAGACAAGAATAATAAGGAATATGGAGAAAGGCTATGGTGACCCCATTATTAATACAAATCTACTTCGGTAGCGATACAAAATTAAATATTTTATAAAAACGAGGCTTTAGGAAGATTGCTAATAATTTATTTTTGGTGGATATACTTGAGGCTAACGGAAACGCTTTTAAGGAAAACGAAAAACTGTGGGTTCTTTCATGTGAGTTTGTGTAATTAGCAATTGGGGATCATAAACAGACAGCTAAAGAATTTTCCTTTTCCTACTCATTTTATCTCACCTCGATTTGTGATGCAAAAGCTCATTTAATATATAAAGATGAGCTGTTATTGTATTAGATAATGCAGCTAAAATTTGTGCCAAATGAATATGTACCTACCGTAGAAAATATTTAACTCACATGATTTAATTGCAGAATAGTCTGTAAAACTATGAATAGACTTCAGTGAATATTATTTACCTAATTAATTAAACCTTATTTTTTAAATTTAGGAAATAAATTATTAATATCATCTTACCAAAAATTAATTTCTTACTTCCGTGGTTTATCAGTAAATTTAGCGCCCATTTGTTGTCTCCTAAGTGAAAAGAAACGGCGTTTGAAAAAATAGTATTTATTGGTTCAGGAATTAATTTTATGATGGTAGAGACCGCACGAAATTAGACTTACATCAATTTTCCTTTGACCGCATATTTTTTTATGTTATCTAGATATTAGATATTTGTTATTGAGTTTCTGCATCTGTACGAAACGTATGTTTGCGAATGGTGTAGGCGTAGAAGCGTATATTGGTTGAACTAATTACTGTGCAAAAATTACCAACGCATTTAAGTTCTTAATAATAGCACAATAAAATACCTAGCTACTATATTTCCATATAAAATTCAATATTTTTGTTGGCCTTCATATCACGGAGAGATGTGTTTTTTAGAATGGAGCAATACATACATTAGGGATTGCTACGACGTCGTCGTTAGTTATTCGTTCGGATCGAGGGAACATTTTCATGGCAACGCCTCCTTCGAGTACTTGTTCAGGCGGTCGATGATGGTGAAGACGAGAGACGCGGTTTATTGGAGTGTTTCCCGGCGTAGGTTGGGAGAAGGACACGGTGAAGAGATTCATTATGCTGCATTGTAGACAAATGCCGAGGTGATACAAGACCGTCCTTGAATCGTATTGTCTCTTCTGAGTCATTCAGAAATTTTAATGTGCTGCAGCGTCGACACTTACTGAGTGTGGAGCGATGGTGAATAAAATACAAGAAAACAGTCTCACGCCTAAGTCATCGCGACATTTCGCGCTCCACCAATATCTCAGCTGCCCGAACATTTTGAATGAGGCATTTTGATATAATGCCGTGATAAGCATACTTCTCACTCTCTTCTTTTTCGTATTAAGAAAAACTTTGCCTGCTTGGGGTATTAAAGGTGAAAGAGGTGGCTGGAGAGGGAAGTAAAAATGAAATATAAGGCTCGTCTACTCCCGCCAATTAGTTACATCCTGAGCGCCTCCATCCGAGGGAGAATAATACATTTTGACTCTCGCACGTGAGTCGTTCGGGAAGGAAACATGGTCATGGACACGGGAGGATGAATAAGCTATGAGGGAAAGAGGATTATTATTAGTATAATTGTTTTATTTTTGTTTTTACGCCAAGGACAGCCAGCCATTGGAAAGATATAAGTGAACTTTGCATACGCATTTACGAAGGGCGCCATTTTATAACTTTGCGCTGAGTTTCTGTTTAAATAGTTCAGATTGAATAAAACAGCTCAAAAAAACTCTTTGCTAGCCCAAGGTTTCCTTATTTACCGTCCTTTATTCCCGGTAGTTTTCATTTAACCTAGAGTTCAGTATCTTAATCATTTTACCAGCAACAGCAATCTGAAATTTTTTCTAATCAGGATAAAATAATGAATAAAATATAGGTATAAGCTTCAATGCCTTTCATCATGTCATTAATAAAATTGATATAATTTTAGTTGAGTGAAAGTTTTAAATTTGCTAATGATTGAAGCGGGTGCTTCGTATTACCATACTATCGATTATTTGAACTTTAACTCTACCTATATCTGCATATCAGAAGCACATATGTCATTGGTAGATGCATCGCAAGGGATAGATTATAATATAATAAATATAAACATTTCCTTGATAATACCCCCTAGGTTATGACCTTCAAGGAACAATGCAGATACAGGCGAATAATTCACCATCTTTCTGCTTCATCCAAATAACATCGGAAACATTGGAATCGGAATTTCCCATATTTTTGGCATGGTAAGTTTAGACATACATACTACATTTCATCCTGAAATTCATTTGATTAGTTAGACGGGTATAATTATTTCTTTTCACTTGCTTGATGGAGGATCCAGTTCTTTTCTGAAAATCCCTCGCTACACACAATTTACCCATAATTTGTTTGAGGAGATGAAAATTTCTTATTCTTGGTAATTAAAGCTATTAGCTTCTCATCAATGCATAAAGATGATATTAAGATACTTATAATTGCGCGCATCTTTATTTTTATGATTTCTTTGCGCCATGAGAAAATGCAGCTGGAATTTTCATGAAAAGTAACAATTGAAAGTCATAAACTTATTGGTTTAATTTCCGTGTTCCGTGAGAAAAACTTTGTTAGACTATTCTGTCAGTGGTTACGTGGAATAAAAGATAAAATCGTGCGCTTAAAAAGGGATTTACTTAATACTAGCTCTTTGTATGTGAAGAACTAAATGTCACCCATCTAAGTTATTAACTGAATTGTGCTAAGCATGCCTTATTTCAAAAGGTGAAAGTAAATTATACAGAATGAAGGCTATTCGAGAAAATTAACATGGGTTCCATGATTGACAACTACCGAATCATCTTCTTCACTTAAGTGAAAAATTCAATGCCTACTGTATATTTTTAGCTATCTAAAATTCGGCTCAACGGTAAACTTTTCATTTTAGGGAGTAAAGGCTGAAAATATTTGAATCAACTATTCGTATTGCATACTTTCCCATTTTGCTAGCGATTAAAGTTAGCATGTAGTGGCTCTTGTGTCCGTCAAATAATTTATTTGTTAAATAAACAGCAAATAATAATTTATAAGAGGTAATTTACCGTTAGAGGTAGTTGTAGTTAGAGGTAGAAGTAGGAATACCTATAAGTACTAATCTTTTACAGCTGAGGGTTCTTGTTTCCATACTCTATTACGTTATTTAGCTCAGTACGTTCTACCTTTATTCATCCCATCTATGAAAATCTTTCTTTTCCTTCCTCGCTTACCCAGAACCCTCTCCTCTATCTCGACTTTCGGCATACCCTTTCCTCTCATCAGCGGTTCTAGCCACCTACTCTGCCTTCTATTAATTTTCTCAAGCATTTTCCCCTCCTCATCCGCCATGCCGATTGCTTCCTCCTTCTTTTTCCTTCCTGTTCACCATGTCTTCTCCATTCTTCTCCACACCCGCATCTTCAACGCCGGCCGCTTTTACTTATCATGTAGTTCGGGAGCTTTTATAGAAAAAAGGGAATTTATACTTGAAATATTTGAAATACGTCTCAACTATGTGAAGGTTGAGCTCCTTATTCGTAATTGGGGATGCGGAAAAATATCACTGCAGTGAAAATTATTAACCTTGTTCAGGGATGGCAGCGTATGAAAACTCAAGGTCCCACTCCAGTTTTTATTTTCCCCTCTTATTTCTTGCTTTACGAGGGCGAGGTGAAAAGTTCTCGGACTGGCAGTAAAAGACTGTGCTTTTTACTTTAAAATTAAATTTATTTTTCTACACAGCCTTCTTTTATTGCAAAATATTTGTTCCTGCGTTTCTTTAATGAATGGATTTCATCCCTAAAGTGCGATTCTGGAAGATCTGCAAAAAAACCTTCTACGGCTGCTATAATTTCTTCATTTGATCCTAAACGTTTTCCAGCCACAAATTTCTTTAGTTTTTGGAATTGATGTAAGGCATAGCTAGCCAAATCTGGTGATCAGGGTGGATCCAACAGTTTGTGCTTCAAACCCCTCAGGTTCATTAATGCTAAGGTACCTTCATGTGCTGGTGCATTTTCATAATGATGATTTTTTTCTTTAGCGATCTAGTTTTACAATCCAGGCCTCATATCGCGAATTTTTGCATCCAGATGGTATGGCAGATTTGCATAGCATGGACCAGTTGTTTTTTACCCTTTTATAGATAATTGATAAAAAGAATCCCTTCTGCATCCCAAATAAAACACTGGCCATGATCTTGCCATCAGATGAAATCAACTTTTTTGTTCCTGAGCCACCGAGATCCACCCACTGCTTTGATTGCTGTTCTGTTTCTGGTGTGCAGTGGGGGATCCGAATCTCATCAAAGGTAGCAACTCGGAGCACAACATGGTTACATTTTTTTAAAACGGTGTAAACACAGTTGCAAAATTTGTTTATGCATTTGTTTTTGATCAGCATTGAACAAGTACGGCACATATCTTGCAAATTTTTTCTCGTATTTGAATCTTGATGTACAATGAAACTTTCTCTTTCTTCTAAGATTCCGACGGCCATAGTTGATCGGCCAATATCATATTCGTCACTTTATCGATTTTTTCATCTGCGGTTTCAGTTTTTTGCCGTCATAAATCTGAATAATATTTAGGAGACGTATAACTATGTTTAAATTCGCCCACCCATCTCCTAACTGTTAAAAAAGGAGGGGACACTTTATAAAACCTTTCCAACTTTGGACGAATTTCAATTGGCGATAATCTGTCCAAAACGTAAAATCTTTTGATAGAACGATATTGCTGTTTATCCATTTCAACGAGGAACACAGCACGTCAATTTTAAAATACCGTAGAAAGCTAATAACATAGAAAACTATTCGAAAGATCTGCTTGAAACTTAACTAATCTTTTTATGATGACCAACAGAATCAGAAACAACAGTGCTAGGCCGAGAACTTTTAACCTTGCCCTCGTGTATATGAACGCATGCCAAACTAGAAAATTCCTGATTCTGAGCGTATTGTAAATTCGACACCAGCTTTCTCTCGTTGTTATATTGTAAATTATTTTCTTCATGATTGTAAAAAAGCAGATAAAACTCTTCTTCCGCACTAAGGAGACGGTTGCTGTTAAAAATGTGGTCACTAACTCTGTGTCTTCCTGCACGAGAAGACAAGCCGTGGTTGTTATCCCGAGATACTCTCGGATCGAATTTTCCAACTACCCAGAAAGATGTTATCCATGACTCATTCATGGTCTTGGTGTGGGAAGCTGGTCGAGTGGAGCACGAAATGGAGTTCACTTTGGGTGAAGGAGTTCGAGCGAGAATTCGGTCCGATTCTGTGACATAAAGGCTACTATCGCCCTGGTGTATTCCACTCTGTTAGCCTAATTGCTTACTGCCCTTCCCGCCCTCCCTTCTCTTCGCAATTTCTTCCGTCGACAACCACAGAACGGTGTCCACTGCAGCATGGCTTCCCCAGCAAACACCCACGCTAGTTAGGAATTGCTGTTCCTTCTCTGCATGTACTCCGCCCCGCCGCGTCGGCCACGGTCGGCGAGCACGAATGGCGGCGGGAGTAGAGGGTCCATCCGCCCGTGGGCCCTCCCACTCCACGCCCCTTCGACTCCCACCCCTTTGCCTTCGCCACCATTATGCCTCTCTCACGCACACACGCAAAAATGCACACACACACAGACCACCACACCCGCCCTTTTAATTCCGCGTAGGTACCACTGCGCTCTCTCTGCCTGCCGGACCTACTGCTTCCAACTCGCTTGGAGCCGGTGTAATTACCAGCGAGCGAATGTGCGATCCCCAGTGGGTAGAGACCGCGGAGCACGTATGTGCGAGTAGTGCTTCGAGGGTGACCCCTCCCCGACTCTCCCTTTAACCCCTTAAATCGACGAACACCTTCGCCACCGTCGCCATCCCCAATCTGCAGCTCGCATCTCCCGCCGCTCCGTGTAGTGAGAGCAAGGGGAGAGGAGGAGGAATAGGTATCCCGCGACCGACTACCAAAGACTGCGATCGCCGTTCGACTACCATTCGTGCGCTCGGACGGATACTAGCCGGAAGTCTTAAACCGGTCCCATGTTCCGTCGATTGGTCTGGATTTAGCGACATCTGATAGTGCGTAGGGGCCGAAATGAAAAGAAACCAAGAAGCAAAGACAAGCTTCGTGGAAGTCAAGGAGGAAGACGGTTAAAAATGAAGTTTGGGAGAGGACAAGGGCTGGGATGTACTGACCAGGCTTCGTTTGGGCCGTTGCTTAATGAGTGCTCGATCAGAAGAGAGCGATTGCTGCTACGCTATTTTACCCTTTAGGGTCCGTATAATGTTTCTAGACACGATCTTTCTCTCCGCTGAAGAAACTTCTTAATGTGTTGATATGCGTAATTAGATTATGTTTTTTTGTGGAATGTAAAATTGTGCATAACATTGCACCCTGTATCATTGTTATCTTTACAGTGACAATGACTCAGGTGCTAGACAGGAAGTCCGAGGACTGTATGCTAATATTTATTTATATACTTAGTTCACCAAGTATTAATCGGTACCGATTGGGTTGATTTGGATGCAGATTAAGCGAAAAACAAGGCTAAATACGAGGATTACCTCGCTGAATAAAATGTATTTTATCGACGCTAGGGTAAGGAATATGATATGAGGTAATAAGGAGGGCAAACATTTCAGAAAAAGCTGATAGTTTTGCTTAGTCCTCGGTATCTGTTGATCTAGTGGTTGTAGTTAATTTATATTTATAACATTTTTATTTGTAATATATATATATCATTGACACGTTTGATTATTTGAATGTCATTAAGGGAGTGTAAATCGGATATAATTTTTCCTGAATGTAACTTTTATCGGTGACGAAACGTTACGGCGTTTAACTGCAATCCACATAAAAAAGATATTCTCTTGCAGGATAGCACGCTTTGCCCATCTTATTCTACTATTGCTATAGACTCCATTCTCTATTTCAATAATGTAGTATGTGTTAAATGAAAAATTTAATCAAAAATATTGACTTTTAATTCAGTCATTATTATGGTAAAAACCCGTCTACTAGAGGCTGTAACTTTAAAGTCCATTTCTGCACTACAAATCGCGTAAGGCGTAGCAAAGAATATTGTCATCCATTAAGGTTGTTACATATGCACAAATATATTACTGTGGGTGTTCATCGGAGTTAATTAAGAAAAAAAAGAGCAACAGCAATGTTATGGAACTATCGAAAAGCATATCATATAACTCGTCATTACATCGTATTGATAAATTAACATTTATGGGAATTACTTTGTAACGTATTTCTGTATATTTACTTGAGGAGAAGGCTTTGGGTAGTAAAAAAACTGACACATGCTTGTGGGAGATATTCGTGGTATGTAATATAAATACAGCTATAGATATGTAATAACAAGAAAGTAATTTATTTATTTATTACGGGCAAGTGCCCAATTACAAAGTATAGCACATTACATAGCTTAATTTATTACATTACATAATCAAATGCGATAGTGGATAAAATCAATAAAAACTAAAAGTTATGAAATACACCGGGAAACAAAATATAACACAATATAAATCATTGAATTCACAACACTACAGGAAATTGTATTATTATAATTGTGCCTGTATTAATGAATACAATAAAACTATTATGATTCGATTCAATAATCCGAATGCAATGTACATACTCGTATACATTGAGTTGACTGGAGGGGGCGATAGCTTCCCAAGGTGAAGCCAGTCTGTTTTTCCTGCTTGCGCATTTAGCCATATTGCTATACCTAGCTATCCAAGTTTTGCATTGAAATACGTGATGACCAAATCTCCAGTTTCGCCTTGTCTGTTACTTCTAAAGTGTATTAAAGACACACAAATACTAAGGATTCATTCTGTTGTATGAGATATTATTTTTTCTCCCCGAAAGTACGTCTTTTGGCCGTAATAAGAAAAACTTACTTGGCATCCACAGATGGTTTGCTGCTCGGCATACGGCTCCTGTAATGAATTACGTGTTGACAAAATCTCCAGTTTCACCCTTGTCTGTTACTTCTGAAGTGTATTAAAGGTACATACACAAATACTAAGGATTAATCTGTTGTATGAAATATTATTATTTCTCTCCGAAAGTACGTATTTTGGCCGTAATAAGAGAAACTTACTTGCCATTCACATATGGTTTGCTGCTCTGCTTACGGCTCCTGTAATCGGCGCGATAGGAAGATATCAGACATTACATTCAGTGATTTAACGTGCTTATGACAGTGAATTTTTAGCCAGCATTGACTATGCATCTATACTTCGTGTTAATGAGCGAACGATACCCCTTGCCTCATCCTCTAATCGTTTCCTTAATCGCCCATTTCTTCAAAACCTTAACAGTTATTTTTCATATTATTTTCTGTGATTACCTTGCTGGTATATTCACGCTGTCATTTTTTCATCGTTCATACTGACTTTTGCACAGGGGTATTTTTTTCAATAACCTGGTGATTATATTAAAATACTGAAAACATATTGTTTACACTACTGATTCCCTCTGAGTGTTTTGCAGTCTTTCGTTACAATTAATGCATTTTAGCCATTGATTGTGAAAAATCAATAGTGAAAGTATTATTTTTTCAATATTTGTGCAATGCATTAATTTTTTAATGAAATTAATTTTATTGGTCAGTTAATTTGTATGATTTTTTCACATTCTTCTAAGTTTGGCACATTTTAATTTTCCTGGCTGTATTGTTATATGTTCTGGTTCCCACATTATATTTATAAAAAATTTTATAAGTGTCCTAAAGGATTTTTTCCATTGGTAACACCTTCCTAGCTATAAAAATTCTGACTTTTCGGTATAAAATCAAATCTTTTCATAACGGTCGCTTATCTTTTATAAGAATTTTATTTCAATTCCTATTTGATAATTTCTATCTTCTTCTGTAATTTCGTAGCATTTCGTTTAGCATATAAGGTCCAAGGTGTATTTTGCTCCAACATTGTTAGCGCGTTATGCATATAAATCTTATGTAGTTTCGTAAATAACATTTCGTACGCATATGGGATTCTTTCACTTTAAAAAAGACTATTGCCTGTAGTATTTAACAAATCTGGCCTTAATATTATGTATTCCACTATCTAATTTGTATTCCCAAACCACGAGTATACAAAATTATGTATATTCGTGCGCAAAACATTCACATCTCATTTATGTTGCCTTGGAGCAGTATATTCATCTTACTTTTTACTTGCCGGTACCGTGGGTAAATAAATTAAATACACCATTTATGTGTTTTCCAGGTTTTTAATTTTGATCGTGAATATGCAGAAGAGTCGTCGTCCAAATATTATTAGGGCAAAATAGAAGTCGTGGAGGTAAATAACATACATGTCAATGCTATACCTGGGTACAGCAATATGGCCGGATGCGCAAAAATGCCCCGCCCCCCTGGCTTCACTTTCGGACGGTAGGAGGTATAGGGGACGCCCCCTCCAGTCAACTCAATGATTGTATATGACAAGTCTTCGTCCAGTTTCAACGAAGATCCTAGTTTAAGGCAGAGTGGAATAGTTTCTCAATTTCGTCCAAAACTCTTCGGCGGCCTATCGAGATTGACTCAGTTTTATTTGATAATTATTTAATTCGGTTCATTATGTTACGAATTATTTTATCCTCACGAGCTAATTTTCTTCAGTTCTTGTTAGTTTTAATTTTTTGGCATTGGTTTGGCTACCCACTACTCCAAATAGTGTAATAATATTGAGTTGCATCGACGTAGGCATGATAGTATTCAGTTCAAAAGTTTGTGTCGTGTGATTTGAATGAGTGAATTTGCATTGAAAAATGCAACAATGAACCTGCAGATTTTGATAAATAATTATTCTGTGCACGGAATCGGAAATTAATTTTTTATGCAAGCATTTAAATGCATTTTTTTATTTCTTTACTTAGTTACGAATAATTTGTTATAGTAATCTAGCAACTTTCTTATTCACTTTGCCTCATACGTACTTCTTTACTCCCTGCGTAAGTCCGAGTTTTCAATGTCCGTGTCCGCCGAAGTGCCTTGGGGAGCAGCCGATGGAATTTCTCATGCGATACCGGACGTAGCGCAGGTGGTTATTTCATATCAAGTGAGCTGAACGCCTCAATCTTCTTTCTGTTTTTGCATCATTCCCAAATCGCTTCCATCATTATTTCTAGGGAGAGCATTGTGTAGTTTGCATACTGTTAAAGAGGTATTTCCCCTCCATGCCATGCCGTTTCGGAAATTAAGGAGTGATTTCGCTTATAGTTATAAAAATAAATTACGTTGTATAATATATATATGAAAATACAGAAATTACATCGTGGTAGGAATTAAGACATGAAGGAGGAATACAATTTTGTGGTTTTAGAATTATCTGAATCTGAGGCCACAGCGAGAATTATTCAAATCTTATCACCCAAGTTAGATTTTGAAAATTACTTTTTTATACGTCCTTTGCATATTGTCTCTTTTCAGTTGGTTTTTAAATAAGGTATGTTTAGGGGAAAGCTTTGAAACATTCGCCGGTAAGTGATTCATTTTGAATCACCGTCCTTACATTTTGATCCCTTTGTATAATCTAGTTTCACCGAAGTATATTGAATCGGCGTATCGAGGTGGCACTGACGAAAAGCTGAGGGTGAATGCACAGAAATGTTACTTCCGTGACCACGTTGGGGAATGTATGTTAGTGTGTGTTCTTTAAGATTGAAATATTGACTTAAGAATGGTGCAAAAAAGCGATATATAGCGGTGGATTGAAAGTCAATAATTATCGCAACAGTGAGTCTATTACTCAGATGTTGAGTGACATGCAATTTATTGTGACTCTTGGAATTCTTAATATTTCTTGTATCCTCAAGGACATGCTCCAGAGCGAAAACCGAAGAAACTGTGTCGTACAAACTTATAAGCAGAGTATTTTTTTTCTAAGTCAACCTGATCAAGTTTATAAAGTAGCATTTGTTTCGAGGGCATGTATGGACTTACATATCATTTGCTTTTAGGAAGAGCTTTACGCTTTCGAACATTTCCAATGTTAGTAACTTTGAAATAGAGGGATTAAAGGAGGACTGTGACAACTTTCAGCTAAAGATGGAAAAGACTATATAAACAGCAATGCCAACTTATCCAACTATCACCGTATTGGAAAAAATAAGTTTAGTGAGAATTCTTATTTGTAGAGCTTTCCAAAATTTCCCTATTCCCGGACTCTTTGACTTATGAAGCGTAAGAGAGGGTAAAAACCTTCAGGGATGGAGAATGATTGTCGACTACTCGCAAAATTTTGAATCTATGGCTTCGTCCTCGATTCCGTTTCGTGCTCTTCTTCAAAAACTGAATCAATGACTGAAAGGCGATGCATGTTAGAACTGAGAAAAAGGGACGGCTTCATCTCAGTACGTAACTCTCGTAGCAATCCGCGATTCAGGAGCCATCCTCTAGTTCCCTGTTCCATTCCCCCCTGAGGAAACTTCCCACTATCTTCCTCATGTCCTTCCTCTCCGCGTCCCCTTCCCTCTGTTCCTGCTCCGTTTTCTCCCACAGGCTACGCGATACTCACCGAGTCGTCGTCCTCGTCAACCGGCATTCCAGGATCAATATTGGGTGCGGGGAGAGCTGGGGCGTTGGAAAGAGAGCTTGGGGTGCCGGGAGGAGTGAGAGAGGACGGGGAAAGGGGAGTAAAAAAATATGTAAGTGACGTCACGGGCCGGCCGCCATCTTTGCCTGAGGGTGTCAGGCGAAGGGGTGTTTTCCCGCCGTCGAAATGGAATAGAGGATGACGACGGTCTGCCAGGAGGATAGCATGGGAACGACTTGAGAGGTGCCAAGTTCAAATCTGTGGAATGCGATGGCGCTGTTGAAGAGAGCAGTTACGGGAAGGTGTAAACTTAAATGGCGATAAATTGTTACATCGGAAAGTTAGACGCAGAGTAAATATGGCTAGCTAATGTGGAGACGAATACGGTGAAATATTTCATCGATTTTTCTGCGGCGTTCCCTTCGTGTCCCCTCCCACTCTCTCCTACGTCTTTTACGCAGGCCGACTGCTACTCGTCTTTCCCATCTTAAATCTGATAGGCGTTCCGAGATCACGTGATTGCTCAACAAAAACACACGGACGCGCGCGCAAAAGCGCGTCATGTGGATGGCCGACGTAGTTAAGGGATTCATTGGATCGTAAAATCGAGGCGCCGTTCGATCGTGGGGGAGTTCACCCAACATTTGTTTTAATATGGCGTCTTCAATCTTAACCGAATCAAGGGATCACTGTTTTTGCTTTTATGGTGAGATATATGTATTTCGCGGCTCTGTTTCTGTTTTTAGATTCGTAAGAAATGGGGAATTATTTAGACTCAGAAAGAAATTGATTTATTGCTTGTCTTGGCCAAGAAATTACTACGACAAAACAATCATCTACTAGCACCACTCTAATTCTGCTAAGATGATTTTTGTACATAAATGGAGATAATAAGCGTGAAAAGATAAAAGTTACATTTGATTGATTTTAGTTTATTGCTTAGGTTTACCATGTTCCGGTTTAAGCATCAGAATTTCCCGAAATAGCGAGCTGAATCATTGCGCGTGTATCGGTGGAATCAAACTATATTTGCTTTTTTAAACAGTCGGCACATATATGACCGAGACCTGTTTGTTTAAAATCGAGTGATGAACTTAATAGCTTACGCTAAAGGCAAACTTCAAAACTATTTCACTAACGGAAACCTATTTCTTTGGAACATTCTGTTCCCATTCAGTCTCAAAACATTCGAGCCTGAATGGCTTCGCTTAAGTTTTAATTCATTTTCGATTGCGCCAATTTGCTTCATATTTCATGTGACTTGTTTTAGCCAGTTTGTGAGCTTGAGCAGATAGGCATTCGGTGAATTGGAAAGGTAAATATTTGAAAAAAAAAATGAATGGAAAAGAACATGCTCCCCGCATTGAAGGATGCTCCTCGCCATGTATTAAATGCAACGAATTTTCTTTAATTGCGTAATAATATTTGTCACTCTAACCAATTTATCATCTTTCACGCATCAAATGAATGATTTAATAACTTTTTATTAGACATAATTCAAAATTCTGAAAAATACCATCATATATAGTATCATACTCAAACGGAGGGTATTAGTAGTTGATTCTTGATTAATATAGGAGAATAACTTGTTGATACATTAAATGACACAAAAAATAATAGATTTTATTTAAATAAGCTGACAGTGTCTGACACTCTGAAATTCATGATTGGCGTCATATGTTGAGGCTAAAAATATGAGACATAGTGAATATATGTTTTTAAGAACTAAGTCTAAGTAAATTTAAAATCTCTGTTACCTTGAAAGCTATTGAAGACTGGTCCAGCAACTTCATAATTCGACAGAACGTTATTACTAATCACCTTATGGTTTTGTGACGAGAAACGTAAAAATTGCATGCTGATAATGAGTTATTTCCGCGTCTTTAATTGCGAATATAGAGGTGCATCTGATCAGTGGATATTATTTTTTTGTGGTAATAGTTGAAGCAGTATTCTCAAAATCAGTTTCACTGAACTGCCTCTCAATGAATGTGACATATCCATACCGCTAAATTCAGTATACTGTATCCGATTGGTGGATCCTCAATGAAAAGCCGTTTGTGCGAAGGAAGTGGTACACCGTCCTTCAGCAGAGTTTATTTTTAGAGACACAGCAAAACATTGGGTGCTGAAGTTATGAGCTTTTGAGAGGATTTTGGAGACGAGGTGAATGAGAGAGCAGCACAACCTCTGCCTTGTTACATCTCCCACTTTTCCTTTCCTGTCTTCCTATCTCTTTCTCTCCCTCGCTTTAACTTCAGTGGGCAAATGAGCAGCCATTGCCTGGACAGCCGGAGGGGACACAGGCAACAATGGGAAAACAAATGCCCCTCTGCCCGCTCGGAGAACTTCGTGCAGAACAATGCAGCGCTAATGACTTCCATCGGAGAAAAGGAAAGGGGATTTTGGACGGTGTTTATTGGGACGAGTTTCGGAGGGTGGAGCTGTCGCTAGCGATCCCGAAAGCTTCCGTAGAAGAATAATAAGAGGAGCGAGTGAATGAACGAGTGAATAGAGAGGATGGGATGAGACGGACAAGAATATTGAGTGGGTTTGCTTCCATGGTGTTTTTCAGCGGGTGTGCAGATCGGTATGAATTCATTTTTGGGAACATTGTTTGGAAGTCCTAAAAACAAAAAAAAGGAAAACAGAGCGAATGAAACAAGGTGGTGCGAGGAATTGCATCAATTTTCAGTGGAGCAAATGAACAGGACAAACAAACGCATTCCCAGTGCATGAAAGGTGTTTTTTCCCCGACAAAACGGGAAAGATTTATTCTCTGGCGAATTTTTATCACCGATACACCGGAGTGACGTTGACTGAACCTATCCGTCCTATTTATGAAAGAAGGACTCGAGGTAACACACTCAACTAAATCCTGTATTTTCCTGCTCTCCCTATATAAAAATATGCAAAATAATTTTCATTTCCTCTCTCTACTTTCCTTCTCTTTCTTCCTCTTTCTCTATTGCGAATATTATTCCTCCATTGGTGCTGAGGTACATATTAAGACATCAAGATGGTAGCAAATTATAGGCCTTTTTTGCACGATTAGACTGTTTATTATTTGTTTTAGAATTAGTTTGGTATTCTTTGTTTTTGCATTGTTGGGCTCGAATACCGAAGTCTTGAGCTCTATGGGTTGCTACAAGTCATCATAGATACAGTTTTCCTAGAGCAAAACCGCAGTTTGATATTATCCACTTTCCTTTCATCATTTCAAGTCACTTCACATTCTTCCTCTTTCTTAGGAAGGTTTTTCTTTCTTTATTAGTTTTATTTTATCATCACTGGCTCCATTTGGAAGCAGCGGGAGCAATTTCGGCGGTAGAATTTGCGTGACATGGGAAAAATAATGAAGGACGCCTTAAATACTGCGAAAAACAAATTCGAATTGCGCAGCAACGAAAAATGTCGCGACAGTAGGAGACGAGGAAGGCGTTGGGTCCTTCGAGTGTCTTTGCAACTGGGGAAAACCATGATTTAAAAAAATAAAAGTTGAAAAGAAAGAGCGATGGGTATGGAGGGACTAAAATAATCTGCGGAAAGGGGAAAGGGAGTGAATTAGGTGTGAGGGTTGCGAAGTGATATGGTGGCACTACACTTTGACTCTGGAATGGAGTGAAGGTGGTGGTCCTCTGATCAGGTGCCATGGGAGTAGTCGTCAAAGCGAGGGTGGTGGTAGTGGGGTGGGTGAAAGGGTAGATTGAGAGTCCCCAGAAATGTTGTTGGAAGTCGTGGTGGATGAAGAATCGATTAATTCTTTGCAAAGTTTTGAGATGTGATGTCCTTTTGTTTCATTTCCTGCTTTCTGTCCCCCATCGTGTGCTCCAACGAATGAAGTTTATCCTCGTTTTAATTTCCGCGTAGTGTGTAAATTTACGAGTGGAAGTCGGAGGGGCTAATGGGAGTGGGATGAGGTTGAGCAGGGGAGTTTTCTAAAAGGGAACAGAGGCACGAGGTAGCCGCAGAGGGTAGATAGAGGGGGGAATGTAAAAAAGAAGCCAATAGCGTCATCCTATTGTGCCCTGAGGAGACAAAGGAATGAGGACCAGAGGGGAGAGAACGAAGGGTGGTCGGGGGAGGGTAATAGACAGGGATGCAGGAGGTGGAGGGATGGAGTGTGAAAAGAGAAAAATGGATGTGATGTTGGGAGGACGTAACTGCTCCGGTGGTCTAGCGAGGACGCATGCCGTCACAGCTTACGGGAGTTCTTTCCTCGCCCTTCTCTTAGTGTTGAACCGATAATTGATTTTTAATCACTGTGAAGATAAGTTTCATATCTTAATATTTTAAGTAATGTAGTATTTGTTTTCATCCTGGCGCATGAGCTCAGCTGCACAACTAACTATCGCGTCCATTCAAGTCTTAAGTAGTTAAACCGATAAGGGCAACACACCGTTTTCCATGACTGTAGAACTTTCCTCGATCATTTTCGTTGCACGAGGCTTTCATTTTACATAAACTGACGTCAGAACTAGAACTCACTGTGAATTGTCTATTGATATGAGCATAAGTACCATCTGGGTAAATAGTAAAATTTCACAGGAAAATATATTTCCAACCAATGAACGTACTAGAAGAGCTCCTGTCCTTTTATATTTTTGCCATATTAATAACATGAAAACGGGTATATAACTTTTATCCCGTCGGAAACTTACTCATACTATAAATTTGAGATTAAAAGATGCCATCGGCTAAAAATTAAAATTACTAACTGTATACCAAAGTATTTCTTACGGATGCAGTCAGGAGAGTATCGACATTCAGTTTAAACTTCGACCAGTTGATGAGAAATTAGTCACTCAACATGATGTCACTCCGTGATGCTCATGATATCCTGTCTTTTGCCCAATATTTTAAACGAACATAAAACTATCAATAAATTATATCCTTATATTCACCATGCCAAAATATTAGAGTAATTGATGTAAGTAGTCAAATAAAATTACATCATAAAGATATTTTCCTGCTATTATAAGGGAAACATTTACTATAAATGAAACGTTCCACGTAAAATTTCACTGTAACTTTAAATTTTTATTAATTATTAAAAAAACTGTTATAGTTGAAAAATAGGTTAACATTTTGCATCACGTCTGGCTAGTTATTTTGAACACGATTAATTCCTTTATAGCCGAATGGAAATAATAGTTATGAAGCATATAAAAATATAAATATATCATTTAATGCAAATGTTTAGTTAAACTTAAATATCACGTACGTACACGCAGGCCTCATCTTGTTTATTTTTAGTGAAAATTTAATTCGCATGGAACTTAATATCTAAATAAAATTCAGCAAAGTCAAATTTGCCGTGAATACGTTTTCATTCATCCTCTATTAAGTATAAAAAAATTAATTGGTGGCTCCAAAAGTGCAAAATGATGGCATTTACGCTTATGTGAAAGAGCAAGGAATTCGATTACCCCAAAAAGAATTCTGCGCACGATCCGAGCCCACAGCTGTCGCTCATCGTATAATGAGCAGTTACCGATTAACCTCGAGTTGAAACAGAAGGAGAGATGAGTGCGTCGACGTCTGGCTGAGAAACGCAGAGCTATGGCCGGCTTTGCATTCTCGATGCAGTAATAACTAAAATTGTCTTATTCTTCATTTTTTAGTGTAATTAGTCTTTTGAACACATTATCCCATCTTTAACGCAAAGTGGCTAAATATCATTTTCATATGCATACATTCTTTGGCTGAATTCCTCTTTAGAGTAGGAAAAAATCCTCGTTAAGACTCCAATTCTGCCTATTCAAAGAACTTTATTCAAATATGAGGATAAAGTGCGTAAGCGAAACGGATCTGAAAAAATAAATATTCTTAAATGTACTATTAATTATAGTGGTCACTTAAGCTTAGAGGACTATTTATCCATTTTAACGTGGTTTGCGGTTGACAGTGCTCATCAATTATTACTGCCGTTGACATATTGGACTTGCTTTGAGGCATTGCTATTTCCTTACCCATTCTTGCATCCTCTGATGTTCATACTAATTTTAAGTGGTGCCCGTACGTTTTCGCCCATATATTTTTCCTTAGTTTTACTAAGATCTTATGTATGCTACAGAGCAGTGTATATTTATGTAATCTAAAGAATCTAAATTACAGAATTTGGGGTTACCTTTCCTGAAATGTAACGTGAACTTGCAGTTCAATAATGAACAGCTCAAATTGGATTGGAATCAAATAAAATTGACCCAAAAAATTTGTACATTGTGGTTTTGGTGCATAAGTTGTCCAGTTTTCGAAAACCCCTCTGGTAGTTACTTTTCATTGAAGGATCAAATGCTCAATTGAGAGGGTTAATCTCCTCTCAAGTCTCCGACACATGGTTCCTATTTGGCTCTCATTGGGTATTTTAATTGGTTATCGGGTGATGTGTCTTTAAGTATAGACTGACTGAAAACTGGATATCATTAATGTTTCACCTCGTTAGTAAGTATAGAACTCTGCGTTGATTGAGACATAAGTATGTTCGTATTTACATTATCTCCATACGATGCCGGAGGCCATACTATTCGCCACAAATACATTTAGCGGTGCATGCGCCATTACCAAGATGCGAAGTTTCAGTGGTGTTTCTAGTGGAGCGTTCAGTATGCGAAATTAGACCGTCGAACTACTTTGGCAACGTTTAGCCTCGCAATGAAATTTTTTACCAGTGGTTGGTAGGTACTGATTAGAAATGTTAAATCTTAAGCTGCATTGGCTTTCTCCCGAAGAATGTATGTACATTAGCTTAGCTCTAATAACATAGCCTGACACAAAATATCAGAATATTGAACCTTGGTAGAGTAATAAAAAACTGTTACTTGTTACTCATGGAGGTTTATAGTCTTTTGATAAATAGTTACTTTTTTAATTCCTCCGTTTCGATTGCATTTAAAAACCCAGCTTCCATGTGCATGGTAAATGTGAGAGAACATCGAGTTATAAAGATACTGTTTTACTTAAAACGCTCTAGTACATTAGACCTTATTTAATATTTTCTTTAAAGTTTTTTTAAATGAAGTGGGAAACTATACATAATTCTCACGACATATCCATGGAGTTAAAGCAGAGAATTTCGATTTGCTTCGGACTTGTTATCTCTTTGAGTGGTTATTTTATTGCCCCGATAGTTTTGACTATTCCTTGCCTTTCAAGTACAAAGCTGCAGCATTGTGCATGGTTTCTCTTTAACTCCTTTGCAGAAACAGTTGCTGATACCAGTGGATGAGGGAGGTGTTTTGCCAAGACATTGTCGCGTAGAACATAGAAATCTAGGGTCCTGAAGTAGATACAAGGCTCGTGAAGGTCATTAAATTTGTGCTCTTGTATTTTATTTTCCCAATCCAACGAGTTTAAGGGGTTGAAATGAGGGGTAGCTCGGCGCATGATGAGCGGCAGTGAGTCCCTCATTTGATCCACTTGGGGTTCAAGTTTGATTCACCGCCACCCACAGCCGATCGCTCGTGGCGTGGACCTTTCCGACTTCTCGACAGTCGTAGCATTGACACCCCCAGTAGTCGCCCCTTGCTCTCTTTCCTTTTCCTCCACACCCAGCGGTCCCGCCAAACTCCCAGCTCTCTCCCTCTCTCTGTCTCTCACTCCGACTGACGCTCTGCTCATTTTGCGTCACCCGTCTGTGGTCCCCGTGAGCGCATGATATCGGCGGCGTCTCCCTCTCCAAAGCCCTGCTCGGGGTCCGCTCCTATTCGTCTCCACTTCGATTAACCCCGCTCGAGTTTTTTTTCGTGATTTCGCGCCCGCCCTTTCCATGTTTCCGGTTTCATTCTCGACCCCGCCCCTTCCATCTTTTTTTCTTTCGAAGATTCCCTCCTACTCCTTTTTATTTCACTCCGTTTCCCTTTTCTCTCCTTCTTCTCTCCCTCTCTCCCGTTGTCCTTGTCACTTCATTGAGAGTTATTAGGAGATTGAGCCGTGCATATGTATGCACAAGTCTCTCCCCTACCCCTTCTGGTTTTTGGTTTTTATTTCTCTATAATTTTTCGTTCAGTGTCATGGCTCCCTTATTTTCTGTCGTTTTTACCCGCATGAAATACCTTGATTAGTTTTGATTGATGAGCACAAGGAGATCTCACGAATCGATTTTTACCGTGTTGATTTTCTTTTATACTTAATATTGTTATAAATATCAAATTTATTGATCATAAAATGCCAAAGTTGATTTTAGCGATCTTTTAGTCGTGCAAAATATTCCCATCTGTATATAAACGACATCCAAGCAATCATGAGGCGTGAATTTTCAAGTCCGCAATTCATCATGGAGCACGTCATGTGTCATAATTTAATTTTACTGGGATATTACGGATGAATTAATCAATGCCAATAATTTGAATTCATTCTCTTGATTGGTGATGAATTGAAAATATCCCAGGTTTTACTCGATTACCTACTCAGGAATTGTATAATATTTTCATAAATATCATTCATATAACAAATCATGCAGATATTTAATTTTTAACGTTTTTTCGAACGTTTTTATGTTCCTGAATAGCTAGTCATTTTTTTTGATATTCTCAGAAAGAACTGATAAACCTGATTGCCATCAAAGTAGGAAACTACACTGTCCAAATCAGATCCTTTCAAAGGCTATTTCATTCATCTTGTAAAAGGCTTTACGCTAGATGTTTTCACTCACGAAAGTAATAATCAATCAAATCTAAGAATCATTCATCTATCACTCTATACAGTGCGTACTTAAATGGTACATTGCAGTTGTATATATTTTACATTTGTATCTTCATTTATAATTGTGCCCTTTTAGAGAGAATAGATGCGTCTAAGAAAGACTAAATAGAAAGGAATGTGTGCTTTTTTTATTTGGCCTAAAGACACAGGACCCAACTGCGATAATGATAGTTCGATATACAGTTTTGCCACGGCTATAGCAGTATTTTAGTTTTGAGCATCCAAAGTAATTTTAGTTCCCCTTAGATTCCCGAGTTTTTCCATAGGAATCTTACTCGCTGATAAAGCTTCGTTATGGCGCATTCTCGGAAAGAATGATCGAATCTAAATTATCCTTACATAATCCTATATCTCTTCTGTTTTTTCGTTTTCTTCATTTCAGCTGTCAAGGCCTCGTTTCACTGTTCTCTCGTTTCTGTGCCTCAATATTTTTTCTTTCATGTACGTGACTCATGGGCGTGACGGACAAAGTTGTCGTGATGGAGCGTTTACGACCTCCGCTTTAAGTCGCTGCAGATCCGGGTTTTGGGGATCAATTCTAACTTGCTACAATATTTCCCTGCACTTAACGAATCACTGTCGAAGACTTGGGCGTGATGTCATCATAGGTGATAATAATAATCGCGAACATGTTTTCACCCCGCTTTATGTAATATCTGATTGGTGGCTACGTGAAAATTTTTATCTATTCACTCATTTCGGTACTGATATTTAGGCACTAAACCCATTGTTGATTTAATGCACCTCACCTGGATTCATTTGCCGAATGACGTGAATCCTGTAAGTGATTTAATATGTTGCAATTCGGTGGATTTGAGTCCTTATTAGTGGGTCATTTTTCCAGACTTTAAGTGCTGTGATTAACATATTTGTTACAGAAGTACGTCATATATTTTGCTAATAAGTAAAAATTAAAAATCCAGTTTGTGAATAAAATTGTATGACAAAACGGGTCCACAATTTTTTTGCCCCTGTTACACCTGGCCGTGTAATCTATTTTTCTAGGGACTTTTTTGGCAAACAAACTTTAATTTTTTGAAATTACAAAAAACATTATGCTCAGTTAATAAGGAACCATCCGATTTTTTATCACTCAGCAGTGTACGAGGGATATCTAATAATTAAGTGGAAGCTGGTTTAACAAAAAACGCCGAATATAAGGTAAAATGATCCATTAAAAGTTTTGGGAAACAACGAGAACACTTTATGCGAAGAAATCATATAAATCAATAGCTAATCTTCTCTATCTTTGATCATGTAATTATACGTATTGTTCTCTTTTTAGTTTTTGGTATGTTTTAGGACATTGTAATTATTTGTTTTAATCTCACAATTTGCATGAGTTAGAACCCATGGACTTGTAGAGTTCATCTATCATAGAATCATTTTGTTAGTTGTGCTACAGTTCATCGGAAGATGGAAAGTTCTTGTTCTTTATCTTTTAAGAGGTTAAGGTAATAGATATGATGTAACGATTAAGCTAATAAAGGTTACTGATTGGAATTATATGTGATGGGTAGTCTTCAGCTTGGTGATTTTAATTACATTTAATTTGGCTTAGATTTAATATCAGATCGTAGAAAAGCGTTAACTCGTGTTTCATAAGGTTAAGAATTCGTCGAACTCAACTAATTCTCATATTGGTTTGTGTGATTATTTCATGGATCAGGGTGAGAGTGTGGCCCTTAACTTCGGTATATGCAACCTGGACGATGATATGGGCGAGTCATGGAATTGAGATGGAGAAAACATTTTAATTGCCCAGAATCTTACGTCTGACTTGATAAACCTATAAAATGCCCCCATTTTCCAAATAATTTTTCCTCCCTTGAATTTTTATAAATAAATTGACTTTAATGTGAGTTATTGCGTGTATATCACACAGTATTTTAGAGAGTACCTATTCATTTTATGTCTGCATTAATTCTCAAACATATAACCTAAGACTTCTGAAACCTTTTAAACACCGAAAAAAATCTGGTTAGGAACGCCGACACGCTCATAAAACTCGAGCAATGGAGAACCACGAGAGCTTCCTTTTATGAGAGTGCTGATGCATGAATTCTCCGGACACCCTTCTGTATCCCGCCTCCCCTCCAACCCTCCCACTTTACGCCCTCCCCCTTCCCCACTTCGTCTCCCCCGATCCGAAACACGCTGAAATAATAGAGGTCGCTCCCCATCCCCTTCTCAACCTTCCTCGAGAACTCCGCCGTCATTTCTTTCTTACCCACGACCCCTTCTTTCTCGTCCTCCCCGCGTTCCTCTCTTTACTCCCCCCTCCGCCCCCCAACCCCCCCTTGCCATGACCACCCAGTCTCCAACCACCCTCCTCCCAGGAAAATCCCCCCGCCCCCACCTTTCTTATTCGCCTTGGCCCTTCGAGACCCAACCGAGTTGCGTGAGCTCGCTGAGGCGAGGGTGTGCGTTGGTGGAACAAGGTGGAAATGGGGGGGGGGGCAGGAAGAGGAAGGGAGGGGGCAGGAGGGGGTGACGCCCACTCTTCCTCCCCAACCCTCCTCCTTCCGCCCCCTATATTTTCCAACCCCTGCCCCCCTTTAACCTCCTCTCTCCTCCTCCGTCCCCACCACCTTTCTCTATTTCTCCTCCCCTTGTATGCACTGGAGGAGGGTGGTAAGGGGGCGTGGGTTGCGTGGGAGGAAAGTGAGAAGGGCCGAGCGGATGGAAATATGAAAATGGACGATGCGAAGTGAGACTTACCGTGAGAATATTGCGGTGGAGTGAGGGAGCTTCAAGGTTTTTTAGAGAAAAATGGAGATTCTGTAAGGGTTGGCATTTCGGAGACAAGAGTGAACATGGAGTTGAGTTTGTTCGAATAAATTTTACGTTAGTGCACCTCACTCATGCACCTTAGTATTCGGCTTGTGAAAAGAATAGCTAATTCTTAAATCAGTAATTACATGTTTCTTGCCGAGACGCTATATTTCCTTCCGTTCCAAATAATGCAGGCACGAGAAATACTCTGCGATTGTCTCAAAAATTCGTTGAGAATATAATCGTAATAAAATAAGCAACGTTCCAAGTTGTCTTCCCCGTCAATTCTATACTACATTCATCTACCGATCGTGGAAAGAGTCGTATATATTTGTTTCTTTTCGTTACTATTTCATTGAAACGCTTGTATCTTTGTTTTTGCTTTCTATTTACATGTACGAAATTATGTTTATCGTTTAAATGTTACCAGTGACCGGAGGATTAGGTGAATATTTTATGAGATATAGTGAATGTTTTATGTGTGTTGTATAGTAGTTCATATTTTTATTTTATAATAGCTGATGCAAATCCTTATTCTTTTTCGCGTGTACGACCTGTACGAGATATTATTCTTCCTTCCTGCACACGCATGGGACAGAAATTTCGATTCAGCACTCTTTCAAAACTCTCGGCAGCAAAACATAGCATTGACGTAAGCATCTTATAGAATTTACATGCTAGGAGGTAGGAAACTGAGTAAGAATTACCTAATGGATCTCAGACTTCAGGAAGAAAGAGTTCGGGGACAGGAATTACGATAGAACTTGCTTTGCTACACATTTTTTGCTAGTAAACTAGTAATTCACTGCTGAAGTATAAAGCGGGTACCCTCTTCTCTAAGTCTTAAAAATAATCTTTAATGATGGCTAAGCCCATTCGTTCGATCGCGTACTTGTTTGAAATTTCAAATTTTTCTCGGAAAACATGTCTTGTTGCCCTCTGAAAAAGGAGAATTATTCTTTGACCTCTCCACTGTTTGACCTTCGTTGGAGCCTTATATTCACGCTTCGTGTTAAATTTTCCTTGCCTATTTTCCATGTCTTACGTTTCTGTTATTCAATTTCAGAGTTTGTTGCTCTCCCTCAAGAACCCCGCCCTGAGAGTATGCCATTTTTCCGTGTGGTTGATAAATAGTATGAATATTAATTCTTCTTGGAATCTCTGTCGAGTTAAATTCCGCAATTAGACGAGGTTTCGAGAAATGAATATTCCATCGTCTTTAGGGCTGAATAGTTGTCTCGATGAGTCGTCTCTGACTCTTCCAGGCGACTTTAGTTAGTTTGAATGAAATGCTTTCTCGTGTGACCGTTTATATTTAAATTAATGGATTTAAAAATGTTCTGAATGAAGCGAGAATAAACACAAAATTATATGAGATGACCTTATTTTAGTAAAAGTGTTTTGTTACCATTTGAAAAATAATTGCGCGTAATCTCTCTTACTATGTTTAGCAAACTGGAATGATTTTTCTGTCGATTTTATCAGAGAGGCGATTCAACTAAATTTTTTCGTCAAATTAGTTTCTATAATTCAATTTAGCCTCTATATGTCACAATATACCTAGTATTTATGCGTTGAATGAAAGTCGAGAAGGGGGAATAAAACTCTCCATGTTAAGGAGCCAACCCGAGAATGTTTGTGTTAGACTTGCATGGATTTAGAAAAGGATATACATACCTATTCTTTTTTCGGATTCAGCAAGGGGCGTATTCAGTCTTTGTTTTCGCAAACTCAAACATATCTTTTGTCCTAGGCGTATTCCGTTTGACCATTCCGTAATTTCCTCATGATTAAAATTTTCTAATGTCCTCGGAAAAACTTCGAACTCATCCATCACCCGCATAGCAAACACAACTTTATTACCAGTGCTATCTTTCCGCCATTTAGCCGTCTATTTTTTTATTCCCTCCGGTATCATCGAAAAACTCTCAATTCCTTCTTACGGCATTCGTCAGCTGACATCTCCTTCTCCCCTAGTCTCTTCTCCTAAAAACGCGTGCTTTCCCCCACCACTCCACGATTACCAGTTTCCTCCCTCCGCCTTCCTTTGCGCCCCTTGCTCCCCTTCACATAGTGGCACCCTTCACTCGGCGCGATCCGTGCCTTAACTCTGCGAAAAACGATTTGATCGCGTGGGCCGTCGCACGACACTCAGCATCTCGGGAAACCCCCTGAGAAGCCTCCCTGTCACTCGTAAAGTGGAAGAGTACCCACCACCCACCCGGTGACAAACTCCCTCTCGTATTCCATGCGGACGAATTTCACCTCTCTCTCTCCCTCGTGTCTCCTCGCCAAACCCTCTTCCTCCTCTCAGCCCTTGCCTCGCAGCCACTCCATTTACCACATTCGAGCCTCCTCCCAAGGTATCGCGAAGCCTCATACTCCACTTATTAACCCCGCTTCTCTCCGACGAGTCTCGCTCGCTCACACCAAACCCCAAAACTTCAACCTCCCTTTCTTCTCCGCGACTTTGCCATCCTTCCCCGCCTCCCCAAGCCGTGCTTACCTTCTCTTCCATTATTCCTCACCTCCTCTTTTTATTCCCGCTCTCTTGAGGGGGAGAGGAAATCGGAGGGATAGGGAGGGGGGTTGGCATTTGGAGTGGGGTGTTCCACGTAAATGAGTGGAGGGGGTGAGGACTGGGGGTCGCCGACTCCGCGTCACACGCATTCGTTTCCCATAGCAGCGCATATCACATCATCTACACCCAACCACCGTCCCACTCCACTCAGCCTGTCTCTTCGCTGCCCCTTAAACCTTCTCACCCGCCCGCCCTTAACTTATTCCTTCCCCCAACCTTCCTCATCACCCCAATCCTCCACTGCTCACTCTACTCACCCTCCTTGCCTCCCTTTCTCACCATCATTCCCTCTACATTCCCCCCAGACTTCGCTCTCTTCAATGTCTCGCCTCTCTTTCTGGGCGCGTCTTCCTCTCCTCTATTTCTCTCTCATTCTCCCGACAAAATAACTCGAGGTAATGATGGTGTTTCCGGTTTTGAGGCGAATGGAGACGCAATCAAGAACAATACAAATTTTCTATTCTATATTATTCTCTGAAGCGGATTATTAAGTGTGTTAATTATTTTTTTGCTTAAATGCTGTGTTTGATTACAAATATATGTTATAAATGTTGTTGGTGATAATTTCTCTAGGTGGGGCCTTCGATGCATTGCAGGCGTTCGATGAGCCGTGATCGTTGAAATGAAGTATTCTTTGTTCATTGTCGTGGAATAACAACTTAATAAATCTACGTGGTTAAATTTAATAGCTGTCTTGATATCCAGAGCCTTGTTACATTTTGGAGTCTCATAATTGCTATATGTAGAGTTTTATGCTTGCTTAAAAACTTTTAGAATCAATTACCATATTTTTGTCGAAAACATTAAATGCAGACATATAATATGAACATTATTTATCAGGTTATCGCATTTTATCTACCGACTAAACGAAGCTAATCTATTTGTGCTAATCTATTTACTTTAAACTCATAATCAGAAATTTAACTATTCATAAAAATGTAAAGAAAGAACGTAAATGTCAGTTTAAACTTAGTGAAAATGGATTAAGATTGGAAATGGCTGAAGGTTAATACCTTAAAGGGATATATTTTTACAATTCTTTTATTGAGCATCACTATTGAGCTTAAAAGTCCAATGCATGACCCTCAAGTAAATATATTGGCTTCCTGGAACTATGGAGAGATAAATGGGCTCTTAAAAATTCCAATTATCTTAAACACCATTATTTATTTCGAAAGGTTTTCAAATAGCTACGACGCTAAGTCACGCAAAGTCCATAAGGCCAGAGGTTTATGGATATTCGATAGTGTGCGTCAACTTCAATAGTATGCCGGTAAAATTCTCCTGAAACTCTTTCGTCTTACTTATGCCGCTTTTGCAAAGTTGCTCCAATTCAGGAAAAAAGGAAAAATTGGAGTGAATTTTATAGATATGGGCTTGGTTATTGAAACACGAGTTTCAGATTATCCTGCAGATGCTTCAAGCAAGAAATATGTATTTTATCACTAACTGTATTTCTTATCATTTAGCACATCATCGTCTTGTGAGGGTTATCTTATTTTGATATAAAATCAGTAGTTTGCAATGTTTAAGCCAAAAGAGTTCAAGTATTTACATTTAAACGTAGTTAATTTACAATAGTAATCTGATAATTCTCCTAGAATGTGGTTGCCATCAATTGACTGAGTTTACTCCCGCATTTTCTATTCATAATGTATTGGCGAGGTTAACAAAATTTTGTTCCGCGTATGAAATACGAAACATTTCGGGGCATAGTTATGAAATCATCCGTGCTTATTTACCATTTTCGGGCAAATGAGAAAATTATTTAGCGTTTTGAAACATTAATTAGGCATCATACCATTTGTACCAGATTACTTGTAGTCCTCCTCCCGCATCGTAGAATATCATGATTAAGGAAGTGGTTAATCTCAGTTTTAAAAATTACAAACATATTACTTGAATCATTTTATTGATGACGTTGCTATTATTCTAATATGCATCAAAACTGCGATCTTATGTTTTTCATTACTAGATTCACCAGCCATATTTTTAATTTTCTCTTCACTTTGCTGTAGAAGATGCTTATCATTGAACCAAATACGCATTCATGATAATGACAGCTTGCTTCCTTTCTGGAAATATTTTTGAAGGACGAAGTTGTGTTCAAGTTTCCGGGATATTAGAATAGCCTAAACACATCCAAACTCGAAAGTGAATGTGGCGGCTTTTTGGACTATCAAAATACTTGCCCGAAATCTTTGCTTCCGTCTTATACCTAAGAAAAGACCTGTCTATCGCAAATGGGTGACGTCCTTTCTTCCTCTACCTTCACCCATTTCTACTATCGTTCACCAGGGCATACAAATCGCGAAGGAAGTGTGACATGAAGGAGCAAATGGTGCAGGATAAGAGCAAAAGAGAAAGATTGGAGGAAGATAGGCGTGGGAACGCCCAACCTACCGATGAATGGAATATGCAGGTGAGCGGAAGGGTTTCTTGAGAGCGGGGTGGCGAGCGGCCCATGACTCTTTCATTTTTACCAAATTGGAAAAACACCTAGAACAGGAAGTGAAGGGTTATCTGAACTTAGGTTGTTTATAATCTCACCAAACATCACCTTCTTAAGCCCCAGACATGCTTACCTTTTCCAACTAGTCTACAATAATGACCAAGAAGTATTAATCTTATTTTCATTTAAGACCCTTGAGGAAGGAGAGTATCGCACCCTCACCAACTTTTCGTCCTTATGTTTCCAGCTGAAGCATTTGATAATGTTAGCCTCAGCTTTCCCGAATTTTCAATTTAGGTACGTAAGAGGTATCGTTATGAACTCATTTTATGTCACTTAGTTGCGGTTTAAGGGGATTTTATTTTAATAATTTCACGTTATTGACAAAAATCACTCAACATAAGTGTTATTTTTCTGTTGGGTGGTTTGTTAACAAATATCGTACCCGGTTAGTTTTAAAACTCAGGGATGACGAAAAACTAGATTTCTCCTTTAGAGTTACCATATTTGTCGGTAATTTCTCCAAGATTTGCTAGTGCATTAAGCAGTAAGTCCTCTACATCACAAGGTGTATGGACTGAGAACCCAGGAAAATGTACTTAAGAAAGGAAGGACACATTTTAAGATTTTTACTTAATAAATGTCGTTTTTTTTGGGCCCATCTATAAGATATATGTAAATAGCGTTAGTAAGACAATATATATTAACATGTTAGTGATTCCATCACCAAATGAATAGAGTTGGCAAATCGCTCACATTTGAATAAGATGCTTAGTCGTGTATTTATCCCCTGTGTATGTTTGTTGGCAGCAACTCTCTATTCCATCTCCTAGCTTTCAGTGATTTCAACGGCCGGTCCATTGTCATATATATAGTTACCTTTAATGTTTCTCACTCCGCCCATGCAATTTATATTTTAGCTTCTACGCTCTTGTACCAGGTCATCTTTCTCCGCCCGTACTTCATTAATGTTAACGAGCAATTTAAAAAAGTCAAATTAGTTACAAAATTAGACTTAACATATGGTCTTCGTTAGGAGGGATATCCCTCAGGAAGTATGAGTTGGAATAGCAGGAAAATTAGACTCTCCATAGAATATAAAATAAAAGGGGAAACAGCCTCCTTCCGAGACTTGAGAGGAAGAGAATCGGAAGAGAAATACGGTAGAACACTATTCTGTGTCCACGCAAAACCGGGGGATTATGCGAAGGGGAGAGTTGAGGAGGACATTAAGGGTTGGTTCGGTTGACCCAAACTAGGTCTTCATTTCTCTTACTCTTCCCCGTTCTTCTCCTCCCCTGGGCAATCCCTCCCCTCCTCGCCGGCAACTCTTAAGCGGAGATACAAATCTGGGCCCCGGGAGTAGCAACCGAGGAGGGATGGCAGCGAAAGGCAGAAATGAGCAGGGAATTGGGAGCGGGAAAACGAGAGAGAGGTAAGATGGGGGTGAAGGGACATCTAGATAGGAGAGCACAAGAGTTTGGGGTCCCTGATGCCAATTCTGCGCGAGAGAGATGGAGCCATGGTGAGGGAGTGCGATAGAGAGAGGAAGAGAAAGGGTGCATCTGGTGTGCAACACCAAGAAATTGCTGCGACATGGAAACGGAACCCCGGGCGTGCATCAGTGCGGGCATAGTAAACGGGTGTGATGCTTAGGGTGGAGAATACTGTTTTATCTCATTTGATCAATCGGGACGCTTTAAGTTATAGGAGTTTTTGATGTTGATATTTACTTTAACATGCATGGGGCCATCACATTTTCCGGCGCTAGGATGCGTAGAACACCAAAAATGGTTACATTTCAGTTCCATACTCAAACGGGAAAATATTATGTTAGAACTTTAAAAAATCCTTAAGGTTTCAGGATATCAAGGCTTCTGAAAGGACATCCTGATGTCCTTTCAGAAGGTTTGGGAAGATGTTTCTTTAACTTTTTATGAAAGGTTCATGATATCCAAATTAAGTCGAAAAATAACTCTTTTGGGAATCTATGGGGAATCTAACAAAAAAAGAAGACTGCAATAAATTAGTTTTGGTTCCAATGGTCATCTACATTGCATACAATATTGGGAATATCTTGAATTTGAGATCATTTAGGGAGACATCTATTTTTTTGCATTATAAATTGAAATATGGAAAATTTCCTTGTCATTCCATATGCGTGACCAGAAGTGCAATTTTTGAAGTAAAAATTAACAATCAAAACCAAGCCCTCAAGTTTTTATTTAATCCTTGATTAAGCGTCTGTAGCTGTAAAAAGATACATTGATTCTTCAGGTTTAAAATGTTTGTGACGGCCATATAGTATCAATACAATTGCTCTGCATTTTATTCACACATATCCACTCAATCTCTGTTATTTTTCTGATATCTTTAATTACATATATATTTAAATTTTGAATCAATAATTAATGCAATATCTGTGTCGTTCAACTTTTGGGAAAACTTAATTCTACATGTTATTTGATGTATTAATCCATGCTAAATTAAAGCGCGTCTTATTCTGTATTTAGCATCATAAGTAATTAGTTCGAACTATTTTCCTTTATCCTTCCTGTACTTAGTCAAGTTAGCATTGGCCAACCCACTCTGAGGGTCAAACACTCGGTCTTTGTTATATACTTTGCAGTACAGTCACCTCAAAATATGTACTTAAATGTTCTTAAATAGATTTTATGAGTTCTCGTAAACTCAATGAATGTGAGTATAGTTGTCTTCCATGTATATTATCGATTGAAATGTTTGATAATTTGAAATCAATTTATCGTCTGCCTTGGATTAAAGCAGCATATTGATAGCTTTCCCGGTCTCAGTATCAGTTTTCGGCGGCTCTTGATCATCCTTCTTTCAATGAAGTGATCTAGAAGCTTAGAAGTTTCTTCATTTCATACGTTAATTCATTAATCCCTCCCATCATCGTTTCCTGGTCATCTGCTCGATTGCATCTGGAGTGGCATAAATCACATGCCGGCCTTTGTGTGAGATAAAAACAAAAATGAGAAGAAAAGAAAACAATCTCCCTTCATTCCACTTGTTGAATCGAAATGAAAAACAATCAAGTACCCGAAAAACCCCTTTAGCTCCGAAGCAGTGCGCTATCTTTTGAGAAGTAGGAGGATAAGGGATCGGGGGCGGAGGGAATAATTTCACGCGGGAGGTTTTTTTCCACATCCCTTTCTGAGGAGATAGGAGCGGCCGAATGAGGAGGGAGTGAGAGGGACGAGAGGGAAGCTGCCCATCTCCAGTGCCACTCTCTCTCCCCAACCACATCATCCCCTCCACCCAGTTTGTGAGACTCCACTTCCCATCTTTCTTTGCAAGGTGCGTGCAGAATCATCGGACATTCAATCATACATCATGATGAGAGTGTTTGCGTGCATTTTAGAAACAAATGTGTGAGTTCCCTGTGCATTTTTCCTTCTTACCTTCATACAATTTCGTGCCTATCTTCATAAGTATTTTCTTCTGTAATCCATTTTACCTCTATGACTACCAGCGGGCCTCCAGCGTAATATGCTAACAGAAATCATCCTTCGTTCATTACATTTTCCTCCAGTTTTTCCTTCCCCTTCTATTCATCTTATTAATCTCTCACGAATTACACTCATATCTCCCGAATTCATCTTATATGACGACTCGGTTTTTGCCCTCTACTCTGCATCGCTAATACCCGTCAGCCTTTCTTCATTCAACCCTGTGCTCCAAAAAATGGTCCATCGGACATTCGGACATAATGGTATCCATAACCAGTATTGTGGATATAAGACCATTTTTATTAATAAAGCATTATTACTATAATTAATGATCTGATTTTCTTTGTGTCATTTCCAATTTTTCGTGAGATACTGCCGCAAATGCTATCAAGGGATGAGAATAGTTTTAAAATCTTTCATATTGAATTGTCTTTTCCTGTACCTAGTGAGAAAGGGACTTTGGTGATATTTAATTAACAAGGAAATTCCTCATGGATTTTTGTGGGGACAGGGAAGAAGGACGCCTCGGTATCTTAACTGGCTAAACCCTCGGTGTGATATCGAGGGATCCAGATTCAAGTCACGGCCAAGGCGAATGATTTTTCCTATGTGGAATATTGCACTTATGTGCACTTGCGGGAATCTCCAAAAAGGTAATACCATGCCTAATCCCGGTATCCTCAAAGTGCGTTCGAAAGGAAAATTAATTAATAGATATATAATCGCTATAACGACATTACATTGAATCTTAAGGTTGTTTAAGAGAGACTCATTGTAAAAGAGAACGATAATGAAATAACAATTTGACATAGTAGTGAAGGCTATTGATGACGATCTCCACGCATATCACGTGCTTTCTGCGTTTGTTTCACTGCGAGCATTTTAAACTGAGAGGTAACTTAACCCGTCCTAAGCTCCTTATGCTTATTTGATAATCATCTCGTAGGTCAGTAAACATTTACAGTCGACAAGCCTATTAAATATCGAGCATGAATGAAGCAACTTATTACGGATTCTAGCTTATTGACGATGCTGTTGCCTCACTCCAATCTTCCCATCTTCCTCCCTCTGTGCTCTTGACTTTCCCTTTCCTTTGGCCGACCTTCCCATTCTATTTCTCTCTCTGACACACCGATAAGCGGGAGACGCCGAAGAGATAGCGAGCAGCGGTCCCCAGTCTCCCTTCCCTTCATTTCCCATCCTCCCTTTTCCACGACGCTCACTCGATTCCACGCCACTCCTTCACCTTAGACCTGCCCCCTCTATTTTTTCGTCTCTTTATCCCATCCTGGTCCTTTCATCTGCCCTTCCCTCACCCCATCATGCCTCCTGTTAGCTCCCCGTCACCAACTTCTCCGCATCGCGCAAAAAAATCTGACTCTCCCCTCTCCCATTAGCTCCCCAATACACCCTTTCTTCCTCGTCGTTTCTTCCTTGAGCGCTCTTACGTCACACAGCCCTCTTCCATTTACACCCCTCCTTTCGCTTTGCGTAAACTGATAAAAACAAGGGGTATATATACAGGGTAGGAGGTGAGGTCTGGGGCACAGAAGCTCATGGAATCGGCACGCTGCGGGGCAGGAGGATCCGAGGACGGAGGCAGGCTTAGCGGCGGGTCTAGTTGCTTCGCCCTCCAGTGAGTGACTGTAGTCCGGAAGGGAGAGATGGCAGGAAATTTCCCCGGTCTTCCTTGGGGGTGAGGCCGAGAGAGAAAGGCGCGCGACTCGTGGGACATGCTTCACGAAACCCGCCTTCGCTCCGTTTCGTTATCGTCACCGCATTTACTGGAGTAGTAGTGGTCGCAGCGGACAGAATTGGGAGGGAGATGGAGGAAAATGGTGGTGCTTCTCTTGTGTTTTCCGGTCACGTGACTGTGATACGTTTCATTGCGTTGGGTGATTATGGCGGCAGTTGAGTCTTGTGCCACAGGGACGATTACGGAAACCAATTGGCGTCTATTGAGTCACCGTAATTTTCTTCGATAGGATCGCAACGAAATATTTTTTTGGAAAATTTGTGCTTTTGACAGACATAATATATTTTCGAAATGGTGGAAGACCATTAAATTCCGACATTTGGCTTTTATTTAGCTTTACTTTGAAACATCCATCACCTTAAAAGTTGTCGACATTTCTAAACAATGGTTTCAATCGGTGCTGTTGGATTGTAATCATTTGTGCGCTGTCGTCATTCCCTAACGTGAGCAACTCTTCCAGCAAAGACCATTTATGTTTTCTATTTATTTACTCGTGGATTTAGCTGGGGGATTGTCGTTTTTATTGAAATGTTTATTTGTATTCCATCTCCGTCGAATAAAATTTATTCCTGCTGAAATCCAAATGATAAAGATTAAACGAAGCAACAACAAAATTCGTTTTTGACTTCATCCAAATAACTCCATGGTGAAAGGTTTCCGTCTAATTTGCTGTGGTTAAATGGCACATCATTCGAAACTTAGGGCATATGCCGTCGTTTATGGTTATATTTTGGAAAGAACATGCCAATGACTTTCTTTTCAAACTCAAGTGTTGGCTAGTTTCTCAAGTAATGGATTCGGGCATATTTTTATGAAATAGAATTATAAGAAAAATAGCTAGTAGATCATTACATAACAGAGATGACTAAAAGATTTCAATTATGAATTTATTTTTAGTAAAAGTCCTTGGATAACGAAAGCTCATTTTGTGTTAATATAAAGCCTAATATCAGGACGTAATTGAATATGCCTTTTCACCAAGCATTACTGTTTATATTTTCCTAATACTTTTATAATTATGATACGCCTATTTTCGTGGTGAAAAAGCACCTTACCAGAATAGAGTTAGAAAGATTTTTGGAGATTTTCGCGAGCAGTGCGATATTTTTTTATAGAAATTAACCAATTATCAAATGAGTATTTTAAATACTAGTCCTGGAATAGTGAGAGCCAAATTTGTGTTCATTTATAGCCAAATATTTGGATAATTTGAATACTCCTTTTTGCCATGTGGTTAAACTTGAAGGGGAGTACCCATTCGGGGGATACCAATCCAGGAATATATTTTTAGACAGTGAATTTCTCACTAATGCATATTCCGTTTACCATTGGAAGATTTTATATGTGTCTCCTGTTAAAAATAGTTTAGACACTGAAATGCAGGGCTGTCTAACCCTGAAAGTGCTTGTTTACTTCAAATGCGATAGGAGGTAAGACCTGCACGGTTGCCAATTTTAGGAATAACCGTTAAATTAGCACGAATTGAATGTATCTCGGATATTTTTATTGTTCTCTTACAATTGTCTCATCATAGACCGGACTATAACTAACCGTGATGATTAATAACTGTCAACTTACTGCCATTTGATATTATCTTCCTTTTCAATGCTAGACCTGAATTGATGGCCCTCTATTCTCTGCCCTAGAAGCACGTGCCTTATTAATTAACTATACAACCTCCTGCCGTCTCAAATTATGTACCCTATCCTAACCTATAATCTCGCGTTAATCATCCAGAAACTTTCCCCTCCGGAGAATCAGGTGCAAACTAAAATTCTGACGCTTGCCTTACACAAGTCCTTAGTCGTCACCTTGGTTTCTTGACTGTGTGGAGGATAATGTAATGCGAGGCCAAGGCCATATCGGAAACTTTCGCAATTTCGAAAATTATTCTTTTCGAACAAAACCTTCGGCGAGGAAACTTTTATCCGGTAGCTGTGAATGTTCCAGTACAATGTGTTTTAGTGCGAGAGAGCCTGAAAAACATTATGCCCCGCTTTGCATCGAGACGCCGGTAATGGCACCAATTCATATCATATGCGGAGAAAGACAGGGAAACAGAGATAATGATCGTTTTATAAGGGCCTCCATTTCCTCCGTCCATGAGTGTTTCCTCGGCGGTGGGGCGTTATATTTGGGGGACTACCAGCCCACTCTTCTTCCTCTCGTACCGATTTTGTTTCTGCCATTGGGAAGGGGTAACTGAGGAGCCGATATAACTTGACAGGCTTGATGTCCCGGAAGTCCAGAACTGTTTTACGAGATGAAATTTCTATAAAGCGGGAGACTAATGCTCATCGGGGCGCTGGGGTGGGCCGGGGGCAGGTGCATGGGAGGCGGCCGGAGATCGGTTTGGAGGCAGGTGAAGCTGAAGACGAGTTGAATGAAGGCGTTGGGTGGCTTAGTGGGAGAGCTGGGAGCTCTGCAGTAGAGTTTGGGGATTAGATGGATGCCACCCATGGGGAAGAGTAATTGTATTCATAAAATGCTAATTTAAAGTTCTAGTGTGACGATCGAATGTAAAACAGGCAGGGTCCTACGTAACTACATTTTTTATCAGTAGTTACGTAAAATCGTACCTACGAGCAGTTTTTCCAAACGAGTGAATTTACAATATTCGTCAGTTTATTATTTTTCTTTTTCTCCTCTTCCTCATCCATGGAATGCTTTAGCACTGTGTTTCTTGATGCTTACCCTGACTTTTAATTATGTTAATGGCAAGGAACTTTACTGCTTTCGTAAATTCTTTCTCTATTTTCATTTATTCCCTGGAAATAAATCATTATTAATTACAGTTTTTCGGTTATTGGCTAATGCATAATAAGCGCGATATTCCAAAGAGGAAAAATCTTTTGCCCTGACCGGGATGGCTTTCGGGTTGATTGCTTGCGAGTGACTCTGTAAAGGTAAATACTGTGGCTAGTCCCGGTATCCATAAAAATGGTTAATTAAAAATTTTCTAAATACATAGTATCTTGGTGCCGGTTTCTCATTGTTTGGTTATGGCGATAGTTTCGGCTTGAATTGGGTATTTTCCAAAATTTTAAATTTAAGTTTACGGATCTTTATACGTTACTTAAACTCGAACTAGCTTGCGGAGTGGAAGTAGTTTTAAAATTGATTCAATATTAATTGAGATATTTAAGATTAAAATAGTCGAAATTTCAAATTTTTTTACGCCGCTGCGAAACGAAATCTGATTGGCTTGACGTCATTTTCGCTGTGCGATAGACGGATGTGAGGGAGAAAGTGAGCAACTGTAGAAGATCTACCGTATATTTAAAGAGTTTTCATTGAAAACAAAGACTATGGCGTGCAATGGTTTTATTAAAACCACATAAGATAATTTACCCAAAGTGGATATGTTTATGGTAGGACGAGCGATTTAATGCTGCGGAAATTCGTTGAGCTTAAGTCCAAAAAATGTAAGCCTAAAGTTTGCTTTTAAAATCGTCATTACTGTTTTATATCATTTTTGATACATATAATTATGTATTTGGTGTATGAACTTTATTAACTGTTTTTCCAATACACTCATAATCATTATGATACTTATTTCTTTATCGAAGTCCATATGAGTCCATGCAACAGTAAACAAACAGTATCTTAGTAACATATCAACATAACACAGTACTTGCCAAATGTTTGTGCTGCCAATACTCGACACACCTAAAACGTTAATTTTTTATTTGCTAATTAGTTATTGTTTGTAGAGGAGGTTTCTAGAAGTGGCTTATCTGCTGTAGAAATGCCTAAAAATAGATTCTCATCTCCTAAATGTCAATTTAAGTGTTGTTATATTATAAAGCTTCTCGTGAGAGTTATGGTGATAATGCTATAGGATACGTCCAAGTAAAGAGAGATGGACCACTGTGGACAGTCATTGCAAGAATATGTCCAGAACACAAAGTGCGGAGTAAAGCATACATTTTTACGGGTGGACATTGAGGAATCCAAGGAAGAAATTTCAATCATTCAATGCCGTGATTGCGTGAATAAATTTCTTGTTCGGTGTTTCAACCGATGTATTTGTACATTGTGGCACAAAACACCATCTATATCCCTTACTTAGATGCCATTTAAAGGCATATCTAGAAACGCGAACACGTCATAAACTAATTTCGCCGCATTTGTTTCCACCGTAAGTATAAGGAAACGCCTGGGTCTAAATGTAAACAGCGAAAATGACGTCACAGGCCATTCGGGTGTTTTCGGAGTGTGCTCGGGAGCATTCGTAACCTTCTACTTTCTTTAGCTTTTAAAACCGAAATTCATACAATTTGATAAGAAAATTTTTAGCCAATGCAATAAGTTCAAGTAACTGAATCAGAATATCGATAGTTTGAAATAGGTGGAAAATACCCAATTACGTTAAATGGAAGATTTAGTTCTCATAGACTATGACCATAATGACATTGTGCAAGCGGTCCTTTATCCATGTAAATAAGGTGTCCACCTGAGAATGCTTGGTGAATGCATTTATTTCATTGCTTGGCGTACGATATATAAAATTTGGTTGTATCCCGTCAAGCATACAGCTAAGATGTGATTCTTATATGTATTAGGCTAAGGAAAATTGTGGAACTAATGCAAGGAGCTATGTGGGTTCATGTAATATGGGCACGTATGCAATTCCCTACTATGTTTTGTCCTCGCTCATTCACACTGAAAATGGTAAAACATTCTCATGGATTATGTAAAAGGGCTACTGCGAGTTGTTTGGTCTCTAACAACGAAAATAATTAATTCCAGGAGTTGGTATTTCTTTTTAGCATCAGCCGTTAAACCGACATTCGTGAGATGCTTGATGCTGCTGTAACTGCAGGAATACGACTCACGGAATGCTGGATTTTTTACGAGCGAGTTTGAGGTAAAAGATCTCGCACCACCGCTGAGAGAATATTTTTTATTACAAAATATGCAACGGCAGGAAACAGAAAAAAAGCCATGTTGGCGAGTGGGACGTCCGTAATGGTAAAAAGGGTACGTGGGATACAAAGGTTGGGAAGGAGGGAGTGGAAGCGGGGATGGTTTAGAAGTGAGAGGAGGAGCAGAGGGGGTTGGTTTGGGGAGCCTGGGGTGAAAAGACGGGTTGAGGGGCGGCAAGAGAGGGAGGCAGTCCGGGCGAGGCCCCCCTTATCTTTCGCCGCACGGAATGAAGGACGGGTGACTATAAAGCCGGCGGCCGTACCGTGTGCGACGGTCGGGGACACTCCGCGGCGTCGTCCTAAACAAAACACTGATAGGCCGCGTTTTTATGCGTCGAGCGTCGCGGCTGGGTCCGTGGTCGGGGGATATCTTCCTCCTACTGCCCCACTCCCCCTTGCACCATCCTCTCGCCCTGCGATCCTTTACTTCGCCCCCGCCCCGCGTAGCTTTTTGGCCTCTTCGCCACGACCTCCGCTACGCTCCATCCCCTTTCCTCCTTCTACCACGCTACTCGACGACCTCTCATCCCGTCAATTTTCCCCCTGCCCCCCCGGTTCGTCCTAAACCCTGAACGAAAGGCCCTCTCCCCGCGCACGTTTAAAAAATTCTAGTTTTGGTGGGAGCAGTGGAATCGCCTCATCAGGTTTATTGCGCTGGTTGCCGAAGATAAAAATGAAATGCGAAAGTGTGGTAGATGCGAGAGGCGAGTGTTTCAGGGTGGGCGTGGCAACCACATCTTCTTTTCTATAGCCCTCGCCACGCCAACAATCCTGCTTCCTGGGCCGTAATCCCTTTGCTTCTGCCCTCAAGAACGATAATTTCGCCAATTTACCGGGTATTCTCCTGGAAAACATAGTATCCCTCGGTGACTCGGCGAAACAATGGATTATGTCAGTCGTCAATTTTCATACTACAACCGCAAACTAGCCGAGGAATCCGCGTAAGCAGAAACTTATGGGAATTAGATGGTCTTTGCTATTGCCATTTTGGGTCGATCTCTCCATCTTATTCTATCCTCTGGGCAATTATCTGGCTGATTAATACCAAGGGCTTAGAATAATAAAAAACGTCATTTATTCGGAAGTCCTATGGCGGATGGTGAAGAATTCACGGTAATGAAGCCAGATTCTTCCATTTTTGTGTAAAGTGAGTGTTGACCCAGAGAAACATTGAGCCTGTTGGACTAGAAGCTTTAACAGTACCCTGTGGATTTCAGTTGAGGACCCTTCTGTTAGAACCTAAGTGATATTATCTGTATAAATCTACTACATAATTTAATTATTATGCCCTAATGGCAGTTGTATAATTATCCATCTCTGGTTTGTTTCGGGCTTGGGAATAGATCGCTAAGTTAGTTTTGTCCATAGTTTTTTCTTGAGCTAACGTCAAAGATACGGTAGATAAAGAACGGTAGAAGTGGTCATGATGTCCTACACCTGAAGTTGTCTCATTTCGTAGATTGTGTGACAATGCTCTAACGACCATGCTCGAGGTGAGATTTGAACTCTCAGCCTTCAAAATCTGAAAAGTTCCTCGAATACCTTGAAGATGAAATGTTAATGGAAAAACACAGGTGTTCTGTGTGCCGATTTTTTCTGGTGCGGTCTCCTTAGTAAATACACCTATGCATTTCTCGTATATTTATATCGATACGGCACGGTCTTAAATTTATTTTAGCAGCTATTTTGGCCTTCTTTACCAGACATATAATTAAATTAGCCAATATTGTAATTATTTTGACAGGAGTCTACCACTAGAGCACACAAAAAGTTACGAAACTTTAACAAGAATTGACATTCATTGAAATTGCTACCTTTTTCCTCTATATACTATGCCAACTAAAAACCAATTAAAATTCCAAAGATAAGGTATAGTTATATTTTTCTAGTAATGTGCTACTTTTGACACAGTGAAAAACCATAGCCGTTGAGTCGATTAATCAAATGCAATTATCACAACGAGTAATGGTGAGGAATGTGATTCAGAATCCTAATCTGATATATGGCATCTCGATGTAAAATACCAAATATAATTTTAAAGGTGTCAAAACCCGAGTTAAACTTATCTCTTGTGAGTATCAAAATGATAGTTAATAGCCTATATATATCGTAGTATATATAATAGATAGTTAATAGCCTATATGAGCGAATTATCATTTTCAGGAGTATCATCATTTAATGATTTTAGCGGCCATCTGTAAATATGGCTAAATATATAGGTACCTACCAATTTCCTGTATCTCCTTCCACTGATGGAACAAAGTGTGTTTTAAAGTTAAGATTCTGAAGAAAATCAGAAAAGCAGTGCCCAAACAAATCGGAAAGTTCCAAATAAATAGGATTTCGAACTAGATCGATGAAGCATTTGGTTGCTTTGCAGGGAAAACCTTAAATTGCTTCATAAAAAAAGGCCGGTGATGGAAATCTGCGGTCACACTTTGTGGCGAGGGATTGGGAATGCACTGCAAGGAGTTCGCGTTATGTGCCAACGTGAGGACTTGGAAGGAGGAGGAGGAAAGAGTCGGAGGGGAGTGGGTGGGTGCCTGAGAGAGGGGTGGGGTCAGAAAGAGGCGAGGGAGGAAAAATGGGAGGGGAAACGGTATCGAGATCTTAGCACATTTATTTATGCGAATGCGCGCAAACACAAAAACAGGGACGGGGGTGGGAGGATGGAGGCGCGGGAGAGAAAGGGGAGGAGAAGGGGGCAGGAGGAGAGAGAGAGAGAAAGTGGGTGAGGGGGTGGATGTGTATGTATCTGTGAGTGTGCGCGCGCGAAGGGTTGAGAGTGGGAGGGAAAGCAACCGCACAACCTTATCTTCCTTCGCATGTTTTATTTCGTCCATCTAGCTGTTCTCCATTTTCTCTCATCCGTTAAGCTCTTATCAACTCTGGCGGGCTAAAGAGAAGCGACGAGAGAAACGAGAGGAGAAAGATTGAAAACGAAGAGAAACGGAAGCATGTGAAGTATAGTTTAAATAAGAGCAATAGGAACCCTGTGGAACTAAACAAGTTGGCAGCCATTTGGTCTTTCGGAACTGTACTAACGCGTCTAGTTGAATAGCACATGGAACAATGAGCGATGAACTGCGGACAATGTTTTACTGTTCTCAGTGATTTTTTACTTGGCATTGATGGAGTTGAATTACTTGAATTTTGAATACCATTTAAATAATCTATAATCTTTCAATGTAATCTGCTTATTGAAAGGTGGTAAGTGGTGATGAGAAATTTAAGTTTCACGAGCATTTATTAGGTTAATTTCAATGTAATACACAATAATCGGTGTCTGGGTCTGGTGAATAAGATATCGAATCTTGAGGAGTTTCAACTGAGGTTCAGGGCCTCATGACATTATGTCCTGATTATATTATGAATTCTATGAATCTGATTTCTTCCGTTATAAGATCCTGAACTCGCATCAAACGATTCCCTGTGGACGCGCGAAATGAACGGTGGCTTAGCTAAAAAGGCCTGTACATACTGTTTGTAAGGCGCACAAATGCGTGCCGGCGAAATATGGGGTGCGGTTTGTGGATGTTAGAGAAGTTGAAGACAATTGAGGCCAGACTGAGGTCGCCAGTGAGGTCTGGGAGGAAACGGGGCAGCAAGAGTGGGATGCAGGTTGAAGCCGGTATCATTAACGTAATTTTGTGTACAAAATTTATTTATTATTTTCTCTGTGATATGTAGTATATGCTGCCGAGTTTCATTCTTGTAGTTCATGTCACTCATACGTTTACTTCCTCTGCTGGTTAAGCAGTTTCCTTATGAAATAGTTTTTACCGTAATTATACTAATGCTTCTTCTCCCCTTTACTTTAATATTTGCATTGAAAAATTTTGAAATGAAGAACGTAGGTGACCAGTCTGGCGCTAATGTTAAATTTTAAGTCCCCGTAATGGCTAGTTCCGTTCAGTTATGTATACTCATCGGATAAAAGTCTATTACCTGTTTACCACTGTACTTCCTTATGTTTAATCTGTAACCTTGGTACTAACTACGAGACGGTAAATCTCCGTTCTGATTTGTCAACAAGGAAGAGCCAACGAACAGCTTGGTTCAGCTATGTGAACTAGGGAGGTTTCATCATAAGCCAGATAACTTCTATATCTACATTAACGACTACGAAGAACCGTTCAAGACACCGCTAGGGTGTATGGCACGAAGTGATTCCACACCAGGCATTAGCACTCGTCTCAGTCCAAATCAGAACCTCGCACGTTCCCCAGCCGCAAGGTGCAGACCAAAAAGCAGTCAGGAGAACAATGCGCGGTCAAACCAGAAACTGGAAGATTAGACGAACATGCTAACATGCATTACACTCGTTAAGATGTGACTACTGGTTTGTATTAGTAATAATATTAATTTATGAATGCTACCAGATACTCATTCATGCAGAAAACAGAATCATGCCGGATATTTCAAGCGGTGTGAGGTGGTAATAATGATGAGTTTTTAAACTCAAGTGCAAAGTCTACTCTACTTAGTGAGGGTGGGAGTTTCATAGAATGGATGTATTGCAACGCGGAAATTGTACGCGGAAAAAATCGCATTTAAGGAGGTTCCGCCGTGACTGTGAGAGTCAAAACAAATATTAAATTCCACATTTTTTATAATTGTCCAAAACATCCTGCTTTCACTGATGAAATGCGTTATTTATAGAAACCCAAAAGTAAGGAACAAAATTTGAAGATTATTCCACGAATGTATTTTAAATGAGCACTTTTTTCCAGCCATTGGAGCCGACTGCAGCGCCATTCCTTACGAATTACCGCATTTTGACTTCAATTACGGCAGTAATTCCCTAATAACTAAAAAAAGGTGGTAAGATGTCTATATTATATTTTTATTCAATTTCTCTGGATTATTTCCTTCTTCTAAATAGTTTTCCGTAAAAATGGCATTTATATTTTATGGAAAAATACTATTTTCCCTCGTGTTTCTCTCATACTCCCATTGAATACAATTTAATTTCAAATTCAATTAGAGAGTAATGTAGCGTGGAAAGGTATTCTTTTGTTGTTCATTTCAGATAGATGACAACTTTTTCTACAAGTAGACAGAATATTAATAAAATGACATTTAAGTCATTTTACGGGGGAACCACCTTAAAATATATCGTTTATGCATTGTTTTCCTTTACCTTATGTCTGTGATCGTTCCTACCGTAATACGTTGGCTCTAGCAAAATATGTTGAACGTCCGGTAAAAATTTACTGCTTCGAACTAGCGCAAAAGATTAAACCTATATTTTTCCCTTCGATTAGATAGAGATACCCCCCCAAATTCCTTAAACGATTCAATAACACTGCTAAATTTATCGTAACAACTTTTTACAAATCTTGCTTGTCTCCGCTGTATTCGATCTATTTCTGAGACTAGTGCTACTTCGTAAGGGTCCCATATGCTAGCGGTATACTCCAAGTGTGGTCTCATGAGAGAAAAATAACATAGCTCTTTAACCTTCTCGTCACATATTTATAGTATTCTTTTAATAAATCCCAATTTACGATTAGCACGACCTCAGATTTTCCGTTCGTGTCTCCCCCAAGACAGGTCCTGAGCAAGGGTTGTTCAACTAAGAATTTAACTGACTCTAGGTACATTTGATCATTCAGTTTGATTATTTGTGTACGATTCGTGGATCTAGTTATTCTTTTTCCAACATAAACAACAACTCACTTTTTAAAATTTAGTTCCAACTGCCATGTATTGCACCATTTGTTTATAGCCCATTGGTCTTTTTTAACGCAATCCTGTCAGACCCATTGCTTAGATCCCTGAACAATACTGCGACGTCCGCGAAAAGGTGAATTTCTTCTTCTCAATAATATACAAAAGAAATAATAAGGGGCCTGTGATACTTTCCTGGGGTGAACCTGATGTTACTTTCACTGTACTCGAACTAACGCCATCTAGAACTGCCCTTTGTTCGCGGTTGCCTATGAACTCATTTATCCAACATATTACGTCGTGGTGTATTCCATAAGCGTTCAACTTAAAGGGTAGTTGCGAACTTATGTCATTCGTTATCATTCATATAGGTAGGCATTACTTTAAACAAAATTATTTCGACTATTGAATGTATGTCCTTTGATTGAAAATATAACGTTTTGGGCCATTGATTATTACGATCAAAATCATCATAATTTAATAGGCTTTCAAAAGTTTTCAATTTGAGCGTGGATTTAGACGGAATTACTCAATTTGTTTCCTCAAATATTTTCTAGAATTACTTAACGTTCTTATTTAGCTCATTCGTTTTTATATCGGAACTTAAGGAGAGATGTAAGATCAAAATTGACATAGGAGTCCGAAATAGTGAATCTGAGAATGGAATGCAGTAATAGAAAATGAAATCGAAAGCATGTAATTTTATCTAATATAATTTTGTGCGTTTGATGGATTTAATCTTTAAAAAAATGGTTATTGTTTCCAATATATGGTGGTAAGCATGCGAATTTTATTTAATTGTTGACACATCTGAAGAGTATCAATGGAGTTGATTTATAATTTTACGGGGCATATTCAATTTCTTACTAAATCGATTTACGAGCATCTGATAGCATCTTAAATGAGCGTTTTTTTCATATGCAATTTCAGAATTTAAATATGCAAAATTTGCATAACATTTTATATCCTATTTGTAAGTTATAAATCCTTATATTGCAGAATTAATCGCGTTCGTTATTGGCCTGAAGTGCAGCCCTTAGTCGCGCTTCAGTATGCCTGCAGTCGTGGATGTACTGAAGCGCGTACTATGTAGCATCTTTTTTATACCCAGTATTACCTTGATTTCTCGATATCCCGAAAGGATCGCGCACCTTAAGGTATCTCTCAGATCTGAAGACGAGACCTTTCGTTCCGTGGCTGGACGCCTAACAGAATTGATTACTTTTCCACTGAAGATGTGAAGTTCATTATCTATATAGTGCACCATACTGTTGCTGTACACATAGTTAATGTAATTATTCATCTTTGCGATTCTTTTTATGCATATTGGCTTCTCCTATGCTTTTAAAATGAAGAAATAATTCATTCAGTTCGATATGCAGAGATTGGTTAGAGGCATTAGGGGACCTTAAACCCTATGTTGCTCAGAGTTTTGACGCTAAAATTATGGTAATTTATCTTCGCACCAAATTGGGAAACAAAATTTCACCAATTAGATTTCAATACAAGCAAAATTCTACGGTCACAAGTACTTGTTCTTCTTGAGGAAACGCGATTGATGGCAAGGATTCCGAATTTAATGAACACTTATAAACCCCCCAGCTTTGAAAGTCCATCAGCAATGATAAAATATGAATAATAAAGATAAATACTTAGCATTTGAATTCTTTTTTATTGTTAAAGTTTCTTGTAAATCATGGTTCTACTAATATAAGGTAGGACGTTTCCGTGGCCAAAATGAGTCCGTTCTGCGCATGACGTCATCCGGATGACACGAGCAGCACACGACTCGAGAATTAGCTGAGGCATAATGGATGAAAGCTCCAATTATTTAGTTCATAGCAGCGATAGAATGAGGTCAGTATATTTTCATCCTTAAGTACTGATGTCATAGATATTTGATCGGTTTTAATAAGTAAATGCTTGTGATAATTCCCGGATATTACAAAAAGCAAAATAGTAAATGCGTAAATAAAATTCTAGTATCCAAGCGTAAATACAATCTAGTTTACAGCGGAAACAACCCTCGCAACAATTTGTTTACAAATGAACGTTGAAACTCTTACCATTTTCAAAACTACAGTGTTTCCCCGCATTGCTATTGTATACAAATGCCACACAAGTATCAAATACAAAATGCACTCCGTACCTAGCTAGTGCATGATGTAATCCAAACCATGTCTCAGTCTTCTACCCAAATGATGCGCAACGACCCTTCTTGTATTAGTAGTACCATGGCATGAATCATAAACAGCACCGAAGAATTAAACCAACAATAATGCCACATTTCTGTGTTGCTCCATACGTAATTTATTCTAAATTTCCCTGAGCGTACTGCATTAACACTGTTTTTAGAAGTCGATCACTAGATAGAATGCTCAAATACAAGTCACCTCCTCGCTGAACGGTTGCGATCACCACAACTTAGGCCTTGTGAGAGTGAGCGGAGGGGATGAGAAGCACGATAGTGTGGGAGAGTAAAGGGCGGAGATAAAGGATTCCAGGAGACGGGATGCAAAATTGCCCTCCGACGGACGCTCGGGGTGGGGCGGGAGATTGGTGCAGGAAGGAGTAGCGGGAGGAGGGGGCTGGCGGGAATAAGGGCGCTCGGGAGAGAAATGGTCGCGCTGAGACGTAATTTGCCCGAGATTTATTCGCGTTCACCTGGGAGTTTCGCTTTTATTTTTTCCCCGCATTTTTTCGGCTCCCGACACTTTTTTACCCCTCGGTTCCTGACCCAATCTGAGATTTTTTAAAAATATTTGTTCGCCTCCAATCCTTGCTCCTTTTTTATATGCATACCCCCACCCGTCTCACTCTGTCTCTCTCTCGCAGTGCGATGTTTGGGGCCCGAAAAATTATGGGGGTCCTCTCGCAGATAAAGAGCGCGCCTATCGGTGGACCCTTCCTCCCCGTCCCTCTTACCACGAGCCCTTTTTACCCACCCTCGATTGTATACGAACCTCTATCCATTCCTCTTCCTGCTCCCCCTTACCCACGGTAAAATAAAAATCGGGAAAAAAATCCATGCCGCACCCTCCATCTCCTACCCCCTCTATTCCCCACGCGTCTCGCACGGGAGAGTCGCCATTCGTACACCCCTTCCCACCACCCCAATGGCAGATCTCCATCCCCCACCCAACGCCGAAACCTTCGCACCGCCACCCCTCCTCGGAACATTCCCAACCCTCCTCCCCATGCTCTCTGCAGTCAAAAATACTCTTACACCCCCAAACCGATTCACCCATTCCTCCCCTTCGAACTGTTGGGAAAAAATGCGAATTAAAAATAAATATCCGATTGGCTCTCGCTTATCTTTGTTTCTCATCCCCTAGAGACCCTTCATCCTTCCCTCAGCCTGCATCCATCTTTCTCTGTTTCACGGCCTCTCTCTCATTTGCTAATATTAGTCCAGATGTACTTACTGTAATATTTTTTCCTACACCTCCGAAATACACAACTTTTCTTATTTGAAACATGGGCTTATAATACTTGGTTCGGGCGTTTTATTCACGTGCGTGTTTTCCCATTTCATCGTCCTACTCTCGCGCGCAATTTGTGCTCTGCTCAACTTTGGATTTGAGTAGACTATATATGGCGGAAGAGTACCTTGTTAGTGCTTAAAAGAAAAAAAGTGTATAACGCCACACTGTAATTGAACTCATCTTTCTGGGAATTTTGGCGGATAAAACGTCACCCTAACTCACGTCATCTTAGATCACTCTCTAGATAGTATTCATAAGTCAATAAAATACTTGGTATTTTTTCTGCTATTCACGTCGTGCAATGAAAAGATTTAACTATATATGGAAAAGTACCAAGTATTTTATTTTACAATGAATTATATTGATACCTTCTACGAATCGAAGTCAACAAATGTAAAGGTTATTATCGAAATAATTGTTGGTTATGACGTCTGCATTACACCCCTCAATACAAAACCACAGATCTTCATGTATCAGCCACATTTTTATTCAGAATTTTATTTTGATGCACAATCTTTTTAATATATGGCCAACTGCCACTCGCGCCATGTGACTTGGACATTTGTTGACACAAGAGAACTCGATAATCACAATAACAGAGCAACCATAATAATTACTATTAATCTATAATTACTTAGTCCTGTGAATAAAAACGTGGACCCTCAGCTTGTTGTCGTTTTGCCATCTTTGCGATTAGACGTGAGTTTTTCAATCTTTGTTTTATTTATGGAAGCAAACAATAATGTGTTAAAAATCATTTTTGGGTATTGATATCCCTGCCATGAAATAAATTTTATTGCCACCTCATCGTATGTTTTGACTAATTTTATCAGAGAAAAATAGAAAGCCAATTATTTTGTTGCAAAATATATGCATATATAATGCTATTTTAGGTATATCAAGAATATTGCAAAGACATTTTGCAGTGAGCAGGCTCTCCAAAAAACACCTCAATTCTTTCTTTCGCAGATCTGGTATGGCACGATAGTTTTATTTCTCTCATAGTAGTCTTGGAATTCATTTCTCATTTTAGGTATGGTGTTATTTTATCTGATATTTGGTCAAGTTAAGCGAAATAATACCTCTTTACCTCTCACACTCTGAGAGAGGTGGTAAATCTGCACATTTAAAAAAGCGGGATAGTTTTCCGCTCTATCAATCATAAATAAAACGCTGGGGAAATGTGTTCTGTCATTAATGTCATTAAATTAAATTATTTCTTGCGCCAATCTGTGATTCCACAACAATTCTGGAGAAATGCCCCTTAGAAGTTTCGCGTAACCACTTTCCGCATTTGAATCACTTGTTTCTTTGATCTGATTGGTTGCAAATGTTGAACTTAGTTTCCCACGGAACAAGAGGGAGTGGCAATTGGGACAACCTTTAGCTTTGTTATCCGATTCGTCCCGGCTTAACAGCGTTCGAGCATGGTTCTTCTCCTCGTCCCCCTTTATTTTCTCCATCCTTTTGTATCGGATAACATGGGTTTATAGGAGAATTAATTGACAGAATTGCACGGGGTGAAAGACTTACCTTAGGAGTTCCGTTTCTACTTGAGTTATTTGTAAGGTTAAACAATCGTTTGATGGGATCTTTTTTATAGTTTTCGAGAGATACCAAGAATTTTCCCTCTTACAGTTATAGCATGAATCAGCAAGTTTTATTTTAATTCTTATTTTTGTATAAACTTGTAGAGTAATTTTTTATTCTTAATCTCTCATAAAACATTTTTATAGGCCAAACAGGCCCACTTTTGAATATTAATAATGATCTAAATGTATGTATAATTTAGGTTATATTTCCAATTAGCTTACAAAAAATACAGTAGGTTATGATCCAAAATAAGATATTGTTGAAAAATAAGAGATCAGAAATGAGCTGTTTTTCATAATTTTGAATTTATGTCTTCTCCTTGGCTAATTGAGTAACATAATTACCGGTTTATCAGTCCGTTGATGATAAAATGGAGTTAATTTATTACTAAAATTTAATTCTTCGGAAGTTCTAGCTTATTGGGTTTGATTTCATTGCAAGAATTGTTCAAAGAGAGAACTTTAATATGTGGTTTATATAAGTCAGAAATACCTGCATTCACTCTATTCTCCAACCAGTAATCTGGGTGAAATAATTAGTCTTGAGGTATCAGTTGCGCCTTTTTCACTTTTTTGAAGTTGAATTCTTCGTGTGTAGCCACAGCCATGTGGAATATTATACCTGAATGCCTATTTTGGAAGATGGCAGGAAACTCTCCCCTTAAATATCTACATCTATCACTTCTTGTACATATTTTCATTACAGATTTACCTATCCGTATGTTTTTCGACGATTTCCTCTCGTCTGTGTGCTCCCTTCGTAGTCTCTTCGAGTTGAAGTGATACGCTCATTTCCGGCTAGACAATGTTGCCAGGTGTTAGGTATAAACCTATTATGCAGGACTAGGGAATTACGAAATAAAAAGCGAGTAATACTTAATAACTTAAGTCATTGTAATCCTTTGCTATTCTAGTGCAATGTCTTACAACGGACTGTTTATTTACATATCCATAGTTCCATTACACCAGGTATATGATTTTTTTATGACAATATTGGTGAAGGTTTTTCTGTTTGTATTTTATTATTATGAAAATATGCTATTGTCCTTATTCTCTCGGTATTTCGACTTTTCAGAGGTGACTCTACATCTACTGATTCCAGGCAACGACTACTCACCAAATACTGTAACTGGAAAATAATTACATTTATAAAAAACGTTTTTCATTCACTATTTAGCTGAAAAAATGAGATAATATACTTTTTTCGTAGATTTTCGCAGTTCATTTTAATTTTGGAAAGTTCCTTTTGGATTTCTGCGATTAAACTAAACTTTTAGCAACAGTTTCGCAGTGCTATTCTGCCGGCTTCGTCAGGCTTTCTAAATCAACAATGAAAAATAAATAAACAAACTCAAGCGGTTATTTTGTAGCATGACTAATTAATACTTGAGTTTATAGCACGGATAGTTATAAATTCCCTAAAACCTGGAAGAGACTTATTCGAAATTAAGTTTTTACTTCTCAAAATAATCAACTGCTGGAATTGTTTATTTATTTTTTGAAAAAAGACCATTATTGTTCTTAAAAGCCCGACGAAGCCGGCAGCATAGCACGGCGAAACTGTTGCTTAATGCTAAATAATTAATCTCAGAACCAAAACCCTGAATACCATAAACAATGATCTGCGAAAATCTACAAAAAAAGTTAATACTTGAGTTTTTCAAAAGTCTTTTCCACGTATAAGGAAGTTTGTAGCCAGGTTCTCTGTTTAGGTTGTTAGGTCTTGAGTAACTTGATTGACTCTTAAGTAACTTTGAAATGTCTCCGCTAGATGGAGTCGGCAGCATTGGGTCGGCAGAGATGGTCATCTTGAGATTGTGATTACCTTTCGCTTTACGCGACGATTTCGTCTGCAGAGCACTGCTTAAGTAATTACAAAAACTTGATAGCCATGCCCCGTTGACTGAGCTTGTACTCTGCTGCAAACGTTTGCAATTATTGTCATGCGGGAGACAAAAGTGGCTCGAGATCTGCAGAAATATTTTAGGCAAGGGAAACGGGCTTCAGAAGTGGTCCATCCTGTTTTTTTTACCTTCAATTGATAATTTAGGAATGACGTTTTTATTGCTCACAAATGGCAAGTGAAAACTAATTGGCTTAAATTGTAGGCTAAACTAACCTAGATTAGAATTTCTTGGCAATGTTGACAATGACTTACGCGAAAATGGGTGGGTAGTGAACGATGACGTATCTGCGTGTGTTATACCCATCACTTTTGCATGGATGCGGGGTTAATTATAATTTTTGTCTATATACGTGGGAATAAAATCAGGCGATGACTTCATTGAGATTGAGTCAGATACCCAGATTATGAGAGCTTGAATTCACCAGCCGTATTCATAGACTTCATGTTAAAGCTGGATTGAGATGGTTTTAGTTGGTCCTAGGTGTATATTACGACACTACTATTCTACAAAATTCCAGCGATTATTGACAGTGCTATTAAGGATCACGTGATGATACCGTATAATACGGTTAGGCTAAACTCGGGAATATATCGTGTATGTGTTACGTCAAGTTAAAGCAAAGAAACCTCGGCGACACAAGAGCCAGCTAACGAAAAGAGAAGCGAAATAGATGTAGGTAATAGTGAAGGTCACCTTGTTTTAACCTTGTTAATATATCATTAATTTATTCCTCATATGAAAGTCAATATTTTTGTTGCCAGTATGGTATTGTTACTAGGGTAGTCTACCGAATGGTAGACTACCCTAGGGTAGGTTTACTACTACTAGGTAGGTTTACTACTAGGGTAGGTTTAAATGGAAATGAGTAAATATCCTCCAGACTTTAACAAGCATAAGACCCTCTCTCAATTCACTATTTCTTCATTCATCTCAGCATTAGCGCAACCTCTCATATTCCCGTCTATCAAGCTCTCTAACTCTTAGAGTTCTACAATCCATAACGCTCTCCTTAAATCGTTTTTCCCTTTTCTGCTTACGAAAAATCCTCCCCTCTATTACGGCCTTCAGCTCCTCTTTGCTCCTCATCACATGTTCCAACCACCTACTCTACCTCCTCCTAATCTCCTCCAGCAGCTTCCTATCCCCATTCACCAAACCAAACAATTCCTCGTTCATCTTCGTTTCCGTTCCTCGCACTTTCTTCATTATCCTTTATACGCACCTCACAAACGCATGCAGCCTATTCTGATCCCATTTTCTCATACTCCAGGTTTCTGCACCATACAACGCCTTACTCCGTATTAAATTCTTCACCAACCTTTTATCAAATTCTCTTACACCAAATCACCGTGATCAGATCCCTCCGATTTCTGAACGCTTCCAATGCCATCACAGTTCTCCTTATTCCCTTATTATTATGCCCATTTAGCTCATTTTCTAATGCATCTACCAATGCCTGCATACCCATGGATGATCAACTAGACAACGCCTGGTCGTCCGTGAATCTAACTGACTTACTTACTGTCCTCCTACTTTTATTGCCACGAATAACTATTCCCATGCCCCTCTTACCATTTCCTCGGAATACATGTTAAAAAGCAAAGGTGGCACCGGGCAACATTGACTTACACCGCGACTGCCCACCCTGATTCTCCGTCAGCCACTCTCATCTGTGCCGTCTGGGCCAAATGAAGTTTTGAATGAGTCTTATGACTCAGAAATTCTCTTATTTTCATAAGTAAATTGATTATTTTTTCCAAGTACTATATGTCGATTGCCTTTCCGAAATCACCAAAACAAGCAAAATTATCTTGGTTATGGTTGTATGTACTTCTACTAGATTGCCTTTTGCTAGTGTTTTCATCACCACAATGGCATCCCGAGTTGCCTTCCTATCCTTAAGTCCTCTAAGTCCTAAGTGCTGCTCCCTCCTCCGCTCTTCTGCTACGCCCTCTTATAGCAGATCCTCCTCAGTAGCCAACTGTACTTCCACCAATAAATTTAGAACATTAATGATTTCTAAAAAATATTACATAAGCAAGACACCTTCACTCCACATCTTCCTTGAGTTGAATCTGGTGAGAAACACCACGGACACAAGACTTGGAAGTATATTTCCATTAAAAACTTTAAAATACTGTAGCGACTTAAAAAAAAGGATGCAGCCAACTCAAAGTCCACAACTTCCTGACTCACATGCAATCATATAGTTGTATTGCAATAACATTTCACTAATTCATATAATCACCAACAACTTCACGACTTATGAGTATTTGCAGCGTCAACTTAAAACCATTGTAGCACTTTAAAAAATAGGAGGCAACCGACTCACACTCCTCATCTTCCACAATTGCGTTTTCACATTGTTTCATGATAAGTAACGATGACACTACAATAGTCCTCATTAAAATTAGCATTGATGTATACAGCCATCAGAATGAAACTAATTATTCACTATCACTTTGTACATTATTAAAACAAAATGAAGACATATCGTATAATATAGTGAAAATAAACCTTTCATTAGGGTAGTGAAAATAGCATATTAAATCAATGAAAATAATATAAGAGATGATAATCCAAATACACACGATTGTCAGATGTCACAGAGAAAATAATTTATAAACTTCCATCCATCACTTTCCTTTTCTTCAATCTAGGACTTGGATGAACTTTCTGTAAGTAGAAAAAAGAAATGTTGTGGCTGAGTTTAACACGGACAACAATTTAAATCACACTGGATAACTTCTCCTTAAGTATTATATAAATATACAATATACTTTCTTTTGGACTTCACTATACATTTTTTCAGCACTTGCTGAAGTGCGAACAGCTTCGTTAGGTATCAATTAATTAGTGCACATTCTTCCTTAGCAAGCACAAAAAATGTGTCCTGCATAGACTCGAATAGTCTTATCCCTTAAACTAAGAGCTTATTTACCCAAAATTATATTCCACTTTCCTTGATCCAATACAACGAAACAACCCACATCTAACAATGAAATGAATATTTAGCTAAATACTTAAACTCATATGGAGTTTAATGCGTAAAATATGGGCGACATTACCAGCTTAGTCGCTTGTTAATCTCAGTTTCCTCATTCCATGTGTACATATCTACTGGCCATTAATAATGACAGGTAATGGTATCGAAAGTAATTCAATTAGATCCTAAATATAATTTTCTAAATTAATGCATACGTAGGATAAGTATTAGGTGACCAAATGAATATACATTCAAGTATGAGCCGTGAAAGCACATGTGCTTTTGCGAGCTCACGCGGTCAATTATACTCTCTTAGTAAAATCAATCGAATATCTGAATAATATAATCCATATAAATAAGATATGTCTCAAACCTGTGAAAGGTTACTCCAGCTTTAAGGCGATCGCTGTGACAACTGCACCCGAATGCAGTACAACACACAATCTGAGAACAAATAAATAATAATTCATATTCTCAACGAAAATCCATCCATAAATCCAGTGAAATCAACAGCTCAAAACAGCTAGAATATGATTCAAGACTTACCTTTACTTTCTAGTAGAAGGCAGATATTTCAGCGTAATTTTCACCAATGCGTCCACACTTCCGTGCAATTCAATGGCAAGTCAAGAAAAAACGGGGGGAACCATCATGGCGGATATTTCGATCGTCAGGCTTCAGCTTAGTGACATCATGCCCCCTCCATCTACCTCAATGTTCCTACATCTGCCACCATTTTGAAATTCTCATAATTCCGAGTGGTAAAAGCGTGAAAACTAGTGGAATGAGTGGAATTGCAGTAAATATGGCGGGGAGATAATTTGTTTTGAATGGAAAGGCATGGGTTCTTATGAATATTTTTAGTGAATGATAAATATTGGATTGATTAATGTTATAAATTTAATCTTCAGAAGCAACGAGGACACAGAGACCTTCATATCAAAGAGTGAGACAGAATATACAAGTGTCATAGCGGGGAAGTATTCTGAGTGTATAAAAATCAGATTTTAAAAATATTGTCTTACGCATGTTAGATATTTTTTAAATTAAAATATCTTTTTTGGGAGTATCGAATCTAGCAACCGAACAGTTAATTATAGCTAGAAAGGAGAGGGTGGATCTAAACTTAAAATATAAACTAACAAAAAAATACCCTTCACCTAAATTAAGTCTGCAATTTTGAAAATTTTAAACGAAACTAAAAAGAATTAACTACAACACAAAAGAAACACTCAAAAACGGCAAGCTAATAGTTCTTCTTCCCCACAATATTTCGTCTTCAAACCCCAACTAGAACCAAATCCTGAAAATTCAAGAGTAAGCAACAGATAGCTTTATGACTAAAGACAAACTCCTGTACCTTTGGGAAACTGTACATAGATGTAATTAATATTATTTAAGATTTATTTTACATCATGTCCATTGGACATCCTTTCGTGGCCTCCATATGGATGTCACTGCATGAACCTTGATTTATATGGCATCCTATGAGCATCCAAAGGATGTCCAATATTAAATGGACATCCATTGGGCATCATGCGGTGGCTGGGTATCGCCTTAAACAGACGTATTAATAATGCACGCTAAAGGAAAGAACTGTACGAGGATAATATAACATTCGAATTGAAACTATCACCTACACGATCACAAATGCAATTAACTGCTCAGTCTAACACGAATCGCTATCTACCATAACGGAAAATTTAATAAAACACAATGAATAAAATCTGAAAATAAGTGCTTTATACTGGTAAAGGACACGGGTAAATACACAATCACAATTTCAATAAACTGCTCAGTCCAACACGAATCGTTATCTACCAAAAGGAAACATTGATACCAATCACGAACTTAGAAAGATGCAAACAAAATGTAAGTCATGGAATCTAAGTATAAAATATCAATGTTATGAATTAACTACCTAATATTCCGAAACTACGAAAATAATGAGGGAATATTATCGCAATTCAATTTCAAACAGCATTAGTCATGCGGGTCATTTGTTCAAAAAGATATCTTATTTCCCTTGTCCTTGGTTTGCCTCGAGTTCAGCAGATGGCGACACGTGCGAAGGGTGTCCAAACCTCAAGCTCCCTTTCTGTTAGCTGCCCAAAAATTAGGTAGCCAAATCCATGCTCCCTAATGCCTAACGAGTTTGGACACGGCTTTAGTCTCTTCTTACCGATGATGGGGGCATGACCGCCGAAACGTCCCGTACGTTTTTTGTGAGTATCCTTCTATTTATTATCGTGTGCCTGTGTTTTTAAAACTATATTTATATTTGTGCTTATATTCGCCGGGTGCGGTTTCTGAGAAGATAGTATATAACTCCCAGATTGCAGGTGAGATAAAAGAAACCAATGATTACATAAAAAACTAATGAATAAGGGAGGAAAGTTGGTGAAATTTTACATAAATATGCCCAGCAAAATATTTACTTAGTATGTGGTGAACTAAGAACTAACAAAAAATATCATTATGGTATTCAGGCTTTTAGTCCTGCGATTAATTATTTAGTATTAAGCAACAGTTTCGGCGTGCTATGCTGCCGGCTTCGTCGGGCTTTTAAGAACAACAATGGTCTTTTTTGGACTCTCGAATGGATGGAGGGTGTATACGAACTTCTCTGCAGTTGCGGAAGATCATATGTGGGGCAAACCAAAAGAGCAATTGGATGCCGATTAAAAGAACATGAACGTGCAATCCGGAAGAAAGACTGGTGTCTCTCTGCCGTGGCTGAGCACACTACGTTAGAAGAAGTTCACGCCATTGACATCGAGACGGAAAGAGTACTACACAAGAAAGCAGTTTCTTTCCGCGGCTCATAAGGGAGGCGATTGAAATAGAAAAAATACAAAATAATATCAATAGAGAGGATAGTTATAAACTCCCTTATACCTGGAAGAGGCTTATTCGAAATTAAGTTTTTACTTCTCAAAATAATCAACTGCTGGAATTGTTTATTTATTTTTTTAAAGACCATTGTTGTTCTTAAAAGCCCGACGAAGCCGACAGCATAGCACGGCGAAACTAATAATTAAACTAAATATAAAACTAAGTTGGTTAATACTAAATAATTAATCGCAGAACCAAAAGCCTGAATACCATAAACATTGAGTTGCGAAAGTCTACAAAAAATATCATTAATGAATACTCCAGAAAAAAAACAAACGACCGTTAATCCCGGGGATAGAAAACCGTTCGATATCTCAGAATTATTAGCTGAAAGGAAGAACTACAGTAACATTGCTCGACAGTAGGAGATATCGTTCGATATCTCAGATAAAATCGTACGATACGACGTCGAGCGAAAAGCCATAATACATAAGGCACCATGTTAAGTGGTGCCATGCCCTTACGCGTATAGGAATAGATCCGTAATAGATATCCTGATCTAAGTAAGTGAGTATTCAAACTGGGCTAAAAGTTTTCCTCCTAGCGGTGAGCTAACCTTAACTTTGAGTCATTATCCCATAGGTTTAGCACTCCCTGGACTAAATCAGCCGAAAATAATGGCATATTGAGATAAAAATACGATGCACTGGTTTTAAGGAAGCGCTGTGCAAACTTCCCTACTCATGGTCTAAAACGTTGTGAATGAAGCCGTAAGAGTAAAATGATAAGTATTATTCATCGATGATTTGAACTTAGAATTAGGCTGAGATGAATAGTATTGAATTTTAATGTTGCAATTATTTGTCAAAAATACCGATTATCGAGTAAAAAGCTTCCCATGAGTGAAGTAAGTGATTTCGTTTGTATTTATTCTATATCAATATTAAAAATGATCACCTACAAATGAAACACAAATGACACCTATAAATTCAAATTCATGACAGTGTCTGTGTTTGAGCATTTAGTATTTCTATCGGGCTGACAGAAAAGAAGTCTTATTGTCATTTCATTAATGTTTTTCTCAAGTATTTTTATAAACCTTTTCCTCGAGGCTCTTTTTCCATGCAATCATTCCCACGTTTGTCTTCCCGCTCACCTGCCACCCTTAACAATTCTTTAGGAGCGCCCACTCCCACACTAGCGGGTGGTCCCTTCGCTGCGACCAAGCTTCTGAGCATAACCTTAACCATACTTCTCACCCCGGGTGCTCCTAGGGATGGGGAGACACTACTATTGGTTTAAGGATACCCTGGGTCCTCTCACCCTCTTCTTAACGATCCCCTCCACCGACCAACGTCAGACTCCCTGTGGCGAAACCATACCCTGAGTCAAATAAAGAGCTTATGCATATATGTCACCCAGTCTTCCACTTCTGTTACCACATGGGTAATCAGAAAGTGAGCGGAAATATACTGTTTCATAAACATTTTCAGAAGTGCGTCTTTTTTAAAGGACCTTTAATGATTGGATATAAGCTAGATGTTAAGCTAGCTAAGCATCCTTAAGCTCATCATCAAATGTAGGGTCAGTTAAATACTTAAGTAGGTGTGACCCTTACTCAGGACTTGTCTTGGGGGAAACACGTCCGGGAAATCTGTGGACAGGCTAGTCGCAAATTGGGATTTATCAGAAGAATATTAGGAAAATGCGACGAGAATGTTAAAGAGCGATGTTATTTTTCAATCGGGAGACCTCACTTGGAGTTTGCCGCTTGCATATGGGAGCCTTACGAAGTAGGACTAATCTCTGAAATAGATCGAATACAGCGGAGAGCAGCAAGATTTGTGAAAAGGTGTTACGATAAACTTAACAGTGTTACCGAATTGTTGAAGGAATTGGAGTGGGAATCTCTAACTGATCGAAGGGAGAAATACAGGTTAAATCTTTTGCGCAAGTTCGGAGCAGACAGTTTTTTGCCGGACGTTCAACATATACTGCTAGAGCCATTAGCAATGAGAAATGAGCAAAGAGCAATGAGTCTGACAAGATTGCGTTACAAAAAGACCTAGATGCTAAAAATGAATGGTGCAATACTTGGCAGTTAGAATTGAATTTTAAAAAGTGCGTTGTTATGAATTTTTGGAAAAAGAATAACTCGGTCAACAATACGTACAAACAGACTTATCAAATGTAGAGTTAGTTAAATACTTAGGTGTGACCCTTACTCAGGACCTGTATTGGGGGAAACACGTCCGGGAAATCTGCGGACATGCTAGTCGCAAATTGGGATTTATCATAAGAATATGAGGAAAATGCGACGAGAATGTTAAAGAGCGATGTTATTTTTCACTCATGAGACCTCATTTGGAGTATGCCGCTAGCATATGGGACCCTTACGAATTAGGACTAATCTTTGAAATAGATCGAATACAACGGAGAGCAGCAAGATTTGTGAAAAGATGTTACGATTTTACGAGAAGTGTTACCGAATTGTTGAAGAAATTGGACTGGGAATCTCTAACTGATCGAAGGGAGAAATACAGGTTAAATCTTTTGCGCAAATTCGGAGCAGACAGTTTTTTTCAGGACGTTCAACATATACTGCTAGAGCCAACGTACTACGGTAGAAGCGATCACAGGAATAAAATAAAGGAAATTGACTGCCGAACCGATAGATTCAAAATGCCATTTTTCCCACGCATAATAAGGGGTCATAATAGTTGCGATAGATCAATCATATGAAACTCCCACCCTCAATAGGTAGAGTAGAATTTTCACTTGTGCTTAATAACACCACATCATTACTAACTCACACCGGTCGATTTGTCCGGCATTATTTTATTTTGTTCTCTGCATGGAGTAGCATATCGTAGCATTCATAAATTAACAGTATTAGTAATATTAACCACTAGATGTGTCTATAGCATTGTTCTGCATGTTTGCATGTTCATTTACGTATCACTCTTCCAGTTTCCGGTTGGACTGCGCTCTGTTCTCCTGACTGCTTTTTGGTTTGCACCTTGCGGCTGGGGGAACGTGCTAGGTTCTGATTTGGACTGAGACGAGTGCTAATGCCTGGTGTGGAATCACCTCGTGCCATACACCCTAGTGGTTGCACGGTACTTCGTAGATGTAGAAGCTACATTTGGAATAAATAATTAGTTGGCTAAAAAATTCAGTTCGTGCTAATTTATATACGTTGCATAGTCAAATCATTTAGGTTTTACAACTCTCTGTGAAATAGACGTGGAAAGAGAATTTAATAGTGTCGTATTATTTTTTATTGCCTTAATGCATAGAATATATCTACTGAAAATATATTTAAGAATTTAGATAAGTATACGGCGTGATTTATATGTAAACTGTGGAGGTAAAACTTGATGCGAACTGATTATGTTCCTCCAATGACATCGGCTACGTATGACGTCATAATGCACTTTCTTACTGGCATGAATTTCAAGCATGCAGCCACACAAGTTAAATCTACATAATACCCTGCAAGCCACCTCAAGGGTATGTGGCAGGGGGTGAGATATCACCAACACGCTTTACACTTTAGGTATGCTACCACTGCTACATAAATTATTGTATGAATGTATTTTACAACTACATAAACGTACATAGATCCAAGAGGCATGCAGAAACCATCGAAACGTGATGTTAGTACTACTAGTACCTACTAGTTATGGATGGCGCATTGAGATACCTGGGTGAAATTTGAACTGAAATCCATCATGGGAAAGCAAAATTGTAGTGCATTTTCTATGTAATCAGTTGTACAAAACGTCAGCACGAGAGTTGGTGCTGCAGCACTTTGATCGTATTTCATTTGGAGTTGAACGAACATGAAATACTATCCCACTTTCATTTTTAGTTTATCAGATTCAACCAGAATTCGTATCTTGGGATATGGGTATTTCCACTCCGTCTGCCACACTTCGCGTAGTTCGTAGTGAGAACGGAGTTTTGCCTTAACTCAGTCGTACGCAACCCGGTTAAAAATGGTCGATGATGTACTGTCTAAAAATGAGAAAGCAATTTTTTAAACCAAGCTTTATAATGTTTTTATGATTGACGATAAATTAAGATCCAAATGCAGGGCAACGCATATTCGAATTTTAATTCAATGTAACTTTATTTAGAAGATTTCTCTTTATTTTTTAGTAGTCTTAATCATATCTAGAACGATAAAATTCTCTTCCTTAGAGTAATAATTATATGGATGATTTATGTGAAAATGAGATCCAAATGTAGTGCTACGCATATCCGAAGTTCACTTAAATATAATTTTATTTCGAAAATGACTCTATTTTTTATGTCTTAATCATAGCTAGAACGATAAATTATCTTCCTTAAGAGTAATAATTATATAGACGATGTGGATGTACACCAATACAATCATGATATCCTATAACTCTGACCACGCAGAATGGAAGGAATTTCTTTTAAAATACTATTGCAAGTGACCTGAGTGGTTATTAAGGATGTTGCCTCCCGTATGATACATTCAATGACTGTTAATTCCTAACTTTATCATGCTACTCTCACGGTCTCATCCTCCGCTCCTCATATTCCGGGTACGGCCATTGTGAGGCAGCATTATTGTCGGATCCTGTCCGCTAAACTATACCTCTACCCCGGAACCTTAAATGCTGCGCCCCAGGAGACCCAAAAAAATATCCCTCCTCCTTTTGCTCACTCAGACAAAACAAATCCTCTACCCCTCCATTTATCCCCACGTCGCCGACCGCAACCTTCTCACGTATATCTCTCGCAGGGGCATGGCTGCTCCACCTCGAACAGGTATCTCAGCCGGCCCGAAGGGAGCCGGCCCGTTAAATACTACTTGACGTTATTTTTGGCCGAAGGTAGAAAAGAAATTCTTGAAAATCTCAAGATGTTTAGATTACATCTTTGAGTCTCCATTTAAAAAAATCTATAGCTTTTATGCCCATAGAAATCAGCTACTTGGCTTTCATCGTGGCACTAGCGTGTCAACAGCTTCATGCCAGAGATTATTTCTTTATTTATCTGAGAGTCTATACATGAAAGGAAATTTAAAGTTTATTAGGTATTTTGGAACTGTTATAATGTGAAATTGTGGCAGTGTTTCTGTATTTAACGGCTCTGGACACTGGATGAGCTGTTTGCATAAGGTAAATTATAGCTGAAGGAGTTTATTTTTATTGGAAAAACTATCTTACTCTCTATAATAATTTAGTCTCATCTTCAGCCTTATTACATGTTTAAAAAATATTTCTAATGAAACCTGTGTAGTTGCATTATAAAATAACATGATTATACATCAAACACATTTTCCTTTCATTATAGCAAAATGGCTAGTGTCGTAATGCACATTCGATCTCCCGCTTAAAATGTTGCTGCCTCTCGGGGTACACCATAGATGTTGAAAAATTTACTTAGCTTACACTGGGACACCCATGTATCTAATTCCTCTTGTATATGCCATATAGTCAGTTCTGCTTTTTGAAACTCTTCAATTGGCTTCATAGGTATTTTATTTTCATCAAATGCCCTACATCAGATAGCTACGACGCCTAACAGTCGGGGAAATATTCTTGATTTATTGGCTCTATAAATACCATAACAAGTAATTAAGGTTAACACTGCTGAGGGGATTAGTGACCATAGAATAGTTACCGCAAAATTCTCTTTGAATATCATTAAAAGCTTTAAACAAAGAAGAAATTATAAATAAAAAAAAGCCGATTTCGATACGTTCAAGAGTCATCTAAAAAATATTCTTCCCGACTTCCAAAAATCAAGCGTAAAGTTAGACACGGAGGTAGTTGGAAAGCTTTTATTTGGATCGTCCATTCTAGGACCAGAAAAAATATCCCAATTAAAGTAAAAAAAGATGGCAGCGAACCTAGATGGTACAATGCAGAAGGGAGAAAATCGTTAAGACGACAGAAAGTATGCCACGCCAAGATGAAAAAAATCCGTACAGATATGTCCACTGATGATCACAATTTAATAATTGAAAAATACAATTTGTCTAAAGCCATCTCAAAGGAAGCGTTTGGGAATGCATTCATGGATTTTAAAACAGAAACATTAGTAGAACAGTTACAGAATAACCCAAAAGCCTTTTGGTCTTACGTAAGGGCAGTTCAAGCCAATATATAAACAGTTAATACTCTACGAAACGAAAGCGGCGAATTATTAACAACCAGTTCGGAAATAGCCAATTTATCAAACTCCTACTTTCAAAGTGTGTTCACCAACTCATCACAGATTACATCCGTCATTGTAATGGTCATTTCCAGCAAAAGATGCCGCCTATCAATATTTGCATTCACGGAATAGAAAACTTGTTCATATCCTTAAGTCCAAATAAATCCCCAGGTCCTGAAGAAATTCCTGTCCGCGTGTGCAGAGAATTAGCTTGTGAAAAAGCACTCTACTTGCAGAAAGTATTTGGTAAATCCATCAACGAACGCAACTGGACTGTAAAATTGCAAATGTTACTCCCATATTCACAAGTGGTGATAAGGAACAGCCATCGAACTTCCGACCGATATCGCTCACATCTATTTTTTTGCAAAATCCTTGAAGTTATAATTGTAAGTTTAGTTACGAGACACCTCGATATGCAGAACTTGTTATTAAAAACGCAACACGGACTCAGAAAGGGAAGATCTTGCGATACTCAATTAGCACCTTTTGCCCACAATATTTTAGTCTCGGGTGAGCATTACGTTCCAGTTGACGCAATTTTTATTAACTTTAAAAGGTACCTATTTGATATTGTTTCCCATTGAAAGTTACTCATGAATTTAAATCCTACGGGTTAGACGACGACATGATTTCTGGATTAGAGAATTCTTAAGAAATCGCGTGCAAAGAGTTGTATTAGACGACGCTATCTCTAATGAAGTAAAAGTCACATCAGGTGTCCCATATGGGAGTTCCATAGGCCCACTTCTGTTCCTTCTGTACATTAACGATATCGGTGAAGTAGTTAAAAGTAACCTTCGATTATTTGTAGACGACGTAATGGTGCATAGGGAAATCCGTTGCCTTAGTGATAACTGAGCGCTAACTAAGGACCTCGAGGGAATACAGGAGTGGTGCAATGCGTGGCAGCTAGAATTAAACTTGAAAAAAATGCGTTATGAATTTTTGGAAACGGAAAAACTACTTTTAACAGCTATTGCATTCACAACAGCAAATTAGAGACTGTAGATTCGGTTAAATACCTCGAAGTAAAACTGACTCGTGGAGTAAACATATTCGGGAAATTACCGGCCAAGGTAATCCTAAGTTGAGATTTGTTAAAAGAGTACTTGGCAAGTGCGACGATAAAGTTAGGGAAATCAACTACTTCTCCCTTGTTAGATCCCACTTGGAATACGCTGCCAGTATTTGGGATCCTGATGAGGTAGATTTGAAAACCGGGTTAGAACACGTGCGGAGAAGATCGGCAAGATACGTTAAAGGCCGTTATGATAATCTCGCTAGTGTTACTGACCTTTTGCAGCAACTGGGATGGGAATTGCTTTCAGACCGACGATTAAAAGTTAGACTTAATCTATTATGTAAGTTCCAAACCGATTTATTGTCTGACGACTTTAATATTATTTTACGAAATCCGACATACTGCGGTAGACCAGATAATGAGAACAAAATTAGGGAACTAGACTGCAGAACGGACAGATTTAAAATGTCATTTTTCCCGCGAACGATAAGACACCATAACAGCTGCCAATGAGACTTTTAACTAGGTTTGTTGATAGTTAGTGTAACTCTTAGTAGTATCAGTACTCCCTAATACTTGTATCCGTATCTGCTACCTAGTACTTTCAGCGCACCGAGCATGTTTTCATCATAACTCTTGAATCCCTGTCCGTTTATGTAGTTACAAGTTACATAAATATTAACGGTCTCTCTAACATTGGTAACGTATTTATAGTGTAGTGCATGCTTGTGAGGCTTCGCCTCGTTACAAGCATTAGCGATTTATGGTAATGCATCAATTGTTGTAGTTACACTAATTTTAGGGTATAGTGTAATGCATGTTGGTGATTACTCACCCCCTGCCACACACCCTTGAGGTGGCCTGCATGGTATTTTGTAGACAGGTGAAATGATGGGTACCTACTTAAGTGTTTGAAAATAGTGTTTTCAGTCATAATCATTCTCTATAAAGAAGCCATCCATTCTTGTTTTTAGTTTGTACTTTCTACTCCGTAGAGTCCCGTTGTCCTTTTCTATGTGCATTCCCTATCCGCGCGTTTCAATCTTCAATAATTGAGCTATTCCATATTGTCTGCGTCCTTCATCATGTATTTGTTGTAGGTCTTTGAAGAAGTTTTCTCCTTCAGTGTTCTCACATTGTTTTTCTGGTGGTGCTTACGCATGTTTTATGGTCAGAAGCTTTTCCATTTTTGACTGTTGTCGTCAATATCCTTTGCGATACGCTTTGCCACTCTATGACTTCTTCCATTTGTCTTGACGTAATTATGCCCACTCCTTTTTTTTGCTATTCCCATCGTTACCCCTGAATACTCTAATGCACATCCATCTTCCAGTTTCTTCTCTTTCATCCCTTTATTTTTAGTCTTACTCACCCCCAGTATTTCCAGTCCGTATTTTTCCATGTCTTCTAATATCTTTTTCCTATCAAATTAAGCGTTTTAATGCTTCACGTTCCAAATCGTATTCCTTTATTCCAATGCTTGGGTGTTTTCTTCGAGGAATTAGTCTGCTTTCCGATGCTTTTTGTTTTTTTTTTAATTTATGATTTTCCACAAAGCTGGTGAAAAGCCCAGCGATGGCTTCACAAGGGCCTTATTCAGTAAGAACTCTACTCCGTTGAACCTCGGTAAATCCGTGGATGTCACGGCCACCAAAAAATCTCACCTTTTGAATGTCCCTATTTGAAATATTCGAGGCTGTGACGTCAAAATTTCGTCACTATCGAGGCTCGAAATTTCCAAGACCATACCGCATTGTGCACCAGAGCCCACTTTTCCGACCGTTTCATGGTTCCTGCAAGGCCTTCATAGCTACCGTAGCGGTCCAGGTTCAAGTTCTCACCCATTCATTCATTCAGCAATCCATTGCCCGTCCCCCACGACTAAGACGCTGAGTTCTTTTTTAGTTGAGTTATAGGCGTTTGACCACTCTAACTGCTCTAATTCCATGACTGCTGTACTTTTTGGAAGTGTAATATCTTCGTGGCTCTTTGCTTTGAGTTAAACGTTTAATTAGCCGTTACCTACGATAGTGTTCTTTTAACATTCATAGAGTGCAACATAGTGCCAATCTAGTGGGTAATTAGTCCCCTGTCTCTCACCTTCGATGCGGCTTGTAGAGTACTTTTTACATGTAGGTGTAGACTTGTTTAAATTGATCTTATTTCTTAATAGGACATTAACGTTTCAATTTTCCTCCCCGTCGACCTGACTTGCTCTTCGGTTTCCCCATGTCTCCCAGTTTCAGACCTGCCCGCCTATTTGGTCCGTCGCTTTTATTCGCTCTTTCCACTTCCTTCTCTCACCGTTCGTCTATTCTCCTCCATATCCCACTTTCTTCCAACCCCTAGAGCTGAACAGAAAATGATCATTCATTTCTGTACCACCCACTGTTCGAAATTGTGACTTCTGAGACAGGGTTTCGGCCGAAGGGATGGGAACTTATTCTTGGAGAAAAGTGGGGATTAAACGAGAAGGGCTGGGGTTGAGTTTTCCCGTGGATGTATGGGATCTGAGTGGAGGGAGATTTAGAAGAGAGGCATTAGGGAGGTGATGGAGGAATATTTTGGAGAAACGCTTTAAGCTCCCGTAAACAGTTGAATAGTTCTAAAATTCATGTTGGAAAAGCCTTCATGTGAATTAAAAATAATGAAAAGAAATATCTACTGAAAATGCTGGTCAAATTTTTATAAAATACTGTGTATGAATTTACATATTTGCTCTGTTCTTTGTTTGATAAAGAATGACGGGGAGAGTGGAATAATGAAAAACGTGATTAATTTTTTCCATGTGTAGAGAATCATTCACTAAAACATGCCCACCCATCGATTTATAACCATCCAATCGTACATTTAGTGCTGAAGTATCAGTGGACTTAAAGATAAGGAAAATATTTTTTAAATTTGCGATGAGGTAAGCTATCACATTCAAGAATGATGCTGTTTTAATTGATTACTGTATCTCCTTTTGGCGTTTCTGTCCTTCTTTTGAAGTTAAATACTCTGAGGTGAAGATAATGTTCTCTTTACAGGCTCCATTTTATCATAAAAAAGTGGAATAAGTATAAATACAACTTTACAATTGAGTTAATGCCTCGTAATTCCAATGGGGAAATATAGATTGCTGTAGGTTTACTTGTAAACTACCACATTCTGCCGTTCAGCATCACGTCCGACGTGCAAGTTAAAATGTATGAGTCGAAGAATATGTGCGCCGTCAAAGAGGTCAAAACTCCTCTCATCGAGTAAAAAGATCAAGGCAACATCGGTGCAAAAAAATCAACTACCGTCGTAAGGGAAGCGGAATTCTCGGCTCCTGAGTGATAAATCGACTCGGACTCCGCAGGCCGTGTCCATTTCGGCTCCCATGCAATCTCTGTGGAAATATCCCATTGTCGCGCTTTGCCCACGTTTCCAGCCACAGCGAGATATTTCAAGGACCCCATCCACCATGACCTGTTCGCTTTCTGAAGAATCCTCCAAGGGGAAGAAGAAAACCGTCGCCCAAAAAGGACTGCTGTTCGAATGAACTTGGGAGAGAGAGAAGTGGGAAACTTTCATTGGTTCCCCTTATGAATTCATGGGCTGCGAAGTCGCAGAGCCGGTGACATGAATGAGTTACCGCTTCATATTATTTAGTTTTACCATGCTAAAGCTGCATTTTACTGTAGAACCAACTTCCATTGGCATATTTCATGACACCGCCATACCATGACACGAATGATATATTTGTACTTATACTTTAATTTACAAAAATATCTTAAGTTTATTACTGATATAATATTCAGTGAGCGGTTCCAGTAAGCAGAAGTCCCCTTTTATAGCTACTTCTTTTCTGCATTACAGGCTATCAAAAACGCATACTCAGTTTTTATCAAATAGTTTTCAGCCGATATTTTTAGATTCTTCCCTTGCTGAGTTTATATGTATTTAGTTAATGATTAGAATGCACTGGACATTTATGACAAAACTAATAGCGCTCATTTATTAAATTATAATTGGCTCTGGGTACATATTGTATCCATATACTAGCATGTCCCCGAGGAATCGGGAAATTTGAAGTGGCACCAACTTCCTGTTGGGAATATGCGATTCTTGGAATTAGTGGAGATCTCTGGAAATAATAGGCAGCGCTGTGGACGATAGGCGAATGGAAGATAAATTGGCTGTAATGATGCAGGAACTATGATCACTTGGAAGTAGAAGTTTACACCGAAGAAATATTTTCTGAAAAAGATGATTCGGGGTAAAGATGTGAGACAGCGTCATGACCATATTGTGTGTCTCTTGTAATGTGATAAGTGATGGCTCGAGTTCCGAGTTTACCAAGATGCATACCACAGAGAGTGGTAGATAAGGAGGACATGTTCAACCTGCACGCTCACAAGGGCACGCTGCTTCCGATTCTGTTCGCAATGACGCATGCCACATCACGGCGGACGAGCAGCGTATCAGGGTACAAAAGTCGACTACACGCGTTAAATTCCCGCCGACGAAAAGATCGACCGTGGCGGCGATGAGGCCGGGCGGAGCCCTTTACACTCGAAGTTTAGGGTGGGAAAAACAGAGTAATAAAGTAAGTGAAAGTAGTGCAAGTTGATAGGGGAGGTGGGAGAGTATTTCGTAGATAGAGAGGGAGGTATTGAGAAGGCAGAGCGCTGCGTGTGGCGCGAAGTACGGTGTGGACCCAGAACAGCGGTGTCTCCTCCCACCTTCCCGCTCTTCCCGTCCAACCCACCACTGATAATTCCTTCCCTCAAGGGCTGGCGTCGGCACACAAGCAGGCACTCTTGTTCGTGAGTCTCGCATAACTCCGTGTCCGGGGACGTACAATGGTGGAGGAGAGAGAGGTAAGGTGGGAGAGGGGATGTTAGTTTTTCCCGTTTTTTTCGTATCCCTGTGTGTGTGTACGTGTGTGAGAGACGCGTGAGTGAAACCGCCTTCTCTAAACCTTCCCTCCACAATCCTCCCTCCCTCCCCCCCGTGGTGCAAGGCAAGAGAAAATATGGGAATTGGCTAGTCCAGGGAAGAGTAGTTGGAGGGGGGGGGGGGTTCCGGGAGTTATGAGAGGGAAAATGGAATGGGAGTTGGCGGCGCAGTACCGGGGGGATGTGGGTGTGGGCTCCTTTCCCACCTCCTCCTATTACTTACCAAGGGGTAGTTTCCCGTTTACATTGCGCCTCAGAACCTCGTATCTTTTTCTCTGGCGGCTGGGGTGAGGGAAGAATGTCGTTGCCTTACCTCTCCCATTCCTGCCTCCCCTTCCTCCGTCAACAGCGCCTTACGTCTTAATTCAGGCTCCTCAGCTGCACCGCGAAGGCGAAGAATCGCGCGACTGCCTCTTGGGGGCGAATCGATTTTCGGAGTGGTATGAGATGTGAAGTCACCTCATTCCTTGAGTTAAGCGTGTTATGGTTTTCTAGCAGGACAAACTACCTAGGCGTTCTTTCTTAATGGGAGGCAATGTAGAAAGGCTAGACCAAAGAAGCATGCACATTCTCTTCTTCCCATTATATTTATCCCGGTCTCTTGGTTTCTATCAGGGTCATACAGTTTAGACTGAATTTAAATTTGTTCTTAGTTAGCTCCGTATGCGATTTTTATTTGAATATTTTTTTGATCAATAAAAAATAATGCTGAAAGCATTGAAAAATAATTTCATGAGGTATTCGATGGATTATGTTCGCCTGTAATATTTAGGGTCACATTTTTCTGCAAACTTTTAGGCGTTGAATTTTCAGTTGATATTAAAAGTCGGTGAAACTATTTTTTTCAATGTACCTATACTAAAAAAAAGCAATAGGTATATGCATATTTGTTTGTGAAATTCCAATTATGAAGTAAAACATTAAGATTTTTTTAGACAATCTCAATTATTGTGAGTAAGCAGACACTAAAAATAAAAATTTTGCTGTTGCTGAAATCGCTATTTTGTCATGAAGGGATGTTTAGTACAATAGATGATTTGATGCCGAAAGATTTCTTTCTTTGGCACCTCATATTTTGATTCAACCCAAAGTAATTAAGCAATGATTAATTTTTACGGTTTACCTATTCTTGTGTGTAGATAACTCTATGGATTTTTTTGAGTTTTTTCTTTAGAATCATTTAATAACTATTACAATGAAGACGTTAACTGAAAACTACGGGGTAATTTATTGAAAGATTATATAGATAAATTTATAATTTTATTGAAGATACGATTGTGATTATTTAATGACCACTTGATACTTAATTCTCATGGTTAAAAACCTAATGCTATGTAGATTTTCTTGCTAAATGTATTTATGTAAATCCAGACATTTTTATTTTCAGATATCATTTAGCATATCAGTCTCATTGTACTATTTTGAATAAGTCATTGAGTAACCTCATTTTGAAATTTTTAAGGAATTTATTTTTTTATTGACTTTATTATTTCATAATTAGCAATGAGAATAAATTCTAGCCGTTTGGCCAAATTTATCGGCAGAAGGACAGAGGAATTCCCTACCACTCCATAAAGCTTTTACCCTTCATCTTGTCTTCGCGGAGAGTGTTTTAATAGCAATTTTTTAACATAACATATTTTAGGTCCTCCGCAAACCAATGGAATAAAAGCAAAACAAGAAAAATATCTTGAATATTTATGGACTTTCATACAACCGAAACGTTGGGATTTCGAAAATATTGTCCCCTATTGTGTCCCATTGCTGGAGTCAAATGGGATATGGGAGCGGCAGTGACGTAGTATTTACGGCTTTTGTGTGGTCAACATTAACTGCTAGGGTCGATGAATGGCTTCTTGAAATACTCCACCGTGAGCACTCGCATTCTTGCGCTCCACGATGCCGTAAAAATCTTATTGGGATGATTCCGGTTTCCGTTTCATAATAATGAGACTTATAAGCATGGTGCTATATCACGCGAGGAGCCTGTTAATGCCACGCAATTGCCGTATCTTAGGAAGTCGCAGCTTTTTTACGAGTCCCACGGCAATTGAGTCATGCACCTTCATGCTGCGTGGACGACGATTTGCAAGTGAGCCCCGCGTTCCATGATGACTTTATCGAGGAGGGATTCTTGGGAGGGAAGAATAACAAGAATGGGAAGAGAAAAAAACTGAAACGAATGGTAGTGAAATGAGAGATATCAGCCGATTCTCTAACGTCAGCAAAAGTCTTTCGTGGATTCTTACCTCTCTGTGTCTTTTCTTGTTGGACGATGCTTGACACCCTTTACGTTGACACAATTTTTATGCAAAATGTGACGCCCGAGATTATTTGCTACTTTTTCATTTGTAATATAGATGAGTAGTTTTTTGACCGAATTCGTTCCGCAGGGAATGATTTTTTTCCATTGAAAACTTTTTCATAGCCATTTTATCAAACCTCTTTCATATTTTAACGCTCTCTCTCTCACTATTGTAAGTCGGTTTATATCGCATTTTGCCTAGCTCTTATGTCTCCTGGTAGAGTTGAGGCCATGTTTTCTCCTTAGATATGCTTGGCAGAAAAGTTGTGGCTTTCTCGCAGTAGCAATAAATTACTTTAAAGGATCATGAAGGTTTATGTCACTTCCACCTTCGATGCAGTTTAATAAAGACCCTCATATTTCAGCACCTTACTCATTCCAAGCGGTATTTGATCCCACCACCTTAGTGTTACTGGGTTGAAACTGCAAAAAATCTACCCACTTCACTGCGACGTGTGTTCTAATGCTCACTTTTTGTTGAAAATCACCTCGAACAGCTGGTGCTTTGAACTCTTAATTCGTTTGCTCTAGTTGTTTACCATAAATATTAAACCGCCGTTGGGGTTTTCGGAAAGCGACTTTCATGTACTATTAGGTAAAGTATTTTTCGTATTAGGCATGAAAGACAAATGCAGGTACTTTCCTCCAAAAACGTTATTTTGTGCTGGTTCTATTTTCACCCACATGCTGCTCTCTGGATCACCTAAATTACGTGTAAATGCGTAAACAGATTAGTGAAGGAAAAGTTAACGCTCACATCAGATCAACTTTACGGGAAATATCCCCTAATCTGTACCAAATAGGTACTCGTGGATGAGGAGAGAGGGAAAGTTGCAAGTTAGCCCTAATTCTTTTTTAGAAATAAGTGATTCTCCATTAATTGTTAAATTGCGTTTGTAAAGAGAAAGAAGCAACTCTCATAGAGAAAGAAGCAATCTTCACTGAAAATGACCATTCTGATGGAATTTTCCTTTTCTCCTCTCTCCGGACGCCCTCTCCGGATGGAGTTCGGGAACGGTGATGAAAATAGAGAATAATGCTCAAACCTCGTCGTATTAACATTTGACTAAATATTTGAGTTGTGTGATTCGTAAGCAATCGGCGCCAATGCGACAACATGCCCACACAATTGCACCTTCCGAATCAAACAGGGAATAGCGTATTGTGGGTACAAAGAGAGCAGAAATTGCGGTGATGGGCAAGTGCGGCTTAAAAATATAGCCAGTGGGATACGGTGTCGGGCGTATGGGGGACCTGAGGAACACGAAAAAAAGGGGATGATTTTTGGGACAGCTTCAGGAGGAGGTGAAAGGAGGAGGGTGAGGTGGGAAGTGGGAGGAGGTGGGCTGAGAGAAATGGAAATTTCCTGTGGATAAGAAGGAGAGGGCAGCAGGTCTGGGAGAAGAAAAGAAAGGATACGAGGGTGGAGGCGACGTCTCGCTGTAGGGCGAAGAAGTGTCTCTTTTGGGGCCCCGCGTGGGCGGGTATAAAGAACTGAGTTTGTGCGACTGCCTGGCACAATGAACGGGAGTGAGAGGGAGTCCATAAAAGTCGACTCTTCCTTCCCTTTCGTCCCCATACCCCCTCTCTGCTTTTTCCCAATGGACCGAGTCCCTCCTTCGTAGTTACCTACTCAGCATCGCCCTTTTGTGGGTGGCACGCCTCATTTTTTTCCTCTGGGATTGTGCTCTCGGGGGACGAGGGGTGGAGAGGTGTTCGGTAGGACAGAACACTTGGACGCGAGGAAGTCGAGGTCTATAAAGAGGAATGAGAGTGGAAGGTGGTCGAAACGGGGAGGGATTTGGTTTTTGAGTTTAAGGACCTGGGCTTAATTCGCTCCTAGCCCTTCTTTTTTTCTTTGGACCGGATCCACGATGTCTCTATTCATGAGGAGCCTTGAAGGTAGTGAAGTAAAAAATATCATGGTGAAGTTTGATCCTATGGTGACATGCAGGAAGTAATGAACCAAAATTATCAATCTCCGATAAGTAAATTAACTTTTTGGGCTCGTAGTCTTTGACTAGAAGAAAAAATATTTTTTCTTCCTTGAAAGAAAATTATGTTTTAATACGATGGAGTACCTAGGAATTAGAGCAATTAGAATAATTGCCTAAATTATTGACATTCTCGATCTTTGGACTCAGATAACAATGTGTAAACTTCGCTCTTTTATGTTTTCTGTTGACTATAATATTTTATCAAAAGTGTTGGAAATTTCCCTCTGCTACAATATGCTACACCTTTGTTACATCTGTTATAACATTGTTCATTGAGGAAGGTGGCCAAATGCTAATAGATGCATAAAAGGAATAATTTAGAGAAACCTTTCGTAGAAATGTCTTGGTATTTATGCCTCTTTTTATCTTCGATGAGCATCGCTAAGCCTTGAAAGCTATGGGAATCAAATTAAAACTGTTATCCAGGAATATCACATCTAAGGTCGAAACAGCAAGAACCATTATTTTCCAAGTTTTCTATAGCAAGATTAAAGACTGTCCATACTCGTGAATGTCATATGTATATGTCGCACTTTCAATTGGAACGGCCCTGTTATTGGTAATCTCAAAATTCTTAAATTTGTAATTTTATTCATTTAACAGTAAGTTTTATCGGCTTCTCAACATTCACCTGTCAAGTAAATAGAATGAGTCGTTTTTGTAACGTTTTTTATACTTTTCTCTTGTTTTTAAATTCACTCAGCCTCATTCATCCCGTCCGTTTTCTTCCGATATGATGAGTTTGCCATCCATGAGTTTCCAATATTGCCATCTCCACTTCATTTATTTATTTGCTTTTATTTTCTCTGGATCTCCCTTATACCACTTCATGTCAGCGTCTTTTCTCCTTAGAGCCCTTGCCTATTTTATGCCAAAATTTTAATAGCCATCCTGGTGAGAAATTTGGTAAGAATACTCACGTTGGATGCATTAATGTTAGTTTTAGAGATTTTTCTCACTCCTTTTCTACATTGCGTACATATGAGATGTTAATGGCAATGAATTTTTTGATTACATACTAATGAGTCTAGCGCATCAGAATCTTTCATGACATCGTGCGAAATCTTCGGACAAATATATTACTGGTTACTGGCACGCATTTGTTAAAGAAATGAATCAATGGAATTATGGAAGATGGCTCATTATGGAGAGTGCTGATTTAAATACTAGTCTTTTAGAACATTGGAGTGTGTGTTTAGCTACTTGTCGCAAGTGACGTGATGCTCCTTGACAACACTTTTTACATTTTGATCTATCTCTGCCATATTTTGCTCTTTCTTTCACTCAGAGCAACCCCCTCTCTCGATCCAAAAGTATCTGTCTCCAAGAGGATTTAAACCGTTAGGTATTTCCTTCATCCACAAGAAATCTCTGTCTTGACATTATCTCTCCTAAAAACCGATTCTATTCCACGTCGATCTCATCCAATCTTCCCAGTTTAGTCCTCTTCCTTCTCTCTTCGTTTGGTCCTTCCCAAGACCCTGCATTCGACGGCAGGGGAAAAGTTTCATTCAAACCTTCCTCCCCAGCACCTTTCTTCGCCAACCCCAAACTCTCATTGCACAGACACAAGAACTCACTCCCAACTCCCATTCTGTTCTCTTTGCTGATCCTCCTCTCCGTCCATCCATGTCTCCGTCCCGCATCCTCCTCGCCAAGTTTACCCCCTTTTCCTCAGCCCTTCCACTCCAGAGGCCTTCTCCTCTCCCTCCTCAAGAGTTCAACCTCCCAGGATTCATGACTTCGAGAGGTGTTTCTTCCTCACTGGGTCGTTTGTCTTCTTTTCTTCCCCCTCCTCGGATATTTACGAGACCTCCTTCTTCCGATCTTTCTCTGCACTTCCTAATACATTCTTTATTGCTGTAATGGGAATTTTCTCCGTCTTTTAAAACATCGCTTCTTCTCGGCTTGCTTTGCTCGAAACTTTTTCCCATCCCATCTCTCTCACTTCCTTCATGGTGGAAGGGATAACAGATGCATGTGATTCGATGTGCTAGACAGAGGAGATTTAGAACTCGAATATTCTCGAAATGCGATTTCCCTCTGTTTCTTTGGGCAATTCATTATGAACGTGGTTATTGGCGTAAGGTGAGGTTTATTCCTTCGGCACTAACTATTTCCGCTTCATGTTTACTTTTACTAAGATAAATTCGTTTAAAAATGAATTTTCTATCCGTCAAATAAAAAGAAAGATGAATCTTAATCGTATCGGGAACCTCATTATGGTACATTGAAAGATTTCACCTAACTATATGAACCGATTTTATCTCATCTAGTATGCCCTTGCGTCTTTAAAAAAAGACTTATCACCTTACTTACTGGGAGAAATGAGAGATGAATAATGAAAAGATGAAACAATTATCGTAAATCAATGAAATAATTAATTCTCTCATGTCCATTTCCCTCACTATCTATCAAATTTGACCAATGATATTCCTCGTTTCACATCGCGGTATAAGTGTAAATATTACTTCACGATTGCACATAGACTCTCGCTCTGACTTAGACTGCTGAAAAATGAAGTGTATGTCTTTTTCCCATATTATCGCATTTGCCTTAAACCATTAGTTGGGTCGCCTTTACCGTAGCTCTACAATCCCTATCCCAAGCTTGTATTCCGCATCTATCATCCCATTTCTTTTTACCCCCAATCTCCGGCAAATATAAGCCGCCTTCCTAATACTAATTTCTTTACCTTATCTCTACCCTTTCTCCTTCAGCCTCCTCTCGCACCCCGACTACCCTTCTATCCACTCCCCACCTCCCGTGCCAGTCTCTCGTCTCACCTCTTGACCCCCGATTGGTCACTGTTTGCCGCTGAAGGAGTCCGAGAGTAGGGAAGGGGGTTGGAAAGATCCCCATAGCTGCGACTGGGCAATGGTTAGAGGAGATGTTGAGGCAAAACGACGAGGCAATGAAAATGGATGGCTCCGAGAACCCGAGAAGAAATTCTCGACTTAAAAATGCTGAGGAACAGGAGACTTGGGATGGAGGGAAAAATATACGGAAGAGTTATTTCGGAAAAGGCCTCAAGACTGACCAAAAAAACAGTTCCATTTCTTCTTGATCAGTTTTGCTCCCCCCAGCCCTCTTCTCTTCCTTACCTTGGGCAGTTATTCACCCTTGCACCTCTCTTCCATTTTTCCCTTCACGCGTCTTCCTTTCTCCTTCTCGCTTCCACAGGCCCCTCCGTCCTCCACATCCCTACCTCCTCGGGATATGAGGGGAGGGGAGGGAGGGTGAGAATAAAAACGCACCAGCCTTTCACTCCCCGCTCCTTCCCAGTACCTCGGCTTCCTTCGTTTCCTTCCTCCTTTTCCCATATTCGCCCATTCCCTTCCTTTGACTCACACCTATCTCTCTCTCCCTCCCATTCCAGCACGAGCACCCCATATCTCCTCCGAGTCGCCCATCCATCTCCCTCCGTCCGATTCTTGTGGATTTGGCTTCCATTCCGTCCCTGGCCCATGCGCGACCCCCCTCACCAGCCCTCCTCCCCCAGCGAAAGATGCCCCCCACCCTCCAAGCTCCATTCCCCATCTCCACTGCACCCTTTTCTCTCGCCTTCAGTTGAAGCGCTTTGAGATAAGGAAATGCGCCAAGAGGCCCCCGAGAGGGATCGCCTGCGATAACATGCATAGACATATCTTTGAAGAGACTTTCTATTTAGTTTGGAGATAAATCTGAAGTTAAATTACTATAAATTCGGGTTTGTTTAAAAAGAATAAGCCATAATGGCCTCATGAAATATGGAAAAGTGTGCATCAAGTTAATTAAGAAAAATAATGAAATGGGAATCTTCGAATATTTCATGCGGTGACGATGATGCAGTTTGAAGTACACGACTTTTTGCTCTTAAGTTAGGAGCCATGGAGAAAAGGGCGAAGTAATGACCTGGATAAATAACTAGGACTCCCCGTAAATGATATGGCTTTTCCAGATGTGAGGAATACCAAAGGTATTCACTATGTCATAGGTGATGCCAGTGGAGGTAGAGATGTTGATAAATATACCTTGAAATGACTTATTTCAGCTATCAAATTGCATTTTTGCAATTGCATCAGCCATCAAATTGAAGCTTTTTATACGTATGCACATACATTTTCGTTAAATTTACTGATAAATGTAATTCAAATTTTATAGTTGTCTATTTCTTATGATTGCAATGAGAATTATATCCAAGGCAATACATATTCCGGAATCTACATTTCCTTATTTTATTACCAGCATTAAGACTACCAATGTTTTGGAATACGTTCCTTCTTTAGTATTACTTACATTTCCTCATTCCGTAGCTTATTAGTTTCACTTTTTCCGTCGAAAAATCTTTATAGCTGAAGAGAACTGTCCGGCATTAATCAGTCTACCCTCTCATTCTTCAATGCCGCAGCGCCTCGTGTGCTAACGGGGAGGGTCATAAAAACGCATGGTTTCCCTCCGCCGCATCCTTCTACCCGTCACGTTTATTGACTGGGGAGCATTTGAAAGGCTTTCCCTCAGCTAACACCTAGTTTTGTTCACTTTTCATTGACTATAGGATCATTTACCCTTAGCTACTCAGAGTAAAATATTGATCACCATGTTCAGAAAAATCTAACTCGTAAATCATATCTGTATTTCGAAAAAAATCATTTTTATACTTATATACTTTTTATACTCTTAACTTTCCCACAAGCCAAATGCCATTTAGAATACTTTCTCTTTATTTCTCGGAGTTTTAATTACGATTACGCCTTTAAAATAGAAAATCTATCGTAAAATCAAGGGGTTGTGTAGTTTTATTTTTTCGTTTGAAAGTTATATTGATGAAACCTTCTTTTTTTAAATAATTGCTATTTTTCCTGATCCTTTCTTGGGCTAAACATTGTTGTTAAGGTGTATTTATCTTAAGTTGTATTGGTTTCACTGAAATTGCATTAAATTTCCGTGAATGTTTCGAGTCAACTTCTTGAGAAATCTCGTTAAATTAATCAATCGTGTTAGTTTTCCGGTTACTTAGACGAAAACGGGCGTAGCTCTTGGGGAATTAAAACGATAACTTCGCTGGTGAAAGAGGCATTAAGGAGAGAGCTGTTGACTGGAACTATGGGCAAAACAGTTGTGGAAAGGTTGATGAACAGTTTGTAATGAAGCGTGTTGTTTTTTTGAAACGAATTGTGAGCCCTTGGGAGAGAGGGTTAAAATTATTGGAAGGCATGAGAAATGTAGATGTGTAGAAGGATGAAGAAAATTCTATGGACTGGAAAGAAGAGAAGCAAAGAAGCTCATAGTGTCGAAGAGAAAAATAGGGAGTTTCCGAAGGTGATTAGGAGGCAGAAGATATAGTTGGAAGAAATGGCTAGAGACATGAGCATGCTATTATGATAGAATGCCAGAAAAGTGGCCAACATAGAGGAAAGCGATTAAATGCCATCTGAGCAGTATGAGTAGGAAGTGGGCTGAATAGAGACGTTAGCGGATGACAAAGGAGAGAATACAGGGTCCATAAAAAATCGTAAACGTTTGAATACTCTTAGTAGTAATAATTGTTGCAATTTAGTAAATCTGTCAATCCTGGTTGAACCCGGTTTTTCACCTGAATTCCAAGAATAGGAAGGCATGCCATTCTTAGTTCAAATTTTAAAATATGATAGAGTTGAGTTACGATCATGGAGCTTCATTGTGTCTAGATTAATCAAGGAGAAATTTTGTTAAAAAAATGACGATATGTTTTTCATATTCTCATTGGCGCGGTACAACTGGACACTGTAGACTTAATTTCTGTTTTATTTACCATGCATAGGGTGGCGAGCACTGTCATTGCCTTACTTTGATGAAAATAGAACAACGGAAACTTTAGACGGGTCAGAAAAGCACTCTTTCGGAATAACCGGTGATATACCGTTATGAACGTATAAATATGAGGCAGTGTAATAAATATCAATCCCATAGCTGAAGATTTGAGTACATAAATGTGCATTTTTATATGGGGCTCGGTAGAATTCCTATGAAAAGAATGTTACTTAATCTAATGAAAATTATAATTTCCTTCCTTGATACGTTATCCATTTTGCCGTCTTTGAACACTTATCGCTAATAAGAGACCAGAAATCTGCAGGTTGACTTTAGAAACTTTTATTAAATAAGGATAATGGTCTTTATTAAGTGAGCGTGTAACCTTAATTTTCCATTCCCCCTCTGTTTATAGTTTTTCCTTTGTGATGCAGCCCATATCCAGATGAAATAATACAGCCCAAAGGAATAGAAATCTCACCTAAATAAGATAAATTAATTGAATTGACCCAGGAAATTAAGTAAGTAAAACTTAAATTTAAATGATTATATTTTTACTCGCTCGTTTACGGCTAAGCGAATGTATCTAATCATCTCATTCAGACAATACGTACATACTAGTAACATAGTTCTTGTCTTACTACAAGATGCGTCGCGTTCTTCTCAGGAAAACGGAACCGTTGATTTTTTTTCGAGCCAACCCTCCTCGTTAAGACCACCCCAGCCGCTGGACAATTACTCTCCATTCTACCGTCCACTTTTTTCCCAACCGCAGAGGCAACCCTTTCTTCTATGATTAATGCCAAAAAGTCACCTCCTGCAATGCTTGTAAATAATTGGGACCCGTCCCATTCATCCACCTTCCGACCTTAGCTCATGCGGAGGAAGAAACAAGAATAACGTATCGAGAGACGAGATGAACGGTGGACTGCGGGGAGGTGAAAGGGAGGAAAGAGGAGAGATTTCTTCTTTACTCCTTGACTTTATCTGGTCAGTATCCCCGGCGAGAATTTGTGTCACTGGCTATCTCTCTCTTCTTACTCATTTCTTTCCTTTGGTTTTCTTCCTTAAACGTTTAACTCGCGAGAGAGCGTGGCAGCGCTTGGCGGGATACCTGAGTTTGAATTTTATTTTCGACGCCGAGATATATGAATAAAATGAAAGCAATCGTGCTCCCATCCAAAAAATGAGCTACCTGTGTTCCACAGGAATTCAGACTGCTCTTGGGGGGAGGAGCGCTGGGAGCGGAGTTAAATGAAGTTAAGAGAGTGCGAGGAATGTCAGGCTTGAGACTTGAATGAGAAGTGATGGAGGGGGCGACGAGGGATATGAGAGAGAACAGAGCGACGAAATTTAAAAAGAAACCACAGGGGTCTCTTAAGATGATAGTGGAGTTAGATATGTGACAATCTCCTAAGTAGCTAAGTTGGAAGAAACAAAAATGAATGGCATGAAGATGAGTAAACTGAGAATGGGTTAAAGACACAATCGTACAGGTTGATGGACATTGGTCGACCAGAATAATGGGTCGGTGATTTTTTTGGTATTTCAGTTTCCGTTGAAATCAATGAAAATGGATTCTTCAATATTTGAGATTAAAATACAAAACGTGAAGTTTTGGCATAAGACGGCAGGTGAGGAAGATGACGCGGAAAGAAGAGATAGGGAAGTTCTCAAATGAGGAGAATTTTGATTACTGTGCAATTGAAACAGGAGTTCCTGGGTAGTGAGGCATTGCAGGAGAATGAAGAGAGTATTAAATTACTGTTTTTACGACAGCATACATCCGGGATATTGGGAAGTTTCTGAAGATAATGACGATACCCGTGTGGGAAGGAACGTCTTAGCATTTTCTCGCACCCTTCTAGAACCAACCCCTTTCATCATTGCTTTCTTCCCTTGCCACTTCTTTTCCGATTTCCCCGATATTTCGTCCCGACACTCTTCAGTAGACCGAAGATAGCAATCGGTTCGCTCCCACCGCTGCGGGAAAGCGGATGTCGAGCTGCCCAAAGAAGGATAGGCATATTACTGTTGTGACAGGAGCATCCCGTGGTTTCCACTGCTTCTATTCGCCGTCTTTCGGATGCGTTGCGGAGAAGAATGAGAGTACCCTCCTCCCTCTGTCTATGCCATTACGAGGATATTCGTTGTAACGGATACATGTTTGAGCTCTTCTGATTCCTTCCTGCCACATCAATCGTGAGTTTTGTCTTCCTTTCCTCTCAGGTGTAGATTCTTGCAATTTTCCCAGAACGCAAAACCCTTTTTCAACACCCCTCCACCGGGTTTATGACGATCAATTTTCTTCATTACTTCTTTGAACCTTGGAATAGTAAGGAGCCTTAAAATTATTCGACGATTTCTCATATGTAATTTTGCGTATTGAATGCACCTTCTTTAGACGTTAAGTCATGCCCCTCGCTTCCACATAAAGTTCTGCATTAGGTTCTGTTCTGTACTATACTAATTAAGAACTTTACTTCTACTGATGATGATGCGCTACCCGAACGGGGAACTGAAGGACTAAGAATCAAGTTTGTTCCACCGGAAATTGTCAATTAATTTCGACATTTTGGCATAATTTCGTTTTATCTATTGTAAAATATTGGATTACAGATTGATAATGCAATATTGTTTCCTCAGATATTGAGAGATGGTTTGCATTCAGAAATAAAGTTTACAATATCAACAGTATAATTTATCAGCGGATTGTTATATTCATAAAAAAATTGGAGTGTCGATTCGTGAACGCACTTCTGAAGTGGAACTTATGTACTAAGTTATATAAAGCGCTCGCTGTATACCCTCTCGTTTTATGAGCAGTAAATCCAAGCGTTCGCTCTCCTCTTATCTCGTGTTTGGGCTCTTGGTGGATAATTGTAATGAATTGGTACACGTACAATACATTTGATTTTTTATCGTATTATATCATTGTATTTTATATTTTAAATCTACATTTCAAATATGATCTATATTTATAATTGCGTGAACTATGACAATTGACAGACAAAATATATTAGCCAATAAATAAAGTGACAAAATGGGTTAGTAAAAATGCTTTAGTAAACGTTCTTTAGTTTTATAAAAAAGTCTTTTTAAAGATAAATCCAGAAAAATTCAACCTAATGCATATTGATATATAGTTTGATGCAAAGGTTTAGCTCCAATTATCTCTCATTAGGATTAACTCCTATATAGTTTCTTTAAATCGTTAAAATCCGTTGCCTCCGAGATATACCGAGTAGCACTACCCCCTCCATTTTTATTTAGTAGGCCTACGAAAAGCGCGGGAAATGTGCTTCCTGTGTATTTCTTATGGCAAGATTCAACAAAGTTAGGCAATTATTTATTGTGATATGCCGCATTTCAAGGGCCACTTAAGTTTCATAAAAATATTTATGCACTTGGAAAAGCATTCGTCTTATTTTTGCAGGGGTTTTAAGACAATTATTAATCGAAAACGGAAAGAAAAATTGTCGACGCGAATTTTATTTCTACTGCGATTGCGGAAAAAAACATTTCCCTTACATTCAATTGATCGCCAAACACGACCTGAAACCATATTGGGTAAATTTAAGGAGACAATTTGATTCAATGTTATGCAAATAATAAAAGCACAAACTGATACTGATAATAAAATTTGATTCTGAGAATCATGCGATGCAAATTCTCAATGGAGGATGAAGACGTCATATACTTACTTCAAATAGTCTTTTAACGCTCTCCTTCGTTACATAACCAACTTTTTTTCTCATGGTATGCAAAGTACCATTTGTTTGAGGGACATAAAATCAAAAAAATGGCAAATAAAAATCTGTTCACTTTCTATAGGCCTCCTTAAATTTCGTGTACATATTGTGATAAAATCACATTGCCAAGATTTATGAGTTTCTGCAGCTATCGGTTATGATACATTAACTCATTTAACAAATATTTACGGTACTAATCAAGTCTTATTAGCCATAATAACCTTTTATTAGAATTTTTTCAATTATCCTCATAGCAACACACACGATTTTAGGCCTACTATTTTAAAACAGATGACGATCGAAAATCGGGTGTTCAGGCCCAAGGAGGTTAAAATGAAATGGAGTAGGCATGACCGTGAACGCTCATGGGTGAAAGTGAAGCAAGAATAGGGGTGCTTGGGAGGGGTTTTGCGCCGAGTAGGTGTTGCCAAACCAGTCACAAAACATCGCCTGGTCTGTGGTTTTTAACTTAGATGTGACGAAAATCGAAAGCGACCGCCGGGCACGTAAGCCAGAGGAAGGTCTAAACTATGCCGACTGCAATGGCGGAATTGGCTTCAAGAATCAAGTGGTATGTCGCCTCCATTTATTTTCTAACCTCCTTGTTCAGGCCTGTATATCTCGGAGGCTACGTTAAAATCTCATTAAGTTGTTTATAGCAACCACAGAAGTTAAAAATACAAATATTTATTCATAAAAAACACTGTATTAGGCCAGAATCTACGGTGCAAAAGAAATATTATCATTTATAATTAACTATGTAACAATTAATCTTAATTTAGCTCTTAAAATCGTTCTAATATCTGTTCCTCAAACAATTAATCATAGACGTACGTAAAACTACTTCCGTTACCACTTTTTGTTAGTTAGCCTTGCTACTTAGCACATTCTCTCAATTCTTTTATACGTCTGCATCTCAAAAGCCTCCAGCCAACGTGCACCTTCATTCTACAATTATAACAACCGTAAACCGCTACGCTCCCTATCAAAAGCTAATCTCTCTTCAGTGTCCTTGCTCAACTGCTCCAGCCTCCCTCTTTGTTCCCATTCTTTCTGTGAATGCTTCCAAGCTGATGCATTTCTGGCACCTATGTTCTTGCTACGTAGTCCATTTTCGTCCAAAAGGAAATACAATTAAGAGAACTATGCCGCGCTTGATCTATAAATTCCCTCCCACCATTATATTCCTATTGATCTCTAATTCATATGTTTCAAACTTTAACGCATTCATCTTTGGCTGTACCCCATCCTCGAATCTTTCTAACTTTATCAGTTCTCTCCATACTTTCTACCTCCCTCTCTTTCGCTCTTCTTTTGTCTACCTCATCGTACTGCATGAAAAGATTCGGCCTCAAGTACTGATACAATAGTGAATACTACCAACTAGTTTTCTTCTCATATGTGAAATATTGGGCCTCATAACCTCTTCTCACTGCAATGACGACCATAGGTTCCAAATCGTTCACTTTCTACGTCGGGTATTTGAATGCCATGTTGGCATTCAAATACCCGAGGCACACTGCCTGGATTCACTCCTGTTTTACCTTCAGTGCACTTCCACCTCACAAAAGTTATCTGAAACCCATGTATTGAAATAAATCAATTATTTTTACTTTTGTGCATTTGATTAGTTTACGAGCACAAATGTATAATTATTATTTGTTAATATTGCTCTTCGGGCTGATAAATGCGGATTGGATCTCTTAAGACTCATGTTTTGGTTAACGTGCATTTTTTGTTCCGGGTTAAGGGTTAAATTCTCATTCCACATTTTACAATACTATCCATGACTTAAATTAGTGAAGTGTCGCGTAATGTTTCACCTAAATTGAAGTGATTCTCACGCACAAATTCCACAGTTTATCTTGAAATTTTCCCGAGATTCTTTCTCATAGCTTTCAATTACAACTCCGCATTTGTCTCTCGTTCGGAAAACAAAGTAAAATTTTTGGAGCTGTATACAACGTACGTCGACCATCTGGTACCGATTAATATTTGTACTGAATACTGGAAAAATAGTAGATCTATTGTCAATAACTGGAGTACAAATAAACAACAACAATGGCCATATAAAGCCACTAATAATCGATTTTTGAAGATATTATTATATTGACTAAATTCACCGCAGCAAATCCATCTTCGCATAATGAAAGCACCAGAATCTTTAAGAACATTTGATACTTGCAATGTAACTGTATCACATTGCAACAGTGAAAAAGCATTTTTCGCAAAAGTAGGTGTTCGTTATGTATTTCTGCCTCCTGAATTCGAAAATGATACTCAAAACATCGTATCACCCACAGTTTTGACACAAATCGTATACTTTGCCAATATTGATATCACATATTGAAGTAGTACATATATATGGCACAAGAATTATGCTGAAGTTGAATACAACTTTAAAACAACAACATATTGAAATATGCACACAGTGAACAGATGCATACAGAGAATTTGGTACAAAACATGCACTAACGTCATTCATTCCGTGCTTTCTTAGTTGTCATGGTGTGGCCGCTGCTTTTCCTCTCATGGGGCATTTCCGTGTGCCCACGGTGAAGCATCCAGCAGTAGTCGCCCATCATCCAAATGTCCCAAGTTCCCTGGTATCATAGTTCCATGTCCTTGATATCCTGATGGAATCTTTCACTCTGTTCCTCACTTACAGCACCCAGGTTTGGAGGAAAAAAGTCAAGGTGCGAATGTAAAAAATGTAATTTCAACTTCATGAAGCATCCCAGCATTTTCAATTTCGTCAGCATGTTCTCGACTATGTCCATATACTCTGCGCTACGATTGTTTCCCAGGGAGTTTTGAACCGCACACTTAAAGGCAGTCCAGGCTTCTCGCTCCACGGCATTCAGTGAATGAAGGAAATCTTCTAGCATCAGTTTCCAAGTATCGGGACCAGTGAACACGCCCTCTTTCAACTTAGCATCTGACAGGTTGGGGAACTTGTTACATAGATATTTGAAACAGTTGCCACACTTAGGTAATGCCTTAACAAACTGCTTCATTATGCCCAGTTTGACGTGCAGAGGTGGCAAAAGTATTCCATCTCTTTCCACTAGAGGGCCAAACTTGATATTTTTGTCCCCTGGAACCAATTCCAACCTTCGGGGCCACTGTTTTCGCTCCCAATGTTTGTCATGAGACCGACTGTCCCATTCACAGATGAAACAGGGGAACTTGGTATATCCTGATTGTTGTCCTAGAAGCATACCCAACACTTTCAAATCACCACACTCTATCCAATGGTGATCCTCATAATGAATGGTAGTAAGAAGCACCTTCATGTTCTCATTTTTCCTTCAGGTGCACAGAATGGCCAACAGGTATTAAGGCATACATGTTACTATTGTGTTTCAGAACTCCCTTCAGGCTTCTTTTAGATGAATCAATGAACAGTCTCCAGTCACCGGGGTGTACGCAATGTTAATCTGACCCATCAAACCTTGTACATCACTGCAGTACACTAACTAGTCCTTTTCAGAAAGATATATTGTATGAATATTAAGTCCATTTTTCTGTGAATTGTAACGGACGTACCGGGTGCTAACAAATATTTATCATGCAGTCTTGACCCTAGAAGTTCTACTTTATCCTTTGTTAGTCCCAGATCACGGACTAAATCATTTAGCTCTGGCTGAGTGAACAGAAGAGGGCCCTCATCTGTGCCTACTTCGAACTCAATATCATCCGTCTCCTTCACGGTATCTATGTCATCACTGTCGTCCGTATCTAATGTCGGCGGAGGCTGTGTTATAGGTATATCCGGACCATGTGGAAAATGACGAATCGCTGAGCGAATGTTGTTCGGATACTCAATAGTCTTCTTGTTGAAACCAGTTACTTTACAAGAGCAGAAGTAGCAGTCGTCGGTATGATTCTGTTGCTCCCACCAGACCATAGGGATGCCAAATCGTAATTACTTTTTCTTTCCTGCCACCCACCGTCGTAAATCTTCTACACACACGACCTGTGGAGCCCATGGTTAATTGATGTCGCCTAGTTTCTCTCCGAAATAGGCATGGTAGACCTATTTCTCGAAAGAAGTAATGTTCCTTCGGTCTTTTTGTCCACAAGTTCACCACAAATATAACAAAAACTGTTAGGAGAATTTACACAGCCTCGGGTAGACATTGTACACTAACACGTACTTCCTTCCACAAACTCAACATAGTGACGGACAGGCAACGTGACAGTTCTCTGTGTGCCGCTAGGGGCGCAAGTGTGCAAGAGCGCAAAACTGTGGGAGATACGATGTTTTGAGTATGATTTTCGAATTCAGGAGGTCGAAATACAAAGAGTACGCCTTCGTTTTAGAAAAAAATTTTTGTGACCCTGCAATTTGTTGCATAGTGTATTTAGAAATGTAAAAGATATTCGGGAAAACGTGATTTTCACGGGAAAACTCCCAAGGTTCTCCGAGTATTGGGGGAATAAGATTGCGTTTCCTGTTTATCCGCTGATACTTATTTTTATAAGGAAAATATTAAATTTTTCCTCGAAGCTCTACAAATAAATATTTCTCTTTTTGATTTTTCACTCTATAAACATGCATGAATGTGTCCCCCATTTCGCAGTTCTCCATGCATGCCACCGGGATTGCCCTAGCCCGTCGGGACGGGGAAGGCGGCTGGCTCTGGAAGGCAGTTGTGACGTCAGACGGGGACACGCCCCCTTACAAGCCGTTTTTCGCGCCGTTCAAATTTCAACTACTTTGTGAATTTTCACTTCTAAACTAGGCTTCATTTTGGCCTCGGGTTTTCAGCATTGTCCTCTACTCAACTTTCTCTATTATCTCAATGTTTTCTTAAAAATCGGAAAGTACCTCAATGAGGAACTTTCCGGGAGGGATTAGAAATGTATTGAGAGGAAAAGAAAATTTAATCCGGGTGTAACTGAAAATTGCATACACATTTATTCTGCCATTTCCCTCCCCCAAGCACAAATATCCAAGTATCCAATACTTTTTGGAGGCTCCCCTCACCTAGGATTGAAAATTCTGGCAATTAATTGCATCATTATTCGGTATTTGGCATTCAATTAATAAATTGATCGTGATTAAATTAATTATTATTATGGTTAAAATTGCTAAGCATAATTCTTACCGAAAGTCTAAGAGAACCCTCGTAAGCCCGCAGAGCAGCTATTGTTAAACTGTGCTCATTGGGAATGCTCACGTGGACTTTCTGTACTCTGAACTCGTTGCTTTCATGGTTGGCAATGGCTATATGCTCTCAATCCCAGAGCAGCGAGTGATGTGCTACCTCAATTCTAGCCATAGGAATCGAACTGGAGCTGAATTACTTAAAAATAAACCCTTCCAGTGGTATTATTTGAACCGGTTCTATAACGCGAACCATCTCAACGGTTTGATTCCGAGAAGAGCGTACCGGGGAGCGGATAGGTTGGGAGCAAAGGGGAAGTCCGAGAGGAACAAATGTTGAAGTGAGGCTGGAGTGAAACAGAAGGCTTTCTGAGTCTCCGTTTCGACCAGATCGCTTGTGCTCTTCGAATACTTCCCTCAAGAGCTTCACAGTGGCGCTGGAGAGTGATTTTCTGGAATGATACGAGGCCAATACCGTTTGAAGGGAGAGCTACCGACCGATCATAAGATACCCAAGTGTTCTTCCAAATTTCCAAGATTCCTCCAATGACCAAGGCCAACCTAAATACCTGGTAGTATTAGACTCGTATTGCATTTCTGTTCAATTTTCAGATCTGCTTTACCACTCCGATTGGGGTGGCTAGTTTCATAAACTCCATAAGCTCCACTCCGATCCTGTGAGCTCATTTCAAATGCACAACTCCGAACCGGAGAGTCCTACTTAAGGTCGCACCGCTCCGGAGAGGAGCAAGGAAGTGAACGGTGGGGATGGCCTCGGAGAGGACGCAAGTCACCCCGGAGCAAGGAAGCCCGCTCCGATTCGATTTCCTGTGCTAACCTGTGTGCATGTAATCGTCGTTGGCACTTCTAGCCGTATCGTCTCCCTATTAAAAAAATTTTGGAAAACGAAACTCTTCTCTGACTCAAATCTTTCAAGGCTGATTTTTTTGTTCGCATGTTTGAAGTAACATATTTTCTGTGAATTTTCGTTCCGACTGTGTGAATCAGTTGCAACAGAAACATTCACTTGGACAATTTGCCGCGTAAGTACGGATTAAGGTGTTTACGCAACTACTTTATTTTTTAAACTTAGGTTAATTAATGTTCAGGAAATGATTACACATAGTTAATTTTAGTCGTTTTTAGTTATATTACTCGATAAAAAGTCAAGTTAAAGAAATTCCAGAAATTTAGAAAGACCAGTCTAAATTCAGGAGTAATGACTTCTTTACATTGTGAACATCCATCTTCTAAAGCAGAATTATGCTCAATATCACTGATGTTGAAAGCTAAAAATCGGTTTTTATATTCATTCATCGATTATCTGGCATTGCGAACGTATACATTTTGAAGAAAATAAAATTGGTTGTGAACCGGAAATTGGTTTTCGTGATCTATCCGCTTGGGACCTCTTTAGCCTCTCCCTCATCCCTTTTCATACCGTTCAACTCCCTCTTGGAAAGTCCCTTTGCTCCTCCTTCGTAAGTTTTCCCTCCTCATGAGACCAGCTCATCAGGAAACAAGCCTACGCCTCTTTTCCATACCATTTTTAGCCATGCCCGTGATCTTCCTTAACCTTTATGTTCTGAAGGAGGAATACATTAGAGAGTTATGTATTTTTCGAGAGAAAAAAGCAAATCAGCCTGGGAATGGGTTTTTAAAAGAGGAGCCTTAAGCCTTAGGGCGTGACCCGTCACTCTCATTTAACATCATCCTTCCCTCCCCCTTCCTACCCCGTCCAATTTCATCACTCTCTCCAAACATCGCCCATTCCCCTCCCAGCCCGTAATAGGCAGGCATTTCCATTCCCGGTCTCCCATTGCTGAGGGATGGAACAGGGGAACGAGGGAGGAAATGGGATTTCCCGAGGAGAGGTAAAGAGAACCTCCCGGAGAGGGTCTCACCTCTCTCTCCCTCTCTCCGCGTTTTCGTTTCTTGCTTTCATTCACCAACATCCTCCTTCGACACTCGTCTCCGCGCATCATTCACGCGCCATCGCCCGAAACACAATCGCTTCAGGCCATCTTGGACGATGAGTGTCCGCAAGGGGCCATGGAGGAAAGATGGGTTGGGAAAGGAAACTGGGAGAAGAGCTCCGCCCACAAATGGGCTTGAAACTGGACGACATTGATATGGTTTCCTGTAATCTTTAACAAAATATTACCATTAACTTGAGGAGTGACTATTGTCAATTCTTACCCTCCCCTCCTACTTTACATCATTGTCATTCTAGTGAACAGTGGGACTTTCTTCAATTCCAGTAGAAGTTAGTCCACTAACCACCAGTCGAATGAATCGTGTGCAGTGGTTGTATGTTTTGTAATCAGACAGTCTATTGATGTGAAGTTCTTCCCTTCCTTGAAGATTAAGTGCTTAGACTGATTCTCGTTGCATGTAGCACGCAAGTTTTTGACTTTATTATTACTACTTTCAAATCTAAGTCCAAAATTCCATCTTAACTTTGGTAAAACAATTAAAAGCTGGTCATGGTTTATCACAGCAAAAGTTTCTATGATTTATATACCCAATCTTTGAATGGTATTTAAAACTCCTCAATTGCTTTTCGAACTTCCTAAGTGTTGTCTCGCGAGGAGGCAAGTCGGCTAAAACATGCCTCTTCTAACCATTTTGGAAATTAATTTTTGTTTCTTACGTGATAAAATGCAATTGCTAGCACTTTATGATTAACTAGATATTCTTTTGAAACTGACTTATCAAAGAGTTTGGATCAAGATATTCTTTGCGAAACTTCAGTACGCGAAATGATTCAAGAGTTATTTTTAAAAAATTCAGCCTGATGTAAATTATTTCCTGGCAGATTAGTCTTAATAAGGAATTGGGTACTTGATCCAAAAATAACTAGAGATAACTATTTAGTGGAGAACTAGAAAATTTCGTTACCCTTTTTATACCACACACCGCTGCTGCCGTTAGGCTCTTTTGCGTTTGATTATCGAGATAATTTTATGGATTTATTTCGCAGAATGTGAGGAAAATTTGTTGATTTCTCCTTTAAGGTAAACTCTCAGCCCTATTAGTCATAATTCCTTTTGTTGAAAGAAATAGAGGTCTATGGTGGAATTTATGAATTATGAATATGGAATTTGTTGAATATTGCCAGTTCTTGGAATGGGCATTAACTGTTAAGTGTAAATTTGGAATTCGTTGTCAAAAGGTACTTGCTTTTTAATTTTGAACCTGATGACAGGACACCATTCTTTCCATTCCTATCTCTTAGATATGCGTATTTTTTTCTTTGGAACTCATGTTGAAACACGTTAGAGCTGGTTGAAAAGATCTTAGAGGGGAGGACTCTTATGGTATCAGATGAAGAGATAGGAAGGAAACATGGCCAGTTCATCCATTTTTATGCTTTCCACAGCAAAATCACAGCGCCGGAAGGGCCATCAAAGCCAGCTACCCTCATGCTTTTACTCAACCCTTCCTTAGGATTCCTCTGCTCTCTTGCCCTTCTAACCTCCCCGCTTTTCAATTTTCCGTTCCTTTTCTTTTACTCACTGTCATCAAATCTCCCCATCCCCAGTTATCTTTTGAACCCCTTTCACACCCTGACTTCTTCCTTCGCTCCAGAACCCAAGAGCACAAAAAAAGGAGACCGTTATACCCTCCTGCTTCTCCGAGGATATATATGGTAATGCCCCGAAGGTGTCGGGAAACAGCCCGGGGTTCTGAGACCGAATCCATTGGGCGTTTTACGGACTGGGAGGGGTGTCCGTCCACTTGGAGTGCTTTCGGAGCCCCACTCCACTTCCCATGAATCCTCCCTGTTCTCATCTGCCGCCCTTCTCTTCGCTGTAACCCCTTGCGATGCAGAATTTCATTTTTTACATGAAAAGTAAGGAAAAATTTTATTTTTCAATGTGAATCCTCCAGATCCTTTTTTATTACTGCGAAATTTTCGTAGGGCTTTTTTTATTCTCTCAGACACCTTAAAAATCGTATAAGGTGACAATATTTGCCAACATTTAAGGTAATTTCACACAGTCGCTTTGGGTTATTTCGGTGATTTATAAAAGTGCAACGATCTCAATACTCCATCCGTGGGAAGTGTCTGTTTAAATTTATTTTTGTTATAAAATAGTTGGAATTTCTCTCTTAAATGCAATATTATGGTTGATTCTGCCTGTATAATTTATAAATTTGTATTATGTATTATTTTCAGCCATAAAAAGCTTAGTAAATCGTTGTGAGAATAAATTTGTAATTTTATGCCGGGAAAATGAGAATGACTAGAATTTTGAGAAACAGTCTTCATGTTATTAAGAAATTTCCGCTATTAGTTGCATTATTATTAATACATAAACTTTCTCCTGATAGAGATAATATCCTAAACTAACGTAATTATCCATATAATATCTTCACTTCTATGTTCATTTTTATCCACCATTTTACCCTAGTAATTAAAATTTTCTGCCTGCTCCATTTTGTGCCCCCCTACTTTTGTGACCAGCCTCGCTTTCTTTGTCCAAGAAAATGTCACTACCTTTTTTATTATGGTTAATCCTCATTCCATATTTCACGCACTAATTTTCTCATCTCTCTACATCTACATATACGATGTACCGTGCAAGCCACTACTAGGGTGTGTGGCACGGGGTGATTCTACACCAGGCATGCAGCACTCGTCCCAGAACAAATCAGAACCTCGCACGCTCCCCCTGGTGCTAGGCGCAGGCCAAAAGCAGTCTGGAGAACAGTGCGCAGTCCAACCGGAAACTGGGAGAGTGATACGTAAATGAACATACAAACATTCAGAGCAACGTTATAGACACATCTAGTGGTTAGTATTACTGATACTGTTAATTTATGAATACTACGAGATGCTGCTTCATGCAAAGAACAAAATAAAATAATGCCGGACAAATCGATCGGTGTGAGTTAGTAATGATGTGGTGTTATTAAGCACAAGTGAAAATTCTACTCTACCTATTGAGGGAGGGAGTTTCATGTGATTGATCTATCGCAACTATTATGATCCCTTATTATGCGTGGGAAAAATGACATTTTGAATCTATCGGTTCGGCAGTCAATTTCCTTTATTTTATTCCTGTGATCGCTTCTACCGTAGTACGTTGGCTCTAGCAGTATATGTTGAACGTCCTGAAAAAAAATGTCTGCTCCGAATTTGCGCAAAAGATTTAACCTGTATTTCTCCCTTCGATCAGTTAGAGATTCCCAGTCCAATTCCTTCAACAATTCGGTAACAATGTTAAGTTTATCGTAACACCTTTTCACAAATCTTGCTGCTCTCCGTTGTATTCGATCTATTTCAGAGATTAGTCCTACTTCGTAAGGGTCCCATATGCTAGCGGTATACTCCAAGTGAGGTCTCATGAGTGAAAAATAACATCGCTCTTTAACATTCTTGTGGCATTTTCCTAATATTCTTATGAAAAATCCCAATTTGCGACTAGCATGTCCGCAGATTTCCCGGACGTGTTTCCCCCAAGACAGGTCCTGAGTAAGGGTCACACCTAAGTATTTAACTGACTCTACATTTGATAAGTCTGTTTGATTAATTGTGTACGTATTGTTGACCGAGTTATTCTTTTTCCAAAAATTCATAACAACGCACTTTTTAAAATTCAATTCTAACTGCCAAGTATTGCACCATTCATTTATAGCATCTAGGTCTTTTTGTAACGCAATCTTGTCAGACTCATTGCCTAGATCCCTGTACAACACTGCGTCATCTGCGAAGAGGCGAATTTTGCTCGTAACAACGGTAGTGATGTCATTTATATACAAAAGGAACAATAAGGGACCGATGACACTTCCTTGGGGTACACCTGATGTAACTTTTACTACATCTGAACTAACGACATCTAGAACTACCCTCTGTTCGCGGTCGGCTAAGAACTCTCTTATCCAACATATTACGTCGTGGTGTATTCCGTAAGCTTCCAGCTTAACGAGTAACTTCGAATGAGGGACCTTATCGAAAGCTTTTTTAAAATCTAGAAATATTGCGTCTACTTGGACAAGCTTTTCTCCCGAGGAAAGAATGTCGTGAAGGAAGAGGGCCAACTGGGTTTCGCGAGACCTGCCTTTCCGGAATCCGTGCTGATTTGGCGTTAACAAGTTTTGAATATCCAAGTACCCCATAATCGAACTGACGATTATATGTTCCAATATCTTGCACGAGATAGACGTAAGGGAAATCGGTCTATAGTTACTGAGCTCTTCCTTATCGCCAATTTTAAATATTGGTGTAACGTTCGCGATTTTACAATCGTAAGGAGCACGATGTTGTGTTAGGGATTTTTCAAATACAGTTTTCAGGTATGGTGCTATTTCTGATGCTAATTCTTTATAAACTCTGGCGGGAATTCGATCGGGACCGGGTGATTTTTTGGAATTAATGGATTTCAGATGACTCTATTCCATGACTAGTGATATTAATAGACTGCATTGGGTGCTTATATAGCCTAGGCATTGTAGCGGTGTCGTTTGGAGAGCATTTTGTATAGACGCTTTCAAAAAAGGCGTTGAGGATATTTGCTTTGTCTAATTTGTCGTTTGCTCTTTCTCCTAGATTGTTCTTTAGTGGCGTTACTGTTGATTTGTAGCCTTGAACCTCCCTCACGTATGACCAAAATGCCTTAGGGTTATCCTCTAAATATTCGCCCAATATTTTATTTGTGAATTCCGTTAACGCATTTTGAAAGGCCGCCTTAGCTGCTGTTTTCGCTTTCTTGTATTTGTATCTAATGCATCTATTGATCTGTGTAATCCTCTGTATGATTGAATAACTAACGCATGATAATCCGTGAATCAAACTAACTTTATTAGCTGTCCTTTCATTTGTGTTTCTACATCTAACTCTTTCCATGCCTCCTTTACCATAAGCATATACTTTAAAGAGCAATGGGCAATCTTGTCTTACACCTCGACCAGTAACTGCCCACCATGATTCTCCACCGTCAATTGTGCCTTCTGGGATATTTACAAGTTTTTAATGAGTCCTCTATCTCTCTAATCTACTATTTCTTGAGTATCGTCAATAGTTTCCCAATACTTTCTGTCATAGGACTTTTGAAAATAGACGAAAGAAGAAAAAAACGTATTGCTTAGACTCTAGGTTCCTTTTCATTAGTTTTCTCATAACTTCAATCGCATTCTGGGTTGGTTAAAAAGGTCTGCCTAAACCCGAACTGGTTGTCACCCAAACACTAATTTTCTCTCGAATGCAAAATCCTATTGATTTTAAGTCCGCGTCGTCTATTATTTCTTCATTTATTCAGCAATTTTAAAGGGATTGTGTATACTGCCACGGATTTTCTTGCCTTCATTTATCTTAGAAACGTCTTTATTTCGCTGTACCTGGACCGAGGTTGTCCTTCTCTTCTGTGGTCCCTTTCTCCATCTCTGAGTTCTCAGATCTATCAGCCATACAGTTCTTTCAAGTATTCGTTCCTCCTTTCTCAAATATTTTCCTGTTTTATTGGCATCTTACCTGTATTCTTATTTTGATATTGCTTGCCTCACCTTACATTCCGATAACATCCTCATTTTATAATCAAAATATAGCCACAATCTAATTGAGGAATCAGAAACCAGTCGTTTTATTTCCTTGCGACCTCAAGGGAATCATTAACTCCTCCTTCTATTAAAAAAAAGCAAACGGCACGGCAAATTCTTAGTTCCGTCAAATTTCCCGGGCCCTTCAGGTGAAAAAAATCCTTTTATCACTAATGGGACGATTCATAAAAGTATATTGCCTCAGTCATACCTGATACTGCTGAACTTTGAACCGTAGCCACGAGATGATCCTCAGCCAATGTTCATCAAATATAAAAATCATTTAAAATGGCAATAAATATTAATTTTCCTCTTTTACCCTAAATGCATACGGAAGGCAATCGGGGAAAAACAAGTGGAATCCATTTTACACAGAGCTACATATTCATATATAGAAAGTAAATACATAAAAGAAAATATGGCTTAAGCTATAGTTATTTCACCATTAATTCGGGTAAAATCTCTCGGGAAAATGAATTGAGGGAGCTATTCAAAGGTTTAAAAAATTGATTTTTAAACTAAAACACCTCTTAAGTTTATACAAATTGATATTTAAAGATTTCCATCAGCTACCGCGCGGAAATCTGTTTCTCGTATCGAAAAAGGATCGTGACAGATCATCTGATTTTTAAGGGTGGTAACGACTAATTCATGTCTAGTTGAAGACCATATTTACCGTTAATAAAATTTGACATGTTCATATGCTCCATGGACAATCCAAAAACGCAAGAAACTCGTAATTCTCTTTAAAATGTACTAAGTTCTCTCAGAAAACGGATTCAAATTATGACCGTAGGCAACAGCCATATTGTTTACATACAGTTTTGATACGAGAAACTCACCTGCATTACTGCAGGAAATCTTGTGACAGCTGTTTTACCAAATTTATCAGCTGTTTTAAGTATTGTGGCAGATTTTATAATTGTTGTATCAAAACGATGTAGCATTAATCATACTTTCCATAAATAGGTAAAAATATTTCCATGAATTGAATGTCGTCGAAATGTGCTGAGGATTTCTGTAGAATTAATCATGTCACAATAGTTAAACTTTGAGCATAAGCGAAACAAACAGGCACTATACAGATAACATGGCTGGTACTAAAACTATATAAAAATTGGAAGTTCCTGAAATTATTCAGTACAATTTCCCACGGAATTTCATCTAAATCCGCAACAGTCCATAGTCTGCTTTGGCAAGGAGTGCCAACAACGCTGTGTTTTGATAGGAGGTTGTAGCTGCCTGGCACGGCGATAGATGGCGTTACATACTGCACCACAGTAAAACCACGGAATTTGAATGCACGTATCAATAAATTGCGTGTTTAGATTGTTTTTTTTATATTTAAAAACTTCACTGTATCAGAAATTAAAAATAATTACGACGCATTCCGTAGGAAGTCTAAAAATTGCTATATATTTAGCTTACAAAAAGCTGAAGCCCTGATGTTAACAGGAATCGAAATGATTTCTGATAATTAAAACACCAAATGCACACCATGAAATACTCAGAATTTAAATTTTACATATTGAAAGAATAAAATAATTAATATGAATTTGTATTGGTTAATGGAAAAAAATTAGTACTGCATAAAAATTAAATTACTATATTACATAAAAATGTACATTCGCGAGATAAAAAATATAGATAGGTAAATGCATAATTAACAGAGACAGTGGCAACAGGAATAAACAGTAAGACCGACAAGAAATGCTGCTTCCGTCAAGTAGCATTAAACTTCAGTGCCAAAAAAGGCCTTTACCGGACAGCTAAAAATGCAGTCCTATTAGTTCAAATTTTGATTGGAATTTGAATTACAAGGAAATTAGGGTTTTGTATAGCACTGCTCTGGGAATGTGTTATACATCATCATGACAACTATTAGAGATGAAATCTAAAGCACAAAAGTGCAGTGGTAAAACAGTATCATTAGTAGGTAATACAAAAAATTAAAATAAACACATGTACACAAGATACACGACAGTAAAACCACAACTTTTGCTTGTAATAAGTACAGATTCATTCATTTCATTTCATTCATTCAAGTATTTTACCAGCTGATTGGTAGGTTCTTGGACAGTCCCATTCTGCATCCCAATTTCATATACATTGTCTCGCTTTCCCTCCTAAGGATGTCCCGCCATTAGATCTCTATTAAATTCTTCATATCTTCTACCTCCTCTTATTTCGTCCAGAATTCATATCCTCTTCCACGCTTCCCCAGTGTTCTCCCCTCTATCACTCTTTTCAACATGCCATATCCTGCCACACACCCCTGTGGTGGCTTGCAGGGTATTTTGTTGATGTATCCTCTCAAAATCTCCTCCATCCATCTCTTCTGCTTTCTCCGCACCTCTGCCACAAGCTTCCTCTCCTCTCCAACTCTACCTCCTCGTTCGTCTTCTTCGCCACCCAGCTCACCTTCTCCATCCTTCTCCAAACCCACATCTCAAACGCCTCAAATCTACTTACATCCTTCCTTCGCAATGACCAAGTTTCCGACCCATATAGCGCCACGCTCCATATTCTAGATTTTAAGAAAGCTTTCGACACGGTACCTCATAACAAACTTTTATACAAATTACAGTCATGCGGCCTAAACGAAACAGTAGTAAACTGGATACGCGACTTTCTGAGTGATCGTAAGCAAAAGGTAGTTCTTGACGGAATTAGCTCTGATGTCGTTAAAGTGACATCAGGTGTCCCGCAAGGAAGCGTGATCGGACCCCTTTTGTTCATTATATACATAAATGATCTATGCTCTCGAATTAGCAGTAAAATACGTCTATTCGCCGACGACGCTGTCATCTATCGTGAAATTAGTGATCACTCTGACTTTGAAACTCTATCATCGGATTTAAACAACGTTCATGTGTGGAGCCAAGAGTGGGGACTCGAACTTAATCTGAGCAAATGCACGGCGGTACATTTCTTGCGGAAGTCGTCCAACTATTCCCATGTATATGCTGTGGATGGTGTTAACATAAAGGCGACAGATGAAGTGAAGTATCTAGGAGTTACGATAACTTCGGACCTATCGTGGGGAGCACATATAAGAAATATTTGTGGCAGAGCTCTGAAGAAGCTAGGATTCGTCAAGCGTATTGTGGGAAGATTTTCGGATGAAAAAGTAAAAGAGAGGTGCTATTTCGCACTCGTCCGGCCACACCTTGAATATGCAGCGAGCATATGGGATACGGTGCAGAAAGACTTAGTCCGGGAACTTAATAAAATACAAAGGAAAGCTGCGCGATTCGTCAAAAACAGCTACGGGCGTACTGACAGCGTTACACAGATGTTAAACGAATTAGGCTGGGAACCGCTAGAGACTCGGAGGCTGCGCGCTAGGCTTAGATTGCTTGAACAATTGAGAATAGATATCTTTCAGAGCGACACGGAGAACATCATATTAGAACCCCACTATATTTCCAGGTCCGATAGAAACGATAAATTAAGAGAGATATTTTGCCGAACGGATAGGTATGGGAATTCGTTTTTCCCCCGAACAATAAGGGACTTCAATAAATGCTAGGCGTAATTTCATTAGAGCGTTTCCTTTTTATCTTTAAGCGGCTGGTGTCCTAACACCCCCCGCCACACGCCTATTGAGGCGGCTTGCGGGGTAATATGTAGATGTAGATGTAGATGTAGATATTAAAGTTTTCACCAGCCTTTTCTTTACGTCTCTTCTCAGACCCCCCCTCATCAATTCCCATCTCTTTGACAATGCTTCATTAGCCACGGCAATTCTACATCTGATGTCCTTACCATTAAACCCATTCTCCTCCAAAATACTACCCAGATACGTAAACTGCTCGACCTGCTCTAATTTCTGCCTTCACACACTTTATTCAGCCCTGCCTTCTTACTTCTAGAAAATCTCAATAAGTACAGATATTAACAAAAAAAGTGAATTGCTTTTCATTATCGTTGATGACGCCACTCATTTTTTATTTTATTCAAGCACAATTCACCATTGCTATCATGATAACTACCTATAGGTAAAATGGAATTATCTTGGGGTGAGAAAAATCAATCATTTTGAAACAAAAAGAAATGTAACTGTCAAAGTTTAAATATTAAAATTCGCAGAAAAAGCAACCTTGCTATACAACTAAAACTATACAAGCAGGCATTCATAAATGCAAATGGCTATAGCCATTTAAGGGCTATATCATTAGGTTTATTATTGAAATCACTCCCTATCATGCCTTTAATAGCTTGACAGTGACTTTAACTCTTGTATATTGAATGTACAAGGAACTGCAAATTGATAAGATTAATTCACTAAAACTTCTTCAATTTCATTGATGAAACCTCTATTACCGACATAAATAAGATCATCGATAAATAAATATAGCAATCCTTTATAAAATGAAAAAAGTCGATCAAAACAAATATTTGCCGTATTTACAAATGTATGCTTCTGCGGTACCACACTCGATTTGACTTTTCCTAAGAATAATGCAATAATATCACTTTTCAACTTTAATAAAACCAAAGGGTATCTTTTCCATCAAGAGTTACTTCTAAAATAACCACATTATGACATGCTTGAATACTAGCTTGCTGCAACCGAAATAGGAGAATAGCATTGAAGAAATTGAAGTTTGCTATGTCCAGTCTGGTATACAATAGATCACTTGGTAATAAATTCACTCAGCATTTACTGGAAAAATAAATGATGCTGTGAATCTGATGCATAAATGTTTCACAGTTATTCCACCAGGTAATAGGCTTCATATATGCCTAATTGTAAGCCTAAATAAAGCCAGCTAGATATGGAGCCTATTACCTGGTGGAATACGTGTGAGACATTTATGCATTAACTGGATACTTTCAGTATCACAAGAATTATTTATTAATCAAATTTTAAAGTCATATCTATTCACTCGCAAAGTTCGTGACTGACTGATGTTTTCGGACTGAGGTGGAATAGCAGTTGGCGTTGTCAATTGTTTCTCTTAACAACTGTGGTATATTGGTAATTGTGGCGACAAGGATATTCAGATAAATACAGAAAATTGTTATTTTAAAATTAGGGCGACTGGGTGCATTTAACGTTTCGTATGTAATCATAACATATCCAGTATACCTACATCTACCACATTTATAGATGGAGCTAATAGCGCTCGGGGTGGCTTCTGCTATACCTGTTGGACGGGCTTGGCCTGGGCTTCAAATATTTCATAGTTCCGGGAGACGGCAGGCATGAAAAGATTATTAAAAATTATGTCTTGTTGACATCATTGAAACCAAGTGGTTAGATTTGGTCTGACCTGAAAGTTGCTTTTCCGCCGTCCTGGGCTGTCGCTGGTAGTTAAGGGAAAGATTTGACGGGGAATTGGAGGTATTAGGGAAGTAGACTGCTCTAAATGAAAGGCATCAAAAGGACCTTAGTTTAATGTTCGATCTGACGTATGAAGTACTGTGCTTGAAGTGCTCTCCAAATAGAATACGAATCGGTATTTCACCTTAGAGCCCCCCTACCGCTAAGATTCAAAACCGGGACCTCTGGATGCAAAGGAAGTAATCTAGACAACACACAACGAAGTCTTCTCGGGTCTTAGCCCTGAAAACGAAGGCGGAGGCAGTCATCAAAACGTCGGCAGCCAAATAATTAACATGGAGGAAGTTCCGATAAGACTTCACTAACAGTATATACCGAGAAAGAACCAAGTCCTGCCGTAGGTACACACCAACCCGATCCCTTTCGACTCAAAATTTGGCAGAATTTTCAGTTAAACGCAAGATAAATTTCGTAGACAAAGTAGCATCTAAGACTAGAGCTGCCAACCATCTTCATATTTCTCTTATCATTGATTGTCCGGCAGAAATTCATGGCCTGTTTTAGCCTTTGAAATTTAAAACCCCCCCATCATTACCAACGGTTAAATTGGTAAGCCACGCCGGCCGCGGTTGATAGACAGGCAATGGGGAGGTTATGCGCCGTTCCGAGAACCAAAATGTTGCTCTGAAACCCGCTTCCGGCGAGGATGTAATCTTTGAAGCTTTGTCTAATCATTAAGGCCTGAGGGTAGCCGGTGCGATATAACCATTGCAGTTGGAGGTAATAAATATTAGGGTATTATATGTATTTCTACCAGAAATACTTTCACCAAATGGTAAAAAATAGACGTATGATATACCTATGGTATTTTATGAAACTGAATCCTCAAATGTCTTCTTATGCTTACCAACTCTAATTTCCTTATTTCTAGAAAAAATAAAGTTGGAAACCCTACCGAACACTATTTTTTATCGATTATTTCAGTGGTCAGTTCAAACTGAGGAAGCGACTTTGCGTCTTACTTCTGTGGTAATACTATTTACCCGGAGTGGGTCCAAGAAGTTAACTATTTCATAACCGCTTCGATCCTTTGATACAAATGTTGGCGAGTTGAAAGGCTTATGAGATTACATTTTCAGAAAAGGCGAAAATAGCAAATATCTTTCTCCACAGCCCGCAGATAGCTTAGCTTGCTGAAAGCTTTTTTTGCGGACCTCTTTCACCGTGCTAAAATGACGAGCATTCAAGGAGCTTTCCATAGCTGAGCTCTTACAGGGAAGCCATTTGGTCCAAAAATATATTTTTTCATACTTAAATGGACGATGTGATTTACAGTGAGTTTTTATTTTTAGTCTTGCTTTTCAAATTAATAAAATCACGTTTTTTAATTCACGAATTACTTTTAATACTATTCGTGATATTTTTGCAACAAGTTCTTTTCATTTTATTCATATGTTGATCATGGATGAATGTTTTAGTATAATTTCCAAAATTAAAATATGTTTACTTTTTAAACAATTATAATAATAAGAATATGGTTTATTTTCTCTTTAAATTAACTGTTGCCGGCAGAAGAAATAAATGAACTTCTAATAAAAATAAACGTATTTTTCCATAACAAGAAAAGACTGTACCCTCACGAGACGAGAAGAGTCTCGAGTTCTGGAAACGAAAACCAGGCAAGACTGATCCAAGTCTCGCCTCGCGGCAACATTACCATTAGATTATTTTGTCAACGAATAAGTTAAAACACTTTCTAATTATCTTAGTCCAATGCTGTGTGTTCTTAACTGCAGTCCTACGTTTTCGACGAGGATTTAATCTGGTGTATCGTGGGGCAACTTAATCTTTTCGCTCGGTATCCTTGAAAGACTCCGTTGTCTCGGGCGTGACTTCGTGGACTTCGATTAACCTTGTAAATGAAAAGTATAACTTAAATTTTCCACAAATCTGTGGGAAAACTAAGTTATACTTTTCATTTACAAAATCCTTGAAAGACCTTAACGGTTCGTCGTCTTTTTTCATTAAATTCTTCATTGAAGGCCAAAGTGGTTATCGAGGTTAAGTAGTCATCCACTTAAGGCATTGGTCAGCTGATGGTCCGTGGTTTCGTTATAGCCAGTAAACTCTATCCTGTGATATCGTCAATGCAATTTGATTGTCCTGTTCAAATTTGAGAAATTTGACTTCCGATGTAATACATATTCATTTATTAGTGTCCTTTTTTACACACTTAATGTTCACCTGTGTCCGAAATGTCGCTAACAAAATTCTCCGAAATGGCATTTTTGCCAAGGACGTCATCTTCTCCGTTTAGCAGTACATGGCTTCAACCCTTGAAATATTATTGCCATCCCCACATTTACTTCATACCTTACTAGAAGGCCATATTCTCTCTACCAATTCCAAACTTCGCCGAAAGGCTTAACATTGCTTCTACTGCAATACACTACTGTTCATTCTTCTTATTTGCCACTTTGTCCAATCGTCTATTGCAATTTCTCCTTCCCATTCAGTCTACCTTGTAAAACCGTTAGTCACGGAGTAACCTCTTCTCTGCCTCCGTATTTCACCTTCTACCGTTCCTATTCTTCTACCGCTGTGCGTTATCCCGCTGCGGGTTCTTGGTGTAGGCACGTCCGGGTCTCCAGCTTCGGCTACCTGTGGCTCAAGGAATGAGGAAGATGAGAGTGTTTGGAGAGGACGTTCATGGGAAAGAGGAGGAAGTGAAGGGAAGAGAATGGGTTGAATGGGGAGGAGGAGGTCGTAGGTGATGCCCGAGGAGGAAGAGGAGTGGGAGATAGATGGGCCCTCCACTTTTGTATGTGTGTGCGTGATTCTGGGGGGATCGGGGGTGGCTGGAAAAATGGATAGCGAGCTAAAGAAAAAGATAGGAGTGGGCGGGGAGGAGGGAGCGCACAGTGCCACGGAATGGCGTAACTTGTAGAAAAGTAGGGTCATTTGGCTTGAATGTCTCGGGAGATTTTCGTGGAGTGGGTAACTGCCCCCTAAAGGCACGCCCATTTCTTCTTCGGTGTCGGAGTTATTCAGCAAAGCACTTCTTGCCTCCAAGACGACCGCGGAATTGGGTTTTATTTTATGCGAGTGCTCCCGCTGATGTGTTTGTATCCTCATGTTTATGAGCCTCAGTGTGCGTGTATGTGCGGACTACCTATAGAGTGCTGTAGAGCCGAGTGATAAAGCGGTCGGAAGTTCAAAGAGGTGGGTACTGTTTTTTCTTTAATCCTTGAGCTTTTATTTACGCGTCCAGTATAGTATACTACATCCAAAGGAGACTTTGATTTGCCAGTGGGCTCTGCTAATGCGAATTTTTTTCAATGTAGTCCTAGTACTTTTATCATAAGTATCTGTACATAAATATTTTTCTCTTTTGAATGGCATGTATTTTGGTATCGTGGAACCATATGGATGCGAAATAACATTTTTTTGTTTTATAACTTCTTACAGTGTTCACATTACACAAGAGATAGAGTAAAGTCATAATAATCTTACCCTAATATTGATTGATTCTTTGCCTTCAGATTAAATATCACTGTTGATATCGCTCCGGTAGTTGGTATCAGAAAATTATGTGGAAGGCTGGATTATATATGCATGAACAACATATGATCCTTTTGAAAATATTTGCTTAACTTTTCCGATATAGCCGAATCTCAGCCATGCCGTGATACAATTATTGATAAAGCCAAATTTATAGGACCCAAAGTTTTTCATTAGACGCTGTTGTGTTATTAGATGTAATTTCTAGCTGTAGTTAGAATTTATGAATTCATAGTGATTATGTCTTATGCATGCAATCGAACTTAGCTGGTTGTGTTACCTTCATTTATTGCTTTGTTTTCTCAGCTTATACTCACTGCATCGTCAGACTTCGCTTGCCCAGGAAAATGCTCATGTAGATGGAATTAGACTTCCGTTAAAACTAGAACTCGCTCTACTTTCCACTCCATTTAACCGAGACTCAGTCGATCCAGAATTAGAGAGGCGAAAGGCGACCTCTTCCCCTTTACCCTCCTACCTCTATCTTTTTCGTCCCTCTCTCCTTTTGTTTGCCCCCTCATTACTCAAGCCACTGCCACCCTTCGGCCCGTCATTCCGATGTGGGGAGGCTTCTACCATTTCCTCCTCCCCAGCCCACGTCTCGCACCCACCATTCCCTCTCCATTCCCCACTAGTACCCTTTCGGTCGGTGGAAGATAAGACATCAGCCTGGGAGATAGAGTGGTCCGCGTATGGGTCGGAGCAGAAGTCTCTTGATTAATGCCCTGGACGCGAAAATACGACATTCCCTCCCCTTGCTTCCCCGCCCCGTGGGCTGAGGGGCGGCAGGTGCACACCCAAAGCCCCGTCGTCCCAAGTCCTCCTCCCGCCCACCTCCGCCCCTCTTCGGTCCCCTCATTCCGACCGTCGATAGTGGACCCAGTCCAATAATTGAGAGAAGGAGAAGAAGTTGAAGAGAGGAGAGAGACAGGAGGAGGGGACACACATGAGGTGAGGGCTTGGATGGTGGAGGGGAACGGTTATGCATGGAAGGGATGTGGTCTATAAGGAGGAACTCATTTAGTGAGACAACTTGCCCATAGTGGGTTTTCTTTCCTCCCATTATGAGCCCGGCGCGGCGTTGGATTTTCGCATGTCCGAGATAATCAAAGGTGCACATCGTGTAACAAGTGGCTCTGGTAATTAAACGCTCCTGCCTGTGATGAAGTACATTTGTTTTGTTTTTCAGTATTATCAATTATTCATTTATGCAACGGCATTGAAATATGCGATGGCTGAATCCTAATTGAAATCCAGTTTTCCTCTCATTAACTCCGTTAATACGAGTGAAAGGGCGTTTTTGGCCATATTAACCTGTTCCTAAGAGCCCGTAGTTAGTGTTATTTGCATTTAAAAAACAATTGATTTTCTGAAGAGCTGTATATATATATATGTATATATTTATATATACCTATATATATGTACTTGAAAATTTCCAAGAGTAGATTTTATTGCAAATATTGTCTTTCAGACTCAGCCACATTGCGTTTCTGAATGTACTTCATTTTTATTCCATTCATCTAGACGGGACTAAAAGGGAATCGCTGGGAGACGTTTGCTCAATAGACTCACCACCATTGGCCCAAATCACGTTATCATTCCATAACCATGCTCTGCTCGTCGACTCATATCTTCGCATGTCCCTTGAAACTTGTTTTATTCTTCTCAAGCGGTTGGACGTCGTTCTTAGGCTAGTTCGTTTCTTACTTTTCCTACAACTTCTTGCCTCACGGGGAGACATAGTTTATATTTTTGTTACCTAGATTCATCTTTCTCTGATTCTCTGTTTTACAAATCAAATCGTACTCTGAACATCATCGCGAAGTTAGTGATAGAGCATGTGAGATAGCTTACTAAAATAAATAAATAAATAAATAAATAAATATATATATATATGTATATTAATGTAATTAGTATAATACATTAATGATACTAGTCCATAAATGTCGTGGAATAGAGAGTCATCTGAATTTCACTAACTCCAAGAACTCACCCGGTCCCGATCAAATTCCCGCATGAGTTAATTAAGAATCAGCGTCAGAAATAGCACCGTACTTGAAAATAATATTTGGAAAATCTTTGACAGAACATCGTGCTCCTTACAATTGGAATATCGCGAACGCTACACCAATATTTTAGAGCGGTGATAAGGAGAGCCTAGTAAAAGTAACTATAGATCAGTTTCCCTTACGTCTCCCTACCTTGGGCAAGATATTGATACATATAATTGTTCGTTTGATTATGAGGTATTTGGATAGTCAAAACTTGTTACCGCAAAATCAGATCGGAAAGGCAGGTCTTGCGATCCTAGTCTCTTTCTTCACGATATTTTTTCCCCGGGAGAGAGGCTCGTCTAGGTAGCCGCGATATTTTTAGATTACAAAAAAGCTTTCGATTAAGTCCCTCATTCGAAATTAGTCGTTAAGTTAAAAGCTTATGGAATACAACACGATGTAACATGCTGGATAAAAGAGTTCTTAGGTGACCGCGAACAGAGGGTAGTTCTAGATGGCAAGTTCAGATACAATGAAATGATCATCGGGTGTTCCCCAGGAAAGTATCATAGGTCCCTTATTATTCTATTTGTTTTTTAATGGTAACCCTAGGATTGCGTTAATAAAAGACCTAGATGCTGTAAACGAATGGTACAATACTTGGCAATTAGAATTCAATTTATTAAAGTGTGTTGTTATGAATTTTTGGAAAATAGAATATCTCGGTCATCATAAGCTACACAATTAATCAAACCGAATTATCAGATGTATATACCTAGAGTCAGTTAAATATTTAGGTTTGCCCCTTACTCAGGAACTGTCTTGGAGGAAACATGCACGAGAGATCTGCGGACATGCTAATCGTACATTGGGATTTATTGAAAAAGACTAGAAAAAATTGACGATAAGGTTAAAGAGCGATGTTATTTTTCTCTTGTGAGATCTCACTTGGAGCATGCCGCTAGCATGTTGGACCATTACGAAGTAGCACTACTTAGTCTTAGAAATAGGTGGAATACAGTGGAGAGCAGCAAGATTTACAATTCATTGCAGTGAAGTGCAGTTTATTGCAACTCTCGCTAGTGATTGTAGACGCGCTATGGAAGAGACCGAGAGTTTGAAGAAGTTGGCGAGGGTCTCTCTGCCAGGATCTCTTCGGTAAATCTCTTCAGATTTACCGAACCATATGCGGAGCATGGATGCTTATGGAACACGAGAAGCAGGCACAAAACTAATGACGCCAGAAATGCGACTCAAAGAGAGATAGGAATCCCCAATGGTTAAGAATCTTAGATAAATGGCCATTCGCACCTTTGAAGATATTGAGTCTCTTATTCCAATGCTGATTTTTTCAAGTTTTGGACCAATCTGTTAAGTAGGGTATGCTAACTTATTTTAATACATGAACTTTTTTACCGGCTCACATTTTGTAACAGTGCGGAATAGCCATTAGAAAACTTAAAAAAAACTACCATAGCATGTAATTGAAGGAATGCTTCGTGGGCAAAGCGTAAAAAATTCTATAATCCTCGCCGCCAAAAAGCAGGAGATCTTTGAGGAGAGTGTATTCTAGACAAAGGTAGATCCTCTCCTTCGTCTTCTATTTTCTTCCTCCTGCTTTTGCAGCTCTCTAACAAGGATTCGGAGAAGAGCCTTGCACAATATGAGCCATTTTGAAGTGCTGACTGCTGGCGATATGCTGCGATAGTTGCAGAAGTTGGTATGGGCACTTCGTGGCGGTAGCGTTAGCGATGCATCGCGTATCGAGCAACTTCTATCGCAGTCGCAGTAGCAGTGTTACGTGTGAACCCACCTTTAGCAGTTTTATCGAATTGCTAAAGGAATTTGGTAGGCAATCTCTTACTGATCGAAGGGAAAAATATAGGTTAAATCTTTTGAGCTAGTTCGAAGCAGACAATTTTTTTCGGATGTGCAACATATTTTGTTAGAGCCAACGTATTACGGTAGAAACGAACACTTACATGAGGTAAAGGAAATACACTGGATAACCGATATATTTTAAATGTAATTTTTTCCGCGTACAATTTCTGCGTTGTGATAAATAAATTCTACGAAACTCCCACCCTCACTAGGTAGACTAGACTTTGTACTTGTGTTTAATAACATATCATCATTATTAATACCTCACCCCGCTTGAAAAGTCCGGTTTTCTGAGTGAATGAGTATGTGTTAGCATTCCATATAATTAAGGTAGTTTGAGCGAAAAATCACTTCACCTAGAATTTGATGAATTTGGCCTCATTTTAAAGAAAAAACTCATATTTCCAATGATATCAAAATATCAATCCCTTGCCGAACTATATTTTGAGCAATTTTCCTAAAAATGTAAGCTGTTTTACATGGGATATATTACGGCTGTGCGCTCCAGATGGAGAATATTGAAAAAATTAGGAACTTATAGCACCTAGATTTCGTCAAAAAACTAACGGCGTGTAGATTGCATGTTTTCTCAACTATTTATAAAAAATAATCTATTATTCACCACAGTAATTTTTTACAGAATTGCAAAAAAACCTGCTGTTTTGATGGGGTTTCAGCCGTACGGCGGAAAAAATGAGTCAAGTTAGAGACTTTTGCAGCTTTATTTATTTAATTACTGAGAAGTTTGGTCATATATAGTTCTTTATATCTTTGCACCATTAATTTTACAATATTTATTTCATACTTCTTACAGACGCTGAAATAAAATTAGATTTTAATATAATCTAAATTATGACTAGGCAAATATCTCGCTCAAACCACCTTAATAGTTATACTAATACAAACCAGCAGTTGCATCTTAACGAGTGTACTACATGTTAGCTTGTTTATCTACGTTACACTATCCCAGTTTCTGGTTGGACTGCACACTGTTCTCCTGACTGCTTTTTGGTCCGCGCCTTGAGGCCGGGAGAACGTGCGAGGTCCTGATTTGAACTGGGAAGAGTGCTGCATACCTGGTGCATGGTGGAATCACCCTGTGCCACCCTAGTGGTGGCTTGCACTGTACTTCGTAGATGTAGATTAGGTGGTAAGTGTATAATTTATGTGACATGCAAAGGGTTTTCATACCCTACAATTTTCATTGTATCTGTTTTTCCGTCCCCTTTCTTTGTGGAAATGTCAACGCGGAAGTGGAGGCTATACGTTTATGTATCATATGTTACTTAACAAATTAGTGAAAACATATTCGATTGAAATTATTTATTTCTGGCCAATCTCGTTAACATATGTGCTAAGTATTGTGAAGATGCTCATTACTTAAAAATTTAAATAACCTAATACGGTGTAGATAGGGCATTGAGAAATTAGTTTTTTCTGGCCTTCTCCTTTGTTTATGCTTTTAATCCACCTTAAATTTTGTAAATATTCCTCTAATAAAACGAAATTGACTCATATTAACGAATATAGTATATAATTAACTTTTCGTATTTAGCAACCTATAAGCAAAGATAGCCACTTTTCACTGCAGTAAGTGATACCCTCAATAATTATTATAAAAATATCGCCCAATATTGATCACTTTGTTAAATCAAGGGACTAACAGGATTCAGGAAGGGATAGCTGCACTTATTTATTCATAAAAAATCTCATCGAAAAGGAATCATGCTCCTGCGTCATATACTTAGTGAAGCCGATCAAGCATGGCAACGGTCTCTCTCTACCCTCTTATTGCGTCCCTGATTAATAGTATAATAATAATTGCTATTTTTAATAGCTTTCCAGGAATTCAATTTTTATCATCTCTTTGGTCGAATCATTTCAACTTTTTTTCGCAATTACTGCTGTGAAACCTGTGTCATTGCCGACGGGGATTTTAAAAAGGTGCGTTATTTTTATAGTTTTAAATTCGTTATATTTTTTCATATAAGGACATTTCACAAATGTGATTAGTGCCTTGAATCCGACATGTAATATCATATCGTCTTCCTGTTAAAAGAGTTTGTCAGTTGTCTACTCCCAGAATTTCCCCTATTTTGGCTTTATCCATTCCGTCTGCAGCTCCTTTGGTCCATGTGAATAAAAGCGGAGACGCAAAGTTCATTTTAAATCATTAGAAAATTTTGCAACTGGTTACTCTTGTCTTTCATGCCTCCAGCATCTCATGTTTATTTCTTGTCTCTCTCTCTCTCTCTCTCTTATTCACCATCTCCTTCATTTCTCAAGATGGACGACCGAAATCCCCCTACCGCTGGCCTTCTCCGCTCTCCTCCCCCTCAATCTCTCCTCATCTGGTCTCCCCTTCTCCTTTCACTCATCTCCCCATCCCACTCTCCATGTATCTCTTCCCGCCTCCTCCCCACTCTGTCTCTGCGTGTTGCCCATCCAGTAGCCCGGTGACCCCTTGGAGCGAAACATGCGTCGCCGTATCCTCTATCTCCTATCAGCTTCAGCAGAAACGAGTATTTGACACCTTACTCAAGAGAGAAAGAGTGAAGAAGGAGAGTGGAGTTTTTAAGATGGGAGGGAGGATGAAAAAACGCTCCAGCAGAAGCGTGTTACGTACGTCCAAAGGAATCCCTTGAGCAGAGAGACAGGATGGGAGAGAAATTGACTCCTTGCTAATGCCCTCCCTCAAGAAAGCGCTGGAAAAACCAACCCGAGTCATAATTGACGTGGACTAATTGCCATCGTTTACTGGACCGTATGTATTTCCAGGATGGGCAGTTTTTTATTTCAAAGCTGAAAGAGCTAGGCGTGAATCGACCCCTGGGATAGCCGGGAACATATCAGTCATCGCAGTCTTTGCAGAGACTCTTTCACTCTTGTTTCATTTTTTATTACTAATAACGATACTATTGGGAAAGTAAGGCAAGATTTTTAGTGGAAATGAGTTTCGAACAAACTGAAGGTTTGCCGAGATGAAAAAGAACGCTTGTATCTATGTTTATATGTAATAATTTCTCTTTCTTCTACTAAGACGCACTATCTATACTAATACATAAAAATGTAGCGGTGTCTGTCTGTTTGTATGCTCGTTACTCTTCTCCTCGAAAACTACTAAAATCCATTAACCTAACATTTTGCATGATTCTAGCGTATATACTAAGGAGTGCTATAGACTATATAGAGAGGCCTCAGGGCCACAAGGGTCCTAAAGTGGGCACTTTGGTAGTTATAAAATATACCTACCTAGACGAGAATTATTTTCGCTGTTAGAGAGATATTTAATAAACCTATGTGGAATTTTATTAATTTATTAATTATCATACTGAAAACAACCTCAAGGGCCTTTTACGTCAGGCATTGTTACTTAAAAACCATGGACAAGCACAGACAACCATGCCCTGGTTGTTGTGTTTGAAACGCTCGAGATAATCTCGCTCGGTTGACAACTCGAGCGGGTGATTCCGAGTGGTTACTAACTCGAACGGAATTAGGTGTGTTTGAAATTTTTCATCTCTATCACGAGTTGAGTCATGGAGATCGGCTTCGAACTCGATTGCCAGGTTTGGCAACGTTGTAAAATCCGCGAGTTGTTTATGCTTACGCGCAACAAATGAGCGCGATAATTCAAAGCTCATTCAAAATGAAGATTACAGCGGAGCAGAAGTATATTCTGTTGGATTTCATTAAAGGTATTTTTCCTAGATTACAAATGTGTGATTGATAACAAGAATTAGGGAATCATACTCTTACCTAATACTCGATATTTTTCAGTTAATGAAACCATTGCAAAAAATAAGTTGTCAAATAATATTACGGCCAACGATGCGGTGAAATTGTGGAAAGATGCTGCAGGCAAATTAAATTTTTGCCACGGTCCCACAAAATCGTGGAAGGCGTGGGGAGTAGTAATGAATGGCAAAATATAATTACCAAGATTAGTTGCTATAAATCATCTAAGTACCTGTGTTAAGGAAAAAAATTTAAATATTTGCGTTATATTGCATTAAATTATAACCAGGTGGGTACCATAAGTTCGACGACGGTGAAACGCTCTTAAAATATACTCCAAAGGGTGATGAGATGGTTTCATAGTTCTTTTTATTCTTTGCCGTTAATTATAAAATTGAATATTTGAATTTAAAAAATATATAATTAAAATATAAATGTATCATTCCTATGAAGTGTTGGCAGGACATTAAATGCAGGGCAAAGGCTAAGGCAGCTGCTTATAACAAGCAACAGGTTACAACTGCTTACGTACTTGCAGTGGTACAATTAACACAAACCCTTAAGATATAGCGTTATTATAACTTAAAATATTATGAAAATGAAAATAGAGACTAAGTAAATATAACACATAGATGAATATTAAAATATAGATACTTACTTTCGTTTGAATACTCAAAGATGATATCCGCGACGCTTCGGGCATGAAGGCTGCTAGGTCGTCGACTAATGTATTTGTAAGTCTTTTGCTGAGACGAAAAAGGCTTCTATAACCCGTTTCGCTCAGGTCAAAAGGGTCTTCTCTTGTCCTGAAATTTCTTCGAGCCCTCTCCTCGATCAACTCGTCTTCATTAAAGTTGGAAAGCATATGCATAAAAATCATTATGTACGCCATATTGTTTACTGCGTATCCAATCGTGATTCTCAAATCGATCAGTGATTCCCCGGTGAAAAAAACTCGATCAGAAAGACTGCGTGAGATTTTTACGAGTGTTTCGAACACACCAAAATCCCGAATCGCCCGTGATTGTACCACGTGACTCCTTAGTTACGTGTTCGAAATAATCTCGAGCGTTTCAAGCACAACCCCCCCGGGAAGGGAAAAATCCTCCCTAGGCGGGATTCGAACCCGCGGCCTTCGGGGACGTTACCTCGCTGCCACCGCTGCAAATAATACGATCTTAGAGATCAGAAGTAAGGATGGCCCTTGACCCCCAAACAGTGCTTTCTGAGTTTCCTCATCACGGATGAACCGATGTACCGATTACAATGAAATTTAGCGCGTTGGTATATTATAGCACAAAGAAAGACACCAGGGTCTTGAGGACCACGAGGTGGGTCCTCCAGGGTTGTAGACGAACGACAATTCAAAGCGGTTGCTTGATTCTTGTATTTCTAATCATTGGCCTCGGTACAGAGGTTTCTTTTTTTGCTCATTTAAATTACTTTATTTAGGATAAAGGATTTAAACTTTTTCTATCGAATGGCTGAAATTTTTTTTTATTATTTCAATCGGTTTTCTTTTTTTGCCTAAAAATTGCGTTTTCAGCTGAAAAAACACATTTTTCTCTGAAATTTACAATAGCATATTTCCTTGGAAATCTGATAATTGGCTGTAAATGGATGCATGCTTCTAGCATGAAACTAACTGAAGATGCACGGAAGCCATTTTATATGTGAAGCCATGTGAATGGTTTATATAAACCTATCATCATTTTAAATAATTATTTGTAACAAAACAAACTCCATGCAGCAATGAATATTAAAATCAATTTCAATCGATGTAATTTGATGGAGAAAACCGGCAACAATGCATTAATCGTTTGTATGTCGTTTATTTATCTTCGAGGGAGAAATTATCTAGGCAAGTATGTAATATATATTAAATAACAGCGATAGTCTCTCGAAATTTAAGCAAACACTACAACATATAGAAAACTACACAACAACAACAACACGTCTAAAAAAATCAGCCGAAGCAAGATAGCAGAGTAAATCAACAACTATAATAGCAACAGTAAATATAGAACAACTTTGCCAATGATCAGACCATCCGTAAAGAAGACCTTTCATGTTAGCAACCGGTGCGCATTACCTTGAATTTGAGACTTCTGTTACAGTTTGTGATGTTGCGGACTAAATGCTTCATTACTGTCAGAATTTTGAGCCACTTCATCAAATGTGTGCACGAGATTACTTGCAGCTGTCATGGCTGGCAGGCAGGTACTCTTAGGCTTGTGGTACATCCTGAGTTGGGAGTGATCACAATGCTCAATGGGAATGGTGCTACCTCAATAGTCGTGGTTGAGTTACAAAGCTTTACCTTTACTCTCCCTTCCTACGTGATAAATTTGGGGCGGCAAAACACAGTCCAAGTGATCTATTAGACTAAGTTTCGATTCCATAATGCTTTTATTGTGCTCCTAATTGTTTTGCGTGAAGTGGTCAAAAGATTTCTCTTTGCTGATAAAACTCAGTAGGTAATTATTAATCCTGACTGCGTCTGCTGGCTAACGGACTCATGATAATTCATTAATAGAGAAACCTGTATGCACCTATTCCAACAACTCTACTCCCCATTATCGGTAACACTGTTGTGATTGATTTTAATATTTCCACTTCATTTAGAATTTAGAGTGTTACCATTAGATAATCAGCCTCGGTGAGGCGTTATGGTTTAGTTTTTTTATAACGATAGGTAGTTCATTCAACCCTTGGTATAAATAATGACCGCTAAATGAATGTTCATCGTTCGTTTATCCGCAATTTGTTATTGTATTGCGCTTGGCTGCTGTGGTCAGAAAGCAGAGTTGTTTTTTCGTTGGGAAACAGGTACAGCTACACTACTGCTTTTGGGAAGAGAAAATAAATTTCATTAATGTGATAATCCATCGACTCTTAAGTCCTTAGTGAACTGCAATCCCCCTCATAAGGTCAAATGTTTGAGTCAGATTTTATTTGTAGTGGGAAAGTTGGTAGTGGGTCATAAATAGCTACCAAAGCTTAATTAGTATAATTAAGAAACATGCCTGAGAGATTTAGAGATTAGGATTGTAGAGGCCTTGGAAATGCTGTGCTGTAGGAGAATCATGAATATTATTCTAATTATGTAGCCGTAAGATGACCTAAAGGGAGAGAAAAATAATGCGTTTCTGAGTTTGCGGAAGACAAATATCTGAAAAACCATGGAAAGGAATGACTTTGGAAAAAAAATCCAAGAATGGATTGCGAAGGCATTAAAGGTTTAAATTTAAAGGTGAAATAGCTTTTGCACGCACACATATGAGTAATTGAATTTGGCTGCAAAGATATGCGAATGAGTAACATTTATTTTTATGTAACATAATTACATATCAATAAAACTATAAATTTATTTACAAATGGCCAGCGACCACCTCCGATTCGCTCTTACGGTGACTAGAAGGATCTAAAGTAAATATGGATTGATAAAATGGCAAATAACGTTTAGTGTAGCTTGCAGACAAGCTGAAAGCTAATCTTAGAATTGATTTCGTGCGATGGTGCAAAAAATTATTTCTTAGATATTTCTCTCAACGCTCTAAAAATTTCACTTCGACGAGAGTAACTTTTGGAATGTAAATTATTGCTTAAATATCTCTCTCAACGCTTTAAGCCTTGAACTTCAACGAGAGTAACTTGTGGAATGTAAATGAATGGAGTCCTCCGGTATTCCCAGTGAAACTCAAAAGGTTTAAAAATTTCACCTCAATGGTGACACAAAAATAACCACTAAAATGCTTGGACGTCCCCTCCTGTCTCTCATAAGATGATGTTTTCATTTTCATTGGAAAGGAAGGAAGGAAAAAAAGGCCTGGATTTGAGAGGACAATTGTGCATATATAATAAGCAAAACACACGCGCGAGTCAGCTTTTACAAAAAAGTTTTATGGGCACGCGACCGCCTACGCACTCCGAAATGAGGCGAGATACGAGACGACTGTTCAAAAACTACGACCGGCTTTTCACTACCAGAGGATAAAAGCAACAAAACGTCTCGTAATAAAGGCTAGCGAGAGACTTACGGCTTTGCGTCACCGTACGTTAGGTTTCTCTTTCTCTTATATCCATGCCGTGGACCCACTCCAAAACATCTTTTTTTATCTTTCTCTCTCCGCCTAACCAAACCGTCTCCTCTCGAGAGAAGGAAGAAAGTCGAAAATTAAAAGGACTTCAATGCGAGACGCAAAAACGGATGGGACGGAAGGGTGAAACGGAGAGGTTATGGCGCGGTCCATCTGCTGTCACCATTTAAATGCGTGCTTTACGGTAGAGGTGGAATAATCACCAAAAAAGAAGTAGACGAACGAAATTTCGACCACTGATACATTTTTACCGCTGCCTTCCCTTCCTCACCCTCGCGCGCATTCTCCACGCTCCTTTCTACTACTTCCCACAAGCCACTGCCTGTTACGCTGCGTTTTCCCGACGGATCGGAATGCTGAGTAGCGAAAAGGAGAGTCGACGTTGTCGTGGCCCTGCCCACGGATTAGGGAGTGTCCCCCTCCCTTCGACCACTCCCCCCATCCCTCCCCCTCATCCCGAATAACAACACCTCCGCATATACGGGTTGCTCTGCCCTCCCCTTATTTCTCCAACCCTTCCCCCCAACTCCCTCCTAAGTGAGACGTCACTCCTCCTTAAGCTAGTCCGGTGGAAGGAGGTGTGTTGCGAGTGGGTGGTCGGAACGGATGGACTTTAGGGGGAGGGAGTTGGCTGTGGAGAAGAGCAAGGAAAGGATGCGGAGAAGAAGATGAGGAAAAAAGAAGGATTCAGACATTATTATTTGCTCCCTCTCTCTCTCTTCATCTCTCCGGGATGTGTTGTAGAAGGGATTCTGGAGGGCAGAGGGGGGATATAGGACGGAGAGGTGTTTTGCCTTGTCGGAGGGGGTAGGCAGGTAGGTGGTGGAGCGAGCGAGAAAGAAGTCGTATTCAGCGCCGCGGGGGCAGCCTGAGTTACTGCCCCGGAAGGCGGCTTCCCGCTGCGCGCTTATGCGACGGTAATTGACGCTTGGTTGCCCACGCACCCACCATCGAATGGGGGTTGGATAGAGGAGGAGAGAGGCAAACGCTGAATGGGGCGGTGGAGCTCCGCGGGGAATCGGAGGATAGAGGAGTGTTTGCGACCATTTCGAACACTTCGATTCCTGCGCAGCCGTACGCACGTTGCCGTTTATTTTCTAAATATATTATTCTCACCTCAGAGTTACCCTTTTTGCAATTGTCCACTAATGTCTGTGTTATCTTCTTGAAAAATTGAGCGCAATATATCTCGGCAGTTCTATATTTAATGTCTACTAGCTTAATTAGACATTGTTGGAAGTTCGTAGATTTTTACCTGTAGGAGCTCTGCCCGTTGTCTGGAGTGTGCTTTGATAAGTGCTCATTTTCCTATCATGTTTTGAACATAGGTTTAACCATAGGATCACATGTTTCGGGAAATATTTTAGACTTGATTGATTTTAGACTTAAGATGCATTGTTTTTATATTCCGAGGTTAGCATTTACCTCCGCTGAAGAAAATTTATGAGAATTCGATAAAATATACTTAAAAATTTAATGGTTCAGGAACCTGTGAATACTCCCGTCATTACTTAATATTTCGCCTCGTAAACATTTAGTCCAGTCATTTTTTTTATGAATATGAGTTGTTTGCGCTTGGAATCCGAGTAACCATTCTATCTGTTTTGGAGGGAGGAACGAAAAGAGGAGTGGCTGACCCTGAGGGCACCAACGAACCACATTCGACAGAAAAATGTTTCCGGACCGATTTCTACTCTCAGGTCTATTTTTAGAGGCCTCTCTTTGCCGCTTTTATCATGGAAATAAGTGAGGAGGAAGTAATGCAGTAGAATTGTTTGGATTATGAGGAAAAAGAAGAGAGTGAAAGGATAAAGAAAACGGCCTCCACTCGCGGGTAAGCTGTCATACTGAGTGAGTTGGCTTCCCACAGGGGCGTCATTTTTATGCTCACGCATATGTATCCTCTTTGATACCTTTATATACCCCTTTACATGATTTCAGAATGAGTGGGTTTGTGCGTTCGCTTGATAATTTACGTTCCGCCGCACCCTCATTCACGTACCTGTGGCCACTTTATTCACAGGCGACGCTGTTGTCACAGTGGGGCGCTCACGACGACCTACGGATGCTACTCTCCCATTATTCCGGTGGGCGAATTCTCGCCGCGGGAATCGAATCTTGGTCGTCAAGCGCTCTCCGAATACTAGTGTAGTGTCTTGGAGTGTCTCTCTACTTTTTTAACATTCCCCTCTCTCTCTTTCGGACCAGGCTAATTTCTCACTTGGCTTATAATTTCCCTTCCAGCCCACGCGCATGACAAGCTCCTTGTTTTATTTATAAGAATATTTCCGTCTAGTCTTTTTTTCATCTTTTCTCTTTAGCTTTTTCCCCCATCGGTGTATAACTCACATGATGCACAATGGTGGTCATGACGCGCCCAATTTTTCCCCGGCAGTCTTTCTTCATGCTCGGTTACAAATAACGCAAGCTGCCTTTTTGTCAGGTGAGTTATATATTCAATCATATAAAAGTCATTGGTGAAGTTTTAATTTTGTGCTTTCAGCGGTGTCCTTCCTTGAGAGAAGTCGCTTTTCGTAGCTCTTTTCCCTAGCGGGAGTTTACATTCCCTGGACTAAGTATATTGTTAGCCGCTACTGTTGGCTACTGATACAGGCTGCATTCCTTTGAACATAGTTATAAGATAACAGATATTTTTACAAAGGTTATGGATACGAGCTTACAGAAATGTTAAACCTGGAATCAACATTACCTACTGCTTTAATAATTGTGTTCCTACTTAAGTATATTCTCACAAATATTTCTTCCACTTTCGAGGTCATTTCTCTTTGCTGCTTAAACAATATTCGGAGGGAAACATCCTGTGCGTAAAAGTGACCAATAAAAAACGATTTTAAACTGAACTCCATAATGTAGACAATTTATCAGGTCTAGAAAAAAAGCATCCGTTTTTAGCAAATCAAATAACTCTCATCTTGTACGAACAACGTTAGGACAACCTTTGGGAAGTTAATCACCGCGTATGCAGACCTTTTTTTGCATGAAAATTTCAGGTTCACCCTTGCTTCAGGGCAATACGAGCTTTTTTCCGCCTCATGAATATTAATTATCTCTGAAGAGAAGGCGGAGTCGGAAGAAAGGAAGAGCTTCAAGAATATCCGATTAGCATTTGCAAACGTATTCCTGGCATCACACGCGCCCATCACATGCGAATGCATGCCAATGTATGTGTGTTATAAAAAATTATATTGCATGGTATCGATGTTATTATGGTTAGCATAGAAAATCCGCATTAAAGATCTTCCCATTCCACAGCAGCTTCGGCAGCTGTCTTTTTCGCTTCCCTAAATGCTCTTATGATATTCTCATGTCAAGAAAAAAACGATTTGAGGGAAAGGAAAGAATTCACCAGGGAGGAGGCGTGGCGGTGAACGTAACGCGATTAAACCAGCTCGCGGGAAAGTATGGGTGTGAGTAGGTTGGCAAATGCATGTTTGGGGAGGTTTCTTTGGGGTGGTAGGTGGAGGGGAGAACCGAAAGGGACGTGACTGAACGGGATATAAATATTATTTCGGCCCGTGGAGGGTAACAAATTGAGAGTAATTCCATGGAGTTTATCGTAGTAGGCGCTTGCTGCTGAATGGAACACGGAAGACTTTCAGAGTAGCCTCTTTTTCGGAAGAGGGGGAGATGAATGGAAAAGGCGGCGATGAAGAATAAAGAACAGGAAAGAGTGAAGGAGTTCATAGGCGGAAGGCGAATGAAAAAGATAAGCAAGAGTCTAATTGGAAGGGGTTTACGGGATGGAATGGAAGAAGGCATGTGTTGTGGAGGGAGTGAGGCGGAGTATGGCGCGGAAAGCGGACTGGTTGTACTAAGACATTGATCGCCCCAATCCCCCCTTACAACGTATCCTTTCTTCTTTCGCAGCAAGGTTTACGTGAGGATCCCTTGATCAGACATGCGTGAATTGTGTGTGTGTGTGCGTGCCATTGTATTGATGGGCATTTGAATAGCTTCGTATAAGTGGCGGGGGATCGTGACAGCGGAAAAGTGAACCCGTTTTATTCTCCAGCTGTCCCCTTGCGAAGGGAAGAGGTATGGGAATGGTTGTCTCACTTACTTGTGCGAGATAACCAACAGGTATGGGGTGGGGCCTTACTGCATTAGGAGAGACTGGGCCGGCTATTTTTATCGTTTAATTTTTGTCTCGACGGGGAAAGGAAAATTTACTTTTTAGCTGTGTTAGGAAAAGAAAAGGGGGCAGTGTGTGAGGCGAGAAAGAGAAACAGATGACACACGCTCAAGGGTTAAATGATCGAAGCTTCTGATATGGTTTAGTGGGGTGCTGAATGGTTGAGAGGTGAAATGGGGATGAGCAAGGCATTAATTTTTTTTCTTTTTTTGTAGTCGGAATTAGTCGAAGATGTATTAAGGCTCTGTATAAGCGAGCTCTGTACATTATTATAACTGAGTTTTTTTTGCGCCCACTGGAAGACAGCGCGTTTAGTCCTCATCAGCATAGGGAAAGGCGATCCGCAGCTTCCGTTTTCATACTGCCCGCTGTATATGTTGGACACTGTGTTGCAATGTGTTGTGTTGGAAAAGTGTTGAAAAACTATTAAATCCAAGGCTGGGGTCGGCGATCTCAGCTGCTAGCGATCTGTGTAAAACCCTATGGGTTTCGAGCGGTCCGATTAACACTGGACACCATCCAGGAGGCGAAAGAACCAGTTAAAATAGCTGAGAATCGCAATCGCTACTCGTGCCGAGTAGTATTACTCATAACCTCGCCTCGCCATGCCTCGCAATATAGACAATTGGAGTTTGGTGACACTGTATACTGAATGTATCTTGCGAGCAAAAAAACTAGATCTTGACCGAGGATAGGAAAATTATAATTGGAAGAAGCCACTGTGGCAATATAAATGGCCTAGCCTGAAATCATGTGAAAAACGGTTCCAGGCTAGAGTCCGGAGGGCTAAGGGAGGTGATTTAGTCGGTAGTCTACTACATGGGTGTTCACTTCGACTTTGTTCACCATGGGTGCGTAAACTGCATTTCAACCCCCTAAAAAATTTATAACAGTCCTGACCTTAATCCAATGAGTCCATGTTTTTCATTACTTTGGTATTGCAATTACTTCTACTCTTAAAAGGAATAACTTGTGCAAATTACCGAGGGTTTACCCATTTAAAATGTTGCCAGCCCGCTGATTTCTTTGCATAAAAATCGTGTCAACTTCATTTTTTTCAGTAAGTCAACTTTTGAACCTTTGACAAAGTTTGATAAACTGAATTTTTATTTTCTTAAGAAAAAAACTCGAAACAATGGACTCGTATCTTTCTCGCTCTAAAAGAGGTAGTGCCAATATCTCACTTTCGGAAATCTGCTTGAAGTTTGAAATAATGGGGAACTGTTTTTTAGATTTGCAACCGTATACCATATTCTCGTGTTGTGTTACGCCCTAATTCCCATTTTCTTGTTTTATCTTTGGTTACTTGGTGAATGGCGAGTGAATAAAATATTCCTATAAAAGTATCGACGATGCTTTAAAGTTGCAAAAGAGAGAAAAATAAGTTGCAAAGGTCTAGAAACATCTCTATGCAATATGTTATTCAGCTATACTGAACTGGTCGTTCTAACTGCAGACAGAAAGAGCCTTTACCGTATTATTCATAATTCGGCCTACCAGGGATAGTGAAGAGGGTGTCTGTAATTTTGTAATTACTTTTACCTATGAACATGACTATTTTTAACAGAACTGTCATTTCGCAACCGTTTTGTATGTTTTACATGCTAGCATGACTGACGTTGTACATTTAGGCCTCGTGGTGTATGACCACAGTGTCCACTCTACATGAGTAAAATAATATCTAGAATCACTATTGCTTGTGAAATCTTCGTATACATACGTTACTTGACAGTATAATAGTGGGTATCATTATGATATTGTGTGTTAACGATCTGTGCATGACTGATGAGGATTAATCCACCCTCTGCCACACGCTTGAGGTGCTGCGTATCATGTAGATGTAGGTGTTATTTGGCCGGTGAAAGTGAAATAGGAAAAGAGAAATACTCTAGTCTAGAGTCTAGTGCAACTTTTTCCACTAAATGATCGCAAATAAACGATGATCTTTTGCTGAACCCTTTGTTTTTGTAACAGATCCACGAAGGGGTAAAACTATAGCTAAATTTCCATTGACAGAATCTTTGGATGCAGCCTATATAGGTGAGAAACAGTTTTCTGTTATACTACAGGTCTGGAAAAAATTTACGATAATCGATTTGGACCATATACTTTTTGCAAGGAAAAGTTGTACCAGTGTAATTTTATGCTGCGATATATCTTTAACATTCCTGACCCCAAATACTTCATAATATTTCGAGAGAAAAAAGTTCCTTAAATACTGGTTCAACTGACCACGATTTGTCATGGAAATGTCAGTGTTGCCCGAAAATATAATGGACCAGGAAAATTGCCCCAGAAAGGCAGCAAAGTATTCGTAAATTGCCATAGAAGACAGGAGTAGGTGTCAGTGATGTTGAGGAGGGTGTTACATGATGAGTTTCAAGGAATCGACCGTTAATACGCGCTAATTCTGCGCAAGTTGTAAGGGCGGGTTGGAAGGAGGAAGAAACGTGGGCGTGGAAGAAGGGAGAAGCGACGGCAGCTGCTTGCTTCAACCGATGGGTGTAATGAGGCCGTTAAAACGACCGGTGGCTCAGTTCCTTCGGGGCGTGCAACCGGGCGATGACAATATGAAGCAGAAAATGATCGCGTGATGCCCACTCCTTTGTCAGTACGAAGAAAAGAGGAAGCGGCCTGGGGGAAAAGGGAGGGGAGTAAAATTGAATTCCATTCTCGCCCGGCGCCTCACCGGTTAAATTTGAATGTAGAGCAGAAATGCCGACCAGTAGAGTGTTTTTTGATGGAGCGAGGATTGAGGCATTATGTCCGCCTTCAGAATTACATTCCTGGCGGCGCGTGTGTAGATTTGAGGATAGAATCGGATGGGGTAGAGTATGGCCGGAACAAAGGCTTCGCGGCGCCGGAAAGGGGCAGTCCAAAATTTGCCAATGCGTGTTTAATAAATTTGAAATTCTCCCGAATTATGACTTCGCTAAAATTAGCTCTTGGCATCCTGACTTCAACAGAGTAAAACATTTTGATACTTCAAATAGGACATTGTTTTCCTCTGTATGATAATCATATTCTCGGATGAAGGTAAACGAAATTTCATTCTCCTCTGTCCCAACTTAGGAGAGAATGATTTCATAAAATAATATAATTGGCTTTGCTAATTTCAACTGGGGCTCTACTCATGTAGAAATTGGTATTTGAAGCCTCAAAAGTAACGTAATGTTGACACCATTGAATTTGGTGGTGAAATCAAAATATCGAAATTGTGGAGGTTTAGCAATGTCGAGTCCTTAAATGAGGGGTAGAACGGTGTACTTAGTTTACACATTTAGACTTTTTCATATCAATAACATTCTGTGCAAAGAGTGAAATAATTGTCTCTTTGTTTACAGTAATCTCGTTGGATAATTCGGTAATACGTTACTTTATATATCACATGTATCACGTATAATGCGTCAAAGTACAGTATATATGAACAATGGTTTAAACTACATGACGCGAAACACGTTTAATGATATAGGAAACACGTAGCTGGATGTTCTATGGTGTTCTTTGAGTCGAAATATGTCTACTAGTCTAACAGACAGGTATTTTGGTTGGTCTTTTATGCTAGGGTGACAAGACCAGTTTGCCTGCTGCTTGCAATATTTTTTAATAATTTTCAAGTAAAGAGTAAAAGAGGCGTGAGAGGCAGTCGAATTAGGAAAAATGTCAGTTGCTTTGCGGATGGTCATGCTATAGTTCGCTAGTCAGTGAATGCATTTTGGTTAAAAGACGCATTAAGGAATCGATGTAAATGGTAGGAACAATTCGTAGAAAAGATGCCACAGTGAAACAAATAGAAGTTTTGAAAAAAAATAATATTGAATGTCTCCCGTGTTCAAGATGTATTTGAACGTGTGTATATTTATATAATAGGAGTAAAATTGCATGGTGTTATTCAGGTCCGCATCCTGAACCATTGGAAAAGAGGAATACTAGAATTTTAGTTTATATTAAGCCAGTGTGAAATGTGCATTTGGAAATGGGGGGACGAATTGCGGACTGAAATAAATACGACTAGGAGGCATGATGAGAGAAAAATGTCTTGATACGGAAATGTAGATGGTGCGAGGACTAATGAAGCTAACCAAGCTCTTTAGACCAAGTTTGAGATGATCATTATGCAAGACTCATTTTAAAATTTGATTCTATATAATCTCAGTTATCAAACTGAAAAAGAGTAAAACAAACAAAGAGTACTGGATTCGAAGTTGTGAATGTAATCCATACAGTTTAAGTGTAAGTATAAATTTTAAAAGAGCCTTGAAGCATTAGAAAATAAAGAAAAAGTACGACATGAAGCTGTTTTTCAACTTAGTTTTCTATTTTTCTGACTGCCGGTGAAATGCAAAGAATCTTGCAGAAAGTTCAAAATCAAAATATCAGTGAAGAATATTTTTTTTCAATAATGATGGTAAAAATAAACGGCAAACTGCTTCTTATCTTCCCTCTAATTTTGTTCGCGGGCAATCTTAGTGAAAATTTAAACTATTAGATAGCTATAAAATACACATTCATTCATTTTAGTATTCTACCACCTGTGTGGTAGGTTTTTGAAGTCCTTATCCTACATCCCTATTTTTGAGACATTGTCTCGTTTCCCCTCCCAAAGATGTCCTACCATAAGATCCCTCTTAAATTTTTCATTTCTTCTATCTCCTTTCATTTAGTCCAGAATACTTATCCTCTTCCTTCCTCTTCCACGCTTCCCCAGTGTTCTCCTCTCTGTTACCCTCTTTAACTTGCCCTCTCCTCTCAAAACTTCCTCCATCCATCCGTTCCGCCTTCTCCGAACCTCCTCCACCAGCTTCCTCTCCTCTTCAACCATATCTAGTACCTCCACGTTCGTCCTCCTCGCCACCCAGCTCACCCTCTCCATCATTCTCCAAACCCATATCTCAAACGCCTCAAGTCTACGTACATCGTCCCTTTGCAATGACCAAGTTTCCGACCTATACAGCGCCACGCTCCATATTAAAGTTTTCACCAACCTTTTCTTTACGTCTCTTCTCAGACCCCCCTCATCAATTCCCTTCTTTAGCCAGTCTTATGTCTCTAGCACTAAACCCATTCTCCTCCAAATTCTACCCAGATACGTAAACTGCTCGACCTGCTCTCTTTTGTGCCCTCCCACCCTTATATTCAGCCCCACCTTCTTACGTCTATAAAATCTCATATTATTCGACTTCCTGTGATTCATTTTCATCCCATACCTTTCGCACTGCACCTTTAACGCATTCATCATTGACTAAAAACTTGGCTTACTGAAAAGCCGATGCTTGATCATCTGCCAATCTCACTGAATTTATCAGATCCCCTCCTACCTTTATTCATATCTCCATCGTCTCCTATGCCTCCCTAACCATTTATTCTGAATACACGTTAAAAAGCAATGGCTATAGTGGGCATCCCTGCCTCACTCCCCGTCCTATCACGGGCCTTCCCGAATCTCCATCGGCTACCCTAAACTGTTCCGTCTGGTTCAAATACTGACCCCGAATGAGACGTCTGTCCCTCCAATGGACCCCTAATTCCTTCAACACTCACATCAATTTCGTCCAGTCCACCCTGTAAACGCCTTATCGAAATCTACAAAGTAAGCAGAAACATCTTGGACATGATATAGGTTTCTTTCGACTAGTGTCATCATCACTGCTTTAGTCTCTCTCTTTCCCGTCCCCCTCCTAAACCCTAACTGGTCTTCACCCAGGTATTCGTTAGCTTTTTTTTCCTACCCTTCTATTTATAATTCTCAGAACTATTTTGGTCGCGTGGGATATAAAACTTATTGTCCTATAGCCATCGCACGTTTTTGCCTTGCTCGTCTTCGTTATTGGATTTAGTATTGTCTTCCGGCCAAACTTCCTCCTCACATCCTAGAAAAATCCTACGAATAAGCGCAAAAAGTTTTTCTCTTCCATTCTTTCCCATACTCTTTAGAAACTATGCAGGCATGTTATCTATTCCCCCCGCCCTATTCCTTTTCATGTATCGTAGAGCTCTTTAGATTTCACCATCAAGAATACCTGGTCCGATAGCATCTCTGTCGATGTCGTCTTCCGTTCCTATATATAGCGTACTGGGCCTTATTTCCTTACCATAAAACTGTTCAACACATTCCTTCAATTTTCCTGAATCTATTTTTGTTCTACGATCAACTTTCCTGTCTTGTCTGTTATAGTTGCAATTCCCCATCCGTTACTACCGCCCGTTAGCTCCTTTAGCACCCTATGTAACACATCTGCTCTTCCCTCTTTTTGGCATTTCTCTAACGAGTCAATCTGCTCTCTCCACCATGACTCTCTTGCTTTCTTTGCTTCTCTTCTTAGCCTGTTGTTTAATTCCCGGTCTTTTCTCTACCCCAGCTCTGAGTTTACGCGCTTCCATTTCCTCCTCTCCTGCATCTCCCTTATCATTTCCTCCGTGGTTCACGGTTTTCTAATTTTAGTTGCTCTGACTACCGTTGCTTTCGCCGCTTCTACAATTTCTTTTTATTTTATTTTTTTTCAAATTTCCCTATTCATCTTCCACTGATCTTACTCCATGATCCACAGCCTTGGTTTTATCAACATTCTATCGACACTTCTCCTTCATTGCCCCAGATTATGCCTCTGTATTCCACTTATGTGCCCTCCGACCTATTATTATCTTATTGAGTTTTACAAAGCATTTCATTTCTGATAAGTTGTGATCTTGAGTCTGCATCAGCTATTGGGTTGGTAAGCGAGTTTTTAACACTATTCCTGTATCTGTGACGAGCATTAATATATTCTGAAACCTGTGTCTCCCGGCTTTATCTAAGTGTACCTACGTCGAGGATATTGCCTAAACCATGTATTTGTAATCACTAGGTTATTTCTCTGGCAAAACTCCATAGCCCCCTTGCCGCGGTCATTTTCTCTTCCTATCTCATAATCGCCCACCTCCCGCCCATCTCTTCCTTCACCCACCACCGCGTTCCTATCCCCATTACTACCAATTGCTTACTCGTAAGTATCCTATCTATTAATTCCTATAGCTGATCGTACACACCATCTACCTCCTCCTCTCCATGATTAGAGGAAGGCATGTCAACCTAAATTGTAACTAAATTCGTTGGTTCTGCCTTTAGTTCGACGACTATTGTCCTATCACTCACCTGTTCTGCATACACTACTTTTATATAAAGTTTCCTGTTCATTATGAATGGGACCCCGCGCTGGCTTTCATTCCCTCCGCTTTATATCACTCTATAGCCATTGCTCTAGTAGTCCCCGCTATTTTTCCATTTTACTTCACCCAGACCCATGATGTCTACACCCACCCTCTCCATTTATTGCTTTATATTCTGTAGCTTGCCCGCCCTTAGCGTAGTCATTACATTCCACGTGCCTATTCTGATTGTTGCGTTCATCTTCTGTATCTTCTTTCTCTCTGCTGCTGTATTTCCATGACTTCCGAGCAAGGATTTCTCGTGATGACGTCCGCAGGGGCGTTACTCCCACCGCTACTGGGCACAACACCTGGCCCAGTGGGTCGAGTCCAGTAGTTGCCAGGATTCATTTTCATATTAGAAATGCCCATAATTTAAAGATTTTTTAAAAAGTAAGATGGTATTTAGTGGTCTTTCGCAATAGTGTTTTTAACGTGACACCATAACGGTTGCGGCCGCCCCACTAGGGTCAGACGCCTTTTTCTGTCACCTCACTGAGGTACTGACGCTGCGCTGACTGCTATTCGTCTGTCTCATAACCTTCGACCTATCTGACATGGTTGTCCCTACCAGGATCATTGAACCCGCCAGTTCAAGTCATTGGAGTACGCAAACTCTTCCACTTCGTCAAGATTGTAGTCCAAGGGAAGGGATAAAATACACTAAGATTGGAAATTAGACGTATCCGAAGAAATCCGATTTCATCGAATTAATTGCAAAATCTGGTTAACTGTGCTCTGCTTTTCGGATTAAATAAAACACTGGGTTTGGCTGTAAAAATAAAAAAATTTCTTATAAACTCAAATGAAAAAATATTTTTGTTATTAGATATTTAACTACTAATTGATTTCAGATGGAGTGATTGAAAATGACTCCTACGTGCATTGAATTTCTTCAAAATATTTATCGAGAGTTTTGAGAGTGTGAATATAATAGAAAAAGAAACTGTGGGGCTTACTTTATCGGAGGAAGAGAAAAGGGCCTACGTTTTCATGCGGTGGAGAAGGAATTGAGGAGAGGGTGAGTTCCCTTCGGCCAGAGGTGCCCTCCATACAGATTGAGGCCGGGAATTAGTGCGGGGAATCGGCGACGAGAATCGGCAGAGGTTGTGTGGGGAGGATTTCGGATTTGGCGGCGGGATGGCGAAAGTTTGGGGCGGGGATATGATTCCTAGTGTCGGTCGGTCGCTTTGGGCCAGAGATATGCAAAGAATTCTCTCCCTTTTCCCGTCGGCGAAGGGGTGAGATCCTGGGTGGATTGCGGCCGCTGTGGCGGATTGGGAGGGGGCGAAGTGTTGGCAGGGATGCGGGGTAGAGGACAGGAGGGTGGTTTGGTGATTTTAGAGGAGGAGGGGTGTGAGGTGGAAAGGGTGGTGGGAGGAGGGAGAAAGAGAGAAAGGTTAAGCACGAGGAGTCATGAAGTGAAGGGAGGGTTGAAGGAGAGTGAGAGAGAGGGAGAGAGAGAGAGACGAGAATAGGTCTGGCAGCGAGGGCGGCTTGGGGGGGAGGGCTTGCAGGATTGGCCGTGCGGTGGCGTGTGGGGTTGATGCCACGAGTTTCGGCGGATTACGGGACTCGAAGAGCCATAAAGATCGCGGGCGTACGATAGAGGGCCACGCGCTCCCCCGGGACGGAGAGTTACCAAGTTGGAAAGCGACCCAAACTCTGTTTCCATCCATCCCCCTAACCTACCCCCCTCTCCATCCCAACTATCTCCATCTCTCGCTCACTTGCTCTGAATCCACAACTTCCTCCTCTCGCCCCCAATCTTCTTTGCCTCATCACTCTTTCGGAGCGCGTTCGACACCGTGTGCATCCGATTCTTCTCGTTTCCTCCGAATACATTCCTAATTACACATAGATACATATAAAACTGATGATCTCAGGCCTGACCTCGTGGAAATTATGGATACCCATGATGAGAAAACCACCTTTGTTATTTCACAAACTTTCTTACGATGGCACGACGCGCGTTTCACCACACTGTGACATTGTGAAACGCGCGTCGTGCCAGCGTAAGAAAGTTTGTGGAAATAACAAAGATGGTTTTCTCATCATGGACATAGATATATACATTACACGCTCGCATTTATTGTCACGTACATTTAGAATAGAATTCTTAATTGCTGTATATCCTCACTTCTTGTCCTCTTCAAATGTTGGCCAATTATCAGTGTATTAACTACGTTAGGGACAAACACTGCTAAACTCAATATGTAAAAGAAGAAACGTAACGATTGGACACCTACTACGTCACTCCGAGTGGATGACAACCTTAATGGAAGGAGTGGTAGAGGGCCGTGCTGGAAGAGGTAGGCCAAGAAAAGAATACCTGGAGGAGATCTTAGCAGGAAGAAAATACATAGATGTAAAGAGACTTGCAATGGAAAGAAGAAAGTTGGATGCCCACCAACCTTAGGGCTGAGGAGAAGAAGAAGAAGAACTACGTTAGGGTTTTTTCAGTATTTTTAGCAGTAGGTATAAATAACCAGAACCCTATTCGAGCGACATTCTAAAACTCACTTTCTCATTTATTATGCCCAGTGGTTCTATAAAATATAAGTATGGCGTAACCTTTAGAAACTGTGATTTACTCGTACATAACGGGACTTTTAGTGGACTGTTTTTTGTTAGTATTCTATATAATTGATGATATTGGAGGTACTGTATAGGCCGTATGTATTAACTTCTCGCTCGTTATGTCGTTCAATGTTCACTTGGTCTGGAGAGGGACTCCTTAGGAGCTAATTTTCAAAGTTGACGCGCTGAGAAAACTCATTCCTCCGTAGGCTTGGTAATTAAATTTTGCCGAATTATTACATTTTGGACGGCATGAACTTGGGTTAATCTCGTCTTTGTGATCGAGAAGATTGCTTTGAAGAATCGGCTTTTCGACTATCTCTTCACCTTATCAGCGGTAGGCGAGTACATGTCGTAAAGTATTCACTGTTCCAACTACTCTTTTATGGCGATCTTTATAGACCCTTACTCCTCAGAGGCAAGTTTAGGGTAGCATGGAAGGCATTTTCGTTTACATGTGAAGCTTGCTTAACTCTAATCCATCATATATGTACTATTCACTTCATTCTAGGTTTTTTTATTGCTTCCATGATGTTGATTGAAGTCGTAGAATGAATATCTTCTATTCAAAGAAATATTTTATGTAGACTCTGTGAGGTGAGATATGAGTAGGCTAAGGGGTGGAACTTGCGAAACCTGCATTTTGTCTCCTGATATGCTGAATTCTATTCCCACTGAAGTAAAGACAATGCTTAATTACAAAAGATTTAATACATCTAGTTTCGATGTTAAAATGATGTGGTAACATTGAAACTAGTGGTATTCAATCTTTTATTACTGGAAAACTGCAATTTTTTTGTTTTTGCATTATGAAACGTTTCCACTATATCGCACCTGAGTCTGTATTTTTATGTGTTTTCATAGATTATTTTAATGTATGACCAATTTCAGTACAGAGTACAGTACAGTATGTACATTTCATCATCTGATGCATGTCGCTTGGTGTTGTCGCCCATGTGAAAAAAACCGGTCGTGCCTAAAATTTATCAGTTAAAACACACATTATTTATTTAGTGTATCGATATGCCTTTAAGTTACCCTGAATTGAAACTTTATTCCTCATTATGATTTCAGCCGAAAACTTCACGGCATGGCAGGAATTCTAGTGTTTAAACTATTCACTAGAAAATAATAGCGCGTTTCAGAGTTGTAGTGTGAAGTATCATTACTTAGTGTCACTTTCTGTTCTTTTTATTCTCTTTACTTAGAAATTTTGGCTTCGACCATGTTTGACGCATATTTGGAACAAAGGCGCCAGTAACGTCTTTCGATGTGTAGGGAAGGGCATTATCACTCTTTTTCCGTAAATTTAAACACGCAGTATACCCAAGGATCTCATCTTCTTCACGACATTGTATATGCCCTCCTCTCTTACTCTCCCCACCAAATTGCCTCCCGAGATTCTCACTCAACCTCCATTTCCTTGACACCCCCGCCGAATAGCCAACCAACCATCCGAAGCCAGTCTCCTTATACTCCTCCCCTAATCGCCTCCCCCTCTTTTCGTAACTTTAGAGCCAAGTAGAGGACCCCCCCCCTCCCATCCTCCCCCCAAACCGCTCTGCGAAACGTCTCTCCGATTCTATTCACCCCCTCCCTCCCATTTCATCCCACCCATCGCCAAACCACAACCCCTCAGTGTCGCACCCCGTCGCCGATCCCATTCCTTGGCGCGAGGGGGAGAGAGGGTCCGCATCCCCCCCCTTTTCCTATTACCTCGTCCCAAGAGAGGACGTTTATCTGCTAAACAGTCTCTCGCCGTTGGATGCGACCGAGATTGGCCTCGGGATCGGGGGAGTGGACTGGGGGGAGTCTGAGGCTATGAGGGAAGGGGTATGCGTGCGCGGGGGGGCAAGTGGGACGATGGTGGTAGATGGTTATGGTTTGGGGAGAAGAGAGTGGCAGAGGAGAGGAGGAGGGGGTTATGAGGATGGGTAATCAAGAGTGGCGATGGTGTAAAGGCGGGGGAGTTGAATGGTGGGGAGGGAAGGCAGCGGAGTGAAGGCACATAAGAGAGAGGGATGGGACGGAGAGAGGATGGAGAATGAACGTGGCTTTGTTGTGAGGATGGAAGACGAAGGATGTACAGAAGTGGAGCGAGGAGGGGAGGCTGTGACGCAGGGTAAGGGGGTTGGAGTGAAGAAGCTTCAATATGAAACAAGGAAGTGAACGGGGGAAGGATGGAGAGGGAGTTGCTGAACAGAGGAAAAAGGAATGTAAAGAGTGAGGGAATAGAGTTAGGGAAAAGAGTGAGAGAATAACATTAGTCTACAGAAAATTCAATTAATATGTAAAGTAATTAAATCAAAGTAATTAAATATAACCTATGACAGACACTGTGCAGTGGATTTCATTTCCAATTCTTTTCCATCCTTGTGTAGTCTAATGTTTCTATCATTAATAAATGTGCAAGGTGGAACTATCTGAGCTGGGGTACATGTGAAAAAAATGAAGTTTTAGGTTTAATAATTATTTGCTGTGACCTGAACCAGCAGCAATACGCGATGGAATTATACGAGAATCGATTGAACCGAACACATGAAACTCGCGGACACCTCAGCAATAAAAACATTTGCATAAAATTGTAACTTTGAAAATTTTTGACCGCCTGAGGAAATGGGCTAATTATATCAAGGATTGGTTTTTGCTAAGGGTTGTGCTGCGCGACTGCCAGGAGTGTTCAAATTTAACGGTAAAAGGGAGCAGAGTAAGCAATCCGGAAAAAATATCGATATGGTTCGTGTGAAACATAAGGAAATGTGTGGTTTGCTAAGCGCTGGAGAAACAAGCTACATTTCATATAAATATTCCCGTGTCTCATTCATTTTTTGTAGTGTATTTATTCGCGAATCTGCTTTTTCCGAATTTCACAGTGAACAAACATTTCAAAAATCCTGAAGCTACCGTGAATTATCCCCCACTGATAAATTTTGGCTATAATTTGCTCATTTCTATCTCCGGATATTTCTTGTATCAGTGTGTGAAACTGTGTTTTAGGAATTGATTTTTGTTTCTGCCTGAAAACCATCATCAAAAATTCAATCAAACAAGCAGGGAAAGACATTTATACTTTGGAATGTCTACCTCTCAGCTAATAATTAATCTTAACGTTTTCGGTAATTCTCTGTTTCTCTCCCTAATTCATTTCATGCTACTTTAACGTCTGCGTGGCATGCTTTAGGATTTTTGTTATTGTTTTGGTTGCTCGTAAGTAAGGTTTTAAAAATCATAATATTCTATATTCTATTCTATGCCTATGCGGTAATGCTTTAGTATGAACGTATACTCGCCCCTAATAGTGCAAATTCAGATTACCACTGATATAAATAGTAGCTGGTAAATTCAGCTCACGTACTCTCGTTAACCCCTCGTTCAAGTGCAAAAAAGAAAGAAATTTTCATCATGGCTCCGTCCGTCGCATTGAAAATACATAATAAGTTTATGTTAAAATTGCAATTCGGCCTATGAAAAGGTAGTGGTGATTTTAAACACAACTTATTTTTATTGCATTTCATTCTGTTTTTGGAATACTAAGTTAAGCTATAAAATCTGTTTGAACCAAACTTTCAGGCTCATTACTATTGCATGCGTAAAAATATTATTTTTAGTAAACTACAATACCCACTGGAGCAATATTGACTTCTTTATAGAGAAATCCAGAGATTTGAAGGGCATGTAGATATTTATATAATTTATTTATTTAACAACAAACCGAAAACAGCCTCTTAATCCTTTACATAGGGAATTTCTTAACCATTAATGATGGAAATTCACAATTAAGGTGGCTCTATACCGGGGCTAAGAAGCTCGTTTCTGACGTTTCCCTCTAACCCAGTAACGGCTTTGCCGTGATAGTTGGAGACTTGCAATTTTTGTCTTCTGTAGATGAAGAGTCATTTTTTGATTTAAGTGGAGTAACTTTATCATGAAGTGGTTGTGTTTTTTTATAAAAAAATAGCAAAACTTTGATTTTTTGGAAATATTCCGGGGCACGATGCGAAGGCTAAATTCCGAAATGAGGATTTTCTGCCCACTTAAATCAAAGAATCATCTGTCATATATGCAACAAAGCAACAACCATTGATGCTGTTTTCGTATTAGGCTATAGCAATGTTAATCGTTCAAGCCTGCATTGACAAAATAGTAGACCTTTTCCATCCCCACTCAAGGATAATCGTTCTCCACTCCATTTTTGCCATCGCCGCCTTCGCAGTTTCCCGTTGGGCTTCTACCACCCCAGTAGGCTACCACAGGCGGCGGCCGTTAACTTGAGTTGGCTTGGAAGTATAGACCCACCTTAACCTTGTCTTGATTGATGAAAAGTCCACTCAGGCGGAACGGTTCGTAAGGTCGCGGATAGGACTTAACCTTACCGACACCGGGGCTGACGGAGTCTATGCTGAAATATGGACACTCACCTGCTATCCATTGGAATTGGGATTCAAACATAACCGACTTCTATCGTAAACTTCTAGGTGGTAGGACATAATATTTTCAGTATGGGTGAATCATCAAACAAACCCGTCTGAAAGAAGAATGCGATGGACGATTCATAATTTTGAAGTCCATCCCCGTCACCTCTCTTATTCTGTACTAGCGCTCTTGCCTCACAGGGACGGCAATCGCTCTCTTCATTTCATTGGTCCGAAACAGGGCGATCGCCCAGCCAGAAAGAAGAGGGAAGGCTGAATAAAATGCGGAGATGGGTGAGTTGTCCTCGAGCCTAATTGAATTTTCGGATCTCGTTTCAAATTACGTGGTTGTGTTGTTTTAGCTTCCCTTTTATTTTGCCTTCCCGAGAAATATCAATTCGAAGGACTAGATTAAAGGGCAGAAAGGGATGATTTTTCTTTTTTTGTTGTTTACGTCATCCCCCTTTCCATCTAGCCTTCCCTTCTTTCTCTGTTGGCAAAGAGATGCATGGAAAAAAAGCAAAAAAAAAGAGCACGGTATTTTCTGTGTGTCAAGTTATAGGATAAATTGATACCTTACGAATAATTTCTTTATTATAGAAGCTTTATTAGTGTTGTATCCTCCTCTAATTTGGTGCTTATTTGTTCAGCTTAATTTTATTTGCATTATCTTGATTATGATAACATATTTTCAGTAATTCCATGAACGAATTCTACATATGACGATTTTAAATATCATGTAAGTTCATGCAGAGGACCATCTTTCCTGCAAACAAGAAATGAGGACTATTACATTGGACTTGACTATTACTGTAGCGTCAGAGGTATGGAACGGAAAATAGTATTCCCGATTTTTAGACAGAAAATGGGCCGCGGCAATTGATTATTGCGAAACAATTAAGAAATATGAACTCGTAAAAAATACGTCACTTCTCGGATATATGCATAAATGTTACAAATCTGTGCTAATGTCCCGTGATTGGAAACTCACGTGCTCTTGTATAAGTCAGTGATTTTCCAAATGTTTGTTGTGTTGTTCTTGTTAGTTGATGTCCTAGCAATCGTAGTATTCAGTACGACTGTCGATTCGAAAGAGGTGGGATAGCTAACGGCATTACTCCGCAGCGTGTAAAATTAATGCATCAAGGTGTGAAATTTATTAATCGTCGCTTCTTTTCCATTCATTGCCATTTCGTGCGATAGGGTGCCCGGAAGGTCAGTTGAATTGATTTAAAGTGGGAATACTCATACTCGGATAATGTTTTGGTTTTGGTGGTTTCAATAGGCTTCACCCAGTTCAGTCTCTCTGGCTGATAGCCGAGCGGTTTCTGACCATATAATTGTACTGTGGCTTAGAGTACCGTCTTCCCACCCCGAGGGCATATTTCCAAATCCCAGGAGTGGCGGAGATAATTTAGTGGGATTCCGATCCCTATTTTGGTGCAATATGTAGAGCATTACTCCATCAGTCGGATTTTACGTTTAACTATTGACCCCTTGGTCCCTTTCTTATAGAGTAAGCTAATGACGAGGCCGGCTTTTCTTCCACCTCTCCTCCATTAATTGTCCCCTTACTAATAATTTATGACGTGAATGACCTCAGTTGCTGGCCATCTTCCAAAATAGCAGACCAGCCAACCAATGGTTTCCTTCGGCCGTCGCGCCGCCGTTCGAAATCGGCAACCTCTTAATGATCGTGCATTTTACCACAGCCTCCTTTAGATTTCGTCATATTTAGCTTTCATAACAATATTTGGCTCAGTTCATGCACGTGAGCGGTAACCTTTTGCTGTGAGGCGTGACTCGTGAAGCTGAGGCAACAAATTTTCTCCTTAGGTAAAAAAATATGATCCATTCACGATCTATAGCATTTCGTCAACTTTTTATTCCTCGGCGGTAAAAACGCATGGGATACTTGCGTCGCTGTAGCTTTTCGTAATGCTTCTTTTCGGCTGTCGTTGGTACAGGACAACGTAGCCATGAGTTATTTCAGCAGTTACCCCCTCACAGACGTTTTATTTAAGATGGTGCCGATCGCTCTGAATGTACATGCATGTTTAGTTATTATGATACAATTATGATATTTATGGCTTTTCATTCTTGGTCTGAATCTTAAAGTTTACTATGCGTACCGTATACTTTTTAAATTTTATATCTGAAGCATATTGTTAGCTAAATTAGAAGCATGTTGTACAGGACTATACTTGCAGGGTAACGGGATAAATCTTATGCTTCTATGATACCATGGTACGACTGTTGGTTGGAATGGATTGACTGTTTATGTTTGAGGCTTTCACAGCGCTGTAGTGCAGGCATTTGTATGTCTTCCGAGTTTCGCTGCGTCCGGTTATCTAGATGGTGGTAGGCAGGCCACATATTCAGATCAGGTCCGAATGCCGTCAGTTGGAAATGGGCATTTATTTATACCGTCCTCAAGGTGGCCTTCCGGTAGCGCGGCCAATCAGCTTTGAAGGACCTGCTTTTGGTTTCGTGGACCTGAGTTTGGTTTGTTGGAGTTGTGTTGAGTCCTGGTGCTGTGGAGTCTGTGACCGTCAACTCTGTTGAAGTTTTCCATTACTTTTTCTATGTCAATTGCTTATGCCAATGAGTCGAGGGATATAATATTTTTCTTTGGCTACTCGTGCATCACTGATCATTATTTGATGTCCCGGGTTTGAAAATACATGCTCTGCGACCGCTGACCTCACGCAATGTTTGCTTTTAAGAGCCCTGCGGTGTTCGTTCGATCGGCCGGAAATCGCCATCTTACAATTAGTATGTCCCACATACTATTGGCCGCAGCTGCAGGGAATCTCATTAACTCCTTCGCATAACAAATCTGCTATTTTGTTCTTGGCTTGTGGAAGAAAGTCACCAATCTTCTTTACTGCGCTGTATCTCAGTGTAATGCCATATTTTTTGAGAATTCTTCCTTCCTTTCAGTCGTACTCGAGATGAAGGGAAGCGAGGCAAAAGTCCTGGGCTTAGGAGTCTCCTTGGCCCCCTTCCTTTCGTGTTTCTTCCTCATTATGGTTCTGGCAAGGTCCTTGGAGTAGTCGTTCTTCATGAGTGCTGCCGTTATATATTTTTACTCCTTTTACCGTGATTTTTCCTAAGATATTGTTTCGGTACGATGAAGAGAGTCTTCACGAGATATGTTTTTATTTGAGGGTGGATATGGGAAGAGGCGTGCAAATATCTTTCGGTATGTCACTGGAAACAGTACCCTAGAGATCCCTCCTTATTTCTAGATACTTATACATCCAGGAAGGGTAGGCTTTCATATATTTTGATTTACATCGTTAATTTAATGGCTGGGTTGACGAGAGGTGAGGCGCAGGAGAAAGTCTTCCAGGGATTCTCTGCCGCACGGCCAGATGACGAAAGTGTCATCTACATATCTTAGCCATAGTCGAGGTTTTGTTCGCATAGGGTTCAATACCTCTTCTTTCGTAGTCTTCCATGAAGATATTAGCCACTACGGGTGACAGAGGGGATCCCATGGTGGTGCCATCAACCTGTTGGTAGTAGCAATCGTTCCACCAAAAGTATGAATTGTTCAGGCAGAATTCGATGATCTCAGCGAAAACCTCCGGTAGTCCTTTGGAAAACTTCTAGATTGGTTTTTGGTTTGGTCATATAAAGATTGAATTGCAGAAAAGGGAGTATAAACCGAATACAGCATTTCAGTCGAAACAAGTGATAATTTGTCATTAAATAGACTATGAATAACTTATTCATTAATTGATTTCCATTCCATACTCGTTCGTGAATACGCGGTAATACGCGGTGTTCGTGAATACGCGGTTAAGTAGCGTTTGGACCTGGATCGTTCACCTTTTTAGAATATTCTTCTTACAGCTTTACCAGGAATTTTGGAAGGAAACCCACCCAAGAGACGCACTTCATATGAAAATTCTTCCAATGATAATTGGCAAAGTAAGCCACAAAAGTCAATGTAACGGAAGAGCTACGCCATGCTAGTCATCAAGCTCAAAAGAAAAAAGAGCAAGTCAAAGCACCCAGAAATCGATTAGCTCCGTGGTTGGCTTCTATCAGTGCAACAAATTATTTACCAACTTGCACGAAGAATAAAGTGGAGGATCAAAATATCGTCCAGCTACAGGAGGCTACGAGCGTTTAATGGTGAGTGAATATTTAATTTTAGTCATCTGATTTTGTGTCTGTGTATGCCATCTATATTAGATAATTGTCTTAAGTTTGAGAATGTAAATTATGGTGCTAAAGAGTAGGATAGTGAATCACCAATGACGGGATTTATATGTTTATTTTGAGTCCCCATCGTCTTTGATAGTTTCCCTTTTATAAGTTCAAAACGAAGGCTTTTTCCTCGAAACCTCTTTGAAACTAGCAATTTTTTATTTTGATTTTCCAGATCAAGCAATTTTTTAGAATTTACCCCATTGAGCATAAATTCTACACCTGTACAAATTGTTTGCATAAATTAATATATTGTAATCCAAGATAACGTGTATAGAAATGGTGAGCGAAATCGGAGTACACATTGCTTTGATAAATTTGTAACAATAAGAATAGTTAGGCAACTGCGATTGGTATTTTTTCTTCAGCATCGAAAATGTAATATTAATTTTTTTTTTAGACTCTAACTAGTGCGAAAAGGTTACTAGAGATATCATTGGTACCTTCAATAATTATATATCTTCTGTAATGGTATAGTTGTTAACTAATAATATTTTTAACGTCACAATTGTATTTTCCATCTGATACCTCCTGTAGGACAAAAGTAATGCATTATCCATTTTGATTAATAATGAAAATGTATTTTTTTCAATTGATCAAACGGCTTTTATCCTTAACGTTTATATCTGAAGTCATTTAAGATATTGCTTACCATGAACTTTTCTTCCATAACGTATCCATTTTGCCTTGACTCGTGATAGTATGGATAAAAAAATATGTCTTTAAAGTATATCCCCTATAACAGGTCCAAAAAGCAAACATCTGGTAGTCGCCATTTATTCGGCCCAACAAAACCATTGAAGGAAACGTATCCATCGGACCGAGGCAAAAACATGCCCGAAAACCTCTAACCTGGCCTCCCGTGGTTAGCATTTAAATCTCAGCATCCCTTCCCAATCTCGCATATCCGCATCCCCTTTCCACCCCCCTCTGGACTCCTCTGGGCCTCCTCGGGGCTCCCTTTCGCTCCGCATCCAAAAACGTTCCATGCCCCTTAGGAGGGGTTACGAGGAGCGGTGCAGGGGTGAGAGAGGTCCCCAGAGTGCGTTGCGAATTATTATTGGCCCACAGTCCCCGCACGCACCACCGCCTCTGCACCATGCGTGTTGACGGAATGGGCGCACGCTTCATTAATTTCCGGTGACCCGTGCGCAGTCATACCACCCCACCCTTCATTCTTTACCGCCCCCATCCCTCCACGCTGTCCCATTTGGCTGTGCACCCCTCCTCCCTTCTCACTACCAAGTGCCGCTCCCCTCCTCCCTCCAGAGTACGGACTGGAATAAAAGTTAACCCTACTTCCACCCCGTCCTGTTCCCTCCCGACATCCTCTCCCCTCGTTTCGTTTATGCTCCTCCTATACCTTCCCCTCCTCATCCAATCCTATTTCTTCCTTATCAGTTGGAGACAGAAGAACAATAGTGCCCTGTAAGAATATATAAGGTTAGGTCAGCTTCATCTCATGCATAAATATATTCGAAATCTCTCTTGGGATATACATTTCACGATGGGAATCGAGATCATGCTTCAAGTTCACTGTGCCATGACAGCACCCTCATTTCTATTTTCACTGCGATATTACTTCTGAAACAAGAAGTAGAAGAGAATGTAAATATATTTTTTTACGAATTGACATAGTTATTGTTGTAGTAGAAATATTTGTGTGTCATCCATTGGGTTGATGTGTCGAAGGAAATCTTGGAAGCAGCGTTCTCACAGCTGTAAAAGTATTTGTTGGCTTTAGAAAGGTATAGGGAAAGACAAATTTGCCATTTCCTTATTTATTTACTTTATTCATGTTCATGGTTTCGTTGCAATGAGATGTCATTTGGTGATGTTGCAAGGAACCAATGGCTGTGAAAATTTATACGAAAAGTGAAAATGGCAGTTCTTACTTTTGTCTTGTCAATGGGGGAAGTTTGCAAAATATCGTTTTTATATTTTCCAGTGAAAAAATTCTGTCTACTTTCTTCCTTTAGCATGAACCTGAGGCAAGACTAAATTCTGGTTTCTACTGGGTGGCTACGAAATATCCTTTTTAGATGGTGTTTAAAGCGATAACTTTATTTTATTCAGCGTATCCTCAGTGCAGCGTTTATCAAAATTATGGTGAAATCGGAGCAATGAAATGGAACTTCATATAAATAAATTAGACTTGTATTCATTTTCCATTACTTGCTCAACAGTCGCTGGTAGCATTTATTTGATATTAAGATTAGGTAGATAGCCAAAGAAAACTCGTGTTTACAATGTGGTTAAACATTTTTTTCCGTTTTTATTTACTGCCATTCTGGTAGAATCTTGTCTGTATTATCAAATACCTATTGGAAACTAAAGCTGAAAATTAATTTGCTACCTTTTTAACATGAGGTAATATGCTTCTGCTGATCCACAGAAAAGCGTCGAATCGTCTCATATAATTTTTAAAAATTGCTTTACTATTCTTTTACGCTCATGATGTAAAAACCTCCGCATTTGAAAAATATTTATTTTCCTTCTGAAACTCTTACATTCCGTAGAAATAAATGAACTTCACAATCCGTATTTCATGTATAAGCATTATCATCAGGTGAGTCAAGTATGTACAATATTTCTCTTATATACTGTGAAGTAAGTTAGAAAATGGAAAGGTGAAGGAAGGAGAAGTAATGAAATGCCCCCGCTTCCCCCTCCCACTTATTGGTTAGTATGTAAGGGAGTTGTAGTACATTTAAAAAATACTCTATGATGATGCTTAAGAATTGAAACCCAGGTCGTGAAGTTTGTACATTTCTGTGGTTTGTAAGAGTTTGTACACGAATGAAAATTTAGTGATACAATACCAGAAAGTTTCCGAAGAATGTGTCGAAAAAAGTAATTAAGTTTCGCCATCACGGCTGATTTAATTTTTTATTATTATTTTTATTTGGGGAACTTGATGATTGATGATTAGGGGAAATCATTCTTCTCACGACATGTGGAATCAGAGTTGAGAATTTGAAAAATTTATCAAATCAAACCTTAAAACAATTTGATCCGACATTTTTCTCATCGATCTGATATCTTAAATTTCAAGAGCCTTCTCTTTAATTAGCAGCAATAATGAGTAGCCTAATACAAAAATACATACAGACTTTAAATTGGCAGAAGTAGTCAAATTTAATTTTGGCTAACCACTCGGCGCCATATATCACGCAAGTAAGTGTCAAAATGCAAAATTGCAAGAAGAGCATCACCGGCTTAGCACATAGTTGTTTTCCATTTTCAATCGGCTCTTGCATCGGTTCAACCATTTTTTTCTTCCACACAATTCATTCCCTCCCATTGAAATATTTTTTCATTCTACGCTGGCAGAAAGCAATAATTCTCGCTACTCCACCTGCTGTGATGGTAGCTAGTGGTCGCGAGGCTATACAACGTCCTTTTTGTGTTCGCCCCGTTCTGACATACTGCCGAGTACTGGTAACTAAAGTCCACCTCTTTCAACCTCCCCATCCAGATGCCCCCGCGTCTCTTTGCATTCTCATCTCAGCTCTTCAGTGCTGAACGTCTCTATCCATCCTCCATTAAAATATTCATTTTTTAAATATTTTCTTACAAGCGATTCCAGAAAAGTTCCGCTATGGCACAGCCATAATTCTCGCTCCTTGTATATTTTCGGCTATCCCATTATTGCATTTCCTCGTAGCTCTTAATTTATGGGACATTTATTTCTTTCTTTTCACCCGAAAATTTTTAACGTGGTGTAATTCTTTTTTTTTGCTGTAATACCCAAGTTGATCTTTAAGTTTTGTTTTTCCTACAAAGGTAGTACGTTGTACTCATTTAAGGATATTTTACTTCTTGATAACATGGAATGGTTCGATTTTAAATGTTCGACGACACACCGCCTAAAAATGAACTCAGTTCCACTTGGACGGGCGTAGCATAGAGTTTCAAATGGCAGCTACTAGAAACCACTATTATCATATAAATATATGCTGATGGTGTGTATGCAACAGTGTGTGTTATTTTATATGTGAACCTCAGATATAGGCCGTATGCTATTCCAAAATCTAGCGCTTCACTTTTTAGCCCCCAAGATCTCCATGCATAATTCTCTGTGCTTTTTTCCTGTGGGAATATCTAAACAATACACTCCTGTGGGAATATCTAAACAATACACGTTTACGTCCAGCGATTAACCACTGACTTGGATGAGCTTAAAAAAGGAATCCTGGCTGCAGTGACTTCTGTGAAAGAAGACCCTCTAAAACGCGTTGGGGACGAGTTCTGCTATCATTTTGATGTTGTCCGTGCCTCAGGTAGACGCCACAAAGAGCTTTTGTAACCTAACGATATAAAACATGAAGACTAAATCGATGATATGCAATTTTTTATAAAACTGTAACACATTTTCATAATCAAATATAAATACTTGTGTTCGGGTCGTTCTTCTCGATGGACAATTTATAGACATTTATTTAAATTATTAGGTGCTCAAAACTTCTTTTAGAGCATCGTCAGATGAAATGTATCATCGGCAAGAAGTATCATAAATTGTACATTAATTAACAAAATTAGTGTAAAAATGTATAGGTCCAATTCCTTAATATGTATATATTTCTTCAAATGTATGCCTAAGTATGTTTTCAATTTTTTTATAAGAGTAGGACGTTCGGTAGTCTTAAAGAAAACATAAATGGTGTATTTTTCACACAATTTATTAAATACTAAACCCTACCGGTTTCGACACTCTCGTGTCATTCTCAAGGGTACTCTGACATTCTCACAGTGGCGAGCCCATATATATATATATATATATATATATATATATATATATATATATATATATATATATATATATGTATTCATGAAGAGCTGCAGGAGCTTCAGGAGTTGTTGGGGTAGCTTAGAGGGTATGATTAAGTAGGAATAAGGAACGTGTTGAAGGTCAGGATGATGGAGGAATGCTTTATAAAGGCGGGACAGGTACATGATAAAATGGGGACAGATTAAACGGTACACTTTTATTTACCAATTTCGGTTCCAAAGCCTTAGATGGTGAAATAATCTCAAATGTTTCTAAAATAAATCCAGCTTTGCACCTTTGTCATGAACATTTTCGTTCGGCAGGTTGGAAAAAGGAAAAAGCTAAATCTTTTAGATGACGAGAATGGGAAAAATATGCCGTGCTGAAGGAGTTAGACAACGAGTAAATTTTACTCTATAGCATAGTATTATAAACGTTTTTTTGTGGGCCGTCTATGCCGGCTCAAACGCTAGAATGCCAAAAGTAATAAAACTATAAATTAATAATTACCAAGGTATGTCTGTCTGTAATCCTGCTAGGGGTGCTGCAATCCAGAATTCAATTTCATTGAAAGGGAGCATGTTTGAAGGTCTTCCAGGTGACCTAGGAGGTTGAAATGTAGCAGCAGTACAGGTCGTGACCTCAAACGGACCAGGAAAGTAGTAAAAATCCCGAGCATCAATTTAATAGGGTTTTTTAATCCCATATTGTTAACTTTGAGCCCCATAAGAAAAGCATTAAATAAAGATGCAGTGGTTTCTTTTCTGGATTTTCAGATTACTTGCACACAAGATATAGGGTTGAAATTTACATTATTCGATAGCTGGAAGAATGCAAAACCGGTCTAAAATATAGTAAAATGAGCAAACAGCAATTTAGAGCAAATGTTTTCACCCATAATTAGTTAAGTTTTAGCTCCATAAGAAATTCATTGAACTCAGTGCAGGGGTTAATTTTTTCGCATTTTTAAATTACTTATACTACACGGTTGACTATATATGACACAAAAAGATTGAAATTTTTGGTTGGATTGAAACATATTTTCACTGTTGGTTGAATAAAAGACTACAATTTTTTATTCTTGCTCTCGATTTTCTTTTATACTTCGCTTCTGTCTGATATTTTGTTTTTAGCTAATTAATAGTCAATTTTTTGGTTAGTGTCGATTGAGCGGGGCCACATCTCAGGTACTCGGACTCTGGGTCGCAGGTAGCCGGTGTGTGGGTCGACCCTTGCTCGCGAAGGGATAATCCTCGCTCGTGGTGAGACCTCGCTCGGCCTAGGGTCACCTCACTGCCCCGGCCCCCGCAGCGGGAGGGGAGCCACACAAAACTGACCGTGTGCAGTACATTTAAATGTTTATAAACTTTAACAGTTTCCTTAAATTTATCTTTTTCATCGTGTCAATCGTCCGAAGACGTTTGCGAGCGTCTTTTGATCGACTTTCTACGGTGAAAATTAAGGTTTTCCATGCTGCCTTAGGAAATATGACGATGAGACGTGGCAACGCTGCTTGCATGTGCCAGAATTTTGCGGGATTTCCAACAGTTTTTGAGAGTTGTTGCTAGCGGTTATGGCAGGGAAACGCAAGGAAATGATGCAGAAGAGTCTTATGCATGTAATAAAATACGGTGTACAATATTTTACATTTTATACTGAGCATTAGAGAAGCAAATTAGCTTGAGTATCTTTTTCCACGTGTAAGAAAAGGTCTTCTATGCGGGAAGGGTGGTTTTCAGGTTCATTTATGAAAGTATTACATCTAATACTTCATTTTTGGACTGATTTGAGTGGTAATAATACTATCACACGCCTAGGATACTTCCTTCTAGAACTGTCTTCAAAATCTCATCGCCCGTTTTTACTTCTAACATCCACCTGTTCTATTCCCTCCCAATATCCTTCAGCAACTTCCTTTCCTCACTTACAATCTCGTATTTCACTCACTCTCTCTCTCTCTGTCCATTGCAGGGTCCAAGTCTCCGCACCACGCTGTGTGATTGTTATAGTTATAACTAAGCTGAGGACATTTAGGCACTAAAAATGAAGAAATAGGCAGCCTAAATAGGCACTAAAAATTTCAAAATAGGCACATAAAGTAGCCGCTTAAAATATTTTTTGAATTTCGGACGATTCTGTCAGTCTTGGAATCACAAAAGACTAAGCCTGTAATCAGGTTTTCCAGCGACCAGACAAACAGAACTTGACATACATCTATGCCGTTACGATAGTCTTGTTAGTGTTACTGACCTCTTAGAACAACTCAGATGGGAATCACTGTCAGACCGTAGATTGAAAACAAGACTAAATCTATTATGTAAATTCAAGAGTAGTTTATTTTCCGACGAAGTTGATCATATTTTACGACCACCAACGTACTATGGTAGATTAGATCATAAAAATAAAATAAGAGAGATAGACTGTAGAACAGATAGATTTAAAATGTCGTTTTTTCCGCGAGCGATAAGAGACCATAACGGCTATGTAAGGACTTAGAAATAGATTAGTTGACTGGTAGTGTAGTTTACTAACTTATGTATTTCTTAAAGCATATTTACGGAGTTTTGTGGTGTTTCTAACAGCATGTTTTGCATGTTTTAGCTTCATAGGCAGAATGCCCTCTTAAGTAGCATGTAGAATATTATGTGTCATCGTACATGTGTGGCGTGCATGTGGGGATTCTCTTGAATGCTGCATGATGGTTTTTAGTTAATGAGGGAATTAGTTAGTATCCTTAATATTCATGACCGTGCGGTGTGCATGTGGCGGTCCGCTTGCATGCTGCATTTTGGTGACTTGTCACCCCCTGCCAAACACCCTAGCGGTGGCTCGCAGGGTAATATGTAGATGTAGATATGCCTTGGGTGGTGAAATACCCACCCAGGTGGGACTCGAACCCGTAATCCCAAGATTAGCAGGCGAAGACTTTACCCCGCCGCCACCGTGGTAGGCTAGAAACTTAATGCGACTTAATGCCACAAAGAAGCATCTGAAATTTAAAGCTTGGGCTGAAATACACGATTACTTTTTGATGAAACTGATGGAGAGGATAGAGGATAAAACTACAAATAAAATTAGCTTATAAACTGAAGAAACATAAAATACAAAAGGTTTACTTATTTCAAGTTACATTACACCATCTGATAAACGTAGGATCTGCGTCAACATCGAGATTCAACTCTGCAGCTTTGGATTCGAGAATGCAGTTTCTTTCATCTTCATCCATATATTCTGTTGCCTATAGAAAACCTACTCATGTGCCATGATGGCTTACATTTATTATAGACAGAATTATTACGTAGCATAAAAGATGAGCGAAATCGGTTACAATAGCGTACCTTTAAGTGGGTGAAAAAGACGTTAGAACTGATGTATCGGAGGCGCACATTATTCCTGTCACATAACTCACGTATTTCAATAATTTTATCTGCAGAGTACAATGCAGTATTTTTCCATGTTCCCCACAATATCAATACTGGATGCGAAGGCAGAGCAACTTTGGGCAGTATCTCTTTAAACTTAGGAATACTTGGTGGTGCCTTCAAATACAAGTTTTTGGCAATTGAAACCATCGAATGTACGCATCACGTAAAATTACCATAGCTGTTTTTTCTACTCTTTATATAATAATATGAATGATTTTTCTTCATGCATGTTTAATGACACTATTTTAACCTTGATAGATTTAAAAAGTAACTGAAATAACAGACTAGCTCCGCACTTAAGAGAAGTTTTGTGACGTTGAAAAGAATATTGCATTTTTAGGCCCTTAAATAGGCATTTTTAGGCAGCAACAAATTGCCTTAATTTCGCCATAAATGATCCTAAATAAACATATAACTTCATAAAATTTGTTTCCTGGGTAAAAGAAAAAATAGGCCTTTTAGGCAATGTCCTCAGCTTAGTGATAACTTATTTATTTATTCGCTGCATAGGGATCATTGGGACGGGATGAAACTGGAATTCAGAAGTTTATTTAGTAAATTTTAAGATGAAAGCGTAAACCAAGTTAGTGAGAGTTCGTGGCTATCTTCTCGAGGTTGAAGTATGGACGAATCTGTCTGACTGGCTACCCACTGGTGTTAATTATTTGATTCCTTATTCCCTCTCTTGGCTAGTTTGGTGTCGACATTTTTCCACTTCCTTCTCTCCTCTATTTTCTTAATAATTTCTTCTGTATCCCATTGCTTCTTAATGTTTCTAGTTTCGATTGATTCTATTTTTTCAGTCCCTCTTTAGTTTTCCCGTTTTTTTACCCCCTATTTCTTTTGTATACATCTGCAAAGTACCGAGCAAGCCACCACTAGTGTGTGTGGCACGGGGTGATTCCACGTTCCAGAACGTTGTTTCCTCTGGTCGGTGTTGTGACTAATTGATGTTATATTTCGTAAAATATTATTAATTAACATCGTCAGAGAATAAATCGGCCTGGAAGCTGCCACGCATCGCACCACTCTTGTATTGCCTCGAGGTCCTTAGTAAGCGCTTCCTTGTCATTAAAGCTACGAATTTCTCTATACACCACTGCGTCGTCAGCAAATAATCTAAGCTTACTGTCAACTTTGTCACCGATGTCGTTTATGTACAAAAGGAACAGAAGCGGGCCTATGACACTTCCCTGTGGGACACCCGATGTGACTTTTACTTCATTAGAGATAGCGCCATCTAATACAACCCTTTGCACGCGATTACTTAAGAATTCTCTAATCCAGGAAATTACGTCGTCGTCTAAACCGTAGGATTTTAATTTCATGAGTAGCTTACTGTGGGAAACGTAATCGAATTCCCTTTTCAAGTCCAGATAAATTGCATCAACTGGAACTCGTTCACCCAAGTTTTAGTCTTGTTCACCCAAGACTAAAACATCGTGGGTAAAAAGTATTAGTAAATTTATTATTAGTAAAAACTCCGAGGTATTTAACCGATTCTACAGTCTATAATTTGCTATGACCTACAAGAATCTGTTTCAACGTCCTTGAGCGGGTCACCGACGCTTAAACTTAACCCGAGTGATGGGCAAATGAGGTGCGGAAGGGACACCCAGAGACAGCGGAGTGTTGGAAGAAGATCAGTGGGGGAGAAAGAAGAGGTCGAGGAAAAACCTTTCTATTGTCACCCTCCGTTAGATAAGGAGTGTAGTGCTCGTTATCTAAAAGGAAGTTCGCCGTCTTAAGTCGTTTTTGGGTGCGCAAGTTACCCCTTAACAAGCGTGCATGCATGTAAGTGGCAAAACTGTCAAAGTAATCACGCGATTCCCATATCCTTTCCCTGAGTGCTAAAAAAACCTGTCCACCATTCTAATTCTTTTGGTGTAGGCATATAAACGAGGATGCCCCTGAGGTAACTTCATATGTGGTCAGTGAAGCGATCATGGAGTACTGCCTGAGTCTCGCTGCTTTCAAGGCGCACATTGCTACGGTTGGCGTGGTACATTTTTTCTGTTCCACAGAAATTATTCCCAAAAATAAGGTTTGTGTGTGTGGCAGGACCTGTAGTATTAATAAGAAGGGTAGAGGTAGAACTCCAGTGTACCGCTGCTCAGCCAGGAATTGCCGAAGAGTTACTCCTTTACTAGCTAATGCCATTTTCTCCGGTTTTCGCACAAACGTGGAGATAGTACTAGCTGTGTTAATTGGCTGGTTAAACCGATATCCTGCAAATATCATCACCAAAGAAGTTGGATTGCATCGCCATACCGTGGCAAAATCATTCAAGTATTTCGAGATTTGAGAGATTTTCGAGAGATCATTCGTCAGTTTCACTGGAACTGACGAACTGGAAGTGACATATGATTGATCTATCGCAACAGTTATGATCCATGACTGTGCGCGGAAAAAATTACATTATAAACCTATCTTAGGCGTGGCACAACGTGGCGTGGCTGCACAAATTACAACGTGGCTGTTTCCTCATGAGGTTTTATTGTTGCCGACCATGGTTTCGTTACAGAGAGGCATTATCAAGGTAAAGTATTTTCAAAAAATTTCTTCAGACGCTCCTACTCAAAAAATAAGGCAGCGTACGAAGATGGTACAATGCAGAAGTCTGAAAATCGTTAAGACGACAGAGAGTATGCCACGCCGAGATGTAAAAACTCCATATAGATGTGCCCTGATGATCACAATTCAGTAAAGAAAAGATACAAATTGTCTACAGCCAAATCGAAGGAAGCTTTTTGGAATGCATTCAGGGATTTTAGAAGAAAAACATTAGTAGAAAAGTTGCAGAATAACAGAACAGTTTTAGAAGGAAGTATCCTAGGCGTGTGATAGTATTATTACCACTCAAATTAGTCCAAAAATGAAGTATTAGATGTAATACTTTCATAAATGAACCTGAAAACCACCCTTCCCGCATAGAAGACCTTTTCTTACACGTGGAAAAAGATACTCAAGCTAATTTGCTTCTCTAATGCTCAGTATAAAATGTAAAATATTGTACACCGTATTTTATTACATGCATAAGACTCTTCTGCATCATTTCCTTGCGTTTCCCTGCCATATCCGCTAGCAATAACTCTCAAAAACTGTTGGAAATTCCGCAAAATTCTGGCACATGCAAGCAGCGTTGCCACGTCTCATCGTCATATTTCCTAAGGCAGCATGGAAAACCTTAATTTTCACCGTAGAAAGTCGATCAAAAGACGCTCGCAAACGTCTTCGGACGATTGACACGATGAAAAAGATAAATTTAAGGAAACTGTTAAAGTTTATAAACATTTAAATGTACTGCACACGGTCAGTTTTGTGTGGCTCCCCTCCCGCTGCGGGGGCCGGGGCAGTGAGGTGAACCTAGGCCGAGCGAGGTCTCACCACGAGCGAGGATTATCCCTTCGCGAGCAAGGGTCGACCCACACACCGGCTACCTGCGACCCAGAGTCCGAGTACCTGAGATGTGGCCCCGCTCAATCGACACTAACCAATTTTTTTAATATTTGAACAATATAAAATATTGTAATTTCATTGACAAACACAGCATGGGCTTTAAATGAGAACTTATGCTTCATGGAATCATTTACACTGGAAAAACTGGAAGTGTTCGTGAAAAAATCAAGAAGATGGGGTTGTGAAAGAGCTTGCAGCACCATTCAAAGGAAGTGGCAGAAATATAACTGTGGATAATTATTTTATCACTTTACCTCTGGCAAACCATTTATTGTCATGGAAATTAACTATGGTTGGTTCTTTGAGCAAAAACAAGTAATATATTCCAAAAAAAATGTCTCCACATAAATCTAGGGAAGAGTACTCTACTCTCTTGGGATTTCACGAGAATACTGTAAACTGCTCGTACGTTCCAAAGAAAAACAAGGCTGTAATTTTCTTATCGACAATGTACACTGATTCTGCTGAACATGACGATGAAAAGAAAAAGCCTTACATAGTCATTTATAATTTTAAGTGCAAATCCGGTGTTGATATAATTGATCAGATGATAACCCGATATACCACACACTGGCGTACTGAGAGATGGACACTTGCTATATTTTTCAACATTTTAGATGTAAGTGCTCTGGCTTCATGCTTAGTTTATTATAAAAATAGCAAAAAAAAGAAGACTGATCTGTGATGTATTTTCTTGCGTAAAATGAGTGAGGAGCTGTCAAAGCCTCTGATTGAAGATCGTTCTCTGAATGATCAAATAATGCGGAATTATACCATGAAAATTGCAATTGAGAGTGTGATCGGGATACAGCTCGCTCCTTCTACTGTTTCCGAAGAACGAAATGAACCTCGAGATCGTACTGGTAGAATAAAAATTAAAGGTTCTTATCATATTTACTATAAAAAATCCGTCAAAAGAAGCAGGAAAGCGCAAAAATATTTCTCAGTTTGCGAAAAACTAGTCTGCGATGAACATTGTGTATCCACAATAAAATGCATTGATTGTTCTAAATAAATGTTATTACAAACTAATTTGCCATAAAATTGTTGCAATTATGTATTTAATAAGCCCTGTTATCTCAAAAACTCATTTAAAGATAATTCATTTCTATTAATCAATTTCCCGGTATGAAATTCATTTTTCAGGCAGTGGGCACCTGGGTACCCGGGTGTGCACATAAGGGTTAATATATATAAGAAATAAAGAGAGATTTTTGAGGGGGTATTGTTCACCCTACCCTCTCCATGGGTTGTTAAGGTATCCCTTATGGTATATGCATTTTGCACGTCATATCCTGGGGATTAATTTAATATTATGAAACTATTTTAATTTTTTCTTCTTCCCGTTGAATTTAATCGGATGCCCTCTCCAACTAATATCGTTATTTATCACCAGTAGACACTAAGATTGAGTAAGTTATGCGAATAATATGCAAATAAGTTATTTTTGATAAATTTAAATGGTGACAACCCCAACAGGTTTTCTGTTGTCTGGTCAGGTTGTTTGTTGTTCCACTAATTAATAATCAAATCTTATTTTTTTGTTTGTATAAATGAAGGAATAAACACTAATATCAAATCTAATAAGTCCAACTCTAATCAAGCCTGTTCTGGAACGCTTCAAATGTCCCAATATTGACGAAAAATATGAAATATGGGCAAATGTTTTAAGTCGATCTTGGATTCATTCTAATGATAGGACTACCGATAGTCTTCATGGATGGGTATTTCATGAGAACAGAGGCTGTTTGGCATTGGTAATGCATGTTAGTTGTTGATTTTATTGCCTCAATTGGATAATTCGTCAGACAATTTGAATGACGAGTAGTATTAACTAATTTGGTCTCATATTGTATTTGATTTTCAGTGTGTTCCAAAGTGGGCATTCTATTAATTTTCCAACCGCATTAACGTCAATAATTATACGCGTCGTTCCGTGGAATTCATTTTTTATATTCTGCAAACTTTGACTCGCAGTTTATCAATGCCATCACTAGTGCCTACCTTCTTTAATTATGAAGGTATGGTCAACGTATTCTTTTATTCTTTCACCAAAATTATGGAATTGTTAGTATTATTTGTAATTCTTCTGTTTATAGTTTGAAACATTAATTCTTACTTACTTACTCCTTGGCGCTACAGCCCTTGTAGGGCCTTGGCCTCTCTGACAATGTTAGCCCAGACGTCACGATATCCTAATGAGTTCTCCATCTTCTTATTCTCATCTTTCTTAGATCATCTCCTACATCATCCAACCATCTTTTCCGAGGTCTTCCTCTCAATCTTCTGCCACTAGGATGTCCAAGGTATATCTTTTTCACCTTCCTATCCTCAGGCATTCTCTCAACATGCCCTAACCACCTTATCCTGTTACTCTTAATTTCTGCCACTATGTTAGGATGATTGTAGAGTTCCTCCAGTTCTCTATTCCTCCGTATTCTCCTCTGTCCGTCTTCCTTCACTGCACCAAAAATCTTTCTTAGCACTTTCCTTTCCCATCTTTTTAGTAGCTCTTCTTCTGCAGTAGTCATGATCCATGTTTCTGAACCATACATAACCACAGGTCTATTATAGATTGTTTATACATATATAGTCTGTTTAGATATTAATTCAAGTGGCCGAAATAGTTAGCACATATCATTTAGCCGACTGTCCATGTAAACTATAGGAGATTTGATGACGGATAAACAACATTTCACTCATTGTTATCTTCAGTTTCACGAGTTTTTATTTGCAATTTTGAAATACTCTCAATTATGTTCCCTCTTTCTTCTATAACATATTCATCTCAGTCAGGGTGATATTGCATATCTCACACGCGGGGTCTTCCACCACGCTCTCTCTCTCTCTTCTTCATCCGAAAATCTAAACTTGAAAGGACACGAAATACTTGTTCATGCCTTTATTCCAAATTATCCAAGAAGTGCTATAACTTTGGCCTCACCGACTGATTTACGGCATTGGAAGCGGGTGTCACCGTGAGCGCGCGTTTGTGTGCGAGGGGGATGTAGAATTGGATGGGAGAATGCTTTATGATATGGGAGCAGAGAAGAGAGGCAAAGAGAAGGATATGTGATATGGTGGGAATATAACTTAGGATTAGCTATCAGGGAACGATTTTCTCGGGAAGAGCCGTGCAATAGGCGAGGAAATCGAAGGTAGAGAGAAAGAGAAATATGCATTATTAGGAGATGCACGCACAATGTTAGGGTTAGAGAATGGAATGTAAAAATAGGTTTCTTAATCTCCTCCCAATCGCTATTAGCTAAAAGGTTTGCACATTTCGCTTTGAAGTGGAACACTTAACTGTTCATTATTTAATTTAATGTATTTAAATAATTTTTCTTAATACAGATTGGACAGGCGTCTGTAACACACCCGCTTTCAGAGAGTATCTTGCACAAACCTGTTCCATCCAATTTTCAGTTGGATAAAAATATTTCGTTTTCATCTGGGATAGAACCCACGGAAGGTGGAAATTATGTTTTTTTGAAAAATTTTCCTTTATTCTCGTGTGTTGTTCCGAGGTTTTTCATTGTGTGAAAGTCAAATTTAAAATTCTTTCCTGAATGAAAATACTTTCTTTCCAGTACCATCCCGTAATACATCTTGTTTTCATCCATAACTTTCAAGCACCTTTTAACTTATCCTACTTTCCCCATCGTCTTTGACCATTGATACCAACGAAACCCGCCCCGACGTGCTATTCGCCCCTGAATCTCTGTTATGGCGTTCCACTTAATACGCGTATCCGAATGATAGCGATTGGACCGGCCCGCCTCCTGAATCTTTCCTTTGTGTTCTGCAGGCAATTAAATTGTCACGCCTCGAACATCAGCTGCGTACAGTGCAGACGTATTCTTGTATCATTATTGTACTACCACACGCCTGCTTAACCTGAGCGGTTGCCGTGGACTACTGAAAACTATTAAAACGGACGGACGCGTTCTCCGTGCTACACGCTGATCTGGCAAAGCGTTTGGGAATAAGAAGGGGCGACGGAATAACGCGTGTCTCCTACGATTTACGACGACATTTACGGGCCACAACTCAAAACGTAAACACGGTTTCCACCCTGTGCTCGCCGTGTTTCGATGATAAGGCATTGCTGCCGGGCTTTATCGGCGTTCCTAATTATTTGTCGCCTTTTTTCTCTTTAAAACGCATCCACGCGACACGTGGTATCTTTCGATAGAGTTTTTCTCCCACTCTCTCTCTCTCCCTCTGTTTCTTTCACCCCTTGCTCGTTATTTCCTTCACGGCTACAATAGAAATTCTCTCCTTTTCCGAGGCGTGGAATATTATTGCTTTTCGGTGCATGTCTTGGAGTAATTTCATGTGGCGATTGTTCGTGAGAACTTTCCCTGATTCGATTTACTTCTTACGAGTGAAATTGAATCTCTATGTCTTGACAGACTTATATAGGCAGGGCGTCCGATGTCGACATACAGGAAGTGCTTTAGGGTTGAAATTCCCACGCTTGTAATTCTTATAGGAGATGTTAGGTATGTAGTGAACATTTTAACAGCTCACAAATGAAAAAGTAACTTGGTTTCCTTCCACAGATTTATTTTCCTGGTACAAAATGTTTCGACACAGCGCACAGTGGTCTGAAATCGAAAATCGCCGGACAAAAGTCCAAAATGGCTTTTTTTGCGATAGAAACTTGAAACTTTTTACAAGTACTCACAAATGTTTGTGCATCATGAAATGGTAAGTCATTTTATATAGGTTTCACCCGTTTCTTAGATACTAAGGCTTAAACCCGATCAAATTTCAAAAATAGCTCTCGCATTAGTTTTTCTTCGAAAATCTTCAAAGTTAAACATATGCCGTTGAAGTAGATGGATTTCAATGAAATAAAAAACGTTACAATCTGTTAATGTTGTATTTTCCCTGTGCCTTGCATGAATTTAAGGGATTTTTGTCGATATATGTGTGCTATTACGTCACAAAATGGCGGACGCTTTTTTCACTCAAAATGTGACATAAAGCAGTCAATTACTTTTTTTAAACAAAAATTTAACTCCAGATATTTGCACAGAGTGTTAGTCAAACTCATTTTTAAGAGTATTATGCAAAAATCTTAGAAAAAAGTTTGCGATCTTTGAAGTAATAGCGATATTTCGATCGCGCGCCCCGACCTGTCTCTGCGCGGCGGGGCTCGGAAATACCGTGGCTCCGTTGAACTTGATCGGTTCTGTGGACCTCAAATGTTCGAATTGTACGTTTCTAAGCTAAACACGTTGTGGCTGATACCCAAATGTTGTACACTGAAGATATTTCGAGGGTGTGGTAACGAGCGAATGGATCAGTAAACGTGTAACTGTGGTAAATTTGTCGTTTCCTTTTCTTCTGTACACTTTTGTACACGGATCAAGCTGAAAATTATGAACGTCTTTCACCTCTTGAGTGCGTATGCATATTCCGCAGGTACCCAATATGGTTTAGAGAGAAGGCTGTCTATAGAATTCTTTCTTTCCCTTCCGTCCCTTCCGAGGTACTCGCCCTCCCTCACTCCACGAGGGCCCCGCGAAAAAGGGCCGTTTTATGACGCGCGCTGCCTATAACGGTATTTAACGGGTATTTCCACTAGGATTTTGCCTTTCCCTTTCAGAAATGCATGTTTTCATGCAGTTCTAGTCTGGAATTGGTGAAGGAGTGAAGTGCTTTCCTCTGGTGACATTCTTAAAGTCCTGGTTTGCTTAAACTCCAATCGATAAGATATATGCAAAAGGCACTCAAAAAACCTTATATAACATTGCAACGTAGATATACCAAATGAATAGTTTTCCACATTTGCCGGTTTACCTTTCATGGCTTTTAAATCATTCATCTCCGATTTTTTTGCTCCGCAGATATAGCACCTCATACTTGCACCATCGGTCAATGCATTGCATACCTATAAGAATCGTTTGCCATAAGTTTGTAAAGTCACATTAATTCCTTTCCAAAGCCAAATTAAATTCAATTTTTCTTATCATAAGCATACTTGCGGACTTACTTTTCCATTTATCATTGTGAGAAGCAAACTGAAGGTGACAGCATAGCTCCCAAAATTACATTTCTGTAATGCATCAATCTGCCTTTGAATGTGGTCTCTTTCCGCCTGAGCAACCTCCTTGGTTTCTTTGAGCCATTGAAGGCGGATGGGCCGAAATAAGAATAAGGATGGGAAATAATAATACTAACACCAATTCAGGTGAGATTATCTGGGCAAATCCTCGTCCGTCATCTACAAGATTTTGTCGGCCCATCCGCCTTCAATGGCTCAAAGAAACCAAGGAGGTTGCTCAGGCGGAAAGAGACCACATTCAAAGGCAGATTGATGCATTACAGAAATGTAATTTTGGGAGCTATGCTGTCACCTTCAGTTTGCTTCTCACAATGATAAATGGAAAAGTAAGTCCGCAAGTATGCTTATGATAAGAAAAATTGAATTTAATTTGGCTTTGGAAAGGAATTAATGTGACTTTACAAACTTATGGCAAACGATTCTTATAGGTATGCAATGCATTGACCGATGGTGCCAGTATGAGGTGCTATATCTGCGGAGCAAAAAAATCGGAGATGAATGATTTAAAAGCCATGAAAGGTAAACCGGCAAATGTGGAAAACTATTCATTTGGTATATCTACGTTGCAATGTTATATAAGGTTTTTTGAGTGCCTTTTGCATATATCTTATCGATTGGAGTTTAAGCAAACCAGGACTTTAAGAATGTCACCAGAGGAAAGCACTTCACTCCTTCACCAATTCCAGACTAGAACTGCATGAAAACATGCATTTCTGAAAGGGAAAGGCAAAATCCTAGTGGAAATACCCGTTAAATACCGTTATAGGCAGCGCGCGTCATAAAACGGCCCTTTTTCGCGGGGCCCTCGTGGAGTGAGGGAGGGCGAGTACCTCGGAAGGGACGGAAGGGAAAGAAAGAATTCTATAGACAGCCTTCTCTCTAAACCATATTGGGTACCTGCGGAATATGCATACGCACTCAAGAGGTGAAAGACGTTCATAATTTTCAGCTTGATCCGTGTACAAAAGTGTACAGAAGAAAAGGAAACGACAAATTTACCACAGTTACACGTTTACTGATCCATTCGCTCGTTACCACACCCTCGAAATATCTTCAGTGTACAACATTTGGGTATCAGCCACAACGTGTTTAGCTTAGAAACGTACAATTCGAACATTTGAGGTCCACAGAACCGATCAAGTTCAACGGAGCCACGGTATTTCCGAGCCCCGCCGCGCAGAGACAGGTCGGGGCGCGCGATCGAAATATCGCTATTACTTCAAAGATCGCAAACTTTTTTCTAAGATTTTTGCATAATACTCTTAAAAATGAGTTTGACTAACACTCTGTGCAAATATCTGGAGTTACATTTTTGTTTAAAAAAAGTAATTGACTGCTTTATGTCACATTTTGAGTGAAAAAAGCGTCCGCCATTTTGTGACGTAATAGCACACATATATCGACAAAAATCCCTTAAATTCATGCAAGGCACAGGGAAAATACAACATTAACAGATTGTAACGTTTTTTATTTCATTGAAATCCATCTACTTCAACGGCATATGTTTAACTTTGAAGATTTTCGAAGAAAAACTAATGCGAGAGCTATTTTTGAAATTTGATCGTGTTTAAGCCTTAGTATCTAAGAAACGGGTGAAACCTATATAAAATGACTTACCATTTCATGATGCACAAACATTTGTGAGTACTTATACAAAGTTTCAAGTTTCTATTGCAAAAAAAGCTATTTTGGACTTTTGTCTGGCGATTTTCGATTTCAGACCACTGTGCAGCGGTGTCATCATCAAGTACAAAGTTTTAACAATTTCCAAGAGGTGTATATACTCTTAAGGGACTTGGTGGAAGGTAGGAGAGGGGGGGAAGGGGGTGTTGAGGAGGGGAAAAAATACCGGGGGAGAGGTAAGTACCCACTCCCCCGGTATTTTTTCCCCTCCTCAACACCCCCTTCCCCCCTCTCCTACCTTCCAACTTATATCCTTATACCTTCCACCCCCCTCTCCAGTATATATACCTCTTGGAAATTGTTACAACTTTGTACCTGATGATGACACCGCTGTGTCAAAACATGTTGTGCCAGGAAAATAAATATGTGGAAGGAAACCAAGTTACTATTTTATTTGTGAAATTCAACTTCCACATAGTTGAGCTTGAACCATTAAACGTATTTTAACAGCCACTAATTGAGCATGATTGCTGTCTGCGCAGTATATTTTTGGCCAAACTGTCAATGTATGAACTATTTTCTGTCGCACCCACCGACAGCGAAGATTTAATCTACTGCCATGTTTAAAGGGAAATTTCAATAAATTATTGCCTGGATTTAAAGTTGGTGTTTCAATTGGTCCAGTGCCAAAATAACTGAATTATTACCCTTTGTGTATATCATTTACATCCACCGTTATTTCACTCTCTCATGATACAATTCTCGCCTGCCACGTTTGAGGCTTGTTTTTGTGCACATTGAAAGTCACGTAATCTTATGAAATCAGTGCTTCTGTGTAATATTTTTGCAGCCAAAATCAAACTCTTGAACCTTAATGGCAATGTGATTGATGACTATAAAGCTCACCAAGCAGCAAGGCTTACGGCATGGTCGGAAATCAGCGTTTTAGGGCCTGTCAAGAGCTTAAAATATCGTAAAGACACAGATTTTGTAACATTTATAATCTGGGGTCGACATGTCCTAAGAAGCTTCTCACGAAGTAGAAACCGTGCCCCAAAATCAGCAGCCAACTGTTTAAATGTAGAGCTACTTCGCCTTTGTTTTCAACGAATGACCATGCAATATTTGTGAGGAGGCATGATTAAGTTAACTTAGTTCATTTCCCTGCCTTAAATATTTCCATATACCTTCTTTTCTATCAATCCAATATCAAAACCCGTAATGATGCAGAGTTATAACCAAAATAGCACCTAATTCTCTAGTTATTTTAGCCATTTGTACTTATCTTGCACTTACATGGAAAAAGTTGTTTCTGTTATTCTATTAATTATTGCTACTTTTTGTGAGGAAAAAGAATGTCGTGACTCGAAAGATATTTGAAATTGAAATCTTTCATTGCCTCTATCGTGTTTGAATTCACATTTGATTTTTGTCGTAGATAGGTTCTCCTTTGTGGTCGTCACACCAACGTACGTGCGAGGAATCATTAGCTGCATTTAAATTCCCTAGTGGTTGTTTCTCTACTATTCCTATTTGTCATTGGTTCATCTACTGTATTTTTCTAGTTTATGAGACACCTTCCACCTTCTGTTTCTGATATATGACTGCTCTGGATATACATCCTTTATTCAGTCAAACGTCTAAATCGCTATGTAAAAAGAGCTTCTCTGCCGGCGGAATACTAACCTCCCGATGACCCTGCTCCCCACTGTGTTGTAGATCCGCGTCCGGAAGTGTTACAAAAGCTCCTGTGGAGAAGCAGCTAACATCGGCGTCAATAGTTTGCGAAGGATGGACGAACACATGGCCAGCGGAGAGTCAAGCGAACTGCGACATAGCCGCTCGTGAGGGTTCCAAAACAGCACCAATACACTGTAGAGCAGGTCCTCAAGACCCCAGGCCTCTTCCTCTCCCCCCCCCCCCCCCCTCTTTCCCTCTATCCATTGTTCGCTCCTCTCTCACTGCCACCTATCCCATTCCGCGCGTAGTCTGTCCAGGACCGTCTCTAATTGTCGAACGACAACAATGGAGAACGGGGGTGAATATTACGCCACAATTGCGCGGCCCTCCCTCCCGATCTTCCTCAACGTCCCCATACCACCATTTATTCACCCTCCAGCCCGCCATCCCCCGTTGTAACACCAGCAGCACAGCAGCGCACATCGCTTGAGGTCGGCCACCCGATAATGGGCAGTTGGTGTGTCCCAAGAGAGAGGCATTAACGCCCCGACGGGTGATCCGGGCAAGGGATCCTGGGGGACGAATATAGAGAGCACGGAAGTACGGAGGGTGGGGATAACAGGGAGGCTCACACACAAACGCCGTGCATGTGTGTATATATGGCAACACCCCTTCTTCCTCTCTCTCTCTCGCTCACTGAAGTCTCGGTTTGTAGCAGTGGGTGTGAAGTTAACAGAGTCACATTCCCCGCGGCCTTGTCACCCGGATGCTACGGTCGTTTGGGACAATCTTCCTGCTCCTCCCTCATGAAGTTGTGTGGTAGCGGATCGTTTCGGATGCTTCGCGCACCCGAATGAGAAGGCGATAAACAAAAGACGACGTCAAGGTGGGAAGGTAGTCTCACTCTGTGGACGAGGTGCGAGTTGGCCATCCCTTTATCCCAAATCTGTGTATTTCTGGGAATGAGACTGCAGGGAATTCCTCTCAATGCCTGTTCTAAGCTCATAAAATATGTTGCGTTCTGATAGGATGCTAACCTTTTGGATACTGAATATCTTTCATGCAAAAATCTCACGTTAGATATTCCAAATTTGATGTAATCAAAGATGAGAGGTTGTAGCAATCGAGGTATAATCGTTCGGAATCAGAATGTCTGGAAGGTTCAGTTTGTATTTCATGAGACTTTTTCTTTATTAATTTCATCCTTTAATTAATTAAACTATTTATCTTAAATTTTGATGGTAAAGCTTTATTTTCAATATCTGTTCATAAAAAATATATTTACATATTTATATCCTAAATGGGTGAAAACTATCTTGATTTTTATATACTTACCATGATCTTTGGGATCACTATTTTTGCTTCGATAGAATGCGAAAATCATATGTTGATATGATGATAATGAACACTGCTATAAAAAGTTTGTTGAAAACGATAAACCCCAAGCATAGTATTTATTTTAAAATATTTTTCATATAGTTAGGGGAGGGTAATGTGCAAGTCTATTCTTTAGACCAATACATTTTTGAAGTGTAGTATAAAAATTGTATTGATTTTTGTATTTTTCTGGAAAATATTTTTCCTAATTTTTTTTAGATTATATAACCTTTAAATTTGAAATAAATATGTGTAAGATAGAATACATAGAACCTTAGTGAATCCGCTACAGATCTATAGTGGCTAATATTATGAAGTAGATATTTTATCGTATCTTTATCCTTTATGTCTTGGTGGATATGTGTTAGTTGTACAAGAATGTCACTTACGAAGAGATTTTAGAGTTCTTACTACTTCTTGTCAGAAGAGAAACTCAATTTTAGAAGAAAATAAATTTATGAACACAAGAAATCTATATGTCCTTATCATCACCTATCACGTATGAAGCTAAAAAAACGGTAATATGGAAATAACTTTCCTGCTCAGGCCAAATATTAGCATCGGCAGCGGCAGTAAAGATTTTCTGATTGCTGTGATAAGAACTAAAAGCTAAAGCGAAATGTTTCTATTCTGAAAAATGAACACGCTAAAATACTATCTGAAAATCGAAAATAAGTTACGATGACAGCAGATGAATCTTATCGAATTCCACCATCACTTAGTTATTGATGGAAAACACGAATATGCCGAGAGTCCCTTTTTATATATAAGTGCTAATTCAGCCTACTTATAGCTGGCTAACTACTCTAGGACCAAATAATCATGCTTATGCTTAGGTTTCAGCTGCTGATTTTCCATTGGTAGCGTGTAACTGAATGATGTTGAAATGACACTTCTGTTTTTTTGATAAATATATATGTAATTATTTTGGGACTAATGAAGTCTGAATATTTGCATTGAAAGACTTCCGGACTTGTGAAGGTCGGAATGCATGACATTTCCAATAAATATTCGTTGTGCGCCATTATGGTACTACGGAAATTGGAACGATGTTGTTATGGCATTCTTTTAAATTGATTATCTTGTAATTAGGGTTGCTGGTAAAACTGTATGAGTGATTATATTATCGTCAGGAAATCGGAACTTTTAAGTTTATACCTCGTGGAAATCTTATTCCATTATAATTTGGAATATTTGCCTAGTTTAAATAGCCTTCGTAATTCTTTTTAATTTCGGAGTATTATATAAATGTCCTGAATTTAGATGTTTTTACTGTTCTCGCATATTATAAAACTTTCTTATTATTTGAAGGAATCCTTCTATACATGATATCTGATATAGCATTCATATCTAATCGGTGGCATGTGTTGAAGAAGTGTTAAATATGGAATTTACAGATCAGAAATTTCTATAACTATTTTTTATGTAGCTTTAGTAGAGATTTGCGTTTCAACACTGTATTTGTAAGATTATTCTCTCGGATATTATTTCTGTCTTCTGGTTTTTTCGTATGTTTCACTGATTCAAGCTAATAGGTCTTTTAGCCACGCTCTTACGAAGTTCAGTCCTATCATGGATTATTTCATAATACTTACTTGCTTGGTAGGAAAATTTTACCTTGGTCACTTGTGTCAAATTTTACCCTCTACTCCTTCAATTCGTCGTAAGCAAGAAGAGGGCACTGTAAAACACTAAAACGCTTGACTATTTACAACTACCATGTGGAGAGTTGCGGTCTTAGTTCATAAAATGGCTGGTCCTTTAGTGAGATGGCTTCCCTGGTCAAATTATCTTCAGCCGAATTGAAAACGATATGCTTGCTACTCTCTTCCGCTTACCATTTGCTTGGCGAAAATTTAAAGATTGTCCGATCCACTTTGTTCTTTGAAGCCTCAACTCATCCCTTTATCCCGCTTAGGAATAAGACGTGAAGACTATGGGACACATTTCCATCCTCGGGCCTCTAAAATCGCCCGTCCACTTCACTTCTCCTCCCTCCCTCATGTTCCGACCCTCTTATTCCCCCTCCTCTCCGCCCCCTTCCCCATCTTTTCAACCCTCCGCCCCTTCCCTGAGCTGCCACCACCCTCTCTCCCATCCTTCCTGCTGTAGTAAAATATGCGCCTACCACTCGCATTTATTTTTCCCTCGTTTTTCACCTCCTCTCTCCTTCCCTCCTCCACCGATTCATTTTTTACGCCTTTTGTCTGCGCGTTTGATCTTCGCCCGGAAAACAACGCTGCCCGTAATGGAACGAGAGATAAGGACGGACGGCACTAAATATATTTTGAGACAGAACACACTTTATTTTATAAATACACGTTATTAAAATAAATGAATACTTCGTATATGCACCTATGTATGTGTACCCGGGCATACTCACGCTTCCGTTTTTGGAAGGGATGCTTTTCGTGGGTCCCTGATGCTTCAACCACCGTGGGGTCGGGGAGGGACGATGGAAGGGGCGAAAAAAAACGAAATGGATGGGAACATGGGAAGCGAGGAATACGATATGTACTCGCGGAGGTGGGGATGGATAATAGTTGGGCTAGATGGGGAGAAAGGGAGGGAGGGAGAGGGGTTTCGGGGGAAGGGGAAGAGATTCGCACTGGAGATTTCCGTCGGGAAAAATGTCCATCCATGGTGGGATATGAAGAGAGAAAGGTGGATGATGAGGGAGGGAGAAAGAGAAGCTGTTAAGAGGTGGACGAAATGGGGGAGAGTTGAACCGGGAGAAAATAATCGGGACCGCAGATGAGAGATGGAAAAATATATCTGGGATAGAGGAGTGGGAGAGTTTGTGTGCCTAGATTTTATTAGATACTAGACGCTATTAGATATTAGACACTAGATTTTATTACCCTCAGGAAAAAAGAGAAAATGCTATTTCAGAGATTTGGTCATGGTGAAAAGGTTGAATTTCTTGTGGAAGGGCTTATGTTTCTGCTTCTTTAGTTGTAGAAGTCAATCAAAAGCGCCATATTCAATTGTTTTGAGCTCACTCAATTTCGTACATCTCGATGAGTTGCAGAACTATTGCTGTTTTTAAAGAGTTATTAACTATTATTTCCAAAGGTTCCGATCATCCACTAGGATGATTAATACCGCCCCCTTCCGTTGCTGTTCGTGTACCTCTGGTCGCCAGTTTACCAGTGGAATCTTGATTTATCGCTTTTGGCTCGTTATGAGTTTTCTTGGCATTTTGTGCAGTATTCATGCACGGGGCTATGCCCGAGTCCGTGACCATTTGGTAATCTGGCAGGCTTATTGCTGTTAGAATACGGAAAGCAAATTTCAGTAAGGGTATAATTTGAGGTTTCAGACGTGATGGAGTGGAAACGGAACTTAAATGCAATTAATGAAAAAAAAGCAATTTCCACAAGTATGACATTTATTGCACGACCGGTTTCGCTTTTTACAGCATCTCCAGGTACATATATCAAGTGTGCACAAGCTTATATAGGGAGGCGGGAATGGGGGGGGGGGTGATAAGATGGAGTGATGGAATAAGGGGAAGGGGAAAGGTCATACTTGTGGAAATTGCTCTTTTTCATTAATTGAAGTTCAGTAAGTGTGTAGTATTTACTTCACTTAGCAACCATTCTCAGCTGCATGTTATTGTAATAGTCTTGTGCACCGATGGCCAAACTTATATTATAATAAAATAAAAGTCAACTCAAATTTTGTGGTCAACTTTTTTTAATCCAATGAAAATAAACATATTTCAAACAGGAGGACCATTCTCAAATGTAGTAGTCTTTTCGCTCAATCTTCTGTTGGCAATTATTAATATTCTGAATTGTATTATCTATAAAATATATAGAAGAAGTCCAAATGCAGCAACATTACCATGAGAATGTGTCGTAAAAGGTAACTACAGACTGTGAATTTACCCTTAAATGAAATTTTATCAAAGGATTCCTGTATTTTTAAATAAATAATTGTTGTATCGTTATAATAGTGTGAAATGATTGCGAAGATGTAACTTTTTTTAACGCCTTTTGAAATCCATTTACTTTGCTAACCTTTATAAACTAAGGCCTCAATCAAAATCAGAATGTCTCTTTTTGGGGAAGCGTCTGCAAAGTAAGTACATTCGAGAAGGAAATAATTGCCAAGATGGGGGATGGATTTAAAATCTTGGAAGTGCAGCTGGTTCGCTGCGTGTGAAACGAACGGAGGCGTATTTATGAGTAACTAAAAGTGTGTTTGAGAGGAAATGAGGAAGTATGCTGGTATTTTCGGACTCCCCACATGGGGGAGAAAAACTAATCGGGAAAAATGGAAATAACTGGGAGGGAGGGGGGGAAGGAGAATACAAGAATGGTTTCGGGGGCTGGAGTGAGTGAGTGCAAGTGAGGGAGAGAAGGAGGGAGATTTTTTACGATCGACGGTAGCGTTTCCCTCTCGAGTCATTTTTCTTTCGCACATTCGCGTCACAAATACAGTGGAATTCCCTCGCGAGGTGGTGGGATATGTGTGTGTGTGGGGTGGGGGGCTATATTATTTTTACGTATTTGTATGGCAATCGAGAAGGAGGAAAGGATCGGAACGGGAGGGATGAGAGGGAGAGTGAGGAGTACGGAGATTCATCTCTTTCCGGCAAATGTCAGAATTTTCGCTGTGTTGAAAATTTTTGGGAAGTTTTACGCTCCCTGGCTCGGAAAGAATTCCTTTTCGGACGGTTTTGTTTTGGTACTTTCGCGATATGCTGCCGCTTCCAGTATTAGATCCTTTCTTGTGGAAAAAACGTCTACTCCCTCAAATGGCATTTTCCAGGAAATTCTGTGCAAAATACACTTATTGAAGAAAAACGATTATCTCTTGAGTTTATCTGCAAAGCAATCATTTTTGTGACTATTCATTCGCTTATAGGACTGTGGAAATTTCCGAATGAGTTGTGAAGGAATAAATATAAGCCAAAACCGTTTATTTTTAAGCTACCTTCGTACTTAATCTCCTGACTTTGCTGTTAATTTTGATATTTTATTTTGCAACGTCGAGAGTTATTCCAGTTGGGCAATCATTTTTTAGTTGAATTAAATGCACAGTCAAGGCATATTCATGGTTGTATGGGAGCTGTAAACTGGTTTCATAGTAATTTCATTTCGTTGGTTTCCATTATTAATTTTTTTATTTCTCCCTAAAATTGCAATTGCCTTTGGAATATTCATACTCATGGAAATACACTCTTATGCGAAGCTAATTATTGTAAAGGAGTCATCATCTATATAAAACCTACGCATGAAAAGAAGTCGCTTAAAAATCTTGCTCGGGATATATATTCTTCTTAATCAAGGAAACATGCTAATAAGGGTAATTTCGCCGTAAAAGTTTCCCTCGGAAATTATAAACCTTAGAAATCGTTTGAATCCGTAAGCAAAATTTTATTTCATGTTATTTCTGCATAACTGAGCAATACAGTTGTGTACATATTCCCTTCATTTGTACTAATTCGCTCCATTACGTTTCTGGTGTGCTGCTAATCTGACATACCTATTTTAAGGAAATTATTGACGAAGGTGGATATTTGGATTTCAATGAACGCATTCCTAATGGTGGTGGCCTCTCCCTCCAACCGAAGGAAGGAGGGCAAAGGTTCAGTTGTTCCTTAATGAAGAACCGCATTCAAATTAGAGTAAAATTCCTATCCACAGCGTTATCCTGGACGCTTATTCTTATCGAAACCGGATGAGTTATTATATTATAAAAATGGGTGATTTCATGAAACGTATGGTCCCAATAGTGGAGTAACTTTATCACCGGTTTCTTATCTACCTACACCATCACTTTTCTACGTCGAGCTAGTTCGACCTTAAAAGCTCATGTGTACTCGCCTCTTGATTTTGAAAAAGTACTATTTATATCAATGGCTGTAATTTTTCAATATTTTGTATTGATTATGATAATATTAGACCAGAAATACATATCTAGTGCAGGATTTTACGAAGAAATCTGTTTAATTTTTTATAAATAATTGTCAGAAACAATGTCTGAAGCTTCTAAGAAATCAGACGGTTCTAATATGTTGGAATCTTTCCCGAATTTCACGATTAAGTTTCCTTCGAGAAGAATTTTATGTGTCAATATGCTTCACTTCTTTGCTGATTCCACATAGTTGGTATGCTTATCATACCTTTGTACTAAAATTTTTGCTTTGCTTTCTTTAGTCCCAACGGTTTGAAGTGGTTGAATTTATAACGAGCCTTTGAGGCCCTCTGATTTCGTCGAACTCAAAATCATTTCACGTATCAGATTTATCAAGAATTGAAAGAGCGTGTAGAATTCAATTTTCGTTTTTGGTGCATGACATCAAAGTCTTTAATTTAGGAATATTTACACTCAGAAACCAAGGCTCACTCGGTCTTCTCAATTTGGTCATATCCATTTCGAAAGGCATTCCGAGCAACGAAACATTGCCGTTCATCTCGTGGCCTGCGCCGTGATTCGCCGACCTGTCTCGCGCAAACCTTCATCCCTCCCGCCGCCGCTTCATAGTTTGCGTTTTTTTTCGTGAAAGGCCCGAGAGAAATGTCTTCTTCGGCGATTACTCCGATCCTTCTGGCAGATATATTGCCTTCACTCCTCCCCCACCCTCTCAATTCTCCAGCATCCACACCCCCCTTCTCTCTCTCTAATTTTCTCCCCTCACCCATTCCCACCGCGTCGCTTCCCTACGTCTGCATCCCCTTTGGCATCCTCCCTTCTGCGCATCACCCTTTTCACCCTCCATCCCCATCCAGCTCACCCTCGCGCGCACTCAAATCCAATCCCCTTTTCCTGGCATGCACGCGTCACCCTGGAAACCGAACTTCGCTCTGGAATGACGCGTGGAGATGAGGCGAACGTTTCCGTTTGGAATTTATGGCCGAGATAACGGAAAGACCTCGCCGGAGCCCACGGCGATGCCGGCACGGCGCGGGCTTTCTGTCTGTCCGTGTGAGTGTGTGTACCGCGAGGGACCGGAGGCAGGGATGGGATTTGCGGGAATTTTCTCTCCCTTCCCTCTCGCCCCCACCCCCCGAGGAAAAACGAGAAGAGGGATTTTCCGATGCTGGCAAAAGAGATGTACGACCGGAGAAAAGTGGGAATGTAAATACGTCCTCCGCTCATGCATTTCCAGAGGGAGGCGCCATTTGTAGTACGGGAGGGCCCCCGGAATAACTGCCAGTCTGTGAGTAGTGCTGCTTCGACTTTTCCTGAGTTTGACTTCTCGCGTAGGGATGGACACGTGCTTTCTCTCTCCCTCTCACTCCTCGCCGTGGCCGAAACGGATGGACCTTATCCTGAGTTTTAAATCTTGACGTAGTCTCATTCTATTTTTTGGAATAATCGTTTAAATTCCATGTGGTTGATTAATCTTGGACAGTGTAGTCAAATCAGTGGAAATACTAGACTGAAGAGAAGGTTATTGCGGTTGTGTGTCACATGACTATCATTAAATTGGGGGAAACTCCGTAATTATTTGGAATAGCCGCCATGTATGAACACAGTTAGAGGAAGTCCAAGGATGGAATAATAAAATGATGAGGAATACTAAAATAAAGTCTTAGGAATTAATAAGCCGTTAACTGAAAAGAGAATGGAGTAGAGAGTTGCAGCAAGCGAATCTTCCTTGATAACTATTGATGACGATCAAGTTAAAACAAGAGTATCAAAGTTGGGCTCCTTAGTTTGCTTTTTATTACATTTAATAAAAAATTCCCCTTTGGCAAATGTAAAGCGCAGGAAAAACTATATGTTTAGTCTTAGGTAGTTTTGTTGGTAAATTTCTAGGAATATTGTTTGTAAAAATGCAAAAATAATGAAAGCTTTTTCAATCATCGATTTCACTGATGATTTGATAATACGTAAAAATTCTGTGCTAAGTTATCGTTCTATTCTCTATTTAAAAAATTGAAAATCCATATTAGGCGGCTTAATTGTTCTGGTGTAAAGTTTTATAAAAATGGCGAAAACACTCAATGGTATGGAACATGCTCAACGTTGCCCATATTAGCTTTATCAGCATCAAATAAAAGTGAATAATATCTTGCACCCTACGTGACAATTAAACTAGCGTGAAAGCTTATGAGTATCAATGTGAATCTTGTGAATGGCAGATCTTAGTTATCTCAATTTTTCGTTGTGTTTAACAGTAATCGATTGATTAAAATAACAATTAATATTTGCCTTCAAACCTTTATTTATGTTTATCGGCGATTCTTCTCTAATATAAATAAGAAACAGGTGGTAATTTACAGTTCATGAAAGTAACTTTGTGTCAAATTAAAAGATTTGATAAAAATGTGATCCATAAATATCTGAAATACATGAAATTTTATCTTTTCTTTTCAATGAACCTCCTTGAAGCCCACTTTCCTATTTAAGAAATATAAAAATCTTCGATTGTGCTCTTTTAAGTTTTTTAGTACCTACCCGTTGAGGTTTATGCATGTCTATGGAACTAATTCATTCTCATCGTAGGAAACATATTAGTCATGATAGAGCCTAATAGGGAGAAAGCACATTTCTAGCAAGAACTTAATTCACATCAATGTCAGTTTAGTGCAGTGGTCGCAAACTAGTGGTTCGCGGACCGCTAATAGTGCGTGAAAATATCTTGGTGGTCTTAGTTGAAATGTTGGCATTATTGATGTATCTTAACTTATTAAAATGATTAGTTGTCCGCGCTATTAAAAATTCTAAGGTAAGTGGCCCATGATGGCAAAATGGTTGGCAACCGCTAGTTGAGAGTAATTATCCGGATATTCACTTGAAAATAATTATATTTTGTCACCTGATATCTCATGGGCACCTCGAAGTTGTGCCTCACTGTTATTATTCTGATAGAATTTTATCAGTCCTTTTTATGTACTCTAACCTCTCATTTTCATTGCTGAAAGCATACTTAATTTAGTAATGTATTCGCGTGGCAGTAAATGTAGCACAATAAGGCACATTACCTTTTGATACAGCCCACGTTGAGTAATTCTAGAAGTTTGGGATGGTTTTATTTTCCAATAGTTTTTATTAGGGGAAAGTGGTTCTCTATAGTTAACTCTGCAACATTTTATTTGCTGCTATGTAAATTTATTTTTTGATTACTTGATAGATTAATAGATCAATGCATATCGCCATCGAAAATGTGTTGAAAATATTTTTTACACGATAAATTAGAGTCATTTGTGCTTAAGATTTGCAATCAAGTGCGTTGGTGGAGTGTTCTTGAAAGAGGCTGTATGTGAGGTAGGAATTGAATGATCGGCAGATGGAAACGCCAGCAATGGAAACGTATTTTTACTCGTGCTTCCTTCGCGAGCCCCATCCCTTCAGAGAGATCGTTTTCTTAACTGCGTGCGAGTAATGCGTTCTGTCACGAGCGTGGTAAGGAATGGGTGGAATGTTATAAAGGTGACAAGACCTCTACAGGAGTGGAGACTTGAAATTTTGGATGAATTATCGCATTATTAATAAAAGTCGAAAGATCGAAATTGTTTATCTTATAATTGAACAACTGTTTGAACTCTCATATTATTTACAATTAATTGATATTTATGGTATACTGAACAAGTTCAAGCACAAATTGAAAGAGTGAAGCTGTTAAGGTTACATTTTACTCACAATGGCTTATACTTGGGCTTCTCTCTTGTAAGGGGCTATAATTCTACACATGAATTGATATTGTTTCCTCATTTGAGTGTAGATTTTACTTTATGCAAACATTTTAGCGCAAATTTATGGATGATAACGCTGGGTTACTGGCCGAAATGTGTCGCATCATTGCATTTCATAGCATTTTAGTATGGCACTTAGTCAACTACAAGCATTCATATTTTCTAAAACCTCTGCACATTCTCATCTTTTATCCAAGCTTTATTTCATCGATAGAATACAGCACATTTTTCTTAAGACGCAGATGTGTGAAAGTTTCATTTCATTGAGCTCCATAAGGAGATTAATCAGGTGGGGAGGGAGTAGACATTAGAGATTGAGATAGATCAAGATGTTGAGAGGGATTAAACTCGAAAAGATATGTTCCAAAATAAGAGGTTCGGTGGTTTGGTTCGCTGCTAGTGTAAATTTTAGAGTGGAATAGAATTTGTTTACATGCAGTATGTACGCTGGAATAGAGATGAAAGCAGAATTGAGAGTGAGACAGTTGAAGATGATGGTGAGATGGACAGAAAGACGGAGAGGGAGTAAGAAAGAGAGTGAATGGCATGGATGGGCTAGTTGAGGGCAATGGGGGTTGGGGTGGTGGCTAGCGGGCAGAGGAGAAGGAGGGATGAGGAGGAGGGTGGGGCGGAGAGACATTTTCGAGGAGGAGTTGCGGGGTGAGGGATGGCTGGAATTAGGTGGAGGAGGCGGGTCGTTTTGGAAGTGGAGGGAGGGGGTGCTCCGATGCGGATGCGTTTAAGATGGAGACGATAGATGCGAGGGCACGACGCTCTCAAACGACGCGAGAAATGGAATGGTCGGAGGAGAGAGAGAGAGGCCTTTATATGGACGGGCAGCGGGGTGTGGAGGGCAGGAGGGGGGGGGGGGGCATTTGGCGGTGGAGGAGGAGGCGGTGGTTTGGGGGAGGAATGAAGCCAGTGGCTGCGGAATGATGTGCCGCGGAGGGGACTTGGAAGAATTAAAGGGGAGATGGAATGAAAGGGTTGGTGCTGGTGGTGTGGCCTGCATGTGGATAGGAGTGAGAGTTGAAGAGTTCCATTGGCTAAGTTATTTTTTATGATGGATAGTATTTTAGTTTCCTCTGGCGTCAAGCACGAGCAAAATAGTCTATGTTTCCATTATGAGCTAGCTCTTCATTCTGTATTTGAATTAGAATTGTTCAGGAAATTAATATATTACTTTTTAAACTTGTATATAGATAATCTTGACCACAATTATGATTGAATGTTTTTTCTGGAGCTTTAAATGAAAAGCCTAATTTCGTTCAGTTGAGAAACTTGCTGCCACAGGAGTTTTTGAAATGTTGGAATGTTTATACCACCTGGGTTGCCATCGCGTAAGCGTAATATAGAATTAAAACTTTTCAAACAATAGCAGAAAATCAATTCCGGGATATCTGGCAAATCATTGTCTGAGGAGCATGACTTCAAATCGGTATACTCTGGGCTGTCTTCTGGACGATTCCATTGGACATCACCTGAAATTTCTGGGTGTCAGAAATCCATGGGAAACCCCAGGGTGGCCCCAATTAGTTAGCCTAGCCCTCGTACCCGAAATGCGTAAACTTACGGGAGCCAGGTGCGTGCCAGTTGTGCTTAAGCCCATTAATGGGAGCCAACCTTTGGATCAGAAGAAGTCTCAACAATCTTTCGGTGCCATTAACTCCGCAGTTGCGGGACGTACAATGCCCGACTCATACCCCGATACGTCGGAATCTAGAGGTATCCTGGCCCTGGTTGCTTCCGAGTATAACTCATTATGTATATATGTCTGCAAAACCCCGAGCCGATTTCAATCTCTGGGTTACAGTGAGTTTGCGTGAATCAGTCCTTAAACCAAGAATTATAATGGTTGAAACGGCTTACTAGTATGGGCTCAGCATTATAACTCGTATTGAATATGTTATCCTTGTTGATCATTATGAAAATCGAAAGTAAATATGTTTTGTCTATAGATATAAATGCACTTGTATGGCATTAAAACTTTGAGAATTTTTAGAGAACGAAATATATACTCCACTCTTAAGACGAATACAGGCAGAATAAATGATTTTAAGGTGTGGCGAAGATAGAGGAATATTCTGGATCGCTATAGGCTAGGGCTTAATATCCTTTTCTCAGTTTAACTTTGCCAAATGATAATTTTAATAGAAAAATATGTTTGTCAACAATTTTATGGAAAAGATGATACTGGTGGGAAAAGAATAATCATTCCTATTTCATGTATTTTAGTCCATACTTCCTCGGGGTCGTTTTTCATTAGAATAAGCAGGGATGTATATGATTTCTCCCGATGCTACTTATTTTAATCTTGTGGCCATGGTAAATTTACATGTAACGTTTTTTAGTGAAAATAAATAATTTACTCTTTAGTTTGACTTAGCTTATGCCGTCTATTCGCGGTCAAGTTACCGAGCCTTAAAAGAAAATATGCGTAAATATTTTAATTTCTTGGTGCATTTCATAATTGAAAAATTTGCACCCCACTTCGCCTGCTGGATTTCGCTAATAACCATATCCTTTCGAAAGAGAAAATATATGCCCTCTGCTCCTTTGATTCCTCTCTGCTCTCTCAAGTCGCCGACACTGGCAAAACAATGGCTTCTTTTACAAGGCTCTAAAGGTTTCTCACGAAAATCCCTCCGAGCGGTATTCGAGTGGCGGTATCACGTGATTAAATATGGCGCAGAGTGACGGAAAGGAATGAAAATAAGGCGAACGCATGAAGAACGTTGGAAAACATGAAAGAACCCGCGTCGGTTGTTTCTTCGTGCGAGTGGGAGAATGAGATGGTAAAAAAATGGAAGGAGTGAGAGCAAGACGGCTGTGAACTGAGAAATGTTTCATTTGCGTAGAACAAGGATTGATGATGACCGAGGAGTGGCATTGAGGGATTAAATGAAGGGTTCAGAGTTATATTGGTTCAGGAATCCCGACTGGGGTCTCATAAGCTACTAGAAATTCCATGCAGAAGAATGTGTGATGGCTTGGAGATATCTTCCATTCGCATCGTTATGAGAAGTCGGCGTATTCATCAAAGAACATAATTAAATAGTTCATCGCTTGGAAAGAAGACGATTCGAAACATTTACTTTAAAGTATCATTTCCCCACTAAGGCGCCAGTAGGAAAATGAGGGCTATTGAGGGTAGTGTTTAATTATTTAATAGAAGGCTACTGCATTTGCTCTTATGCCATGAGTCATAACTTTTGGTGAAGACGTATGGCTTAGAATAAAATACCTACTTGTCTATTTGATGGTAATATATAGTATTATATTGTCTAAAGACTCTGATAACTATAGTGTATATTTATGTGAAGTTATAACGAACTGGGGAGAATGATTCAAGCGTTGCGAGTTTTGTCATGCTGCATAAAAGGCATCAAACATATGTACAGAAGTAGCCAGGGAAAGAATAAAAATGGAAAGAAGTTCTCTCAGAGAATTGTTATAAGCAAGGGACTACTGTAGCAGGGCTTTTGTATTTCTTCCACATTGCTTAAAATTTATTTAGATCAAGCGCTAAAAGGTTGGATAATAACATACTACTATGGCGTACATTTTGGGGAAAGTACAATAAACACATATTCAGTTATGCAGATTACCAAGTTATTTCAACCCAAGACTACAAATATTTAGAATATATGACTAGGTAAATTATAGAAGAATATCAAAATTGGGGCCTTGAGATAAACATTAACAAAACACGATGTATGCGTGGGAAAGAAAGGCAAAGTGAGGCTATTTAAGAAAAGTACAAAATAAAAGGCACCGCAAAGAGTATACATATCTTGGAATGTAAATAACAGAATGTAACACACTGGTTTTATCCATTAAATAACGTTGTTCTCAAGATAATGGGGCCATAACTAATTTGAACAATATTAAAATGGGCCATTCTATTGAAAAACAATTTACAATACCATCATAAAAAGTGTGGTGACCTAAGGTTATCAACAAGGAACAACCAGGAACGGACTATGTGGGGAGATAAACTTTGGCTAAAATGAATTTATACCTAGGCTTTTGATATGTGAATGTCAAGGAGAATGGGAAAGAGTCAGCTGGTTGATGAAAAAACAAATTGAGTTTTGAAAGCGGTCGGAGAGAAAAGGAGGCTGATTGGAAAAGTTCGAAATAGGTAGCAAAAGTAAGTTGAGGAGTTACTGAGAGGGAAGGCAAATAATGGGAAATTTGCACTATTTGAAGGGAGGAAAAGATTCCAAGTTTAAGGTTAAATAAATTTAAAAATAATCATAGTTTTGTCATGGTTCCCAGGACCTAACATTCACTAGATGCCAGCAATGATGACCAATATGTTTACTGATTAATAGCGTACAACCTTTCTTAACATTTATAAAATTCCCAGTTAGTTATTTTTACACCTTCATACTTTTGGCCATGCAATTTTCCATCAGTTTTAAATGTAAAAATATTAATTGGGATTGATAACTGCCCTCTACTTATGATTGTTTGACGGCTGAATCATTGAAATTGGCGGGTCCCTCTGTCAATATGATAAAATTAAAATTAGAATAAGGATATAAGCTTGAACGTTTCAAAGTTATTTATTATTTACTTTCATATTTTTGTATCCATTTAATTGCACACAGCTATGATAATGTGAACTATTTAAACGTAGCTCAGGTAATTTACCTTAGAGTGAGGTAGTACGGAAATAGAAATTACCTGCATTTTTACCTCAAACCAGAGCACTACCTCTTATGAGAACCCAGCATACAAAAGATATCTTTCCATCAAAGAGTGTATCACTCCCCCAATGCTACTACTCTTACGCCAGCGGGAGTTCCATCCAAATGTAGGCACCCTGAGGATGGTTTGTCGACATTTCGAATTTTAAATTGCTTGTCACGAGCACTGAACTTGAAAACTATCATACCTCTCCTATTTTTCCTTTTCTCATTCCGAATCGACATCGCCTCCCCCACTCGACGTGCAAGGCAGGATTACTTTCGGAGTTTGTGCTGGGATCGCGGAGAGGGCAGGGGGGAGAGGAGAGGTTGGGGAGGAAGGTGGGTGGGGAGGTTTGTTGTTCGGAAAGTTGCATAGGGTGGGGGAGGATGAAAGAGATACACTCCGGGGTGGACCTTTCGGATGAACTGCTTGAGAGGGGATGGGAATATCGCCATCTCGACGTGGTCATCTCCCACCGGCCACCGCGCTTGAATGTTTCCAACTCCCAATCTGCCCACCGTATTTGAGGGAGCGCCTTCCGAAAGTATTCCTCTTTGCATCCTTCAACTCCACCCTTGCCCCCGTCCACCTTTCCCCCCCCAGTCAAACCTTTCCGTCCCCCTTCTCTCATTTCTCCCGTTTTGATCAGAAGGCTGCGATATGTCCCCAAGGTATTCAATATGGAAACAATAAAATAAACTAGCTCCGCATCAAAAGTGGCTCGTTTGTGAGCTTTGTTATTTCATTTTGGGAGAATCGGGAAGGGAAGCGAGGGAGAGAGAGAGAGAGGGATGGAAGGGTAGTGAGAGAGAAAGATGCGGAGGGGAGTTGGAGAGAGGCTTCGGTTTCGGGAAGGCATGCGAGTGTAAGTAGAGGAGGAAGAGAGAGAGAGGGTTCCGGAGGATAGGCGGGCGGGGAAGTGAAGGGGAAAACAAAGCAATCAGATCCTTTCGTTTCCCGGGGCACTCTGCGAGCGTCGGGGAGTGAGAGAGAAGAGAGCTATCCGGGACTGGAACGGACTTCAGTCCGATCTATCGGCGGTTGATCTTGGACTCTCCGGAATTTGGGGATTGGAAGGCGGGCATTGGGAGATGAGGGGGAGTAAGGTGAGATTGGAAGGTGGGAGGATGGGAACGATGGTGGGGCCGCATTGAGGTTTTAGGTGACGTGGGGGAGGGGGTTGACGTTCGAGGGGTGGGATGGAAAAATTACCCCGCCCCTTCTCATCTCCTCCCCCCTCGTCCTCACCCTTAGCTCCTCTTTTACCTCGGATGCTCATCCGCCTCGCAGCGAAGGATAATTGGAGGCGGAGAACCCACTTGTTCTCTCTTTGCTCGACTAGCGTAGGCGTATCGGATGGCGTTTGTTTCCTTGTCATTTTGTGTGCGCCATCTAGATCTCCCTTGATCTTTCTGTATAACCAAGGTTTATGACGGGTGATTATACTTATCAAAATAGGCTACTGTGAAGATTTATTTCCACTTAATTGTGGGATTGGTTGCTCAAGCCTTTTGGTAGGAAAATGTCAGTTGCTTCTTCAGTTGCATTGCACGTTACTGAGAGAACAGTACTTTAAGCAATTTGAATACTTATTGAATGATGCGCGAATGTCGCAAATGGGCCGCGTTTGTCTCGAGAGCAGGATGATCCTAATTTTTGACTCGTAATCAATGCACCTGTACCTACATATTCATTATTAAGCTTTGCAGAACATATTGATCTAGGTAACTATTGACAGAGTTATGCAAATCATGCGAAAGAAGCTGAATCTCCATTGGGAAAATCCAGAGAGAGGAATCATAGGCTATAGGATAGTATAGGGGGCATAAATAAGTGTTGCTCTTTCAGTTCACTATTTTCGTTAATTTTCAAAGAAAATTAAGGAGGTAGCTAAGTATAAAGAGGAATTACATTCGTAAAAGAGGTAAAGAGGGGCGTAGATTGGAGGTTTAGAAATGTTTGAAAGATAAATATAGGAAGAAAGCTATTAGGAACAGAAACTGCGCGGAGAACGTATTAAGGGGTATTGGGCAGTTGAAGTTTGTAAGCCATGAGGAAGTTGAGCAAAAGAATGAGGTGGAAGAAAAATAGTCATTTTTTGGGCGGTTAGATTTTACCTAAGTATAACGCAGAAGGGAAATAAGTGCAAGGAGATAGTATTGTGAAATGTATTTACTATGCTGTAGATTTTTTAAATTATTATAATTTATGATGCGTTAGCCTTACTTTAACACCTTTCTTGGACCTGCCGCACCTATCTTCCTTTGATTTCCACCGGAAAATAATATTATAAGATTTATTGAAGAAATGTTTTTTTTTACAGAATCAAATTAGGATTTATATTTAATTCTAATTGGGTTGAATACGAACGATTTTAGTTATTTTCGTGAAACATTCGTGAAAGGTGTTAAGTAGCTTAACTAATTTATGCAATACCAATTTTCTCAAAAAATAATTCGTGCAGATTATTCAAGTTTGTATCCGTTAGTATTAATTTTATTTTACAGTTCATTATAGTTAGAGAATTCCCAAGTTATGTACAATGAGCAATAATTTCAAGAGACAGACATGCTTATTCTTTTATCATCAAATCTTTTATTTAATTGTGAATATCCAGTATACGCCTACGCCGCCGGGTAAGTATTTTGTCTTAAAAAGCCGGGAAGGCCATAGCTCCTTCCAAGTCAGTAAGCCTTGGCCTCTTGTGCCTCTCGAAGATAAGGGCACCATTGGCGTTATGTAGAAATGGCGAGAGCAGAAATTTGATTTCAGATGTCCTCTTTATTATTGGCCAGATATGGAAGTGATTTTTAAATGAAGAATTGCCTTGTAGATTCTGTATAACGTATAGTTATAGTTCATGCTGTAATGCTTCGAGAGAAACTCATCGATCTTCTGAGAAGCTGGCTGATTTTCGAATTCGCGGCATAAAATGGAAACGCCCTCTTCACTGTGTACCAGTGGCAAGAGACGGGCGAAACTCTGAAGAAATGCGCACCGCTGTACCAGTCAACTCCTTGCTCTGTTTCGAGTCGAGCAAAGAATTTTTATGTTGAAAGCGAATACTTCCAATTATAAATCGGGGCTCCCATTATCGATCATTCTTTCTGGCCTTTCTCTGGGCCACCGTCGGCTCGCCCGCTTGCGTTGAAAATACACTTCAGGGATGACTTCCGTCACAAGGACGGTGACATATGGAGGGATGAATGATTTATAGCTTTGACCCCGGGGAATGGAGTGACGTGCCATTATGCGGAGCCGAAGAGCCCGTAGATGGTGTACAGTGGGAGATGCGGCGGAGGAGGAATTGTGGAGAGAGGATGGAAGGACCTATCTGGGAATAGTATGTCGTCTGTCTCAGTCGGTCGGCCAATGAGTCGACCTCTTGTCCTCACAGCTTCTCTTCGGCCTCGTCTCATCCTCCTCTCTCTCTCTCCTTGGGAACACTTTCGGTGGGATACGGTGGCGTGTTTGGTTATCCTTAAGCTGTCGTCTTGCGACCGAGGAATCAATCGATCAAGTACGAAGCCCGCCCTCCTCTCTTCTCCCATATTAATACCTCCCCTCTCTGTCACCTCCACCGTTTTTCTCTTTCGTCACTACCTCCTATTTCTGACTCTCTGCTGCTCATTAAGTCTATTTGCTTACAGTCATATTCTGTCATTGGTATAGCTGTTTAGATGCACCTTCCTCGGAAAAAAATTGCGTGGGGTATTCAGCGTGATTTCTTTGATTTAGTTTATGATAAAAATTGGTAGTTGCCCATTGATTTTTATTTCGAGCTATGCAAAATGATTAGCAAAATATATCGCGAATAGTGAGTCGTTATGATGAACTGGCAGTTAAATACTTATAAGGAACGAGTGTGGTTCAAAGTTAATTCCATGTTTTGAAAATTTCACTTGAATTATGATATGAAGATCCTTAATACTTATCTATTCAGCCGTATGTGAATGAGACCAGGTTTACACTGGAGCAGTTCCACGTGACTGACTGTAAATACACAAATGAGCCAAAGAAACCCAAACTATAGGGAACCGCGGGGCTACAGCCAAGAAGGGAGGACTGTGTTTGCAAGCTGTATTCTAGTGTCGTCAGCGGCCGGGAGTACTCGAAAGAGTTTCGTGTCGCGCGATTGTATCTCCAGTTGAGTGGCTGTGTTCCGCTCGCGACGCAGCTTATTCCTTTTTTCGCTTCGAGAGGCATGCGCTCATGCTATAACGCGCCGTTTTGTCGAGCCACGGTATGTACAAGAGTTTTTCTTTGGTTGCGTGAGCATAGAGAAGATACCCCCCTGTGACTGCCAGACGTGACTCATTTGGACAGTCGCTTGGATATGTTGCCGTGGCTGGAGATAATGCTGGCCGCAAAAATAAAATTTGCGAGCACACACTCCCGAATGCAGATCTAGACATTCACATGCGTTATGCGCGGCTGATTTTTTTTATTGCCAGCAACTTGAGGAAAAGCTGTTAATTTATTAGAGCTTGTAAGGGTGGTTATGCGTGCACAGGAATTCCACTATCTAATTTTCATCATCGAGCCATTAAAGTCAGAGAATTTCATACAGGGCGTCGTAAAAGTTTACATTTTCCCCCTCTCATAATAGAAGCTTGAGCCCCCCCAATATTATTATCCTCATTTATACTAGCGGAGGTTCTGTAGTGTTGGACAGCGGCTACGATTCAGGTTTAGGTTCTGTTGATGCATACATTTGAAACTGAATCATCACATAATAAGTTCAGTGTTTAAATTTTCCAGTGAGCGATCTTTTGAAGTCCTCAACATAAATCGGTGAAGTCCGGAGAAAGAAAGGTACCTATATCATTTTGAAAGGTTTTGCGAGGCGTACTAAGAAATGTGAGTTGGCAAAGGACGATAAAGCCAGCTGCACATTTCTTAAGAAAAAGTTGATACGCTTTATATGAATATGAACAAACGGCTGATTTTGTTTATAATTTCGTATTCTATTTGATTTTATAGTTCCTATTCTATTCCAATTCTGGAGATCAGGGAAGAATATCAGTTCATTGTTATGTCATTCCAGTGACGCCTTCTTAGGTAGTTGGAAGCGTAAAATATACTTTGAGTTATCAAGTACTCATATCTACCATGCTCCGTCATCCTTTAGTATGAGTGCGTGATATGAAAGGGAGTCTAGAATAGTTTAACTTTTAAGGGTTTATTTGGGATATACCTCTTCATTTTCTAATTCCAATCCTTTTGGGGCCTTTGCCTCGCTTTGATAATGATTTCTTTGGTCCCGAGCGCCAAGCCTGTCTTCCTTCATTAGTAGCAATCTCTGTCGGCTCTATCATTACCTTTCTTCTTTTTATTTTCGTATATCTCTCCCAAAACTTGCCTCTCTGCTACTCTAGCGCGTGGGCTTATCATCTGAAAGGTCAATTCAAAAGTTGCTTCAACCTAGTCTCTTTCCTTTCGATCTCTAATTACCTTCTTTCTTATTCTCCCCTCACCGTGTCATATGCTAAGCACGTTTATATCCCTATGCCTCTCGTTAGGTTCTATTCTTTCTAGCCTTACCGTAAACCACAGTGAATGGTCTTCAGGCATTGCTATTTTTGGTAAAACCTATTCAAAACGTAAGGTATGCAAGTTATGTATCTTAATATACAAGTGGTAATACATTTTTTGTAAATATTTTGCTGATTACTCCACCCTTAACTTCAATATTTTAGCCAGATTTGGACTTGACATTGCGTTTTATTTCGCTAAAGAGACCAAAAATAGTTACTACAGTATTTTTAACATCGATAAGCTCAACGAAATAGATTGCGAGCAAAGACACCTATAGAACATAAATTATAGAAATACTCATTTGCCCCAATATTATTGCGATCCTAAAATTGGTGAAACATAGCTCTCCATCGTTTTCTCTCCTATGGCCATTCATTCTCTGCCGTCCCGAAAGTCTTTCTATTCATCATCCCCTCTTAGAATGGCTATTTTCTGGCGAGGATTTGTTCTTTTCCGTTTCTTAAGGTACTTTCCGTCTACTTATGTATCTATCACTCATCAAGCTGTGTTCCGTTCTCTCGGTTCTTCATTTGCGTATGGTACCTACTCAATAAAAACACCGTCTTTCCTCGGAAACTGGATTTATTGTGCGGTAGAGTTTTTCATTAATTGCTGTGACCCGGAAATCGGTGGTGCGAGTTTTCATCTCTTGTATATGTACTGTGTTGTCGTCCATCTAAAAGAGATGGAAACTCACACCACCGATTTCCGGGTCACAACATAATCCTTGTTGTTAGCACATCAAGTACCTGGTGCCAAAAAACTGTTTCAAAATTAGTTCGTGCTTTCATATAATTGATCTTTCCATCTTTGAGCGCTGTAGTTAAATATTTCCTTTAATTGAGCAGCTTAGCACTTGATGTTTGTCGGGTTTCCTAACCCATTACTTAGCACTTTCTCGAAAGGCTCTTATTAATTCTCCTTGTTTTCTAATTTTTCTTCTGGAAGTGGATCCACTTTTACCCCTTCTTTTCCATATCTAATAATATGTTATTTCCTCCTTATAACTTGGATGATGTACCCTATATTGCTCCATTTCGTTCTACGATTCCTGACGATCTCGATTCTCTACTACGATGGTAATATCATCAAAAACGGATCATGTTAATATTTTTAGTTCACCTCAATTTTTTATTAATCTAGCTTATTTTATTGGATTTTTTTAGTAAATACATTTTTAACAGCCTTGGTGAGACGTTGCATCCGTTCATGGCTCCCTTATTGCCTTTGATTTTTAAGAATAGCTGTCGTCAACACTGAAATGATAGGGTGTTTGACTGGAGGTCTGGCAATAATAGGTAACATTTACCTACATGTAAAGCTTTTCTATTTTGGTAAAAATCACGAAAGTCATGTCTTGTAAAACTGTTATCCGTTAATTAATTATATTATCTTCCTTAATACCTGTCTCTCAAAATTGAGAATGAGATCTGAATTTGGCATGAAAGTTTATTCTGGCGCAATATTAAAATAATTCAAATATAAAACAAAGGTGATGTGAAGGCATTTTATCCTCGAATTAAGTTTTTAGAGTTATTGTTAATTTCCAAATCGAAAAAATCGCAATTAAAAGATTGCTCGTTGGATATATTTATTTAATATCTCTCATGCGTAATACTGATTTATCCTCAGAGAATAAAAACCTGACCAGGCTAGTGGATGGATCTCATAATGTTATTGCTATTAGAGAAATTGTTTGACCATAGATGGCAGTATAAAATTATACCCTCATTGAACCAAGTGTTTGCTTCTATTCCGAATTTACTTTATTCAAAATTTCCTTATTAAACTAAGGAATTTTGTGAAATAATTTGAGCTTCAACTCATATCAGTCAATTTTTTCTTGTGCACAGTTAAGTGAAAAACTTCAATTTTTGCTGCAATTTCACTGCATCATTTCTCTTGAGCGTACAGTTATAAATATCAGCAATACTTCATTGTCTTAATTTATGGATAATCATCTTAGTACTAAATCTGTAGATATCTTATCATTGACTTTAATAGAAAAAAATTAATCAATTTGTGATTCAGGTAATTTAGTGAGGACCGTGAGTACATAGGCGTGAAATTATGATGGGGGAGAGATGAACATCCTTAGATAACGGTAGACCAGATCAATTGGAGTGGTGTCTTTTGAGGAGATTCAATATTACAATATTGCGTATATAGGCATAGCTTCATATTAAAGTTACTTACGTCAGAATGAATTTTCAAAATACAAAGAGCAATATCGACAGGCTAACAGAATGTAATAGATGTGAAGAGGAATTCAGGGGACATGTGTCTCTTTGTGTGAAGTGTTTCCATAAAGTAATGTTATACACCGAAATCTATTTTCAAATAATGGACGGAAAATACAATTTGCTTTATTCAGCGTAGGGAAAATATCTTCATACGCAGCTAGTCACAGCAGAAATGATGTTACAGGATTTAACTTCGGGGGTAGTGGCTTCTAGAAGCCCAAATTCTCTTACGAGTGCGATCCTTGATCGACCGCATTGGCTAACACCTAGTTCCCATAAATCCTCCCCAAATTGCCTTAGGAATCAGGTAGCGTGGTGGTCTGCGCATTGACTTAGTAAGTCAAAGGTCCGCTGACAAGTTATAAAAATCTCCACTGGCCGTAATGAATTGGCACCACTCGTCAATATTTCACCACAATTGCTGTGTTGGTTTGCGGGAAAAAGGGGCAATTCCACGCCAGTGACCAACCACAACCTCTCGACCAGAAAATCCCTGTGGTAGTTTACGGGAATGTTACTTCCTCGCCAGTGACAACCACAGACACACACACTCAACCCAAATAGGGATCCTTTGCTAGGGCTAATGGGGCCCCGATAAGGATGCCTGGGTTATGAACACAAACACACTCACAAGCACTCAAGAAATATGAAACCCTGGTGGTGTAATATTGACGAGTGGTGCCAATTTATTATGGCCTTTGGAGATTTTTATAACTTGTCACTTTAAGAGGCTGTAGAGCTAACGTTCCTAGATTCAAAGGTCCGCTGTTCGATTCCCGGTCCAGGCGGATATCTTCCTTTTAGGAAATTTTTTCACAATTAATTGTCAACGAAAATATTCTCCTTGTTGTGATCCGTAGGTACGAGTACCGTGGAATCGGCAAATAGACTCTGATATTATTATTAAAGATTTGTCCTTATGACTTAGCGATAGCCATCCAATGACAGATCACAAAATAAACGAATGAGAAATTGCCTACGCTGCACCTTTTTGTCTGTATTATTCTTTGAAGTGAAGAGAAGGTGAGGTGCAAAAATTAATTTTCAGTCAGTATCGAAGCACGAACCGAATAATCTCAGTTGACAATTTGTCACATTGAAGAGTTAAAAAAAGGTCCGGAAGATGCATAGTGGAGCTATGATTCCTCGCTATTGCTGTGGAAGATATAAGTATAACCTAATTAGAAGTGGCAGCCGTTTTTTGGATCGAGCATTGACCGACAAAAGCGAAATAATGTAGGGATTGTCTCATTAATAATTATATGATTACATTTTCCTTCGTATGACATATGCATGGGATATGGACATATGCATGGTCATAATTACAAAATTAAAAGTGCAATAAATATTGTAAATATCGTTCATAGTGACTTATAACGCATCAAACTCTGGTGGAGTACTTAAATTATTGAAATGTGACAGTGATTTATCCAGCTGTTGCCGGTTGAGGTGTGCCTGTGTCACGGAATCACGTCTATCTATAGCTTAGATAGACGTAACTTATATCCGATTCGATGATGAGATCCGTTATGGTTATCATTTGATTATAGATAGGGTTCTAAATTTCTGACATTAATTCTAAGTTTTACTTCAAAACAATCCCAAAATAGTCATTGCTTGGAAAGAAAGTAGGGGAATTATTCATTGACCAATACGCTCTTTTTCTCTTGTTGTAATTCCCGATCCATGGCTCATTTTAAATTAGTGCCCATAAGTATAATTTTACTCATGGGCATTTTGGATGAAATTTTAACAGTTTTACTAGGAGAAACCAGTATTGCCAACATATAAGGATGGGGCATCGGTAAATAAAAACTGGGTACTTACTTAAAGAGAAAGAGAGGCTTTGAAAATGTTTTCTCACCTTCAGAAGAATAAGCAAAAGTTCACCTTTAACACACATATTTAGTTCAGAATGAAGGATCTCAGAACAGAGACAGAATTCGACGTATATTTATTTTTTATTATTTTGAATTCCTGAAACAAACTTAGAATTCCTCTCAAGTTTTTATTTTTGTTTTTATCAAATGGTTTCCAGAAGTCACGTGCTACTACGTCACGTGCAAATCATCTACATCAAGTTCTCAATACTCATGCGAACTATTTGTAACTATTTTTCACTCATGCGAGATTTAGGCAATAATGTGTTATATTCACGTAAGTCTGCTATATTTCCCATATTCCAAATGTTCGATATTTCAAGCGTTAACTTATCTATACATAATATACTCACAGGGAAACCCAGGAAAACGTTTCATTTCACCCAAAAATTTCCAGGAAAATAATCCTGGAAATGTTCTACGCTTGGTACCAGGTCATCAGTATCATGAGTACTAAATTATGTCTACTCATTTAAACGGCTAGATTACAATAATTGTATTTTAAAATCCTTCATTTTACATTGAATTGTAGTTGTGAATTAATTAAGAAGGGAAAGCATCGACGGAAATGTTTTCATTCAATTAAAATTACCCCAATAAATTAGTATATGCCTTTTTAGTTTGGATTTGGAAATGACTACATATTCTCATGGGTTTAATTTTTCTTTGTTATAAAAATATCATTCTGTAAGAGAAGAAGTGAAACTCACTTTCGATGAATCCAGAGCGCGAACGAAACTCAGATTATTGTAGCATCACGCGGCTTTCTATTGACGCTGTTCAAGGCTAAAGCACATGAGCGCCCCTCAGCCTCTCTTGGAATCCGCTCTGAAAGGCGGTGGCACCTAGCGGTGAAAATTTGCAGCTCATGAGGCCCAGCTTTATCCCTCTCTCTCTTTTTCTCTCTCTCTTTTCTTCCTGCCTGATATACATCCTGCAATACAGAGGAACTTCGACGCCAAGATGTAGGGATGGGTGGTAGATACTCAAAAAAGTACCGGTATTGTTTTTGTGAGTATTAAAAAGCAATAATACAACTTGCTCGGTAGTACCGACGAAAAAAACCAGTATACCGGTATTTATATGATTGATTGAATATTTAAATCAATTACAAATTAACATGTTTCACCTTCATTTTCCGGTATTTAGGAAAATTGGAGTATCAGTTCAAAAGGATTTCCGGAGAAATTTCCATCCGTCGGCATTATTTTTAATGAACATTCACCGGGAATATGCATCGGCTATTCAGTAAATACATTTTATTTTACGCTGTATGTTTGCGCTCGTCGCTTTTGGTTGGAATGATTTTAAATCACATGAAGAACGATCGGTATTGTTTTAATGTTGTGGTCTGGTAAAATCCCCTCTAACAGTGATCAATCCTTGCGATTGCACTAACGTATCACTTACATGGATAAATATCTTTATTTATACTGTTCAAAATCATCGATTGTCTGTTGTTCGGCTCGCGTCAAAAATTTATACTTACCTATTACGTCAATGATAACAAACATATCTCAACTTCACGGCTATGTAAATATGAAAAAAGACAGACATATTACGAGAACGTCTGAAAATTAGTTAGATTACAAGTTGAAGTGAAGCACTTATGATTACAGTACTTGAGGGACTTGTGCTTTAGGATATTATTTGGGTGGTGACTCGTAATTCGTATCGTATTTACGTCTCAACTCCTTTGAATACGTATTTACAAACACGTGAATAGTTTGCGGCGTGTAACCAAGAACTACAAAGGCAGTAAATGAAGCTCAATTTTCTTGAGAAGCGACAGTGGCGCCGCTCCGTTTTTTCCAATACTTTTGAACCCGACGCACATTGTATATCTCTTCATGAACGTTTAGTGGTCAAAAGAAGTTCAACCACGGAGGAATATAGATTCTGTTCGCTGGTGCAACTAGCGAAGTTCGTTAAATGTATTCGATTGGTCGTAATCACGAAGGGGATGAAAATTTTCAATTCTCATTCAAACCCAATAAAAATTGTCAAGTGGATAATCTGTAGATATTCCTAGATCATTAATAGTATTGTAATTTTTCTCGATTATTTCTCATGTCGATAAATAAACAGTATTGGACTTGAAGGGATTCAACTTTAATTTGTCTGTATCATCTTGCACTTGCAAATAGATACTGAACATGATTATTTTGAATTTTTAAGTTTACAATGCATAAGTACATAATTGAAGTATTATTTCCGTATTATTCTACTTGAATTTTTACTGATGGCAATGTCGAAAATTAAAAAAAATAGCTGGAAATAAAAATTGAATTATAATAATGTACGTTGTCCGTACGCATGTTAAAATTATTTTCGTAGTTAGTTTCGTAAGTTGACACAAGATGGCAGCGCTGTCTAAATACCGGTATTTTTAGTACCGGTACCGGAGGTAGTAGCGATTTTAAATACTGGTCGGTACTACCGGATTTAAAAAAATAGTATCGGTACTACAGGATACCGGTATTTTTGCCCATCCCTACCAAGATGCGCCTAATTTCAAGTAGTAAAACTTGGATCTCGTCGTTTACATAGGAACAAGGGAAGAAAAGTTTTCTTCATGGACGTCATTTGAATAATTATTCTCGGTTTCTTGAATCTTGTGAGAGAATAGAAAAAAATCAGTCAACATCTTAAATTATTTTTTATAAACCATGCAGTTACGTCCAATGCGGTAAGTGGAAGTTAAATGTAGAATACCAGGCATGCCAGAGTATGATTTGGAGGAAAGACTGTTCCTTATTTTCTTTTTGAGTTCATGCTTCCCACGTAAAGGTCAGTCCAAAATATCCACATATTTGGATTTGCGTATAGGTACGTTTTTCGCCAAACCGCCAAACTTAGCAAATGCCTAGTTGTTAAGGTCGTCCGAGTTAATCTTTCTGCATACCGTTGATTCGAAAATGGAAGTATATATTGGTCGCTAGCCATACTACTAGCCACTACTTACTTTGTTGAACATTGTTTTGTTTTTAGGCATGAATTACTAGTTACAATACATTTTCTTAAACAACCGTCCACTCTCTTTACAACTGAGTTTTTTTCGAGTTCTCTCCCATATCAGTCTCATGTTTAACCTGGTTTTTGTGAAAAAGAAATGTATAAGAGGAAATAATTAATGTTTCAAGTTATTTTTACTTGCTAATAGGAATTTATTCGAATTTATGGCGGATTCTATCGGGTTTATGTGGCGGTATCAAATGATGGCGTTGAGCATGTTTTCACATAAAATGCTATGAAAATTATTTTAACTATGATTTGTGCATCAAAGATCCTGTCACTTTGTGTGGTGTGGAAATTTTAACAAAGTTTACTATTTTCGGAAAATTTTCAATCTTAAGTGGCAGAGTTTTTAAATCTCGAGAATTATTAACAATTATGTCACCTTAGGTAAATGTTTTTCTCAAAATTGTGTAGAAACATTTTTGGCCGTCACTAATTGAGAAATTCATTAACATTCACTCAATAATTCGCTTGTTTGTGTGGAGCTTGTGTTTAATGCTTATTAACTGTGGTTGATTGGATTATTTTTGGCACACTTAATTTGAAGCAGTCTAGTAGTATTCCTTCAATGGACTTGACTTTTATGAACGGTTGACCGTGGCACACTAGTTTAACCGAAATCCACGGAAACTTCATCAAGAGATGAAAAATGCATTGATTATGATGCAAAAATGCATAACTTGAGATCGTCTAGGAAAATACTTAATGGCAATTTCTAAGTTGCAACTAGTCGCATTCATGTTATTTCAATAGGCTTTAAACACTGAGTCGTTATTTGGAGGAAGTCATTAGTTTCTATCACTGCTGGAGGTAAAAATCTTATCAAAGGTAAGGTATCGTTGACTTCTCTATTTGAACCTTGTATATTTAGGCAAAATAAATCCTTTTTGGTCTTTTATAGCAAGCACCATCCATTTTATGCATTCATTACCTGTGATACGAAATTTACGAATCTATTTCTCTCGTGGATGACATTGGACGTTATTTTTCTTCAAACAATTGGAATCGTGTTAACGCATATACATCTTGATATTTCGATGATTCTCAAGCAATCGTTAACGGGAATGAAAACGTTCCGGAAATCATACATTAATAAATGTTCATCATAATCATTGAGTATTTTACGGGCTGAATGTTAGGTTTTTGTACAGTCTCTACCCTCAATTCCCCATTTTTTGGGTCATATTTTCAATTTCCTGATCATTGCTTGCTCGCCCTTAAGTCTCTCTTAAGCTCTTTATACCCACAGCCTCTCCTAAGTTCGCTCAGAATTCCTATCATATTCCTCTCCCGATATTACCAAATATTCTCCCCACTATCGCCACAGAGTATATATACATTGTGCTATCACCCTCACCAGCATGCTTAAACCTCTTAACACGTCCCCCATCCACCTTTTTTGCATTCTCCTGATATCCGCCACCAATTTACATCCGATTCCCACCATATCCCGAACTTTTTCTTTTGTCTTCCTCGCCACCCAGTTTACCCTCTCCCTTTTTTTTAAAACCCATGTATCAAAACCTTCCAGTGTACGCTTATACTCTTACCGTAATGACGAAGTTGCCGACCCATGCAGAGCCACGCTCCGTGTGAGCTTTTTTAACAGCCTTTTCTTTGTCTCTCATAAAAGCTTTTCTTATAGATGGCGTAACTTTGCATCTGATATCCCTGCCACTGATACCGTTTTCCTCCGAAGTACTAGCTTGGCCCGTACACTATTCCATTTTCCCGATTTTATGTTCTCTTACTCATATATGCTTATCCCCACCTTTTAAATTCTAAAAAGAAACCTTATTACATTTGTCTTCTAATGGTTTAATTTCATTTCATACGAATTGGGTAGTCTTCTCAACTTTGTGAAATCTCATCGTTGGGACATCATCAAACACTATTGCATGAAATCGGTCGTTTATTGAAACAATTCTGTGAAATTTTACAAAATTTTCTTTTTCTTTTCTCAAATATTTTGTATATATCTCATACTTTTCACTCCTTTCCTATATTACCGTTAACATCGAATGCAACCCCTTTGGTGCCTATGCAACTAACTGCGTACCTGCCATCTGCGTACCTAACTGACTTAATTAGCTCCTTTTCTACTTCATTTCCTCCTTCCCCTCCCAATATTCTTTGAACATTTCTTCTGAGTAAACGTTGAAAAGCAACGGCGATAGTCGACACCTTTGGCTCTTAGCCCTTAATATCTCGTCCAATTCCGATTCTCTAATGGCTACCTGACCATGTTCCTGACTGGCTCATCTACAGATTCCTAAAAATACGTCCATCTCACCAATCTAGCTGATCGCCGTCATATCTGATGTCGTTAGATTCCCCCCTCCCTTAGTACCGCGAGTCAGTTCTTTCTTTTTCCAATGAATTGCAAATAATCTCACTGAAACCTTTCTGCACCTTTAAGATTTTTAAAAGTTTATCCACGCCTGGGCTATGCATGTACAAAATATCTATGATCATTAGTTTATATCTCCTACAAAACTCCATTGCCTTCTCGCTGCGGTCATTTCTCCTTCAAAACCCATAATACTGTACCTCTCGCCCATCTCTTGTATGTAATTTTCTGTTCATTGCCAAATCAACCCCACGCTCACTATATTTTCCTCCCCCATATACCAAGCCTTAATTTTTGCTCTGGTATCCTTCGCTACCTTTCTACCTTACTGCACACAGCCCAATGGTGTCATTAATTACCTTCTCCATTTCTTCTATTTTATTTTCTAGCTTCCACGTCATTTGTATAGTCCTTACATTCCATGTGCTTATTCTGACTATTGCGATCTACTTCTGTGTTTCTTTTTCATTTTCCAGGTCAGAATTTCACGTGATGACCAAGATACCTTGTTCCCATTGCTGCCGGGCACGTCGCCCGTCCAAGAAGACACAGATCCGACGATTCCAGTAAACAATTCCATGTAAGAAATGTCCATAATTTGAAGGTATAGGTGATTGTGGCAGTGTTCTGTTACTCTCCTCAATATCGTTTCTAACGTGACAACATCACTTGAGGGATCGCCTCACTGAGACACCTTTTGCAGCCACCTCTCTGAGGAATAGACGCTGCGTGGACTAACATTTTCCTTTCTCCTAATCTCCGACCTAATCTCCGACCAATCTCCGACCATGGGTGGCCCTACCAGAAACAACTATCACTGCTCAAGGGGCCATCAAAGTGCTCAAGCCCATCCACCACGTTAGTACCTGAGGAGTTATTGACGGAAATTGCTAATTACCCAGACACCTTTGCAAGTTGATAGCAATTATGCTGGTTTTTTGACTACGTTTATAGAACGTAAACTTTACTATTGGTCAGTTTTAATGCCAGTATTTATTATTTTCAAATCTGTATTGCGAAAAATATCGTAAATGCGCTCGAGAATTAACGATATGTTTCTAGAGCGCGAGAGCATTAACTATATATATATATATATAGTTAATGTTTACGCTTCTTTTACGCGTATATATATATATATATATATATATATATATATACGCGTAAAAGAAGCGTAAACACTCCAATTCAAATCCTTTTGCAATGGTCATCTCCGTTATCGATATATATATATATATATATATATATATATATATATATATATATATATCGATAACGGAGATGACCATTGCAAAAGGATTTGAGTTGGAGTGTTTACGCTTCTTTTACGCGTAGGCGAAAGGCAAATAGGTTTCGGAATACCTACCGGGTTCTACTCAGTATTTTCACTACAAGGCACTAAAAATAAGCATGTATGCAGAGAAGGACGAAGAAATTAAAATTTAGTGACGAGGGAATGGATAATAGGGCGGGGAGGGAAAATTATGATGGAGTGGGGAGTGAGATTTCCGTGCGAGGGCGGTCTGGGAAATGAGGGATCGCGTGTGTTACGGTAGGAAGAGGTTGCGTGGTCACCCTATAAAAGTTATAAGGAAAGGCGGGTGGTTGCTTTGGTTGGCGGGAGGAGGGGGAAACGAGCAAGGAGAGCTGGAAGAGAAAGAGAAGCTTGACCCCGAAGCCTATGCTTCCCGCCCCACCCCACCGCTAGCCTCATATACTCACCCACTCCCCCACCCTCCTCCTTGGCCCAGGATCCCCCACCATGTCTCCTACCCGCAGTTCCCCTCTTCCTTCCATTTCGTCCACAGTCACTGAGATGCGAAGTGAGCAGTTTTCGCAACGGGACCTCGATTAAGTCGCCGGATAAGGTGTTTTATATCCTGGCGTTGTAAAACTCCACTGTTTTCTCATTTTTCCGAATATTTCCACTCTTTTTTTATTCCATAACGTGTCAGTACGCGATTTAATTTCTCGATGCCACGAAGCGCCCTGGTGGACGGCCGGAAATAGTGAAAATAAAGATAAATAAATGTCGTCATAGCAATATTTGAGGAAAATGAAGGACTTACAGTGGGAAAGTTTGGAGGACATAAGATAGGGGTAGAGACGATGGAAATATTGAGAGCTAAATAAATTTACATTTACTATGCCCATTAAAGACTGTGTTAATCATGCTTGGCCACTGCATTATTTGCTCAAAGGGATTCTTG